>CM060356.1:8870277-10208456 GCA_030545235.1 Helianthus tuberosus | reverse complement strand
TATCCGTCGAGGGAAATGAATATCCGTTTATTTAAATCCTTCATTTCCGAACCTGAGGAAACAACCGATGAAAATGACTTCGTTAGTTCATTTTCGTTTCTGAAGATTATCCGTTGAGGAAATGAATATCCGTTGTTTAATCCTTCATTTCCGAACCTGAGGAAACAACCGTTGAAAATGACTCCGTTGGTTCATTTTCGTTTCTAAAGATTATCCGTTGAGGAAATGAACATCCGTTTGTCTATCATCTTCATTTCCGAACCTGAGGAAACAACCGTTGAAAATGACTCCGTTAGTTCATTTTCGTTTCTGAAGATTATCCGTTGAGGAAATGAACATCCGTTTGTCTATCATTTTCATTTCCGTTTCTGAGGAAGCAACCGTTGAAAATGACTCTGTTTGTTCATTTTCGTTTCTGAAGATTTGTCCGTTGAGGAAATGAATATCCGTTTGCCTATCATTTTTTTCATTTCCGTTTCTGAGGAAGCAACCGTTGAAAATGACTCTGTTTGTTCATTTTCGTTTCTGAAGATTTGTCCGTTGAGGAAATGAATATCCGTTTGTCTATCATTTTCATTTCCGTTTCTGAGGAAGCAACCGTTGAAAATGACTCCGTTTGTTCATTTTCGTTCTGAAGAATGTCCGTTAAGGAAATGACAGGATTATTCTTCACATATCTCTGGTGGTTATCTGACACAAAGTCACAAATAGACTCCTACGAATTAATTTCGGGACGAAATTTCCTAAAGTAGGGGAGACTGTAACACCTGTGTCATTTCAACCATCAAACAAATGCCAAACCAATGAAATATTGTATTTCATACTTTGGACTTGTATAAATATATGTATCGTTTACACATATCAATTCTTGTTCGATTTCAAGCTCTAAATCGCTTTCTGGAAGGTTATACGCGCACTAATGCGTAAATATAACCAGTTTAATGCAACGAACACTCCGGAATAGTGAAATAGGCTTAACATACCTTAAATAACCTATACATAACTTAGATATAAGTTTTGGAAGGTTTGGTGTGGTGAAATCAAAGTTAAATCGCTTACAGGGACTAAAGTTGACAAACTGCGAAAGTATACCAATTTGAACTGTAACAGACATTCCGGAACATGACCATAAGTTCAACATACCATAAATATCCTTTACATAGCTTAGAAATAGGCTTTGAGGGGTTCGGTATGCTAAAATAAACTTTTGGGTCATTCAGGGACTAAAAGTGTCAAAAAGTGCACAAGTTTGCATTTTCGCGCATAACTTACGTTCTGAATACTTCTGGACATCCAAAAATTTATGAAAGCATGACTACATTATATTTTAGTGTTCGCCTTAAGAAAAATCCATTCGTCGCGTCATTTGGTTCGTTTTTCGCGCTTATGCGCATTTCGTCGTAATTAAGCGAACATCGCGATCGTACGGCCAAACGAACCGACATCCAAGATATTTTTGAGCATGTTTTGAGTTCCCTATACTTTAACTTCATTTTAGAGCCTTGAAATGAGGTTAACGGGGTTCAAACGCATCGAAAATCGCTTAAACGGGCTGCAGGGACCATTTCTGCCAATTTTGAAAGTTTGCTGAAACAAGGGGGCAGTGGCGTAGCGCCACTGCATGTAGCCTTACCAGTCGCGCTACGCGACTGCCTATACTGGACAGAAAACATGCAGAAAACTCAGTTTTGCGTTTTCGGGACCAGATTCGATGTATTAGCCGTTGTTTAATTCACAACCACACATTCTAACTTTGCGACACATGTATGGATGGAATTTAAACACCTAAACACCATAACTTTGCGACACATGTATGGATGGAATTTAAACACCTAAACACCATAACTTTGCGACACATGTATGGATGGAATTTAAACACCATAACTTTGCGACACATGTATGGATGGAATTTAAACACCTAAACACCATAACTTTGCGACACATGTATGGATGGAATTTAAACACCTAAACACCATAACTTTGCGACACATGTATGGATGGAATTTAAACACCTAAATACCATAACTTTGCGACACATGTACGGATGGGATTAAGGCACGTTTTCCATGAAACGATCTTAACGGTTCGGGTATTCCTATAAATACCCCATACCCCCCATTGCTAAAATCACTAGAATTCTGATTTGAGAACCTCTAAGTTGAAACCATTGTTTCATACCTGAGATTCTTGAATCGGGATTAGCATTCGGGGACCCTTCGTAAGTATTCTTTCGTTCTTTTCCTTATTTTATTGCTTTTCGAGTCAGAAAGTCAAACTTTGTTTGACTTTCAGCGTTGACCAGTAATGGTCAATGCGAAGTTCGTCTGAACTTCGCAACGTGAGTGTAATCACGTTGGTTATAGTCCCTTGGGACTATGCCTACTGATTACCACGTTGTCTAGGGTCGTAGGGTAAGCGATCTAATAAATCGCTTATACCTCGAACCCGACCCAGTTTGGTCGATCATTAGGATCCGACCAAACACATTAGGTGACCATAGTAGGTAGGGAATAACCTTCCGAGGTTATACCCTATGGTCACATCGTTTAAGTAGTTGTATGATAGGTAGTTTATATGCCTTAGGTAAATTACCAGAATACCCTTTTCATGTATAATTGGTAATTAAGCATATGTAACCTAAACCTTTGTCACATAACTGATTATGTAACATGTTTAGGCATATAACACTTGTCATAGGACTAGTTAGGCGGTCCGAACGCGTTTCACGCGAACGACGCGTTAAAGTAGCATAAGCTACCTAAACGGGTCGTAATGGGTCGTAGACACTTAGGTTAAGTTTCATTTAGTATGTAGGCTTTGTTAAACCAAATGACACGAGTCTCTACACTCGTTTGGTTTACAAACCCTAATGCTACCCAATCTTCCGATCTAGGTCCGGTTAATTAACATAGTTACCTATATTAGGTGCCGTTTGATATCCGCGATCTCTAGCATTGTTTGGTTGTTACTCAAGGACTTCTGAGCAATCTCAAGTGAGTACATAGACCCCTCTTTTACTGTTTTTCCAAACTGTTTTGGGGTGGAACACATGTGCCTACTTGTTACTTTCCTGCTTTCCTGTTTTCACATCATATACTGCTATGTTCGTTAGTACATTATAGTACATGATTTCATTACATTTCATGCTATGTATTGCCATTGTGTGCATTACTTAGTACATCGTTTTACATGACATTTTGACATAGACATTTGACAGAGACATTTCGACATAGACATTTTAACATGATTGACATTGATCATGTATTTCCCACAAAACATAACTTTGATTTAAACCAAGTTTTACTTCAATACTTTGTTTTTGTGCATATGGTTTAGTTGAGACATTTCACTTGCCATACATGGATATTTGACATAGACATTTGACATGGATATTTGACATAGACATTTGACATGGATATTTGACATAGACATTTGACATGGATATTTGACATAGACATTTTGACATGATTTACATCTTGACATGAATACTTTGACATATTATTCAATACATTTGACAATTGATTTAAACATAGACATTTTACATTGTTTGGTTTGGTTTGATTAAGTGATTAAGTAACGATGTGTGTGTAATATGATACAAGCATGGTGGATACGCCGCTGGTACTTCCTATATATAAGTGTTTGTATGGTATTACATATCGTAGCGTTATTTGAATCATTTCAGTTTGATACATATAACATTTTATACAAATAACATACTTTTCACAATACATTGTTTTACAAACAACTTATCTTATACAAACTCAGTTTACAATGGTTATTCATTTAACCATACATTATTCACTTATTTATACATATCATCTGAACTCATTGTTTTTCAAATGATTTACAAAACAAAGCAAATAACAAGGTTCATGACTAAACATTTTCTCAAACATAAGTCATGAAACCTATTTTCACAAAACCTATGTATCTCACAGGCATTTTTATGCTGACGTACCTATTTTCACATGTGTTTTTCAGGAGCTGTTGCATAAGATGATCAAGATACACTTAGGCAGACTTGGGCTTTAGTGACAATAAAAGATGCAAGACTAGTTAATTATGTTGTATTTCTTTGTTTGTTAAGACATTGTAACACTTTTAATCATTAAAACGAAACTTCAATTGCCATGGATTTGAAACAATTAATTCTGTTACAACACTCCCCGACATTTCCGCCACGTTTTGTATGTTCCACGTGGTCGGGGTGTGACATGTCACTATTTCCCCCATTTGGTAAATGTATACGTAGGATAATTTTGCAACTGGCGTTTAAATTTTAATTTTTAAATTACTTACCCCATTTTCGTATTGTTTTACAACCGCATATAAACAACTACATATTCTTAGTCGTAACTTTCGCATGTTACCAAAAAAATTTTACCTACTGAACATGTGAAAATATGTAATTTTATGTACATGTATGTTACTAGGGGCGGGGTGACCAAGAGTAGGGGACAACAAGCAAAAATCGTGTGTGCCTGTGTGGCGTGTGTAAAGATGTACTATATCAAACTTATGATGATAATGAATTTTTTTTTTTGTAATATCTATTCTTTTAAAACATGTTATTTCTGTTTAGATGGAATTAACAACTTTTATTTTAAATTAGTTATCAACGACAAATAGAATTATTAGTGAAAGACCTTTGGTAGGAACTATCTGTCTCTAGTCAGCTTGGCATAGTCTATTTATTCTTTTTATTTTTGCACGTGTTTTGTCACCGAATTGCAATGGTTGTAAATTATGTGATCGTTCTACGACCATCAAAAAAGTTAAAACTTAAACTATATTTTTTTTCTTTTTTCCTTCACAATCGAAATGATCGTAAAACTTTGACTAATTTGTAACCGAGGTTTATTTTTTTACATTTACTTATTCATGTGCCTTTTTTCGCACATGCTTTAGCTTGTTTATCCACCTTTTCACAAATTACCAAAAGAATTATTGTTTTCACAAATTACCAAAAAAAAAAATTTATTGCAGAGAAAGTAAAGTAATATAATTAGTGTATTGTGATATAAGCTTTGGATTTCTCAATATATTTAGAATTTATAAGGGAAAAAAGGCATGAGAAAAGAAAGATCCACTTTAAATTTAACAAAATTAATTTGAATTAACGTTGAGATAAAAATTAGTATGTTAATTTTTTTGGCCTATATAAGAACGGATAAACTTATATATGCCCATGGGTTAGAAAATACATATCAAGTCCATAATTACCTCAATTCAAGTGTTGAAAATTTTATAAAAACGAATTTGAGAAAAAGTGATGGTAAGAATATACATGTGATGTTATGAGAGAATAGTTTTTAACTGCTGAGCGTATGAAAGATATATCCTCCCTCCCTAAAAATTTGGTTAAGCCCCTTTATTGTCTCACAAAACTAATTATTTTATTCTAATCTAAACTTATATATTTAAAATATTTTAATTAATTTTAAAAAAATTAAAATGAGATAAAAAAAAGAAATAAATTAAAAGGTAAAATATAGTATTTTTAAACTTATATATTTAAAATATTTGAATCAATTTAAAAAAAATAATATCAAATAATAATGATTATGATTATAACAAAATTATATGACCTAAGTTTGATTTTAAAATAACACGAGGGTTTAAATTGTTTTTTATCTATTAATATAATTCGAATCAAGAGAGGTTATTTTGTATTTTAACAAGAGAAAAATGCCCGGATAGTCCCTGTGGTTTCACCTTTTTTCACCTATAGTACCTATCTTTCTAAAACTACTTGAATAGTCCCCAAGTTTTCACGTTTTGTTCTCGGATAGTCCCTGGGTCTAACTTCAGTTTGTTTTCTCTGTTAAAATGATGTGAAATGACAAAAATACCATTTCCTTAAAATATCTGATTAAAAATATTTATTATTTAAAAAATCTGATAAAAAAATCAAAAACAAATTATATATAACTCACCCCTCTCTCTCTCTCTCTCTCTCTTAACACCATCACCTCCCACCACCACCTCCACCAACCACCACCACCTCCTCCTGCCACAACCATCGGCCACCAACCACATCCACGCTTTTAACACCATTACCACCACCCTCCATCCTCTCTAACGATGATTCCTCACTCATACGCGACGGACGCTCATCGAAATCCACCGACCTCGCATCCGTAATCGTCGCCGCTTCAACGTCGGAGTAAATCGCCACCGTTTCCACTTCCGTCGACTCATTTCTTAACAAACACTCGTCGGACCAGTCACGGTGGTTCTTCTCCGATAAGGTTTCCGATACAGAGGTTTCCGATAAGATTTCCGGATTGGAGTTTTAGCCTCGAGTACTGATACAGAGGTTTCCGATAAGGTAAATTATCACACAACTCCGGCGAGTTCTGCCTCCTACCACCACAACCATCTCTGTCACTACCACCAACCACTACCACAATCACCTCCAAACCCTAGAATTCAGATTTCACTGAATTCGTTGTTGTTTTATTGAATTGATTGGGTATTTAGTCGTAAATTCGATTGCTGTTGTAGTTTATTGTTGCGAATCGCACGAATTTAGGGTTGAAAGACGGAATTTGGGGAATCAGTAGTTAAATTTGAGATTAGAATCTAGATTTCACTGATTTTTGTTGTTGTTTGATTGAATTGATTACATAATTAGTTGTAAATACGATTGTTGTTGAAGTTTGGTGTTGTTGATCGGACGAATTTAGTGATTAGAATTGGAATTTGGGGGAATCACTGGATATAATTTGTTTTTGATTTTTTATCAGATTTTTTAAATAATAAATATTTTTAATCAGATATTTTAAGGAAAGGGTATTTTTGTCATTTCACATCATTTTAACAGAGATAACAAACTGAAGTTAGACCCAGAGACTATCCGAGAACAAAACGTGAAAACTTGGGGACTATTCAAGTAGTTTTAGAAAGATAGGGACTATATGTGAAAAAAGGTGAAACCACAGGGACTATCCGGGCATTTTTCTCTTTTAACAATGAATATATGGGTCTAAGTGAAAAAAAAATCACAACATGATCGGAGTGGTATTCTAGGACATGGTAAATTTGACTTTAACAAAATTAAAAGTTACGCAAAGCGCGTGTTTTGTTTTGTTTTTTCTTTTATAAAGTTTACATTGAGAATACTTTTAACAAAATAAAAACACTACGGAGCGTGTGTGTTGGACTTTCGTTGAGAAGTGTTTTACGTGTCTATGTTTTTATTTTAATTTTATTGAAAAAAGTTAAGTCCCCCATCGCAAATCATTGGTTTTCTGCTAATTACTATAAAAGGATCTTTTTACCTCCATTGAAATTTCGTAATTTTAAGACACCCAACACAAGTTTTAATGTGTAAGGTACAATTTATCAATGCATAAAAATAATTTCTTTCTATTTAACCCTTATTATTAGCAAATAAACCTTTCATTTTTAATTAATTATAAAAAAACCTAAAGTAATATGCCATCATTTGTCAATGAGGTAGTGGTGGAGTGATTGGTGAAGGGGTATGGTACCAAATCTCACGCTAAATCGGACGCGAGTGACCATCACCCACCTCGAGTACTCCCATCAACAAGAACTTATCTGCGTCCGTGCAGGCACGGCGAACGCAGTTGACTATTCCAATCGGTCTAGTGATGAGAAGACTTACCTTGTGTATGGAAACGACTGTTTTCGTCACGACAAAGGATGCGGGCAACCGCGGTTGCCGCACGTAGCGATGCGGCCCAGGACCGCATCCTTATCATCGACTCAAGTGGAACTGACACTTTGACTTAAGTGTCCAAACCAGCAAGTGGCACTGACAACAGTCAGCTGCCCAGCCACACGTATGCAAAAGGTGGCACACAGACTGACAGCCACAGCAAGACGTGGCATCACCCTAGGAAGAGTCCAACACTTTCTTGACCTGCGCTTCTGACACACCTGCAAAAGGCTGTGCGCTGTCAGTCTAGCCACTCAATTACTCTCCTTCGCTCTTTGGCTATAAATTCCCATCCTAGGCCAGGTTTGAGGTAACACTTATCTGCTCTCTCTCACACTTACTACAAATACACACTTTGCTCTCAAGCAAGTACTGATTCTCACGCCGGAGAGTGGTAACAAGGAGCACCCCCACCCCATCCTCCTTGTTACGAGTCACAGTGTGTTACCTTGTGCAAGAGACAGGTTAGTGGACGATCCAGCCACCGATCCTCAGAAAGAAGAGATTAACCCTACTTGACGAGACTAGTGAATTAACCTTCCCGGTTAACCAATGTTTCATCAGTTGGGGAAAGACTTGGTGTTTCTTGTGACCCAGGTTCGACTCTCACTCTCCCCATTATTTTCTGCGGCATCCAAGTGAAGGGCGAATACGGGTGGCGCCTGTTTATCTTAGATGGGAGACGAGATTTTACCGATTATTCCATTGTTGTGCCTTCGGGCGGGTGGAGATTGGGTTTCCGCGTATCTGGGAGAGCCAAGGGGCTGACAGTGATCGAGCAGTCGACCTTCGCCACAATGCCCGGTGTCACGGTATTTGACACGTCGTTCTTTACCGTTCAAAAAAAATATGCCATCATTTAATAAACTTCTCTTAATTAATACATTATTTAATGCAAATGAGATTATCAATTCACTACATTAATTATTATCTTATTTATAATATTTCTAATTAAGATTTAAATTTACATTTACTATTTATATATTTGTTATAACTAAATATCATTTAATTAAATATTGCATATTTATATACTTAATTATATAATTAGAACATATATAATAATAATACCCGGATATAATAATTGTTTAAGACAGGCCGGGTACAATTGCGTACATGCATCGCATCGTGTGGGCCAACTCACTACTAAATTTCAAAAGAAAAGAAAAGAAGTTAAAAGGGAAGATATAGCATAAAATAAACTAAGAAATAAAATAAAATTGTTATTTAAAAATTAAAAAATAGAATTCGTTCTTCCTTGAACATTACACCCGGCAATGACGTAACGCAAGTTCAAAATAAATTATGGAATTTAGACGGATGCTCGATGTGGTAAGACTATGGGGTATGGGGCGGGGTTGGAGAGAAACGCCCAAGTCACTACCCCGGGTGGGTTTGGGTTTGGGCGGGGGTTTAAGGTCAGGCGTGGGGCATGCTAGCAATCCTATGTAGCCGGCTCTTATTGGCTTGTTGGCTAGGGCATATTTTTTAATTTTAGTTTTTTTATTTTTATTTTAATACACATGGCCAAATCACGCCGGGCTAGCCACGCCCCGCCATACCACACGGACACGTCACTCACCAGGGGGGCTCGAACTCCACGTGTCAAACCCCCGCCCCACCATACCCCATGGTCTAAGGCACATAACGTTATTGATCACAAGTTTTTCATAAATTAAATTCAGAGAAAAATGCCCGGATAGTCCATGTGGTTTCACCTATAGTCCCTATCTTTCTAAAACTACTTGAATAGTCCCCAAGTTTTCCATTTTTGTTCTCGGATAGTCCCTGGGTCTAACTTCAGTTACTTTTCTCCGTTAAAATGATGTGAAATGACAAAAATACCCTTTCTTTAAAAGGCCAAACCGCAGGGACTATCCAGGCATCTTCTTCATTTTTATTTATAAAACCCCACCACCACACTTCATCTTCAACCTCCACCCACCATCACCCTCCTCCACCCTCCACCATCACCGCCACAGTCACTCTTCGTCGAACAAAACCCCCAAATCAAATACAAAATCCCCAAACCCTCCACCATCAAATTCAAAACCCCCAAACCCTCCACCATCACCGCCAAACCAAATCCTTTAACCCCAAATCAATACAAAACCCCCAAATCCCATGTGGTTTTGCTCAGGTGACGTGATGGCAGCAGCAACAGCAACGTGCCAGCCACAGAATCATCTCTGCCGACTACAGTTACCTGGATGTTGTGTAAAATCCCTGATTCCCGATCGGTCGGTGGAGCCCATTCAGGGCGTTCACATTGGTTTGATGATTTCCGGTCAACTTAAATTGCTGTTGACTATGAACTGCTAGTTGTGGGTGCTGAACTGGATACGGGTGCACCATAGTTGACTGTTCAAAAGTCAACACGACATGTTAAAAGTTAAAACGTTGTAAATTGTAATTAGATTGTACTAGATTCATTGGGTTTGAACAAATATGTAGATGAACAGAACATACCTTTTCGGAAAGATTCATGATGTCCGGTTTTACTTGTTTACATGGTTCTTGGGTCGGTGGAGCGGCCCAATCTAATCTATCAAAAAGATCCTCAAATTCAGATTTTGACTTTGACTTTGTTTGCACTTTGTTAACTTGATTTTTTGGTATCGTTGTCTTCTGTCACCGGTAGCACTGGACCACATGCTGCAAATATATATTTCAAATATTTTGTCGAGTTCCCATTTGGGTCACGTTTCGAATTTCGGCTTGGGTTCGAGTCTTGTTCAGTTTTGGTTCGAGTTTCGGTTTGTTTCGACTCACGCGGCTCGGTTCAGATTCGGACCGATTGGAGGGTGGAGGAGGGTGATGGTGGGTGGAGGTTGAAGATGAAGTGTGGTGGTGGGGTTTTATAAATAAAAATGAAGAAGATGCCCGGATAGTCCCTATGGTTTGGCCTTTTAAGGAAAGGGTATTTTTGTCATTTCACATAATTTTAACAGAGAAAAGTAACTGAAGTTAGACCCAGGGACTATCCGAGAACAAAAATGGAAAACTTGGGGATTATTCAAGTAGTTTTAGAAAGATAAGGACTATAGGTGAAAAAATGTGAAACCACAGGGACTATCCGGGCATTTTTCTCTTAAATTCACAACAATTATAACGCATTTGGTCCATAACCTTTACTTTCATTGCTTTATCATTTGTTTTCCTTTAGAGGTGGTGGTTCATTGGCATTTCTCAAAGGCAATACCTTTAAACACCTTGAGAGAGGGAGGTTTTGGATTCAAGTTCTACGAATGACAGGAGTAAAGAAATTTGTCGTTCAAAAAAAAAATACTAGCTTAAAAGAAAGGGTTCAAACTATTAAATGGGTTGAAAGTCCTAAAAAAGAGAGATAATGACAGCAAAACACATAGGTTAATTAGGAAGCTCCAAAGGGTCTCTCAATAAAAGAAATAAAAGATGTACAACCAACTAAATTTGAAACCTAGTTAGTTGATTCAAAGGAGATGGTTTAACCACCCAAACCATATATCAGTTTTCAACTCAATAACACAACACTCATTTAGGGCCATCGCCCAAAAAATATGTGGTAGTGAATTGATTTTCGATAATATGTATAACATGTAAATAAAAGTGTGAGTCGCTTGACCTCGGCCAGTTCCCTAAGGTGGGTTTCCCTATACAACATACATCTCTCTACATGTGTGTAGCATGTGCATCACATATTCACGCGTGAGGCACTTTGTAGAGTTTACATACCGCAATTAGCAAGAGCTTGCACTCGTTGTTTCCGTTAACGAGTTTTTATTCTGAGTAATTGTCTTATTCTTTATCATGTGGCCATTTATGTGGCCATTTATGGTCGTGTCCTAATCACGATCGTAATTTACTTTATAGTCATGAGTATGTTGTTGACATAATAGCAAATCATGTCAACCGCAATATATATTGTGCCTCAAATCTTACCATAAACATTTATTTTCATCACTTCATTAACAAGAATCGGGAATCTGAAGCCTTTCACAATTTATCCATAAATAGTTTTAACCTAAACCTGGCGTATTTCTCCTTGAACTCACATTTTGTTAACAAATTATTTTAACTCAGAAATAATCTTTTTCTTATAGTAAAAAGACACATCTTCACATTACTAATTGTAATGATTTCAAAGTTGTAACACACTCCAACTTAATCAACCAACCCTTTCCTTTGCATAATCGTAACTAATCTTGTGATTTGAATGTGGAAAACATACTTACATTCAATACTAGTGGAACTTTCAACAGCTAAAACTAGAAGTGATATACATTGCTTTCTTAATTACGCATCCAGTTCTCCTCTACCAACACCCAATCTTTAGGGTTGGAATGGGTGTAAAGAGTCGCCAAAGGTGAAAAAATAGAGGTAAAAAGAAAAACATACAACCTTTGTTTAAAGTCAAAATCAAAGGAAGTTGGGAAACTTAAGATGCCAATAGGATAACTTAAATCTGTAAAAAAGAGATTAAGTTGTCTTAGTTGGTTCTCGTGACAGGAAAAACACAACAAATGTTACAAGGGGTTGAAAGTGTGGATTGATCAGTTTTCTATCTTCTTCATGTGATTAGAATCAAGATATAACCATTTGATGTTTTTTATTTCATTCATGATTGTAGAATTATTCAACGTATACAAATTCATTGGGCGGTAATAGTGGTTTTCACCTATTGGGTGAAATGGGTGGTGGCCATCCAGTGGCGAAGCTTGATATTTCTGACCGAGTGGTCGAAAACGTATATACTTAAAAATTTCTATAAAACGGGGGTCGAAAACGTATATACCCAAAAAAATTTATACGAAAACTACATACTCTCCCCTACTGAGCGAAAAGTTCGGGGGGTCGGCCGCCCCCACTATACTTCACCAATGTGGCCATCTATTGGCTTACATGGGCGGCAAAGAGAATAGTGCCAGCAGCTGTCTGTTACACTCCTATTGGCCCAGCAAATTTACGATTTTATCCCGCTTTAAATTTACGATTTTGCCATGAGTTCAAAATTATGATTTTACCCCCACTTAAATATAAATTTACGCTTTTGCTCCCAGCTAAAAATTTCAATTTGCCCGCGGTTCAAATTTACCATTTTGCCCCGTTTAAATTTACAGTTTTGCCATTAGTTTTTTCCCTTAAAATTACGATTTTGCCATCAGTTCAAAATTATGTTTTTACCCCCACATAAAAATAAATTTACGATTTTGCTCACAGCTAAAAATTCCAAATTTGCGATCGGTTCAAATTTACGATTTTGCCCCGTTTAAATTTACAGCTTTGCCATTAGTTTTTTTTCTCACAGCCAAGTTACGATTTTGCTCTCAACTTAACTTTATATTTTCTCCATCGTTTTTGTTTGTTTTCCTGGTTAAATTACAAGTTTGCCCCCAGTGAAAATTACAGTCATGCCGGCAGCTGCCTGCCACTCTTTCATTGGTCCATTTAATTTTTGATTTTATCCCTGAATGGAAATATGATTTCGCCCTCAGTTCAAAATTACGTTTTTCCCATCGTTTATGTTTTTTTTAGCAAAACTATAAAGGTTTTTTGTTTTAATTGGTTGACTCTATCTATTTTTTTCGGTGTCAAGGAGCTGCCTAACACTCGCTCATTAGTCCTAAAAAATTACAGTTTTACCATGAGCCGAAAATTACGGTCTTATCATCGTTTTAGTTTTTTTCCTAGCAAAATTATCGTAGTGTTTTTTTAATTGATTGAGAATTATTCGACCATCGCCTCACAACACGGACGGGGCAACTACTAGTTGCATAAAATCACTATATGAAAATAACTATTCCCAACGAAAAAGTCATTGACAAGCAAATACATTGTGATCCAGACAAATCAAAACAAAACTTTAAACAAGGACTTGTTTTATAAAGTTCCTCGAAGTTACATACTATCTTAGTAGCAATAACTTACCAAAAACTAAAGGAAATTTCATTTTTTAATATACGTCGGTGATTATTGGTCAGAGATTGTTTATGCGGGTTAATGTTTGAGTTTGGTATTGTTTCAGGTAACTAGATCGAAGATACATAATATAGTTTGATTTTATCACTTTAGGGTGAAATTTATTTTAAAATACACAAGAGGGTATAAATTGTATTTCAATCTATTAATATAAGGGCCTAAGTGAAAAGAAAAGAAATCAAATCAAAACAAACTAAATCAAATCAAATCAAGAAGGTTTAAATTGTATTTTAACTATGAATAAAAGGATCTAAGTGAAAAAAATGTTGATTGCCAAATGGTTTTATCGCCCGAGGATGTAACAACAAAAAGGAGTGGTAGAAACAAGGAACCAATTGGTGCAAAGGAACTATACTATAGTTTCCACAAGGACGAGATTTATGCTAAGAGTATCATGCACAAGTGTATTGTACACTTTGTAACCACACAAAAACATATCCCATCGCGCAAGAAGTATCCTGGTTTTATAGTTTCGAAGGTTTCTCAAGCTCACCTATAATGGTTTTAAACAAGATTTGAAAGAAGAAATCAATCTACTTGTTCAAAAAGTATTGCTCCATTTGGGGATCCTTCCTTACATGGATCCAATTGTTTAAAAATAGGATTACCTAAGTAAAGTATCTTCTTGTGTTAATGGTAGTTTTTTTTTCCATTTCATGAGTTTTTTTTTCCGCACAAGTATTGTAGCTTCAACTTGGATCTATTTCTTCCTTTCCTAAATAAAAAGTTTTCTATATGATGTTAATGGTAGTTTTTTTTTTTTTCATTTCATAATTTGTTTTAGTTTCGCACAAATATTGTAGCTTCAGCTTGGATCTATTTCTTCATTTCCCAAAATAAATGTAACTGAACCATAGAGGGCCTTATAGTATTTTTATCCACACTAGATATATAACCGTAATGGAAAGGGGATCAAGTCATAATTATATTCATATGATAAGAAATTGTTAAAAAAATATGTATCAATCTGAAGTATCCACAACCAAAATAAACATGTAAATATGAACATTCGGAAACATCAGCAAATAAACAATGGACCAACTTGTGATTAAGTTTCGGACTTTTAGAAGGACCATCTACAACACAAATGTAAATATTGTCATAGGGCCGGTCCAAATGTCTCAAAATATATAGAAGCCACTCCAAAAAGAAAACCATGCTAAACAAGTGAGACACAGTAGTCTCATCATACCCCTACAAGTAGTGTTCTGTCATTGATGCCTTAGTGATATATGTGCAAAAACCTTACAAGAAGTAACACCTAATAAGATAGTCTCTACACCAAATAGAGTACACACAACATATTGCTATGTGTTAAATCATATGACCATATCAATATGTGAGACCATGAATACAAAGTTTAAGAATATCCATCACATGTAATTATTTCATCCTGAAATGACAAGTATATCGTACACATATGTCATGACTTAAACTACCCAAAAAAAAAATTAAACTATTCAACCAGGTGTATGGAGATTTTGTAAGTAAATATATCCAGAATCTAGAATGCTTTAAAGAATAACATACCGCATTTCAGAAGATACAAAAAGGTCTCTCAGTAAAAGAAATAAAAAAACTACAACAAAAAATATTTGAAACTAAGTCAGTTGATCCAAGGGAGATGAGTTAACCACCCAAACCATCTATCCATTTTTCAGTTCAATCACACAACACTCATATAGGGTCATCGTCCACAAAAATATGTGGTGGTCTATTGATTTTAAGTATATAAAAAGGTGTCGGCTCGACCAGTTCCCTAAGGTGGGTTTACCTATACCACATATAACCCTCTGCATGTATGTATACCATGTGCATCACATATTCATGTGTGAGACAGTTTGTAGAGTTTACATGTTGTAATTAGCAAGAGCTTGTACCCGTGGTTATTTTCGTAACGAGTTTTTATCATGAGCATTTATGTTCATCTTTATCATGCACTTCAGTCGTATACGTGGCCATTTATGATTGTGTCCTATCATGATCGTAATTTACTTTACTAGTCATGAGCATGTAGTTGACATAAAGCAAATCATATCAAACACAAGATATATCGTGCCTCATATCTAACCATAAACATTTATTATCATCACTTCATTAACAAGAATCGGGATTCCGATGCCTTTTGTAATCTATTCTAGAAATAATTTTAACCCAATCCTTACGTATTTCTCCTTGAACTAACATTTTGTTAACAAATTATATTGATTCCGCGACAGTCTTCTTATTGCGAAAAGTCACGTCTTCACATTACTAATAGTAATGATTTCAAAGTTGTAACACACTCCAGCTTAATAAACTAACCCCTTTGTTTTCATAATGGTAACTAAAGCTTGTAATTGAATGTGGAAAACACACTAACATTCGATACTTGGGGAACTTTCAATAACTAGAACGAATTGTGATATACATTGCTTTCTTAATTACACATAAAAATTTTCCCTTCTACAAACACCCGATCCTTAGGGTTGGTGTGGGTGTGAAAGGAATCAATGATTTGAAACTCGTTTTCACAACAACAATCAACAAAAGTGAAAAAATACTGAGTAAAAAAAGTATGGAGCTTTTGTTTACAGCCCAAATTATAGGAACTTGGGGAACTTAAGTTGCCAAATGGAAAACTTAAAACCACAAATAAAGATATTAAGCTACCTTTGTTGGTTCTCGTAACAGGAAAAACACATAATATTGCTACAAGGGTTGAAAGTTTGAAGTGATTAATGTTCTATCATCTTCAAGTGATTAGAATCAAGAGAACCATTTGGTGCTTTCGATCCCATGCATGATTGTAATGTTGTAAACAAAATCACTACATGAAATTACTTTTTACCGACAAAAAGTCATTGACGAACAAATCCACGGTGATGCCAGGTGGATCAAAACATAATTCCACAAACAGACTTATTTCCTAAAGAGTTTGTTATACTAATGTCTGTCTACTGATGTTTATGTGTACAAGATATCACAGAAATGGAAAATAAGGAAATCATGTTGATTGCCCACTTGTTTTATCGTCCTGAGGATGCAAACCAAAAAGGAGTGGTAAAAACGTGGAACCAATTGGTGAAAGGGAACTATACTATAGTTTCCACAAGGACGAGGTTTCTGCTAAGAGCATCATGCACATGTGTATTGTACAAGTTGTAACCACACAAAACCGTATCCCATTGCATAAAGAGTATCCTGGTTTTAAAGTTCAGGAGGTGAGGTGTATGACCCAAAGTCTTAGAGGCTCCTCATGCTCACCTATAATGGTTTTAAACAACATATATGAAAGAAGAAATCAATATTCTTGTCCAAAAAACAATGCATCATTTAGGCATCCTTCCTGACATGGATTATGTGGTTTAGAAATAGGAATGCCTAAATAAAGAATCGTCTTGTGTTAATGGTAGCTTTTCCATTTCATGAGTTGAATCAATTTTGCACAAGTATTGTAGATTCAACTTAGAAACCAAGTCAATTGATTCAAGGGAGATGGTTAAGCACCCAAACCATCTATCCATTATTCAGTTCAATTACACAACACTCATATGGGGACACCGTCCACAAAAATATGTGGTGGTCAATTGATTTTTAGTAGTATTTATAACATATAAAAAAGGTGTGGGTCGCTTGATCTCGACCAGTTCCCTAAGATGGGTTTGTCTATACTAGGTTTGCCTATACCACATATAACCCTCTACATGTATGTATAGCATTAGCATCATATATTCACGTGAGAGACACTTTTTAGAGTATGCCGTGATTAGAAAGTGCTTGTACTCGTGGTTACTTCCGTTAAAGAGTTTTAATCACGAATATTTGTCTTATACTTTATCAGGTACTTCAACGGTATATGTGGCCATTTATGATCGTTTCCTAATCACGTTCGTAATTTGCTTTACTAGTCATGATCATGTAGTTGACATAAAAGCAAATCATATCAAACACAAGATATATAGTGCCTCATATCTTACCATAAACATTTATTTTCATCACTTCATTAACAAGAATCGGGATTGATAAGTCTTTCACAATCTATTCTAGAAATGATTTTAACCTAATCCTTACGTATTTCTCCTTGAACTAACATTTTGTTAACAAATTATTTTGATTCAACGACAAACTTTTTTCTCATTGTAAAAAGACACAACCTCGCATTACTAATAGTAATGATTTCAAAGTTGTAACACACTCCAACTTAATCAATTAACCCCGTGGTTTTCATAATCATAACTAAATCCTATGATTTGAATGTGCAAAACACACATACATTCAATACTAGTAAAACTTTCAATAACTAGACATTTTATGCTTGTAGGTTTCTTACATGATAATTTGGATATATCTTTAAAGATTTAACTTCATGACATTTTGAAGTTGAAGACCCGACACTTAAAAAACAAACGAGGAGTAGTCTCGTAAAATCATAACTAATTAAATCCGTCTTTTGAGATATAAAAACTCCAAATAACTAAATATATGCTCATCCATCCAATAATAATATAAAATCTAATAAAACTATACAACATTTAGCTTACAAGACTTTAGAACATATATGTGATGAACATATATATGATCATAGATGATATGATACATGTATATAACATGTGATGAAAAAGAATTGTTTATGATATGTAACATGCGATGAGAGAGGGTATCTTGATAGTATATAACATGTGACAATAAGAATATATTATATGTTATATGCATGTAATGTGATATGTAACATGCATGCAACATATGACACTTACTATATGTAACATGTGACAAGAGAGTATGTATAGCATAGGTAGAAACATATATTGTGTATAAATTGGAGTAGAAACCCAAAGGTTGTGTTCAAGCGCTATTGGAAATAAATATACTTAAAGGTATGTGAGTTTTTGTTTTTCTAAAAAAATGATATCTTCTAACTTTTAATGGTTTTTTTAGTAAGTGGCAAAGAGAGACATGGCTAGCAGTTCCAGGAGCAATAACATCTGTGACGATGTGCCACAACCTATCGATGTTGCTAAGCCAATTGGCGGTGTAGTTAAGATTTCGGCGGAGGGAACTCAAGACCAGAAGAATCACTATAAGGCATTCAAATTGGATGGGAACACTTACGAGCTAGTTAGTTAATTTTTTTTACAACTACCATAAGTTTCTTGATGCTTTTGGTTTACTCATTCGGAAAAACATACCTAATAGGTTTTATATTTTTCGTGGAATGTGGAATATGTAGGGTGATACTGTTCTTTTAGCTGCCGATTCTCAAGGACAGATGACAAAGCCGTATGTGGCTATGATAAAAGTATGAAGATATATATATATATATATATATATATATATATATATATATATACATATATGTGTGTGTGTGTGTAATTTGTTTCCCAAAGCTTTTATTATACTAATGTTTGTGTGTACAGGATATCACTCAAATGGAAAATAAGGAAATAATGTTGATTGCCCAATGGTTTTATCGTCCTGATGATGCAACACCAAAAAGGAGTGGTAAAAAAATGGAACTAATTGGTGCAAGGGAACTATACTATAGTTTCCACAAGGATGAGGTTTCTGCTGAGAGCATCGTGCACAAGTGTATTGTACACTTTGTAACCACAGAGAAGCATATCCCATCGCGTAAGGAGTATCCTGGTTTTATAGTTCTAGAGGTGTATGACCCTAAGTCTAAGAGGCTCCTCAAGCTCACTTCGAATGGTTTCAAACAAGATTTTAAAGAAGAAATCAATATGCTTGTTCAGAAAACCAAGCGTCATTTGGGGATCCTTCCTTAAATGGATCGTGTCGCTTAAAAATAGGAATGCCTAAATAAAGAATCTTCTTGTGTTAATGGTAGTTTTTCCATTTCATGAGTTGTTTCAGTGTCGCATAAGTACTGTAGCTTCAACTTGGATCTATTTCTTCCTTTCCCAAATAAAGAATTTGCTTTATGATGTTAATGGTAGTTTTTTTTTCATTTCATTATTTGTTTTAGTTTCGTACAAATATTATAGCTTCAACTTGGATCTATTCCTTCCTTTCTCAAAATAAATGTAATTGAACCGTATAGGGCCATGTAATATTTTAATTTTCACATTAGATATATAACTGTAAAGTGAGTAAAAAATATTCACACTTAACAAAATTTACATCTATCCTCAAACCACCCTCTACATTTAATACTCACCAAACTACATTCCCTCTTATGGATCAATATCCCCCCACACAATAAACGCCATCTTTTACTGAACGCCATTGTTGGACTCCCACGTGTAGCTTCTACAAATCAAAAGCAAAATTTTATATTAAATATGTCATAGTTCAACAAATAAATAATGAAGCTACAACAATATGTTCAATTAAATTGATTATCTAATAAAGGTCTTCAATTCTAAGCTAATCGAGCCACATATCCTATCATGGATAGCATCATTATTAACTTGTCGCGCACACAAGAAAATCATGACTTAACTAGTTTCCTAGTAAGCGGATAAGGAAATAGAATATTCATATATGGAAAGGGGATCAAGTCATAATTATATTCATACGATAAGAAATTGTGGAAAAAATAATATGTATCAATGTGAAGTACCCACAACCAAAATAAGCATGTAAATATGAACATGTGAAAACATTTGCAGTTTAACCATGGACCAATGTGCGATTAAGTATGGGTGCCTTAGACAAATCATCAAAAACACAAATTTAAATATTATCCTAGGGCTGATTCATGCGTCTCAAAATATATAAAATCCACTTCTCAAAGAAAACGTTGCCAAACAAGTGAGACACCGTAGTCTAATCATTCCCCCTACAAGTAGTTTATATGTCATTGATGCCTAAGAAGGTAGTCTATATACCACACATGTGTTACTGTGTTGGTCTATAGTAACACATGTATAATCTAAACTAAAACATGATTGTGACCAAGTAACTTTTGATTTCCTAATGTTTATTTAATGGTAGACTTAACTTAAAACACCGCTAAAAAATGTGGGTGTTTGTTAACATGATTAGAGTGCTCTACTCAAAGGCGTAAAATCTAAATTAAAACAAGTGTTAATCTATATGTTCTGTTGGAAATTTGGTGAATGAATATTTAGCAAAATTTATAATTTAGTGAAATTATAAATATTATTTAAATTCTACATGTGGTGAATAAAAGAGAACCTCTTGAGTAGAGCTTCTTTATGACATTTAGTTAGTTTTAGAGTAAAGTCCTATTTGAGTCCTTGTGGTTTGTGCAGTTTAACCATTTGAATCTAAAAACCAAAACTGTCTTGATTTGAGTCCATGTGGTTTCTAATTTTAATCATTTGAATCCAAAAGTAAACAACATCCAAATCAGAAACATTTGGTTTTTGGATTCAAATGGTTAAAATTAGAGACCACAGGGACTCAAATGGTTAAAATTAGAGACCACAGGGACTCAAATCAAGACAGTTTTGGTTTTTGGATTCAAATGGTTAAACTACACAAACCACAGGGACTCAAATAGGACTTTACTCTTCGTTTTATTAGAGTTTTTAAGTCTCTAATTAAGTAACTAATTAAGTGAAACCTTTCACTAATCCTTAACTCTTGTACAATTTGTAGGCTTTGTGCTTCATTTTTTGTTTCTACAAGAAAAGGACATAACCATAATACATGAAAAATACTTGAAGAAGGATGAACACTTGAAGACCAACTAGAGAGAGGAGCATTCTCTACTCATTTTTCACCACCATCACATCCTTATTTGTTCCACAAATTCAAACACTACAATTACCCGGTGTAACTTTGGGCACGTGAGCCATCTCCGGCAGTACATACTGCTTTGGCTGTTGTACCTTGGGAAACGGACGCGTTGTCTTTAGTAGAGGCGCGAAATCTGTTTTAAGGGAAGCGTGTTGAACACGTGACTCAGCCACAACCGTCAACATCAGTTTGTTTATTTTTGCAGCTAAGAAGAATTGCACAAAGAGACATCGTAGTGGAAATTGTACAAGAAGACGCTTCTCAAGCTCTTGATCAAGACAACAATTTGATTATATTTATTTAAATATGTTGTATTTCATATTTAATTTTGTATGGATTTGTACACGGTACGGATACTACAATTTCCCAAAATTATTTAAAAAGAGTATCTTTACAATTTTTATATTCATTTATATAATTTTTATTATAATTGTGACCCACGTCCTACATGTTCAATTAACACATGTGTTAATCTATATTAACACATAACACAGGTGTTAATATGAATTAAAACATGATTGTGACCAATTAACTTTCGATTTACTTATGTTTATGCAATTGTTGGGTCATTGTACTACCCCTCGATAGACTTAGAGTAAAACTCTACTCGAAAATGTGGGTGTTTGTTAACATTATAGAGTGGTCTACTAAAGAGCTTTAAATCTGAACTAAAACATGTTTTTTTTATTTTTTCTTAGGTTATTTGAATCAACCTGAACTCAAGCCGAATTGTCCTTTAACTTTATGCTCCTTTACAGGCGGTGTCCTTTATGTTTAAAATTGACGAGTTTTTTCCTTTATGTTTAAAAATCAAGCACGTTTTACCCTTTCGGCCTAACCCAATTTGTTTTCTCAGTTAAATGTGACCACGTGCAGGTCACATGAGGGTAGTTGTGTCATTTAATGTACCCCTGAGCATTTCCCCCCAATTTAACGAACCCCAAACCCTAATTCTTCCCATTTCCCTCAAATCGATTATCATCAAGAACTACCAAACATCGCAAGTTTTAATCTTTCCCCAAATCAATTATCCCCAAACGTCATTTTTTGGTTTCAAAATCTTTTCACACCCATCTGGACTATAGATTGACATTCTAAAGGTAGATCCATCAAGAAGCCGAAAGAATGAAAATCCCTAAAACCCAACTGAATATCTTCAACCACATTGTTCCATCCATTAACAAAATAATAACCATGACCAATATGTTCGATCTTTAACCTCCACGAATACCCTCCGTTTACATATCGAATTGGTGAATTTGTGATTTTGTTCTCTACATGCATGCAGGCAAATTCAGGTGGCAATGACTGCGAAAGTTTAAAGATTTTGTTGATTAAAATTAGAGAGAGATATTGAGTTTGTGAAGAAGGTGAAGAAATACCATGTGATCGGCAGATGGGTCGAGTAAAATTAGGGTTTGGGGTTCTTTAAATTGGGGGGAAATGCTCAGGGGTACATTAAATGACACAACTACCATTATGTGACATGCACGCGGTCACATTTAACTGAGAAAACAAACTGGGTTAGGCCCAAAGGGTAAAACGTGCTTGATTTTTAAAAATAAAGGACAAAACTCGTTAATTTTAAATATAAAGGACATCGCCTGTAAAGAGGCATAAAGATAAAGGACAATTCTTGCAATTCACTCTAAGATTAGATATAAACCATATGTTTTATGATTGAAGATACTATGTTATGTACTTTAAAAAATAAGATTACAAATAAGCCAAACTTTTAATTAATTGTGTATAACATTTGATGAAAGAGAATATCTTAAGAGCATATAACATATGATAGTAAGAATATCGTATGTTTAATGCATGTAATGTGATATGTTAGATACATGCAACATATGATGCTTACTATATGTAACATCTGACGAGATATTATGTATAGCATAGATAAACACATATGTTATATAGGGTAGGGCTATATAGAAAACCCTATCTGTATAAAAAACCCTAGAAAACCCAACCTCCCAACATTTTTTTTGAAAAAAATAACACATGTAATATACATATTTTTAAGAGTTTTGGGCCAAAAAAATCAAAAAAGCGCCGAAGTAGGGGTGTTCAGAATTCGTTTCGATTCGAAAAATTCGAAATTCGATTCGAATTCGATTCGATTATCAAGAATTCGTTTCGAGTCGCAAGAATTCGAATTCGAATTCGATTCGATTCGAGTCAAGTTAATCGAATACGAATCGAATACGAATTTACAATTTTAAATTCGATTCGATTCGAAATTCGAATAAGAATTATACATGTATTTTTATTTTTATATATATAATTTAAAATTTAATACATATAAAATAATTGGGCTATATAAAATTACCCATTTAAGTTATTACTAAGCCCATTACATATGATATGGGCATATTCGATTCGAATTCGATTTGAATTCGAATTTATTCGAGTTCGATTCGAATTCGAATTTTTATTCGAATACGAAGCGAATACGAATTGAAGTTTTTATTCGAATTCGAATCGAATAGTATGTGTCTTATTCGAATTCGAATCGAATTCGAATTCAAGAGAAAAACAAAATTATTCGATTAATTCGATTCGAATAATTCGAAAATTCGATATTCGATTCGATGAACACCCCTACGCCGAAGAGATAATTTAAAAAAAAAAATTCAGCAATTTCTGTCTTTTGTGCCTAACACATGTTAGGCAACCGGACATTGCTGAAATTTGTTTATTTTTTTAAAAAAAATCCATTCGGCGCTTTTTTGTTTTTTTTTTTTTGCCCAAAACACTCTAAAACATGTATATTACATGTGTTATTTTTTTCAAAAAAAAAATGTCGAGAGGTTGGGTAAAAATGGGGGGAGATTTGGGTTTCCAGAGTTTTCTAAGAAAATGAGGGTTTTCTGTCTAGCATTGCTCTATATATATATATATATATATAGGGTATGGATCCTAAGAGAAGTCCACCCTATTTGAGAAACTTGAGAAGCATTCTGTACTACACATTTCCCTAAGCTTTTCCTAATATACACATATGTATAGTTTACAATTGACTATATACATATGTGTATATTACGAAAAGCTTAGGGAAAATGTGTGGTACAGAACGCTTCTCATGTTTCTCAATTAGCCTATTACTTCTCACATGATCCTTATCCTATATATATATAATTTACTTAAATCGGTTTATACTTATTGTGGTATAATCATGGGGTTATATTGGGCTAAAAGTCATGGGCTAATCAATATAGATAAATTGTTTTTCTGGTGAGTCCTAAAGAATGAATGAATATGTGAAGCAAAGATGGGCTTAATTCGCTTAAAAGTCATGGGCTAATCAATATAGATATAATATTTTTTATGGTTAGTCCAAAAGAATGAATTAAAATGTGGGAATAATGGATTTTAATAATCCCAACTATTAGTCATTGGCTAGCAACGGTTCCAACTTCAAAAATATTCAATGGTGGTCCTGTATTTTCATATATTGTAAACCAACGAACATTTATTAACAGAATAGGGAAAAGAGACAAAAAGAAATTAATGTTTTGTTACTAAAGATCCATTGGTTTACAATATGTGAGAATATGGGACTACCATCGGTTGTTTTTTAAGTTGGGACCATTGCCGGCCAACGACTAATAGTTGAGATTATTAAAATTCATTATTCCTAAAATGTGTAAAGCAAAGTTTGGTCAAAATTTGTGACTGAATTTTAGAGTAGAGTGGTAATTAGTTCTAACTAGTATTTGACACCGCGCGCGTTGCGGCGCGGGATTCGATTGTTATGGGTTTGTATTCTACCTCACGCGTTGTGGCGCGGGATTCAATCATTTTAGGCTTGTATTTTATCTCATATGTTGCAGCACGGGATTCAATCATTATATCGTTAATGTTATGGGCTTGTATTTTACCTCACAGGTTGCGACGTGGGATTTAATTCCTATGGGCTTGTATTTTACCTCACGCGTTGCAGCACAAGATTCAGTCTTAATGGGATCGAATCGTTATGGGCTTGTATTTTACCTTACGCGTTGCGGAGCGGGATTCAATTGTTATGTGATCCGGGATTTGATCGTTATGGACTTATATTTTACCTCACGCGTTGCGGCGCGGGATTCAATTGTTATGGGCTCGTATTTTACCTCAAACGTTAGGATTCGATCGTTATCAGCTCAGCGAAACACAAAAGAAGTAAAACTTTTATGTAAACTCAGTTATACATTATACAACAATCAATTACTGATGATATTCGCTGGCGATGTAGCTTACACAAACGCACAACATTCAGCATTATCTAGTGATTTGGTCGGTCACATGCAATCCAATCCGCTACCAGATGCCATTCACCTTTTTAGCACTACCATCGGAACACCATAAAACCGTTCAGTGCTTGTAAACCTTGTTTTATCATGTGTCATCATCCACCGCCTAAATCATCCAATAAAAACCATAAAACCTACATAGATGTTAAATAAGATACAATGCACAATGTACAACCTCTATAGCCTAAAAATGTTATACATTTCATATTGCATATATTCTATTATCTATTATTTACAAGAACCTAAACTAAGTGTACAACATACTTTAACGTAGAACACCTTCTAAACACAATGTACAAGAAAGTGGTGCCTAAGTATGTTACAAATTAATATCCTATTATCTATTATTTACAAGAACCTAAACTAAGTGTACAACATACTTTTAATATAGAACATCTTTTAAACACAATGTACAATAACATGATGCCTAAACGTGTTACAAATTAATAGTATATAAATATAAATATGCAAGAAGAAATAAATTTTCTGAATTGTCATGTCAAGACCAATATATATAAGTGTTACTTGAATAAACTATAATGTATAATATACTTGAGATAATCAATTTAATATAACTTTATCTTAACGGAATTTTGATTTGGTTTTCAGAACTATGAATTTGAACAAAACTGTCCCGACCATCCGTATTCGAACTATATAATTTTTTATGTTTACAAAAATGCATATTTTTTTATATACATATGATCTATTGTTTTTTGTTTTCTTACAATATTCAAAACATGAATTCAATGTAAATTTGAATTTAGGTCTAACCCAGTTATAAATAAACCAAACATTTAATTAACTGTTTATGACAAGTGATGAAAAAAGAAAAGTTTATGACATAAAACATGTGACGAGAGATAATAGCTTAACGGTATATAACATGTGACAATAAGAATATGTTATATGATAAATGCATGTATTATGATATGTTAAATTCATGCTACATATGACGTTTATTATCTGTAACATGTGATGAGAGAGCGGTTGTGTCTGTATACATAATTTACAGAAGCGCTGGTTTCTACCCTATTGGATTAGAACCATGGGCTTATATTTGGCTAAAAGTGATGTACTAATCAATATAAATATAAAGCTTAACATGTTAATCACCAAAACCCCAAACAAATTTGACCCAAAAAGCAAAGTATTTAACCCGAACAAACCTGAAGTGGGGGTGACCCATTTGAGAAAACGAAGAACAGGGCAAGAAGAAGCAGCAGAAGTGGAAATGGGGGTTAAAATCCAAACGGTCCTTTTCCATTTTCCATGCGTGATTCTTTCCACGCGTTGATTCTTTCACGCGTGGTGGATGTAGGTGGCGCCGGTGTGCGAGTCTTCACAACGCTCCATCACGGACTACCCCCAGTCCGCTAAGGAATGTTTGGTGAAAAGTTGCAGCTGAATTTTACGGTAGAGTGGTTATTATTTGCAATATGAAAAAGAAAAAAAGAATTTCCTAATTTTCCATTTTGAGACCAATATTTTTTCTGTTACTTGAATAAACTAATTTGAATAATCAATTTAATATAACTTTATCTCACCAGAATTTCGAATTGTGTCTATAAATTGTAACATAACCAATCCAACGTTTTGTATTCGAACTATATAATTTTTTTATGTTTACGAAAATGCATATATTTTTTATTTATTTTGAATACACATGATCTATTTTTTCCTTACATTATTTGAATCCTGAACTCAAGCCAAATTCACGGTTTCAAATAAGATTATAAATAAACCGAATGTTTATAATTTAAAATACTATTTTATCTACTTTAAAAGGTTAGATTATAAATAAACTGAACATTTAATTTACTGGTTATGAAAATGAAAAGCTTATGACATAAAACATGTAATTAAAGAGAATTACTTAATATATAGTATATAACATGTGACATTAAGAATATATTATATGTTAAATATGAGTAATGCGATATGTTAGATGCATGTAACATATGGTGATTATTATATGTAACATTTGACGAGAGATTAAGGTGCTGTTTGTTTTTTAAGAGAGTTAATTACATGGTTAGTCCCTGTGGTTTATATGAAATAACAAGATCAGATATTAATAGTTTAAAATCACATTCTGAGATATCAACTTTCAATTTTGTAACAACCTAGAGTACCAAGACTAACCAATGTTAGTTTTTTTGTTAGGTTCATGGGCATTTAAGTAATTTTACAGCTAATGGACTAATTATGCCAGTATATGGTTGATGGGGGACTGTTTTGTAATTTACCAAAAAAAAAAAATATTTAAAAGCTCTCTTTATCTCTCTCAAATCACCACCACCATTTCTATTTTCAGATAACCACCACCTCCATTATCTGGCCACCACCACCACAACCTGAAACCTTTGAAATTTTTTTTTCCGGTGACCACTACAACACCCCCACTGCCTGTTGACCTACCCCCGCGATATGTTTTCCCCTCTATGGAAAATATGAACCAATTTAAAAGGAGTGGGAGTCTGATTAGTGTGGTGGTCGGTTTACCGCAACCCACAAGCACCACCATCACCTCTTTCTCTACCCGTCGACACCTACAGCCCCCACCACCTGCCGCCCACCACCACAACCCTAAAGAGAATTGAATACACAACCGTATCGGATGTGTAAAGCCCTATTTCTCTCATGAGAGAATCAAAATTCCATTCTTCAACCCCATTATTAGAGTTTTTTTTAAAATTGGTGTATTTTGAGAATATTTTTAGGATAATGGGGAAGTCAAAAAAAAAAAAAGGTTTTTGGTGTATCCGCTATTGCTAATAGCGGATTAGGAGGGAAAGTAAAATGTGTTGCAGGCATGCTCAGGTAGGTGTCAGATGGTTTTCTAATCCTCTATTGAGAATAGAGGATTAGGAGGAAACACTTAACCATGGTTCCAGCCTCACCCGAGACCAAACATAACCCACTTAAAAACCTAAACCCAGTTACAAAACTTAACCTAGTTAAGTTTTTAAGTTATACTTCCAGCTAACAACCTTGGATTCCTCCTCTATTATTAAAGAGATTCTGGCACATCACATGCAACCTGAGTAGTCTGCCTTCTTCTGACCATGAACATGCACCATTCACATCCATTGTAGAACATCACATGCATATGTTGAATGGTTTTAATTGAGTGCTTTAACTTTACAGCTTTTGCAGGTTGTTTGATGGTTGCTAGATGATGTTGGTGGGTTTGATGTTGAACATGGTTATGGAGGGTTGAATATGATACAGGGGGTTCTCATGTTGAACATGGTTATGGAGGGTTTAAGTGGAGGAGGGGGTTCTGATCTTGAACATGGTTATGGAGGGTTTAAGTGGAGGATGAAGATGACGATGTTTTAATTTATAAAAAAATATATATGGCCTAAGCCGTTATTCAGAATAGCGGATTAGGAAAAACACAATATCTCCTAATCCTCTATTACAAATAGCGGATCACCTTATAAAAAATTAAAACCCATTTAATAATATTTTGTTAAATAATATTATATTGTACTCTAATTAATTTATTTTAATCTTTCAAACCCTAACTAATTATGATTAGAATATTATCATTAACAATAATAAAATAAAATGATAAATAATAATAAGATGAAAAACGTGAAACATGAAACAAGATACAACGAAAATCACTACTAATATTAAAAACATGAAATGAAACAAACAGAAACTCAAATACATAATAAAAAACCCACAACAATTAATGTTGTCGGTTTGGACAAGCGTTGATCCTGTGACCCGTTCTTTTACAACCAGAACACCTACGACCCGTCCTTTCCTCAGCATAGGTGGCGTCCATCTCGTTATGCATCCTCCTCGCACGCCGTCTTCCCCTTACAATATTTATCTTTGATGGGTCCCCATGAATTTGCCAACCGGCGTATATCCAATCTTCCATATGGGGCACTGGAAAATACTGGTTGCTGTATTGTGCACGGTATGTTTCTGTATAAAACCTTGCATCTGCAGTTTTTCTTGGACTTTCACGTAAGTGGTGGCAAACTGCAATTGCATGGCTACACGGGAACCGGTAAATTTGCCACTTACCACAGGAGCAGGTTTTTTTCTGGAATTCTACCGTATAAGGACTATGGCCAGATTCGTCCGATGTTTGTAGGCGTGTCTCCACCATGAACCTTTGATGGTGTGCTGAATATGGGTATACCCTGTGTTGTCGAGCCCTAATTTCACGATCATGGAAGATCTCCCACATGCGGTGAGGAAAGTCCGTTGAGCAATCATAGGCGGTTCTGTAGTGTATGGCGTATTGGTCAACTTCTCTCTTAAAGGTATATTCAATTAATGCCTTTATTGGGAGCATCCTGGCACCACGTAACACATTGTTCATGCTTTCCGATATGTTCGTGGTGAGGTTACCCCATCGCCGATTCCCACGGTCATACAAGAGTGTCCATTTTGTTTTATCAATTCCTCGCAGGTACTGCCACGCTTGTTTATTTGTTGCCTTAAGCTCAGCCATCAAGCGTTCATACTTTCTTTCTTGTGTTGTGCTTCCGATATCCCGACACATTTTTTTCAAGCTCCCATTCCCCTTGCACTTCGCCATGAAGTTGCTTGTTACATGCCTTAGACAAAACCGATGATAAGCGTGGGGTTCTTTCCAGGATTCTAAATTATCCATCGCGTTTTTTATACCTGCATGCCTGTCAGAAATGACACACAACGTTCGCCTTGCGGGGTCTACAACGTTCTCAGCAAATTTTTGAAGAAACCATCCCCAGCTGGCGTTTGTTTCTTCATCCACCAATGCGTACGCAATCGGGAAGATCATGTTGTTTGCGTTTTTCGAAACCGCTATCAATATTTTTCCCTTGTAAGTTCCCCTTAGATGGGTGGCATCTATAGAGACTACAGGAATGCAAAAATTAAACGCTTCAATACTTGGGCGGAATGCCCAAAACACATACTTGAATACTGAGCAGTGACTTGGACTATTGGGATGATGTAACCATTGGACAACGGTACCGGGGTTTGCTTGTTGTAGTGCCATTATGTAGCTAGGTAATTCGTCGAAGTTTTGATCCCAGGTACCGTATATGTTTTCGAAGGCTTTTTTCCTGGCAGCCCAAGCCTTGCCATAAGTGATATCAACATTCAGTTTCTCTTTGATAAGAGATCGAATTTGTTTCACAGGTAAGGATAAATCTTCATGAACATGTTCTTGGATGTGGGCTGCTACAACTTTTGATCTTAGGGTGCGGTTGTTGTTGCGAGGAACGGTGGTGAAACATGAGTGAGCTGGTGTCCATGTTGTCATTTTGAAACAATTGGAATCTTTTAATTTTCTTGCCGTGCATGTCCAAAGACATGGTTGAGAGGTTTCGACCTGGTCGTAGTTCGTTTCCTTGATACTTTTACACTTCGCTGTCAAGACTTTTGGTCGGGTTTCTGCCATAAATATCTCTCTGTTTTGGTTGACATTCCACATTCTAACGGCGTAATCAACTTGTTTTTTTGAGGTGAAAAACATATTTAAACGTATTTCGGGATCTTTTTCGTCCCAAAACTCCATTTCATCTTCCCCAAAATTATCCAGGGGAATATAGTCTTCATCCATTCCTCTACCAACAACATTAACCTCAGGGAAATGGGTAAGTCCCTGACTTTGTTGATGAGGTAAAGGAGGAATTACTTCGTCGTCCTCTGATTCATATTCAGAAAGAGAAGGTTCACTCTCTGTTGTCTCTTGAATTTCTTCATCGGTGTAGTCTTACAAAATAAAAAAAGTGTAAGCATTTACAACAAATTAATATTGAGGATAAAAATAAATAAAAAGGAAGAAAAATAACCTTCTTCGTTTTCTACAACGGTTGAGGAACTACCATGTTCATGTCGATGCAAGTTTGGAACTACCGTCGTCCAAGCCACATGAATTTTACATGTGTAACCCGGAACAAGGGAAGCGAGTTGGTATATTAAATACATATCAGTTTCTTGGTGAATATGTGACGTATATGAACCTCCATTGTAGTCATAGTAGAGTGTTAACTCCAGACAACAAAATTGACGGTCAATTTGAAGACATCTACATATGTTGTCAACCAACTCAGAATAACTGATTTGATAAGTAACTAAAAACGTAGTTGTATGAGTTCCCGGATCACCTACAATAACCCCCTGTGCGTATGACACTTCACCCCCATAGTATAACTGAACCACAAAGGGATTGAATTGGGAAGTAGTGGACATTTTATGTTGAATGAGAAAGTGGCAGAAGATGAACCATAAAAGTGGTAGTATTTATAATGATAAGGAGGATGACCTTTATTTTTAGGTGTATTTATTATGATAATAATAAATAAAAATATTAAACCTTTTAAAATATGCATGTGATGTTCTGCAATGGATGTGAATGATGCATGTTCATGGCCAGAAGTCAGGTTGCATGTGAAGGTTGCATGTGATCTGCCAGAATCTCTTTAATAATAGAGGAGGAATCCAAGGTTGTTAGGTAGAAGTATAACTTTGGTTTGAAAAAAGTTAACTCGGTTAAGTTTTGTAACTGGGTTTAGCTATTTAACAGGGTTATGTTTGGTCTCGGGTGAGTTTGGAACCATGGTTAAGGGTTTCCTCCTAATCCTCTATTGAGAATAGAGGATTAGCAAAAAGCTCCTGAGAAAGCTGACACCTACCTGAGCATGCCTGCAACACATTTTACTTTCCCTCCTAATCCGCTATTAGCAATAGCGGATACACCAAAAACCTTTTTTTTTTTTTGACTTCCCCGTTATCCTAAAAATATTCTCAAAATACACCACTTTTAAAAAAAACGAAAATTAAGGGGTTTTGTGTGTCTCAATCGAGTGGTGGTGTTATCCAAATATAAGGAATTGATAATGTCATAATTGGTGGTTGAAAGGTTTGTGCAGGGGAGATGGATGTGGTTAGTTTTTAATTTTTAACTAGTTTATTATGTTATGTAATATTACATAAATGGCCCTTGTAGTTGAAAAAAAAGTATTTTAGTAATTTCATTTAAACTTAACAGAAAAGTTAACTAAAGTTAGTGTTAATACCCCATGTTGTTACAAAATGAAAAGTTAGAACCTCATAATGTGATTTTAAACTATTAGTACCTGACTTTGTTATTTTCTATAAATCACAGGGACTAACGGTGTAATTAACTCTTTTTAAGAGGTAAAATGTCTGCAGTCTGCGGACCACATCTGTAGAAGAAGAGGTGGTGGATGTGGACGGTGGGTGGTAGACGTGGACGGTGGGTGGTGAATGTGGATGGTGGGTGGTGGTGGACGACGGTGGTGGTAGACGGTGGTGGTGGGTGGTGGACGGTGGTGGTGATGGACGGTGGTGGTGGATGGTGGTGTTTAACCCTTCTGCAGACCTTAGAAGATCTTAGGAGTGGCTGGACCAAGTCTGCACCAAGAAGAACTTGCGCATACGTTTTTTTAATGAAACGTGTTCAGAAAAACAAACAGTCTGCAGATGATAATATCTGTGCATGGTCTGCGCGGCGTAGACAAAAGAACCCGCACAGATCCTTTTTATAAAAAAAACACCACCTAAGTATACTAAAGATAAAAACATATACCATATCTATATAATTTATAGAAGTCGATTTTTACACTATCGGGTAGCAAAAGGTTTGGAGTCGTTTAGATAAGTAAAACTCATTTTATGGCCCGTAAGGGCAAAACCGACAATTTCCGAATTAAGCCTGCGACTACGAGTTATGCTCAGCCTAAAATTTATTAAAAATCTTTAAAAATCCTAAAATAATATTTTATATCAGTGGGTAAAAGATTTGATACCAAAAAGTATGTTTAACTAGGCTATATGCTAATTACGCCATTATGTTAACAAAAAGCATTAGTTTTGCGATAATGAGCATAACCCTTAATCTACAAGTCGAACTGATGTCAAACTTTGCATGCAAGTTTATATATCAGTAACTAAGGTTTCTACACTTTTACATTTTCATAAATCACGTTTTAAGGTAATAAGGGCATAATGGTCAACATATGAGCGATTAACGGAAACTTGCATATTAATTGGATAATCAACGAAACAAGTACAGAGACTTATACTATCATGCAACCCTACTCTAATGAAGCACTAAGGCATTTCCGAATCAAACTAAAACGGGTCAGAAGCGAAGTCAAAGCAAAAGTTAAGGTTTTGCGCCTTTCGGTTCCGAACCGGGTTTAAACAGAAATTTGTCGAGTCGGGCAAGCGTAGACAAGTTTTCATACTTATTACCATGTTATATTAAGGTTAAAACAGGTTACACACCTTTCGGATCATTAATTGTGCATTAAATCGCATTTTGTATTTCTGTTGACTTTTTCGGTCAACGTTTGACCCGACAAACGACCTAGTTAGGTCTGGAATTGGTACTTGCCCTTATAAGGGTTTAATACCCATATAATTACCTATCTAACGGTACTTCTAATTTGACATACGACTGAGCTATCGATACTTAATCACGAAGTCAACCGTTAAGCACGATATATTGACTTTTAAGCTAATTATAAAGCTAGAATTAATTTAGAAGGGTTAGGCTACTTACCAAGTGTTTAATGATGACTAGGGAGGTCTTGCAATCAGCTTGGAAGCTCCACAATGATCAGAATTTAGAATGTGAATGTTTGCAAGTTAATGGGTCTTATATAGTGTTTGTAAACACCATGAATCATTGACAACTAAGTCTACAATCCTCCACAAGTGATCAACACATGGTTCTAGTGTTTAGGGGTGTCTAGGGGTCATGCACATGTGAGAAATACCGGTTTAATGGGTCAAAAACGCGCACAACAGCCAACAACAGGTAATCTGATCGCTGGGCAACCCTCGCGTAGCGCGAGGGCCCGTCGCGCGACGCGACGCCCTCTGCAGATCAGCCTTTTGATTTTGTTTGCAAATTAGTCCTTGGCTCTTCACAACTCGAATAGGCACTTGTTTTATTGCATTGTGAACCCCCACAATTGATTTACTAAGGCCTTAAAACATATACCCACTTTGCCAAGTCCCCGGGTAACTTTATTTTCACCCGAAAAGTCCTAACTTTCGACGCTTACGCTTTAACGCTTCGCACACGAATTTGATCATAACTTTCTCATACGTTAACGAAACTTTATGAAATTTTTATGGTGCATTCTCGTGAGCATAATTAATATTTACAAAGCTTCGGGTTTGTCAAAAGGTCACTCAGAGGTATAAATTAAACATGTTGACACAATTGGTCCCTGTAGTTTGAAATTACTCACTTTAAGCTTCGTATGATCCATGATTTACTCGTTTGAAGGTATGAGCATCTTGTAGGGTTAAAATACAATATGTTTATTCACTGTTGACACTTAGAATACGTATATTTACATACTTTCCACGTTTGTTAACTTTAGTCCTTCCATAATATTTCTTTCACACGTTTAAACTTTATGACACGTGTCAACATATTATAGGACGTGAATTTTCCGAGGTGTTACAGCTAACCTATTCGACACGATGTGGGATTACGACGGCTAGAACTCGGTGGATTCCGACAAATTCCGGTTAACTCTAGTGAGAACTGGGTGACCTGAGCCAGGTATCTAGATTTATCATCTTTGTATTATTTCGGATTTTTTATTATTATTTGGGTGGATTTGATTAACCTTTCTTTTCCGCTTTGCCCTTATTTACAGAGAGTCGCCAATTCTTGATGAACATTATCAGGCATCATGACTCCCTCTCCTTCTCCTAGATTCCATTATAAAACCCCCTTCTGTAAGTGTTCTTTTTTGTTGTAATTTCGAACCCTTTTGTTTTCTCCAAATGGGTAATCTTTAATTTGATAGGGTTTAGGGTTTTTGCATCTGGGTTTTGATTAGATTACAAATTACAGTTATTGATTTGGGTTTGTTTAGGGTTTAACTAAGGAGGGGCAACTTGTACAGATGGGCTGACAACTTTCGTTCCGTACCAATTTTAAACGGATTCATTCACATTTTATAACACTTTTAGTTTGACATTTGTGTTTTAGATCGGCACAAAGCAACGGAGTTTTTTTTTGTTACTATTAACACACGTGGAAAACGTTTCTTCACGGGCATTTGTTTGGATTGATGTTACAAGAAAAAGTCTGGTGGAGAGGTCAGAAACATATCTTCGGGAGTAGTGCAAATGGTAATTTTATCGAGCCACATGTAAAAGATATCATATTTTTGTACATTAAAATGTAAGTGAAGTGTTATATCTTTCGATTTCAGGTTCAAAATCTCATAGAACAGTGTCTGGCATATTATACGACTCAGAAACAGGTCATTGATTTTATCTATCAGCAAGAGAAAATAGAGTCGGGCTTTACCACGCTTGGTATAATGAAAGACCTGAAACAACTAGAAACATACATGTTTTCATATCGGTTTTCAACGTTGCTTCTTATGATGTGTTGTTTAAGAGATCTAGGCACATCTGTACGAATCGACTTCCACAGTCATCACTCACTTGGTTTCTTCCTCGTTTACAAAACCCGCTGCTATCCTCCACCTCTATTTTCGACCTTCATTCTTCGCATGCCGGCGGCAAGAGAGACAAAACAGTGAGACTGATTGAAGGAGATAGGGTTTGGATAGGGTTCTAAACCATTTCCATATTATCAATTAGCAAGTTTTATGAGTATAATTGTGTTATACCTTACGTTTTATGAGTTTTTCAAAAAAGTTTTGTTGTAGATTTATGTGACATTATATTTTATTATTTTCTTTATTTTATTATTATTATTTATTTATTTTATGATTTCTTTGTATTAGTTTTATTACTTATTTAAATCATGTAAGTATTTTTGTAATACACATTAATTGATTTTTTAAAATTTATTCGTGTCCAGACACGACGTAAAGTGCGTATGTGGTTCAATGTTTTTACGTCTATTTTTCTCATATGATAGGTTCGTCGCAACTCGCATGTCGTATATCGACTTAATTATTCTTTTCTATGTTTTACGTTTCGGTCTAATTTCTTCATATTAACACGCCGCAATGGGTGTGTGTGGGTCAATGATTTTACGTCTATGTTTCGCCCAATGTTACTTTCTCCATTTTTATTTATTTTGATTTACGAGTTTTCCCGATGTTGGTGGTCGTTGACGGTGGTATAGCATTGGTACAACTTGGCACAGTTTTATGTTCCCCACTGCAACATATGAACAGATACATTATAATCACATTTTGTCCTTTATCTTTACACCAAACTGTAGACGGTGTTCTTTCTCTTTAAAATTGACTGGTTTTATACTTAATGTTTCAAAATCTTGCACGATATGTTCTTTGAGCCTAACCCGGTTTATTTTGTTTTTGTTAAATCTGGTCATGTACATACACATGAGGACATTCGTGTCATTTAACTATTCCAGGGGTTATTACGTAAATGATATATAGATAGGGACTGTTTTATAAAAATAAATTTTTACCTCTTTCTTCTTCTGCACTCTCTCTCTCTTTCTTCTCTCTCTCTCTAAGCTCTCCACATTCTCTCTGTAAAAACCACTACCGGAGTGGTGGGTTTAGCGGTGGTGGGAGGCAACTGATCCGATACGTTCGACAACCTCGAAAGGTCCTATGTATCTCGGGCTTAGCTTGCCCTTCTTACCAAACCGCATCACTCCCTTCCAGAGTGACACTTTAAGTAGGACTTTGTCACCTACTTCAAAGTAAAAATCCTTACGCTTAGGATCAGCGTAACTCTTCTGCCTATCCCGGGCAGCTTTGAGACGGTCACGAATCTGGACAATCTTGTCCGTTGTTTCGAACACTATCTCTGGTCCTGATAACTGGACATCTCCAATTTCCGCCCAACAAATAGGCGATCTACACTTTCTACCGTATAATGCCTCAACAGGCGCAGCCTTAATGCTGGTATGGTAGCTATTGTTGTAGGGGAATTCGATTAATGGTAGGTTCTTATCCCAACTACCACCTAAATCGATCGCACATGTACATAGCATGTCTTCCAATGTTTGAATAGTACGCTCACTCTGACCGTAAGTCTGAGGATGATAAGCCGTACAAAAATTCAAACGTATGCCCCAAAGATTGTTGGAAACTCTTCCAAAAATGTGACGTGTACCTAGTATCTTTATCAGAGATAATAGTCACAGGTATGCCATGCGAGGCTACAATCTTATCCACTTATAATTGGCTAACATATCGGAGCTATAAGTCTCCTTGATGGGTAGGAAATATGTTGACTTAGTCAGTCGGTCAACTATAACTCATATCGTATCATTTCCTTTCATTGTCTTGGGTAACTTGGTAATAAAATCCATAGTTACCGTTTCCCACTTCCACGTAGGAAGTTCAGGCTGTTGTAGCAAGCCTGACGGCTTTTGATGCTCGGCTTTGACTTCCGCACATGTCAAGCATTTAGCTACATAGGTGGCTACAGACTTTTCAGGCCTATCCACCAAAATTTACCCTTAGATTCTGGGTAGCTGATGGCAAATTCTTAATCGTTGCCTAATTAGGGTTGCGGCATGTATGCATAAGCAATATGAACCGTCTTTCTTATTTAATAACATAAACTCTCAGAATATTGAGTCAGGCTGTATGAGCCTATGTCTTAAAACCTACTTTATCAAGGTTTCGTTTATTCCATAATCAATATGGAGTTTTCACAATACTCCAGCCTATGGCGGGATACAAATCTTAATTCTTCCTGCCTTCCAGGAGGTAAGCAGGGACAAGTTTTGAGAAGATAATTAAGATACAGGGAGGCTACAGAGATTTTCCATATCTCAGGCTTCAGTTCATCCATCATTGTTCGTGTCAAATGAGTGACACCTTTAAGTCTTAAGTCCTCAAATTCCTTAATCGGGAACATTTACTTGGAAAAAAATTTTCCATTTTTAGATATCTTCTTTGAATACTACTAGTCGACTTTAGTACAATATGATCATTGGGATATCTTAGGGTTCCATGTATTAAACCTCCATGCTGATCAGACATGGAAATAATCTATGGGACACACTAGGATACGCCAATCCTCATATGACACTTTTATCAAACATAGTTTGGCATTCGCAGGCGATAGAAAACAATGAGAAAAATAATTAAAATAACATATGTCGTCGTACTCTATGCAAGGAAAGAGTGCTCTTAGTTTTTCGGAAGGATTCCTTGCCGATACTAGAAGAATCGGTTACTATGGTTTCCTTGGTAAGTTGTACCTTGTGGATGATAATAAAAATTTTGCTAAGTTTATGGTTCATGAAGATCTATTATTGCCTGTATTAAAAACAGGACCCTTAGCAGAAATTATCATTGATAAATGATAAGGAAGTTTATTGTACAAGTGCTTATATTCAATTAATAATGGAAGTTTCACAAACTAGGCACCTAGCTCGGTTGGTTAGGCGCGCGAAAGGGTGCGGCCGGCCTAGACCCAGGTTCGAATCCGGGGACGGCCAGTTCCACCATTTTTTTTTTTTTATGTTTAATATTAATCACTCGTACAGATACCTGTAATTATGAGAGTTGTCTCTTAAGGAGTCGTGATAATTGATTGCTTCTTATCACCCACGATATGGGCTTGATTTTTCGAGGCAACCATCGATGTTTATCACTATATTGAGTCCTTATGTATGCAACCAAAAGTTTTGCTATAAGGGTATTAGAAAGAGTGATTTCTAATAGATATTAAATATCAATATAGGATTCGTTGGAGCATTCTCAACGTAACATCGTCACTTTCTACCGGGCATTAAATGACCGGAGTCTTAATCAGGTGGCGACAACAGTTCTCAACCTTTATCATTCATAATATATTTATATGTGCCAGTATCAAATAAGTTTCTACATAACTGCTTGATAACGAAAGGTACATATTATACTATTATTATTTTGCCCCATATCTTGGGCGTTCATCCTAACAACTCGTGCGTTTGTTATCTTGGCCTACTCGGGCTTCTTCTGGTTCCTAGGGCAGTTGGTCTTGATATGCCCCTTCTCGTTGCAACCATAACAGGTTGCATCTTTCAACTTCTTGCAATCCAGGGTTTTATGTTCCCTAGATTTGCAAATTCCACACGGTAGAGGCTGAGACTCAAATCTGCATTTCCCAAGATGGTATTTCTTACAGGATTCGCACCTGGTCTTCTCTCCCGACTGCTGGCTGTCTCTCTTAAACCCGAAACTCTTCTTATCTTCAGAGTTCCTCTTCCTATCGGAGCGATGGGAATTCTCATCCTCCCTTTTACGCTTCCCATCTTCCGAGACTTTGGCAGCCTTGTTTCTAACCACATCGAGTGTGAGAGATAGCGACAGATCTGCCACTGACCTGAATGTAGTAGGTCTTGAAGCCTTAACACTGGCTTTTATTTCTGGGGCTAAACCCCCTATGAAGCGAGCAATTCTCTTGGGTTCCGGTGTGATCAAATAAGGAACCAATCGAGACTTGGTATTGAAATTTGTAAGGTATGCTTGACAATCTAAGTTCTCCATGACTAATGTCAAGAATTCAGTCTCAATCTTCTCAACTTCATGTTGAGGACAGTAATTTTCTTTGATAAGAGCAACGAACTGATCCCAAGTCATCTCGTACAAAGGGATCTTCCCCGTAGCTTGAATGAGAGACTTCCACCATGCTAGTGCCTCTCCCTTGAATGATTGGGATGCATACTTCACTACATCCCTCTCAGCGCATCCGCTGATATCCACAATAGTATCCATCTCGTCCAGCCATGTCATACAGTCAATGGCTCCTTTCTCCCCTGTAAAATCCCGGGGTTTACATGACACAAAGTACTTGTAGGAGCAACCCTTATCACGGGGTCCTTTATTCAGTATGATTTGTTGAGACGGATCACTGTGATGGTTCGAGGAGCGACGATCGTCATCTCCATTCTTGGGATCATCTTTCTTGGGAGGTGGCTTGCTGTGAGCTTCAGAGTGTGTTTTAGGCTTTGAAGGCTGTGTAGAGTGGGTCCTACTTCGAGTACCACTGTATTCCTCATACTGCCTATCCAAAGCCTGTGTAACAGCGTCGTCTATGATCGCTTTTAATTCGGCACCCGTTAACGTAATCTGGGCGTTCACATTTGGCTCCACTGGATGGCTATTACCCTCGTCCGAGTTAGCCATTACAATTTAACTGTTGCAGAAAACAAGGGCAATAGTTTATTTGGGAGTTTATTATGGAATTGCCCCTTAGGGAAATTCGTTAACCATGGTAAACAGAGCCACATTTGGTTAATTTATTTATCATGTTTATTTAGGATTTCTATAATAATTTATCCTAATTATAAAACAATAACAGTTTTATTTGTGGCACAAAAGGCCTAGTCTCGTGGACATTTTTATTTAACCTATGATTTCAAGGAATCATAACATTAAGGTATACTGGCACAATAGGCCTGGTCACAAGGACATTTATAAATTTTGCTCTATGATTTCAGAGAATCGAGGCATTAAGGTTTTAATAATAGCACAAATGGCCTAGTCGCGTAGACAAGTTTAATTTATAAGCCATGATTTCAGAGAATCGAGGCATTAAGTATATTAGCACAACTGGCTTAGTCACATGGACATATATAATTTATAAGCTATGATTTCAGAGAATCATAGCATGAAAGTAAATTGGCACAATAGGCCTAGTCACGTAGACAATTGTAAATTATATGCTAGGATTTCGGAGAATCAAAGCATTTGAGGTTTGAACCTAGTTCATTACCTTTATCTGACAGGGAGTCATAGCTACCACTGTATTTTGGCTCATGTAGAAATGAGCAAGGCCCGTAGGCACTATATTACCATGTATGGTTAAAATATGATCATCTTAATTGATGATGTAAACCCAGGATTTAGAGATCATTAAACTGGGTTAGGAATCTTTTGAAGAATTCCATATAAAAATGACGTGTGTGATTTCAAATGAATCACATCTGCCAGGAGTGTTAACATGTTTTAAGATGTTAACAGGGATTTGAATCTTTTAAACAAGTCTTACCATCTTGGCCCGGTCTTATAATTGACCCGAAGGCTAGGTTTCACACTTAAGATTCTTAATTAATAATTAACGCAGAACAATTTTAAATTGAGGTGTTAATATGGATCTGAATCTAAATTGCGGAACTGCCATCTTGGCCGGTCTTAATATGACCCGAAGCTAGGTCTTGCCCTTTTAGATTTTTGCCATTTTATTATAATGGTAGATCTTGCAAAAAAGGAAATATTATTTTTCCATTTATTTAATATTTCTTATTTAGAATGAAAGTTTAAACTCAATCATTCCATTATATAAAAATAAGAGTATAAAGTTGCCCTAAGCGGGACTTAAAAGGAATAATGTTGTCCTCGAAGGGACTAAAAGGTAAATATGTCCTTATAAGGACTATTGAGGAAACGATCTTCCGCAAAGGAGTTTCTTCTTCATTCAATTCTTGAATGCTTTCTCCTTGGTCGCACGTCTCATCTTGGTCGTTGTACGAAGCTCAGCATTTCAAGGCTCCGGGTGTGGAGAATCCCTAGTTCAGCTTCCTCGCTTGGCGACGTATCCAATAATAATAATAATAAAAATTGGAAGCAAAAATTTCCATATTAGGATTAAGATTATTCCTATGTTAAGTCTAGACTCAGAAGTTTAGATTGTGCAATTGTGTAACTGAGATTAAACACAAAAGGCTAGTGTTTAATTCACTCAGTGTTGGCTCTGATACCAACCTGTCACACCCCGACTTCCACGTGTCACCGGTGGGCCCGGTGGGGAGTATCGTGACGTGGTTGGCAACATAATAGTCAAACAACACAATATATAAATGCACAGCGGAAGCAAAAGATAAATATTATTACTTTTCCGTATATAAAGTAATATTCAATATTACAACGGAAGTAAAGGATCCACAGGCGGATCTTAAAACATATCATTTGTTCAACAGACTTTAGACGCCTAGAACTTGCAAGATTTCCTTATTAGCGCCCTGAGCTTCCAGCCAATTATGTTCGGTACCTGTCACTTAACCCTTTTGGAAAATACGTCAGTTTTCACTGGTAAATACACTCAACCGACTCATTTTGGAAAATGATTGAAAATTGGTTTGGATGCACATGGCACAAAATATATTGACACTTTGATTAAAATGCACAGAGGCAGAATTAATCTTTTTATACTTGGAACAATTATAGTTATAACCTTGTATACAGATTTACATGTTCGTTGTACGTTCAGGGCCCGATGTAGAAACCGAGTCAAGATTAACAGACACGCCACAAGTATAGGCCCACAAGAGAGTGAGATACCGTTTCCCTTATGCAACTGTCAGGTGTACGCCTACACCCCGTGCATAAGACGTGGCCATTTTATAACACAATGATGTCAAGGATATCCGGGACATGGTCATTAACCCCTAAGGCTTTTATTTCAAACAATACAGATTAAACCGGGTTACCTCAATAATTTAACCTTCATTAAGATTAAATATTCAATACCCGACCAAGCGGTATCATTATACCGTATTCCAAGCCCGTATAGGGAAAATAAGTTAAGAGTATTTACCTGAGCTAGCTCCTGTCTTAAATAGCAAGAATCTAATAACTCAGCCGTAGTCACTTAAGTAAGCGTAGGTACAATTTACCGGAAAGCTCTAGTCTGGAATGATGGTATAAATAATTAATTAGAATGCTAACGGGTCTTTAATTAAGCCTAAGCTTAGACCGGTTAGTCTTAAGGGAATATACGGTTCTTACGCACGATTAAGCGAAGACCGGAATAGAATGTGATTTAGACCCGACAAGTTTGGAGACTTGTATAATATGGGTAAACTAAACACATTCTGGATTTTGAGATAAAACCGATAAGGTTTGACCCGTTTCGGCTAATTTATGTAAACTTGTTACATAAACCGAACCGAACGCGTAATAAGCGTAACGGGTATTCATTAGAGCCATCTACAGGTTTCCTAAGTTAATTATGCCTCAAATATGTTGTGACATCAGTAAGATGTCTTTCATTATGCCCGAAACGAATTTAAACACAAACTATGCCCCGTAGGGGTAGTTTGGTCATTTTAAAGGTTGTAAAAGAGTTTAAATGTTTAACTGAGTTACAGGTCTGATGTAAACAGAAAACATACTCAATTTGATGAGTTATAACAGTAGGCTAAAGCATATATGTGAAATTTATCATCTTTAACCAAACTATGCCCCGTAGGGGTATTTTGGTAATTTCACGTAAGCCGAAAAGCTCAAAAACAAAGTCTGAGTTAATCAACCTTTGCTTACTGTTAAAATATCATAATTTGCCTCATATATCAGTAGGTATCAACCCGGGTATGTCCAATATGATTTTAAGACATACTATGCGTTAAAAACGCTAATTATGGCGATTAAAGGCCATTTCCGGGTTCGACACTTAAATCTGATATTTTTATATTTCCAGAAGGCTTAAAATAATTTATTTATCATATGTGATCAGTAGCAAAAGGTTTGGAGTCGTTTAGATAAGTAAAACTCATTTTATGGCCCGTAAGGGCAAAACCGACAATTTCCGAATTAAGCCTGCGACTACGAGTTATGCTCAGCCTAAAATTTATTAAAAATCTTTAAAAATCCTAAAATAATATTTTATATCAGTGGGTAAAAGATTTGATACCAAAAAGTATGTTTAACTAGGCTATATGCTAATTACGCCATTATGTTAACAAAAAGCATTAGTTTTGCGATAATGAGCATAACCCTTAATCTACAAGTCGAACTGATGTCAAACTTTGCATGCAAGTTTATATATCAGTAACTAAGGTTTCTACACTTTTACATTTTCATAAATCACGTTTTAAGGTAATAAGGGCATAATGGTCAACATATGAGCGATTAACGGAAACTTGCATATTAATTGGATAATCAACGAAACAAGTACAGAGACTTATACTATCATGCAACCCTACTCTAATGAAGCACTAAGGCATTTCCGAATCAAACTAAAACGGGTCAGAAGCGAAGTCAAAGCAAAAGTTAAGGTTTTGCGCCTTTCGGTTCCGAACCGGGTTTAAACAGAAATTTGTCGAGTCGGGCAAGCGTAGACAAGTTTTCATACTTATTACCATGTTATATTAAGGTTAAAACAGGTTACACACCTTTCGGATCATTAATTGTGCATTAAATCGCATTTTGTATTTCTGTTGACTTTTTCGGTCAACGTTTGACCCGACAAACGACCTAGTTAGGTCTGGAATTGGTACTTGCCCTTATAAGGGTTTAATACCCATATAATTACCTATCTAACGGTACTTCTAATTTGACATACGACTGAGCTATCGATACTTAATCACGAAGTCAACCGTTAAGCACGATATATTGACTTTTAAGCTAATTATAAAGCTAGAATTAATTTAGAAGGGTTAGGCTACTTACCAAGTGTTTAATGATGACTAGGGAGGTCTTGCAATCAGCTTGGAAGCTCCACAATGATCAGAATTTAGAATGTGAATGTTTGCAAGTTAATGGGTCTTATATAGTGTTTGTAAACACCATGAATCATTGACAACTAAGTCTACAATCCTCCACAAGTGATCAACACATGGTTCTAGTGTTTAGGGGTGTCTAGGGGTCATGCACATGTGAGAAATACCGGTTTAATGGGTCAAAAACGCGCACAACAGCCAACAACAGGTAATCTGATCGCTGGGCAACCCTCGCGTAGCGCGAGGGCCCGTCGCGCGACGCGACGCCCTCTGCAGATCAGCCTTTTGATTTTGTTTGCAAATTAGTCCTTGGCTCTTCACAACTCGAATAGGCACTTGTTTTATTGCATTGTGAACCCCCACAATTGATTTACTAAGGCCTTAAAACATATACCCACTTTGCCAAGTCCCCGGGTAACTTTATTTTCACCCGAAAAGTCCTAACTTTCGACGCTTACGCTTTAACGCTTCGCACACGAATTTGATCATAACTTTCTCATACGTTAACGAAACTTTATGAAATTTTTATGGTGCATTCTCGTGAGCATAATTAATATTTACAAAGCTTCGGGTTTGTCAAAAGGTCACTCAGAGGTATAAATTAAACATGTTGACACAATTGGTCCCTGTAGTTTGAAATTACTCACTTTAAGCTTCGTATGATCCATGATTTACTCGTTTGAAGGTATGAGCATCTTGTAGGGTTAAAATACAATATGTTTATTCACTGTTGACACTTAGAATACGTATATTTACATACTTTCCACGTTTGTTAACTTTAGTCCTTCCATAATATTTCTTTCACACGTTTAAACTTTATGACACGTGTCAACATATTATAGGACGTGAATTTTCCGAGGTGTTACAGCTAACCTATTCGACACGATGTGGGATTACGACGGCTAGAACTCGGTGGATTCCGACAAATTCCGGTTAACTCTAGTGAGAACTGGGTGACCTGAGCCAGGTATCTAGATTTATCATCTTTGTATTATTTCGGATTTTTTATTATTATTTGGGTGGATTTGATTAACCTTTCTTTTCCGCTTTGCCCTTATTTACAGAGAGTCGCCAATTCTTGATGAACATTATCAGGCATCATGACTCCCTCTCCTTCTCCTAGATTCCATTATAAAACCCCCTTCTGTAAGTGTTCTTTTTTGTTGTAATTTCGAACCCTTTTGTTTTCTCCAAATGGGTAATCTTTAATTTGATAGGGTTTAGGGTTTTTGCATCTGGGTTTTGATTAGATTACAAATTACAGTTATTGATTTGGGTTTGTTTAGGGTTTAACTAAGGAGGGGCAACTTGTACAGATGGGCTGACAACTTTCGTTCCGTACCAATTTTAAACGGATTCATTCACATTTTATAACACTTTTAGTTTGACATTTGTGTTTTAGATCGGCACAAAGCAACGGAGTTTTTTTTTGTTACTATTAACACACGTGGAAAACGTTTCTTCACGGGCATTTGTTTGGATTGATGTTACAAGAAAAAGTCTGGTGGAGAGGTCAGAAACATATCTTCGGGAGTAGTGCAAATGGTAATTTTATCGAGCCACATGTAAAAGATATCATATTTTTGTACATTAAAATGTAAGTGAAGTGTTATATCTTTCGATTTCAGGTTCAAAATCTCATAGAACAGTGTCTGGCATATTATACGACTCAGAAACAGGTCATTGATTTTATCTATCAGCAAGAGAAAATAGAGTCGGGCTTTACCACGCTTGGTATAATGAAAGACCTGAAACAACTAGAAACATACATGTTTTCATATCGGTTTTCAACGTTGCTTCTTATGATGTGTTGTTTAAGAGATCTAGGCACATCTGTACGAATCGACTTCCACAGTCATCACTCACTTGGTTTCTTCCTCGTTTACAAAACCCGCTGCTATCCTCCACCTCTATTTTCGACCTTCATTCTTCGCATGCCGGCGGCAAGAGAGACAAAACAGTGAGACTGATTGAAGGAGATAGGGTTTGGATAGGGTTCTAAACCATTTCCATATTATCAATTAGCAAGTTTTATGAGTATAATTGTGTTATACCTTACGTTTTATGAGTTTTTCAAAAAAGTTTTGTTGTAGATTTATGTGACATTATATTTTATTATTTTCTTTATTTTATTATTATTATTTATTTATTTTATGATTTCTTTGTATTAGTTTTATTACTTATTTAAATCATGTAAGTATTTTTGTAATACACATTAATTGATTTTTTAAAATTTATTCGTGTCCAGACACGACGTAAAGTGCGTATGTGGTTCAATGTTTTTACGTCTATTTTTCTCATATGATAGGTTCGTCGCAACTCGCATGTCGTATATCGACTTAATTATTCTTTTCTATGTTTTACGTTTCGGTCTAATTTCTTCATATTAACACGCCGCAATGGGTGTGTGTGGGTCAATGATTTTACGTCTATGTTTCGCCCAATGTTACTTTCTCCATTTTTATTTATTTTGATTTACGAGTTTTCCCGATGTTGGTGGTCGTTGACGGTGGTATAGCATTGGTACAACTTGGCACAGTTTTATGTTCCCCACTGCAACATATGAACAGATACATTATAATCACATTTTGTCCTTTATCTTTACACCAAACTGTAGACGGTGTTCTTTCTCTTTAAAATTGACTGGTTTTATACTTAATGTTTCAAAATCTTGCACGATATGTTCTTTGAGCCTAACCCGGTTTATTTTGTTTTTGTTAAATCTGGTCATGTACATACACATGAGGACATTCGTGTCATTTAACTATTCCAGGGGTTATTACGTAAATGATATATAGATAGGGACTGTTTTATAAAAATAAATTTTTACCTCTTTCTTCTTCTGCACTCTCTCTCTCTTTCTTCTCTCTCTCTAAGCTCTCCACATTCTCTCTGTAAAAACCACTACCGGAGTGGTGGGTTTAGCGGTGGTGGGAGGCGTACGTTGATGGGTGAGTGCGATGGTGATGATGGGTGGCGGTGAAGGAGGTGTACGGTGGTGGGTTGTGGATGGTGAAAGTTAGCTTATGTGGATGATTTAGATCCATCACAATTTTATAACTTTAACCTTCCAATCAAATCTTGCTGACAAAATTAGTTCAAAACAAGTATGTGTTTTGAATCTGCAACAAAGCTCAAAAGTGTAAAGTAAGAAGTGCAATATACTAGCAAATATGAATTAAGGGCGTCTTCTTAATCTAAAAATCGGAACAATGTTAGTCATCAGACCCCAAAGAGGCTTAATAATTCAAGGTTTCCCAATAATCCCAGAGTAAAACTGTGCTTCTGAAGGTTGCAACTTTAGCACATCTTTCATATAATACTACACACTTACACGATACAAACCTATACTTACACCCTGATTAATCCCATACACAATAATCACAGACAAAACAAATCCACCATCCACATGAGTGTATAGGGAGTGGTTAAACACTTTCAATAGGTAAACTTTCAAATCGACCAATCAAACAGTGTCACGTCATTTTACCTATTATGTTTACCTATTGCTCAAAAACGTTGGCGGTGGTTAGACACTTTGGAATAGGTAAACTATTTTTTATTTTTTATTTTTTTAAACTTACTCTTTATGATATTTTGAGTTTAATGTATTTTATTTTTTGAACAACAAATTTAGATATCACAAGTTCATGTGTTTCGTGGCATTTAAACCATTTATCTTTTTATTAGAGCATTGACGAACTCATGATTTTTTATTTTTTTTGGTGATCGGATCCTTTAATCGAACTTTTAAAGGTGATGATTAGAATTTTTGTCTACAAGTTACACTAGTTTGAAAAAAATTATATAATGTAGCAAATTCATTAGCATGAAAATAGGGATTTCTAATTTTGTGCAATCCATGTATGTGTCATGTCTCTATTTGTTATGTCATGTGTCATGTTTCTATTTGTTCTTACGATTTTTAGATTCAAAATAGTTTGTATTTGATTCTATTTGTTCTTACGATTTTTAGATTCAAATACGAATCAAATGAACACCAACCATTTGTTTTGCCCATTCCGCTAAGCCAACTGAACCGATAACTTGCTACAATTTTAGATTTTACCGGTCGATCAAGTTGGGACATGTTTTAACTTTTAATACATTGATTTTAATGAAAGTAACGATGAGTATACTGAAAATTATCTCTATTTTTTTTTTAACAATTAAACATCTACTTCATAGATTATTCAACTTTTACTTTTTTTTTTCATGGTGTACAACCATGTAAAGTTTGCTTTGACTTTTGTACTTTTTCTTAGTTTTTTTGGTAAATTACAAATTTTGTCCCTTATGTTTATATCAGATTGCAATGGATGACCTTTAACTTCTATAATTACAGTCACAGTCTTTTATTTGGAAAACTCATCACATCTTTCGTCCTTCAACACTAACCAGGTTATAATTTTTAGTTAAGTATAACCAGTTAAGGGTTAAAGGTAATTTAGTCATTTTACCAACTTAATTAAAGAAAACTAAAATTCAATTTTAAAAACCCACTTCTATCTCTTAGCTTTTTCATTCTTTCCCTTCCTTCTTTCACCGCCACCACCATAACCACCGCCACCACCATTCTCTCTTAGGGCATGTTTGGCTAAGCTTTTTGAAACAACTTATTGACTTATTGGCTTTTTGAAAAGTCATAAGCTTCAAAATGATGTTTGGCCATGAGGGTGTATGTGAGTGAAAAAAGCCAATAAGTCACTCTATACTGACTTTTCCAAAAAGCTAATAAGTCAATAAGTTGTTTCAAAAAGCTTAGCCAAACATGACCTTATCTCAATCAGAGTTTTCTCTCTCCAATCAACCCGCCCACTATCTAATCCGCCACCACCACCACTGTGACAGCCACTGCAAAGTTTGCAAACCCTATAAACCCATGTTTAGAACTATACAAATGAGATGTCTGTGCTTCTTCAACACTATTCCACAAGTTTAAAAAAGGGGGAAATCTTAAAGAAAGTTAAAAAAGATTTAATTTTTAACAAAACCCAATTCAGAAATCAAATAGGATGTAATGTAATGATTAACCTTCCACTATGAATAGAAAGAAGTAAGCATTTGATGATTTTGCATCAAATATACCTTGGCATAACTGAACAAGATCCAACAAGATATGTCTTAGCATAAGTGAAGATTGTAGTAATATGTGCCAGCAAAACACATATGAAAAGTGGCAAAAAGATATTATGAGAAGAACCCATTTCTGTAGGATTGAAACCATTCTTCCACCTGTAAAAAAGTTTTGATTTCTTTTGAAGAAAATGTTCTTAAATAGAGGGAGAATTTGGGGGCAGTTTTGAAGTAAATAAAAGATGAGTTTCGGCGATGTGACCACCAAATCCGACCACCACAAAAATTTTACAAAAAACCAAATTGATAGCCTACAAAAAGCCTCAATCGAGCAAAACCAAATCCTCAAAATCTACAAAAAAACTTTGAATCAAACACAACCGCACCATTTCACCAGCCTCTCTATCTCAACTCTCTCTCTTTCTAACTTCCACCAACACCTACCACCACCATCAACTTCATCCGGCGAATTCACCACAACCACCACCGTCAAAAACAAAAATAAACACAAACGTCGATTTTGCAGTTCTGTGATTTTGCATACATGGGTTCTTGTCATCCCCCTCTGACATCACTTCACCACTGCAATCGAGCAAGAAAAGAGAAAGACATGAAGTGAGAATATTACGCGGTGGTGGTGCTTACGGTGGTGGTTGTGGCCGGCGGCATGAGTGGTGGTGGTGAAGAGCTTAGGTTACAGGGTTAGAGAGAAAGGGAGAAAAAGAGAGTTGAGAGTGTGATCTGTGAGCATTTGTTTTAAAAATAAAAAATATATATTTTTTTTGTTTTTTCCTTTTTAAATATATTTTTAAGTAAATAGGTAAAATTACAAAACTACCCTCATGTGAATAGATTTAACTGAAAATTTTTACGTGATTAGTGCAAAAGGAGGAAAGATGTAATAAGTTTTCCAAATAAAGGAGTGTGAATGTAATTATTGAAGTTAAGGGTTATCTATTGCAATCCGATACAAAAATACAGGACGAAAAGTGTAACTTACCCTTTTTAACTTTTAACTTCACCTTTTATACCACACACACATAACACAAATGTTTAACTCCTTTGATTTATAAATGGATTTTCTCTGTCGTTCGTTAACATCCTAGATAAAACTTAATACACGATTGAGTTTAATTTTTGTTTCTCGACATTCTCGAATTTATTGATCGTACGAATAACGAGCATGTTTTGTATCGTACGCTATAACGAGTGTCGATAGATACTATTGAAACCAGTACCAATATTCTTTTTTTAATGGTTCTTGATCGACATAAAAAACTCATGTCAATATTCTTTTGGGTATATCACGACTTTATTTTTTGGGTTCTCTATCACTTCTTGTACCGAAGTATGTACCACAACATAGCGCGATGAATTTCCACTATTATATATATATATATATATATATATATATATATATATATATATATATATATATATTTATTAAATGCGAAGGTCGTTATAAATAACATACTTAAGCCTAAACCACGAAACGAGTAATAATATTAGAGGGAGGCTGCCTGGCAATCTTTGAACCAGTAAATACTAAACCAATAAGAGGTCTGATCTGTAAGAGACTCTAAGGTGATGTTTGTTTTTTCAGATGCAAAAGGTCTGCAGTTTGCGGACCATATCTGCAAACGTCTGCACGAGAAGAGGTGGACCAAATGTCTGCAGAGTGTAATAAAAAAAGTGTTTGATTATCTCACCTCTTTACCCCACATCTGCAAATTTTTTTCCCTTTTTTTTCTCCCAAACCCTTTCTCTTGAACAATGAAATATAGAGTGTAACTTTTAATTGCAAATCCAGAGAAATCCATTAGTAAAAGAAACTATTAGACCATGTGTAGTGGTACATCAAAATAATGCCCCCACCATGGGGCATTATTCGACACGTGTCATCCTAATCAGCATGGGGCATTATAGCATAAAGTGGTGTAGTGGGACATTATTCCAATAACGCCCATGCAATCATTTCCCAATTATTTTTTTTAATTTAAAACATAAAAAACTTCATTAATTTAAAATAAAAATTACACTACTTGAAATAAAAAAAAACCGAAAAAAATCAGAAAATAAAAAACAGAAAATAAAAAACAGAAAATAAAAAAACCGAAAAAAATAAAGTTAAAAAAAAGAAAATTATCTAGAGTCCATATTTTTTCTCGAATTTTTTGGCGACACATTTGCGCAAGGATCAACGCATCGCCTTGGAGGTGGTCGATAGGTTTGGACAAAAACTCAATGTCCTTTTCCATTTGCCTCGCCTCTTGCATCTCGTTAACTTTTTTGGTTTCGGCCACTCGTTCTTTCATAATCTCATAACGTTGGTGGCCGAGGTCGCGAATGTCTTGGAGACGACGGTTCATCTCCTCGAAATCTTCCTTTAAATCGAGATCGGCAGACGACTCGACCGTTTTTTCCCGGTTCGCTTATCCTTTCTTCTACCGGGCGGTCGGGTCAACTCTTCTTGAAGTTCCTCGTCAACGTCCACCACCTCATTTAAATCGACATTGCGGGCATCCGATGTCGGAGTTGAAGGGTCAACGGAGGATGATGTTTTTGACCTTTTAGCTCGACGTCTACTACTAGACGTCATTGGATTAACTAGCGCCCACTTTGGACTTTTTCGTAGTAGCTCCCAACACTTATAGTACGTGAAAGGGCATTTCGTCCTATCGAACTCCTCCAAAGTCCTCGTTAAAACCCCGACGTCACTTTCACCGCTCGGGCGATTATCGTAGTTACGTTGGTAAACTTCTTGGAACGCGTGAGACTTGTTGTTGATGTCGGTCCATTTGCTAGAAATGGAATCTTTGTCCCGATGTTCGCCTTGACCCCACGTGCTAAAAAAGAGTGCACGAACCCTATCCCAAAAAACGGGGCCCATTTGAAAGTTTGCTACAAATTAAAAAAAAAAAAAAAATATAAGTTGTATGTTAAAAATAAAAGTAAAAAACAAGTAAAAAAAATATATAAGAGTTACCGGTTTCTTCGTTCTCCGAAATGTCGAGCCACGCCCGAGTCAACGTGAATTCCTCGTCCTTCGTCCATTTAATGGTAGTTTTTGTACGTCGAGGTTCGTCCTTTTCCTTCTTCTTATGCGACCTTCTGCCGCGTTTCGATTTCTCTTGAACCGGTTCGGGTTGCGTCTCCGGCACGACATCGACATCGGGTTCGGATTCGGCTTGTTGTTGTGACGGTTGCGACCCGCCGGCTTGACCATAGCCGAAGGTGGGAGGCACAAACGGAGTGGCGCCACTCAAGTAAGCCGCGTACGAATAAAAGTTCGGGTCCATGTCTTGAAGGTTATACGGGTGTTGCGGTTGGGTTGTGTTCGGGTTCGTGGGTCTTGCGGGGACACCAAAAGGGGGTCGGAATGGATGCATGATTGTATAAAAAATAGAAGAAAGTGGGTTTTTTTTATAAAAAAGAGGAGAAAGTAGGAGAGAAAGTAAGAGGTTTTTTATAAAAAATTGGAGAAAGTGGGTTGATATATATATAGTGGGTAAATTTTTGAATTAAAAAAAAATTAATTACATTTGACCGTTTGGCAACGGTCCAATCTCGAACCCCAATACAATTTAAGCGTTTTAAATAAAACGCCAAAGTGATTTTTTTTCGAAAAAAACGCCCGGAAACGCCGGGTGTAATGGGGGCAGGGGCGTTATCCGGCGTTGTTTTTGAATTTTTTTTTTAAAAAAACGCCCCACTACCGCCAGTCTTATATAAATTAACTAATTAATATGCGACGTTACACACACACCAAAACTAGATCCAATCTCGAAAACACTTGCACACAGAGCATCCTCTAAATTAAATTGATTCCCTTGTTTGTCAATCCTCTTTTCCACTAAACCCCAACGAGTTCATCCTCACCGGCGGTACCATTCCACTAAACTTATCAGATCTACTAATGGTATCTCTTCATCTTCATATTATGCTTTTTCTTCACACTTATGCATTTCCAACTAGACTGAACTAGATTTTGTGCCCATTTTTATTGTTCTTGACACTGTCGGAATTGTTCATTCATTTGTTGTTGGTTGCTACTCCAGATCTGTTTGAAATATATGTGGTTTATTAGGTGGTGACCGGCAACGTGGAGGTGGGGGAGGTGTTTATGATTTGAGATTAGGAGAGGGGTAGAGAGAGGGTTGGAAGAGGTGAGAAGACATTGGACCATGTCTGTGTGGGGAAGGGGATGCGCAGAGGTTTGAAGGCATTTTTTAATGAAATGTCTTCTAAAAAACAAACGGTCTGCATAGCTAAACGTCTGCGTGTGGTCTGTGCGACGCAGACATAACAGGCCAGAAGAGGTTTTTCTAAAAAAACAAACACCCCCTTAAACAGTAATCTTTTTCTTCGTCCTTCTTAACACCAAAACAACAATCTACAAAGGCAAATGTGATACAAAATGGGCCCATAACTTAGCCCAACTACATTAACCCAACCCAATTCAACAACCGCCGTCGTGGCCATCTTTTGCTCCAACCAAAGCAGTTTTCTCTTACATTCAGAAGCTGCAAATCAAAGAAACAGGTAGAAACCTGATCAATCCTCACGATTTGCTCTAATTCATCTCAAGGTTCAGTTTTTCTCTATCTTTCATTACCTAATTGACTTTAAAGAACCTATTTTTCTTTTGATTTTGCATATGATTAACCTCAATTTCATTTCATTGTTTGAAAGCTAGCGTGAAACATGAATAAGAAAGTGTTTATGTTTACTTGTATAAATGGAGATTGCCTGCAGTTATTTCTTGAAATTAATGTGTGTTTGATTTGGATTGTAGTTTGATCATGTTAACTATCGAAAATGATTATTAATTAGATGGTTGGTAAACAGGCAACAAGCTGCTCCGCTACCCCTTTTTGTACAGCAAAACTAAGTATTTTAAAAAATACGTCCATAGATCTCGGGTCATAACATTACTATGCATATGCATGACCCTTTGAACTCGACTAAGTAGGTCCACGTCCTCTGGCGCCAGAAACCAAAAGTATCAAAAGCAAATGGGATAAACCCTAGTTGTCAAGGCACGCTTTCTCGTGTTTGGTCACTTTACCCGAAGCAGCCTTTAAAGCAGCCTGACCCACCGTGAAAGTACTACCTCCTAAGCCCACAAGCGGGGAAACCCCTGTTAGATCCACACAGACATGTTTTCCTCCTACCGATCCAAAGTCTGATCTGTATTTTGTTTAGTTGTTTCGATGCAAATAGTGAGGTGATTGTAGGGGAATTTATGACCATAAGCATGATTTTTAGAACTGTAATGCTGTTAAAATTTGTTAGTGACCCGCCCGATTCAAAACCCATATAGGCTGGTTCTTATTTCTTAAAAGAACTATTCGTTTTGACCCATAACGCAATGCTTCCTAGGCCTGGCAATACTGACCCGTGTATCTAAGTTTGGGCGTATACGGGTTTTTAAAATACTGTTACGGGTCAGATTGGGCCGATGTTTTATTAGCAATAGGTTATATTGGGTATAGAATATGATTTGCATATGTTCATTGGGATTATTTGATTTGAAAACTTTATGTTTGTTTAAATATGATCGCGGTGCGCTCATGAAATATGAATTGAATTGAAAAAGCATATTGATTATAAGGTTTTGGGGCTTGTTTGTTTGAATGAGATTGTTTTTGAATCTTAATTGGTCATGGCAGTTGTCAGTTGATACAAATGCAGGAGTAGATTTCTAAATTGTTTTTTAATTTTTTTTTTTTTTTTTTTTGCATATAAACATTTTCAAATTGTCCCATTACCCTAACCCATTCTAACCCGACCTGTTCTGACCCAAACCAAAATTACATTTTTTTAAATCGGTTTCTTTGATCCGAATCCGTTTCAACTGAGCATGCCGCTTTACATGAACCAGATAATGTTACATGAACCAGATAATGTCACATGAACCAGATACGGATCCGTATCTGGTTCATGTAACATTTAGGACCATATCCCTTCATATTATAATTTGTTTTTCATTGTTTATGTGGTGAAATGATAGTGTTTATAATATAGATGAAATGAAGAACACATATGGGGAAAAAGGTACACAAGTCGGCTAAGAATCGAAGTCTTATGTGAAATTAGGTTAAAGAATGCCTGATCTGTATATTTTGATTAGTTGTTTTGAAAGAAATAATGTGGTAAATGTAGGGAAATCAATGACTATTTGCATGATTTTAGAAGTGTATTGTTGTTAACATTTTTCAGTGAAATAACTACCCATTTGAAATTAAATCAACTCGTTTTGACCCATAACTCAACCAGTTTTTAGCTAAGCAAGTATATTGCAACATCTATATGTCATTAATTCTTTGTTGCTACACTATGTTACCTTTTGTTACGGATATTAATTTTAATTTGCAGTTCATATATTGGTTATTATAAATATTAGAAGTAAACTATAACATGTAGCGGGTGAACCTGACCCTTTCGGACCCTTTTTGATTCCCAACGTTTTTTTGCTTGTCCCTTTTTGATCGAATCCACAACTGACCAAATTATATTATAATCTAGCTTATAAACCATGTGTCAAAAGTATATCAAGACTGAATTTATATTTTCGTTACATACCGTTATAATGAAATACTTTTTTTATTGTTACGCAGGGCGAGTAATAAGAGATTAAGAAACAGTATACTAGAATCTCTAACTGAAGGCGAATATCTCTGAAAATAAGATTGCGATGGGAGCATCGCGGGCACAAAAGTTATCTGGTATTCAAAAGCAAGTTCTTTCATTATACAGAGGATTTCTTAGAACCGCGCGTTCTAAAACTCCTGAAAACCGGGCTCACATTGAATCACTCGTATCAGCCGAGTTTCGTAAAAATGCGCAATCGATTGATCGTAAGAATTTCTTACATATCGAGTATTTGCTTCGTCTTGGTAAGAAACAACTTGATCAACTCAAAACCGTTGATTCTGTTCGCTTATCTTCATCAAATGTATAACTTTCTGATACTCAAAAACAATAATCTAGTTGATTCTGTTAGGTTATATGATTTCGTCTATTGTTTGATCATATTCGGCTGTTGTTTAATGGAGGTTGATTATCTCCTAAAATAAGTTTAGAGAAAGCATACCCTTGTGATTATCGAGCTGTTTGATTCGGGGTTAAAGATGTAACCTTTATTCATTCAAAACCTCAAGTTATTTCTGCTTGTTTTCAATATTTTCTTTTTTATTTTTTTACAATAATTTCAATATAATTTTTGTATTTCGTTATGGTTTCGCGCTGATAAAGATGCCTGAAGCAGTATTGCAGTTTTAGTTGTTATTAAACGATCTAAATCGAACAGCTGAATTGAGATTTATGTGGTTTGGTTAAGTAGTAGTGCACTTTTAGTTGTTAATAATCCGTTCGAGTGATCCGTTCAACTCGAAGCAAGTCAGCTGTTTTGAGATATATGCGGTTTGTTTCTTGTGGTTTGTTGGTCCTGTTGCTGACGGTTTGGAACGTGTAACCGCTAGAGTAAACGCTAACCTGATCTTTAGCTTATTTTTAGTTTATTTTTTTTTATTTTTCGAATGTGTAGTTTTGTATATATGTATTTATATACCCATTAACCATCCTTATCATTTTTATACAAACTAACAATTTTCAAAAATAAAAAATCGGTTCCAACCATCAAACCGCCAAAACTAAACCGTCAAGTCGCCAAAACTGGCCCAGCCAGGTCAACCCATTAAACCCAACCGCCCACCGGTTTGAATCATCTTTTCCTAAAACTGTAGTTAGCAGTTCACTACAAACTTTAACCAGACGCACAAATTAACACCCCTATTTTTGCGATTTTCGAACAACCGCCTTTGGTTATACACAAACCAATTTGGTTTTTCGTTTTGGATATTTTAAGAAAACGATTATTGTGTGTACGCTATCTAGATTCTTTTTAATCAACATGAGTAGGCTAATAAAACGAAAGTAGCATCAACATCTTGTAAAAGAGTAACCAATTAGACAACCACATCTCTTTGGTGGACCATGATTGGCTGGTCAAGCTTCTCTCTTGTACTCCTTGTACTTCAACAAGTTAAACAACTTTGTACTACAAAACTTTGATAATACTCTCCTTCACCAACCCCAAGATATTTTTTTTTGGAAAAAAATCTTGTTGATCAATAATTATTATTGATGATTTAGTCAAATAGTCGAATCGAATAAAAGTTGAACCTAAATGTTATCGTAACATCAAAATGTGTTTAAGTTCGTATTTCTGACGAACAAAATATACATATGAATAAGTTTATTGTCGAAAAATTTGTTACTAGTTGAATTCATAGAAGGTTAGATTCTCGTTTTGGTAAAGGTTGGGCTCGTGTATTTTTCGCGTCACATGTGTTATGATTTATGAAGTGAAAGGGTTATAGCGACGTCGAAAGGTATCCAACAAATTATGCGAACGTATTTTGACATTTTGGTGTACATATAAAACAATTTATTAAATGCGTATGTGTTACACGCGTCACAACCTATGATCTGTTGAGTTCATCACATTAATATCAAACCCTTTTGAACTTTTAATCAAGAAAGAAGAAAAAAAGGGATCAATTTTGTCACTAAGAATGTGTTGAATAAAGTTCCAATCTAAGTATTTGATATAAACATGTATCTTGAATGATATATACACCTAGAAGTATATAAAATGTCTTCAATTTTCTAAGTGATCAAGAATCTACATAGAGAAACAATCACCACCTCCGGTGGTCATGGTGGTGGAGGATTTATGTGGCGGGGCAACTCTTAAATGATCACCAACCGCCTCCCAACGCCGCTTGGATGATGGTCGTGGAAGATCTTCAGGCACGATTGTCTCTAACGAATTCAATTGCCATGCCGGGCATATTCTTTTGTTACTCCACCTCTTTCCCTTTACCTTTGACTCTATAGTGGCTTTCGGCTCAATGGCGATCGCAAGATCATGGCTATTTCCTACTATACCCTCCATTTGTAGACCAATTATCACACATGCTATACCAACTACACATTGTTTCCTCCAAGAAATCTCCCTCTTTGGTCTACACAATCACAACTAAAACATGTCACATGAATATCAACTAATTAGATCAAAGGCGACCGATGCATATGTGGTGGTCAACTTGACATACCTGGCAGACGGTGGCGGTTGAGTGGCGGTGGGAGTGACAGTTGGTGGCCGAGGGTGGAGACATGAGGTGGTTGTTAATACCATTTTTCTTTCTTTGTTTTTCCGTGTGGACAATTAGCAATTTTGCCCAAAATTCCAAAAATATGGGAGATGATGGGCTAATTCAACTCTTATAAATAAGGAGACATTGATTGGTTAGGTACTCAACTATGGCCCAAAACTATGGTTCACCCACGTGGGTTGGGCCCACAAGCCTAATTATCACATGTCACTATACCATTTCTTTTAGGAAAAATAAATGTGCAACTATTTTGAGAGATGGTATACATTTTATCAAAATTGTGATGGATGATAATAGTATTAATCATAACCATGGATTTTACGATATAAACCAATAATTTTTTTTTTTTTTGATAAAAATGTATTTTTTCATTCCAATTAACAGGGTAAATTACATAAGGATAGCAGGTAGACGAGCAACCAATAAATTGAAAGTGAAATTAACATGAAGATTGAAAACTCAAAACTGTTGAATAGTTGTCGTGTTAGGAGTTAGGACACTCGTATTTTCCAATTAAGGCGTGAAGGGCGAGGGTTATCTATTTTACGATAAAAACCATTTTTTTTGATAAAAATGCATTTTTTTATTCCAATTAACAGGGTAAATTACATAAGTATAACAGGTAGACGAGCAACCAATAAATTAAAAGTGAAATTAACATGAAGGTTGAAAACTCAAAACTTTTGAATAGTTGTCGTGCTAGAGTTAGGACACACGTATTTCCAATTAAGGCGTGAAGGGCGAGGGTAATCTATCGTTGACCGTTTTTGGATGGAGACTAGTGGTTACATGCTTGTACGTTACCTTATAGAATGGACCACTTTGATTTTGGAGGTAGCTAGTTTGAAAATAACAATTTTAAGTAAATAATATTAACATGCTTTAAGATCTTATCAATAGATTATAAAGAGCAAATAAATTAAAAGAGTTAAATTCCATTTTAGTCTCTGTGGTTTGGGTCATTTTGGCAGTTTAGTCGAAAGGTTTCATTTTTTGCCTGTGGGTCCAAAAAGGTTTCACCGTTGCTATTTTAGTCCACTGAGTTAACTTCATCCATTATTTCTGTTAACTAGAAAGACAATTCGGTCATTTTATATGGTTGAATTGCGCTTCTAGTTAACAGAATTACAAATAAAATGACCGAATTGCCCTTCTCGTTAACAGAAAAAATGGATGAAGTTAACCTAACGGATTAAAATGACAATGGTGAAATCTCTTTGGACCCATAGGCGAAAAATGAAACATTTGGACTAAACTGCCAAAATAGCCAAAACCAGAGAGACTAAAATGGCATTTAACTCAAATTAAAATTACTAAGGAAAAAATAATTATGTAGTTATAGCACCATAAAGCTTGGACCGAATTGAGTCAAAGCAATGGAAAATAGTCCTTTGGTCGGAAGATATTTTGAATAGTTGTAGACAATGTTTTAAAAACCGGTAAATACCGGCCGGTTATACCGGTATTACCGTTTCCAGATGTAAATCCGGTACGAAACGCCCCGGTAAATAAGTGAAACGGCATAAGGTTTGTACCGGCGGTAAAATCCGGTATACCGGTTTGAAACGTAATACCGGTACCGGCTTAGGGTTATTTTAGTTTTGGTTGTTACTTATTTTTATTATATATGTTACTTATCTTACGTAATTTTTATATATTATGATTATTCGTAACTAAAAGTTCTTATTTAATATTGTATGAAAGGAAAATAGTTATCCTCTAGTTGATGTGGATGTCGATAATAGTGAATTTCATCTTTTATGCGATCGTGAACTTTATTCAACACCCAAATGACTTAAACATATCGTACACTTTCACTTAAAAGAACTTGTTGGAAAATTGAATGATTTTCGATTATCTTTTGGATTATTTTTTATTAAGATTTACTTTTGGATCATCTTTTAATATGTAATCATGCATTTTTGGATTAACTTTTGAGTTGATGTTGTAATTTATGAAATTATAGAGTTAGTTAGTCAACCCGGTTGAACCACTCGGTACAACCTGGTTCAACCGGTTGAACCATTTTTTAGCCTAATCCGGTTTGATTTAAAAACCGGTTTTTAAAACATTGGTTGTAGAGACAACTAGGTCTCTTAAGAATCTGTGATAACATTATATATATCATGAGTAAAAAATGCAAACGTTTCGCTACTAAATACGTCGTGTTGATATTGTCACATCATAAAGGTAAAGTATATATGAAGAGATAAGTGTAATTCTAGAAGCATATATACATAACCACGAAGCTCAACAACCTGTGCAAGGATAACCTTTTGTTGTTTCTTACAACTTCAATTTATGAGATTGGCCCAAGAAATACATATTTTGTTTAGCTCAAATACCAAGGAACTCTGGGTAATAATAATGTCATTAACATAGACGAGGATGCGCGCCGGGAAAAACCAAACATATGTTGGGCAGAAGAGAGTTTAGAAAATCAAGCTCCACGTGTTTGCTTAAGGCCAAAAAAAGCTTTTATCAAGCAAACACACGTCAAGTGATATTCGTGATATTCTCCTCACTATGCTTGACGGTCTTGCAGACTTTGGGATAATTTCCTGCTCAGGTTCACCTGACTCTTGTTCGGGTTCATACAATATGGAGTATACCACTGAGATAACCATTCTAGGGAACATTATAGATTGGGTAAATTACACTTTTCGTCCTTTATATTTGTAACGGGTTGCAATGGATAGCCTTTAACTTCAATAATTACAGTTACAGTCCTTTATTTGGAAAACGCATTACATCCTACGTCCTTTAGACCTAACTTGGTTAAAAGTTTTAGTTAAGTATGGCATGTGTCTGCCAATGATCCTTTGGTGGAGTGGTGGAAAGGACTTGGGCCATGTGAGTGGCTCAGGTTCGATCCCCACCTCCATCAAAAGGTAAGGCATTGGGGTTATTCCCAACCCAAGGATGGCAAGGACTTCGGTTCAAGCCTGAGGGAACCCGAGTTTTCTATTACGGCGCATTTACTCCAGCGGGTCACTCTGTCACAACAGGCGGTCGATTCGTGTGGAGGGTGCAACTCCTGTCAAGTGGCAGGGGGTCGGAAATTTTCTCGGGGAAAGCTGTGTCCCATTTCTACCGAGGCGTGGGACCCGTTAAGACAACATAGTCATTGAGACAGAAATGGGGCGGGCCTGCGACTTGCAGGTGTGTATTAACCGTCTGTTGTGAATTACACCTTTAAAAAAAACGTATGGCATGTGTCTTGCACATGAGGGTAGATTCGTAATTTTACCAATATATTTATACAAATACATATAAATAACCCCACTCTTCAGTATGTGAAAGCCCCATCTCTCTTTCTTCCTTGTTCTCCACCTACCACCCACCACCACCACCTGCCACCACCACCTGCCACCACCTCACCTCACCTCACCTCACCCCACACACATTATCGTCACCGCCACTATACACCACCACCGTTACCGGCACCTCTATCAAGTTTGCAATATGACCCAATTACACCCTCTCTCTCATCAACAATGCTCGGATCGGTGAACGACCCAATTCATCTTCTGGTCAAAAACGAAAAACCCAGATCTAGAAAACTTATTTCCCCCTTACAGATGCGAATAATGGTGGTGAAAAGAAGCATCTTTTTCATAGGCTGTGGAGTGAAGACAATTAAATTGACTTGATTCAAGGTATGACTAGTAGCAATCAATACACAAGAAAAATGCAATCAATCTTAAATTTCTACACTAAAAAAATCTTTTTTCGTATACTAATTCAAGAAAATACTCACTGAGGCATTTCGTCGAACAGTTAACAGACCAAAAACAAAATACACAAACTTTAATACGTTCTTGTTTTTAGCACTATCAAAGGAAAACCCAGAAATTTTTGGGCTTTCTACTTGTTCTTCAGTTCTTGACCAAAACCCAATGAAAAACAGGCAGAAAAATGAAAAATTGAGGTTGATTTAGAGAAAGAAAGTGTTTATCCTCATCCTTGTTTGGGCTGGAAGACACTTTAGACTAGTGGGTATGGGGAGGCTCATCCCCATGAGGATGGGCCGCCACGTAGGCGCCACATCACCATCCCATCCCATGGAGGATGGGCCTCCTCCATTTTTGAGGGGGTGGAGGATGGGGGACTCGAAAAAAAGTTAGGTTGGTTCGGGTTGGGATTGTTCGGGTTGGGGTTGTTTGGGTTGAATGGATTCATGATTGTATAAAAAATAGAGTGTTTTTTTATAAAAATGGATGAGAATGAGAGAAATATTGAGAAAATGGTATAAAAAATGGATGAAAGTGGTATATATTTAAAGTGAAAAAGTTAATTTTTTTTTGTTAAATCTAGCCGTTACCAACGGCTATTATTTTGAAATTGGGCCCGTCGAGTTCATCTATGGGGAGCCGGAAAGGACGGGACGGAAAGAGGGGGGCGGTGTGGGGGACTGGCGCCGGGCCTAAGCCGGCCCCCATACCGCTTGGTCTTAGGGGTCGTTTTCGATCGGGCGACTGAACGAAGGGGAAATATTCGTGGGTGATAGGTGAATCATGTGGAACCCACTGGATGGACTAGCTTATTGCAGTAAGATTGTCTTTATCATCAAGTGTAATCCTATTTTTCATGAGCAGTGGCGTCCGGCTGAGTGGTGGCATTGTGGGAGTGGTGGTGGTAGAGGTTGGTTGGAGAGAGATGAAGATAAGAGATTCTAGGGTTAGGTTGGGGAATATAGTGTTTATTTATTAAAGGACATTTTGAATAAAAACATGAAATAACCAGAATACCCTTAAGTAGATAGACATAACTGAAAATTTTAACTTGGTTAGTGCTAAAGGACGAAAGATGTAATGCGTTTTCTAAATAAAGGATTGTGACTGTAATGATTAAAGTTAAAGGTTATCAATTGCAAACTGCTACAAACATAAAGGACGAAAAGTGTAATTTATCCTTATAGATTTGACCATGTTTGTAAATAACGAGCTATAACTCTCATACTATCTTCATAGTGGAAACTAAGATAATAGAAGCTGAATTTTCTACGATGTTTTAACAAATGGTTTAAGCTTCTATTTATATAAGTTTTGGAATCTTCTATATAATACTAATTTTATCAAATTGATCACAGATAGATTTTCCTGATTCTCTATTATTATATTGTTCGATCACAAGTGTGTTATATAGTTTCGATTCTTAACAAGTAACAACTGTTGGGTTTGAAGGCCTTGTGAGCCCTACAAGGGCTTAACTTGGAGAGCAAGTTTTCTAAAGCCTGGATTAGTCTCTATAAATATATTTGATGTACTTCTATCAAATATATTTAATTGTTTAACACCTAAAATAAGAATATCAAAGTTGCCACCCATGAACTTGGATATAGTGATATCATAGGTTAAACCATAAAAAATGGAACTAGTAGACTGGGAATCAAACGGAAGGAAAGCCAGGGCAAGTATTACATTGGCATTGTCATGAACATGTGGAATGATGTTATCCCTTACTAACATGTACGAGAAGCCTTTGTCAACTAATAAGAGTTTTTTGATTCTAGAGCTGGTGAATACTAGGATAAGGGAAGATATATAACAACCTCCAAAATTATTTTCGACACCCTTAATATACTTAAAATATCCCTATATGTCTTAAAATGCACCCCGTATACGAAAACCGAGCCCCAAAATACCATATAATTAAAAAAAATAAAATAAAAACCAGAATTTAGTGTCGCTCGCGGGCCGCGAAGACTTACTCTTCTGGTTACGCGGGGCGCGACAGATAGGTGATCAGGCTGCACCCGATGCTGCCACGTGTCGGGCTGTGTGTCAAATCTATAGTGCTGACTAGTCATAGCTAGGCCCTACTCACCCTAGATCGCGGGCCGCGAAGGACCCCTGTGTGGTCTACGCGGGGCGCGAGGGATGGCTGATCAGGCACTATAAATAGATGGTTTCGGCCATTAGTTGAAATCGTTCAAAAATCTCTTTCTCTCTCAAAACTTCTATAGTATAAGATATACCCGGGCATTATACCCACTAATATAACGAATTTCTGCCTCGTTGTAAGTATCATAACCCCTAGTTACGTATTAGATACGCTGCCCGATTGATCCAGGATCCGTAACAGCTGTCGTGGTTCTGCCCGACGTAGTCGTTGGAATACCGTCTCGGGGAGGGTATTACTAATGTAAATATTGGGTTATTATACTAACGCGTGTGCATTTATGTAACTTATAGATAATCACCAGGAAATCCTAAAGGAAAACCCTAAGACAGCAAAGTGAGTAATCTCCTTTTTGCAAACTGTTTTTACAAAACCTCAATTAAATTATAATATATTAAACAGTGTTTGAGTATTTGTATTCTACAATTATCGTCGGTATGTTGGGGTTTTGTATACAAAATTTGTTACTATATTGTGAGTAGTAACATGACCACAAGTTAGGTTGACAGTACCGTGGGTGGTAATTAAAGTAGATGGAAACAAATGTAATTGCGAGATCGCCCTCAATATTGTAAAATGGTTTTATCTGTCTTGATTAAACTGGGATTCACTCACCAGTATTTCCCACTGACAAAATTTTTTAAACGCGTTTCAGGTAACAAAATGTGAAAGCCAAATAGAAGCCAGCTGGACAGCACTGAAGGCTTGGAAAAGTGGCTATAAAAGTTACCTAAATAAAGAAATGTTTTATTTCAATAAAATAGGGTTTATCCCTATGAAAATGTGTGTACTTGAAACTTGGGAATTCCCCATGCGTTTAATGTTATAAAAGCGTGGTATTTTACTCTCATAAAATATTTCCTAACTACGGTCCTGATGTAAATTCCGCTGCCAAACTGATAAATACAGATACCACCGAAACTGGCCGTGGCCGCCCGTTCCCGGGTTATCAGGAGACAAGGGTTGCGACAGAAGGTGGTATCAGAGCTAAGCCACTGATTCAGCCACAGAAGTGTTCTGCTAACACCAAAGTATTATTTAATATGTTAGGAAATTATTTACGGAACTACGTACATATCTGTATATTATTGTTGTGTGTTATTTGACTATTTGTTAGTTACAGTATGAGCGACCAAGGACCTTCAGACGCTTACCGTCAGTTGTCTAGCTCACCTAGGGACGAAGGCACCTCTTCACAGCCATCCCTCTCAGGGTATTCGGCTGACAACGAAGATGGGATATTCGTGTTCAAGGCCCAATCTGAAGAGCCATTCCCTCCCAAGAAGAGAGGATGGTTCAGCAGAGGAGCGCATGAACGTAGGAAAAGGATGAAAAAGTTACAACAGCAGCGAACTTTAGCAGCTGTTAAGAGAGAAACAGATGCCCACACTCAGGATATGCTCAATAGGAGTCTAGCAAATTTTCATATCTTAGTAACTACAGCTGCAGTCCCTAATCTAGAACAACTCATAGCACCCCAGCCCTTACCACTGTTTTCCACACAGCCAATGGAAATTGAAGCTAACCTAGAAAACCAAATCCCAATGCCTGATTTTGACCCAGCTGAGATACCTAGGGTAACCGCACCCAATCCCTTAGACCCAGACTATGACCCGTGGTTTGATGACCATAGGGATTATCAGCAACGCTACCCAATACCAGAAGACGAACCCATGCCAAACCTAGCAGCTTACCCAGAATTGGACCCTCTAGATCCCTACTATGATAATGACCAATTCATCAGGGAAATTCTAGAAAATCCTTATCCTTACCAAGAACCCATGCCCCAGTTCCCAAACCCAGTACCAGCCCCTGCACCACCAATAAGCACTGAAAATGTGCAAGAACTCCGAACCTTTGGTGAGTAGATTTTAGAAGGAAGTGAGAGGATGAGGCAGATAGGAGAACGACTCGTCTGGAAGTATGACGAGCGTAAGATGGAGTTCTGGATGAACCCATACCAGTAATAGTAATAATAAATATAATAATAAAATAATAATATATAATAGGTGTGTATGTTTGAAAAAAAAAATCTAGACAATAGCTATGGATGCATAATAGTATTGTAATTTTATATTTCAGTTTCGGTTTGTATTAGACGCATAATATAAAATAGAGTAACTCGCAATGTTCGACGATTTTGATCAATATGCGTGTTACGTGATCGTTTGCATTAAATATTATTTTGTGATATTAATATGTGGTAAATGTTTAAAATCAAGATGGACAACGAAGTGAACCAGGAAAACCAGAATAACAATAATAACGGAAACCAAGTGGATAACAGTGTCATCCAACACATAGTGGCACAAGGAATTATAGATGCAATGCCATATATTATCCAAACGGTTAGAGAAGCTGATAATAAAAGTAATCATGGCAGTAAACAACCTACAGAACCAGAGCATAATGTAAACAATGGACCCATACTTCAAGTGTCCATCCCAAAAGAAGAAGAACCATGTCTTATGGTTGTTCTTACAAAGAATTCTGGTCCTGTAAACTAATAGAATTCTCGAGCAATGAAGGAGCCATTGCAGCTTTACGTTGGATAGAAAAGACTGAGACAGTCTTAAAAATAAGTAAGTGCGCGGAAGAGGATAAGATAATGTTTGCTTCTAATTTGTTTAAGAACTCAGCTTTAGAATGGTGGAACATTATCCTCCAGTCTAGAGGAAGTGATAGGATCTATAATATGGAATGTGAAGAATTTTAGAACATGGTGGAAAGGAAATTCTGCCCTCCTAATGAAAAGGAACAGATAGCAAATAAGTTCTTAAATCTTAGAATGACCGGAGTGGATAGTAAGGGTTACACTACGTTATTTTTAGAATATGCTAGAATAGTACCAACCCTTGCATCACCTAAACCAGTATTAATCTCCCACTACATATGGGGATTAATTAGTGAGATTAGACATATAGTCAAGACAGCTAGGCCTCAAACTATAGAAGAAGCTGTAGAACTAGCAAACACCTTGACCGATGAGTTAGTACATACACGAGAAGAGGACCAGAGAAGGAGCCTAGCTCAAAGGCTTACCCAAGAATTTCGTTATGGAAATTCCAACCGTGAGAAAAATGTAGGTTTTACATCTACACCTTATTGTAAGGTCTGTAAGAAGAAGCATTCAAGAAGATGCTCCATTTACTGTAATTTCTGCAAGCTACCAGGACACAAGGAAGAAGATTGTAGGAAGAAACCTAATAATGGAATGTGCTTCAACTGTGGAGAAAAGGGTCACATCAGACCGAACTGTCCAAAACTAGCTCCAACCATGAACAACAAGACTACTAATAATGCTAGAGCATTTGTTCTAACTGCAGAAGAAGCCAAGATGATCCCGGACGTGATAGATGGTACGTTTTTAGTTAATGATGTTTTTGCTAAAGTATTATTTGACTCTGGTGCGAACCAAAGTTTTATTAATACTTCATTTTGCAAACTTCTCAATCAACCATTAACTAAACTTCCACAAGAATGTTTAGTAGAGACAGCAAATGGGGAAACCATTAAGATTTATGAAATCTTGTAGGAAGCAAGAATAGAATTTTTAAATCAAAAGTTCATTGCAAACCTTTATCCAATGAATCTGGCAGGATTCGATGTTGTATTAGGAATGGATTGGTTAATAGCCAATAAAAACAATATTTTATATGATCAAAAGTCAATCCAAGTAAATTCACCAAGAGGTGAAAAGATCACAATTAAAGGAGATAAGCCGTCTAGATCCACAAAATTCATCTCTGTGATGAAAACAGTTAGTTATGCTAGAAAAGGATCATTAGTGTATTTGATTTCTATAATCATTAACACTAAAGGAAAAGAACTGAAAGATATTCCTGTACTATCTCAGTTTCCAGATGTGTTTCCCGAAGAATTACCAGGACTAGCGCCAGACAGAGAAGTCGAATTCAGAATCCACCTGCTACCAGGGACAGCACCAATTGCCAAAGCACCTTACCGTTTGGCACCTGCCGAAATGCAGGAACTGAAGAAGCAATTAGACGAATTGTTGGAGAAGGAATTCATACAGCCAAGTTCATCGCCATGGGGAGCACCAATATTGTTTGTTAAAAAGAAAGACGGATCAATGCGTATGTGCATTGATTACCGTGAATTGAACAAAGTCATGATTAAAAATCGGTATCCATTACCAAGAATCGATGATCTGTTCGATCAATTCAAGGAGCTCGATTTTTCTCTAAGATCGATTTACTTTCAGGATATCATCGATTAAAGGTACAGGAAGAGGACATTCCTAAGACCGCTTTCAGAACAACGTATGGCCATTATGAATTTACTGTCATGCCATTTGGTTTAACCAATGCCCCAACTGCATTTATGGACATGATGAATCGAATATGTAAGCCATATTTGGATAAATTCATAATTGTCTTAATAGATGATATTCTCATTTACTCTAAGAATAAAGAGGAACACGCAGTGCATCTGCATGCACTTCTAAGTTTATTGAGAAAAGAAAAGCTCTATGCAAAGTTTTCAAAGTGCGAATTTTGGTTAAAACAGGTACAGTTTCTTGGACATTTAGTTAACCATGAAGGAATTCATGTGAATCCCACAAAGATTGAGGCAATTACCAAATGGAAAACCCCTGAGTCGCCAACCGAGCTTAGAACTTTCTTAGGATTGGCCGGTTATTATAGGAGATTTATTCGAGATTTTTCTAGAATAGCCATTCCCCTAACTAAGCTAACCTGTAAATCTATTAAGTTTGAATGGGGACCAAAACAAAAAGAAGCCTTTAGAATTCTTAAGCAAAGACTAACCAACGCACCCATATTAGCATTACCAGAAGGGACTGAAAATTTTGTAATCTATTGTGACGCTTCTAAGTTAGGTTATGGATATGTATTAATGCAACGTCAAAAGGTTATAGCCTATGCATCCAGACAACTTAAGAATCATGAAGAAAATTATTCAACCCATGATCTAGAACTAGGAGCCATAAATTTTGCCCTGAAAATTTGGAGACATTACCTCTACGGTAGTAAATTTACTGTCTTCACTGATCATAAGAGTTTAAGGTATGTTTTCGGGCAAAAGGAATTGAATATGAGACAAAGCTGCTGGATGGAGATATTAAGTGATTACGATTGTAATATCCAGTATCATGCAGGAAAGGCTAACGTAGTAGCCGATGCTTTAAGTCGAAAATATTATGAAAAGCCAAAAAGAGTACGTTCTCTTAAATTAAATCTACAAGTAGATTTAAATGAACAGATAAAGAAAGCACAAGAATCAGTAATCGAGGATGATACTGAAAAGTTAAAAGGAATGATTAAGGAATTAGAACAGGGAACATATGGAATATGGAGATTCCATAAGAAAAGGATTTGGATACCTAAATTAAGAAATCTACGCCACCGTATATTAGAAGAAGCCCATAAGTCTAAGTATACGATGCATCCTGGAAGTGATAAGATGTATCAGGACTTAAGAAAAAAATTTTGGTGGATAGGAATGAAGAAAGATATAGCAGCTTATGTTGCCAAGTGTTTAACCTGTTCACAGGACAAAGCTGAACATCAGAAACCCTCAGGTTTATTGCAGCAGTTAGAAATGCCGGAGTGGAAATGAGAATTGATAACAATGGATTTTGTTACCAATTTACCCAAAACAAGAAAAAGTAATGATACCATCTGGGTAATTGTAGACAGGCTAACTAAGTCAACTCATTTCCTACCAATGAAGGAAACTTTCAGTATGGAACAATTAGCTAAGTTGTATGTAAATGAAATAGTTTCATTACATGGAATTCCTTTATCAATTGTTTCTGATAGAGATAGCCGTTTTACCTCTCATTTTTGGACAAGTTTCCAAAAAGCAATGGGAACCAAGCTAAATCTAAGCACAACTTACCATCCTCAAACGAACGGATAAAGCAAAAGGACAATTCAGACAATGGAAGATATGCTTAGAGCTTGTGTAATTGATTTCGGAGGTAATTGGGACAATCACTTACCATTAATAGAATTCTCTTATAATAACAGCTATCATACTAGTATCAATGCTGCACCATTCGAAGCACTATATGGATGAAAGTGCCGAAACTCAGTCTGTTGGGCAGAAATAGGAGAAAAGCAACTATCCGGACCTGACATAGTGCAAGAAACAACCGACAAGATCATTCAAGTCAAGGAACGATTGAAAGCAGCACGTGATCGACAAAAGAGTTATGCTGATAACAGGCGAAAGCCATTGGGATTTCAGGTAGGAGATAAAGTCTTACTAAAAGTTTCTCCTTGGAAAGGAGTGGTAAGATTCATCAAACGGGGAAAGCTAAGCCCCCGGCATGTTGGACCTTTTGAAATTATTAGAAGAATAGGACCTGTAGCCTATCAGCTACAATTGGCAGAGGGAATGACGGGAATACATGATGTATTTCATGTGTGTAATCTTAAGAAATCCCAGCCGATGAATCTCTAGTAGTGCCTCTTAAGGATATAGAGGTAAATGAAAAGTTAAAGTTTGTAGAGAAGCCTCTACAGATTGAAGACAGGAAAGTCAAGAATCTCAAACACAAGAGACTAATTCTAGTCAAAGTAAAATGGGATTCCAAACGAGGACCAGAATACACTTGGGAGCTTGAATTAGAAATGCAAAGGAAATATCCACATTTATTCCAGTAGACCTCGAGGACGAGTTCTAAACAAGGTGGGGAGGATATAACAACCCTCCAAAATTATTTTCGACACCCTTAATATACTTAAAATATCCCTATACGTCTTAAAATGCACCCCGTATACGAAAACCGAGCCCCAAAATACTATATAATTAAAAAAATAAAATAAAAACCAGAATTTAGTGTCGCTCGCGGGCCGCGAAGACTTACTCTTCGGGTTACGCGGGGCGCGACATATAGGTGATCAGGCTGCACCCGGTGCTGCCACGTGTCGGGCTGTGTGTCGAATCTATAGTGCTGACCGGTCATAGCTAGGCCCTACTCACCCTAGGTCACGGGCCGTGAAGGACCCCTGTGTGGTCTACGCGGGGCGCGAGGGATGGCAGATCAGGCACTATAAATAGATGGCTTCGGCCATCAGTTGAAATCGTTCAAAAATCTCTCTCTCTCAAAACTTCTATAGTATAAGCTATACCCGGGCATTATGCACACTAATATAACAAAGTTCTGCCTCGTTGTAAGTATCATAACCCCCAGTTACGTATTAGATACGCTGCCCAATTGATCCAACGTTCCGTAACGGCTGTCGTGGTTCTGACGGACGTAGTCGTTGGAATACCGTCTCAGGGAGGGTATTACTAATGTAAATATTGGGTTATTATACTAACGCGTGTGCATTTGTGTAATTTATAGATAATCACCAGGAAATCCTAAAGGAAAACCCTAAGACAGCAAAGTGAGTAATCTTGATGTGTGCTAAACAGACTATTAAAATTAACTACTTTAGACTCTTTAAGCTAGACACTAAAAAGCTTTAAATCTAGACTCGACCTAAACCACACAATCGGCAAGTGTACCGATCACTGTAGTATGACGTAAGGAAGTCCGGATATCGAACCACGAGACTCTATTAATCACGTATACTAGACTCTAATAAACTACTGACAGACACGACTCAAACTGTTTAATTGTTTGGGGGGGGGGTTTACTGAAATTCAGGGAAATCTATTAAACTAATTATTAAACAAGAACTAAGCTAATACGAAATAAGGCGAAGACTGTTTTCAGATAATGGAGAGGACCACCTAGACTAGAATCCTGGATTGATTTTAAGAATTTACGAATTAAGTTAACTGCATGATTTATGGAACCGGGATCTTGTGATACTAAACCTATTAAGACACCAACTAAGCCCCTCAACCCTTCTCGAGGTGAAACTTAAGGCACTACCTAGGCCGTTAATTCTACCGGTTATTAGACTTCCTTCCAGTTATCTAATTATTGTGTAAGTACCCTAATATTGACCTACTTTTTTCCAATTATAGATCTAGGGTAGTTTGGATTTGTTAATTTGACTTGATAGACTAATAAACCGACGGGGCAACTAAGGCACGACTTTTTCCAAAGACTGTCTAAAGCAATTCGTCGGGTAAGACCTACCAATAGCCCTGCACCTTCCATCTATTAGGACTAGTAGAATACTAAAATCTAGAAAATTATTAACTATTACTTCTAAGGTTTATTGGCTAATTCACCCTAAAGGTCAAAGACACAAGGTCAAAGATCTAGCATGAACCTATTCCGTAGCAGACAACCACCAAGATTCACACGAAGCAATTGATAGTAATTAACCGGATTAAAGTACGTATACACACCAAATCAGTAAACCAAACTTTTTACAATACACAATTAATCCATAAAAGACATGCAACTAACGAAAAAGGTTCAAACTTTATTTCAATCGATTTATCATAGTCTAGGTGGTTTAAATGTTTAGCCAAGCATATCAAATAATGAAAACAAATCAAAGATGTTCAAACAAGAATTCATCATTACAAGTTTCGAAAGAAAAATCAACAAACAAGGAATTAGAAAACCCGTGCAAGTCTTCAATCTTCGTCCCGAACTCGTACTAATGATTCCGGTGATAAAAAACGCTTCGATTAGCTCAAAGAATGCTCTGGAAATCGCCTCCTATGTCCTTAATTCGTCACTAGGTTTTTTTTCGAGTTTATAATGAATATATATACTTTTTCCCTTCAACCCTTGAATTAATTCGTAAAAAACTGCCAGATGGGGCCTCTGGCGGGGCGCGACCCACTCCTTAAGTAGGTGGCGGGGCGCCACCATGTCCCATTACTCGATTACTTCCTTCAGTCTCTCGTCGGGAGTGAGAGACTTGTCACGGGGTGCCAGAGAGTGATTTTTTCAGCTTTTTAACTTATTTCCAGCTACCGATCTTTCCTACGCATTCCCGAACTTTGTGTTTCCGTATTGTGGCTCGTTTTTACTCAATTTTCAGGAAATTTAAGCACCAAGACCTGCAAAACTCGCTTTGATCAATAGTATGCACATTCTAACGAAAAACAAAACTAAATATAACGAAAACTATACAAACTTTAGACGAATAAAGGATGTATTTTGCAATACATCAAACATCCCCACACTTACTCTTTTTTCATCCTGGAAAAAGAATTATGCAACGGAATCATAGATGAATAAATACTCAGATCAAAAACTATTTAAATTTTGTTAAAATCAAAGCTTGCGTTAGCCGCGATTGCGAATATATTTGTCCCTTTAAACCCAAATCCGGTCTTAAGCCCTTATCATGTGAATTTAGTTTAAGTGCGGTCAATCTACCTAGGGTCTCAAGCTAGAAGCTACGGTCCACCTAATCCCGCCTCAAGCTTATAGAACAAAAGGAACGATCACTGGACCAATTCCCAACCGTCTTATATCAAAACCAAGAGAATTTAAAATCAATTTTTTCCTTTTCATCATTTGTCTTTCCTTTCATTTTTTTTTCTTTCCATGAGCATAGACGTTGCTTTTACTTAACCCAGAGGCAGTCCGGCTGTAGAGTCGCTATCCCCAACTCGGATTACATAGGCGTCGGCAATTTTTATTTGCAAGTTCGATTTCACGCATCCTAGAGGCATTCCGGTTGTAGAGTCGTTATCCCCAACTTGGATTACATAGGCCTACACTATTTTCCTTCAGTTTCTAGCTCATTTTTTTTCTATTTTTTTCATGATTAAAAATTCTAATGGTTTTAACTTATAACGGTGTTCCTTATACTCTTATTGGCGGTTTCAATTTCCCATTTTTCCCAGATGAAAACCCACTAGCAGACCGACAATTAAGGTATATTAACTCAAAGGGACCTAAAACCAAACCCGGGCCTACTCACACATCCCTAACTAGACACAAGCTCGATTTATTTAATCTCTTATTATTATTATTCGAACTCGAGCAAAAATTCATCTTTTCTATCATTTTCCATATTAATTTGCAAACTTCTTTATTCGTAAGACATTTTACTGATTTTCAATTTTTTTTTTCAAATTTATGACTCGATTATTTACATGTATCCCATCCCCACACTTAAAGATTGCATTGTCCCTAATGCAAGAACGAAAATACGACTCAACAAACTACCTAAAAATAACCACTAAACTAAGAACGAACTAAATAAATGAAGAAATAAAAGAATACAAGAATACAAGAATACAAGGGAAACGACTTAGCTGAATATGTGAGACTGTCAAAGAGCCAGTCGTTTCCACATAAGCCCTCAAATTCGAAACGCGCTCAACAAACAACTCCTAATCTCGGACACGCGAACGAAAGCGGCAACAAATACCAACCTAAGAAAACAAACACCAAACACTAGCAAAAGATAATATATATGATACTAAGTGTTAGTGCAAACATCCAACAACCAAGCGTCAATCATCCCCAAAATCCCAACCAACCTGTTTAAAGTATTAAAGTACAAACCAACAAAAGAGGATCAAAACAACATAAAGATAAAAATAAACAAAAGATATAAGCTGTCAGCATCACTTCATCCTCGCCATACTCCTCGTCAGACTCCTCATCACCTGCCTGCATCCCACTGGGCCCTACCTCAGACTCCTGCCAAGAAGGGGGTGGCTGCAACTGAAAGTTCTGCATTAGAACCAACATACCATCCTCAAGCCTCCTCTGCCCTGACACCATCTCCTGCCTAAACCCACTAACCTGATCATCAACATACATACGCAAGTCACCAAAACCCGCCTGCATAGCATCATATAACGAATCCAAAGTAAGTGGATCGGGTCGGGGTTGCGCTAATGGGTACTGTCTAGCAGGAATATCCTGACGAATACGGGGAATACGTGGTCACTGATAACGGGTAGCAACTGCACCCTGCATAGCCTCCACAGCACCTGAACTTGGCAGAGGCTGAACCTGTGGACCCTCTCGTATCGACTCCCAAGTAATCGGATCAGAGTAGGCTATAATCCCAACAGACTGCAAATCCCGGACACTCATAAAGCAAGGACATGGGCACTCCTTCATCCTATCTGCCGGGTACCTCTCAAACATACCTAAACTCTCGGCCAACCAAGTAATCAACGGCCCACAATAAATACGGGCTCCAGCACCACCCTTCCATAACCTCTTCATAGACAAAGCAAACACAGTCGCTAAGTTGGCTGGCCTCTGCTCCACCATACACATCAAACAAAATAAGTTCAGCTGATTAACCTTGTTGTCCCCCTGTCCTCTACCAACCATAGTCGCTGCTAGAATTTTGTGTATAAAGCGAAGAACTGGATCAGTAATATCACTAGCAACTGCCCCTGTAGAGTATGGCACCCTCGATATGGTGCTCCAAAATCTCACTAACTCACTCGCCAGAACACAGAACCCAAGCTGCTTCTAAAACACTCCCTGCAGACTAGTAATAAACTCGGGAGCCCTAACCTCCTCTTCCTTGTAAAACTGAGTTGCCACCGCAAACTCAGGGACTGTCATCTCATAGGACCTCCTACCCAGAGCAAAGAATATTGCACCTTTTTCATTGAAACTCCCTTGCTTATAATCAAATGTAGAGTGAAACTCCAGCGTGATTTCCTTGTATTGTCGCGCATCACAGTCCAACACTCTCCTAAATTTGATCCTAACAACTCCTCCACTCGGGCCCTAGCCCCTAAATGATCCAACATCTCCCAATCAATCCTCTTATATGGTAGCAGCTCTGCCGTATACAAAGTACCCAACCTCTGCGACTCCCCCGAATTTATCTCAAACTGTAAAAGAGGGCTATCTAAGATCTTTTGACGTGGACCATGAGGGAGTCCCGGTCCCGTATATTCAACAACCCTAACATATTCTGGTTGTTCCACTTGTTGTACTGGTTCCTGTTGAACCTGCTGAACCGGTTCGGGCTCCCTAATCACTGGGCCTCCTCTTGAGCGAGTATCTGGGCCTCGTTTCCTACTGGGCCGACTGGATGATCCTGCACCTGACATTCTGCAAAACAATTCAAGAATGGCAAGACAAAGCAAACAGAATATTAGTCACAAACTATTTTTGGTATTTTTTAAATTTTTTTTCATTTTTTTTGTATTTTTGAATTTTTTTTCTAAAAATTAGAATAGCCGTATAGCATTTCATTCGCGGCTTAATTCTGAAAATAAAGTTGAATTAAAAACAAACGGGTTACTTTTTACAATTGCTAAGTAGCAACTAAACTTGCCCGAATGGAGATTGAGTACGGGCGAGCCTAGTTAACTTGTACGTGCAAGTAAACCCAAGACCGACTAAAATAGACTCGAACTAGACTAAAACAATTAAAACGACTAAAAACGACACTCTAACTAAGACTCAATGTACACTACCCTCTCCCGGCACTTTAATTGTCCTCAATTAAACTCTAGTGCCTACCAATCCATCATTGACGTCCAAACTTGCTTAAAATCGGCCGTGTATTGGTTAAAAATAAATTTTAGTGTCAAAAAATTCCGCCTAGTTAAGGGAGGTTTTTATTCGTTGCAAAAATTTCGGTTCAATAATGCAAGTTTGGAACTCTACGCGTCATTGTATTCCAAACCAAACAAAATTCAGCAAAGCAAGTTCCATAACCAACCCGACAATCATCCAAACCTCGAAAACAAACCACAAACCAAACCAACATTGAGTGCTAACCGATGTAAAGTTGAAAACTTTAGTGTCGCCTTAATGAAACGGGTCAAAACGGTGTTGTAAATCTGAATTTAAGCTCAAAGATTACCCAACCGCATCCCCACACTCGATGTTAGTAAACCCGAGCCTAAGATATGACCAACATGTCAAGCATACCCCAAACCGAGCCACCCGCAACCTGCGAATATGAAAATACCCAACCGATCCCCAAACCGCAAACTCATATCACTACTACATGAACTTAACCACTAGACTCCCCTAAAACCTAACCCTAAGATTATCACTAATCGAAATAAAAAACTAAAATATATGACTCAAAATACAAAATTTACAGGATACATACCTTGGATTCGTGAGAAACAAGAAGAAATAGAGAAATTTTCGGTTGAACCTTTAAACCCCAAGTAAAATCCGAGTTTATGGTGAAATATGGTGGATTTGATGGTTGAAATCGGATAGTAGATGGTAATATGTGAGATGGTAAGGTGATTTGAGGTGATAATGGTGGGAATCCGGTGATTAGCGGTGGTGGATTGGGGGTTATCAACGAAGGAGAGGAGAAGAAATAGGGCTTGCAACTTTTATTTGGGGGTTTTAATAATTTCGGCTGCAGATACACGATCTGGCCGGCCGCGACGTACATGGGACTTGTGTCACGCCCCGCCACCGAGTGGAAAAACGCCGGAAACTTGTTATGTGCTGGCGGGTGGCGAGAGGTTGGTCTACTGGGTGGCGGCCCGCCAGTGGGCATTTTCAACAGAAGGTTAGCTAACTTTTATGGCTTAATGCCTTAGAAAAATCTTGTGCTTTTTCCCAAACCTCCCAAAAACCAACCAAAAATTTTTCTAAGTATGAAACTTACCTGGAACCTTATTTCTCTAGCAAATTCCTGCAAATCCTCGATAATGCACTCCTGCAAATAACTCAAAACACAAACAAAGACCCGAAAAAACTACAAAAAACGGCTGTTAGCTACCAAAAATTGCGAAAAATTAATGAAAATACAAACAATACAAAATGTACATTTGGGTTTTCACCCAAAACACTAATTGGCGGCTTTTGGTGGAATTTCAACAGGAGTTTCCTCCATCTCGTTCTTGTCTATTGCTCCTCCAATGTAGTGCTTCAAACGGTGGCCATTTACCTTCCAACTTCGGCCATCGGACTCATCCATAATCTCAACCGCTCCGTACAGAAACACATAACGAACCATATACGGTCCCGACCACTTCGACTTCAACTTACCCGCAAACAATTTCAATCTCGAATTGTAGAGAAGCACTCTATCACCCTTGCTAAACTCTTTTATCTTCCTTAACTTACGATCATGTAGAGCTTTCGTTTTCTCCTTAATTCCTAAAGATTGAGCATAAGCCGCATCCCTAAGCACCTCAAGCTCATGGATTTGAAAGAAACGCTTCCTTGCGGCTTCGGTCATATCAAGGTTAACGATTTTCAACGCCCAAAGTGCTCGGTGTTCTAGCACTACGGGAAGATGACAAGCTTTTCCATAGACGATCATAAATGGTGTGGTTCCTAATGGTGTTATGTAAGCGGTTCGAAACGCCTACAATGCATCGTCAAGCTTGTCGGACCAATCTTTCCTATTCTTTCCAACTGTTTTCTCTAAAATGCGTTTGATACCACAATTCGCGTTCTCCACTTGACCACTCGTCTGTGGATGGTATGCAGTAGACAAACGATGAGTGACTCCGTAGCGTGCAAGAAACTTTTCCATCAATGCATTGCAAAAGTGAGTACCACGGTCACTAATTAAAGCTTTAGGTGTACCGAAGCGGGAAAAGAGTTTCTTGAGGAAACTCAATTCTACTCAGGCTTCATTTGTAGGAAGAGCTTGAGCCTCTACCCACTTAGACACGTAGTCAATTGCCACAAGTATATAACGGTTCCCTTTTGAGATGGGAAAAGGGTCCCGTGAAATCTATGCCCCAAACATCAAAAACCTCCAACACTTGGATTGGGTTTTGAGGCATCTCATATTTGGCTGAAATGTTACCGGTTCGTTGACAAGCATCACATGTTTTCATGAACTCAACGGCATCACGAAGTACGTTAGGCCAATAAAATCCACAATCAAACACCTTTTGTGATGTGGCGTATGCACCATGATGTCCTCCCGTTAGGCCTTCATGCACATGTTTAAGGATGTTCAAACCCTCCTCTCGCGACACACACCGCCTAAGTATCCTATCTCCCCCTACTCTAAAGAGAAACAGATCATCCCACACATACTTCCTTGACTCACTAAGGAACTTCCTCCTTTGTTGTGTGGTCATTCCCTTCACAATATTGCCACTCGAAAGATAATTCGCTAAATCACAAAACCAAGGCAATCCCTCCTTCTCGGCCTCTACAAACTCGATCGACTCATGAGGAAATGTATCTCCTATCTCCTCCTCATGAATTTCTTCTCTCATAGGGTCCTCTAAACGTGATAGATGATCGGCTGCTACGTTTTCGGCCCCTCTCTTATCTCTAATCTCGATATCAAATTCAGAAAGCAATAGAATCCACCGTATAAGTCGAGGTTTGGTGTCTTTCTTTTGGAAAAGAAAACGTAACGCTGAATGGTCGGTGAAAACTATAGTCTTGGATAGCACGAGGTATGAGCGGAATTTGTCGAAAGCAAAAAACTACGGCTATGAGTTCTTTCTCCGTGGTGGTGTAGTTCTCCTGAGCATCATTTAGCGTTTTGCTCGCGTAGTAGATGGGGTGGAAGTGCTTGTCCTTTCTTTGTCCTAAAACTGCTCCAACGGCATAGTCACTCGCATCACACATGAGCTCAAACGGTAAGCTCCAATCGGGCGAGATAAGAATAGGTGCACTCACAAGCTGTTCCTTCAAAAAGTTGAAGGCTTTAAGACACTCCTAGTCAAAGACGAATGGAACTCTTTCTCCAAAAGACGGGTCATGGGGCGAGTTATCTTAGAGAAATCCCTAATGAAGCGTCTATAGAAGCCCGCATGACCTAAAAAACTCCGAATCGACTTCACGCTAGTGGGTGGAGGCAACCTACTAATGGTATCTATTTTTGCACGATCAACCTCTATGCCATCCCTCGAGATCTTATGGCCTAAAAGAATACCTTCCGTCACCATGAAGTGACACTTTTCCCAATTCAGCATTAGCTTCGTCTCGACACACCTTTTTAACATCCTCTTAAGATTCTTCAAGCACTCATCGAAGGAGTTACCATATACCGAAAAGTCATCCATGAAAACCTCCATGGAACTCTCAATCATATCCTGAAATATGGCAACCATGCACCGCTGAAAGGTAGCTAGAGCTTTACACAGCCCAAATGGCATGCGTCGGTACGCGTAGGTGCCATAGGGGCATGTGAAGGTGGTCTAATTCTGATCCTTCGGGGCGATGGGGATCTGGAAGTACCCAGAAAAACCGTAGAGAAAACAATAGAATTGTTGACCCGTGAGACGCTCCAACATCTGATCGATAAAGGGCAATGGGAAATGGTCTTTTCGGGTGGCATCATTCAACTTTCGGTAGTCGATGCACACTCGCCAACCCGTGACCATGCGAGAAGGGATAAGCTCATTCTTGGAATTCATGACAACGGTCATCCCTCCCTTCTTAGGGACAACCTGAGTGGGACTAACCCATGGCGAATCTGAGATGGGATATATCATCCCGGCATCTAGGAGTTTTAGAACCTCCTTCTTCACTACGTCTTGCATATTGGGGTTGAGGCGCCTTTGGGGTTGTACCACCGGTTTGAAATCATCCTCCATGAGTATCCGGTGAGTACAATAAGAAGGGCTGATGCCCTTAATGTCGGATAACCTCCATGCAATGGCCTCTTTGTTGGCCTTCAACACTTCCAACAACCTCAACTTCTCTCCATCCTCCAACTTCGATGAGATGATAATGGGTAGCTCGGAACCCTCCCCTAGAAAAGCATATTCTAGATGAGATGGAAGTACCTTAAGCTCTAAGGGCGGGGGTTGGGTGGTGTCATCACTAACGGCTAACGCTTCGGGAATCAAAGGAATCCCCTCATCTTCAACTTCATCCAACCTCAACGACTCATCCTCTACATTCTCTCCTCCTACTAAGTCGGCACCACTAATGTACTCTAGACAATGGTCAACACATGAGATGAACGAGTTCAAGAAATATACGGAATGGCAAGGACCACTATAGTCATCGAAACCCCTCGGGTGGTTCATGGAACGATCTATCTCAAATGTCACTCTCTCCTCACCGACTCTAAGTGTTATCTTACCATTGTAAACATCTATGAGAGCTTTAACGGTACGCAAAAACGGACGACCAAGTATGATAGGAACTCTCTCATCCGCTTCCATATAAAGAATGACGAAATCGGCGGGAAAAACAAACTTATCGACCTTAACTAGCAAATTCTCAACGATACCCCTTGGGTATTTCACGGACCGATCGGCTAAGGATAATGTCATACGGGTAGGTGAAAGCTCGCCTAAGTCTAGCTTCTCGTAGAGAGAAAAGGGCATCAAATTGATGCTAGCACCTAGGTCGGCTAAGGCTCGAGTGTTAGTGTTACTACCGAAAAGACATGGAATAGTAAAAATACCGGGATCGGTAAGCTTTTCTGGAAACTTATTTAGAACGACGACCGAGCATCCTCCATTCAATGGAACATTCGACAACTCCCCCAACTTCTCCTTGTTCTTAAGAAGGTCCTTTAAGAATTTCGCGTATTTGGGCATAGATTGGAGTGCCTCAATGAAAGGTAGATTAATCTTCAATTGCTTGAAGATATATAAGAATTGCCCGTATTCCCTTGAGTACTTTTGATTCCTAAGACGTGTAGGGAACGGGACACGCGAATGATCTACGAGTGGAGAAGGTCTAACGTCTACAGGTGGTTTCTCTACTTTCTTCTCAACTTGAGGTTCACCGGGCTGTGCGGTACTTGCTGGGCTTAGCCTCGATTGCACTTTGCCGGGAGCCTCCATCTCAATTTCTTCATCTGCAATCTCCTCATCTTCTTCTACTACTCTCTCCTCAACTCTCGGATTCCCTACGGTTTTGCCACTACGAGTGGTAATGGCTTTGGCATGGGGTTTAGGGTTTGGTAGGGTGTTACCCGCAAACTGACCAGGTAATCTCTCATCGAGCTTCCTAGACATGTCACCTACGACCCTTTGAAGGTCTTGGAAAAAGGCTTGGTGGTTCTTAAGCATAAGGTCGTGTTTTATAAGGATCTTTTGGGTGGTTTGGTCCTTAACAACTAACTGGCTCATCATTGCCTCCATCCTCTTAAGGCTACCCCCTAAATCATAACTTGAACCCTGACCTTGTTGAACCTGACTATTTGACCCCCCCATCCTTGACCTGTCCATTGAACCCTTTATTGAACTGCCAATTTGAACCCCCACCAAAGAACGAACCTTGACCCCTATTTGGATTTTGAGCTAATTGAAAACCAGGGATGTTACTATTGGACCGAAAATTATTATTATTATTGAAATTATTATTATTACGCCAACCCGAATTAAAATTACTACCAAACCCACTAGGTTGACCTCTACCTAAACCTCCTCCCACGAAATCGACCTGCTCCTCACCAACTAATAATGGGCACGCACTCGTATTGTGACCCCCTTGACAAAACTCACACTTATCAACCTTTGCCTTAATCTCCTTGAGCTCTCTGGTCACGTTTTCCGACACAGCGGCTATACTAGGGTCCATAGTGATATGGTTTACCCCACGAGTGGGATGACTAGTAGTGGTATTTGAATTTCCACTTTGATACCGCTGATCAGCTCGCGACTAAGATTGAGATTGGGAAAATGCCTCGAAACGCTCTAAACACTCGGCTACAGTAAGAATACCCATTATATGACCTCCTGCATTAGTGTCAAAACGATCACGAGTCTCTTGGGTGAGACCGTTATAGAATTTTTCCCAAAGGACCCAATCAGAAAGACCATGCTGGGAGCATCGAGCGCAAAGGTTTTGAAAACGCTCCCAAGTAAGGTAATAGGGCTCGTAGGGCTCCATGCGGAATGAGTGAATTTGATCGCGAAGACGTGTGGCTTTAGCGGGCGGGAAATATTTGTTCAGAAAAGCTTGACGGAGGCCCGCCTAAGTGGTAAAAGTACCGGTTGGCTGAGAATCCAAACAAGTAGCCGCATGACCGGCTAGTGAAAAGGGAAAGAGCCGTAAATAAGTAGCATCGTTCGGGGCTCCATGAAGGCTAAAAGTAGCAAGCATACGAGAGAAACGGTTCACGTGGGCGGGAGCGTCCTCGTCGTCGCGACCGTGAAACTGGATGGTATTGGTTATGGCTTGCATGGCATACGATGGAATCTGCCATAAGTTTTCGTTAACTATGGGTGGAACGGTGATGGGTGAAGCAAGACTCGTAAAGCCTTGGGTGGCTTGTTGATGGACGGTCTGTCTTGCATTGGCCATTTGATCTAAGTTTATGTTCTCTGGGCTGTTAGAGGTGTTAGAAGTGGGACTATCAGGTGGGGAAACCTTAGGTGAATGTTGTGGTGAAGGTGGTGGGACGGGTATGGGTGTGGTATCGAAATCTGGGAAAGTAGTAAAAGATGAAGATGAAGTACTAACCTCTGGGCCTTGGCCCAGTTGAGATGATGATTCTTTTACTGGTGGCTTCGGCGGCGGTCCGTGCGAGCATAGATGTGGCATCCACTACAAGCAAAAACCTGATATGAGAAAAACAGACACTAGTCAGTAAGACTCAAAATACAAATAAAAGACACAAAACAAAACAAAACAAAACAAAACAAAACAAAACACGTAGCACGTATATGTCAATAAAGTCTATCAAAGCTAATTAACGCAATTGCCAAGAGTCCCCGGCAACGGCGCCAAAAACTTGATGTGTGCTAAACAGACTATTAAAATTAACCACTTTAGACTCTTTAAGCTAGACACTAAAAAGCTTTAAATCTAGACTCGACCTAAACCACACAATCGACAAGTGTACCGATCACTGTAGTATGACCTAAGGAAGTCCGGATATCGAACCACGAGACTCTATTAATCACGTAAACTAGACTCTAATAAACTACTGACAGACACGACTCAAACTGTTTAATTGTTTGGGGGGGGGGGTGGTTATTGAAAATCAAGGAAATCTATTAAACTAGAACTAAGCTAATACGAAATAAGGCGAAGACTGTTTTCAGATAATGGAGAGGACCACCTAGACTAGAATCCTGGATTGATTTTAAGAATTTACCAATTAAGTTAACTGCATGATTTATGGAACCAGGATCTTGTGATACTAAACCTATTAAGACACTAACTAAGCCCCTCAACCCTTCTCGAGGTGAAACTTATGGCACTACCTAGGCCGTTAATCCTACCGGTTATTAGACTTCCTTCCAGTTATCTAATTATTGTGCAAGTACCCTAATATTGACCTACTCTTTTCCAATTATAGATCTAGGGCAGTTTGGATTTGTTAATTTGACTTGATAGACTAATAAACCGACGGGGCAACTAAGGCACGACTTTTTCCAAAGACTGTCTAAAGCAATTCGCCGGGTAAGACCTACCAATTGCCCTGCACCTTCCAGCTATTAGGACTAGTAGAATACGAAAATCTAGCAAATTATTAACTATTACTTCTAAGGTTTATTGGCCAATTTACCCTAAAGGTCAAAGACACAAGGTCAAAGATCTAGCATGAACCTATTGCATAGCAGACAACCACCAAGATTCACACGAAGCAATTGATAGTAATTAACCGGATTAAAGTACGCATACACACCAAATCAGTAAACCAAACTTTTTTCAATACACAATCAATCCATAAAAGACATGCAATTAACGAAAAAGGTTCAAACTTTATTTCAATCTATTCATTATAGTCTAGGTGGTTTAAATGTTTAGCCAAGCATATCAAATAATGAAAACAAATCAAAGATGTTCAAACAAGAATTCATCATCACAAGTTTCGAAAGAAAAATCAACAAAAAAGGAATTAGAAAACCCGTGCAAGTCTTCAATCTTCGTCCCGAACTCGTACCATTGATTCCGGTGATAAAAAACGCTCTGATTAGCTCAAAGAATGCTCTGGAAATCGCCTCCTATGTCCTTAATTCGTCACTAGGGTTTTTTTTCGAGTTTATAATGAATATATATACTTTTTACCTTCAACCCTTGAATTAATTCGTAAAAAACTGCCAGATGGGGCCTCTGGCGGGGCATGACCCACTCCTGAAGTGGGTGGCGGGGCGCCACCTTGTCCCATTACTCGATTACTTCCTTTAGTCTCTCGCCGGGCGCGAGAGACTTGTCACGGGGTGCCAGAGGGTGATTTTTTCAGCTTTTTAACTTATTTCCAGTTACCGATCTTTCCAACGCGTTCCCGAACTTGGTGTTTCCGTATTGTGGCTTGTTTTTACTCAATTTTCAGCAAATTTAAGCACCAAGACCTGCAAAACTCGCGTTGATCAATAGTATGCACATTCTAACGAAAAACAAAACTAAATATAACGAAAACTATACAAACTTTACACGAGTAAAGGAAGTATTTTGCAATACATCAAATCTCCTTTTTGCAAAATGTTTATACAAAACCTCAATTAAATTATAATATATTAAACAGTGATTGAGTATTTGTATTCTACAATTATCATCGGTATGTTGGGATTTTGTATACAAAATTTGTTACTACATTGTGAGTAGTAACATGACCACAAGTCGGGTTGACAGTACTGTGGGTGGTAATTAAAGTAGATGGAAACAAATGTAATTGCAAGATCGCCCTCAATACTGCAAAATGGTTTTACCTGTCTTGATTAAACTGGGATTCACTCACCAGTATTTCTCGCTGACAAAATGTTTTTAAACGCGTTTCAGGTAACAAAATGTGAAAGCAAAATAGAAGCCACCTGGACAGCACTGAAGGCTTGGAAAAGTGGCTATAAAAGTTACCTAAACAAAGAAATGTTTTATTTCAATAAAATAGGGTTTATCCCTATGAAAATGTGTGTACTTAAAACTTGGGAATTTCCCATGCGTTTAATGTTATAAAAGCGTGGTATTTTACTCTGATAAAATATTTCCTAACTACGGTCCTGATGTAAATTCAGCTGCCAAACTGATAAATACAGATACCACCGAAACTGGCCGTGGCCGCCCATTCCCGGGTAATCAGGGGATGGGGGTTGCGACAAGATAGTTCAGTTGCAGAGCATATTAAGTGGAATTCAATTTGGCTAGACTTGTGTTAGTGGATAACATATTCAAAAATGAAGTTCAAACTTTACTATTGCTATCTTCTTTGCTAGACAGTTGGTCTGGAACTGCTACAACGATTTCTAGTTCAACAGGTACCGGCGGATTTACTTTTGAGGTGATCCGTGATCTTATTCTGAGCTAGGAAGTCATAAGGAAGAGTTCAGGTGAATCCTCGAGTGAATTACTGAATGTTGCCAGTGGAAGAAAAAATAATAGTAGTAGTAGAAGTAAGAACAGAAAGTGGGGCCAATCTAGGACTCGCAGTGAAATAATTGCAAAGAGGTGGGACATTTTAAGAATCAATGTCCGAATGAGAAGAAAGACATCAACAATGCAGCAAACCACTTATTAGATGATGACGCATTGGTTTGTAGCGTGGAGAACAATGTGGATTCCTAGGTTATGGATTTGAGAGCTTCACTCCATGCTACACACAATAACGAAGCATTGTAGAATATGATGGGAGGTGATTTTGGCAAGGTAAGACGGGTGAACAATGATGTTCTTGATGTTACGGGTATGAGCAACATGGATTTAGTAACTTCATCTGGCTCCAAGTGGACTTTAATTGAAAGAGAATTGAAAGATGTCAAGTGATTCCAGTTTTGGAGAAACAATTACTTTCTGTCAGGCAGTTGGATGAATACAAACATGAGGTTAGGTTTGGGAATGGGTAGTGGAAAGTTGTTAAGGGAAATCCTGTCATAGCTTGAGGAAGAAAGAGGCATTTGTTTTAAAGGTTAGTTTATCGTATGAGGGAGAGATCGTTCCGGTTCAGAAGAATACCAAAGTCCGGTTCACAGAGTCTAGGGACAGAACAAGGTTTCTTTTGAAGGAGATAAGCCTAGAGTCACAATTCAGATTCAGGTTGAGCATACTATGAAAGGTTCAGAATTACCAGTCTGGGGTATTCGTGGCAGTGGGAGCACGGGTAGTGTTTCGGTCAGAGTTACCAGACGTCATTGGGAATATTCTAGCGGTCAAAATCTCTCAAGAGGATTACCTTCTTAATATGGAGTGTTGTTTGTTCTTAGATTATCTGAGGATCTGGGAGTTCAAGTCAGTGGGAGCCGGTAGAGACAGAGAACAGGTTAGAGGCAGACATAGCCATGACTGATATGTTGGAGCTCGGGGAAGCTTCAACGGTTCTTCTGGTTGATTGATGAGAAGGCTGTGGTAACTAGGTTAAACTCGAAGTCGGAAGTACATCCATGAGTGCAGGCGAAAGTATTCAAGTGGGAGATTGTTCGGTTTGTAGGCCTTGTGGGCCCTACATGGGTTTAACTTGGAGAGCAAGTTTGCTAAACCCAAGCTTAGTCTCTATTAAAATATTTGATGTACTTGTAATTATTTAGCACCTAAATAAAGAATATCTTAGTTGCCACATGTGAACGTAGGTCACTTTAGCTCAAACCACATAATTTTTTATGTTTGTTTATTTAATTAGCAGTTTTCTTTTTCACTCGTGTGATCGATCCTAACAACAATTGACATTCTCACTACCTTTGTCAGAAAAACCCAACAAATTAAGAGATAGTGCTTTTATGTTAATGATTAGAAAGCCTTTTGATCTCTTTCAAAAATCCATCGTCTAGAAAAGCCAAACATTGAGATGGTTATTTTATGTTTATAATGAGATAGTGCTTGCTTGCTTAAATAAAATATTATTTGCCAAATTAGACATCCGAGCTCTCAACTCATGTCTCATGTTTACTTTCCAGTCCCCGTTGGCTGCTTATCATGATATATTAATTAATGGTTACTTTATTTAATCTGATCCAAAAAAGATCATTTACTAATTTTGTCTTTCACAAAAGGGCTTCTTTATTTTGTCTCACAAATGAGATATTCACTATTCAGAACTTGAAATATGAATGTATAATTAAGCAATTTTTATTAAGAGTAAATTACAAAAACCGTCTTTTATGTTTGTATCAGATTGCAAAGTGTTTCCTTTGTCTTCAATAATTACAATAATCGTCCTTAAAGTATATACCAACTCAAATTTGATCCATTTAAGACTAATGAAATATACCCTTTATCTTTGAATCTCGTATTTTCCAAATCAAGCAAACATGAGGCATGGTATATGCATCGGTCTCTTGATTAAAACACAGGCTGTAATATATTATATATATAACTTGATATTAAAAAAGTTGTTTTTTTCTTCTAATAATTGCAGTCAAAAGATATGCGCACTAAGCTCATGAATTATTGAAGTCACTGTACAGTATGACCCAATATAATCAAATTAATGTGCTTCCCATTTCTCTTCTCTTTCTCTTATCTTTCTTTCATTGTGCTTTCGTCTTCCCTACTGTGTTGTTTCATCCTATCTTCTTTTCAGATTGATTTAAGTATGCTTGCTAGAGTAGTTGAAATGGAAGCAAACATTCATTTGTTTCTCAAATTGTATCTACTCTTAGCACTTAAATTTGATTCCATTTGCTCCTTTCATTATTACCAACATCATAACATGACTTCCATAAAAGTGTTTGACCACCTTAAAATTCCCCTTGATGATATAAAGTTGGCAACCAACAACTTCAATGAAACAAACTACATTAGTAGAGGCGGATTCGGGAAGGTTTACAAAGGAGAACTTGCGCATAATGGAAAATTGGTTATGGTTGCTATCAAGCGCTTGGATCCGACTCATGGACAAGGTAAACCAGAGTTTTGGAAAGAGATCATGATGCTTTCACGATATAAACACAAAAATCTTGTCTCACTCTTAGGCTTTTGTGATGAGGAAAGTGAGAAAATACTTGTGTACGAGTATTTGTCCAACAAAAGCCTTGACATGTATCTGAGTGACACTAATCTCTCGTGGATTCAGCGTCTTAAAATATGCATTGGGGCAGCTCGCGGTCTAGAATATCTTCACAATCCTCATGGGACCATGCAACGAGTGTTACACCGTGATATTAAGAGTTCCAACATATTGTTGGATGAGAAATGGAACGCCAAGATTTCAGATTTTGGGTTATCCAAATTTGGTCCTGCTAACCAAGAGTGCACATTTCTTGTCTCTAACGTAGTAGGCACATTTGGATATTGTGATCCGCTTTACATGGACATGGGCATCTTGACAAAAGAATCTGACATCTACTCTTTTGGGGTAGTGTTATTTGAAGTCTTGTGTGGAAGGTCCGGCTTTATGAATTACAATGATAGTCGAAGGTTTCTTTGTAAGTTGGCGCAAAATTGCTATGAACAAAAGAAAATACGTACAATTGTACCTGATTTTCTACTGGAACAAATAGAACCAAATAGTTTACATACGTATGCCAACATTGCGTATCAATGCCTGCGAAAAAATCGTAACGAACGTCCGTCAGGAGCCTACATCATAAAACAACTTGAAAATGCACTTCAGTATCAAGTAAGTTTTATTTCACACTTAAATAATCGAATTTATTTTTATTTCAGTATCGTTTTTGAAGTATATTTTCCACATATTTGAGTAAATAACATTTTCCAAAAGTAATAGTGGTTGTGTTCCTAACACCTTTGGTGACTAGGATAGTTGGTACATTGAAAACATACTTTATAATAAAACTTTAATGTGTGAATTAGGAATTAATATTTTAGTATTGTAGGTTTAGTATTTTGAGATGCACCAAATAACTTTCTGAATCATGTGAATAATCTATAGATCAAGGTATTTTGGGGTGTATACGAAATCAATAATTGGATAACACAACAAATAACTGACATGGATTTTCCATTGTATGAAAACCGAATTCATATTTATTTATTTTTTATAGCACAAGCCCTCGTCAATACTAAAGTATCGTCCACTCCATGGGAATGAGCACAATCTAAAGAATGGTCGGGCAATTGTTCGGGTAGCTACTCATGCTCCAGCCCCAGCTCGTACTCAGGCTGTATTTGGAGCAAACCCGCTTAGACCTCGAACAAAAACAGCTTTCCAGTATTTTGATACCGACCAGAAACAACACAATGTAATAGAGGTTATCAAGATTCAACGTGCATATCGGTGCTACCGAAAAAGAAAACAAATGGCAGCAGCGGCTCTCATACAATATGTTTTTCGTAAATGGAAAGCAAGAATGGATTATAAGAAAAAACGTCAAGAAGTAATCGACGTACATTCATGTAAGATCTCACATAGTATATTTATTTGCAACCCAATTTGATAACATGATGATGAGGGACTAACATATTTTTGGATTAATTCAATGCAGCCCAACACCATGTTCGCACACAATACACCAGGATAGAAGTTGCCGACATGAAGAGACCTGTTGCAAATATGGTGAAGAACGAACTTAGAAGAAGGCCTATTTGTCATCCGAAGTTGCTAACATGCATGTAGAGACCAATCATAAGCCGAAACAATATCACCCATAAGTTCAATCAGAAGAAAAACAACTTGTTGCTTATTGCAGGCGTGGTTGCATTTAATTTGCGGTGGGTCTAGCTTGATAACAAAGTTGCACCCATTTTAGCCTTTCTTGTTTTTGAGTAAACTGCCATTTTGGTGCATGAGGTTTGATCACTTTTTCCACTTTAGTTCAAAACTCAAAACTTTTGAATCTGGGTCCATGTGGTTTCAGTTTTGTTGCCATTTTCATCCAAAAGTAAAATCAGCTCAGATTTCTCAAATAAAATCCTGGTTTTTTGTCCTTTTCCTGTTTTTGAGTAAACTGTCATTTTGGTCCATGAGGTTTGGTCACTTTTGCCACTTTAATTCAAAACTCAAACATTTTCAATCTAGGTCCCTATGGTTTCATTTTTGTTGCCATTTTCATCCAAATGTAAAATTAGCTCAAATTTATCAAATAAAATCGTGGTTTTTATCCTTTTCCTCAGTTTAATGAAGGGCAAAATGGTCCTTATAATTTATTATAACAAACTATTAATTAAAATAATAAAATTAAATATGTTGTTGTTTGACCTTATAAAAGCAGACACTTCCCCAAATGCAAACATCATCTTCTCCAAACCATGTTAACATTTCTTCGAATTTTTCTTCCAATTCATGTTTATACTAAAACACGAATTCACCATCCTCCATCATTTCCAACATGAACTTGCAGTCGGAAAAATCATGGAATTCCATGGCACGAATAATCATTTGACTCCAATCGGGTTCTTGAGTGGATAAATTCAGATCTTCAAAGTAAGAATTAAGATAATTCTCCTTGTGTTCATCATTCACATCACTTAAATCGATCACCCTTTGTTTCTCTTTCAAACCAATTTCTTTCTCTTTGGTTAAACCATTTAAATTTTTCACCGAATTAGTGATCGGTGCAGAAAACATTGGGTATATCTTGCATGTGTCGCCGGATTTTTTAACCGTATAACCTTGTAGTGTTAACTGATCAAGGCTTAATACGTTTCGATCTAATTCCGGTGCATAAAACACACTTTGTATTCGTAACATGTCATTACCAGATCTGATTTTCACAGCCCCAATTCCCTGAATAAAAAGAAAGTTATTCTCCCCTGATTTCGTTTCCACCCCAACCAAATGTTTGATTCGCTTAAACACATTTAAATTACCGGAAAAGTGATGATTAAACGTTGAACTGACATACCAGATATCACCCCACTGCCCTCCTTTCGTTCCGGTAACGATCATCTCTTGATGATTGACGACTTCATCTTCATGTCTCTGAATTCCAGTGTTGATCGCTTGTTTGATTAGTTGAGTGGCTTCGTCATGTTCCTTCGCTTTGCACGAGTAAATCTGATGGCCGGGTTCATGACAGTAATAACACAGCCTTACACGAGGGAATTTCTTCTCTTTTTCGTGTTTTTCATCAAGACAATGTTAGCATGGCATCGTCGTCGCCGTGGGATGAATTTCTGCCTTCTTTGAATCCGTGGCTCTGTTACCACTATGTTGGCGGAAGCCATTATTATCATCATCATGTTGGGATTCAAGAGGGTTTACAACAGGTTTCAGATGGTTATTTGGATCAGCATTCATGGTTAACAAGAATGTGCAGAAAACGGTTTTGAACGGAGGGAAATAACACGAGTAAGAATGGACAAACAAAACGGGAATTTTTGAATGTCTTGATGCCGGAACATGATGTCGGACATTGCATATTTATACCTGAGATTTTGGCGGTTGTTTATGGCGGGAATAACTGCCATAAGCAATTTAAACGTCCAACCCGCTTATCTCATCGTTCATAAGTTATAGCACATATCGAATATAAGTTACATAAGAAATACTAACATAATTAAGTTTATATATATCTAACAACAATAACAATAACAATATACTAACCGAATGTTGGTTACAGGCCCCACAAACTTCACTCACAAAACTCACGAATATTAATATGTGTGTAGTGAATAAGAAATATAAATGCCAAATGAAAGTTTCTGTTGTATTGTATAATAAAAAAAAGGGTTTGGCTATATATATAGCCTACAGACTCAAACTAAAGAAACTATAACAAAACAAACTCATCCTAAAAACTAGACACGTTCTCCACTCCAACGTTCACAGCCACATTACTCGGTCAACATGTGACTTTCTAGTTTCAAGTATTTATTTGACTACTAAATAAAACAAATACTAAAATACTAATTAATAAAACTAATCAATAACCCAAGGCAAGATTAAATATTTCCAACATTCACCCCCTTAATCTTGACTATCCCGGTCTTGCTACACGAACCATACATGTTCGGTCTTCCTCTTTCAAACGTGAACACTTTCGGTCTTCGGTTCACGACTCGGTCTGATGTGAACTCTCGGTCTTTGTTCACAATTTCGGTCTTTCTTTCGATCATTCGGTCTAAGCTTCTTTCGGTCTTTCTTAGGCAACCACTGATCTCGGTTACCTCGGTCTCGGTCTGCTTTGGTGAGACCTCCGGTCATTGTCACACCCACGGTCTCGGTCACGCCGTACGGTCTTTTGCGGCTTGTCAGTCTATAGCGGTCTTCTCTATTTCCCACCGGAACTCTCTTTCCGGCAGCGGTCACGGTCACGGCCTTCTATGTCTCCCGTCGGAACAAGCTTTCCAATGGCGGTCTTCTTATCACCGGTTCCTCTTCCGGCGACGACGGTCTTCTCGAGTTCTTTCTGGCAACGACTCTTCTTTCTCACGTCGTTCGGTCTATTACGACTTCGGTCTCTTCTCGCCGGTCTTTCTTTCTTATTCGCCGCACTTCTACGGTCTTCATTCTCCTTTTCTTTCTCGTTCCTGCTGATCTAATCAACCAGCTTCTTTTCTTTCTTCAGAATTCTGATTTGGATGTGAGTTAAAAACTCCAAACTTTATCCACCGACCCATTATGAAACCACAGTTTCAATATTGATTTTTAATTACTAATTGTCACAAACAAACATGAATCATGAATATTTATGCGTATCTTCTTCCTTTGATTCTCAACAAGAGGCCGCATCTGCATTTTCTTTTTCATACTACGACTATCACCGTTCTCGTTCTCGGCCTGATCACATGCAATTGACTCCTGTGCTTGACGGCTTCTAATTTTCTGCCTCACGTTGCCGATTCAGATCTTGATCGGACTTCCGTTCAATCTTTCAATCGATGATCGGATTTCTACATATCTTCAACCGAGAAAGTTCTACACCACTGCTTCTTCTCGTTCTTACCCCTACAGCCAAGGGGCTGCCATCGCTCTTCGAAAGACGACTCTCAAACCAGCAGACACCGTCTTCACTCTTTCTCTCGTTTATCGACCCTCGCTCTGATACCAAATGTTGGTTACAGGCCCCACAAACTTCACTCACAAAACTCACGAATATTAATATGTGTGTAGTGAATAAGAAATATAAATGCCAAATGAAAGTTTCTGTTGTATTGTATAATGAAAAAAAGGGTTTGGCTATATATATAGCCTACAGACTCAAACTAAAGAAACTATAACAAAACAAACTCATCCTAAAAACTAGACACGTTCTCCACTCCAACGTTCACAGCCACATTACTCGGTCAACATGTGACTTTCTAGTTTCAAGTATTTATTTGACTACTAAATAAAACAAATACTAAAATACTAATTAATAAAACTAATCAATAACCCAAGGCAAGATTAAATATTTCCAACACCGAATGCTTTGAATCAGAGCTTGAACGATTTGATATCAATGTAACAGTGAGTTCGAATGGATACAAGTTATAGACTCGAGGACACTATAAATACGAAGTGAAGCGTTGCATCTTGGGACGTGTATGTTCAGTCGCATATTTGAGATCGACACAAACCTATTGGACTCTACATTTTCGACTCAAACGACTAGTGGCCTACGGTCCAATACGAAACATAACAAATATTTTAAACAATTCAACCCAATAGAAAACTAGACATAATAAACGACTAACGCATAACCCGGAGACTATTTTGATTACTAACGTGTGATCTTATTTTTCTTTCAGTAAAATTTTCTTTTATTGCATGATCGATATCAGGATATTCATTCTTGTTTGATTCTTTCATGTGTTTATTGTCTTCTGATTTTGAATAATTCTTCTTTTCTTCTTTCTTTCTTTCTTTCTTTCTTTCGGTTTGGTGTGTTCTTTTCTTGTTCTTCTTTAATGATTTCCCACGGGTATTGGATTTCCATAAGATCAGAATGATATGAGATGGTGATTGGGTTTTCTTCATTTTCCATATTGCTCCAAGTGATTGTTTAGAGGGTGCTTTCATCCTTCAAGATTTTTGAAACATTTTGTTCTTTGATGGTGTGAAACAGGGATTGGTAATTTGATATTGAATGCAGTGGCGGACCCAGAATTTATTTGCTGGGGGTGCGAATGAGTGGTTCAAGCATATTTTCAGGAGATGCGGTTGGGTTTTTTGCCTTAAATATACACTACTTCTTTTTCAAGGGGTGCGCCCGCCCACCCAGGATTATACATGGGTCCGCCCAATAACCAGAATTTATACAAACATTCTTCTGATTTGAATTGCTGACTATGGAATAAACATTTAGTTGTTGTGAGTTTGATCTTATTTTCTCTGTTTCAAAGTCAGAAACAGTCAAACAAACCCATTGATTGTTACACTTCTAATCATTGAATCGGTATTCTGATTTTTATAACGTAAAACAGTGAATCGTTTCAGGAGTCGGGAATAATTAGCAATTGTTGATGATACAAACAATGATTGACTTCACAGGTTTCTTCCAAGAGCGTTCCGCACTGATATCAATTTGATAGAGATTAACGAGATTAGACAGAGAGATTTTGTTGAACATATAAACATTTATTAGTTTTAAATGTGTTCAGTGGTCATGAGCCAAACTGGGGGTCTACTTGAACTCTGCTTGCTAAAAACTCTAAAACATACTTGATGCCACTTGGGAGTTGGGAATGAGTATACTAACTGTCTAGTTGATTCAAACAAACTGCAATATGTCATGGATCTGTGCTTTTTTTTCTTAGAAAATAGAATGTTGTATGATCTATTACAACCCTAATATATACTCACCGAATAGTTGTGTCGGTTAAGGCATTAACCGTCAATACAGAGGATAAAAACCGTCAATACATAGGATAAAAACAATATAATACAATAATAATTTAACTAAGCTTAGGATAAGTATACTAAATAATGATTATGCTGCCAAATTTAATTCCTTGAGTATCAGTATTTTGCGTCAAGCTATTTGCTAGTTGCTTTCATGGTATATATTGAAATATTAGCGGTTCAAAAAAATTGATTCATGATAAATATATAAAAGTTAACAGTTAGCTAAGGGTTTGGGGCCAAAATATTAACTAAAGGCAGTGAGCCGAAATATAAATGATACTTAACAGTCGCCAAGGCCATGGTTAGGGGCAGACAATGGCCAGACTATGGGCAGGTTAGAACCGGGTCAGTCTCTAGAACCAACCTTTGAGAAAAAACGAAAATCAAAATACTAGTAGTAGTGATCTCGTGTTGTGTAGTGTTGAAGCAAGTTACATTATTAAACAATACTGAAAGGAATAGAATCTCCAACATAGTGACAAGAAGGAAATTAATACACATCATAGTAGTTACAGTTCCTTGCATGATTCGAAATGATATTGTCAATTGAAACGTACTACTTTCACAACCATACCCAGGAAGACCACTTAGAATTTTGGGTTCTGATTGTAAAGCATTCGTTTCTTCGGCTTAAAGATATACCTGGAACCATATATCGAGTGATACACGTCCACCAGAAGAGCATACTGCAATTTAGCATATAAAATAACAGGCACAGCAGCCGCTACACTAATAACGATTGGTACCCAGATCAACTTGTTATGATAAAGCACAAAGAAGCTGAAGCTGAAAGCGATCTTCATGGTCATTATAGAGAGGAAAAGTGTTGCTAAACCTATCATAAGTTTTCGGGGTAATGGTTCAAAGAAATCTTGTTCATCATAACGAGAAGTCACGATAGATAAGAACATGAGGATTGATGCTGAAGAGAAGATCAAAGAGATAGCATCTGATATGACAAATGCAATGAAGATCTCTTTGCGGATAAACATAGGGAAACCATTCTTTTGATCATACCCACCCGGAATCGAAAACGCTACTCCAAATACTATGGTGGCTATAAGAGCAGCAACCACCATGCACTGATTAGCAGTTGCTCTCATCCACTTTTCACCCCTGGAAACTAGTTCTTTATGATTCTCAGTGAATAATTCACGTGGTGTTTTGCCAGCTGCATTCTTCCTTTCTCTATAAGAAGGTGGGATCATAGCCTCTACTTCCTGCATTACCGTACTAAATTAGTAGCATCCTCTGTTACAACCAAATATTTCAAAATACGTAAAGCCTTAACTTATGATGTATGTTGTCGTGTTTAAGAAAGAACAATTTATTAATTGACACATAATCTGATGATGAGAAAATTACCTTGAACCATAGCAATTCCCAATGCATTTGAAAAGCGACTCCTGATACATCATGAAGTCGATTTTTTTCAGCGTTCTTCCCAACTAGGTGCAACATATTATTTCCTTCTGGATCTTTTAGAGGAGTTATCAAGTCTTTCATAGACCCTATCTCATGTAATAGATTGTAGATACTCGCATGACGATGAGAGACAGCAATGTGAAATATGCTTTGGTTATTATCATTTACCTTCCATATGAGATCAGGACACTGACGAATGAGCTCCACCACAAATTTGGTGTTGCCCATTTCTGCAGCAACAAATAGCACTCGGGAAGAGTGTGTTCGCTTCCCATCCTTCGCAATCAGGTTTCCCTTTTCATCTTTCTTCGCTGGGTCAGGTGGCCCTCTAAGTTTTTTATCAACATCTTCCTTAGGCATTTCTAATATATTTTCCCAAATTATTTTAAGCAATTGCATGGCTTCACTTTCGCTTTCCTTCACATGTACTCCGAAACCTATACACAATAAGTGAATGAAAAAAGTAGATTGTGAGAGTTGTGCATAATTAAGCGTACGTAATATTCCATAGATTCGCAACGAGTGACGTATAATAAATATTAGCTAACAAGCGGAGGTAATTACACGAGTTTATGGTTCCCAATGGAAAATGTGGATCTCTATCAATAAATGCATAAGGCTTTCGAGCCAAAACTCCAAGTACATCATCAGTTTGTGCAAGTTTCTTGTCATCTTTCAACATTTTTAATGCGATATCTACCAACAAAAATATGATCATCACTTACTGAGGTGAAAACAATATGATAAGTAAAAACAAATTATCCATGAGTTTAAACTGTGGATATATTAAAAATACAAAGCCGTGCCGACCTTCAAATAGTTTAAACTTTATAAGAAGAACCAAAAATCTCTCATTATCCACAAAATATAAGCAGATTTCTGTTATATAAGCAACTTTGTGTAGGGGTAATCTTGGCGGGTCATGGATATGGTTAAAAAACGGGTTTGAACGGGTCAACATTTATGTTATTTATGTCAAATGCTTTTAGTGTTTGTTTGTTGAGTCAAGTAGTTAAGTAGTGGGTCAAATAAACAAGGGATAGTGTAGGTGTTTTAGGAGATAGTGTGCTAGTTTATTTAGAGTTTATTTGTGTAAACTTTGTTATCAATGAAAGGTGGGTTTTTAAGTAGTAAAATATTCTTGATGTTACGAGCATGGGAGATATCAATCTGCTAACTCCATTAGGATCAATATGAAATTTCAAGAGTGTGAGGGTCATTTTTGGTTTGAAAACAAATTTTTTTTTGTCGAACAGGGTTTGGAAGTAAAGTTTGGTTGTGAAAAACGGAATTAAGGTGATTGATGGAAATATGGTAATTGCTCGTGGAAATTAAAGAAGCGTGGATCATTGTACAAGGTGGCGGTACATGTTGATGGAAGTATGGCTGTCCAAGTTAAGCATGATTAAGTCTGGTTCGTTGAGTCTAGGGCAAAAGAAGGTTCATTTTGCAAGTGTGAAGCCCTGGTGCTAAGGTGATTCAAGTTGAACGTGGTCAGCATATTAAAATAGGCCAGGGGTTTGGTAATAGTGAAAGCACCAACCGAGTTCTTGGTAAGTTCCAAAACATCGTTGGGTCTTAAGACCGTTTTTGTCCGACTAACACAGGGAATACTTGTTGAGTTTGGAGAGTGCTAATGGTCCTCGATGTATCTCTCGATCCGGTGGAGTGTCCAAGTCGGTTGAGACGGAGGATGGGTCGTTGGCGGGATTAGTGACGGTTGGGCCTAGTATAATTGATGGGTTGGGGCTCAAGGGAGTTTCAATTGGCTTTGCAGGTAACTGATAAAGAGGGCCGCTAAAACTAGGGAAATTTGGATTTGAAGTCTTAGCTTATTCTTGGGAACTAAAGGCTCGGAAAATTTGTACGTTTTGAAGATTAACGGAGAAACAATGATATAGGGTTAGCTTGGATGGCATTTGTGGATTGCGCAAAGTCTCCGAGTGGGTGACTGTTGGGCTAGTAGGCGTTTGGCAGCCCAAAACGAGTTGAGACAGCCAATACTAGTTTGGTTTTTCTTCCCATTTGGTTAACTTGTTGATTAAGTTGGTTTGAAAATAAGTAGTACGGGCTATTTGTCAAAAGGTTTGGTAATATTATGAATAATAATAATCTGTCACTTATGGAGGTAGTTCATACTTTGGCCAAGTTTAGAAGTTATATGTGTGTGTATATATATGTTTGTGTGTGTTTATCCATATATGAAAAAAAAAATATAAATTGAATTCGAATTTCGAATCGAATCGAATTGAAAATCATAAATTCATATTCGATTCTAGTTCGATTACTGGACTCGTATATGAATCAACTCGAATTCGAACATTTTTAATCGAATTCGAATCAACTCGAATTTTGAATTTTGAATTTTCGAATCCGAATCGAATTCTAAACACCCCTACACACACTCTCTCTCTATCTATCTCAATCTCATTTCTCTCGTTAAATATCTTCTATCTATAAACCTAGATAACTTCATGGTGGTGCTTTATTTGTGGTGGTGTTTTATGTCTCTTAAGGTGGTGGTGGTGGTGGCTGATGGTGGTGTTTGTGGTGGTGAGGGGCGGCGGTGGTGTTTGTGGTGGTGAATGGTGGTGTTTGTGGTGGCTAGGGGCGGTGGTTTATGTGGTGTTGGATGGTGGGGTTTTGGTGGTGAAGGTTGCGGTGGTGTGAGTGGTGGTGAACGAAGGTGCTTGTGGTGACTATTAGAAGAAGAGATATAAGTTAGATCTTATATTAGATTAGATATATTATATGCTTAGTATTATTTCATAATTATGTAACATATATCATAGGTAGCGATGGTTACGAGGGTCTCTTCATAACTCGTATATATATCCTGTATTATCACACATTTGTATTTACCGATTCTAATCAAGAACAGTATATTCGTTCTCTTTCAATATCAAAACCCTAAAACAAATCATATCGATTCCAACAAGTGGTATCAGAGCCATCACCGATCCACATTCCATATTCGTTCAAATCATTCAAGCAATCACACAATCTCTAAATACAGAAGATACAAAATATTGCATCAAATGGTGGAATACATACTCAAATTCCAAAATTACTTGGACAGAATTATTTTCACTGGCATATACAAATGAAAGTTTTACTAGAATCACAAGATCTGTGGTCAATCGTCGAAGAGGGATACAATCAACCGGCATCTGGGGCATCCGAAAGTGATCAGAATGCATACAAAGAGAACGTTAAGAAAGATAAAAAGGCACTGCATATTATCTTTCAGGCGACAAATGATATGGTGTTTGAACGGATCGCAACATGTTTAACATCCAAGGAAGCATGGAATGCTTTACACAAAGCGTATAGAGGAGAACAAAGAGTAGAAATGGTAAAACTTCAAACCCTAAGATGTGAATTCGATGCCCTACGTATGAAAGAAAATGAATCAATAGAAGATTTCGTTAATAGAACGAATCGTAGAAAAAATCCTAAGAACCCTGACACGAAAATATGAATCCGTAGTTGTTGCCGTCGAAGAATCTAAAGATTTAAACAATATGTCCATTGAAGAATTACTCGGTATTCTTCAATCGCATGAATTACGTTTAAAACAATATGATGATGTGCCGATGGAACAAGCGTTTCAAGTACAGAGTAATAATTATGAACGTGCAAGACAATTCAGATCAGAAAATGCAGGAAGAGGACGTGGCAGAGGAAGAGGAAGGTTTAATGGTCAGATTAGATGCTACAATTGTCAGAAACTAGGGCACACTGCACGTTTCTGCAATCAAAGAAAGGATGAAAATGATAAAATGGGTAATGCACTCCTGCACGAAGAAGAAGAAACAAGTGACAGAAATGATGATACAATGTTTATGATCTTCAATGTAGAAGAAGTAACAAAGAATGATTGCTAGTATTTAGACAGCGGTTACAGCAATCATATGACAGGAGACAAAAGTCTGTTTATTACTCTCAATGAGTCTGAGAGAAGAGAAGTGAGAACTGGGGATAACAAAAAACTCGAAGTACTGGGATGTGGTGATGTAGCCATATCAATAAAGGGAACCGAGAAGAAGGTTCCAAATGTGTTTTATGTGGAAGGACTAAAGCATAACTTACTGAGTGTAGGACAACTAGTTCAGAAAGGATACGAAGTAAAGTTCAGTAACCGAGAATGTAGGATCAAAGACACAACAGGAGAAACTATAGGTGTCGTTAAAATGACAGGAAACAAGATGTTTCCATTAAATCTGAGTCAAGATATGATACCTCGAGCATATAGTATGATCACACAAGATATGTCTATATTGTGGCATCGCAGATATGGACATATTAATTTTGATACACTATATGATATGGGAACAAACGATGTAGTCAAAGGGTTACCCAAGTTACCGAAGCAACAACACAAACTGTGCGAAGGTTGCATGCTCAGCAAGCATGCAAGAAAGCCATTTCCAAAACTGTCTACATGGCATGCCATCAAACCACTGCAACTCATACATTCAGATATTTGCGGCCCCATGAAGACATTATCAATTGGAGGGTGTAGGTACTTTATTACTATCATCGATGATTTTTTAAGGAAAACATGGGTATACTTCTTAAAACTCAAGTCCGAAGCACTAAATAACTTCAAAACATTGAAAAGATTTGTTGAAAATCAAACGGATCATAAAATAAAGTGCTTAAGAATGGATAGGGGAGGTGAATATTGTAGCAATGATCAATTTCAAGAATTCCTTAAAGAAAGTGGAATCTAGCATCAACTCACTACAAGCTATACCCCCCAACAAAATGGGGCAGCCGAACGAAAAAAATAGAACAATTATGGAACTTGGGAGAAGTATGGTGAAAATGATGAACATATCCAATGATCTATGGGCCGAAGTAGTAGCATGTGCAACCTATCTTTTTAAACCGAACAGTAACAAAGAAAATTCCAAACATAACACCCGAAGAAACTTGGAGTGGAAAGAAATCAAACATAGGTCATCTCAGAATATTTGGATGCACTGCATATGCCCAAATTCCAAAACAACGACGCAGCAAGTTAGATGACAAGACTGAAAAAAACAATCGTCGTTGGGTACAGTGAACAAAGTAAGGCTTGCAAACTTTATAATCCAATAACGAACAAAGTTATTATTAGTAGAGATGTTATATTTGATGAGAATCAAGTGTGGAATGGAACCGAGTCATACAAACAGGGAACATACATTCAGTTGAATGATGCAGATCATGTTAGTCAAGATGACCCGAGACATAATAGTGTGACAGCACCCGAAGATAGCAATCAAACAAATATTACAAACAACGATGCAACTGTCAATGAACAAGGAGATGAAGAATACACATCTTCATTAGAAAATGAATAGTTAAGAACTAGAAGTGTTGCAGATATCTATCAGGAATCACAACCACTTACAAAAGCACAAGTAGATGATCTATATGAAAGAAATCAAGCACTTTATAACAATATTGTTGCAAACTTCGTCCTTTATGCAGATGCCGACCCTACTACCTACGATGAAGCATGTAAGGACATGAAGTGGAAAGATGCAATGGACAAGGAAATCGAATCCATAAAGAAAAATGAGACATGGGTATTAGTAGAACCTCCAAAAGATCAAAAGCCTATTGGAGTAAAATGGATTTTTAAAACTAAATACGATGAACATGGAAATGTAAGCAAGTACAAAGCACGTTTAGTAGCGAAAGGATATAATCAGAAGTATGGAATCGATTATCAAGACGTGTTCGCTCTTGTGGTTAGATTTGATACTGTAAGACTTGTACTTGCTCTAGCAGCTCATTTCAGATGGCACTTACATCAAATGGATGTAAAGACTGCCTTCCTGAATGGAAAACTGAATGAGAATGTGTATACAGAACAGCCAAAATGATATATCAAAAAGGGAGAAGAACATAAGGTATGTCAACTTAAGAAAGCATTATATGGATTAAAACAAGCCCCAAGGGCATGGTATAGTAGGATAGACGGGTATTTCATGTCACATGGCTATGATAAGTGTGTGTATGAACATACATTGTACTTCAAACACTCCAAGAATACAAGAGTCATAATATGCTTATATGTGGATGGCCTTATCATAGCAAGTGACTCGCTAGATCAAATCAGACAATTAAAGGAGTCAATGAAAAATGAGTTTGAGATGACAGACCTTGGAGTGTTACACTACTTCTTGGGAATGGAAGTCAATTATAACAAAGGAAACATTACCCTATCTCAGCAAAAGTATGCAAGAAAGTTACTGGACAAGTTCAATATGGGAAATTGCAATGCAATCTCAACACCTATGGAATATGGATTACGTCTAACAAAGGAGGATCCAGAAGAAGATGTTGATCAGAATCTGTATAGAAGTCTGGTTGGGTGTCTAACGTATCTAACAAACACAAGACCAGATATCATGTTTGTTGTTAGCAAGATAAGTCGTTTTATGGAAAGACCCAAAAGAAGTCACTGGGAAGCAGGGAAAAGAATTCTTAGATACGTGAAAGGGACAGTGGATCATGGAATAACATACTCAAAAGGAATCAAAGGGAAACTTACAGGTTGGGTGTCTAATGTATCTAACAAACACAAGACCAGATATCATGTTTGTTGTTAGCAAGATAAGTCGTTTTATGGAAAGACCCAAGAGAAGTCACTGGCAAGCAGGGAAAAGAATTCTTAGATACATGAAAGGGACAGTGGATCATGGAATAACATACTCAAAAGGAATCAAAGGGAAACTTACAGGTTATAGTGATAGTGATTATGCAGGTGATATAGATGATAGCAAGAGTACATCTGGTTATGTATTTCATCTACGATCGGGTGCAATTGCATGGCAATCAAAGAAGCAAAAAGTGGTAGCATTGTCGTCAACGGAGGCAGAATACATCGCTTTGTCAATGGCGGGATGTCAAGCTCTATGGTTAAAGGGAATTCTCAATGATCTTCAAATAAAAATGGATTGTCCACCAACAATTCATTGTGATAACAAATCAACTATATGTTTAGCAAAGGACCCAGTCTATCACGGAAAGAGCAAGCACATACGAGTAAAGTATCACTTCATACGTGATCTACTCAAGAATGATGAAGTTGAAATACGTTTCTGCTCAACAAAGGAACAAGCAGCAGATATCCTTACTAAAGCCCTGCAGCCCAAAGATTTCATGCGGATAAAGAACCTAATGAATGTTGGGGAGATCTAACTTAAGGGAGGATATTAGAAGAAGAGATATAAGTTAGATCTTATATTAGATTAGATATATTATATGCTTAGTATTATTTCATAATTATGTAACATATATCATAGGTAGCGACGGTTATGAGGGTCTCTTCATAACTCGTATATATATCCTGTATTATCACACATTTGTATTTACCAATTCTAATCAAGAACAGTATATTCATTCTCTTTTAATATCAAAACTAGGGCTGTAAACGAACCAAACGTTCGGCGGGAAGTTCGTTTGTGTTCGTTCGTTTATTAAACAAACGAACACGGACAAGAAATTCCGTTTGTTTAGTTAAATGAACAAACATGAACAAAGGTCGCGTTTGTTCGTTTATGTTCGTGAACGTTCTGTAACGTGTTCGCTTGTGTTCGATAGTTAATTAGTGTCTTTAGATTTTATATTTATTTAAATATATCAAAATTCTGACAAACTAAATATCTAATAAGTGTTAGTGTATTATATATTTTGTTCATGAACGATTGTTTGTGTTCGTTTGTTTCCATTTGTGTTCATGGACATTAGTTTGTGCTCATTTGTGTTCATCAACGTCCGTTGCCTAAAATTAACAAACAAACACAAACGAACTCGAACAAGTTCATTTCCTTAACAAACGAACACAAACACAAAATCTCGTTCGATAAGTGTTCGTGAACGGTTCACGAACACGTATATTTTTTAACAAACGAAGACGAACAAGGTCTTGTTCGTGTTCGTTTGGTTCGTTTACAGCTTTGATTCAAAACCCTAAAACAAATCATATCGATTCCAACAGTGACGAGGGGCGATGGTGTTTGTGGGGTGAACGGTGGTGTTGGCGTGTTGCTGTTGTTGCTGAAAACCCTCCATGTTACTTACTTGTAAATAATATGTATAATCATTTTGTGGGTGGGTGGGTGTTAATTATAGGTAAACATCTTTTAATTTGAAACAAAAGATCCAAGTTTGTTTTCAATTTGAATTTTTGCCATGGTTTTTGATTTGGAACAAAAGATAAAAGTTTATTGTTCAATGATGGTGGTTGGTGTGTGTGAGAGGTGTTTAGGTTAAATATTTTTTGTTATCAATGAGAAAATAAAGTAAAATAAATGATTGATTGGGAGTTTTTAAACTGCTGTTAATACAGTTTGTTTTGAGGTTGTTTACACGGTTGTAAATGATGTAATCCAAATGCAAGTGAGGATTTTTTGTGAATGCTTTTTCTTTGTTTTTGATGTCGACAAGTAGTTGTAATAACTGAATGTTCTTTTTTTGTGTAGATGAATAATGCTTGGTCTGGTTTTGGAGAAGACACCTACTGAAGTTTTTGAGAACAAAATTATAAGTTTTACGGTTTTTTTTAAAAGCTAATGTAGGGTTTTTGTGTATGTGGTTTGCAGGGAGTTTTGTTTGGTTTATAAGGGGTTTTTGTTTAGTATTAACTCGGGTTTTTATTAGTTTGCGTGTTTGCGTTTGCCTTTTTCTGGTCGAAGATACTCAGTGGCGGATCTTGCACGTTGAACGTGCCAGGGCCGAAAGACACGGCCGCTAAAAAAAGTCCGGGCAAGCCCGGACCAAACATAATATATATAAAAAATTTCGATCGAAATGCGGAAAATTAGCACTACGCCCGAAAAACTTGCCCGGGCCGTGGCCCTGCCAATGGCCTTCTAAGAACCGCCCCTGAAGATAATGAAGATCAAGAAATGAAGACTTTTATTTGTATTATTGTAATGTAATTATGTATCAAAACATGTTTTACATTATGTAAAATTCTTTTACGCCAATGTAAATCTGATTTGTTAAATATTTGTTTGTTTTGATGGGTGACATGTCTCTGATGTACTGTTGGACAGTCTGATAGAAGTACAGGGGTAGTCAAATTACCAAAGAACCTCTCTGACTAAGTTTTGTTACTTTTTAATAATAAAAAAAAGAAAACTACAAAACAAAATACCCCAACTAGGCTTGTTTCTTATTTTGATCATATATATATATATAGAGAGAAAGGTTAACGTACATTACGGCTTAACGTACATCTCGTACGACAGGTAATTACGCACGTTTATTTTAAAATCACGCACGTTATAATTCAAAAATCCAAAATCAAGCATGTTGAAACACAATAATCACGCATATTGAAAACATTAATCACGCATGTTATAGAACAAATCACGCACGTTGTTGTACGTGAAGTACGTTAAGCTATAATGTACGATATACTTTCTCTCTCTCTCTCTCTCTATATAGGGAGCCGCTAAAATAGAAACCACCTCCAGTTGTAAGAACCGCGAGAACCACTCTTGTCACACCCCGACTTTCCACGTGTCACCGGTGGGCCCGGTGGGGAGTATCGTGACGTGGTTGGCAACATAATAGTCAAACAACACAATTATATAAATGCACAGCGGAAGCAATTTAAAAGATATAATACAACCGAATTTATTATTGTAATATCAAATATCACAATATTCGGAAGTTTATCCACGGACGGATCGAAAATAAAATAGAAACAATAATTCAACAGACTTTGACATCTAGAGCTTGCGAGACTTGAGTAATGATGCCTGGAGTAGCCAGCCTATTTCGTCTAGCACCTGCACTTAACCTTTTTGGAAAATACGTCAGTTTACACTGGTAAATACAACTCAACTGACTCGTTTAGAAAAGAGTTCGTAAATTGATTTGAATGCACTTCGGCACAAAATATCTTTATAACTTGGGACAATTATTTGTATATAATCTTGTATACAGTTTTACTCATTTGCCGTCCATTAGCACCGGTTAGAAGAGCCGGTTTAAGTTAACTGACACGCCACAGGTATAACGCCCACAAGGTTGATTCCTTTAGTGGATTACCAGTTTTTACATAATGCATCTGTCAGGTGTACGCCTACACCCCGTGCTTAGGTCGTGGCCATTTCGTAAAATGATGCCTAGGATATCCGGGACATGGTCATTTAACCCCCAAGGGCCATACATCAAATAATACGGAATAAAGCGGGTTATGTAAATACATTAATCACAATCCGATTTAAATGACTACATACCCGACCAAGCGGTACTTTTATAGTACCGTACTCCAAGCCCGTATAGGGAAAAACAAGTTAAGAGTATTTACCTGAGCAAAGTATCAATCAAATACAGCAAAATGCAAGTACTTTTACTGGGCTCCTAATCTATAAGGTGCTCTAGCAACTGGTGCTGCCCCGGGGATGATATCAATCCTGAATTCCACTTGCCTATCTGGTGATAAACCAGGTAGTTCTTCCGGAAAAACTTCTGGGAATTCAGAGATGACAGGAATGTCTTCTATCTTCGGTTTGGGTTCTTCAAAAATCACTTGTGCCATGTAGATGACACAACCCCTCTTTAAACATTTTGAAGCCTTGAGCATAGTCAGTTGCTCAGGCAACCCATACTGGGTATCTCCCCGAATGGTAAGTGGTTCACCAGACGGAGTCTTTATTACCACTTGCTTCATGTTACAGACAATTTGGGCCTGGTTATGAGATAACCAGTCCATACCCAGAACTATGTCAAAACCGGCCAACTTAAAGGGAAGTAGAGACAGAGGAAAAGAATGGTTCTTAATGGATATAACACATCCATCTAACACGGTTGAGACGGTTTCTATGGTACCATCTGCTAACTCTACTTCATAGTTTACGCTTAAGGTTTTGACAGGTAAATTCAACAATTTACAAAACTTATGATCTACGAAAGACTTATCTGCGCCTGAATCAAAAAGTACTCTTGCAAAGACATCATTTACAAGGAAGGTACCTGTTATGACATTATCGTCTTGCACAGCCTCTTTCGCGTCCATTCTGAAGACTCTGGCGTTAGTCTTCTTAGCCTCTTCAGGCTTCTTGTTGTATTTCGGGCAGTTGGTCTTAATGTGCCCCTTTTCATTGCAACGGTAGCACGTTGCGTCTTTTATCTTCTTGCAATCCAAGGTTTTGTGTTCCTTGGACTTGCACAAACCATAAGCAAAATATTTTGACTCATTATTCGAGTTCGATCCGAGTCTGCACTTTCCAAAGTGTTGTTTCTTGCAAATATTGCACTTGGGCTTCTCACCAGACCGGTGCCCATCTCTTCTTGACTCAGACCCCTTCTTGCTATCACCGTTCCCACGGTGCTTCTTGCTCGACTTTCGTGAACCATCATCTTCACGCTTCCTCTTCTCAGCCTCCTTATTCCTCAGCGATCTCTGCCTGACCGCATCCAGAGTGAGGGATAAGGAAATGTCAGCTACGGATCTAAAAGTAGCTGGCCGAGAAGCTTTCACGCTTGCCTTGATCTCGGGGGCTAACCCACCGATAAAACGAGCGATTCTTTTTGGCTCCGGGGTTACCAGGTAAGGAACCAACCGAGACATGGTGTTGAAGCTCGTTAGGTAAGCTTGACAGTCGAGGTTTGTCATCACCAAGGATAGAAAGTCAGATTCTATCTTCTCCACCTCATGCTGAGGGCAGTAATTTTCCCTGATAAGGGCAACAAATTGATCCCACGACATATCATACAATGGGATTTTTCCGGTGGCCTCAATCAGAGATCTCCACCATGCTAGCGCTTCACCCTTAAAAGACTGCGACACAAACTTGACCACGTCTCTCTCTGCACATCCGCTGATGTCTACAACCGTATCCATCTCATCCAGCCATGTCATACAGTCAATGGCTCCTTTCTCCCCAGTGAAATCCCGGGGTTTGCAAGAAACAAAATATTTATACGTGCAACCCTTGTCACGGGGCCCTTGATTACGTATAACCTGCTGAGATGGAGCACTGTGGTTATCGTTCTTCGGGTCGTCCTTCTTGGGCGGTGGCTTTGAAGGCTGTGTAGATTGGGTCCTACTACGAGTCCCACTGTACTCTTCATACTGCCTTTCCAAAGCCTGTGTAACAGCGCCGTCTATGATCGCTTTTAATTCAGCACCCGTTAACGTAATCTGGGCGTTCTCATTTTGCTCCACTGGATGGCTATTTATTTCATTTGAGTCAGCCATTTGAATTGAACTGTTGCAGAAAATAAGGACAATATTTTATTTGGGAGTTTATTATGGAATTACCCCTTAGGGTAATTCGTTAACCATGGTAAACAGAGACCATATTTGGTTAACTTATTAATCGTATTAATTTAGGATTTCAATTAAAATTTATCCTAATTATAAACAATAACAATATATATTAGCACATAAGGCTTAGTCACATGGACAATTTAATTTATAAGCTATGATTTCAGAGAATCAAGACTTTTAAGGTTTGAACCTAGTTCATTACCCTTATCAGACAGGGAGTCATAGCTACCACTGTCTTTTGGCTCATATGGAAGTGAGCAGGGCCCGTAGGCATCATATTACCACGTATGGTAAAATATGATCATCTTAATTGATGATTTAACCCATGATTCAGAGATCATTAATTTGGGTTTGGAATCTTTAGAAAGATCCTTACATAATAATAATGCGTGTGATTTTAAATGCATCACCTCTGCCGGGAGCGTTAACATGTTTTCAGATGTTAACAGGGATTTGAATCTTTTAAACAGGTCTTACCATCATGGTCAGGTCTTTATAAGGACACTCAGACTAGGTTTCACACTTTAAGATTCTTATTTTAAAAATTTACATAGGCAGATTATTTTCAAAAGGAATGATTTTGATTTATTTATTTCATATATAAATTATTTATGCACATAAGGCAAACATGAAATTTATAAAACCAACATTCCATTAATTATACATAATATTACACGCTGCCCTAAATGGGTCTTTTCAAATAACAACCTTACCCACACAGGGGTTAAACAAGTACTTACCCACGCAGGGGCTTAACCACACACATGCCCACGCAGGGGCTTAATAACATAATTGTCCACGCAGGGACTTATACAAATAACACACCCACGCAGGGGTTTACAGAAAGATAGACCCATGCAGGGGTCAATACAAACAATCATACCCACGTAGGGGCTAATACAACAATTACAAGGAAAAACAATCAGTGGAAGGATTCAATGATCCTTCTTGTTCTTCCATTTGATCAAGCTTGCTAATCCCTGGAAGAAAGTTTGCCTCTCCCTACGGTCCCTGTGCACTTCCCGTTCCACCTGATCCAGCCTCTAAAGGAGTTCCTCATGCTCAGGTGGGGAGAACCTAGGTGGCTGCGATTGAGTCCTTATGATGGGCCTAGGTGGTATCTGGTACCCTTGTGTTGGGTACCCAACTCCCCATGGAGCTCCGTATGGTCCTTCTGGGTGCAGGGCATTGTAGTTAGCTGCCACCAAGTAGGGGTCGGCCTCTGCATACCCGTAGTTGTTGTGGACTGGCGGCTCGAATGGTTTGTATGCCATGGAACCCGTATAAGCTGGGATTGGGTTGTCAAAACCCATTGGCGGCGGCTGCGGCATCGCGGGGTTGGAAGGTCCACCCATTTGTGGGTCCTCCTGATGAGGCGGGTAGTGGCTGGCACTTGACTGACGTGGGGAGCTGAAATGAAAGTCTCCCGCACGTGATGACATACGTGCACCTGACCTCCTACGCCTCGGTGGTGGCGGAGGCACCTGATTAACTGGTGGTGGTGGAGGCGGTGGCGTAACTGCCACAAATCGGGGGTCCCCAGAGGAATCTTGATGATCCGTAGCTGACATTTCCTTATCCCTCACTCTGGATGCGGTCAGGCAGAGATCGCTGAGGAATAAGGAGGCTGAGAAGAGGAAGCGTGAAGATGATGGTTCACGAAAGTCGAGCAAGAAGCACCGTGGGAACGGTGATAGCAAGAAGGGGTCTGAGTCAAGAAGAGATGGGCACCGGTCTGGTGAGAAGCCCAAGTGCAATATTTGCAAGAAACAGCACTTTGGAAAGTGCAGACTCGGATCGAACTCGAATAATGAGTCAAAATCTTTTGCTTATGGTTTGTGCAAGTCCAAGGAACACAAAACCTTGGATTGCAAGAAGATAAAAGATGCAACGTGCTACCGTTGCAATGAAAAGGGGCACATTAAGACCAACTGCCCGAAATACAACAAGAAGCCTGAAGAGGCTAAGAAGACTAACGCCAGAGTCTTCAGAATGGACGCGAAAGAGGCTGTGCAAGACGATAATGTCATAACAGGTACCTTCCTTGTAAATGATGTCTTTGCAAGAGTACTTTTTGATTCAGGCGCAGATAAGTCTTTCGTAGATCATAAGTTTTGTAAATTGTTGAATTTACCTGTCAAAACCTTAAGCGTAAACTATGAAGTAGAGTTAGCAGATGGTACCATAGAAACCGTCTCAACCGTGTTAGATGGATGTGTTATATCCATTAAGAACCATTCTTTTCCTCTGTCTCTACTTCCCTTTAAGTTGGCCGGTTTGGACATAGTTCTGGGTATGGACTGGTTATCTCATAACCAGGCCCAAATTGTCTGTAACATGAAGCAAGTGGTAATAAAGACTCCGTCTGGTGAACCACTTACCATTCGGGGAGATACCCAGTATGGGTTGCCTGAGCAACTGACTATGCTCAAGGCTTCAAAATGTTTAAAGAGGGGTTGTGTCATCTACATGGCACAAGTGATTTTTGAAGAACCCAAACCGAAGATAGAAGACATTCCTGTCATCTCTGAATTCCCAGAAGTTTTTCCGGAAGAACTACCTGGTTTGCCACCAGATAGGCAAGTGGAATTCCGGATTGATATCATCCCCGGGGCAGCACCAGTTGCTAGAGCACCTTATAGATTAGGAGCCCAGTAAAAGTACTTGCATTTTGCTGTATTTGATTGATACTTTGCTCAGGTAAATACTCTTAACTTGTTTTTCCCTATACGGGCTTGGAGTACGGTACTATAAAAGTACCGCTTGGTCGGGTATGTAGTCATTTAAATCGGATTGTGATTAATGTATTTACATAACCCGCTTTATTCCGTATTATTTGATGTATGGCCCTTGGGGGTTAAATGACCATGTCCCGGATATCCTAGCCATCATTTTACGAAATGGCCATGACCTAAGCACGTGGTGTAGGCGTACACCTGACAGATGCATTATGTAAAAACTGGTAATCCACTAAAGGAATCAACCTTGTGGGCATTATACCTGTGGCGTGTCAGTTAACTTAAACTGGCTCTTCTAACCGGTGCTAATGGACGACAAATGAGTAAAACTGTATACAAGATTATATACAAATAATTGTCCCAAGTTATAAAGATATTTTGTGCCGAAGTGCATTCAAATCAATTTACAAACTCTTTTCTAAACGAGTCAGTTGAGTTGTATTTACCAGTGTAAACTGACGTATTTTCCAAAAAGGTTAAGTGCAGGTGCTAGACGAAATAGGCTGGCTACTCCAGGCATCATTACTCAAGTCTCGCAAGCTCTAGATGGCAAAGTCTGTTGAACAATTGTTTCTATTTTATTTTCGATCCGTCTGTGGATAAACTTCCGAATATTGTGACATTTGATATTACAATAATAAATTCGGTTGTATTATATCTTTTAAATTGCTTCCGCTGTGCATTTATATAATTGTGTTGTTTGACTATTATGTTGCCAACCACGTCACGATACTGATGAATTGTTGCGCACCGCAACAAATAATTGTTACGGTGCGCAAGCAGTACCCAGCAACCAGAAAACCGTCTGCAGCCTGTTATGCGCGATTCTGACCGATCTCACTGGTATTTCTCACTATTGGACGACCCCTAAAATGTTCCTAGACCCCAGGGACACTTGTGGGACAATTGTGGTCACTTGTAGCCTTAGTTGTCAACATCTTATGGTGAGAACAACTAGTATAAAAGGCATTCAAGTTTACAAACATTCTCATTCACTTCTCCTGCATTGTTGGACCACTTCTGGAACTCAAAACCTTCTCCCAAGTGTTCCCTAATCAAGCTTAGGACTTCAGTAAGTGTTCTAATCCTTCTCTAATTAATTTTAACTTAGTTATTTAGCTAAAAGTCAAACCATCGTAATTACGGTTTGACTTCGAGATTAGTCAACAATGGCTCAGTCATATCTCGAATTAAAAGTAGTTATAGCTTGGTATTTATGTGGGTAATAAAACCTCAAAAGGGTTTCCCCTGATCACCACTCTAACCAGGTCAAAAGTCGGGTCAAACCTATATTTAAAAAGTCAACAGGAAGTCTAAAATGTCATTTGTGCATAATTAACATTATAGACCATATAAAACCTGTTTGATCATTGTTATAACTTAGTAATAAGTGTAAGAACATGTCTAAACATGTTCAACCCGACAATTTCCTGTTTAGACCCGGTTCGGAACCGAAAGTCGCATAGTTTGACTTTCACTTTGACTTTCAGTTCTGACCCGTTAAGGCATGTTTTAGAAATGCCTCAGAGCTTTAATTGGACTAGGTTACATGTTAGAACAACCCTCTGTGATTATACACGTTGGTTCACTAGTTATCCAATTAATATGCATGTTTCCGTTAATTGCTCATATGTTGACCATTATGCCCTTTTCACCTTAAAACATGATTTTTGGAAATGTAAAAGAGTAGAAACCTTAATTACTGATATATAAACTTGCATACAAAATTTGACATCAGTTTGAGGTGTAGGTTAAGAGTTATGCTCGTTAGCGTAAAATTAAAGCTTTATGTTAATTAAACGGCGTAATTAGCATATAACCTAGTCAAGCCTACTTTTTGGTATCAAACTTAATACCCACTGATGTAATATATTATTTTGGGATTTTTAAAGATTTTTAATTAATTTTAGGCTGAGCATAACTCATAGTCGTAGGCTTAATCCGGTAATTGTCGGTTTTGCCCTTACGGGCTATAAAATGAGTTTTACATATCTAAACGACTCCAAACCTTTTGCTACTGATCATATATGATAAATTATTTTAAGCCTTCTGGAAATATAAAATATCAGATTTATGTATCAAACCCGGAAATGGCCTCTAATCGCCTTTTTAAGCGTTTTTAACGCATAGTATGTACTAAAACTATTTTAAACATACAAGGGTTGATACCTACTGATATTTGAGGCAAATTATAATATTTTAACAGTAAGCAAAGGTTGATAAACTCAGACTTCAGTTTTGAGCTTTTCGGCTTATGTGAAATTACCAAAATACCCCTACGGGGCATAGTTTGGTTATAATTGATAAATTTCACTTATATACTTTAACCTACTGATATAACTTAGCAAATTGAGTATATTTGCTGATTACATCAGGTATGTAACTCAGGTTATCATTTAAACTCTTTTACAACCTTTAAAATGACCAAACTACCCCTACGGGGCCTAGTTTGTGTTTAAACACGTTTCGGGCATAATGAAAGACATCTTACTGATGTCACAACATATTTGAGACATAATTAACTTAGGAAACATGTATATAGCTCTCATAAATACCCATCACGCTTATTACGCGTACGGTTCGGTTTATGTAACAAGTTTACATAAATTAGCCGAAACGGGTCAAACCTTAATGGTTTTATCTCAAAATCCAGAATGTGAATAATAAACCCATATTAAACAAGTCTTCAAAATTGTCGGGTCTGAATCACATTCTATCCGGTCTTCGCTTAATCGTGCGTACGAACCGTATCTTGAAACTAGCCGGTCTAAGCTTAAGCTTAATAAAAGGCCCGTTAGAATTCTAACAGGTTATTATAAACCTTCGTTCCAGATTAGGAGGACCAGTAAAAGCTACGTGCATTTTGCTTATTGTGATTAATACTTGCTCAGGTAAATACTTTTAACTTATTTTCCCTATACGGGCTTGGGTTACGGTATATAGCATACCGCTTGATCGGGCATCAAATCTCCACAATTTAGTGGGTAGTTGAATAATTTGATCGGCTCGTTTAAACAGTCTTGATTACTTAAAGCCTTTGAGGGGTTAATGACCATGTCCCGGATATCCTTGGCATCATCTTACGAGATGGCCACGACCGGAGCACGGGGTGTAGGCGTACACCTGTCAGTGTATAACTCTATATTGTGGTGTGTCTATTGATCTTTAACCCGGACAAGATCCGAGCTACTAAACGCACAAGTAATATGTAATTCGTTCACAAGATTATTATATTAAATAACTCTCCCAAGTTATAAAAATGTTTATGCCATGTGCATCCAAACCAATTTTCAATCATTTTACAGAATGAGTCAGTTGAATGTATTTACCAGTGTAAACTGACGTATTTTCCCAAAAAGACTGAATGCAGGTACTAAACGAAATTGGCTGGATCTGTCTCCTTAGCATCAATAAAAAGTTTCACAAGCTTAGGATGCCTGAAGTCTGTCGAACTATTGTTTCATATTTTATTTCGATCCGTTCTGTGGATAAACATCCGAACGTTGTGATACTTGATATTACGATAATTAAATTCGGTTGTATTATATCTTTTTAAATTTGCTTCCGCTGTGCATAAAAATTATTGTGTTGTTTGACTATTACGTTGCCAACCATGACGTCACGATACTCCCCCCACCGGGCCCACCGGTGACACGTGGAAATCGGGGTGTGACAACTCTCAACCAATCAGAATATAGGGTATTTTGGTCATTTACTACAAGTGTCTAATCTAGCTTTCTATTTTGTCTTCCCACTCTCTCTCTCTCTATCACTTCAAGTCAGACATTTCTCTCACCTCTCCCCTCTCTTCAAAAGCACATTCCTTAAAAAAAACACAGAGCTTCAACACCCACTAATTTCTCTCTTTTTCTCAAAGTTGTTCAACACCCATCTTCCCCCATCTTGATTCACAGACCTCCGGCGGTGAAAGGCAGTGGTGGTGGTGGGGAGGCTGTTGATCGATGGTGAGGAGCGACGGTGTTGGTGGCTGGTGGAAAGGGGGTGACGGTGAATGGGTGGCTGGTGGAGAGGGGGGTGACGATGAATGGTGGCTGGTGGAGAGAGAAAGACTGGTATCGTCGGCAACGGGCTGACGGCAGCGCCGCTGTGAACAGCGGCGGTCCTGGTCTCCCGACGAGCTGTGAATGTAGAAGATGACGATGTTTCAGCTCAGAGTTGTTGCTCGGGTCGACTTTGGAGGTTATGGGTTTTGTTGGTTCAAGAGTAGTTCATCAGATTCTTTGTTTGAGTAAGTTGCATATTCGGTGGATTTGATCTGTTGATTTTTGATATGTGGGTTTGATCTGATGATTTTTGATCAGTGGGTCACAAACAAGAATCTGATGAACTTTGTGGGTTTGATCTATTTGATTTATTTGATCAGTGAACTATGTTCTTTGCTTTTCTAGTGATTTTTGATTTTCTGCTGAATTTTTTGCCTGTGTTCTTGTTTATCTAGTGATTTTGATCAGTGGACTTTTGTGGGTTTTGATTTGTTGGATGTGGGCGGCGATGATGCAAAAAAAACGCCGATTTTGATGACGATGGCGCGACAAGGACGGCGGAGGGTAGGTTTTTTAAACCTGCAACCCCACTTTTGCAGCCTTTTGATTATCCGTTAATCTGAGCCAAACCCCGTTTTTTTCGAGATAGACTTTGTTTTGATGTTGTTGGTTTTTAATTTTTCCCCCCCTAGTCGATGTTGATAACGATATATCTGAGACATCTCCCGAGTTTGCGATTTATGGGTGCGTTCGCTTTTGCGTAAAGAAGTTTTTGTAAAAAAAAAGTTAACCCGTAAACTTTTTAACGTAAAACGTAAAAAACGTAAAACGTAAAAAGTTTTATGTAAAACGTAAAAAGTTTTCACGTAAAACGTAAAAAGTTTTTCCTAAAACGTAAAAAGTTTTTCGTAAAACGTAAAACGTAAAAAGTTTAACGCAAAACGTAAAAAGTTTAACGTAAAACGTAAAAAGTAAAATGTAAAACGTAAAATTTTTAACGTAAAACATAAAACGTAAACATTTTTCTACGTAAGTTGTAAAACGTAAAAAACCGTGTGATAAAACGGCCCCTAAACAAGGGGCGTGAATGTGGTGCATAAAAAAGCCGCGAAAAAAAACGGGACGTAAAAAACGGCGCGTTAAAAAAACGACGCTTGAAAAAGTCGAGCGTAAAAATCGGTGTGAAAAACGACCCATTAAAAAACGATGCGTAAAAACGGCGTGCAAAAACCGGCGCGCAAAAAAAATCTGAACTTAAAAATGTTTTTAATAAAAAAATCTTTTAAAAAAATAAAAAGTAATATAATAAAATTAAAAAAGTAATATAATAAAACAAAAAAATAATTAAAAAATAATAAAGACAAAAAGACAAAAAAATAGTTATTTTACTAAACTACCCTTTTGGATTAAAATATTAAAGACATAATAAGACAAAATGTATTTAATATTAATTTTTGTTACTTTTAATCTCATCCATCCATCTTGTTGATCTAAATGCTAGAAAGTGGTTCTCATGGTTCTTACAATTAGAGATGGTTTTCATTTTAGCGATCCCATATATATATATATATATATATATATATATATATATATATAGGGGGCCGCTAGAATGAGAACCACCACGAGTTGTAAGAACCATGAGAACCGCGCCCCGCGGGTGGCCGTCGGCGACGAATTTTTTTTTACACCTAGATCCGTATATTTTAGGGGGGGTGTAAAATTTTCGGTTCAAACGGCGCGCCCGAGGGGGTAGTTTTTTACGCCCAAAGTTTGGGTTTTTTTAATTTTTTTAATTTTTCTTTTTTTTTTTTACCAAACTTTGGGCGTAAAAAACTACCCCCTCGGGCGCGCCGTTTGAACCGAAAATTTTACACCCCCCCTAAAATATACGGATCTAGGTGTAAAAAAAATTTCGTCGCCGACGGCCACCCGCGGGGCGCGGTTCTCATGGTTCTTACAACTCGTGGTGGTTCTCATTCTAGCCATCCCCTATATATATATTAGGTTTATTTGTGAATAACCCTCTTAATTGTGAACACTAGTGAACTAATACCTGTCCCATATGTTTCGGGTATCAGGTTTTCCCGTCGGGTTCGGGTTTTGTTGTCATCCCTATGGTCAGGATATGTTCAATCAGTTCACAAATACATTAGTGTTAACTCTAGGGATGACAACAAAACCCGAACTCGACGGGAAAACCCGATACCCGAAACATATGGGATGGGTATGGGGTCGGGTAATCGGGTATGAGACCGGGTATGGGATTTTGTTTTAAAAATTTGGGACGGGTATGGGATTTAGTGTTATACACGTTTACTCGACCCGATTATATATATACCCGTTTACCCGATTCTATATACCCGTTAACCCGTTAAGATACTCGATATCAATTAGAGTTCATTTTTTATAAATTATAACACACTCGATGTGCTCTTTTTTTGGTGAAAACAAACTACTGAAACTGAAATGGAGGATCAAGGATGGACATATTTTACTTGAATACATATTAGGCTTTTATATCAGAATTATATAACTATGTTTTGGTTCTTCTGAATATGTATTGGTTCAGGTATTACCTTAGCTTCTTTTGAATACGTATTGGTTTAGAAAACTGAACTCTAATTGATGGTAGTAGCGTACTAGCCTATGATTTTTATCACGTTCCAGCCTTTTGTATTGGCTTCAAACTCGGCATACATTGATTTTTACTCGTTGATATCCGATGGTTATACCCGATACCCGAACCCCTGAGCATACCTGAAATCCGTGGGTATGCCCGACACCCGATGGGTTTTGGGCCCGGTATGGGACCAATTTTGTAACCAGGTATGGGATTGGGATTAGCTATACCTGCCCCATACCCATGCCCGTCTCATTGTCATGCTTAGTTAACCCTAGAACCCACCTTATAAGTGATCTAAAAAAAATAGGGAACCAAGAAACATGAGTAAATATATAAAAAGAAACTCATTAAAAATAAATTTTTACAGCAAAAATTTCATTTTACACAATTTTATCGGAGTTTCTCATATAAACACGTATAAAAATCGTTTTTATAAATAATTAAAAATAAAAAAAAGTTTAAAAACAGTTAGAAAAAGATAAAGAAAAATAATTTTTTACAAAGATTTTTTTTTTTAATTTGAACGACTCATACAGATGCCGCAAGCTCAAACATAAAAAAATAAAAAGTTGTGTAAAAACTGTACATGTGAAAATGAATCTTTCATGAGTTTTTCACATATGAAATCCCATGTTTCCCTATATTTTTTTTGGTTCATTAACTTCCCAGTTTATATATATTAACAAAAAAATGGGTGAATAATGAAACACCCACCGACAAAATTACTTACCGAAAAGATCAGCCTCAACGCATTTCAATAGGACCCAACCTCGATTCTCAGTCGTCCAATTTTGACCAGTCATATTTTTAGAATTATCATACAAATATTCCACGGTGTCATGGTTACCAAACAAAGCTGCGATGTAGAGTGGCATCATTCCTCCACTACCTGGCATTGTTAGTAATTTCGTGTTCTTATTCACTAAAATCTCAGCCAATTTCTTGTTCCCAGCTACTACTGCCAAACATAGGGTTGTGTTACCACTTTTATTTTGAAGCTCTAGATCCTCTTCATTCATTACTTTCAAAAGTTCTTCCACGAACTTGGTGTTCTGGGCTGATACTGCAATATGAAGTGCCGTTTCATGATTTTCTGTGATGCTAAACCGTACCAACTCTTGTAGTTGACTTAGGATGGCATTTGCAGCTTCCCAATCTCCATTAATTGCAGCATTATATAGAGGAACACATATTTTGATGTAGTCTTGTCTTCCTTTAAATAATTACGAACTCATGTAAATAAGTGAAAATATTTTGTTTTAAGGTTATTAAGGTGAAAGACAAGTTATTCGTGCGAAAACATCTAACATTTCTATAAAGGATAATCATGAAAATATTTATTATTTTAACGAGGAAACTAACAAAATAGTCTTGACATTTCAACTACTAATGAACCAGAGAATAATGGCAAGTGTCTTTTGATAGATTCCAATCTCGAGACACAGATTGGATCCTTTAGCGCAATATATTCAAGCATTTCGACGAAGCGAATCATAGTGTTGTGTCAAGGGCCGCACGAAATAAAGTGGCACTAGTTAGTGTATTTTATATACGGTTAATTGTATTCCAACTATAGCTATTCAATAAATACACTAATACAATTGATTTTTTTATTTATTTTGTTCAGTTATATTTTATAGTTTAGGAAGAGAATGACCTTAAAACATTGTAAATCCTTATCTCTATTATAATAAATAATTTCGAACAATGCCAAATCCCTCTTCTATATGTATCTTTTCCACTACCTTAAATTAAAATATTAATTTACATTTTATGCAATATAGGAATATATATGATAAATCTTTATACAATCTCTATCTCTATCTTTGATAAACAAAAATCTTAGAGGACACATAACACAGTTTTAGGCAATCTTAATTTTTGTTTTTCCTCCTAAACTGTATACTCATTTAACTTACACGCGGATCCTTACCCGTTTAAGATTTATCCGATTTCATTTTCAATATTACGTTTAATACATACCTTATTTCATTTTCATCAACCTCGCACGTTTTCATAATTCTAACTTTACCATTTTATAATAAAAGAAAATTGGATTTTAATAATCTCATCTAGTGGTGCTTGGCCAATAATAATCCTACTTTTAAAAATTTATACTGGCAGTCTCACCTTTTAAAAACGTTCCTCTCATCAGTCTGAAATTGGTGACAAGGGACCATCATGAACTATAATTTAAAAAAAGGGACTGCGATTAGCAATTTTTAAAAGTAGGATCTTATTGACCAATCACCTCTAGGTGAGATTATCATCATCCAATTTCCCTATAATAAATTTTTAGCTAGCTGTTATTTTGTTTCCACCTTTTAAATTTAAGACTTGTGATTCCGATTTTCCTCTTTTACCTCTTATAATCACACATATTTAAAGTTACAAAAATAAAACAAAGTTTTACTAATTCAAGCGTGTTATACACATGATTTTAACATAGTTATATAATATTTTAATATGATATTACGAAATTAGTTTTACGATCGAATTTAAAGCCACTTTTATATATTTTTATCAAAAACATTCTTAAAAATGAATTTTGTTTCACCTTTATGTAAAGTTGATAATTTAATATTATCACTTAATTCAAACGATGGCACATATTTAGAAAAAAAAAACAAAAACAATATTTCTTTAATTTGGAGTAAAATTTATTTATGAAGAAGCAAATGTACATTTGTTATTTTGTTATTTTGTTGCAATGAACTCTCAAAAACTCCAATGGTGAGCTTGGCCCGTTGATTGACGAAGAAATAGGAAACTGCCCACAAAGAATTAAAGGAAAGATGTGGTGCAGCCCATTGCATAAAACAGCCCAGAAAATAGAACTAAAAGGTCTTGCACGGCCAAGGTAGGCAGTTGGCAACTTTAGATGAGACTTAGGGGTATGCATGGTTCGGTTTGGTTTTTGGGCAAAATCAAAACAGAAACCGAAATGTTGGTTTTCGGTTTTTGAAAACCGCTCGGTTTAGGTTTTTTTCGGTTTCGGTTTTTACACCGGTTCGGTTCGGTTTGGTTTTTTGGTTATTTCGGTTTTTGAAACAAAAGTATGTACGATTCAAAAATAAAAAGTATAATTTAAAATTTAAGAATCTTACTTGTATGTTTACATTCAAGTTGTTATACTTAACTTTTTTAACTAATAATGTTCACATAAACCTAACATTCTAATCTATTTTTATGTTTTTTCAAAGTTTTTATTAGAACATTTTCTTTTATAATACTTTGAAGATTATTTTATTTTTATATTAAATTTTGTTATTTGTTTTAGGCAATAAACAAATCATCTCGATTATAAACAAACATGTTAATGTTTTTATTATAAATACTTAATATTCAAGAATAAAACTAATAATTTCTAACAGCATGGGTTAAACACTTAAACTACATAAAAATATATGTTTTTTTTCCGTTTCGGTTCGGTTCGGTTTTTTTAGTTATTGAAAATGGTTATCCGAAAACCGAACCAAAATTTTCGGTTATTAAAAATCCGAAAACCGAACCGTCGGTTTTTGTTTCGGTTTTGTCTGTTATTTCGGTTTTCTAGCCTTTAGTTGCTGTTATGAGCGACGAGTGGACCTTTTTCAGACCAAAATAGTTTTTCCGGCGACAGGAGACTAACTGCGTTATAGTTCTGTTAGTCAGGGTCCATTGAACGCCAATATGTGAAATGATGGGACCACAAGTCGGAATTTTTGAAGTTGGGACCGTTGCCGGCCAACAAGCAATAGTGAGAATTATTAAAATCCATTATTCCTTGCTTTTAGATGGAAAATCTGGTTGAATAAAATATTACCTTATCAGAAAATAAGAACAAGGAAAAAATAATTGTAACAAGACGATATTGACCGAATCTATATCCTGATATGCGGACTTGCCTTTTGTTTCCTTACTAGTTGATGCCCCGCCCGTGTTGCGGTGCGATGGCCGAATAATTCTCAACCAATTAAAAAAACACTACTATAATTTTGCTAAAAAAACTATAACGATAACAAGACCGTAATTTTGAGCTAAGGGCAAAACTATAATTTGTCAGGACTGATAAGCGAGTGTTAGGCAACTCCTTGACACATAAAAAAGTTAAATCGAGTCAATCAGTTAAAACAAAACACTTTTATAGTTTTGCTAAAAAAAACTAAAACGATGACAATACTGAATTTTGAACTGAGGGCAAAGTTGTATTTTTTGACTGGGGTAAAATCGTAATTTGCAAAAAGCTAAAGTGATGGCAATACTATAAATTTGAACCAGGGTTAAAATCGTAATTTGCCAAAAGTTAAAGTGATGACAACACTGTAAATTTGAACCAGGGGCAAAATTGTAAATTTGTGCAGGGGCAAATTCGTAATTTTGAACTTGGAGAAAAATTGTAATATAAATTTGAAGTAAGGGCAAAATCAAAAATTTAAGCTAGGGGCAAAACCATAATTTTATTTTGAATGGGGCAAAATCAAAATTTTGAACTAATGGCAAAATCGTAATTTTGAGTTGGGGAAAAAAACATAAATTTATTTTGAACTACGGCAAAAACGTAATTTTGAGCTGAGGGCGAAATCATAATTTTTGAAACGGGGGCAAAATAATATTTTTGAACTAAAGGCAAAATCGTAATTTTAAACTGGGGGCAAAATTATAATTGTGAACCGAGGGCAAAATAGTATTTTTTAGTTAGGGGTAAAACTATAATTTTATTTTGAACTGGGGGCAAAATTGTAATTTTAAACTGTGGATAAAATCGTAATTTAGAACCGAGGGCAAAATTGTAATTTTTAGATGCGGGCAAAGAGTATTTTTATTTTGAACTGGGGGAGAAAACGTAATTTTGAACTGAGGACGAAATCGTAATTTTAAATTAGGGATAAAATCGTAAATTAATTGTACCAATGCGGGAGTATGCTAGATACAAATGGTTTTTGTATGTATAGTTATCTGGCACTATTCCCTTAAATGGGTTTGTATGTATAGTTGCTTGGCAATGTTCCCCAAATGGGTTTTGCATGTATACTAAATAAATAAAGGGGAAATGGACTGTATCACCCTAAACTATGCAAAATTGGCCAATACCACGCCCAACTTTCAAATTGGCTCCCACCACCCTCTACTCGACAACTTGGTGTCACTGTCACCCCTTCGTTAAAAAAACACTAACTGAGTTTGTTTATTTTGCTGATGTGGCTTTTTATCTGATGTGGTAAGGTGACGTGGCATTTTTTAATTATAATTAATATAAATATATATATAACACAACACATACAGTCACTTTATAACAACAACAATTATCAAATCTTTCTTCACCAGCGACGTTCATCATCTTCACCAACATTAGGTCTGAAAGTTCAGTTACACAGCGACGTTGCATACGAGTGCAGCAACCACTGCAGATTTAATCGATGAATAACAACAACAATTATCAAATCTTTCTTCTACTTTGCATATTTCAGCAACAACACAATCAGATCTGAAAGACCACAGCTTGCATTTTCGATCAGTTCAAGAACAACTTTGAAACAAACTTTGATTAACAACAAAAACCTTAATCAAATTTTATTATATCCAAGTAGATTAGCAGTCTGCATTTTCGATCACCGCCGCCACCGTCAACACCACCACCACCACCTCCTTCCCCCTTCTGACCACCGCCGCCATCGACTCAGCCACCACCTCCTTCCCCCTTCTCACCACTAGGATTTTCAGATCTGACCGAATTCGAGAAAGTGTGGTGTCGTGTTCACCGGTGATGTCGAAGAATAAGAGGTATACGACGATGATGACGGCGACGGCGTTGAAGATGTTGAAATATCGAGATTTGGTTTTTTCTTCAACGGCGGTGGAGGACGGAGGTTGATGATGATGATGAGAGATTAGGGTTAGGGTTCTGCCAGTTCTCGTTGTAGAGTGGGCTGCCGGTGGCAGGGTTAGGTCGTAGCGGCGTGGTGGTGGTCGGAGACGGTGATTGATCGACTAATTGGGGGTTTTGAGAGAGGAAGGTGGAGGTGGTGATGAATTTAGGGGTTAGTGGAACCGAAGCCATGGATTTCAACAAAAACAACGCAAAATCAAGCTTGAAACCGGAGCGATCTTGCCGTCGCCGTCTTGCCGGAGTCATGGATTCCGACCGTCTCCTTCAAGGTAGAGAGAGAAGGAGAGTTAAAGATAATAAAGTGACTGTATGTATTGTGTTATATATATATATATATATATATATATATATATATATATATATATATTAATTATAATTAAAAAATGCCACGTCACCTTGCCACATCAGATAAAAAGCCACATCAGCAAAATAAACAAACCCAGTTAGTGTTTTTTTAACGAAGGGGTGACAGTGACACCAAGTTGTCGAGTAGAGGGTGATGGGAGCCAATTTGAAAGTTGGGCGTGGTATTGGCCAATTTTGCATAGTTTAGGGTGATACAGTCCATTTCCCCATAAATAAATAATAAATGAGTAAATTGCCATTTTTGTTCCGGAGGTTTGGGCACGTTTGTCATTTTCGTTTAAAATTACACTTTTGTATCATTTTGCCCCCCACGTATGGCATTTTTTGCCATTTTCATCCAAATGCATAACCAAGTTACTTTATATTTGTCTGATATGGTAATTTTGATAATTTTCAAATATAAGGGGGTAACTTGCAACACATCATTCACCACCATTATTTTTTTATTTTGAGTTTTGCAAACACCAAAATTTTAAACTGTAGTCAAACTTGGCAACTAATACAAACAATTTGACTTTATTTTATATTTTTATTTTTATACTTTTTCATATTTATATTTTTATTATTATTAACTTATTTTTTCTTTTGGCCCATTCGTATACTTGCATCAAAATACTAATCACATGCTTCTAATGAATTTAACTGAGGGTCTAAGGGGAGGCGGGGTGGAGGACCTATAACGCGTGATAGGTAAAATCAACAAGTGATAAAAAAAAAACTCCCACCCCCACCTTAAAAGTATAACGCGTGGAAGATGCACGCGTGACAAAAATAACGGCGTGATGAATTGATTTTGTGTGAGGAATTGTTGGTTGGGGGGAAATTGTTGGGTGTGGTAGTGAGTGATGACCACCCCCATTAAAAAAGGTTGTGAGTGATGAAAAATGGTTGCTGACATAACGGAACATGATTGGATATTGTGAGTGATGAAATTTTATCACTAGTGACCACCCACTCCCCTGATAACTAATCAGACCTCAACACATGAGAATTCAACTGAGGGTCTAATAACTAATCAGTCAATGATTGATGACATGTGTCCTCTTGTGATTGGTAGAAAATATTGGAAACTTAAAAAAAAGTCTTCTTTTTGAGATTTCAAAAGGTCAATATAACATTGTAAATTGTTAATCTCCTCTTGGTTATTTTCGTGATTTTTCTCTATTTATTAGGAAGCAGATATATGAAATTTGTTGTAGAATTGTTATAGAAGTTACCAGCAAGTAGATCACCACGAGGAAGATTGAGTTGTCGTGTTAGTGGTTTCAAACCTGATGCAATACGGCGTGGTGGTGGTACAGGTGGGGGATTTGGGACAGAGTTTGGTGTTGGTTGCTGGTTGGATGGTGCTTGCTTCGGGCTTACAGCATTTGGAGGCTCACTTGTTGAAGCTAAATCTGTAGTTGTTGATGCACTCATATTTTTTTATTGTTCCTGCACAATGATAGCATTAATAACTTACATTAATAACATTGGCAAGAAGAACATATTACAGACTCAGACTCACATGGGTATGATAGATATCCACATATATACATTACCTATATATATCAGCTTCAATAGAGATGAAGTAGATCTAAACTGTATATGAACAGTCAAACAATAATGTTAGACCAATAAGGATGATAATGGGAGAGTACTAAAAGACAAATGACTTAACGAATGTGGCCCTAAATTTAATATCTTTGCTGGATCCTATCATGTCAAAGAAAAATCCAAGGAATGTTGCCCTAAAATTAATATCATTGCTGGATCCTATCCTATCATGTCAAAGAAAAATCCAGCTGACAATATTCAATTTACTACATCAGTCCCTCAAGTTCCAAGCTTTAACTTTTGACACTTGACTTCTTTTGCTCACATATCTACCTAAAACACACAATGAAACACTTTACTAGATATGTTGAATTATATTTCTAGCATCTCCTGATTCAACTTTCAAACATGTCTAAGGAATTTCAGTTGATTAAAAGAGTGATTATGCTAATTTGCATTGATATCTTTGGTAAATTATGAGCAATTTGATTTGTTGATTTTATTTTAATATGCTTTATAACTCGATCCAACAACATTCTTTTCTCTAATGAAATTCAAATCTCTTTCAAATGTTTTACATGATCAAGAAAAACATAATTTGATGCCATAGATATGGGAGCTTTAATATCACACATATTGTAGCTTTCAATTAGTTGGACAACCTTCATTTTATATGTAATTCTGTTAACTAGAATGACAATTTGGCCATATAAAATGACCGAATTGTCCTTATCGTTAACATAAATAATGGATGAAGTTAACCCATTGGACTAAAATGGCAACCGTGAAACCTTTTTCAACCCACAGGCGAAAAATGAAACATTTTGACTAAACTGTCAAAATGACCCAAACCACTGGGACTAAAATGACATTTAACTTTTTATAAAAAAAGTAGAAAGAAATGAAGAGTAAAGAGAAGTAAAGTGGATAGAATGGTACAAAGATTGTGAATGAGTGGGGATTTATATTTGATTTGGTTTGGTTTGAAAAAGGTTTAATTTTTTTTTTTTAAATTGGAACGGTCACATGACCATTTGAAGGGGGCCCACATCCAGGGCTGACCCGATGGGCTTGTGACCTTAGGCATATGCCTAGGGCTACCACAATTGAAGGGTCACCAATTTTCTAATATTAGGCCTATTACAAACACTATTACACTAAGAAGACCAGGCCCAATCATCCAAATATTGATATCAGACAACCTAGGCCATAAACGTGATATTGAACGAACGACAATGATTGAGGATCCTTGATATTGGCGGCGTGAAAGACTGAAAGCGTGACGATTATCAGATGTGCGAATGAATCAATGAAGTCGTTTGAGTTTCCGATATGGAATCAGGCAATTAGAACGACGATCATGGTATCATCGCAATCTAAAATGTCAACTGAAGAACATAGCTTGACTGGTACAACGACTAATATAACTTTTTTACATGCTAATCAGTATATATAGATGATTGATCCACCCTCAAAACATAAACTGATATCAGTTTTGCGATTTTTCGATTATATTGTGTAACACCCGTCTAATTTTACTTGAATTTATTAATAATTCTTGCCATTTTTATACAAAAGATACCAAATTAACATAACTTTCATAAGTCAAGTTCATAAGTAGCATAAACCTTAGTCAAGTAACGACTAAGTTAGAATATTCAAAAGTTGTTTAACAAATTGTTTACAACCCATAAACATAGTCTATTAAATATTAAAACATTGCGGAAGCTTGTAAATAGTGTTCGGTTATTCAAAAGCTTGCTCGATCATCTTCCGGTTAGTTTCCAACATCACCTACGAACAAAACCACAACAAGTGTTAGTTTTGATCAAGTTAAAATGGATACAAACAAATTCCAAGGGTCAACAACCAAGAAAAAATAAAAATTTCCGGAAGAGGGGGCGCCGCGTGACGCCAAGGCCCCTCGGGTCACGCCTAGCCCTGATTTTCACAGAATGTTCATTTGTTTGATGCTGCAGATTCCCAGCTCAAAGTTTATTCAAGTTCCAACTTAAAATGGCCATAACTTATGATTCGTAAGTCCGTTTTTGGTGATTCTTTTTCCTATACATCTGTAATTTCATTACCAACGTGCCTATTATGATAGTCATGCCAGAACTTCAAGTTACGGACAGAAAGTCTATATGTCGTTATGCATTTATTCGACCCATTCCTACTTGACACAAATTACTACTATTTAACTAGTAAACTTATGATACTTTATACCCAATGTCCCGGGCTTATCATCACTTGCATTTCTTTACCAATCTCATGGTTTAATGCTCTTGTGATTAGTATCTCCATTTTGATTCTCTAAAACACTAAAACTACAACTTGCACAATTAATCGACTCGATTGGCTCATCTTATGGAATTCCCCAATATGATGACTACCAAACGATCCCGTGTCACACTTAGACTATTAATTTAAGTGACGATCATAGTCGCTACAATTGACATCATAATTATCCTAAATTGAGACTTCGCAAAATTTAACAACAATTCGATTAATGTAACGGGTCAAGTTACATACCTTTAGTGCACGCCCTTCAACCGAAGTTCACCGCCGGCTTGTCCGCTTGACGTTCCGATATCCTTTCCTATAGAGTTTATTTACATCATGTTTAGAACTCTTTTTAATCACATGTCGCATAATAGCCAAAACATCACAATCATGCGTTTAAGCTTTGATTTTCAGTTTTAAGCCTTCTTTGAGGCATTTTCACAAACACCTTAGAGGCAGATTTTTACATGATTAAATATCAAGTCTCTAGTTTATCACTTAGCCCTAATTTCACATCAATCAACCATTTTACAAAATTGTTAGCTTCTATAATTCTGAAGTTACTTCAAAATTGTCAAATTTGTAGGACCGAGTTTCGGGACCGAAACCGTGATTCGTGTGAGATCGGTTCAAGACGGAAAGCCGATTTGTAATGTTTTACTACCGGATTAATACAAAGTTGTTTGTTTATCATCTCTAATCTCTGCCGTCTTGAACCGATCTCACACGAATCACGGTTTCGGGACCGAAACCGTGATTCGTGTGAGATCGGTTCAAGACGGGAGAGATTAGAGATGATAAACAAACAACTTTGTATTAATCCGGTAGTAAAACATTACAAATCGGCCCGATTACATGATAACCGAACTAATACCAAAGAAGTATACATCCGGGGAGAGACCAAGTGGTGATCTCTCCCGGTGAGGACTTGAACCTCCTAAAATCTCCTCCTGTTGCAAATGGCAAGGGTTTTCTATTTATAGTCACACCCCTTGTCTTGCAAACACACACGGTCAACCGAATAACCCTCTCGTTTGACCACTTCAAACGAGCGGGTCTATACACGTTCGATAGACCGTTTCACTAACTATTACAAATTCAGCGTAAAATAAAACTAATCTATTCGACAAGCATCGGACACAAAATCTGCATCAACAAATTCCCCCTTGTCCGTTGCTGTCGAATGCTGAAAATGCAACTACAATCGATCTTCAGTCAAGTATTCATCTTCTCTGTGTTAACAAATTCCCCCTTGACCGATGATCCAGGTAAGTAGTATCTTGACGCTCCTTGTAAAATATTTCCCCCTTAAAGTACGCGTATCCGTGTTGGGTGTTGTGCAATTTCCTCAATTGACCGATCTTCCGCTGATCTTCCAATACTCCTAACGACATTTGATAAGGGTTCCAATCTTTAAGAACAGCATCAAGTCTTGATCTTGTCATAAGAACTCTGTTTCATACAAGCATACTACATTGATAGAGATTTCTGGTGAACTGTCTTCTGTAAACCGTCTTTGTGGAATCGACCAAGTAATGCACTTTAATCTTCAGCATCAACACTCAGGAAAGTCAGCTAGACCAAGTGTATCCCTTGCAAGCTCAACCAGCATGCTTAGTTGAACTACATCCAGATCTCATTGTCTCGCCTTTATGAAGTTGACCACGTAATGCACTACGGATCTTCAGCATCAGTACTCAGGAAGTCAGCTAGACCAAGTACATCGTTTGCAAACTCAACGAATTGAGTTACCCCCAGATCCCTGTAAAATCCCAAAGAAACATCAAACCCAAAACTGAATCCTGCAGGTCTTCAGTCTTGAACTATCAGCTTTCATAAAGATTCCCCAGGTCTTCAGTGAACAGCGCTTTTATAACTACTGTAGACTTTAGAAACCTGTATTTTTCCGTGCAAAACCCTTCACGCTGGCTGGAGAATTAATTAAAATCCTCAAATATGTGTATGTGCAAAACATTCCACGCCGAACCGTTTGTATCACCAGAAAATCACAAACTCTACCACCTGTGATTGCGTTTAGAAATTTACCGAAGAAATTCAACATACGAAAATTTTTATCCCCCCATTTCTTTGGTACAATCTCTAAACCTTAACAGATTCTTTCCACTTCAAAGAAACTGTCGTCAAATGTTCACCAATTCCCTCCATTGAGCGGAACTGTCATCAATCTTCGTTGAATGTTCTTGGTTTTTCGAAAAATCACGAAAGCGAATTTCTTCTTTGCATATGCTAGTTGAATAAGAACGTCCCCTAGTACCCCGTTGGATCCGACTTGTATCCCTCCAAAGACTTTGTGAACTCGTTAGGACCGGTATTGACATTCTAGGTTCATTCATTCGTTACCAAATGCGAGAATATGACAATAAAAAAAAAGATTTCTTCGTTGCATATTCTAGTTGATAAAGAAATTTCGCCTAGTACCCCGTAGGATCCGACTTGTATCCCTCCAAAGACTTTGTGAACTCGTTAGGACCGGTATTGACGTTCCAGGTTCATACGTTCGTCTTCAAATGCGAGAATATGACAATAAACAAAATGCTTTCGAACATTTTCGAATAACCGATAACAATCATAAACATTGACGTGCGGAAGTGAACATACCGTTCCGTTTTTGGCCCATAATAGTCGCGTCACCAAAATTTGACGTTTGCATCGGTAACCGTGTCTACCCCACATTTTTCAAAATTATCATCATCTGTTTTCATCTTGCTGTATCATCCCGCGCGCTCCCGAACCCGTGCAAATTTGACGTTGACATTTAGAAGCGCGGTTCAAATCAACTTTGCGAACACCCGACCCAAACTGATTTTTTTTTTTTTTTTTTTTTTTTTAATATTGCATCACCAACTTTTGGTTTTGGGAGATTGATACATTTTCGTGAGAGATGAGCCCAACAACAATCAATATCTAAGCCCAAGTAAATGTTGTCATCACATATGATCACATATGACCCAAAAGTCAACATCCCTAAAATTCTGGTTTATCAGCCGACAACCACATTCAGACCAGACAAACCCCTTTCTTCTTCAAAACACAAAAATCCACACCTTCAAAAATCAATTTACCTTCAATCAAATCCCAAATCCAAACCCTTCTTCATCTGTTCGATTCCACCAACCAAATATCAACAATCAAAACTCCAGCAATCAGCCGTTATGTGTCTTCATCTCTGCCATACATCCACTCCTGTGGTAGCCGGAGATCGATCTCCGCTTGTTGCCGCCTCTCCTACACACAACATCCTAAAGAAATCATTTGGTCCATCATCTAAACCCAGCGATTTCAGTCGACAATTTCAGACGTAATCCCCATCTTCAACATCTTTCTTATGTCAAGAACATCCACTGTCCTTGTCTTCTTCGATACCCAGCACCAGCCGACGAAACAGATGCTGGACGATTGATGCTCGAAAGATGAATTGGTCAACGAAGGATTTGACCTATTGGATCCTTCGAGCTGATCAGATCTGGATCCTTCGAAGTTGTTGGGACTGATCATCTTTCGAAGTTGTTTGGAACTGATCATCTTTCGAACTGATCATCTTTCGAACTGATATATGCTGGTTGTTTGGAACTGATCATCTTTCGAAGTTGTTTGGAACTGATCATCTTTCGAACTGATCATCTTTCGAACTGATATATGCTGGTTGTTTGGAACTGATCATCTTTCGAAGTTGTTGAGGGTTCCCACAAATATCTGGTATCTTTCGATCCAGAGTATCATCTTTCGAATCTTCAAGCAGCCGCCAAGAACATCAAGAACACAGCCACTGTTCAATTTTGCAGATTTGACGAAAACACTTTGTATACGATTTTTGATGATGATAACTTGTTTATTTAGGTGAAAAACATAAAACCCAACACTCATTTCAGCACAGATCTGAATATTCGGGTCCAGATCTGAGTTTTTCTCATTTTCACCCAACTTTTCTTCTTGAACAAAAATCACTAAAATCACAGATCTAGAGCACATGTGACTTAGTAAACGGTTAGATTTACTAAATCGGGCACCATGGCTCTGATACCAATTGTAGGACCGAGTTTCGGGACCGAAACCGTGATTCGTGTGAGATCGGTTCAAGACGGGAGAGATTAGAGATGATAAACAAACAACTTTGTATTAATCCGGTAGTAAAACATTACAAATCGGCCCGATTACATGATAACCGAACTAATACCAAAGAAGTATACATCCGGGGAGAGACCAAGTGGTGATCTCTCCCGGTGAGGACTTGAACCTCCTAAAATCTCCTCCTGTTGCAAATGGCAAGGGTTTTCTATTTATAGTCACACCCCTTGTCTTGCAAACACACACGGTCAACCGAATAACCCTCTCGTTTGACCACTTCAAACGAGCGGGTCTATACACGTTCGATAGACCGTTTCACTAACTATTACAAATTCAGCGTAAAATAAAACTAATCTATTCGACAAGCATCGGACACAAAATCTGCATCAACAAAATTACACTAGAAAAATACCCAATTTCCTAATGTTTGTTAAAATCAACATAGCCCACTAATCACCTACAATGGTGTTCATGGATTTTACTAGATTTTCACACGAATTCAACTTGTATTGGTCTAGGGTTTGTCCTTAGACACTATATTGTTTCTAATTCATCATAGAACTAACATGCAACCATGAATTTCAGAAACTCCCAATTTCATGAGAATTTCGAGTTGAGAGTTTTCATCAAATTTTACATACCTTGTAATCCTCTTGCGATGAGGATCAATAATCTATGCTTTAATTTCGATTTCAGCTTGGATTGAGCCTTCAATTTGAAAGTTTAGTGATGTTTTAGGGTTTTGGAGAGTGGGGGTCGCCCCTGCTTGTTCTTGTACGACCAGACATCCCAAATGGGGTGTTTGGTTTTATTTTTTATTAAAAATGATAATATAGTTTCAATCTTTACAACTTAGGCCCCTCCACTTTTGTTCAACATATAGTTTGGTTATGTTAACCCTATTTCAAGTTATTTCTAGACTTATAGTTAACTAGGTTATAATTTCCTAGTTAAATAATATTCTTGTTTATTTAAACTTTATAATTAGAATTATAAAGTTTTATATTTCCGGGGTGTTACAAGTCCACCCCCCTTAAAAAGGTTTCGTCCCCGAAACCAAAGTACGTACCAAATAATGTAGGGTGGAGTCGTCGCATCTCCTCTTCGGACTCCCACGTAGTGTCCGAACCTTTCCTATGCTCCCACTTGATCTTGACTTGATCAATTTGCTTATTTCGCAAGTGCTTAGTCTTTCGATCTAAAACTTCTATGGGTCTTATGATATAATTCAAACGATCATCCACTTCGATATCATCGTGGTGAATATAAGTTGTCTCATCCGCTAGACACTTCCGAAGATGTGACACATGAAATGTGCTATGAATTCTGCTTAGTTCCTCCGGTAGCTCAAGGCGGTAAGCTACCTTTCCTACCCGTTCTATAATCGCAAACGACCCGATAAACCTCGGGCTTAACTTTCCCCTTTTTCTAAACCTGATAACACCCTTCTATGGAGATACTTTAAGCATGACTTTGTCACCAACCTGGAATTCGATTGGCCTGTTCCTTTTGTCAGCATACGCCTTTTGTCTATCTTGAGCCGCTTTCAAGTGAGCCCATACAACATCAATCTTTTCATTAGTGGCTCGTACTATATCTTGGTGGGCAAGTTCACGTGGACCCACTTCACCCCAACATACCGGGGCTCGGCACTTCCTACCATAGAGCATTTCGTATGGTGCCATCTTCAAACTAGCATGGTAGTTGTTATTATACGAAAACTCGACTAACGGTAGGTAAACATCCCAACTTCCTCCAAAGTCGATTATACACGCCCGTAGCATGTCCTCCAATGTTTGTATTGTTCTTTCACTCTGTCCATCTGTTTGAGGATGGTACGCAGTGCTAATGAACAATTTGGTTCCCATTTGCTCTTGGAAATCTCGCCAGAAATTTGAAGTGAACCGGGTATCCCTATCAGACACAATGGATACCGGTACTCCATGACGTGCTATTATCTCATTAGTATAAACTTCTGACATCTTTTCTGACGTATAAGTCTCACGAATCGGAATGAAGTGAGCACTTTTTGTCAATCTATCCACCACTACCCATATGGCATCGAAACCACGATTTGTCTTAGGCAATTTGGTTAATAGGTCCATTGTAATATGTTCCCATTTCCAAACCGGGATTTCTAACGGTTGGAGTTTGCCGTATGGTTTTTGGTGCTCCTCCTTGACTTGTAGACATGTCAAGCATTTTTCCACATACTTCGCCACATCCCTCTTCATTCCAGGCCACCAATAATTTTATTTCAGATCATTGTACATCTTGGTCGCACCCGGATGAATTGAATATCGGGATTTATGAGCTTCATCAAGTAGAAGCGTCTTCACCCCACAAGTATTTGGAACCCATATCCTTTCGGATCGAGTCTTCAACCCGTTATCCCCATCCGACAAATCTTTCAACTGACCGATTATTCTTTCTTTCTTCCAATTCTCCTCTTTCACTGCTTCTAATTGCGCCTCTCGAATACGTTCAAGTATACCCGAGGTCACCACGAGCTGCATCGATCTTACACGTATTGGGACATAGTCCGCTTTTCTGCTCAGAGCATCCGCTACCACATTTGCCTTTCCGGGGTGATAGTGTATTTCACAGTCGAAATCTTTCACCGTTTCTAACCATCGCCTTTGTTGCATATTTAACTCCTTCTGATCGAAGAAGTTTTTCAAGCTCTTGTGATCGGTGAATATGGTGCACTTTACCCCATATAAGTAGTGCCTCCATATTTTTAAGGCAAATACCACCGCAGCCAACTCGAGATCGTGTGTGGGATATTTCTTCTCGTGTATCTTTAATTGCCTCGAGGCATAAGCTATAACTTTTCCCCGTTGCAACAAAACGTATCCGAGTCCCGATAGTGAAGCATCCGAATAAACCACCAAGTCTTCGACCCCGTCCGGCAGTGTCAGTACCGGAGCTTGAGTTAACTTCTCTTTTAGCGTTTGGAACGCTCCTTCTTGGTCGACACCCCAAATGAACTTTTCTTCTTTCCGGCTTAGCTTTGTTAGCGGTGACACAATTTTGGAGAAATCTTGAATGAATCTCCTATAGTATCCCGCAAGCCCCAAAAAGCTTCTAATTTCCGAAGGGTTCTTCGGGGGATTCCATTTTGATACGGCCTCGATCTTTGACGGATCCACCAATACTCCGTCGGCACTTATGATGTGGCCCAGAAATTGTACCTCTCGTAACCAAAAGGCACACTTAGAAAATTTCGCATACAGCCTTTCTCGTCTAAGTTTTTCTAACACTTCTTGTAAGTGGCGTGCGTGTTCAGCTTCGCTTTTAGAATACACCAAAATATCATCGATAAACACGATGACCGACTTATCCAACATTGGCTTGCAAACCCAGTTCATGAGGTCCATGAAAGCCGCGGGTGCATTTGTTAGCCCAAATGACATCACGAGGAATTCGTAATGTCCGTATCTCGTGCGGAAAGCCGTCTTCGGCACATCTTCCTCCTTGACCTTTAGTTGGTGATACCCCGATCTAAGGTCAATTTTTGAAAACCAGTTCGCACCTTGTAATTGGTCGAATAAATCATCTATCCTCGGAAGCGGGTATCGGTTCTTTACCGTGAGTTTGTTTAACTCCCGGTAATCGATACACATCCGCATGCTTCCGTCTTTCTTTTTCTCGAACAGTACCGGTGCGCCCCAAGGAGACACAATCGGCCTTATAAATCCTTTGTCAAGCAGGACTTGAATTTGGGACATCAACTCTTGTAATTCCGACGGTGCGAGTCGGTACGGTGCTTTAGCTACGGGTTTTGCGCCCGGAATCAATTCGATCCCGAACTCTACTTCCCGTTCAGGCGGTATCCCCGGTAAATCCTCCGGAAACACATCTTCATAGTCTCGTACTACCGGTACATCTTCAATCTTCCGTGATTCTTTCTCGGGTTCATTTGCGTATATCATGAATGCCTTGCATCCTCGCTTCATAAGCTTGTGAGCTTTCAACATTGAGCATACTATGGGGTTTCCTCCTTTTTCGCCATAGATGGTGACGTGTTTCCCGCTCGGAGATGTTAGTTTTATCTCTTTACGAAAACACACGACCTTTGCACGGTGCTGAGATAGCCAATCCATCCCAACGACTACTTGAAATTCTCCCATTGACATCGGGATTAGGTCTATCAAGTATTCCTCATCGTCGATGCTTAATTTGCAGGCTCGACAAACATCACAAACTATAAAACTTTTGTTGTCCCCTATTTCAACTTCTAAGGGCACAGATAATTTCGTCAATACAAATGAAGGATGTCGAATAAATCCATGCGAAATGAAGGATTTATTCGCACCCGTATCAAACAATACACGTGCTGGAATTGAGTTAATTGTGAATATACCTGAGACCACATCGGGTTCTGTTTTTGCTTCAGCCGCGGTAAGTTGGAAGGACCTAGCCTTCGCTTTGGGAGCTTCTGTTGTAGACACTTTTGTGTCTCTCCTTCCCACCAACTCGGGGCATTCAGACTTCTTGTGACCGGGTTGATAACACTTGTAACAAACGAAAACTTTTCCGGGACATAGCGATGCAGTGTGCCCCGTCTTCCCACATACCGGACATGGCTTGTCTTTGAAGCGGCACTCACCCTTGTGCCCCTTTCCACATACTTTACAACTTGGCGACCCGCCTTTAGCCTCCACCTTCTTCCCTGATTCAGCAGTTCTAGCTTTCTTTGTAGGACTTGGATTCACATCCTGTGCCCTTCGTTCGCCCCTTTCTACTTGTTTCTTTAACTCGATTTCCCGCTCCCGGGCAGTGTTGATAATCTCCGTGAGGGTTTCGTGCTTTGACGGAGTCATGAACTCACGGTACTCGGCACTCAGCATGTTGTAATAGTAGTATATCTTTTGCTCTTCAGTGGTGACTAACTCGTCACAGAATCTCAGCTTATCCATGAAGATGCCCGTGATCTTATCAATTGATTCTCCCTTTTGTCTTAACTGGATAAATTCTTCTTTGATCCTGTTAATAACCGCTTTGGGACTATGGTGTTTAAGGAATGGTACCTTAAACTCGTCCCAAGTCATAACCCTCGCCGCTTCGGCCCCCATTTCCTTCTTTTTATTGTCCCACCAATCCTTAGCTTGGCCTCTCAATTGACCCGTTCCGTAAGCAACAAAGTCGCCTACTTCACAATGGGTCCGTTCAAACACCCCTTCAACATCACTTATCCATCTTTGGCAAATTATCGAGTCAACCTCCCCGTTATAGATTGGCGGTTTACACGCCATGAATTCCTTGTACGAACACCCTTTGCGTTCTCCCGACTTTTCTTTTATGAGGTTGACATTATCTTCCAACCTTTTGACTCGCTCTTCAACAAGCGACAACACCGTGCTTTGAATCTTGTCTATAAACCCGGATAGACTACCTTTAATTGCCTTCCCTACTTCTTCAGCAATTATCTCTTTCATTTGTTCGGTACTTGTTTGCACCGGATTATCATCATTTCCATCAGACATCTTGAAACTGAAATGTTTACATTTAAACGTTAAACATTTCATTCATAACATTGCTTCATTTGTTTCGGTTTAGCCAAGTTCTTAACTTGCTTTAACCGTTCATATTTAATACACTTTTCGGGTTTGAGTGTGTTAACACGCTCTTCCCATGCACATCAATTCCCTTCTCATTCTTATATAAGACATAATTTGTTAACATAATAAGTTAATTCTTACCGGACGATTGATCAAGCTTGAACCGAACACTTTGTTTACAACCTTAAGCTCTGATTACCAACTTGTAACACCAGTCTAATTTTACTTGAATTTAATAATAATTCTTGCCATTTTTATACAAAAGATACCAAATTAACATAACTTTCATAAGTCAAGTTCATAAGTAGCATAAACCTTAGTCAACTAACGACTAAGTTAGAATATTCAAAAGTTGTTTAACAAATTGTTTACAACCCATAAACATAGTCTATTAAAGATTAAAACATTGCGGAAGCTTGTAAATAGTGTTCGGTTCTTCAAAAGCTTGCTCGATCATCTTCCGGTTAGTTTCCAACATCACCTACGAACAAAACCACAACAAGTGTTAGTTTTGATCAAGTTAAAATGGATACAAACAAATTCCAAGGGTCAACAACCAAGAAAAAATAAAAATTTCCGGAAGAGGGGGCGCCGCGTGACTCCAAGGCCCCTCGCGTCACGCCTAGCCCTGATTTTCACAGAATGTTCATTTGTTTGATGCTGCAGATTCCCAGCTCAAAGTTTATTCAAGTTCCAACTTAAAATGGCCATAACTTATGATTCGTAAGTCCGTTTTTAGTGATTCTTTTTCCTATACATCTGTAATTTCATTACCAACGTGCCTATTACGATAGTCATGCCAGAACTTCAACTTACGGACAGAAAGTCTATATGTCGTTATGCATTTATTCGACCCATTCCTACTTGACACAAATTACTACTATTTAACTAGTAAACTTATGATACTTTATACTCAATGTCCCGGGCTTATCATCACTTGAATTTCTTTACCAATCTCATGGTTTAATGCTCTTGTGATTAGTATCTCCATTTTGATTCTCTAAAACACTAAAACTACAACTTGCACAATTAATCGACTCGATTGGCTCATCTTATGGAATTCCCCAATATGATGACTACCAAACGATCCCGTGTCACTCTTAGACTATTAATTTAAGTAACGATCATAGTCGCTACAATTGACATCATAATTATCCTAAATTGAGACTTCGCAAAATTTAACAACAATTCGATTAATGTAACGGGTCAAGTTACATACCTTTAGTGCACGCCCTTCAACCGAAGTTCACCGCCGGCTTGTCCGCTTGACGTTCCGATATCCTTTCCTATAGAGTTCATTTACATCATGTTTAGAACTCTTTTTAATCACATGTCGCATAATAGCCAAAACATCACAATCATGCGTTTAAGCTTTGAATTTCAGTTTTAAGCCTTCTTTGAGGCATTTTCACAAACACCTTAGAGGCAGATTTTACATGATTAAATATCAAGTCTCTAGTTTATCACTTAGCCCTAATTTCACATCAATCTGTTGGTGCACTTATGTCTGTACTTTGTCTGTATTCGGTCACGATGTAAAACGATGTCTAGTTAGTCTTGTAAGTTTGACCAAGTCAACCATCCTCCTGGTTTGACTTGGCCAAACAGTCAACATTATGTTTGTAAGATGTTGGGTCGAAGGATGTGCCATCGAAGGATTGCCTATATCCTTCGATGACCTGCTCGAAAGATAACCTTCGATAGATGGACCACGAAAGATCCCATCCTTCGTGGTACATGCAGATCGTTCGAGCTGTTCCTGGTCGAAAGATGATCTTTCGACCAGACTGTATGATCCTTCGACCAGACACGCTGGTTTGGGTATAAATACCCGTGTGTTGTGTTCACTTCGAGAGTTAGACACATGTTGGACACTTAGAGAGCAGAAACACACACACACACTGAGAGAGAGTTTACAGGACTGATTTGTAAACATTGAGCTGTAACTGAACCTTTCATACGTTTAATACAAGTGGTGTTAATCGTTGAACTTTGCGTGTCGTGTTATTGCGTGTTCTATCTCGGTTTGCTATTTCGGTTGGATTCCGCACAACCAGAGTGGTTCGTATACAAGGATTAGGCGACTAGATCCTCCCCTAGCCGGACCTACAAGTGGTATCAGAGCCTTGGCTCTTCTCCTTGTTAAAACCGAGTGTTTTCGGGTGTTTCTCGGGTTTTAAAGCTTATATTTTCTGGAAAACCGGACTGTTTTTGCTTGGTGTTTTGTTGAAAACCTTGTTGTTTTTGGTTTTCATTAAACATTTTAGCAAAATCTTGTGTTTGGAATTTTGTATTTCACCGAAAATTTATAAGTGTTCTTGAAATCTTCATAGTGTTCTTCATAAAAACTACACTTTTGATCTTAAAATTGAATATTGAGAAGTGTTTGTGTGTTGTAAACTGATTAAAATATTTGATCATTACTTGTTTGGTGAAACCTGCATGTTCAGAAGATATGGTCTGAACATACTTTCTGCAGAAAGTTTCTACCAACCCGTCAACTTTTTCACCAACCTATCTGTCCTTTGTCAACTGTGTCAGAACCAATCGAAGGATATCCTTCGAAGTCGAAAGATCATCCTTCGATCAGTGGAGGTTCGATAGATAATCATCCTTCGAACCAAGGAGTATTTTCGAAACATACATCTTTCGGTCTTCTACTCATTCTCGAAAGACAAGGATCCTTCGACTGGGGAGTCTTTCGAAGTCATTGTTCGACACTCAACAGTGTTCATCTTTCGGTCTACAGTACGTTTTCGAAGGATAAGGATCCTTCGGTGGGGAATCTTTCGAAAACATTGATCCTTCGAACCCTGTTGATCTTTCAAACAGGTGTTGATCTTTCGACCCTTAATCTGTTTGTGTTTAACAGTTTGTGTTTTTCAAGTCTTTCGACAGGTATCCTTCGGCTGATCAAAAATGAATTCGATGTGGGGTGTTCCGGTAAATGCCGAGATGTATTTTGGTACTCCAACTCCGGATTCGGGTTCGCAAGCTAATGCTACATCTACCGGTCAATGGGCATTCGTATCAAATCAAACTCCAAGTGTTCAAAGCATTTTGCTAAGCGAAAGTGAAACAGGAAGTTTGAATAGGCCTCCAAAGTTGATGCATTTAAGTGAATATCCGGGATGGTTCGACAGATTTCATACATACGTCCTTGGTCAAAATACAGAACTGTGGTTGCGGTTCATTACAGATTTCGATCAAACAATAGAGGTTGCCGCATCATCTGCTGTCACGTTTGCTGATCTTACGGATGATCAGAAGAAGGTCTATGACTTAGAAAAGAAAGCATACGCCATTCTTACTCAGGCATTAAGCAAAGATATTTATCATCAATTCGTCAGTTTCAAGACAACGAAGCAGTTGTGGGACGCATTGAAGATAAGGGGCGTGGGAAATGAAGCAACACGTCAATTGAGAAAAGAACTGCTGAAGAAAGAGTTTGATGGTTTTATTTGTATGCAGAATGAATCTCTTGGAGATTTGACAAGTCGATTTACGCATTTGCTAACTGAATTGGCAAATACTGGGGTTGTAACAACTTCAGTAGAGATAGTGAAGAAGTTTGCAGATGCACTGCCACCTCAATGGAGTAATTTCATAGAAATCATGAAGTACAATGGCACTTTGGATACAACAAGCTTCAGTGATTTTGCTCAACTCCTGGAAAACAAGAATCAGGAAGAAACTCTCAAGGCAAAAAGAGTTGCAGTGCCACAAAATCCTGAAATTTATTATGGAACTTCTAGCACTTCTACAAAACCTGCTTCACACGCTCCAATTCAAACAGCATTTGTGTCTAGCACGAGCTTGTATGGCACTCCTCCTCCAACAACAGATATATTTGGAAATCCGCTTAATCCAGCTCCTCAACCAGCACCACAACAGCAACAGCAAATCAGAACAACTGATATGTTCGGGAATCCACTTCCTCCTCAACAGCAAGCGTGTTATGGAAGCACATCATCTGCTGGTCAACAATCAAAGCCAAATACAGTACGGCTCGACACCTCAAGCTTTTCTAAAGTCAGTGTGGAAGTAGCAAAGGAACACATGGAGCTGCTAAACACTGTGGTGAGCGCATACTGTGGATTAGTGGAAGGTCAGATTGGCAACATTAATCTGACTCAAGAAGACTATCAGCAGATAGATAAAGAGGAGATGGAGATGATGGATATTAAGTGGGCCTTTGCCAGTGCTGTTAGGCGAGCAAAGGATTTTATGGAAAGAACAGGCCGAACCAGCTTGGAAAGCAAGAAAGACACCAAGTATGGGTTTGATAAGCAAGCTGTTAAATGCTTCAATTGTGGTGAACGTGGTCATTTCAAGCGTGAATGTACAAGACCAGCTCAGCATGGGAACCAGAATCCCTTCAGAGGTCAAGGAAACAGGGCCAATCAGAACCAAGCGAGGAACAATGATCGCACACTGGTGCCTGTCAACAACCAGACCCAAGCAGGACCATCAAATGCCAACCAGGCACTTGTGGTTCAAGTAGATGAAGGCTGTGATTGGTCAATCCAGTTGGGAAATGATGCACCAGATGGAACAACTTGTTTTGCTGAAGTGGTTAATGATCTTAAGCACGCCAGTGGTGGAGAATCTTCCACCAATGGTAGTGAATCTTCTGAGGATGAAGACTCTTCCGGGTATAGTGGAAGTTCAGATGAAGAGTCCTCCGCTTCAGGCGATGATCATGTGGATGACACATCAAGTGCGTCAGTCGATGCAAATATTGATGAGCTTTTGGATGAAGCTGCAGCGGGAATTCAAAGAAGATCTATTTTGGTGGATCAAGCTGCTTATTCTTCGTCTTCTCTCCATTCAGCCTTTATGGCTAATGTCGACGGTTCATCAAGTCAGGTATGTGTCGACGAACCCACTTCTGTTAGCTGTAATAACTGTGATTGTTTGCATGTGAGATGTGCTGAGTTGGAAGCAAACATGTCTGAGTTGCAAGGCAAACACGATGCTTTACAAGCTAGTTTGTTTGAATTGCAAGACAAACATGTTTCTGTGAATGATAGGTGGTGTGAATTGCAAAGCAAACACGAGGCTTTGCAAGAGAAATATGATGTGACATTTATTCACAATCAGAAATTAACCGTTGATCTTTCAAAATGCACTGAAGCCAATATGTTTTATGGAAACCATGAAAAGGAATTTAAGTCAATGATTGAAACGTTAAAGAAAGATAAAACAGAGTTGACAAAAATGGTTTCCCGAAAACAAACTGACATTAACCTGTATATAACTCGTCTTGAGGTAATGCAAAAAGAGATGGCTTGTGTTAAAACAGAAAGTGAGGCGATCCGACTCAAGTTAGACAGTTATTTGAGTTCTAGCTATGTGTTGGATCACATCATTGATGTTCAGAAAGAGAAACGGGATGTCACATGCATAGGCTATAAGAAATGTCCACCACCCGTGAGAAACAATTTTGATGCTTTGCCTGATGAGGAGTATAGGACTCACTTTGAGCCATCTGTTCCTTTGGACGTTGAGGAATTTGCAACAGGGCTCGGATACAAGAAAGAAGTATCATCCGATTCAGATGTGTCAGCGGATACATTTGTAACTGCTGAACAGAATCAGGATTCTCAAGTTGTGATTGAGGATGCTGACTCTTCTGATGATGAGTCTGATGATACTGATTCGGAAAAGTCTGATGCAGTAATCAAAGAAGAGGACATACCTCTTGAGAATCATATCCTATGTGATCCTCCCACAAAACCTGCTAAGACTGTTCCAACCGAGTCCACATCAGCAAAAGAGTCGGAGAGTGTGGATTTGCTGTACACTCTGGTTGGTGATGATAAAATTTACTCAGACAAAGATTTTCCTATTAAGAATGTTAATCAATCTTTAATAAGTAAAGTCTTTGAAAATTCAACAAGTAAGTTTTTGGGAAAGACAGGACCACATGTTACAGTCACACAGTGTCCTCCTATCCCAAAGGCTGAAGTTAGAAAACAATTTGGAAATAAAAAATTACCAACAGTGGAAAAATAGCAAAATCATACCAAACCCAAAGGTAAGACACCGGCTCAAGATCAAAAGAAGCCGAATCAGAAGAAGAAGAAGAATGTGAACTTTGTGAAATCTAAGGGAACGGACAAAATTGCAAAGTTTGAAAATCAATCTAATTTAGATTTTGTCCAAAAAGCAACTGTGATGAAAAGGAATGAACCAAGTTGTTCAAAACCTAGTACCTCGGGATCACAAAGTTCATCATCGGCAAGACGACCACATGATACTTCGGGGTTTGTTGAACGAAGATCATGTTTTGAATGTGGAACAATCGGGCATATCATTCGAAATTGCCCGTATCTTCATAAGTTAAAAGGAAAAGAAGATGATCCCCGTGGCCCAACTGACCGCAGGCGATCTGTTTCTGTAAAACAAGATCCCCGACTCATAAGAGAAAGGGAAAAGAAACAGAAACGCCAACAGGTCAAGAAAATTGAAAAAGCAATTAAAACCGATGTGGTTCACAAACCATCTGTTTCAGTTAAACCAGATAATTCAAAGTTTTCAAAAACTTCAAACGATCAAACTGGTAAAACTCAACAGACCTGGAAACCAAAAACGGTTACTGAATCAGGGGGACCATCACAATTTCCGAATCATCAAAAGGTGGAAGTTATTGTTGTTGATAAAAATGGAAGACCCAAGACCACAATGGCTTGGGTCCCCATCTCCAACTAATCGATTGAGTTTATGTGCAGGGTGTTCCAGGAGGAACTATCAGTAGTCATTGGATTGTTGATAGTGGGGCATCCAGGCACATGACAGGTGACTTGAAGCTTCTCTACGACGTCAAATCTATTAGAGGAGGTTATGTTGCTTTTGCTGGAGATAAGGGCGGATATATAACGGGTGAAGGAATGATTTCCAACGGGGTTGTTAGCTTTGACAAGATCAACTTTGTACAACAACTTGATCACAATCTTCTTAGTGTTTCTCAAATTTGTGACAAGCAGTTCTCAGTACACTTTGATGCTAATGGATGTTATGTGCTGAAACCCGGCTTCAAAATCCCAAAAGAATGGATTCTCTTGTCGGCTCCAAGGATAAATGATCTGTATGTCCTTGATATGAGCCAAGCTATCACAACGTCTGCACAAGCAACATGTTTCGTTTCCAAAGCCACAGAAAAGACACAATCTCTTGGCACAGGCGAATGGGTCACATTCACTTACGCAAAATGAATCATTTGGTGTCAAATGAATTGGTGAATGGTGTTCCTCTTAAAAATTTCCATCTTCAAGACGTCTGTGTTTCGTGCCAAAAAGGAAAACAAACGAAGAAGCGACACCCTACAAAGAAAGTCAACACGGTGGCTGTTCCTCTTGAACGTTTGCACATGGATTTGTTCGGTCCTGTCAAACACAAAAGCATTAGGAATGATCAATATTGCCTCGTGATAACTGATGATTATTCAAGATTTTCTTGGGTGGCGTTCATGGCACACAAGAGTGAAACCTTCGGTATTATTAAAAACTTGATCATTCAGATTGAGAATCTTTACAACTTGAAGGTTAGGCGGATACGCAGCGACAATGGTACTGATTTCAAAAATCATGCCATGGCGGAGTTTTGCACTTCAAAAGGTATTCTTCACGAATTTAGTGCAGCTTACACTCCTCAACAAAATGGCGTCGCTGAACGTAAGAACCGCACATTGATCGAAACTGCTAGGACTATGTTAGTAGAGTCGCAGCTGCCCATTCCATTCTGGACTGAAGCTGTGTCCTCTGCATGTTATACGTTGAACCGAGTCCTTACAGTCAAAAGGCACAACAAGACCTGCTTTGAGCTTATTAACAAACGGAAACCTGACTTGTCATATCTCGAACCGTTTGGAGCTCCTTGCACAATAATCGATCCTAATGGAAAGTTTGGGGCAAGATCAATCGAGGGATACTTTCTTGGGTATTCCACCCCAAACTTAAGAGTCTGGAATCTAGAGACTAAAAGGGTCGAGGAATGGTCTGAAGTCAGAGTACAAAGACACACTTTGCCAGTCAGAAATCCTGGTCAGCCTTGGATGTTTGAGTACGATGACTTTTTCAATTCGATCAATGTTGAAGCAGTTGAAGAAAGTGCTGCAGCAATGATGTTTTTCGAGAGTGACAACGCAACAGATTCACCGTTGGTTCGTCCAATTATTGTCAACCAGGAACCATCTTCAGTGAACAACAATGCTCTCGACAATGAGGATTTTCAAGATGCTACCGAATTGAACGAATCTTCAGAGGATGACGAATTTCTCGATGCAGATCAAGGACCAACAGCAGCAGTACATGGTACTTCAGAAGGTACACCTCCAGTGGATGTTCCTAGAACAGCTGAAACTTCTGCATCATCCTCTTCGTCAATTCCGGGCCTTGAATTGATTGTTGATCTGAATCTCAACAATCTGGGTACAAATATTCCAGTTCAAGATAATCCAGAAACAAGGATTCACAATACCCATCCTCAACAAAACATCATAGGAAATGTACAAAGTGGCGTTCAAACAAGAAACATGTTGCGAAACAGCAACAATGCAGGCTTGTATGCAACTATCCGAGAATCTGGTCAACAGAATGATTGGTCTTTCGCGTGTTATGTCTCACAGGAAGAACCAAGAACTTGGAAAGATGCTTTGAAAGATAGCTCATGGGTTGAAGCAATGCAGGAAGAACTGCAGCAATTCCAGAAGCTAGGTGTCTGGAAACTCGTAGAGAAACCTGCTGGATACAAGAAGATTGGTACCCGTTGGGTGTTTAAGTGCAAAAAGGATGACCGTGGGATCGTTATCCGGAACAAAGCAAGGCTAGTCGTTCAAGGTTTTCGTCAGATTGAAGGAATCGACTACAACGAAGTGTATGCACCTGTTGCACGTCTAGAAGCCATTCGGATCTTTCTGGCCTATGCCTCATTCAAAGGTTTCAAGGTATACCAGATGGACGTGAAAAGTGCATTCTTACATGGTGTGGTGGAAGAAGAGGTGTACGTCGAACAGCCTCCAGGTTTTGAAGATCCTATCCATCCCGATCGGGTTTGGTTGCTCAACAAAGCTCTCTATGGTCTTCATCAAGCACCGCGAGCTTGGTACGCAACCTTATCTAATTATCTGCTGGAGAACGGTTTTCGCAGAGGTCTTATCGATTGTACTCTCTTCATCAAAGAACAAGATGGAGATCTTCTACTGGTACAGGTATACGTTGATGATATTATTTTTGGTTCTACTAATGATGTTTTGTGTAGGGATTTCGAGCGTGTAATGCAGGATAAATTCGAGATGAGTGCTATGGGGGAAATGACCTTCTTTTTGGGCCTACAAGTACAACAAACAGAGTCTGGGATATTCATCCATCAGACTAAATATGTTGGTGACATCTTGAGCCGGTTCCAGATGTCTGATGCAACGCCCATTGGTACCCCATTGCCACAAAATCACGGAATTACTCCAGACTTGAAGGGTCAAGATGTTAGCCCCTCATACTACCGCGCGATGATCGGATCTCTTATGTACCTCACAGCATCAAGACCAGATATAATGTACCCAACGTGCCTGCTTGCCAGATATCAAGTGAACCCGAAGGCCTCACATCTTGCAGCTGTAAAAAGGATTTTTCGTTATTTGAAGGGTTACCCTGACTCCGGTCTGTGGTACCCTAGGGATAATAACTTTGACTTGATCGCATTCAGTGATTCTGATTTTGGCGGATGCAAAATCGACGGCAAATCCACAACGGCTGGATGTCAGTTTTTGGGAAATCGCCTAGTCACATGGCAGTGCAAGAAGCAGACGTGCGTCGCTACATCAACATGCGAAGCTGAATACATTGCTGCCTCAAGTTGTTGCTCCCAAGTTCTATGGATCCAACAACAAATGCGTGATTACGGTTTTGAATTCCTAACTACTCCTATTTACGTTGATAATTCTGCTGCATTACAGATCACTAAAAATCCTGTGCAGCATTCAAAGACTAAGCACATCGACATTAAGTATCACTTCATACGTGATTGCTTTGAGAAAAGGCTAATCGATGTTGCTTACGTCCACACCGATGACCAACGTGCCGACCTTTTTACCAAAGCATTTGACAAATCAAGATTTGACTACTTATTATTGGTAAACGGCATTAAGGTCAAGCAAGAGTAATCCACATCGGAAAATCATTTTTGTAAATACCTTTGTGTTTTAAATTTGTCTTAGTTTGTTGATTTTAGGGGGAGTAAATCCAAAATTTAGAAAATCCAAAAACATTGAAAAATTTCTAAAACACAAAAACAATAGAAAAGCAAAAATGAGTTTCCTGGCGAGCAAAAGAGAAAATGATAGTACATCAGTGGTCTGTCTAAACCTCTTTAAACCCTTAAATGCAAAGCGACAAGCAGCTCTATATAAGATGTATCGGTAGGCTCACAATCATTTTAAAGTGTGCAGGGTGATATAAACTTAATCCGACTGAAGACTGGGTGGGAACCATTCATTGGCATATGGTCTTAGTACCGAAATTTCGTTTGAGAGATTGCCGAGGTTCTGAGATATTCGGTCTTTATGCTGCTTATCATCTGGGTATCATGGTTGTATCTTTTTCCGAAAAATAACGGGGACGCAAGTCTAGATCTTCCATGATACCATACATACGTGTACATATTGCATACGACCTCAATAAGTGATCAACAATCACATGTCCAAACAAAATAAGTGATAAAATATCACAAATTCTTTCCGGGTGTCAAGTTCGTCTCTCTGCTGTACGAAAGTACTGACCTGTTCACGGACTTGCTCCTGTGCCCTCATGCATCGAACATCAAGTTCCTCATCAATAAGTGATTATATCACATAGGGCTTGTTTTCAAATTCAAAATAAGTGAGTTTCTCACATCATATACGGTCAAACAGATGATAATCGGTATACTCACCGGTAAGATGAACCCTCGTGCATACCTTGATACGGGAATGTGTCGTGATGTGGATGAACACCGGTCGGTAAGTATAAATCATACCTTAACATATCCCCTCGCCATGATTACAAATGATAAGTTGAGCTTATGTGGACAACAATACCGATAATTGTTATAGGATGCTTATCTTAATGTTAACTAAAAGAACAACAAGAGCGTTTTGGCATGACCGTACACTGATATGATTCTCTTACCCTCGAAACTCGCAAAAAGAATGTCTGTATATATTTATTTACTGCTTTCAGTCTTTACATTTGAAATATTCAAAAATACCAAAAAGATTTTAAGTGTGTTTTAATATAAACTTTATAAAAGTCAAAAAGATTTTATTTCTATTTTATTTTCGATCGTACGATGTTGGAACTCAAGTCTTCGTTACCTGAAACCTGAACGAAAACCGAAAATGACTAAATCTTCATAAACGGTCGAAATTTGCAAGTGTGGAAAGTTAAAATTGAAATTGATAAAATTCTTTAAACTTTCAAACTGTCGGACGGTGTTTGTTTAAACAATGGTCACATGTGTGTCGTTTGCTTATGATATTCCAGGCGGTTGTTCTCATTACGCGTTTAGATTTCTTGCATGTGCAGATTCTAAAGGCTAGGAGAACATGGTCGATGACAAGCTTCGGAATGAAGACACGATGTGAAGGCACTCAAATGATGAAGATGATAGAGTTGCCGCTGACCATCTTCAACACCACAAGGATCTCACTTCATAAAGAACAAGACTTTCACGAGCATAACTCAAGGGGGAGCTTATGTTAAGGGGGAGTTTGTCAACACACTTCCTACCTGAACCAGGGGAGTTTGTTGGTACACTTTCTGCTTTCAAGACGTGAAGACTTTGAAGATCCTCCGACATTGAAGACTTGAATAGAAGTCAAAGACTTGAAGACACGAGAACTTACAAGATCAAAGATCGAGACAAAGCAACAGCTGATTGTTGATAAACCAGACAAAGCTACAGCCAAGGGGGAGTTTGTTGGTGCACTTATGTCTGCACTTTGTCTGTATTCGGTCACGATGTAAAACGATGTCTAGTTAGTCTTGTAAGTTTGACCAAGTCAACCATCCTCCTGGTTTGACTTGGTCAAACTTACAAGACTAACTAGACATCGTTTTACATCGTGACCGAATACAGACAAAGTGCAGACATAAGTGCACCAACAAACTCCCCCTAGGCTGTAGCTTTGTCTGGTTTATCAACAATCAGCTGTTGCTTTGTCTCGATCTTTGATCTTGTAAGTTCTCTTGTCTTCAAGTCTTTGACTTCTATTCAAGTCTTCAATGTCGGAGGATCTTCAAAGTCTTCACGTCTTGAAAGCAGAAAGTGTATCAACAAACTCCCCTGGTTCAGGTAGGAAGTGTGTTGAAAAACTCCCCCTTAACATAAGCTCCCCCTTGAGTTATGCTCGTGAAAGTCTTGTTCTTTATGAAGTGAGATCCTTGTGGTGTTGATGATGGTCAGCGGCAACTCGATCATCTTCATCATTTGAGTGCCTTCACGTCGTGTCTTCATTCCGAAGCTTGTCATCGACCATGTTCTCCTAGCCTTTAGAATCTGCACATGCAAGAAATCTAAACGCGTAATGAGAACAACCGCCTGGAATATCATAAGCAAACGACACACATGTGACCATTGTTCAAACAAACACCGTCCGACAGTTTGAAAGTTTTAACAAATTTTATCAATTTCAAATTTTAACTTTCAACACTTGCAAATTTCGACCGTTTATGAAGATTTAGTCATTTTCGGTTTTCGTTCAGGTTTCAGGTAACGAAGACTCGAGCTCCAACATCGTACGATCGAAAATAAAATAGAAATAAAATCTTTTTGACTTTTATAAAGTTTATATTAAAACACACTTAAAATCTTTTTGGTATTTTTGAATATTTCAAATGTAAAGACTGAAAGCAGTAAATAAATATATACAGACATTCTTTTTGCGAGTTTCGAGGGTAAGAGAATCATATCAGTGTACGGTCATGCCAAAACGCTCTTGTTGTTCTTTTAGTTAACATTAAGATAAGCATCCTATAACAATTATCGGTATTGTTGTCCACATAAGCTCAACTTATCATTTGTAATCATGGCGAGGGGATATGTTAAGGTTTGATTTATACTTACCGACCGGTGTTCATCCACATCACGACACATTCCCGTATCAAGGTATGCACGAGGGTTCATCTTACCGGTGAGTATACCGATTATCATCTGTTTGACCGTATATGATGTGAGAAACTCACTTATTTTGAATTTGAAAACAAGCCCTATGTGATATAATCACTTATTGATGAGGAACTTGATGTTCGATGCATGAGGGCACATGAGCAAGTCCGTGAACAGGTCAGTACTTTCGTACAGCAGAGAGACGAACTTGACACCCGGAAAGAATTTGTGATATTTTATCACTTATTTTGTTTGGACATGTGATTGTTGATCACTTATTGAGGTCGTATGCAATATGTACACGTATGTATGGTATCATGGAAGATCTAGACTTGCGTCCCCGTTATTTTTCGGAAAAAGATACAACCATGATACCCAGATGATAAGCAGCATAAAGACCGAATATCTCAGAACCTCGGCAATCTCTCAAACGAAATTTCGGTACCAAGACCAAATGCCAATGAATGGTTCCCACCCAGTCTTCAGTCGGATTAAGTTTATATCACCCTGCACACTTTAAAATGATTGTGAGCCTACCGATACATCTTATATAGAGCTGCTTGTCGCTTTGCATTTAAGGGTTTAAAGAGGTTTAGACAGACCACTGATGTACTATCATTTTCTCTTTTGCTCGCCAGGAAACTCATTTTTGCTTTTCTATTGTTTTTGTGTTTTAGAAATTTTTCAATGTTTTTGGATTTTCTAAATTTTGGATTTACTCCCCCTAAAATCAACAAACTGAAATAAGTTTAAAACACAAAGGTATTTACAAAAATGATTTTCCGAGGTGGATTACTCTTGCTTGACCTTAATGCCGTTTACCAATAATAAGTAGTCAAATCTTGATTTGTCAAAAGCTTTGGTAAAAAGGTCGGGGGAGCTTATGTTAAGGGGGAGTTTGTCAACACACTTCCTACCTGAACCAGGGGAGTTTGTTGGTACACTTTCTGCTTTCAAGACGTGAAGACTTTGAAGATCCTCCGACATTGAAGACTTGAATAGAAGTCAAAGACTTGAAGACACGAGAACTTACAAGATCAAAGATCGTGACAAAGCAACAGCTGATTGTTGATAAACCAGACAAAGCTACAGCCAAGGGGGAGTTTGTTGGTGCACTTATGTCTGCACTTTGTCTGTATTCGGTCACGATGTAAAACGATGTCTAGTTAGTCTTGTAAGTTTGACCAAGTCAACCATCCTCCTGGTTTGACTTGGCCAAACAGTCAACATTATGTTTGTAAGATGTTGGGTCGAAGGATGTGCCATCGAAGGATTGCCTATATCCTTCGATGACCTGCTCGAAAGATAACCTTCGATAGATGGACCACGAAAGATCCCATCCTTCGTGGTACATGCAGATCGTTCGAGCTGTTCCTGGTCGAAAGATGATCTTTCGACCAGACTGTATGATCCTTCGACCAGACACGCTGGTTTGGGTATAAATACCCGTGTGTTGTGTTCACTTCGAGAGTTAGACACAGGTTGGACACTTAGAGAGCAGAAACACACACACACACTGAGAGAGAGTTTACAGGACTGATTTGTAAACATTGAGCTGTAACTGAACCTTTCATACGTTTAATACAAGTGGTGTTAATCGTTGAACTTTGCGTGTCGTGTTATTGCGTGTTCTATCTCGGTTTGCTATTTCGGTTGGATTCCGCACAACCGGAGTGGTTCGTATACAAGGATTAGGCGACTAGATCCTCCCCTAGCCGGACCTACACAATCAACCATTTTACAAAATTGTTAGCTTCTATAATTCTGAAGTTACTTCAAAATTGTCAAATTACACTAGAAAAATACCCAATTTCCTAATGTTTGTTAAAATCAACATAACCCACTAATCACCTACAATGGTGTTCATGGATTTTACTAGATTTTCACACGAATTCAACTTGTATTGGTCTAGGGTTTGTCCTTAGACACTATATTGTTCCTAATTCATCATAGAACTAACATGCAACCATGAATTTCAGAAACTCCCAATTTCATGAGAATTTCGAGTTGAGAGTTTTCATCAAATTTTACATACCTTGTAATCCTCTTGCGATGAGGATCAATAATATATGCTTTAATTTCGATTTTAGCTTGGATTGAGCCTTCAATTTGAAAGTTTAGTGATGTTTTAGGGTTTTGGAGAGTGGGGGTCGCCCCTGCTTGTTTTTGTACGACCAGACATCCCAAATGGGGTGTTTGGTTTTATTTTTTTATTAAAAATGATAATATAGTTTCAATCTTTACAACTTAGGCCCCTCCACTTTTGTTCAACCTATAGTTTGGTTATGTTAACCCTATTTCAAGTTATTTCTAGACTTATAGTTAACTAGGTTATAATTTCCTAGTTAAATAATATTCTTGTTTATTTAAACTTTATAATTAGAATTATAAAGTTTTATATTTCCGGGGTGTTACATATTGTCTCAGTTTTGGGATTTATATTGTGTGGCTAGCTTGGAACTTGGAACACAGTGGCACTCTGACTCATTATTGCGATATAATCTTATGGCTCTCACTCAGGTTAGATATCTTCATTTGTTGTTTACAGTGTATTTGTGTTGGTGCACTTATGTCTGCACTTTGTCTGTATTCGGTCACAATGTAAAACGATGTCTTGTTAGTCTTGTAAGTTTGACCAAGTTAACCATCCTCCTGGTTTGACTTGGCCAAACAGTCAACATTATGTTTGTAAGATGTTGGGTCGAAGGATGTGCCATCGAAGGATTGCCTATATCCTTCGATGACCTGCTCGATAGATAGCATTCGATAGATGGACCACGAAAGATCCCATCCTTCGTGGTACATGCAGATCGTTCGAGCTGTTTCTGGTCGAAAGATGATCTTTCGATCAGACTGTTTGATCCTTCGACCAGACACGCTGTGTTGGGTATAAATACCCGTGTGTTGTGTTCACTTCGAGAGTTAGACACTTAGACAGATCAGGAACACACACACACACTAGAGAGAGTTTGCAGAACTGATTTGTAAACCTTGTGCTTGTAACGGACCTTTTATACGCATTAATACAAGTGGTGTTAATCGTTGAATATTGCGTGTCGTGCTTTTACGTGTTCTATCTCGGTTTGCTATCTCGGTTGGATTCCGCACAACTGGGTTGGTTTGTACACAAGGATTAGGCGACTAGATCCTCCCCTAGCCGGACCTACAAGTAGTATCAGAGCCTTGGCTCTTCTCCTTGTTAAAACCGAGAGTTTTCGGACTGTTTTTCGGGTTTAAAAGGTTCACTATTTTCTGGAAAATCTTGTTGTTTTGCTTGGTGTTTTGTTAAAAACCTTGTTATTCTTCATGATTACATGTTAGTTGTTGGTTTTTGTTAAACATTTTAGCAAAATCGTGTGTTTGGAGAGTTTCGGTTCACCGAAATTCTTGTTTTTTCTGGGAAGTGTTCTTGGTATATTCATAGTGTTCTTGATAAACTACACTTTTGATCTTAAAAATTTGAATATTGAACTTGTTTGTGCATTGAAAAGAGTAAACTGATTAAAATATTGGACATTACCTGTTTGGTGAAACCTGCATGTTCAGAAGATATGGTCTGAACATACTTTCTGCCGAAAGTTCTCACCAACCCGTCAACTTTTCACCAACCCTGTCACATTTGTCAACCGTGTCAGTAAGTTCGAAAGATATCCTTCGAACTCGAAAGACCATCTTTCGATCAGTGGAGGTTCGATAGATCAATCATCCTTCGAACCAAGGAATACTTTCGACACATACATCTTTCGGTCTACTGCTCATTTTCGAAAGACAAGGATCCTTCGACTGGGGAGTCTTTCGAAGTCATTGTTCGACACTCAACAGTGTTCATCTTTCGGTCTACAGTACGTTTTCGAAGGATAAGGATCCTTCGTTGGAGAATCGTTCGAAAACATTGATCTTTCGAACCCTGTTGATCTTTCGAACAGGTGTTGATCTTTCGGTCCTTTAGTCTGTTTGTGTTTAACAGTTTGTGTTGTTCAAGTCTTTCGAACAGGTATCCTTCGGTTGATCAAAAAATGAATTCGATGTGGGGTGTTCCGGTAAATGCAGAGATGTATTTTGGTACTCCAACTCCGGATTCGGGTTCGCAAGCTAATGCTACATCTACCGGTCAATGGGCATTCGTATCAAATCAAGCTCCAAGTGTTCAAAGCATTTTACTAAGCGAAAGTGAAACGGGAAGTCTGAATAGGCCTCCAAAGTTGATGCATTTAAGTGAATATCCGGGATGGTTTGACAGATTTCATACATATGTCCTTGGTCAAAATACAGAATTGTGGTTGCGGTTCATCACAGATTTTGATCAAACGATAGAGGTTGCCGCTTCATCTGCTGTTACGTTTGCTGATCTTACGGAAGATCAGAAGAAGGTCTATGACTTAGAGAAGAAAGCGTATGCCATTCTTACTCAGGCATTAAGCAAAGACATTTATCATCAATTTGTCAGTTTCAAGACAACGAAGCAGTTGTGGGACGCGTTGAAGATAAGGGGTGTGGGAAATGAAGCAACACGTCAATTGAGAAAAGAACTGCTGAAGAAAGAGTTTGATGGTTTTGTTTGTATGCAGAATGAATCTCTAGGAGATTTGACAAGTCGATTTACTCATTTGCTGATTGAATTGGCAAATACTGGGGTTGTAACAACTTCAGCAGAGATAGTGAAGAAGTTTGCTGATGCACTGCCACCTCAATGGAGTAATTTCTTAGAAATCATGAAGTACAATGGCACTTTGGAAACAACAAGCTTCAGTGATTTTGCTCAACTCCTGGAAAACAAGAATCAGGAAGAAACTCTCAAGGCAAAAAGAGTTGCAGTGCCACAAAATCCTGAAATTTATTATGGAACTTCTAGCACTTCTACAAAACCTTCTTCACACGCTCCAATTCAAACAGCATTTGTGTCTAGCACGAGCTTGTATGGCACTCCTCCTCCAACAACAGATATGTTTGGAAATCCGCTTAATCCAGCTCCTCAACCAGCACCACAACAGCAACAGCAAATCAGAACAACTGATATGTTCGGGAATCCACTTCCTTCTCAACAGCAAGCGTGTTATGGAAGCACATCATCTGCTGGTCAACAATCAAAGCCAAATACAGTACGGCTCGACACCTCAAGCTTTTCTAAAGTCAGTGTGGAAGTAGCAAAGGAACACATGGAGCTGCTAAACACTGTGGTGAGCGCATACTGTGGATTAGTGGAAGGTCAGATTGGCAACATTAATCTGACTCAAGAAGACTATCAGCAGATAGATAAAGAGGAGATGGAGATGATGGATATTAAGTGGGCCTTTGCCAGTGCTGTTAGGCGAGCAAAGGATTTTATGGAAAGAACAGGCCGAACCAGCTTGGAAAGCAAGAAAGACACCAAGTATGGGTTTGATAAGCAAGCTGTTAAATGCTTCAATTGTGGTGAACGTGGTCATTTCAAGCGTGAATGTACAAGGCCAGCTCAACATGGGAACCAGAATCCCTTCAGAGGTCAAGGAAACAGGACCAATCAGAACCAAGCGAGGAACAATGATCGCACACTGGTGCCTGTCAACAACCAGACTCAAGCAGGACCATCAAATGCCAATCAGGCACTTGTGGTTCAAGTAGATGAAGGCTGTGATTGGTCAATCCAGTTGGGAAATGATGCACCAGATGGAACAGCTTGTTTTGCTGAAGTGGTTAATGATCTTAAGCACGCCAGTGGTGGAGAATCTTCCACCAATGGTAGTGAATCTTCTGAGGATGAAGACTCTTCCGGTTATAGTGGAAGTTCAGATGAAGAGTCCTCCGCTTCAGGCGATGATCATGTGGATGACACATCAAGTGCGTCAGTCGATGCAAATATTGATGAGCTTTTGGATGAAGCTGCAGCGGGAATTCAAAGAAGATCTATTTTGGTGGATCAAGCTGCTTATTCTTCGTCTTCTCTCCATTCAGCCTTTATGGCTAATGTCGACAGTTCATCAAGTCAGGTATGTGTCGATGAACCCACTTCTGTTAGCTGTGATAATTGTGATAGTTTGAATGTTAGATGTGCTGATTTAGAGGCAAGCATGTCTGAGTTGCAAGGCAAACATGATGCTTTACAAGCTAGTTTGTTTGACTTGCAAGACAAACATGTGTCTGTGAATGATAGGTGGTGTGAATTGCAAAGCAAACACGAGGCTTTGCAAGAGAAATATGATGTGACATTTATTCACAATCAGAAATTGACCGTTGATCTTTCAAAGTGCACTGAAGCCAATATGTTTTATGAAAACCATGAAAAGGAATTTAAGTCAATGATTGAAACGCTAAAGAAAGATAAAACAGAGTTGACAAAAATGGTTTCCAGAAAACAAACTGACATTAACCTGTATATAACTCGTCTTGAGGTTATGCAAAAAGAAATGGCTTGTGTTAAAACAGAAAGTGAGGCGATCCGACTCAAGTTAGACAGTTATTTGAGTTCTAGCTATGTGTTGGATCACATCATTGATGTTCAAAAGGAGAAACGGGATGTCACATGCATAGGCTATAAGAAATGTCCACCACCCGTGAGAAACAATTTTGATGCTTTGCCTGATGAGGAGTATAGGACTCACTTTGAGCCATCTGTTCCTTTGGACGTTGAGGAATTTGCTGCAGGGCTCGGATACAAGAAAGAAGTATCGTCAGATTCAGATGTGTCAGCAGATACATTTGTAACTGCTGAACAGAATCAGGATCCTCCAGTTGTGGTTGAGGATGCTGATTCTTCTGATGATGAGTCCGATGATACTGATTCGGAAAAGTCTGATGCAGTAATCAAAGAAGAGGACATACCTCTTGAGAATCATATCCTATGTGATCCTCCCACAAAACCTGCTAAGACTGTTCCAACCGAGTCCACATCAGCAAAAGAGTCGGAGAGTGTGGATTTGCTGTACACTCTTGTTGGTGATGATAAAATTTACTCAGACAAAGATTTTCCTATTAAGAATGTTAATCAATCTTTAATAAGTAAAGTCTTTGAAAATTCGACAAGTAAGTTTTTGGGAAAGACAGGACCACATGTTACAGTCACACAGTGTCCTCCTATCCCAAAGGCTGAAGTCAGAAAACAATTTGGGAATAAGAAATTACCAACAGTGCAAACCCAGCAAAATCATACCAAACCCAAGGGTAAGGCACCGACTCAAAGTCAAAAGAAGCCGAATCAGAAGAAGAAGAAGAATGTGAACTTTGTGAAATCGAAGGGAACGGACAAAATTGAAAAGTTTGCAAATCAATCTAACTTAGATTTTGTCCAGAAAGCAACTGTGATGAAAAGGAATGAACCAAGTAGTTCAAAACCTAGTACCTCGGGATCACAAAGTTCATCATCGGCAAGACGACCACATGATACTTCGGGGTTTGTTGAACGAAGATCATGTTTTGAATGTGGTACAATTGGGCACATTGTCAGAAATTGCCCGTATCTTCATAAGTTAAAAGGAAAAGATGATGATCCCCGTGGCCCAACTGACCGCAGGCGATCTGTTTCTGTAAAGCAAGATCCTCGACTCATAAGAGAAAGGGAAAAGAAACAGAAACGCCAACAGGTCAAGAAAATTGAAAAGGCGATTAAAAATGATGTGGTTCAAAAACAATCTGTTCCAGTTAAACCAGAAAGTTCAAAAACTTCAAACAATCACGAAGTTAAATTTTCAAACAATCAAACTGGTAAAACTCAACAGACCTGGAAACCAAAATCTGTTATTGAATCAGGGGGATCATCACAATTTCCGAATCATCAAAAAGTGGAAGTTATTGTTGTTGATAAAAATGGAAGACCCAAGACCACAATGGCTTGGGTCCCCATCTCCAACTAATTATGTGAGTTCATGTGCAGGGTGTTCCAGGAGGAACTATCAGTAGTCATTGGATTGTTGATAGTGGGGCATCCAGGCACATGACAGGCGACATGAAGCTTCTCTACGACGTTAAAACTATTAGAGGAGGTTATGTTGCTTTTGCTGGAGATAAGGGCGGATATATTACGGGTGAAGGAATGATTTCCAACGGGGTTGTTAGTTTTGACAAGATCAACTTTGTGCAACAACTTGATCACAATCTTCTTAGTGTTTCTCAAATTTGTGACAAGCAGTTCTCAGTACACTTTGATGCTAATGGATGTTATGTGCTGAAACCCGGCTTCAAAATTCCAAAAGAATGGATTCTCTTGTCGGCTCCAAGGATAAATGATCTGTATGTCCTTGATATGAGCCAAGCTATCACAACGTCTGCACAAGCAACTTGTTTCGTTTCCAAAGCCACAGAAAAAGACACAATCTCTTGGCACAGACGAATGGGTCACATTCACTTACGCAAAATGAATCATTTGGTATCAAATGAATTGGTGAATGGTGTTCCTCTTAAAAACTTCCATCTTCAAGACGTCTGTGTTTCGTGCCAGAAAGGAAAACAAACGAAGAAGCGACACCCTACAAAGAAAGTCAACACGGTGGCTGTTCCTCTTGAACGTTTGCACATGGATTTGTTCGGTCCTGTCAAGCACAAAAGCATTAGGAATGATCAATATTGCCTCGTGATTACTGATGATTATTCAAGATTTTCTTGGGTGGCGTTCATGGCACACAAGAGTGAAACCTTCGGTATTATCAAAAACTTGATCATTCAGATTGAGAATCTTTACAACTTGAAGGTTAGGCGGATACGTAGCGACAATGGTACTGAATTCAAAAATCATGCCATGGCGGAGTTTTGCACTTCAAAAGGTATTCTTCACGAATTTAGTGCAGCTTATACTCCTCAACAGAATGGCGTCGCTGAATGTAAGAACCGCACATTGATCGAGACTGCAAGGACAATGTTGGTAGAATCGCAGCTGCCCATTCCATTCTGGACTGAAGCTGTGTCCTCTGCATGCTACACGTTGAACCGAGTCCTTACAGTCAAAAGGCACAACAAGACCTGCTTTGAGCTTATTAACAAACGGAAACCAGACTTGTCATATCTCGAACCGTTTGGAGCTCCTTGCACAATAATCGATCCTAATGGAAAGTTTGGGGCAAGAGCAATTGAGGGATACTTTCTTGGGTATTCCACCCCGAACTTAAGAGTCTGGAATCTAGAGACTAAAAGGGTCGAGGAATGGTCTGAAGTCAGAGTACAAAGGCACACTTTGCCAGTCAGAAATCCTGGTCAGCCTTGGATGTTTGAGTACGATGACTTTTTCAATTCGATCAATGTTGAAGCCGTTGAAGAAAATGCTGCGGCTATGATGTTTTTCGAGAGCGACAATGCAACAGATTCACCGTTGGTTCGTCCCATTATTGTCAATCAAGAACCATCTTCAGTGAACAACAATGCTCTCGACAATGAGGATTTTCAAGATGCTTCCGAATTGAACGAATCTTCAGAGGATGACGAATTTCTCGATGCAGACCAAGGACCAACAGCAGCAGTACATGGTACTTCAGAAGGTACACCTCCAGTGGATGTCCCTAGAACAGCTGAAGCCACTGCATCATCCTCTTCGTCAATTCCGGGCCTTGAATTGATTGTTGATCTCAATCTCAACAATCTGGGTACAAATATTCCAGTTCAAGATAATCCAGAAACAAGGATTCACAATACCCATCCTCAACAAAACATCATCGGAAATGTACAAAGTGGCGTTCAAACAAGAAACATGTTGCGAAACAACAACAATGCAGGCTTGTATGCAACTATCCGAGAATCTGGTCAACAAAATGATTGGTCTTTCGCGTGTTATGTCTCACAGGAAGAACCAAGAACTTGGAAAGATGCTTTGAAAGATAGCTCATGGGTTGAAGCGATGCAGGAAGAACTGCAGCAATTCCAGAAGCTTGGTGTCTGGAAACTCGTAGAGAAACCTGCTGGTTACAAGAAGATTGGTACCCGTTGGGTGTTTAAATGCAAAAAGGACGACCGTGGAATCGTCATTCGAAACAAAGCAAGGCTAGTCGTTCAAGGTTTTCGTCAGATAGAAGGAATCGACTACAACGAAGTGTATGCACCTGTTGCACGTCTGGAAGCAATTCGAATCTTTCTGGGTTATGTCTCATTCAAAGGTTTCAAGGTATACCAGATGGACGTGAAAAGTGCATTCTTACATGGTGTGGTAGAAGAAGAGGTGTACGTCGAACAGCCTCCAGGTTTTGAAGATCCTATCCATCCCGATCGGGTTTGGTTGCTCAACAAAGCTCTATATGGTCTACATCAAGCACCGCGAGCTTGGTACGCAACCTTATCTAATTATTTGCTGGAGAATGGATTTCGAAGAGGCCTTATCGACCGTACTCTTTTCATCAAAGAACAAGATGGAGATCTTCTACTGGTACAGGTATACGTTGATGATATTATTTTTGGTTCTACTAATGATGTTTTGTGTAGGGATTTCGAGCGTGTAATGCAGGATAAATTCGAGATGAGTGCTATGGGGGAAATGACTTTCTTTTTGGGCCTACAAGTACAACAAACTGAGTCTGGGATATTCATCCATCAGACTAAATATGTTGGTGACATCTTGAGCCGGTTCCAGATGTCTGATGCAACGCCCATTGGTACCCCATTGCCACAAAATCACGGAATTACTCCAGACTTGAAGGGTCAAGATGTTAGCCCCTCATACTATCGCGCGATGATCGGATCTCTTATGTACCTCACAGCATCAAGACCAGATATAATGTACCCAACGTGCCTGCTTGCCAGATATCAAGTCAACCCGAAGGCCTCACATCTTGCAGCTGTAAAAAGGATTTTTCGTTATTTGAAGGGTTGCCCTGACACCGGTCTATGGTACCCTAGGGATAATAACTTTGACTTGATCGCTTTCAGTGATTCTGATTTTGGCGGATGCAAAATCGACGGCAAATCCACAACGGCTGGATGTCAGTTTTTGGGAAATCGCCTAGTCACATGGCAGTGCAAGAAGCAGACGTGCGTCGCTACATCAACATGCGAAGCTGAATACATTGCTGCCTCAAGTTGTTGCTCTCAAGTCCTATGGATCCAACAACAAATGCGTGACTACGGTTTTGAATTCCTAACTACTCTTATTTACGTTGATAATTCTGCTGCCTTACAGATCACTAGAAATCCTGTGCAGCATTCAAAGACTAAGCACATCGAAATTAAGTATCACTTCATACGTGATTGCTTTGAGAAAAGGCTAATCGATGTTGCTTACGTCCACACCGATGACCAACGTGCCGACCTTTTTACCAAAGCTTTTGACAAATCAAGATTTGACTATTTATTATTGGTAAACGGCATTAAGGTCAAGCAAGAGTAATCCACATCGGAAAATCATTTTTGTAAATACCTTTGTGTTTTAAATTTATCTTAGTTTATTGATTTTAGGGGGAGTAAATCCAAATTTGAAAATCCAAGAAAATCCAAAAACATTGAAAAATTTCAAAAACACAAAAACAATAGAAAAACAAAAATGAGTTTCCTGGCGAGCAAAAGAGAAAATGATAGTACATCAGTGGTCTGTCTAAACCTCTTTAAACCTTAAATGAAAAACGATAAGCAGCTCTATATAAGATGTATCGGTAGGCTCACAATCATTTTAAAGTGTGCAGGGTGATATAAACTTAATCCGACTGAAGACTGGGTGGGAACCATTCATTGGCATATGGTCTTAGTACCGAAATTTCGTTTGAGAGATTGCCGAGGTTATGAGATATTCGGTCTTTATGCTGCTTATCATCTGGGTATCATGTTTGTATCTTTTACCGAAAAATAACGGGGACGCAAGTCTAGATCTTCCATGATACCATACATACGTGTACATATTGCATACGACCTCAATAAGTGATAAACAATCACATGTCCCTCAAAATAAGTGATAAAATATCACAAATTCTTTCCGGGAGTCAAGTTCGTCTCTCTGCTGTACGAAAGTACTGACCTGTTCACGGACTTGCTCCTGTGCCCTCATGCATATGAAAACCAAGTTCCTCATCAATAAGTGATTTTATCACATAGGGCTTGTTTTCAAATCAAAATAAGTGAGAATCTCACATCATATACGGTCAAACAGATGATAATCGGTATACTCACCGGTAAGATGAACCCTCGTGCATACCTTGATACGGGAATGTGTCGTGATGTGGATGAACACCGGTCGGTAAGTATAAATCATACCTTAACGTATCCCCTCGCCATGATTACATCTGATAAGTTGAGCTTATGTGGACAACAATACCGATAATTGTTATAGGATGCTTATCTTAATGTTAACTAAAAGAACAACAGGAGCGTTTTGGCATGACCGTACACTGATATGATTCTCTTACCCTCGAAACTCGCAAAAAGAATGTCTGTATATATTTATTTACTGCTTTCAGTCTTTACATTTGAAATATTCAAAAATACCAAAAAGATTTTAAGTGTGTTTTAATATAAACTTTCAAAAAGCCAAAAAGATTTTATTTCTATTTTATTTTCGATCGTACGATGTTGGAGCTCGAGTCTTCGTTACCTGAAACCTGAACGAAAACCGAAAATGACTAAATCTTCATAACCGGTCGAAATTTGCAAATGTTGAAAGTTAAACATTGAAATTGACAAATTTATTAAACTTTCAAACTGTCGGACGGTGTTTGTTTAAACAACGGTCACATGTGTGTTGTTTGCTTATGATATTCCAAGCAGTTGTTCTCATTACGCGTTTAGATTTCTTGCATGTGCAGATTCTAAAGGCTAGGAGAACATGGTCGATGACAAGCTTCGGAATGAAGACACGACGTGAAGGCACTCAAATGATGAAGATGATCGAGTTGCCGCTGACCATCATCAACACCACAAGGATCTCACTTCATAAAGAACAAGTATTTCACGAGCATAACTCAAGGGGGAGCTTATGTTAAGGGGGAGTTTGTCAACACACTTCCTACCTGAACCAGGGGAGTTTGTTGGTACACTTTCTGCTTTCAAGACGTGAAGACTTTAAAGATCCTCCGACATTGAAGACTTGAAAAGAAGTCAAAGACTTGAAGACACGAGAACTTACAAGAATGAAGATCGAGACAAAGCTACAGCCAGACAAAGCTACAGCCAAGGGGGAGTTTGTTGGTGCACTTATGTCTGCACTTTGTCTGTATTCGGTCACAATGTAAAACGATGTCTTGTTAGTCTTGTAAGTTTGACCAAGTCAACCATCCTCCTGGTTTGACTTGGCCAAACAGTCAACATTATGTTTGTAAGATGTTGGGTCGAAGGATGTGCCATCGAAGGATTGCCTATATCCTTCGATGACCTGCTCGATAGATAGCATTCGATAGATGGACCACGAAAGATCCCATCCTTCGTGGTACATGCAGATCGTTCGAGCTGTTTCTGGTCGAAAGATGATCTTTCGATCAGACTGTTTGATCCTTCGACCAGACACGCTGTGTTGGGTATAAATACCCGTGTGTTGTGTTCACTTCGAGAGTTAGACACTTAGACAGATCAGGAACACACACACACACTAGAGAGAGTTTGCAGAACTGATTTGTAAACCTTGTGCTTGTAACGGACCTTTTATACGCATTAATACAAGTGGTGTTAATCGTTGAATATTGCGTGTCGTGCTTTTACGTGTTCTATCTCGGTTTGCTATCTCGGTTGGATTCCGCACAACTGGGTTGGTTTGTACACAAGGATTAGGCGACTAGATCCTCCCCTAGCCGGACCTACAATTTGCATACTTGAATTTGTTGTTTAGGGCTTATGCTTATTTCATTATTTGCTGGTTTCGAGTTGTAGTTTAGGGAATTGGAGCTTATTTGCTGATTTCAGCTTGTTGTTTTGGCCTTTTGGGCTTATTTGCTTATTTTACTCTGTTGTTTAGAGCTCATTGTCAGAATAACTTGATTATGATTATCTCATCAAAGAGTGTAGGTCCCTCGGAGGTTGAGGTTAAACCTATTCCTTGTTATGTCTAACACACTAGCAAGTGCGGAATCCAAGCTAGCATGCAAACCGAGATAGAACAAGCACAAACACAACACACAAGACTCAACGATTAACACCCCTTGTATTAATACGTATGAAAGGTCTGTTACAAGCTCAATGTTTACAAATGTATTTTGCAAACTCTCTCAGTGTGTGTGTGTTCCCTGTCTCGCTCTTGTCCTGCTTCAAGTGAACACTACACATGGGTATTTATACCCGACACAGCATGTCTGGTCGAAGGATCAGACAGACTGATCGTAAGATCATCTGTCGATCTGAAACAGCTCGAAGGATCCACATATACCTCGAAGGATGATATCCTTCGAGGTCCACCCATATCTATCGGAGGTTTATCTTTCGAGCTCATCGAAGGATCTAAACTATCCTTCGATGACACATCCTTCGACCCAAACATCTTTCAACCAATGTGTGAACTGTTTGGTCAAGTCAAACCAGGAGGATGGTTGACTTGGTCAAACTTACATCGAACGCACATATTAACAGACCTAAGACGTAAACCAGACTAACACAGGACATCGTTTTGTATCATGACAAAATACAGACAAAGTACAGACACAAGTGCACCAACAAACTCCCCCTTGGCTGTAACTTTGTCTCGATCTTTGTCTCGATCTTAATTCTTGTAGGTCCCTTGTGTCTTCAAGTCTTTGACGTCTTTTCAAGTCTTCAAAGTCGGAGGATCTATAAAGTCTTCACGTCTTGAAAGCAGAAAGTGTACCAACAAACTCCCCTTTTCATGTAGGAAGTGTGTTGACAAACTCCCCCTTAACATAAGCTCCCCCTTGAGTTATGCTCGTGAAAGTCTTGATCTTTAAGAATTGAGATCCTTGTGGTGTTGATGATGGTCAGCGGCAACTCGATCATCTTCATCACTTGAGTGCCTTTACGTCGTGTCTTCATTCCGAAGCTTGTCATCGACCATGTTCTCCTTGCCTTTAGAATCTGCACATGCAAGAAATCTAAACGCGTAATGAGAACAACTGCCTGGAATATCATAAGCAAATGACACACATGTGACCATTGTTCAATCAAACACCGTCCGACAGTTTGAAAGTTTAACAAATTGTTCAGTTTTAGGTTTTTAACTTTCAAAACTTGCAAATTCTGACCAATTATGAAGATTTAGTCGATTTTGGTTTTTTAATCAGGTTTCAGGAAACGAAGACTCGAGATCCAACATCGCACAATCGAAAATAAAATAGAAATAAAATCTTTTTGGCTTTTATAAAGTTTATATTAAAACACACCTAAAAACTTTTTGGAATTTTTGAATATTTCAAATTTAAAGACAGAAAGCAGTTAATAAATATATACAAGGATACAGAAACTGAAAGCATTAAATAAATATCTACAGACATTCTTTTTGCGAGTTTCGAGGGTAAGAGAATCATATCAGTGTACGGTCATGCCAAAACGCTCTTGTTGTTCAATTAGATAACATTAAGATAAGCATCCTATAACAATTATCGGTATTGTTGTCCACATAAGCTCAACTTATCAGATGTAATCATGGCGAGGTGATACGTTAAGGTATGATTTATACTTACCGACCGGTGTTCATCCACATCACGACACATTCCCGTATCAAGGTATGCACGAGGGTTCATCTTACCGGTGAGTATACCGATTATCATTTGTTTGACCGTATATGATGTGAGATTCTCACTTATTTTGATTTGAAAACAAGCCCTATGTGATATAATCACTTATTGATGAGGAACTTGATTTTCATATGCATGAAGGGCACAGGAGCAAGTCCGTGAACAGGTCAGTACTTTCGTACAGCAGAGAGACGAACTTGACTCCCGCAAAGAATCTGTGATATATTATCACTTATTTGTTTGGACATGTGATTGTTGATCACTTATTGAGGTCGAATGCAATATGTACACGTATGTATAGTATCATGGAAGATCTAGACTTGCGTCCCCGTTATTTTTCGGTAAAAGATACAACCATGATACCCAGATGATAAACAGCATAAAGACCGAATATCTCAGAACCTCGGCAATCTCTCAAACGAAATTTCGGTACCAAGACCATATGCCAATGAGTGGTTCCCACCTGTTCTTCAGTCGATTTAAGATTTATATCACCCTGCACACTTTAAAATGATTGTGAGCCTACCGATACATCTTATATAGAGCTGCTTAACATTTTTCATTTTAGGTTTAAAGAGGTTTAGACAGACCACTGATGTACTATCATTTTCTCTTTTTCTCGCCAGGAAACTCATTTTTGTTTTTCTATTGTTTTTGTGTTTATGAAATTTTTCGATGTTTTTGGATTTTCAAATTTTGGATTTACTCCCCCTAAAATCAATAAACTAAGACAAATTTAAAACAACAAAGGTATTTACAAAAATGATTTTCCGATGTTGGTTAACTCATGTTTTACCTCAATGCCTTTGCCAAAATTAATTTTGAATCAGAAAAGATTTCTCGAATTTTGGAAAAATGAGTTGGCACGTCGGTAAGCGGTGCGGACCATGACAACATTGACGAGTTTCATAGTGAAACAATCACGTGTGAGGTGATATTCGAGATCAACGTGTCTAGTCAAAGAGTGCTGTACGAGATAATAATTCACAAAGCAGCTTAAATATCGACAAGTATAGGAGAGATTAGAAATTTAAAACCGTATCCTACGACTGCATCGTGCATTGCAAGGAATCTGAGTGCTCTCCCAAAACGGATATCCACCCGGTGTGGATTTCAAAGACGATTTTTGTAGCTACTGAGAAATCTGTTGACAACAACAAGATCATAAACCTTTGGGTCCGGCTGGTCTTCACCATTGCACCAGCGAAGGTCTTTGTCTTTCTCTTTGAGAAGTAGTGTGTTCAATCCATGCCAAGGCATCCGCACACCTGGTTGGTTTGTTCAACAAACACATTTTCTTCAATCACACCGTAGAGAAAAGTACCCTACACGTTCATCTTGTGGACTTTGAACTTCTTGTGGAAGAAAAATCCATGAATCTTCAAAAAGCTTCAGACGTGCTACAGGCGCGTACTCTTCATTTGAATCTTTCCTGAGGACCCGATCAAAAACCATAACAACCAGATTTTGCACATATTTCATCTGGCCGAATTTTGCAACTTCATTCAACAACATTCTTTCACCTTCATTCCTTCATCAGACAATTTTGTCTTCTTTTCTCCTCTCTCCATCAAAGGCAACAATTTCTTCTGACGCCTATCTTGTGCATGGACGCTCCACTATCAACAATCTTACGACTATCGAAAGTTCCTCCTGGAATATCCTACACACTCACTCAGAGATTAGTAGGAGAGGGGGACCCAAGCCTTTGTGGACTTGGGTCGTCCTTGATCATCAAGAAAAGTGATTTCAATCACTTGATGATTAGGAAAAAGAACCTGTGGTGCTCCCCCTGATTGAATTACCTGCTTTTGCTTCCAAGCTGTTTGTCCTTTACCAGTATCTGAATTTGTTGTTTTAGCATTTACTGGTTTTAAAGTTTCAGATTTTGCTTGTACAGGATTTTCTTCTTTTACCTCTGATTTTAAGGCCTTTTCAATTACCTTTTGATTCTTTTGCTTTAACTTCTTTTCCCTTTCTTTCAAGACACGTGGGTCTTGTTTCGGGGAAACTGATCGTTTTCGGTAAGCGATTTCTTGGGGAGCACTCGTTTTTGACTTCAGCTTTTGCACGTGTGGGCAATATCTTACAATATGCCCAACTGTCCCACATTCAAAACATGTTCTCCGCTCTACAAACTTCGGAGAAACACGTTGATGACCAGACGGAGAACCAGACCATGAACTTTGTGATCTAGACGTACTTGGACCTAAATCACATCCGTTGGTGTGTTGGGTGTAATTATTCTGATCATTTCGTTTTAAAATTCGAACTTGTTTTATAAAATCAATGTTAGATTTATCCTGAAATGTTTCAAGTTTGTCTGAACCTGTGGATCCAACAAAGTTCATTTTCGGTTCTCGTTTCTTAACAGGAGCTCTTTTGTTTTGCACCTTTTGTTGTTGAACCTTTGGTTGTTCAGTCTTAGGTTGCTGAACTTTAGGTGCTTGAACATTCTTGTTCTGAGCCTTCTTTCCCTGTACCTTACCCTTTCCGGAGTTGACTTGTTGTTTTCGCTCAATTGGTAGTTTTTGGTTTCCGTATTGTTTTCTAACTTGTTCACACGGAACTGGATCACATTGAGTGACGGTAACTTTGCCACTTTTGTTCCCCAAAAACTTATCAGTGCATCCTTCAAAAATTTGCTCAATTAAATCTTGATTTACATTTTTAATTGGAAAATCTTTGTTAGAGTAGATTTTGCTATCTCCTTTGAGCGTGTACAACAAGTTATTCTCTTCACTGTTAGATACAAGGGACTCCATTGCTTTTGACATTTCAGTCTTACTCGGTTTCACTGGTGGATCACACAGGATGTGATTCTCGATTGGAATATCTGTTGTAACCGAGTTAGACTGTTGTTTCACAATTTCTTCAGATTCATCATCCGAAGAATCAGCATCCTCAACAATGGGAGGACTCTGTTCCTTAACACACGATGAATCTGTCACACTCTCAGATTCTGATTGACCCGAGGATGATGTACCAGTTGTGAACCCGAGGCCTGCTGCAAAGTTATCTAAATCGAGTGGCACGGTAGGTTCAAAACGGGGCATATCCTCGTCATCAGGCAATTTGGAGTAATTGTGATTCATTGGGGGGAGGACATGATTTGAATCCAATACATATTTTATCCCCCTTTTTCTTTTGAACGTCAATGATGTGATCCAATACATAGCGGGAATTGGAATAGCTTTCCAGTTTCTGCTTAATTGTCTCACATTCACATCGAGCTGTTGCCAACTCTACCATTTGCTTTTCAATTGTGTCAATAAGATTATTGTTAGCATGTTGTTTTCTCAAAACAGCCTTTTGTAATTCTGAAACATCATGTCTTAATGACGCAATTGTTGCTTTAAATTCCTTTTCATTTCTGGTTAAAAACAAGTTAGCTTCAGTTGCTTTAGAAAGATCTACAATCAATTCTTGATTGTGTTTGTGTGTGATTTCAAATTTCTCTTGCAAACCCTCGTGTTTGCTTCGCAATTCGCAACACTTATCATTCATCGAAACATGTTTGTCTTGCAAGTCAAACAAACTAGCTTGTAAAGCATCATGTTTGCCTTGCAACTCAGACATGTTTACCTCTAAATCAGCATTTTTAACACGCAAACTATCACAGTTATCACAACTAACTACAGTGGGTTCATCGACACATACCTGACCTGATGAATTGTCGACATTAGCCATAAAGGCTGAATGGAGAGAAGACGAAGAGTAAGCAGCTTGATCCACCAAATTAGATCTTCTTTGAATTCCTGCTGCAGCTTCCTCCAAAAGCTCATCAATATCTGCATCGACTGACGCACTTGATGTCTCATCCATATGATCATTGCCTGAAGTGGAGAATTCTTCATCTGAGCTTCCACTATAACCAGAAGAGTCTTCATCCTCAGAAGAGTCACCACCATTGGCGGAAGATTCTCCACCACTGGCGTGATTTAAATCCTTTACGACTTCAGCAAAACATGCTGTTCTATCTGGAGCATCATTTCCAAACTGAAGCGACCAATCGCAACCTTCATCTACTTGAACCACAAGTTCCTGGTTGGCATTAGATGGTCCTGCTTGACTTTGGTTGTTGACAGGAATCATCGTACGAACATTGTTCCTGTTCTGGTTCTGCTGGTTGCCTTGATTTCTGAAAGGATTTTGGTTTCCATGCTGAGCTGGTCTTGTGCATTCCCTTTTGAAATGACCCCGTTCACCACAGTTAAAGCACGTTACAGCTTGCTTGTCGAACCCATACTTGGTGTCTTTCTTGCTTTCCAAGTTGGTTCTCCCCGTCCTTTCCATAAACTCCTTTGCTCTTCGAATTGCACTAGCAAGAGCCCATTTGATATCCATCATTTCAAACTCTTCTTTATCCACTTGCTGATAATCTTCATTGGTTAGATTGATATTCCCAATCTGACCTGCAACTAATCCACAATAAGCACTAACCAAGGTGTTCAACATCTCCATATGCTCCTTGGCTACTTCGACACTGACTTTGGAAAAGTTGGAAGTGTCTAATCTGATTGTGTTCGGATTGGAGGTGGCTTGAAAGTTTGAGGAGCTTCCATAAAACCCTTGCTGTAGTGGTTGTTGCTGCTGAGCTGTCGGTTGCACATTCGGTCTTGAAAACATCGTGTAAGCTGAAGGATCAAACTGATCTGTTGTTGAAGGTCCGGTGTTTGAGATGAAGGCTGTTTGAAGCTTCGCATGTTGAGAGGCCGGTTTTTCTCCACTGATACCTCCTGCAATCCCAAAGTACATCTCTGGATTTTGAGGAGTTAGTGTTCTTTTTGCCTTAAGCTTTTCTTCTACATCCTTGTTCTCCAATTTTTGAATTAACTCATAAACATTTATTGTGTCTAGAACACCATTTTCTTTGAGAATTTCAAGATAACTGCTCCACTTTGCTGGTAAGCTATCAGCGAATCTCTTCACCATTTCTTGTGGAGTGGCAGTGACTCTAAAACCAAACATCTCGCTCAACAAGTGATGGAACCTTGTAGATAACTCTGCCAAAGTCTCATTCTCCATACACGTGAAACCTTCAAACTCTTTCTTCAGTAATTCTTGCTTGATCTTTCTAGATTGAGCATTTCCTTCACATCGTAACGTGAGCATATCCCACAAGCTTTTAGTAGTCGTGCAGTAAACAAACTGGTGGTAAATGTCTTTGTGAAGAGCTTGTGTGAGAATCATGAATGCTTTCTTTTCTAACTCAAATTTCTTCTTATCATCATCAGACATAGTGCTGTAAGTTTCTGGATTAGATCCTGCAACTTCCAAATCATGGTCAAATGCGGTGAAGAAGCACATCCATAGATCTTGACCTTGCCCCTGAACATAAGTTCTCAGCCTTTCTTTCCACCATCCCCAATCATTGATGTGATTTAGCTTTGGCGGTTTTGTGCTTGTACCAGTTTCACTGTCGTTCTGCATCATAGATTGAATGCTGTTGCTTTGATTTGTGACCAATGCCCATTGATTTGCAGTTATCATTGCAGCTTGAGGTGGGGCAATAGCCTGCATCCATGCTTTGTTGAAATCTGACGCAGATTGCGTAGCTGATGATTGCGTAGCTGATGATTGTGGAGTCAAAGATGTTAGAGTCCACGCGGTTGGATCCCACTGACCGTTTGTTCCCATTTTATAAAAATTAATATATTAAGTGAAAATAGATTTAAAATTTGAAAAACAAGTTTTCCTTTTAAAAATTTAATTTTCACAAACTATGTTAATGTTTCGAAAGATAACAACCAGCCGAAGGATCCTTGATCGAAAGACCTGAAACACACAAACTTGTTAAACTTAAACAGACAAGTATCGAAGGATCAACACTTGTTCGAAGGATCAACAGTGTTCGAAAGATCACTGTTGAGTTTCGAACAATGATTTCGAAAGACTCTCCAATCGAAGGATCCTTGTCTTTCGAATAAGACCTGTAGAACGAAAGATATATCCTTCGAAAAGATTCCTTGGAACGAAGGATAAGTCACAGACTTCGAAGGATGTTCGAAGGATGATTATCTATCGAACCTCCTTTGATCGAAAGATGATCTTTCGACTTCGAAGGATATCTTTCGAACTGAACTGACACAGTTGACAAAAGAGTGACAGGTTGGTGAAAAGGTGATGGGTTGGTGAAATCTTTCGGCAGAAAGTATGGTCAGACCATCATTTTTACCAAACCAAGATTTGAACCAATAAAATATTACTTAAAAACACGATTTTTATCCAGAAACCGGTCACCGGAGTAAGCCGGAATTTGGCCGGAAATTGCCAAACTTCTCAAAAACAGATTTTTAAGTTACCCAAACCGACCTTTAACACACCCGGATAGTTTAGAACACGTTTGAACGTCTGAAAAGGCGAGAACAACAGTAAAAACGGGTGCTAAACCAAGTGAGTTTTTGTCCAAAACACTCCAAAATCTTGTATAAACTCGGTTTTTAACAAGGAAAAGAGCCACGGCTCTGATACCACTTGTAGGTCCCTCGGAGGTTGAGGTTAAACCTATTCCTTGTTATGTCTAACACACTAGCAAGTGCGGAATCCAAGCTAGCATGCAAACCGAGATAGAACAAGCACAAACACAACACACAAGACTCAACGATTAACACCTCTTGTATTAATACGTATGAAAGGTCTGTTACAAGCTCAATGTTTACAAATGTATTTTGCAAACTCTCTCAGTGTGTGTGTGTTCCCTGTCTCGCTCTTGTCCTGCTTCAAGTGAACACTACACATGGGTATTTATACCCGACACAGCATGTCTGGTCGAAGGATCAGACAGACTGATCGTAAGATCATCTGTCGATCTGAAACAGCTCGAAGGATCCACATATACCTCGAAGGATGATATCCTTCGAGGTCCACCCATATCTATCGGAGGTTTATCTTTCGAGCTCATCGAAGGATCTAAACTATCCTTCGATGACACATCCTTCGACCCAAACATCTTTCAACCAATGTGTGAACTGTTTGGTCAAGTCAAACCAGGAGGATGGTTGACTTGGTCAAACTTACATCGAACGCACATATTAACAGACCTAAGACGTAAACCAGACTAACACAGGACATCGTTTTGTATCATGACAAAGTACAGACACAAGTGCACCAACAAAGAGTTTGCCTCAATTAAAGCTAGAAAAGTATGTTTTATTTAAACATGTGCTTAATCTATACAAAACATATAACTTTCAACCATTTATTTAAACTTTGCCAATTATAAACTCTTTAGTTTATAATTGTCGGTCCCAAGCCCGGGTAAAGGAGGAGGGGCTTATTACTAAATATGTTGAAAAAGATAATTTTGCAAAAGGACCTCCAATTCGTAGTTCGCTTAGGGTCTCTAAAAATATAGGAACGGCCTTGCCCACATCCAAACATACCCACGCCAGCCCCTCCCCGGCCTTCACCCACGCCGGCTACGGTGGTGTTCCGCGCCAATCACACCGACCCTCATCATGGGCGAAGGATAGTGGGGGCGGGAGGGGGAGGCCGACCCCCCGAACTTTTCACTCAGTAGTAGAGAGTATGTAATTTTCGTATAGAAATTTTCGGGTATATACGTTTTCGACCCCCTGTCGGAAATCTCAAGCTTTGCCACTGACCCTCATTCCATGTGGCAGGGGCGTTGGCCTGTAGACTGTAGCTAATGGTCTAACACGTTGTTCTTTGAAATGGACGGTGCCTGTTGCGGGCTTAGGGTAAGCGGAGTGGCGTCGGTAATGTGCGGTAAACTTGGTTTACCGAGTCGGTAAACCACTGCCATGACCAACTTTACCGATTTTGCTTTGGTTGTTCGGTGAACCTACACCGATTCGGTGAGAGGGAGGGAAGGGGGAGAGATGGGTGTGTGGTGGGGTGCAATCCTTCTCAACCAATCACACATTTTTTTGTTTTTTTTTTTTTTAAATAGTTTACCTAAATCCTATTAGGTAAACCACCGCCAATGGTTTTGAGCATTAAGTAACTTATTTAGGTGAATTGACATGACAATGTATGATTGAGTGAATTAGGAGTTTACCTATTCCAAATGTTTAACCACTACCTTCACCCTTACAAACATTAGGAGGCTCACTTGTTGACGTCAAATCTGTAGTTGTTGCACATATATATTTTATTGCTTACTATATCCTGCATGTCAAATGAGATGGCATTATTAACCAAAATAAAAATATCACATCATGATCACACGATCTAAAAATTAGTACCTGAAATTAGAATAAAAGCTTTTGATCTACTAACTTCGCCCACAAGGTTTTTCTCGTGTGTGATGTATAACACCAGCTATTATGGAATTTGATTATTATCCGGATAGAAAATTGCACAACGTATGGAATTTTTGCTCGCCTTGCCAATCAGCTTTCATTGTCGGACGTAATCTACTTGATACCTGATGTGTTGGTAACAACACTATGTAATTGTATTGGTTTTGTATAAGTTTTAGCGTTTCATGGAGTCGTTTTGTGTATGTTTTATTGTACTTATGTTGTATAGTGTTTGTAGGTTAAATAGGTGTTAAACAATGAAAAACGAGCTTTAATGAAGAAGGTTGGAGCGCACGGGTGAAATGAGGAAAAGAAAACAATTCTCCTGTAAAACAGGCTCCCCGCACCACGCGGGGTAGAAGGACAAGACCCCCGCGTCATGCGGGGGGAGTGGAAATTACCGTTTTTTACTTGTATTAGTGTTGAGTTACCTGATGAACAAGCGAAGATCCCCTACGTGGCGCGGGGGAGTAAAAAGAAGGTAAAATTGGGATTTAACCTAATTTAGGCTTGTGGATTAAGTTAACATTCCATATTCGACTTTAAATGAACCAAGAGCATAAGAGAGGTGATTTTCAAGTTCCAAGAGCAGATTCTTTGCGTTTCTTGATGCAAGATCGATCCGACAAGAATGAGTGGCTAAATCTCTTGTGACATCCCCCGAGTGAACGGTTGTTCGGTTTTACACATGAACTTTGTTTGATTACTTTGCAAACTAGTATATTTTGACTACTTTTGTTTGAATTTGGATAAACTTTTGCTTATATTTGAATTACTTGTCTTTTATTAAAACGTATTTGCGATTTCTTGCATCGTTAGAGGGTTGGTAATTACGTGGGTAGTTGATATTTGTGAAGGGGCGATTAGATTGTACAGTTATTATTAAAACTTGTCTTTAATTGTTATTTCAATTCAGAAATCCTAAGGTCATGTCTATATGGTGTTTTAGTAATTAAATGAAGTGTTATGTGAAATCGGTAACCTGAATCTTGGGTGAGAGTTGTTTTTCTTTAATATGATAACACTTTTCTCAAGTAATTTTCTAGTTTCCTTCAAAACCCCCCAAATCTATATTAGTATTAGTGAATATGATTAATTAGTTAAACACTTACCAAATATTCCATGTGGAGACGACCTTACTTACCCATATTTTTATAGGTGTTTAAGTCATAAAATACTTATTTTTTTTAGCCCACAACAGCTACATCAATACCCGATGATTCTTAATGAAATTTGGGCATGGGTGAAGAAATCTTTGAAGCTTTTGGTTTTCTTTAAAGTTGACTTCGAAAAGGCATACATCGGGCCCGTGAACCGGTGTGGGATCAAAATAATATTTCATCAAACTCTCGTTTGCGGCTTCACAGTCTCGCAAGAGAAAAGTGCTCCTCAAAATGGGGCGTGGAGGACAACGACTAACGTGTTGCATGGCTTGTATCGCAAGGGCACATGCACTCGTAACCGCTTCTTCCTCCTCTGCGATTTCTTCGGGTGAAAAAAATATTCGGTAAATATCGGTGAACGAATTCCGATGGGGAGCCCATTATTTTTTAAGAGAAAGTAGGAGTATTATTCTGATGAATGAGAGTTTTTTGAGGTTTGGTTGAGGTGAATGTTAAAGATAAATGGTATATATAGATTGTTTAGGTTTTTTTTATTAAGTATATGACCGTTTGCACTTTGCAACGGTCAGTTTTTTTGAAAATCTCCCCCCTCACGCCGCTATGCTCTTCGCGAGCTTCCGAAATCAAGCACCCATAGCGCCGGCCGTAGAGGTATGGCACAACGCTATGGGGCGCTATGTTGTCTTTGACCGGGTTATGGCGCCCCACTACGGGTGGCCTAATAATGGGTTAACTAAGTGAAAAAAAAAATCAAGTTACAAATATTGTTAATCTGGGCTGAAATGGTAATACTTTTTTCTAAAAGGACTAAACTATGTAGTAAGAAAATCTTGAACTATTTTAATAGTTCCCTGGCTTGGAAGCCTAAAAGTCAACGATTTTCCAAGCCTCGCAGATCTCCATAAACCGAAATGAACCGCAAGTAAGGAAACCGTCGGATAAATCGTGAATAATCAATCATCCGGCATATAATTTTTGCTGTCACCAAGGATATTTGCTGGCCGTTTTCCGAGTTAACTAAAGAGACCAATTAAGGTACAATCTCCAGCGCATGATTTACAATATTGTATAATTCGTTAAAATTTGGAAAGGTTCTTCAGTACTGTATCTGAGTGTGCTCTAGTTTGGTTCCTAAATGATGCATCATGTGGGCATTTTATGGTTGATTCTGCATATGATCTTTTCTGATTCTTAATCTTAAATGGTAGATCTTGTTAGTTTTGGTGGTTTAGACTAATTAATCCATTTCTGCTGTGTGGTGCTGGGACTTGGTCCAGGCAGATTAGTGGCACACCAAAAGTTGGAATACATAACGTTGTTTACATAGAACAAAAAAATAGTGGTTTAATTTCTTTTGATAAATTTGAAATAGTTCTTTTTAAATAGCTTGCTGCCCAAAACTCGTTGAAAATAACTCGCTTAAAATCCGTTTGCATAAGTGGGCTATTTAAGAATCCCAACTTCAACAGATAAAATGACCCACCAAGAACCAGTTTTTTTTTTTTTTGGTATATCTAGTGCAAGATTTATTACTTTTGTTTGTAATATCTATGCATATGTACAAAAACTACAAAAATGATAAAATTTTCCAAAATATAGGAGCTTGCTTGTCGACTCGCGAGTTGACCTGAGCTTTATCCAGGCTAAGTTCGAGCTGAAATTTCAACTTGTTAAAGAGTTTTCAAGCTCAAGCCTGACCTGAGCTCTTTAATCAACCATAGTTAGAAATCTTGATATGTGACTGCGTATATATACCCCTTTCTATGCATGATAGTGTCACACTGTCACGCGTTTCCTGCATACTCTCTTTACTTCTCAAGTTTTTACATTCATTGTAAAACAGAAACAGGATGTCTGCTCCCCTACAGTTCCCATTAAAAGATATAGAATTGGTCACCAACAACTTTGATAAAGAGAATTTCATCGGAGAGGGGTTTCTTGGGAAGATTTATGAAGGACAACTCTCTCTATCCGGAGAGTTAGTTGATGTTGCTGTACGGAGGTTAGATAATAGTTTTAGGCTACAAGAGATTGCGTTTGAAAAGGAGATCTCAACTCTTACTCGAATTGAGCATCCAAATGTGGTCTCAATTGTCGGGTTTTGTTATGAGAACGATGAGATGCTAATTATACAAAAGCGAGTTGCCCGTGGAAGTCTAAGCAGTTATCTAAGTGACCCCAGACTTACATGGATGAGAAGATTGCAGATAAGCGTTGGGGCTGTGCGTGCGTTGAGTTACTTGCATAATGATGTGGGGCACAATTTTAGTGTCATACATCATAATATTAACTGCAATTCAATCTTGTTAGATGAAAACTGGGAAGCCAAAATATCTGGTTTTGAATATTCCATGACAATACCGGCGGGAGGTCTAGACCTGGCATATGAAAAGCTTGGAATCGGGACCTACAAGTCCGACGTGTACTCCATTGGTATCGTATTGTTTGAACTCTTGTGCAGTAGGGAAGCATTCATTTCGAAAGATGATAAAAGTTTTCAATCTTCATTAGCCACATTTCACTATAAAAACCGAAAATTGCATGAGTTTGTTGATGCCGATTTGTATAGCCAAATGGATCAACTATCATTCAAAATCTTTTCGAAAATAGCGTATACATGCCTGATCAATCAAAGAGCACCACCAACGATGAACGACGTCCTCAAAAGACTTGAGAGAGCATTGAAAGTTCAAAAGACGCATGACAATAATGTAAGACCCTACTTGTATTGTTGTTTTTTTCTTCTATCCTTATGTCATAATAGCGCCTATAAGTTCATTATTTTTGTTCTTCGTCGTTACAATTATGTGACAGGATCACTCAAAAGTTGCAGTTGAACGTACAATACCAGACCACTTGAATTTGAAGGTAACAAGTTTATTTGTTTGCGGTATAGGTGTTAAGGATATAATGAACCATCATAACATTTTGTAGTTACAATGGTTGGCATCCCTAAAAGACAAGTGCATGGTTTTCACAACGGAGAAATAAACTACAATTTCCAATCTTTAGACTTTCTTTATAATTAAGTTTAGATTAGCCTTGTTTTACGTTCTTTATAGAGATTTACAATAACTATTAGAAAGCCAACCATTATAATAACTATTAGAAAGCCAACCAAGTCTTATGATGGTTTATATTCTTACCATCATCGTATTAAAAGTAGGACATTTCACCCACTAAAATTGATTTTTCTGATTTGTTTAATTCAATGTTTTGGTAACTCAGCAAGTAGTAGTCTTACTGGTTAATTTGTCGGACCGGTTTCAGAAATTAGATGTCGTGTATAAAACACATGAAACAAAATCATAACCATGCGTGATTATGGTTTTTCTTCAGTGTAATTATGGTTTTTTGTTCATACGTGATTAGGGTTTTGAGTTTTATAACATGCGTAATTTCATATCGTATCATCGTATGTTTAAGGAATATTGAATTTTACACTTTCACTATATATATATATATATATATATATATAGGATCAAGATCAAGAGAAAACCACTCCGAATTGTGAGAACTTAGAGAACTCGGCCTTCCCGTGCGAGTTTTGCCCCCATTTTTTTCACACCCCTAGATTAAAATGTTTAGAAAAACTATCGTAAAAAAGTAAAAAAGTAAAAAAAAAAAAAATCGAAATGGTGTTTTCGGCCCCTTACAGCATCTGTAAAAAGGTGATCATAGAAAAGCATGACATCGGTACGGTAAATGAAAAAGAAAACCTAGTTATTTTTTTTTTTGGAAAAGTTGATTTGTTTTAGTATTTTTGGTAAAAAGAAATTTTGAAAAAACCTTTCATAAGGCCGAGTTCTCTAAGTTCTCACAACTCGTATAATTTTTATTTTACCCTAACCCATATATCATGCGAGAACCACCTTTATTGCGAGAATAGCGATAACCAATGTGAACACAACAAAATAAACCCACAACACCACCAAAAACCTAAAAAAACCTACCCCCCCCACCCAATCTAAATGCTAAAAACTAAACCCTAAAAAAACCTAAAAAATCTAAAAAGCACACAACTTTTTTTTTTAATATTTTTTATCAAAAAATCGCTACTTTTAGTAACAAAAAAAATATTTTTAATTTAAAAAAAAATTTGGCTACTAAAAGTAGCGATTTTTTGATAAAAAAATATTTAAAAAAATTGTTTTTTTATATTTTTTAGGTATTTTTGGTTGTGTTCATATATATATATATAGGTTACTTTGAGAACCTCAGTTTTAATCTTTTAGTGAGAACGTACAGAACCATTATGAACCACTATTTTTTAGATTTAGAAGGTTTTGAATAAATAAAAAAGAGTATAATGGTTACCTCTCAAATAATTTCTCTCTCTCATTAATTAATTAGTTAATTAATTAATTCCCTCTCTTTGTCTTCATTTCCTCCTCCCTCTTTACACATTAGGCTATATTGTGTGGGATAAAGCCCATAGAGGCTTTATCACACCACACGTAGACGACAAATAAGCGGAGAGTTTTATCGTTAACTTGTACGGTGTTGCCCCCTATAAAGCCCCTTTTAACCATATTAAAAAAATAAACAATAAATAAATAAAAGCAAAATCTGATTGGATGATACTATTAGCCGAGATTTATGCCACTGATTACGGTTTCCATATTTTAGAGATTATAATTGTATTTATGTATTGACTATTGTTTGCATGTATAGTGCTAGGGTTATCCCCTATATAAAGGGATCATATGTATTGTTTTGATTGATTTCAGAAAATAATACAACAAGCATTTTTATGGTATCAGAGCTTCGGCTCTTCTACCTTCGATCCTTTCCTGCTTTTCCTTCGTTCCCACAGTAGCTTCGGCTACCCTCTTTTCATTTTTTTTCGAAAAACCCTAGCACAGCCTATGGCCGCCGACGGCAAGAAAGAAGACCAGATGTCTTCGTCCGATAAACCTTCCAAAATCTTGCACCCTGCGTATTCGGTTACTAATGTTCAATCCAAGATACGTACCCTTGACGGTACTAAGGTCAACTATACCTCTTGGGTTAAACTTTTCCGTTTACATGTCGTCGCCTATCAAGTGCTCGATCATATTGACGAGACACCACCACCTGCTGCAACAGACCCTGAGTTTCAGTCTTGGAAAGAACTAGATGCTTTTTTTCTTCAATGGATACTCAGCACCGTATCCGATAACCTGCTGCCCTGTGTGATGGATAATACGACCACTGCTCGACACGCATGGCTGAAACTGGAGAAGTTCTACCTGAGTAATAAGAAAGCAAGGATTGGGGCGCTTGAAACTAAGTTCTGTAATCTGACCTTAATCTGACCTTGGTCGCTTGCTCATCTTTAGACAACTATTGTGAGCGACTCAAAGACCTTGCCAATCAATTAGAAGATGTGGATTACCCGGTTACTGAAGAAAGACTGGTCCTACAACTTGTTCGAGGGCTACCCGCGGAGTTTGACACGACTGCTTCCCTGATAAACGCTAGCAATGCTGATTGGGATCTTGCTAGGGGCATGTTGGAAGATGAGGTTATAAGACAGGAAGCCCGACAAAAGACCTCACAATCGGTCCTTGTTGCCACCACCCCACAACAAAACTCGAAAACCCAACACCCACCACACCCTTCAACCGGTTATAACCAGCAAACACCAAACTCCTACAACCAGCAAACACCACAACAACCCTACTACAACCGACCCCGTGGCCGTGGACGTGGCCGGGGACGTGGGAACCGGGGCCGCGGGCCGCGGTTCAGGACGTGGTACCCCTAACCCATCACCCGGTTGGACTCCCAATAACCTCTCCTATCAACAATGGGTTTGGTGGAACACACCACCTTGCCCATACCCCACTCAACCTACTGCACCATTTTCACAACCCACGGCCCAAACCCCAGCAGCCAATTACACCTCCATACAGCATCCCATGTACCCACAGCAGGCCGCCTACTCCCAGCAACCCCCTGCCTTCAGTCCAGCCCAAACACCAACCGGAAACTATACTCCTCAGGCCCATTATACCACAAACCAGCCCACGGGCTACAATCCTTTGTGTCCATCAGATCTGAACGCGGCCTTCTCATCGATGTAGATAAATTATGACCCGAATCAGCTTAAATATATGGATACTGGAGCTTCCTCCCATTCCACTGATGAGCAAGGTACAATTAAAACTCACAACTCTTTTCCTATTTGTAGTAAAATATTGGTCGGTAATGGCGCGTCTTTGCCCGCTCTAGGGTCTGGAACAGGCTACCTAACCTTACCCAACCGCACCTATATCCTACCCAATATCCTTTACTGCCCACAAATTACTAAAAAGTTAATTTTTGTTAGATGATCTACTCGTGATAACAGTGTTTCCATTGAATTTGACCCCTTTGGTTTTTCTTTGAAGGACCTTCAAAGAACCTTCAAACTGGGCGTCTCCTTTCACGCCACAATAGCACCGGGGATCTCTATCCATGGCATGATCGTTTGGGACACCCCAACTTTCAAGTGTTGGATGTCCTTAGTCGTCATTTTAATTTTCCTTTACCTTGTAAGAAGAACAAACCACCTAGTGTTTGTCACTCATGTCAGCTTTCTAATAGCAAACGTTTACCTTTTTCTGTATCTAATTCATTTACCTTTTCCCCATTTGATATTATTTATTGTGATCTTTGGACTTCACCAGTTTTAAGTAAATCAGGTTATAAATATTATAAGGTGTTGATTGATAATTCTTCACCCTTCATTTGGGTGTACCCTTTAAAATACAAATCCGAAACCTTTTCAACATTTGTTAAATTTCACCGCCTAATTGTCACCCAATTCAATAGAAACATAAAAACTTTTCAGTGTGACCTTGGCGGTGAGTTTGACAACAATGCATTTAAAAGCTTTGCCATCCAACACGGTCTATTATTTCGTTTCTCTTGCCCTCAAACCTCTTCCCAAAATGGCCATGCCGAGCGTATGATCTGTCGTCTTAACGACATCATTCGTGCTCTCCTTATCCACTCACACCTACCTCCTAGCTTTTGGGTCGAAGCCCTCCACACCGCAGCCTACCTCCATAATATCCTACCCACAAAATGACTCAGTTTCTTCACCCCAACTTTTGCCCTCTACCTTCGACACCCCACTTACGACCATCTTCGGGTTTTCGGTTGCGCTTGTTATCCGAACACGTCTGCCACTCAGCCTCATAAACTTCACCCGAGGTCCACCCGGTTCATATTTCTAGGTTACCCACCAGATTTCCATGGGTACCGGTGCTTTGACCCCACTACCGGGAAAGTTTCTATATCCCGGCATGTTACCTTTGATGAAACGGTCTTCCCTTACACCATTCCCAATTTCCCACACCCACATCATCCTACCGTTTCCTAGACGACACTACACCACCACCCAGGTTCACTTTTACCCGTACTGTCCACCCTCCACCACCTTCCACCACCAGCACCATCATCCACCTACCACACCACCACCTCCACCGAGGCCCACCACCACTTCACCATACACCTACACTTACACCCGCAGACAAAGAACCACCCAACAACCACCTGCCCCCACCTCCATCCCGACGGCCTAGTCCCCTTTTCCCAGCCAACCTGTCCCACAGCAGCCGAATACCACCAGACTACCCCCCAGCCAATGACTGCCACCCAACAACCAGCCCACCCCGCAGCCCAACAACCTGCCCGTCCTCCTTCCTCACACCCAATGGCCACACGCTCAAAAACCGGTAGCCTTAAACCTCCCCAACACTCACTTAATACCACCACCATTTCACCTGTTCCTAAAACCTATCAACAGGCCTTCACCGACCCGAATTGGCTGCGCGCCATGCAGGCTGAATTTACTGCTTTACAGGAAAATGAGACATGGGAGTTAGTCCCTCGACCGGTAGATAGACCGGTTATCAGGTGTATGTGGCTGTTTCGCCACAAATTTAAATCAGATGGTTCACTTGAGAGGTATAAGGCGAGATTGGTTGTTAATGGAAAATCTCAAACCATGGGCATGGACTGTGAGGACACCTTTAGTCCGGTTGTAAAACCGACAACTATTCGGAGTTTGTTATCCTTTGCTGTGTCCAAATCATGGCCCATTCAGATGTCAAGAATGCCTTCTTACATGACCACCTAAACGAAACCGTTTTTATGCATCAGCCCCCCGGTTTTATTGATAAACGGTTTACAGGTTTTGTCTGCAGGTTAAAGAAATCGTTATACGAGCTTAACAAGCTCCCCGTGCTTGGTACACACTCTTTGCAAATTACATCTTATCCCACGGGTTTAAGAGTAGTGCGTGTGAGAATTCTTTGTTTATATACAGTCACGGACAGGATATGGCATATCTTTTGCTTTATGTTGATGATATTGTCCTCACAGCTTCGTCTAACAGATTGCTGCACAATATCATTCAGACACTCTCACGAGAGTTTGCTATGTCTGACTTGGCTAACTTACATCACTTCTTGGGTATCAAAGTTACTCGCACTAAGGATGGCTTGTTTTTGGATCAAGCTCAATATGCTAAAGACATAATTTCTCGGGCCAATATGACATTTTGCAAGCCATGTGCTACTCCCGTTGATCTATCATCCAAATTAAGTGCCACCGATGGCCCACTTTTTCATGATCCCACTTTATACGGCAGTCTTGCCGGGGCCCTACAGTATCTGACTTTTACCCATCCGGACATCTCTTATGCAGTTCAGCAGGTGTGCTTATTTATGCACGAGCCACATGAACCTCATTATGCATTTATGAAGCGCATTATTTGATACATACAGGGGACCTTGGACTATGGTATTCGTATGGTAAAATCTGCTACAACTTCTTTGGTTGCATATTCCGATGCTGATTGGGGCGGATGCCCAGATTCCCGCCGCTCTACGAGTGGCTATTGGGTGTTTCTTGGGAATAATTTGCTTTCTTGGTCCTTTAAACGCCAGCCAACTGTTTCACGTTCTAGTGCAGAGGCTGAATACCGCGGCGTTGCGAATGCTGTTGCTGAAGTCACTTGGCTACGAAACTTACTACTTGAACTGCATGTTCCTCTTCTTCAGGCATCGGTCGTTTTTTGTGATAATGTCTCCGCCGTATATCGGTCTTATAATCCGGTGCAACATCAGCGTACGAAGCATATAGAAATCGATATTCATTTTGTACAGGAAAAGGTTCGCCTTGGACATGTTCGGGTATCACACGTCCCAGCTCCGTATCAATACGCGGATATTTTTACGAAAGGATTGTCTCGGCAACTGTTTCAATCATTCAGGTCCAGTTTGACCGTTTGTCCGATGACCGCTCAATCTGCGGGGGAGTATTAGCTGAGATTTATGCCACTGATTACGGTTTCCATATTTTAGAGATTATAATTGTATTTATGTATTGATTATTGTTTCCATGTATAGTGCTAGGGTTATCCCCTATATAAAGGGATCTTATGTATTGTTTTGATTGATTCAGAAAATAATCCAAAAAGCATTTTTAGATACATGTGGGCCCCTTCCTTCTCTTCATCTAACTCCCACTAAGGCTTTGGCTGAGGCCATGCATGGCGCCCCATATGCTAGTGTTGGGGGCGTCACCCAGCTGAGATGCCTGGGGGCGTTGCCCCACACCGGTTACTCTTATTAAACTAATCTAGAATATGATCGTTTATTTTCTATAAGTAGATTAACAATCAAATTGATTAATACCTTAGATTTACATATATGTAATTAAGTATATTATTTACATATATGTAAATTTTCAAACTCCTTATCATTTTTTTTTTGATGATGGAAGTCTATTTGCATGTGTGTAAATCTTCTTATTGATTATCTTCTTCTTCAAACTGGTCTTTTAACATCTTTATACTGGTCATAGAAAGGTTAAACAACATAATGAAATGGCAAAGAACATACCGGTTAATCTAAACCAACTCCTATTGAAGTCATCTTATTTCTTAGGTTAAGATACATTTGTAATATACCTAATGTATGGTAATTATAATTAATTTTATTCAGTTACTTTTTTTTGTATTTAATAACATAATTGCCATGTGTGTAAAAGATAATTAAGTAGCACGGTTCATAAAAGAAAATTTTGCCCGTAAACTCTTAAAAAATTATCGTAAAAAGAAAATTCAATATTTCTCAAATGTACTATAGACACACACTGCTGTCACATACAATTTTTGTTATTGTTGGTGTCAACTGTAAAGAAAAGAAACATTCTAGAAAATTATAAATAAATAAAGTGTCACAAAATTCATATATAATTTCATCATCAACTTTACTATCAAGTGAAGGCTGCAACATTCTCCTTTTCTCTAAACCCATATTGCTGCAGCTGAAGAGCTTGGAACATATGAGGATTCGGCTAGATGATATAGTGACGGCCACAGAAAATTTTGCGGGAAAATATTGCATCGTGTCTGGTGGATTTGGTTCAGTGTACATAGCAGAGCTTGACCATGTGGATTTGGATCGTTTTGCGATTGGAAAAGAGATTGAACGTGAGGTACCTAAGAAACGTGGCACAGTAGCTATTAAATGCATCATTGATACAGAAGATGAACTAGCAGAACAAGGATTTTATGCAGAAATTAAAATGCTTACTAGTTGTAAGCATTCCAACATAATTACTCTACTTGGATTTTGTGACGAAGGTGGTAAAATGATCCTAGTCTATGAGTATGCTTCTAATGGGAGTCTCAATTATTATTTACAAAAAACGAATAACAATCCTGATGACAGTTGGGCTCATCGATTGAAAATTTGCCTTGATGTTGCTAAGGGATTAAGTTTCCTTCACACTAACGAGGGAGAACTACAAGAGATAGTGCACCGTGACATCAAAAGTGCCAACATTCTGTTGGACGAAAATTTTAAAGCAAAGATTGGTGACTTCGGGCTCTCCGTATTCCTCTCTGTCAGTGAAGAGCATCACACTCCGTATTCTAGTATAATTGCAGGCACACCGGGGTACATGGATCCACAATATAGCAAAAATGCTAAATTGAAAAAAGAATTAGATGTTTACAGTTTTGGAGTACTCATGCTTGAGATCTTATGTGGGACAGTAGCCTATGATCGAAAATTCACTAATAACAAGGGGCTCACACTCTTAGCGCGACAACACTTTAATAAGGGAACAATTAAGGAAATGGTAGACCAGAAAATAATTAAAGAGATTACTAAAACCCTCTTTACTTCTGTTGAAGGTCCTGATCAAGAGTCTTTGGACACCTTTTCCAAAATTGCTTTTAAATGTTTGGCAGAAGCACAAGTTGAGCGTCCAACTATGGAAATTGTTGTAAAGGAACTTGAGAAAGCCCAATACTTGCAGGTAAGTTTACGTCTAAAACATAGAATTTTAATTTGTCTATTCAAGTAAGTCTTATGATTTATGGATCGATGTCTTAAAGTCATTAAAAAAAATGTCTCATGTAAGTTGTTTAAAATAAGCCCCCAAAACTTGCAGGTAGGTTTTCCGAATGTACTAATAAACTCACTTAAGAGTAGTTTGTTTTTTTAAAGTCACTGAAATTAAACTTTAATTTGGTGTTTCAATCTTAAATATTTGTTTACATATATTTAAAACTTTTAAAATTAAGTGAAGTCATTGAAACATGTATAATCTTGCTTATTATTTAGAGATATTATTATTTTTTTGAAATTAATTTGAAATATGAGGTAATAGTGAAGAAAAATATTCACTAAACAATAAACATTATAATTGTTTAATTTAAGATAAATGTGAAAAAATATCACCAAATAGTAACCATGATTCATACATATATATAAACATATAGTTAATTATATTAAATCTAGTTTGAATTTTTTATTACATACTTCAATACAACAACCTTTTTAAGATTACTACCCAAAATGGCATGAATATCAATCTATTAATGGAATCAAGTTGATTGTTTCGTGATTCTCAGGAAAAACGCAAAGACGTATTACAAATTTCACTTAAAGACATACAATTAGCCACAAATAACTTCAATTGTGAGAATTTCATTGGATCCAGTGGATTTTCGAAGGTATATAGGGGAGAAGTTTTACCTCCTAATGGACAAACCACCAGAATAGTTGTGAAGCGGTTTTTACATCAGGGTAATGGCATATATTATGATTTCGCCAACGAGCTTACAATTTTAGTGGAGCACCAACATGAGAATGTCATTGCTCTTTTTGGCTGTTGTGAGGAAGGAGAAGAAAGAATCGCTGTTTATGAGTATATGTCGAATGGAAGTCTTGACAAGCATTTGGATAATGCTAGTCTTACATGGGGTAAACGTCTTAAGATAGCTATTGACATTGCAAGTGGTTTGGATTTTCTTCATGGAGGTTTCGTAACAGGAAAGGTGGTGATCCATCGAGACATTCGAAGCAGAAACATTCTACTTGATGGAGAAATGCGTGCAAAAATTGCTACGTTTGGGTTTTCCACAAGGCATTCAATAGAACAGAAAACCGTTATCTTTCCTGCTATTGGCGCCACAGTGACTTACGTGGACCCAGAATACAAGAGGACAGGTGTGTTAAGCAAAGAATGCGATATATATGCATTTGGTATTGTTTTATTTGAGATCATGTTCCGGAGTTTGGCATACTCAAAAAAGTTCGAGAAATATGATTTTCTAGGCACTTTGATTAAACGCCTGTATAAAGAAGGAAAACTCGATAACATGGTGTTTGAGGGTACAAATGAACAAATTGCTTCACAATCGCTCAATATTTTTCGACGGGTAGCCATTCAATGCTTACATGAAAACAGAGAAGAAAGGCCAACGGCACGTCAAGTGATAATCCAACTTAAGAACGCGTTACAAATTCAAGTAAGTTTTCTTTCATTTTTTCATTAGAAGCTACACATCATGTGTTAGCCGTGTGTAGGTTATGTTATCTACGCATCACCTACTCATGTTGGTAAATGTCTATAAATAAAGAAAAACATATGAACAATATTGGCTTAATGGTTTTTATTACCATAACATAAGTTCGTAGAAAGTAAATTTTACAAAAATATGAACCACTGATATAAAGGAGAAGTTGAATAATTTAGGTTTTCTCTCTCTCTTTTTTTTTTTTTTTTTTGGGCAATGGGGTATTGTTAGTAGCAACTTTTAGATTGGAATCATTTTTATAAACATCATTTAGAATACAATTATATATGGTATAAATGTACTAGGTGACAACCCACATATTCAACTCCTGTTGTTCATACCATCCCATTAATAAAACTCGTTTATTTAAAATAGCTAGATTCATTTGCTCCATATTTTGACTATTTGATTACTTTACCCAAAAGAGACTGTAACTAAGAGGACTTTAATTTATTTAATTTAAGGTTAAATACAACCTATAAAGTGTTTCAGCTATTATACCGTTTTATGTGAGAAGATGAATAGTTTGATAACATTCAGTAGGTTATGGCTTTAATAATTATAAATGGAAGTTGGGTGGGATTAGCCCCCCCCCCCCCCCCCCCCCCCTCTAAATCAACCGTCTGGTGGGCAGGTTACGTTAATGTATTATATAGTAACAACATGAATAAACCTATGAAGTATGAACACAACTAACTTGAATTTAAACCTTATCAAGTCCCAGAAAAGCCACTAACGTACCATACTACCATTAATACCTCATGTCATATAAAAATACTTGCAAGACCTTTAAAATTGGAAAAAGAACAAAAAATCCTATCTTAACCTTTCATCATAAATGGATTTGTACGCAATCAAGAAAATACTACTTTTTAGGCATAAAGTATAACACATCTCACCACCTATTAAAGGATATAATGAATATAAAAAAAGCAATGCCCTCATAACCTGCATACAAAGCATCATCACTTAATACTTATTATTTTTTGATCATATAAAGATGACATGGCATTTTAGAACATATCGTCACTATTGATTCATTGAGACTATGGATGAGCTCGGTTCCAGCCAGATCGAAAGATCGAAATACTGGTACCAAAAATCCCAAAAAACCCAAAAAAATGGATATGGGTACCGAAAATTCCCTGTACGGTACGTTTTGGTACTGGTACGGACCAATATTTGAAGATTAAAAAACCGATAAATACCACCGGTATTGTACCGGGCCGGTACCGAAAACACTAAATGTTGGTACATAATCTGTACCGAAAATTGAGTAGGTTCGGAAAATTCGGTACCAGTTCCAAACCGGATACCGATACCATTTGCTCATCCCTAATTGAGACCCATTGTTTGTCAGATCATATCAGTCAACATTCTCTTTGATAAATGGCTTCTTATTCCCATTCTACTCTATATTTGGCTTTCAGCAAGCTGTACACATATTAAAATTTTAAGAAAATACACATATTAAAACTTTATAAATATATGTAAAAAAAGATTTTAAAGGAGCACCCAGCGGTTAAAAATTAGAGTTTAAATGGTCACGATTTAATCTCAGCAAGATCTAATGGTGAAGAACAATTTGAAAAGCAGTTAGACTTAATGGGATCACTAATATATATAATTTATAGAATAGAAACATGTACTTATATGTATATCATGTATTAGATGAGACCTAAATCAATTTGTAGAATCGAAACATGTACTTATATGTATATTATATACATGAAAGATGAGAGAGTCGAATAATATATCTTCGGGTCCCTTTAAAGATTAAAACTATTAGCTCTCCGAGTTAGCTTCTTTCTTAAGTTAACTTTATATCAGAAGATAACTAAAATTCTATTACGTATCCAAGCTCAACATTGGCCAGCATGTAATTTTTTTATGCAAGTGTACGGTTCTACTTTCTAGTTTTGACCCATAAAAGACATGTTTATAGACTTTAATGCATCAATTGATTATAAAATTACATGCAAAAAATTGCATGAACTTGGGAATTGAGAATGTAAAACACAATATACTAGTTCATACCGAATGTTAGACAAAAAATTTAATGTAGAGTTAATTACTGTTTTCGTCCCTGTGGTTTGTCAAAAATCACTATTTAAGTCCATTAGTTTAAAAATTGTGATTTCAGTCCCTATGGTTTCACTTTCGTAACCATTTCAGTCCACCTCGTAACCGTTTCAGTCCATGTACTTACAGAATAAATGGATTGAAATGGTTACGAAAGTAAAACAAGGAAATGATTACGAAAGTGAAAACCACAGGGACTGAAATGATTACGAAAGTGAAACCACAGGGACTGAAATCGTAATTTTTAAACTAAACTGAAATAGTGATTTTTGACAAACCACAGGGACGGAAACAGTAATTAACTCTTTAATTTATTTGAATTAGTTGTCAAGTACTTAATTGAGTCTCTAATGATTGGCAGGAAAAAGGCTTGGGCATTGTTAGAATTCCATTTGAAGACATAAAATATGCCACAAATAATTTCAGTAATGAGAAGTGCATTGCAACAGAAAGACATGGAAAGGTATACAAAGGACAACTTCCACATGCTAATGGACATGAAATCATTGCTGCAAAGCGGTGGGATAGGATTCACGATCAAGAATATGCCGAATTTCATCGAGAGCTAGAAATTCTTTTCAAGTTTAAACACAGGAATGTCATTCATTTGGAAGGCTATTGTGATGAGATGGATGAAAAAATCACTGTTTATGAGTATGCGTTTAATGGAAGTCTTGATAAGTGGTTGGACAACATAAGTCTTACATGGACGAAACGGCTTGAGATATGCATTGGTGTTGCAAGTGGGTTGGATTTTCTTCACGGAGATGTTCTAAGACAAGAGACCGTGATACATAGGGGCCCCACAACTAGTAACATTCTACTAAGTATTGATTGGGAAGCAAAAATTACTGATTTTGGGTTTTCCTTGATAAGTCCAAATAATCAAGATATCGACTACGTCTTCGAGGAGAAACCTGCCGGTGGTAGTCAGGGCTACATTGACCCAACATACGAAGAAACGAGTACAATAAGCAAAGCGTCTGATATATACTCATTTGGTGTGGTTTTATTTGAGATATTGTGTGGCAAATTGGTGTATTCAACTAGTTACCATGGTATTAACCAACAGTATCTAGGTCCTTTGGCTAAAAACTACTACGAACAAAGAAAACTTGATGAGTTGGTGTTTGAGGGTATAAAGGAACAAATTGTGCCACAATCATTGTCTACATTTGCAGATATTGCCTATAAATGCTTACATGATGAACGACATCTGCGGCCAACAGCAGGTCAGGTGGTTAAACAACTCAAGGAAGCGTTGGAATTCCAAGTAAGTTACATTGTTTTACAAAAGTGGCTTTCTTTTTGGGCACGTGCATCTAACTATAATAAATTTCTCACATAACATAATGTAAATGGAGTAAAAGTGGCTGTAATTTGTATTTACTGAATGAATAGAATTGATACAATGGATCCCTTTATATAGGGATAGAACCCTAGCCTAAATAAGGAAACCATAATAAAAACTAAATACAATACAATCAATAATATATGGAAATAATCCCCTGCTGTATAATGTTCGGCTAATACTCCCCCGCAGTTTGAGCGGTCATGGGGCAAACGGTCAAACTGGATCTGAATGTCTGAAAAAGTTGCCGAGATAAGCCCTTCGTAAAGATATCGGCGTATTGATACGGAGTAGGAACATGGAGAACTTGAACATGTCCGAGGCGCACCTTTTCGCGAACAAAATGAATATCAATTTCGATGTGTTTGGAGCGCTGATGCTGCACCGGGTTATCAGACAAGTACACTGCTGAAACGTTATCACAGAAGACGACTGAAGCCTGTATAAGGGGGACACGCAGCTCTAGCAGGAGATTACGAATCCAAGTGACTTCAGCTACTGCATTAGCAACACCGCGGTACTCAGCCTCTGCACTAGAGCGGGAGACGGTAGCTTGACGCTTAGACGACCAAGATAGTAAATTATTTCCAAGAAAAACACAATATCCACTAGTAGATCTCCGCGAATCTGGACAGCCGCCCCAGTCCTCATCCGAGTATGCAACCAAGGAATTTGTAGCTGATTTTACCATGCGAATACCATAGTCTAGGGTCCCCTGAATGTATCGAATGATTCGCTTCATAAAGGCATAGTGGGGATCATGAGGCTCATGGATAAACAAGCAGACCTGCTGCACGGCATAAGATATGTCTGGCCGGGTGAAAGTGAGATACTGTAGGGCTCTGGCAAGGCTTCGGTAGAGAGTGGGGTCATGGAACAACGGACCATCAGTCGCACTTAATTTTGAAGAATCAACAGGAGTGGCACAAGGTTTACATGCTGTCATATTGGCCCGATTAATAATGTCTTTCGCATACTGAGTTTGGTCCAGAAACAGACCAGTAGCCATGTGGGTTACCTTGATCCCCAAAAAGTGATGCAGTGTACCAAGGTCAGACATGGCAAACTCTCGAGAGAGCGTCTGAATGATGTCACGCAGAAGCTTGTCAGAAGAAGCTGTGAGGACAATGGCATCCACATATAGTAAAAGATACGCGATCTCATGGCCGGAACTGTATATAAACAGAGAATTGTCACACGCGCTACTTCGAAACCCGTGGGATAAGATATAATTTGCAAAACGTGTGTACCAAGCGCGTGGGGCCTGTTTAAGCCCGTATAGTGATTTCTTTAACCTGCAGACAAAACCTGGGAACCGTTTATCAATAAAACCGGGTGGTTGGTGCATGAAGACTGTCTCGTTTAGGTGGCCATGTAGAAAAGCGTTTTTGATATCCAACTGATGAATGGGCCAACCTTTGGAAACTGCAAGAGACAGTACGGTGCGAATCGTGGCAGGTTTCACCACTGGGCTAAAAGTATCCTCACAGTCAATGCCCACAGTTTGTGATTTCCCGTTAACAACTAAGCGTGCCTTATACCTTTCCAACGTACCATCTGATTTAAACTTGTGGCGAAAAAGCCACATGCATCTGATCACCGGTCTATCAACCGGTCTAGGGACCAAATCCCACGTCTCATTTTCCTGTAAAGCAGAATATTCAGCCTGCATGGCGCGCAGCCAGTTCGGGTCGGTAAAAGCCTGGTTGTAGGTTTTGGGGACGGAGGAGATGGTAGTGGTGTGAAGGGAATAAAGAGGAGGTTTCAGGCTACCTGTTTTGGACCTGGTAGCCATCAGATGGGACGAATGCGGTTGAGTAGGTGGCTGGGGTATAGCCGGTGACTGGGGAAAAGGAGGTGTTGGCTGTAGGTGAGGGCCGTAAGGGCGGGGTGGGCTGGTCGGATCTATAATGGGTGGGTTAGGATCGGCCGATTGAGGTGCTGGGGTTTGGTGGGGTGGGCGGTTGAGGCGAGAGTATGTGTAAGGGAAGGGGGATATGGTAGTGGGCCGTGGGGTGGTCGTTGGTTTTGGGGGCTGGTAGGTGGGAGCTATGGGTGGGGCAAAGGTGAAACCAGGTGGGAGGTTGTCGTCTAGGAACTGGTAGGAGGTGGTGGGAACGGGAATGGTATAGGGGAAGACAGTTTCATCGAATGTGACGTGCCTGGAAATTGAGACTTTCCCGGTGGTGGGGTCAAAGCACCGGTACCCACGAAAGTCTGGTCGGTAACCAAGGAAAATACACCTTGTGGACCTCGGGTGAAGTTTGTGTGGTTGAGTAGCGGAAGTGTTCGGATAGCAAGCGCATCCGAATACCCGAAGGTGGTCATATGTGGGGTGCCGAAGTTAGAGAGCAAAGGTAGGTGTAAAAAAGTTGAGTCTTTTAGTTGGGAGAATATTGTGTAGGTAAACGGCGGTGTGTAGAGCCTCGACCCAAAAGCTAGGTGGAAGGTGGGAGTGGATAAGGAGAGCGCGGATGATGTCGTTTAGACGACGAATCATGCGCTCGGCACGACCGTTTTGGGAAGAAGTTTGGGGACATGAGAAACGAAATAACAGGCCGTGTTGGGTAGCAAAGGTTTTAAAGGCATTGTTGTCAAACTCACCACCAAGGTTGCACTGGAAGGTTTTAATTTGTCTGTTGAATTGGGTGGCAATTAGACGGTGAAATTTAACAAAAGTGGGAAAAGTTTCAGATTTGTATTTTAGCGGGTAGACCCAAGTAAAATGTGAAAAGTTCTCAATCAATACCATATAATATTTATACCCAGATTTACTTGACACTGGTGAAGTCCAAAGATCACAATGAATGATATCAAACGGTGCAAAAGTATAAGAATTAGATGCATGAAAGGGTAAACGTTTGCTATTGGAAAGTTGACAAGAATGACAAATACTAGATGATTTGTTCTTATTACAAGAAAAATTAAAAACAGCACGTCCAAGACTTGAGCGCCGGGGTGCCCCAAACGATCGTGCCATGGAAGAGAAGATGAGGTGATGAAGGCTGCTTGAGGTGGTAGTTCTGGTGGTGTGACTGGATAGAGATCCCCGGTGCTATTGTGGCGGGAAAGAAGACGCCCAGTTCGAAGGTCCTTCAAAGAAAAACCAAAGGGGTCAAATTCAATGGACACACTGTTATCACGAGTAAATCGTCTAACATATATTAACTTTTTAATGATTTGAGGGCAGTAAAGGAGTCTGGGTAGAATGTAAGTGCGGTTGGGTAAGGTTAAATATCCCGTACCAGACCCTTGAACTGGCAAAGTCGCGCCATTGCCGACCATAATATTACTGTAAATAGGAAAAGAGTCGGGAATTTTGATCATACCTGGTTCATCCGTGGAGTGAGATGTAGCGCCTGTGTCCATTACTGAGTTCGGGTCATAGTTAAGCTGCATCGAGGAGAAGGCGGCATTGAGATCTGATGGACACATCGGGTTATAACCCGTAGGCGGATTGGGGCTGAAGTGGGCCTGCGGCTGATATGGGGCCGAAGGGTAGGTAGGTGGGCCGTAGGCAGCAGTAGGTTGGGTTGGGTTCGGCTGAGGTGCAGGAGAGTAATGGGCGGATTGGGTTTGGGCCGTGGGTAGGTTGTATGGTGCAGTGGGCTGGAAAGCAGGTTGAGTTGGGTAGGGGCAAGGTGGAGTGTTCCACCAAGCCCATTGGGGGTAGGTTGGGTGACTTGAGGGCCAAGTTTGAGAAGATGATGTCGGTCCGCGGCCAGAGCCACGTCCCTGGTTGCTTCGTCCTCGGCCACGGCCACGACCGGTTCGGTGGTAGTAAGTCTGTTGGGATGGTGGGTTAAAGGAACCAGATTGGGGGTGATGGTTAGGATGCGGTTGTGGTTGTGAGTGGGACGAGTGGTTTGGAGTGGTGGCAACATGAACGGACTGGTTGGTCTTTTGGCGGGCTTCTTGTCTAATACGTTCATCTTCCAGCATGCTACGAGCAAGATCCCAATCCGCACTGTTGGCATTGATGAGAGAGGCGGTTGTGTCATATTCTGCAGGCAAGCCTCGAACAGGTTGAAGTACCAACCTATCTTCAGTTACGGGATGGTCCACGTCTTCCAGCTGGTTTGCTAAGTCTTTGAGGCGCTGACAATAGTCGTCCAAAGACGAACAAGCAGATAAAGTGAGGTTGCAAAACCTGGTTTCAAGGGCCCCAGCCCGAGCTTTCTTGTTGCTTAGATAAAGTTTCACCCAAGCATGTCGAGCCGTGGGGCCACTGTCGAGAACTCGGGGTAAAAGATCATCAGACACAGTGCTGAGAATCCATTGGAGAACGAGAGCATCAAGTTCCTTCCAAGCTTTGTACTCGGCTGCGGTCTCTGGTGGGGGTTCAGTTCCATCGATGTGGTCAGTAACTTGATAGGCCACAGCATGGAATCGAAACAGCTTAACCCAAGACGTATACGTGACCTTGACGCCATCAAGGGTACGTATCTTTGACTGCACGTTGGTGACCGAGTAGGCTGAGTGCAGCTGTTTGAGTGATTTATCGGAGCCAGAAAACTCAGGCTCATCTTTCTTTTCGTCTCCGGACATAGTGTGAGGAGGCTAGGGTTTTCGGCGCAGACAAGGGCTGTCGAAACAGCTGAAAAAAAAACGAAACAGGGAAGGAGGGAAGAGGGTATGCAGAGCCTAGGGCTCTGATACCATAAAAGTGGCTGTAATTTGTATTTACTGAATGAATAGAATTGATACAATGGATCCCTTTATATAGGGATAGAACCCTAGCCTAAATAAGGAAACCATAATAAGACAATGTGTAACGGGGGCTCCATATACCGCCATAAAGCCCCTATAAAGCCCAAACACCATTACGGAGGGGCTTTATGAGTTTGAAAATGGTGGCTGGCGTGATATGTATAGCGCTTGATGGGGGGAGGATTTTGAAAAATGGACCAATCACAAACAAGCATGCTTTTTTATATTAATTAATAAAATTGAAAATTATTAAATAGGTAATGATGGGTAGGGGCTTTATGACTACGGGCTCTAGTGATATAACGCCCCATAAAGCCCCCGTGTGACGTGGCACGACACGTGTCGCATAACGCCCCACAAGGCTTTATGACTACGGATGGCCTAAAAACTAAAAACAATACAATCAATAATATATGGAAATAATCCCCTGCTGTATAATGTTCGGCTAATATGGAGAACTTAAATAAGATTTTATATGTTTTTTTTTAATTATTATATAGGTGGATTGTGAAACTTGGGAGCCTAAACTGCCTAGCGACTACAAAGCAATAATCAAACAGTCACAAACCCCTGAGATCTACTCTACCAAAAAGAAAAAAGATCTTTATGACATGCTATGTGAAGGAATCCTCATTCAAAAAGGAAAAGTGGTAAATAACTTAGTCCCTTATCTCATATATTTTGTTTACTAGAGGGTGCCTTCGTGTTAGCTTTTTCAATATTATGAACGACGTTCACCTCTGGAACTTAATCTGTTTTGTTTTGTTTTGTTTTGTTTTGTTTTGTTTTGTTTTGTTTTGTATAATAGTGGTTTTGGTTGGACAGTAATAACAACAGCAATGAGATGGTATCAGCAACATTGTTTACATATAAAAACCAGAGTTCACAAAAGTGGAGACGTATCCACAAATCAAGGTTCTTATCTCCCTCTCTCTCTCTCTCTCTCTCTCTCTCCCGCACTCTCTCTAGACAGTTGTATATTAAGGTCATTATTAGCAGAATTCATGATCACTAAGTTAAAGATTAGTTGTTAGTTTAAACTCATGAAAAAAGGATACAGTCTTTCTTTACTACAGAACAAATTATATATTAAATTCCAGAAAGAAATTGTGCAGCCATAAGATTTTGAAAATATACTGTACTGGTTAGTATGTATTATCAATTAGATCTTGTATTTGTTATGATGTATTTTCATCATAGAAAAAGGCTTCATTCAGACTTTAATACATGTTCAGGTTCGAGAGAGTGCCGATGATGATGGATATTTCAAATCTAAAGATTCAAACCCAGATAAAGGCTCAATTTTTAACTCCAAGTATCACTTATGGGGTTTATCTGGTCTTCAAATTTGGTGAACCAAACCAAATTTCAGGTGAACACTTGTATGTCAACTTGAAGTACAAAAGGAAGGATGAAACCTTCCATGCATATTTTGCAACATGGAGAGACGAGAAGTGGTTGATGATTGAATTGTACCGGTTCTTGAATACTGAGGACGCCGGTGATTTTGAGGTTTTTCTAGAGAGTTTTTCACAATATTATTGCAGAAGTCGTGCCATCTACATTGAAGGCATTGAGTTTCGAGCCATTGACAATGCAAGTTTCGAAATATATGATTTAGTTCTGATTTTAGATTCTTTCCTATATATTTTTTGAAACAGAAGTCACTGTATTTGTAACTTTTTCATGTTTCACTTTATATGTTTATAACATGGTCCTTTAATTTTATACAGGTGACTCATAAAAAAATCGAGAAATTAAATGATGTCCAGCAAACCATGAGATCAAACTTGAACATGGGTCAGATTCAACATCTACCAACTGACTATGATGAAAGTTACGAGTTCTCCGAAACATATGATGAGGGTGCAAAGGTCCTTATTTTTCTTTTGAACAAAGTCCATCTCTTCTCTGAAAAAAAAATATTTCTTGCGGTTTGGTTATAAATTGGTTAAACTGTTTGATGGACAGTTGTTCCAGCTAGGTGAAATGAGCAGAAAGAAACATCTTATGCTTTCTGCAAAGGAGATTATGTATGACTCTTCCATGAAGCCTTTCAAATCAAAACCCTCGGAACAGTCGAGGTTTGTGTTTTGACGATACTTCTGTTGTCTATGTTTAGTTAATAGTTGGAGTATACTCATGATGCTAGATTTTAAAACTTAAAAAATGTTATAAAAAAAATACCAAAGATACATAAATAGAGGGATGTGAAAAGTTTCACCTCTTAAATGTGGTTAAGTAACTAAGTAAGTAATCATGTGACATTTGTACATCCAGTTTTCAGGAGGTGATTGAGGTGCTATCACAACAAGTATTTCGTCTCAAGTGCAAGATTGAAAGTCGAACGTTGTCACCAGATACAGATTATAGGTGTTACCTGATATTCAAGCTTTCAGAAAAATGTTTTGGCCTGCATTGTCCTGTGAAAGTACGAGATCTACTCCACCGAAGTAACAAAAAGACTAAAGCTTTTTATTTTAGAACCCCGAAAGCATGGAATATACATGATATCATCCAGGTCCCACAAAAAAGGGACGATGGATGGATGGAGGTCAATGTGTGGAAGTTTAACTCCAGGGATGGGCCTAGAAATGGTTGTATTCATGTAAATTTGAAAGTTATAAGTTACGAAGGAACAATGTCCGGCCTTATTGTATGTGGCCTCGAGTTTCGGCCAATGTAATCATAAGAATAGTATATATTTTCAGCCACGTTGTGTTCTTAATATTAATATTTTTGTAACTCATGTTGTATGTACCTCCTGAAGAAAAACCTTACAAAGCAGTTGCTTTGTCAAAGTGTATGTATTAATTTTATGCGATGTGTAGATTGGGAAATGTGCAAAGCTGAACTTTCCGCTTGACAATAAAGAAGTTATCGTAAAGATCGTTGCAAATAGGCTGATGATGGTCATCATCTCTTGGGCAGCTAGTGATTTGCAATACAAGCTTTTATATTACCTCAGAAGTAAGAACAGTCTGCATCTTCAAAGATCGTTGCATGCATCTAGAAGGCAGAATTACCTTCTGTTTGGCAGGTAGGAGGCTAGTTTGATTTGGGACTAAGTTGAAGGAACTTAACAAGGTTAGAAGTCTATTGTTCAGTTATATATTACAATCTCTTGTGATAATGAAATAAATGTGAATGGAATAAGGAATAAAGATTACAAGATACCAAAACCAACTAGTTTAATACCCGTATGATGGACGGGTATACCAATGGTATAATGACATAAGTATTATATATGTATATACAAAAAGCAACATGTACCCCTTTGTTTAGCACACATACCCCTTTGATTAATACATACCCCTTTGTTTAACACTCATACCCCTTTTTTTCAAAAAACATGTACCCCTTTTGTTTAACACACATACCCCTTTGTTAATTTATACGGCTTTGTTAACACACATACCCAATAGGCGTGTCTGTTTGTATAGGTAGTGACAATTAGATTGAAACGGTTATATAGTTACTTGAAATAACTTATCGATGCGTAAATAACCTATAATTGAATAACAAGTTGATTGAATAAACAAAAAACTTTCGTTTTGCCGCTTCAAAACCATTATAACTTATCATCATAAATACAAAAGGCAACAATAATAATTAATCTAGCTAAAGGCTACGTCAACTCAAATAATCTAACCAGATTCCACATCCTAACTGTTATTTATGCACCGCTTCCACCGAACACCAAATCGCCAATTTGTTTAATATCCCCAAATCCATGTTCTTATTTCTTAGCCCCCTCAATGAAAATTCATAAATCAAAGCAAATCCTCCGGTTGCGATCTCAATCAAAAATAATATTTTAAATTTTATTCATTCGATTCAATCATAAGTTATTTCTATGATTTTCGTTTTGCCTTCTTGAATCGCGTTAACCATGGCATCGCTAATGTTTTTTTCTCCATAAACCTGCGCTCTCCAACCCATAATTTGCTATCCATGTTATTATAACATGAAATAACTTTTTATTTACTTTACAAAATATGTTTTCTTGGCTGAATTTCTGGTAGATGACATAAATACATGTTACCTATGATATTAGTGTGTATGAACCTGCGTCCCATAATTGATTTTCATATTGTTATAACATGAAATAATTTGTTCTTTGCATGTTTATAATTATAGAAGATGATTTCAGTGTTTAAGTGTTTAATTCCTGGAAAATGACGTAAATGGGTGTGAAGTATGATATTAATATGTAAGAACATGGGTTTGATTGGTGTATATTCAAGCAATATATTATCGTCTTCATAAAATACTCATATTAAACAAATTAGTATTTCACTAAAAATTAAAACACAAAAAAATTTGAGAGTATGTGTGGCTGTCCCACAGAACAAAGGTGTTAGTTTGGTTTGAAAATTCATTTGGAAGAATTGATTGATTTTTCTTCAACGGGCAAAACACATCAATGCCCAATGGATAATATGTGTGACTGTGTGTGTAGTGGGCTCTTTATCAAATATTGCAAAATACTATTTTTGTTGAATTTGGAAGGAATTTCTATATTCATTCCGGTGTGCAGCAGGCACTATAATTTATAATTATGATAAACTCAATAAGTAAGGATAGCAAATTGCAAAGAGCATGTATGTATATAGTATGTGATTGTATGGGAGAGTGCAGAGGGAAAGAATTCGCTTTGATTACCCCTTTGAATGAAGAGAGAGATCAATGTGTGTTTGTGTGTTTTTATGAGAGAGATGAAGGAAGATGAGATTTTTTGGGTTGGCGTGCATTTATGTGATTAAAATATATATTATTATAGGAAATTTAAATAATATCTTTGAAAACATTGGCCAAACTCAAATAGCTTGGATTGTAACTTATATTTGGCCGGTTTAACCCAAACACACGGTCACCATGGTTAGTCAACTGGGATTGTGTGTATTGCATTCACTCTCTCTCGCTTTCTTGCCGACCGCCGGAGGCTCGACGAAGTCTAGAACCTAGGGTTAGCGTGAGTGGTCGCCGGACATTGCTGGCTGGACCATTCTCACTAACTTCAAGCTTCGAACCTTCCATTCCCCTTTGGGGTTTGGCTGTGAGGGTGCCTCCCGTCTCGTCGGTTGTCTCCATCGGTTCCCCCGTTCGGATTTTGATTGCTTAGCGGGCCTGTTATCAGTCGCATAGCCTGGTCTGTTTGCTTGAGTGGTACGAGTTTCGTTAACCTTTTAAAAATCTGTGACGGCTGTTCCATGGAGAATAACGGGAAAGGTCAGCCCGACAACATGGATGGGGTAGTCTCGAATATCACCAAGTTCTTCGTTTCTAATTTACCGGAAGGGTGCACGCCTTGGGAATTGCGTCAGGGACTGGAGGGCTTTGGTTCCATTGTTGGGACGTTCGTGGCGAAGAAAAGAGATAAGAGTGGCAGCAGATTCGGTTTTGTAAGTTTTAAGGAGGTTAAAGACAAACTCGTCCTGGAAAAAGAACTAAGGGGAGTCAAGCTAGGTGATTCGAAGTTGAAGGTGAATATAGCTAGGTTTGCCTTGGAGAATTCGGGGTGCAATGTGCTGCCGGAGATCAAGATAAGCAAGCCGAGTCCTCTCGCCCAGAACGAGAATGCTAGACAGTTCCCCCTTAAGTATGGTAGATCCTTTCGTGATGTCTTAGGGTCGTCTAGTGGTGGTGGAGGTTCTCTTCAGGCCTCCGGTTTGTTCAATGGGATTGGTGCGGACGGTCGGGAAAGATCGGTTGTCGTGCCTGATAGAACGTTAGTGTTTAAGGAGTTATTTGGGATGGCGGTGGTCGGTAGGACGGTGGATCTGGAAACCCTTGTTGATTTCCACAGGCTCATGAGGATTGCGAAGATCAGCTACAATAAAATTCAGTACCTAGGAGGGTTGTCCATTCTTATTTCTTTCCCTGACACGGATTCGGCTAACCGTTTTTTGGACTCCCGGGTTGTCTGGTCCCCTTGGTTCTCTAAGCTTGAAGCGTGGGGAGGTCAGTCGATGCCGTTGGAGAGAGTGGCATGGCTAAGGTTGTGTGGTGTTCCGCTACACCTGTTAGATTCGGATGTTCTCAAGACCATTGGTGAGATTTTTTGGAAAGTTGTTCATGTCCCCGAATTCTTGGAAGCGGACCAAGATCTGTCTGTATTCAGGATCGGCATGTTAGCAAGTGAAGCTCAGAGAATTAGGGAGACGGTGACGATAAAGTGGAAGACTAGGAGTTTTAGGGTGTGGGTGGAGGAAGAACAGGAGGTTTGGGTGCCGGATTGTCTGGTTAGATCGGACGGGGAATCGTCGGAAGGGGGTCGGCTATGCAGTCATCTCCGGTGTGCCGGGTGGATCCTTCCGGCCCCGAGGAAGTTGAAGGTTCTTAGAAGTCGAAAGGTGTGGAGGAAGTGGAAGAGTCCCCAGCAGCCAATGTTGGGCTTCTCCATAATAACTCTACCATGCATGTTGCAGGAATTAATGTGGGTGTTGGTCCCAAGGAGGATCTTGTGGGGGCGCGTGGGGCTGACGTAGGTTTTAAGGCTGCAATACCTGAGGTGGGTCCTAGTGGAACCTTTATGGATACTGGGCCTTTATTATCGGGCTTTACATCCCAACCTAGGCCTAGTTCTTTTAAAGATCGTCGGATTAGCAATTTGGGCTCCAAATCTAGGTTGGGCAGGGCCCAAAGGAGTGGTGGTTTATCTCCTGTGGATCAGAGACCCAAGAAAAGGCCTAGAAGTGTGGAGATGGATCAGGAACCTGGGTTTGGATTCGTTGGCTTCACTGACAGGGTGAATAGGGTGGAAGAACATAAGATTTCGGATGATCAAGGCGTTGATGGGGGGTTCGATCTCAATGTTAGTGCTAGGCCGGAATCCTCCTCTTCAGGGAGGCCGATGGATCCTGTGGCGCCAGTCCTTTCGATTGGAGAGCAGGAGGTCTCCGCTCATACGGCACGGTCTCAAGTGGATATTGAAGTTGAGAAGACGATGGAGGTGGGGGCTAAAATCGGAGTCGACCTTCTGGATCATTCTGAATATATCAGGAAGTCAGTGCTTTCTTCAGGTATTAATGTGGTTTCACTATGAATGTCTTATCTATCAATATTAGAGGAATCGGGGGGAATCATAAGCCGGGTTGGATCAGTTCATTGAGAAAGGAACATGGAATTCATTTTTTGGCTATTCAAGAGTCTAAACAGGCCAATGTTAGTCGTTCAGATTTATAGAAATTTTGGGGAAAAAGGCAGATTCGGGATGGAGTCGGTGGATTCGTCGGGTCTGTCAGGGGGTCTTATCTGTTTGTGGGATGAGGATGTTTTTAGGATGGAGGTCTCGAATAAGAACAGGTATTTCCTTCATGTTAGATGCTCTTTGGTGGGTAGTAATGTGAAGGTCAATATCCTTAACATCTATGCCCCCCAAAGTATACCGGAAAAGAAAGAGGTGTGGGATATGTTGATCATACTGATGAACAGTCTTGACGGTCGATGGATTTTTGCTGGTGATTTCAATGCTGTCAGGTTTAGAGAGGAGAGGAGGAATTGTTCCTTTAAGCCATTATGTGCGTCCAATTTCAACTCTTTTATCTTCGAGGCCGGATTGATTGAATATGATTTGAGAGGCTCTCTTTTTACTTGGCACTCGGAGAATGGTAACAAATGCAGCAAGCTAGACAGATTTTTGGTTAGTTTTGAGTTTTTCAATGACTGGCCGGAAGCTCGAGTTCAGGCTCTTCCGAGGCTGTGGTCCGATCACTGTCCGATCATTTTGATCACTAAGTCGGTCAATTTTGGGGCGAGACCGTTCCGTATTTTTAACTCGTGGTTGGGGAAAGAAGGTTTCTCGGAGGTGGTAGAGGAGGCTTGTAATTCTTTTATTGATTTGGGTGATGCGCCGGACGTTCTTTTTATTAGAAAACTGGGTTTCATTCGGGGTAGAATTAGAGAGTGGAGGGACATAATGGTTAAAAAGGAGGGTGAGATGTTCAACTGTGCTAGCGAGGAAATTGCGGCGATTGATTTGATTTTGGAATCTAGGGATTTAACGGAGGAAGAGGAGTGGATTTTAGCGGAGAATAAAAATATTTTGGCCGAGATTGATCTTGCCAGAGTGAAGGATTTGAAGCAAAGATCACGGGTTAGATGGGCTAAAGAGGGAGACGAAAACTCAAAGTTTTTTCATTCTATGATTAATTGTAGAAAGGCTAGTAACGTGATTCATGGGATTGATATTGGGGGTGTTTGGGTTGATAAACCTTCTCTGGTCAAAAAGGAAGTTTTCAACTTTTTCAGGTCCAAATTCGTGGAGGAGTGCGAGAACCGGCCTCGGTTGTCTTGCTCTAATTTGTCTAAAATTTCGGATGCTGAAGCTTTGTTGCTGGAATCTCAGTTTTAGGTGGAGGAGGTTAAAGCCGCTGTGTTCGACTGTGGTGATGATCGTGCCCCCGGCCCTGATGGGTTTAATTTCAGGTTTTTTAAACGATTCTGGCGGTTGTTCGAGGCTGATTTCGTTAGGATATTGGCTGCGTTTCACGATACTGGCACTATTAGCATCGGTTGTGGGTCGTCCTTTATCGCCCTTCTCCCGAAGACGAGATACCCCTCGGGTCTTAATGATTACAGGCCCATCAGTCTTGTTGGAGTGGTGAATAAGGTCGTTTCTAAGGTTCTCGCTAATAGAATCAAGAAAGTCCTTGGGTCGGTCATTTCGGATTCTCAATCTGCGTTTTTGGGTAATAGATTTATCCTTGACGGGCCTCTTATCATTAATGAGGTTTGCTCGTGGATCAAATCTCGGAAGAAGAAAGCCTTTCTTTTCAAAATAGATTTTGAAAAGGCCTATGATAACATTAATTGGGGGTTTGTGGTGGACATTTTTCGTCAAATGGGCTTTGGCCCGAGGTGGTGTAATTGGTTGTGGGGAATTCTGTCTAGTGCTAGGGCGTCTGTTTTGGTCAACGGGGCGCCCACTTTTGAGTTCAAGTGTGGTAAAGGCATGAGACAGGGGGATCATCTTTCTCCTTTTCTTTTTGTGGCGGTGATGGAGGCTTTATCATGCTTACTGGAGAAAGCTAAGGAGGCGGGTGTTTTTTCGGGTATTCAACTTCCTAACGGTGGGCCGATGCTATCTCATCTTTTCTTTGCAGACAATGCCCTTATCATTGGAGAATGGGAGGAGATTAATGCGTTAAATATTAACAGAATTTTAAGGTGTTTTCACGTTAGCTCGGGTTTGAAAATTAACCTGGGAAAGTCCTGTTTGTTTGGTTTAGGGGTCGACAGTGAGGAATCTAAGGTTCTTGCGGAAGTTGTTGGGTGTAATCACGAGACGTTGCCTTTCAAGTATCTCGGGCTTAGAGTGGAGTCGAACATGAATCGAATTAACAACTGGAGGCCTGTCTTCGATATTTTCGAGTCGAGACTTGCTCTTTGGAAGTCTTCTTTGCTGTCTATTGGAGGGAGAATCACTCTCGTTAGGTCGGTTCTTGCGAGTCTTCCGTCCTATTATTTTTCTCTCTACAAAGCTCCCGTGAAGGTAGTTAAGGAGTTGGAGGGCATGATTAAAAAATTCCTTTGGGGTGGGTCGGAAGAAGTGAGAAAAATGCATTGGGTGGCGTGGGATAGGGTTACGTTATCAAAAAAAGACGGGGGGGGGGGGGGGGGGCTGGGCATTAGTAAGCTTAAAAACGCTAATATTGCTCTATTGTGCAAGTGGGGATGGAGATATAAGAAGGAAAAAAACAACCTTTGGGTCAAGGTGGTGGACGCCATTCACTCTAGCGGGTCGGATTGGTCGTTTCTTCCTCTCAAGAAATCTCTCGGAGGAGTTCGGTCGAGTATAGTTTCTGTGATCAATAAGCCGGTTGCCGGTCATCGGAGCCTCAGTAATTTCTTTAAGGGTTCGGTTGGTAGTGGGGAGGACATCATGTTCTTGTTGGACCCCTGAATCAGGGAGGTGCCGCTAAAAGAGATTTTCCCCGATCTTTTTCAGCTCGAGGTTGTCACAAACTGCTCGGTGAAGGATAGACTGTCTGGCGTTTGGCTGTGGAAACATGAGCCGAACGAGGGAGATGAAAGCACTGAGCTGGAGGATCTGTTAAGAGAGACTGGGACTGTTTCGTTGATTACTAGGAGGGACGAATGGAGGTGGTTGCCGGACCAGTCGGGAGTCTTCTCCGTTCATTCCGTCAAGAAAATGTTTGACGCTGCTGTGGCCGTTAACGTCAATTTTGTTTTAGAATGGTGCAGGTGGATTCCAATCAAATGTAATGTTTTCGTATGGAGAGCGGAATTAAACCGAATTCCTACATCCGATGCGCTGCGAAGGAGGGGTATTCAGGTAGGGGAGGGGCTGTGTCCGCTGTGTAATTCGGAGCCTGAATCCGTGGAACATCTTTTCACTTCGTGCGTTATGGCGGTGGTCTTATGGCAAAAAATCAGTCGATGGTGCCGTATAGCTCCAATCTATGCCTTCTCTGTTAAAGACTTGTTGGTTTATCACAAAGATAGGAACATTCCCTCTGCGTTTAAATCCGTTCTTCATGGCATTCTTATAACTTCATGCTGGTGTTTTTGGCTTGCTCGCAACAGAGCGGTGTTCTTGGGAGCTGAGATCAAGGTTGATAGTGTTTTTAGCGAGGTTAGATCTCTAGGTTTTCTGTGGTATAAACATAGAGTGAAAGGTAATTCGATCTCGTGGTCGGATTGGTGTAACTTTGTAAATATGTAGTTCGTCTTGTGTTTGGGCTTGTCCCGGTCTTCGGGTTCGGGTGTGTGTTTTAATGAAGTTTTCCTTTCAAAAAAAAAAAAAATTTGGCCGGTTTGTTCCATTTAAGGCACGAGCTTACGTGCAAGTGTCTATACTGATTGTTTATATTCTAATACGATAAATGACATTTAAGTAATACTAGGTGTCTTCAACTGCGTAGTGTTTTAGATAGGGTCTGGGACAGTACATCCAGATATCGAACCTTAGCTGGATATTTTGGTTATGAGATTACTCAAACCGATTGGTTAGCCATCAAAATTTAAGCCTTTGTCCTCAGCCCAACAACCATTAACGTAGGCTCTCTTTTTTTGTTCAAAGATCAATACGTAGGCTCTTTTTTTTGTTCAAAGATCAATAGTTTATTGAGCCGAAGAGAAATTTTTTGGCCCACGATTAATGTTTCCATTACTAACAATTAATTGAACATATCTAAGTAATCAACTTATTTTTAATCATTATTGCATCAACTTTTAATCAAGTTTGTACTCTTCTTTATTTCCAAGAACCTATCCTGCTGCAACGCACGAGTTCACGTCAACTCGTTTAATGTATTATTTAACTCTAAAAATCAAAACAATGAACATGAAAGTGTGGCTCAGTCCAACCTATACAACCCATTTCAAGGTTCTCCCTAACCCAGATCATTTCAATGTACTCCCTAACATTATTAGAATGTATATTTGGTATATATATGAGTGCTGTCAATTAGGTATAGATTGCTGTCATTTAGGCATGTGATTAGCTGTCTCCATTCAGTGTATTTCTCCCTTTATAAGGGATGCTTATTGTTCAATACAGACACACGTAAATCATTGAGAACCATAGAAACTATTATGGTAACAGAGCTATGCTCTAAACCCTAGCCACATAATTTTTTCCCCCAGTATCCTTGCTTCTGTTCCGACGGCAGCAATGACAGACAAAGACTCCACAGCCGATCCCAAACCACCCCTACACCCCGCCTACACCGTCATGAACATCCAAAATAAGGTTCGAACCCTAGGTGGCTGATCAACTCGGAGATGTAGGCTTTCCGGTCAGTCAACCGCGGCTTGTTATGCAGCTGGTCCGGGGTTTACCACCGGAATACGACGTCACGGCATCTATCATCAATCAAAACACACCGTCTTGGGATGAGGCCTGAACCATGTTGCAGCGTGAACAGCAACGACAGGCAGCCCGTTCCAACCCAAATCAGTCATTTCTGGTGAGTTCCCAAAACCCAAGTCACCAAGCCGCTGATTCATCAGCACCTTGCTGTTGTTCCTGACCACAACCGCTTTTCAAACCAACCGTATGACCCTAACCATCCCAGAGGACGAGGCAACTGTGGGCATGGTCGTGGTCGCAGTTACCGCGGCAACCGACAGCAGCCACAATGGTGGCACTCGGGTCCGCAACAGCCTACGGGACAGCAATCACAGGTGCAGCAGCCGCCTCAGCAGTGGTCTTAATACAGCAATTGGGCTCCTCCACCGACACCATATCTGTCACAAAACTGGGCTCCTTCCCAAGCACCGGGTCCGACTCAACAACCTCAGTACAACCAAGCTCACATGGCATATCAGAACTCAGCACCCATGATGACCCAGCAGCCACATTTCCCGATGCAAGCACCACAGCAGCCCACGGCTCAGTTTGGGGAACACAATGCACTCAATGCCTTAAGCCCCACTGACTTGGGAACAACTCTCTCCATGATGCAGTTAAACCATCCGGACCCAAATTGGAACATGGACACCGGGGCATCCTCACACATCACAGCTGAGCGAGGTACAATTACTTCTCCAATGTTAAATTCCTCTTGCACTATTTTCGTTGGGAATGGTCAAACTTTGCCTATCACAGGAACCGGTAATGGCTTTTATACCGTTTCAAACCACACCTATAAACTAAACAATATCCTACATTCCCCATCCGTTATAAAAAACTTACTTTCGGTTCGTAAATTTACCCGTGATAATCAAGTTAGTGTTGAATTTGACCCTTATGGATTTTCTTTGAAGGACCTCAAGACGGGTACTTTCCTTTCTCGCCACAATAGCATGGGGGACCTTTATCCGTTCACTCCGCCATCATATGCTTTTGTTTCCGCTGCCCCAAAAACTCCATGGCACAACAGGCTCGATCATCCAGGGGTCACTATTTTAGATTATCTTTTTCGTAATAATTTCATTAAGTGTAATAAACATGATGCTTCTTTTGTTTGTTTGTCTTGTCAACTTGCTAATAGTCAACGATTACCTTTTTCTGATTCAAATTCCATTACTTTTGCACCTTTTGATATAATTCATTGTGACTTGTGGACATCCCCCGTGTTAAGCAAATCAGGGTATAAATACTACATGGTCCTTGTGGACAATTTTACCCAACACGTTTGGATTTATGCATTAAAATATAAATCCGAAACATTTTCAAACTTTGTCAAATTTCACAAGTACATCAAAACCCAATTTAACCGCCCAATTAAAACCTTTCAATGTGATTTGGGGGGGGGGGCGAGTTCGACAACCACAACTTCAAAAATTTTGCCTCACAAAACGGGATGGTTCTTAGGTTCTCATGCCCACAAGCTTCACCCCAAAACAACAAAGCCGAACGAATGCTTAAGCGTCTTAATAACATTGTTAGAGCCCTCCTTATTCATGCCCGCTTACCACTTGTTTTTTGGGTTGAAGCTCTTCATACCGCAACCTACCTACACAACATCCTACCTACTAAACGTCTCAACCATCTTACACCTGCATTTGCCCTTTATCAACGACACCCCACTTACGATCACCTTCGTACGTTCGGGTGCGCATGCTACCCGAACACCTCTGCTACCCAATCACACAAACTTGATCCCAGGTCCGTTCGTTGCATATTTTTGGGCTACCCTTCCAACTTCCGGGGCTACCGTTGTTTAGATCCAACAACTGGTCGGGTCCACATCTCCCGCCACGTCATTTTTGACGAAAACACCTTCCCATTTACCTGCCCCTCACCTTCTACTGCGTATAACTTCTTGGATGATGACCCACCTATCTCTACCAACCAGTTAGTCTTCTATCAGCCCAACCCATCATCGCAGCCCGGTACCCAATACAGCTCTCAACCAACGGCCCAAACACCTTATCCCACCCCAGCCGCTATGCAACACCAATCTCCCCCTTCCCCTACGGTCGAAACATCCACCTCCCCTCCACCCGTTCCTCAGAACACCCACCATATGAAAACTCAAGCCAAAACTGGTATCACCAAACCAAATCCGAAATTTAACCTTTCCACTTCCACCATATCTCCCGTTCCTACTTCCTACTTAAAGGCCTTAACGGATCCTAACTGGAAAAAAGCCATGCACAATGAATTCAATGCTTTCTGCTTTGCAGGAAAATCAAACATGGGAGTTAGTTGAGCGCCCTGTCGGCTCACCCGTTATTCGGTGCATGTGGCTATTCCGCCACAAATTTAAAGCTGATGGCAGTTTGGAAAGATACAAAGCTCGACTCGTTGTAAATGGTAAATCCCAAACAGTAGGGATTGATTGTCAAGAGACATTTAGTCCGGTGGTCAAGCCGGCCTCGATACGCACCGTATTAAGCCTAGCTACATCGAGAAACTGGCCTATCCATCAGTTTGACGTAAAAAATGCTTTCTTACATGGTCATCTTGAAGAAACTGTTTACATGCACCAACCTCCAGGATTTGTGGATGCTAACCACCTTGACTTGGTGTGTCGCCTCAAGAAGTCCTTATATGGACTTAAACAGGCCCCACGAGCATGGTACACCAGATGTTCTACATTTTTGCTATCTCATGGTTTTCGAAGTAGCATGTGTGATACGCCACTGTTTATATATAGGCACGGTACTCAGATCGCCTATCTGCTACTTTATGTAGATGACATTATTCTCACGGTTTCCGATCCCGCACTATTAACCACCATCATCAACCGACTTGCAAACGAGTTCGCCATGTCCGACCTAGGACCCTTACATCACTTTCTTGGGGTCACCGTCACTAGAAATACCAATGGCCTGTTTCTGTCTCAATCACAGTACACTCGTGATATTCTACATCGTGCCAACATGACGGACTGCAAACCATGTGCCACCCCCTATGACACAAACTCTAAGCTTAGTGCCACGGACGGTGAATTGCTTCCCAATGGCACTCTTTACCGCAGTCTTGCAGGTGCCCTTCAGTATTTGACCTTCACACGCCCTGACATCACTTATGCAGTGCAGCAAGTTTGCTTATTTATGCACGCTCCACGGGAACCCCATTTTGCCTTCCTAAAACGTATCCTCAGATATCTACAAGGCACAATTGATTTTGGCATTCGGCTCTCGGCTTCACCTTCCACAACCCTTACAGCATACTCTGATGCAGATTGGGGTGGATGCCCGGACTCTCGACGATCCACCTCAGGCTACTGCGTATTTTTGGGTGACAACTTGGTCTCCTGGTCGTCAAAACGACAACCTACCATCTCGCGATCTAGTCTCGAGGCCGAATATCGCGGCGTAGCTAATGCGGTAGCTGAAACAAGTTGGCTAAGGAATCTCATGCTCGAGTTACATGTTCCGGTCACTAAAGCCACTATTGTATATTGGGACAACATCTTCGCTGTTTATCTCTCGTAGAATCCGGTTCAGCATCAACGTACAAAACACATTGAGTTAGATATCCATTTTGTTCGTGAGAAGGTACATATTGGCCACGTCAAAGTCCTTCATGTTCCATCATCGTCACAATATACTGATATATTTACTAAAGGTCTACCACGGACACTATTTGAAGACTTTCGTTCCAGTTTGAGCGTCCGTTCTCCTACCGCTCGAACTGCGGGGGACTATTAGAATGTATATTTGGTATATATATGAGTGCTGTCAATTAGGTATAGATTGCTGTCATTTAGGCATGTGATTAGTTGTCTCCATTCAGTGTATTTCTCCCTTTATAAGGGATGCTTATTGTTCAATACAGACACACGAAAATCATTGAGAACCATAGAAACTATTAAACATGTCGGACCCTAAATTTAGCGAAGCATGAGCCACAAGAAAGATAGCTATTTTACATCTTCTGCCAGCTTTAACCATGGGGCCCTTTTCTTAGTAAACATTTCCCCATTTCTAGCAATCAATAATCTCCAAACTTCCAAAGGCCACCAGGACAACATAAAAGAGGATTTTCATACAATCTTTCAAACTTCCATAACCTTCAAAGTGCTCCGCCATTTCTCGAAGAGTGCCCACCGACGGGTTATAACCAGTACTCTAACCCAAAGACAAAAAAAATGATGATTTATAATTACCAGTTTTATTTTACGTCACGCGTTGCGGCGAAACCGAGCAAATGATAATGTAAAACAAACGTGATTTGAAAATAAAACATGTTGTTTAGTTTATCAAAGTCAAACAATTAGAACAGTTTAGTTTATCAAAGTCAAACAATTAGAACAGTTTAGTTTATCATCGCACCGTTGTATGATACTAATTAAATACTTTATTTTGAGTACAACTTCATTTTTAACAAAACTTATAATGGAATGTCGAGTAAAAATCAAGCACAACTACGTACTTAAGTTTTGAGAAAAAAGTTATAAACGTAAATTGTTAAAGAAGTATCAAATTAATTGATAAATTAATATATGTTCTAAAAAAAGAAAAAAAATATATTAAGAAATGATAAAGGAAATATTATATGGTTTTAAAGAGTTAAATGCCCGGATAGTCCATGTGATTTGCTCTTTTTTCACCTTTAGTCCCTAACTTTCTAAAATTACAGCTACATAGTCCTCAACTTTTGCAATTTCGTTCCCGAATGGTCTCTGAAGCGGATGGATGTTAGTTTTTGTGTTAAGTGGGTGTGAAATGACAAGATTTCCCTTACTAATAAAATATTAATAAAAATAATACTAATTATCTAATAATAATGGATCCCACTTTTACCCACCCCACTCCACCCATTTTCTCTGGTTCTTGTTTGTGCCATATTCAGACCAAAGCACCACCACTACCCTCAAATCCCAACTACCGCCACCACGTCACCCCGTGTCATCAGACCGCCGCCACCACCTCACCCGTCATAACAGGCAGACCACCACCTACCTCAACCAACCCACACCATCGCCGATCACCAATACCTGGACATTGCCATGTGGGTCCCTTTCAAGCATCAACTAATCTTGAATTGTCAAAATCACCTCCACTGACGTGTACACCATCAGCACTTCTAATCTGTTAACTAACTATATAAACCAACCTCCTCTATTCTCCTTCATCATCTCATAACTCTATCTCTAAAAACCATAAATATGTTATAGAGAGAGAAAGTAAAAAAAACTAATAACAATGGCGTACGTTAGAGTTGCGGTGGTTCTACTGTTGGCATTGATCCGTCGTCTCTGACTTCTGTTGCTCCGTCGTCTCCGACGTCAGTTGTTCCGCCGGCTCCTCCTACTTTTGTTGCTCGGTCGTCTCCGACTGGATCGCCGCCGTCAATCTCCTCCACTCCGACCGGTTCACCAAACTCTGGTAGCTTGAACAGGGTTGCTATTGGTGGATCTGTTGCTGTGGTTGTCATCATCGCTGCTTTTGTTCTCTAGAGATCTTGTTTTGTTATTGATTTTGCCGCATTTGTTGTTTACAGAATGTAACAAAATGCGTATTAATATAGGAAAGTTAGTGTTGATTTGTGGAATTACACGGAAGAAAACACAGGCACATCTTGCTAATTCGTCTTGCCGGAAAAAAACAGAATTTCCGTTAATAGAAGATCGGAGGTGTGAGGTATTCTGGGTAGGGTTTTTTTTTTTGAAGGGTTTTTTTCATTAAGAGGAGATCGGAGCTGTGAGGGTGTGGGTGGGTTAATAAACTGGTGGTGGTTTAGTGGTTCTTTTTGTGGCGATGTGGGGATTTGGGTGTGGTGGTGGTGTTATTGTGGTGTCTGGTGTGGAGGTGGAAAGGTGGTGTGGAGACAAGAGATAGAGAGAAAGGTGGGGTAGGTTGTGGGACCCACTTGAAATTTGAGATATTAATTAGATTTTTAATTTTTTTTATTAAATGCCTGGATAGTCCTTCTGGTATGCCCTTTTTAAGATAAGGGTATTTTTGTCATTTCACACCCTCTTAACTGAGAAAACTAATTGATGTTAGGCACAGGGACTATCCGGGAACGAAAATTGAAAAGTTGGGGATTATAGCTGTAATTTTAGAAAGTTAGGGACTAAAGGTGAAAAACGGGCAAACCACAGGGGCTATCCGGGCATTTAACTATAAATATATTCATACCATTATATGCTTATGAACCGAGATACCCAACAAACATGAGCCATTAGAATGTCCACTGGGCTTCAAGCCCGTGGACTGTCTAACAGGTTCTCTCTAATTTAATGTTAGTGCATGCATCTGTCGACTTCGTCTTGTATCGAGTCTTAGTCTAGGATTGTTAGATCAGGCACGTTATAGGGGAAAATAGGATGGTATAGTGTGTTTATAGTCTAATTCCGCTTGAACAGGCTATTCCGCTTGAAATGATCTTGATCACTTTCAAGCGGAATCATAACCTTGCTATTCCGCTCGAACTTGTTCATGTTGTTGAAGAAAGAAGGTGAAGAAGATAGAAAATGCTATGAAATCCAGCTGTAATCTGCAGAACTCCTCAACCTGAGCTCTGATACCACTTGTAGGATCGTGTTTCTGACCCGAACGAGTCGTTCAGAGGAGTTTTACTTTGTTTCAGAGGTGGAAACTAAGAAACAAAGATAGAAACAGCTAGTTCTTCACTTTAAACACTGATTTGATTGATCTAACAATGATTACAATCAAGAATCAAACCGGCAGCACTTCGGTATGATTTTCAGGAACATACACAACTGATTTCGCCTGAACTACACATCACCTATATATAGTAACACTGATTCCGCTCGAAACAAGTTCAAGCGAAATAATGGACATAGTGATTCCGCTCCAAACCGTTTCAAGCGGAATCTCTCCCTTTTGCACTTTCAAGCGAAATCTCCATCTAAAACACATAAACATCCTATTTTCTCGATCTACGTGCCCTGATCTAACCTATCTAGACTAAGACTCGATACAAACAAAGTCGACAGATGCATGCACTAACAGACTCCCCCTCAGATGTTGACGAGTCTCACGTGTCGAGTCTTTGCAACTTCAGTCTTTATCAGTCTCTGGGCTTCACTCTTTCTATCTTCTCTTGCATGTCATCAAACTCCTCTTAACAATGTGCTGGCATTCCTTAAGTTCATCAGCATCATCAGTTTTCAGGATCGTAATCTGGCTTATTCTTTGACCATCGAATCGAATCCTGGATTAAACTCTATTCACAGCATCCTCAGGTATCGGAACCTGGCTCTTTAAACACAAGCTTCTCAGGATTGATCAACCTGGCTCTACTAAAGATGTTCCAAGATCGTAACCTAGCTCTCGATCTGCTCAGGATTGTCACCTAGCTCAAACTTAAACCTGCACAATCTCTACCTCAAAGTAAATTTCCCACATTTAACAATTTAATGATGCACTAACACTGACTCTCCCTAAAAAATAACTCAATAATCTTGATGAACCACTTTAAAATTTGATCAAAACACATTTGATTTTCAAACACATACTTCTTTTCATAAAAATGTCATCATGTTTAGCACTTGGAATTTTGAAAATCAGCTTTCCAACATCAGTTGTCGAAAATCTTTTTGAATTTTTTATATAACAGAAATGAAATGCATTAAAGAAATATTTACATACAATATTTTTGTGAGTTCGTGCAAGAGGATCAAATCAGTTTATGACAAGTCACAAGTACCGTTGAGCTTAGTTACACATTAAGAATTAAACAATTCACTTAGATTGCCAATATACTGATCCACTTAAATTTTCACACAAATTTCAACTGATTCAGGATATGAGTTAGATGTTTTAAGGACTTAAACTCATTCATGTGTCCCACCTCTTGAATATACTCCCGTATCCAGATCCCAATATTCAGTCTTACAGGTGAGTATACCACAGATGATATCTGTAAGGGAATAAATTATAGTACGAAACCGTGAGAGCTCAAGTCAGAACTTCCGTTCAGCAGAGAGATGACGGCTCGACTTTTGGTGTGTCCCCTTTAGAGGATCTTTTGAATTACAACAACAATGACTATCAATTTTATTGTTTCATCAATTTGATGGGGGCGGCGCTATATTTCAAGCAAGCAGAAAGTATTCTCCGGGGACAAGGTCAGAATTTCCATTCAGCAGAAGTCCCGGGATAATACCCCAGATATCACTGAGCATAAAGACCTAGTATCTCAGAAAGAGGGACCTTTCAAACGAGATTTCAAGGGTTACCTATATATCCAAGTAGTGTTCCCCACGAAATAAGCAAGTTTGAATTTAAGTTTATATCCCGAACAAGCTTACTAAATGCGTAAAAACCTTTCGGCATATCATCAGTGAGACCGTTTAACGCCATTTAAACATTACATTTCTTTAGCATACTGTGACTGTCTACTGATGTACTATCATTTCCTCTTCTTTGACACTAAAACTCATTTTTTTTATCATGTTTTTGTCTTTTTCAAATTTTCTAATGTTTTTGGATTTTCTGAAAATTTCTACTCCCCCTAAAATGCAAACACAATTCAGGAAATTTGAAATCAAACTATACAACAAACTTGACAACCGATATCGAATTGCTTCAATTCGCCATCCACCTGGCATAAACAATCAGAACTCCCCCTTACACAAAAACTATTTTCTCATTATGATTTCAAAACACTTAAGTTTGTTTTAACCAAAATGATTTTTCTGGAAAATAAGTTTTTTTTCGATTTTACCACTTGTAAATTAGGGGTTTGGCTCATCACATTGTCTTTTAATACCACTTGTAAGTTTGGTCCAATCAAGTTCAACCTAATGACCTTGATTAACCATTTGTAGGAAAAACAAGTACAACTTAATGTCCTTGATTTACCACTTGTAGGTGTAAACCTTCATCAACCAACTTGTAGGAATACCACATCTACACAAAATCATTTTACCAAAAAAGATGCCGATTCCTGCTTCACACTTACCAACCTGGAAGCTCCGGCAAGTCACACTTATCATGTAAAAATTCAAAGCATTTTAAGATTCCTTTTCACAATCAGTTTTTAAGAATGATGCCGATTCCTGATCCGCGATTACAAACTTGGGATCTCTGGCAAGTCAGATTGTTTAAGGGAAAAGAATTTCCACCCAAGTCTGACCAACCTTGGGTGTTTTGAGTTCTTTTAGCTCTTGTTCAGTTGGGTTAAAAGTTGCTTTCTTTGTTGCGTAAAAATCTTTAACCCCTTTTACTTTCCCATCAATCATCTTCCCAAACATTTTCTTAACATTTCCATTGAAAACTTTTTCAACATCAAATTCCTTCTTATCAGAAAAAAATTAATTTGAGATCTCAACCTTACCAACCTTTTGCTTAATTTTTTCAAACGTCAAAGATGGAATTTTAACATCATCTTCAACTTGTGCCTCTACTGATTTTGTGGAATCAGTTTCATCGCCGATTTTCTCTTCAGACTTTTTAACAACCCACACTTGGTTGTTCTTGGCTTTCTTTTTGTAAAAAATCTTTTTAGAACATTCACCAACCTTATAAGTTGAATTTTCAAACATTTTGAATTTTTCGGTTGGTGGTTCAACATCAACAACTATTTCTTTCAGTTTTTCAGAAACTCCCTGTTTAGTATTAGCATTTTTCGGACAGTTCCATGCAATGTGACCAGCTTCATTGCATTTGAAACATGTTCGAGTCTCTTTTGGATGAAACACTCCAGTTCCATTCCTTTTCTTCTCAGCAAGAAACTCCTGGTTTGATTGTTTCCAGAACGGTTTCTTCTGTTCTTCTTCTGCACTTCCTCCTGAAACAAATTCTGTTTTTGTTTTAGAATTTTTCTCATTTTTATAATTTTCTGGTGGAATAAAACCTAATCCTTTCTTTTTGTAGCTACCATTATGGTTTGGTTTCTTTTGAAAACCAGAACCAGAATTGTAACCCTTTTTCTTGTTTAATCGTTGTTGTACTCTTGAAGTGTATTTTTTAGGTTTTCCAGTAAGATTTAAATATTTTATTTCAGAAATCTTAATTTCTGTCATTTTGAAAACCTTTTTAATCATTTCAAATCTAACACTTCTTATTGGAAACTCTTTGTCAGAATATAATTTGTCAGAATCATTTAAAGTGTATGCTACTTCAAATGTTTCATCATTCAAATTCGATTTTGATAACAAAAACTCTTTACTGTATGCCCTTTTAATCGATGACTTTGGACTGTTGACTGACGAACTTGAACCTCCAGACTCAGATTTTGACTCAGACTCCTCCTCTGTATCTAACACCTGATCGACCACCTTTTTAATTAACTCAGACTCATAATCAGTGTCAGACGATGTAAAAGTAACATCAATGGTTTTTGGTAACTCATCATTTGTGTCGGTTTTTAACTTTATATTGACTGCTTTTTCGAGTTGCTCCTCATTTGGTTTTCTGGGAGAATAACCTTCCCAGATCGGAGGCGGACACTTGTTATAGCTAACACTCGGTTTCTTACCAGTATCCTTCTTCTTAGGCTTCTCATCATCTTTAAAGGCTTCAAAACCTGCAACAGTGGGATAAATTCGATCAATAAGATAATCAGAACTAGAATAACTCTGTAATAATCATCTGATTCTCTCATTTTCAATCTTTGCATTCTCCAGCTCCCGTTGCAGCTTGGCACATTCTTCGATGTAGTGATTTATCGCTTTCTGCTTTGTCATCATCACATAATTCATCATGGTCAATGCGTCTTCTCTTTCAAAATTTGTCTTCTGAAGACCAGTTATTGTTTTGTTCAATACATCGTAAGATTCTTTCACGTAATTTAGATTGAACAGTAATTGTTCCTTCATCTTCTCGAACTCTGCCAGCTTCTCATCTTTAGCTGCACACTCCTTGCAAGGTTCCAAACACTTCAAGCATGGCTTGACGTCCTCCACAATCTTTTCTACTTCTATGATCTTTTCAACTTCAATAACTTTTTCAGCTTCAGTCACCTTTTCTGCTTCATGTATCTTTTCTGGTTCAGCAATCTCCTCAGCAACACTTTTTACTTCATCAATTTGAACAACATCCTTTGTTTGATCATCACTTTCAGACTTCTTTTTCATTTGTTCTTTTGCAGCTTGTCTCTCCTTTAGCTTCTCCAAGCGATCTGCAAAATAGAAATGAAAACTTTCAGGAGAGAGATGAGTTTTAGCAACATTAATATGTCGTTCTTCTTCATCATCACTGATGTCGTCAGTTGGTGATTGATCAAACTCAATTGACTTTTCAGCATTATCTTCTGAAGAACCAAAATCAACTGGTGTTTGATCAAAAACAACTTCCTTTTCTGAACTTTCATCACTTTGTGAACTTTCATCTGAGCTCTGTGAGCTTTCTTCAGATGCAACAGACTCTTCCTCCACATTCTTCACAGTCTCACTAATAGACTTCATCCATGTAGTAAACATATCTGGTTTTTTCACAATCTTAGCAATGAATGCTTTAAACTCCCCCTTTTCATCCACAAACATATCCCAGCTAAAACCTTCAGGTAACCTTTCGTCATCTTGATTTATTAGGCATGCTTTGCTTTCGAGCGATATGTATTTGTTCCAGTTAAAATCCACCAAACATGCTCTCTTTGAATCCTCGATCACTTTTCTTCCATGAGCCACCTGTGGTTCTTGCTGTTGTTGCTGACCAACCTGTTGATAAATGGCTTTCCGATAATAGTCATCTTTTCCGAACGGATTCTTTTCATCATTAGCTTCTCTGTTCTTGCATTCTCTTTTAAAATGACCTTTCTCCCTGCATCGAAAACAAGTAACTTTAGATTTGTCAAAACCCAAAGTAGAAACGTGTGCATCAAGAAAGTCATTTCTTCCAGTAATCAGCTTGAATTTTCAGCTCTTCTCAGAACGCTAGCTAGACACCATTTGATGTCCATTAGTTCCATTTCTTCGGCATCTATTTGATCGTAATCCTCCTTTGTGAGCATAGGATTCCCGTCCGCCCTGCGACCAAACCTTCATAAGAGAGTAGCACAGAACCAAGTAAAGCCATGTGATCTTTCGCAATCTCTTCAGAAAACCTTTGACCATCTGGAAGATTCAAGGCAATATTGCATTGTATCACATAACCATTTCCAGTCTTTGTGCTTTGAGAATGGAAGCTTGATGTAGTATCTTTTGGATTGACACTCGGGTATGAAGAGAAACCACTGCTACTTTTAGAACTTTGATCAACTTTTTCAGATGAATCTCCAGCACTAAACGCAGTTTGGATTTTCGGGCTTCTTTTAACTTCTGGAACACTGCCTTTGTAGTACATTTTTACATCCTGTTGACCACTTGGACTGTTCATCCTCGCGATCTTCTGTTGTTCCAAATCTTGACCTTCAATCTTCTCGATAAACTGAGAAATCGTCAATCCATCATAAACCCCAGTGTTTTTCAAAATCATCAAGTATGTGCCCCATTCCTTTTGTGGTAAAGCATCAGCTAACTTGTCTACCCACTCTTCACGATCTTTTGTTATACTAAGCATCGACATGGATCGCACCAAGTGGTAGTATCTTTCAATTAGCTTCTTTGTATCTTCCTTGAGAAAACTTGTAAACAGATCAAATTCTTTCTTGAGCAGTGCCTTCTTGCTCTTGATCATATTCTCACTACCCTCAAACTTGACTCTAAGAGCATCCCAAATCGATTTTGAAGTCTTGTCATGTTGAAGTAGAATAAAGATGTCTTCTTTAATGGCTTGCTGAAGTAAACTGATCATCATTTTCTCGGCTTTGTACATATCCCGTTCTTGAACAATAAATTCAGATATTGCTTTCTCAACTTGCAGATCAGTCCATGGCAAGACATATTTCTTCAAAATACACTCTCATGATCTCAGATGATTAGCTAGTACCCAGTTTTCGAACCTATCTTTCCATCCATAATACTCCTCTATGCTCATCAGTTTCGGGGGCTTTTGTAACGTTCCGGTCTCGTTTTCCAAGTTCATATTCTGAGCAATGGAAGCCGGAGTAGTCGGGGATGTGGCGAACGCGTTGTAGAATTCTTCACTCATGATTCGGTATCACGTTTTTCAAAATCAGTCAAATTCAAGCGGAATAACCAGAATACAAGTTCAAGCGGAATACCAAATTTCACTTTCAAGCGAAATAACTAAACTTGCAGTTTCAAGCGGAATGCCGTTGGAGCGGAATCACAAACAAACTTTCAAGCGGAAACAGAACTTGGAGCGAAATTACATGTTTCGCTTGAACCTTTCGAGCGAAATAGGAACTGTGGAATGGAATCAGTCTATTTCGAGCGGAATATCTCAAGCGGAATCAATATTTCAAGCGGGATCACAACTGGTTCGTTCGAGCGGAATCAGTTCAAAGGTCCGTTTTGGTCATTTTTACTGCGAATTTAGCTTTGTAACTTTCAAGGATTTGTTAATATGTATTTTTACACAATCTGTGAGAAATTGATCCGATTTTGACCGTTAAAACTTGTTCTGTTGAAGAAAGAAGGTGAAGAAGATAGAAAATGCTATGAAATCCAGCTATAATCTGCAGAACTCCTCAACCTGAGCTCTGATACCACTTATAGGATCGTGTTTCTGACCCGAACGAGTCGTTCAGAGGAGTTTTACTTTGTTTCAGAGGCGGAAACTAAGAAACAAAGATAGAAACAGCTAGTTCTTCACTTTAAACACTGATTTGATTGATCTAACAATGATTACAATCAAGAATCAAACCGGCAACACTTCGGTATGATTTTCAGGAACATACACAACTGATTTCGCCTGAACTACACATCACCTATATATAGTAACACTGATTCCGCTCGAAACAAGTTCAAGTGTGTTTCAAGCGGAATCAGAGGGACTATATATAGTAGCTTCGAGCGTAATCAGAAGTTAGTTGTGTATGTTCCTGAAAATCATACCGAAGTGCTGCCGGTTTGATTCTTGATTGTAATCATTGTTAGATCTATCAAATCAGTGTTTAAAGTGAAGAACTAGCTGTTTCTATCTTTGTTTCTTAGTTTCCGCCTCTGAAACAAAGTAAAACTCCTCTGAACGACTCGTTTGGGTCAGAAACACGATCCTACATTTAAACTTTCTTTTTTGCTCAAAAAGACAATATTAGACAATACACCACCACCTAGATGGATCCGAACCGGAGGAGACTCCAACATGCAAGTTGTTGATGATAGCCGCACTAGACTTTGTATTAGCATTGACGTGGCCCGTCATTTGGAAGCCAAGCATTCGCTTGTAACCTTGTTCCATATTTGAGTGTTTTGTTTTACGCAGTCTCGTTGTTTATGTAAAAACAAGGATTAGGATCAAATACAAAGGCTCTTTAAAAAAAAGTGTACAAAGGCTCCTAAAAAACCCACTACACAAAAAAAAACCCACTACACAAAAAAAACCCTAACCCCCCCCCCCCCAATCGCCCACCCCATTTTTTTTGGATGAGGGGGTGGGGGTTTAGGTTTTTGGGTGGTGGTGGGGTGGGGTGGGTGTTTAGGTTTTTTTTTTTTTTAGGTTTTTGGGGGGTGGGGGTTAGGTTTTTTTTTGGGGGGAAGGGGGGTTTGGTGAGGTATAAATATATTTTTTTATTACGGGTGGGGGGGTTAGGTTTTTAGGTGGTGGTGGGTGGGGGTGGGTGTTTAGGTTTTGGGTGGTGGTGTAGTGGGTTTAGGTTTTAGGTTATTGGACACTTGTCACTCTATGTCTTCTTACACTTCTTACAATTAGGAGTCTTTGTAGAATAACTTAACCCGTAAAAGCAAATATTTAGAAGTTGTATTCTTATTATTAGATTTAGTAACAATCCAAATACAAAATTATTAGGATTTAGTAACAAACTAAAGGGGTATGGTCCCAAATCTCGCACCAGGCTTGGGCGCGAGTGACCATCACCAGGCTTATTTGTAACGCCCCAAAATCTGAATGTTAATATTTGTTGTGTGTTCATATATGACACATCATGAAATAAATAACTAGGCTATTTAACCTAGTTAAGGGTATGGTCAATAGTATTAAATGATGAAGGTAGTGTCAGTTATGTTTCAAAGGCAAACCGGAGGGGCTAAAGTGGAACAAATGAAAGTTAAGTAATTAAAAGAAAAAAAGATCACACACACACACACACATTTTCGTGTGTGTTCTGGATGGATCGAGCAGGGGCTCTCAAGAGCCCCAAAACCCTAGTTCTTCAAAAGCTTCAAGTGGAAGAATGAATCAAGGCCCAAATTCACAACCGAACATGAATTAGTGATCACCTTCACAAGGGGATCGTAAGGTATGTCTTAAATTAAAGATTGGTGATCATGTGTGAAGTGGGTTATGTTCTAATCCGTAAGTTAATGAGAAATTGATCATGTATAAGGGTTAGAATCATCATATAGAACATAGGTTATGTATGGTTTGTGTTAATTTGATGATTAGAGATGAAACCCACTTGTTTAGGTAAGGATTATGACTTGAATGATCATCCATGTTCAATTCTTATTAATTGTTAATGAATTATGATGGATATGAGGAATTCTTATGAGATGAATTGAAAGAAATGTGGTGGTGATATGTTTGATGTTTATGTGTTAATGATATGTGTTGACTAGGAGTAGGATTTGATGAGTTATGAATGAGTTTAGAAGGTTTATGCATGAATTAGTTGTACGTTATGCTTAAATGATGGTACACATATCAAGCGTATGATAAAAAGTATATAGTGTCGTCTGTATAGTCGATTATGATGTTACGAGTATATGATGATAAGTCGATGGTTAAAGATGGTTAATAGTTGACTCTTGAAAGTCAACTAAGTATAAGAAACATGATTTGACTCGTTGTTGTAAAAGCAGGATTATAGGAAGTCGTTTGATACATGTTATGTTAATATGTGTCAATTTTGATTACATGATGAATTACATGTGTTGGAAAGGATATGAAGTTGATTATATGTTTTATGCTTGTTAGAAATGACTAAGGAAAGTTAAGTGTGAAAGATGCGATTGATATGATTGTTAACATGTACAAATGAGTATGCTAATAAGAACGTGATTTCTATGAAATGAAAGTATAGGAATCACGTCGAGACGGGCTCAAGCATGAGGTGTTAACGGGTCAAGAGGAGGCAAGGAATCAATACGAGCACGGACGCATAAGGTAAGTGATTTCTGTAATCACTTCTTAGTTCGATTAAGTAATATGGTGTTTTAATTAACTAAACATGATGGTTGAGGTCAAATATGTGACGTAGTCTTTCGTCGTAAATGATGGGATGAAAGTTGACCAAAATGACCTTGAGGGGTATTTTTTGCAAACGATCTTAAAAGTAGCTTAGAAACAAGTTATTCGATTAGTGTAATGTTTTGGTCAAGTATGAAAGTGAGGAGTATGGTTTTGTAAGTCAGAAATGTATTAATGCGCAATTACCCTTAACGGGTCAAAATAAGCTTATGAGCGCAAACGGGTGAATTAAGATGTAAAGTATCCGGGAATGAATCTTTCATGACAAATGACCTTGAAATTATCAATTCATATGAAGTTAAGGTCAAACAAACAAGTTATGTGATAAAATTATGAACGGGTCAATTCTTGGTAAAAAGGGTAGTAAGCCGAAGACTTAAAAGTCTGGAATTTTGTTAATCCGGATGTCGGATCTTAACTCCATAAGATGGAGAATTAAATTACGGACGCGTAGGAAAAAGAATCGGGTAAAACGGACCAATAATGAAGAAGTTATGGCCGTTTCCGTAAAATCCGAACGTGCTGGAAATCTGCAGATCAGCAGCAACAACATTCTGAGAAAACAGGGGCTTGGCGTGACGCCAAGGCCGTTGGCGTCACGCGAGGCCCCCTTGTTCGACGAAAATTGTTCGTTTGCTCCGTTTTGACTTGGGAACTCGTTAAAACGCGTTTTAAGTTGTGTATGACTAATTTAACTTACGTTTTTATGAGCATACGTGTATGTACATATGTAGATAAGCATGTATGTATGTTTGTATGCATCTATACACATCGGTAGAAGTGTATGTAAGCTTGTATGTGCAAACGTATGTAAGAGTATAAATGTGAGAGCAAGTTCACGGGGATTTATAAAGGCATATATGAGTAGGCAAGTGTGAGTTGGGGATGTTGCAAATAGGGACGTATGTATGTATGTATGTATGTATGTATGTATGTATGTATGTATGTATGTATGTATGTATGTATGTATGTATGTATGTATGTATGTATGTATGTATGTATAATGCCATGAGTGTGCGTCATGATGTAGGTATGGGTGTATGTAGATATGCATGTATTATCGTAGATGTGTTTATATGTGGGTATGTATGTATGTACGTAATTGATTATGTGTGAACATATGAAAAGGTATAGGTTTGTATGAAGGCAGGTACGCATGTGTCCAATGAAATTGAGTACTAATGATATTAATAACGTGTCTGGTGAATGAAGTGTAACGCAGGAATAGCAACGAAGTCTCCCCACGGATTTTATGATTTGATGGAAAGCCGGGATGTAAAGAGTTAACGGAATGAAAAGAGAACGTGAATAGATCTTGTATGTTATAATGCGTACTAATGCTATAAATTTTATTGTGGTGAGCGCAGGTATTACGAGTCATGAGGATCTTCAAGGAATAGAGATCGAGGATCGAGCCACAAGACAGATTGTACGGGAACGTTGGTGTTGAAATTTAGAAAATTGTAAATGAGTCGGTTGATGACTTCATGTGAAAAAGTTGTGTCAAAATGAAGTTTTAAGTAAGTCAAGGTAATTATAAGGAAGGAAATTTTTATGGTATGAATTTCCGCTGCGACTTTAGTCATTTACGAATTAGGGTCTTACAAGTTGGTATCAGAGCCCTAGTTTGAGGGAATCAAGTACGAGAAGGTAAGTACTTGAACTCAAACTTGTGTGCTCTTGAGATAAGAAACCCGTACAATCTAAGACTCGATCAAGATCCAAAGATAGAAGCTAATGTAAGTATGTACTTATGTATACGTGTATAGAAACTGACGGTTTTGTATGTGCAGGGTAAGCATAAGTGTTTCAAGAAGATGATACGTGAATGCAGTTAGGATGAATAACTAGAACCGTCAAGAGGCAAATAGGCAAATGAGCCCCAGGTACGTAAATTTAATATGTGGGTGTAAGTAACGGTAAAACTCATGAAGGGAAGGAAAATTTTAAATAAAGACAAGGATTGTATGTAATGAAGTACTGAAAGTGATACACCCGCCGAAACCTAAGTCTACGGACATAAGGTGACTATTACATGAAGGCACGAAACTACTATGTGGATTGTGTACCTGGCCAGTACACGAGAAACGTATGACGTTCGTGAGATCATGATAATTGTTACAGGTATGTCCGGTAGAGCTGGGTAGCACGCGGGCGTGTGGGTGAAATGGGAAGTAAGACTCTCGGGAAATTGAGAGTACTATGCAATAATGAAAAAAAAACATGCCTGATAAGAATGAAGAATGTTGAATCCCTGATTAAGTGCGGATCAACAAGATATGAATGATATGTTTGAATCCGTGAGACGGATTCAAAGATGAAAGGCATGGATGATATGTTTGAATCCGTGAGACGGATTCAAAGATGAAAGGCATGGATGATATGTTTGAATCCGTGAGACGGATTCAAAGATGAAAGGCATGGATGATGTGTTTGAATCCGTGAGACGGATTCAAGGATGAGAGGCATGGGTAATATGTTTGAATCCGCGAGAAGGATTCAAAACGCAGAAGTAATGAAAGGCATGAATGTAATGTTTGAATCCGTAAGGCAGATTCAATGAATGAAAAAGCAAGAATGATGCGTCTGAATCCGTAAGACGGATTTAAAAATATAAAAAGATGAAATTAAGCCGCATAAGAAGATGTCGTCATTTTGACCATGATTGCGTCGAACGGGTCATAGAAATAAGTATAAAGTAAAAGGTGATAGTATAATGGATGAAGTTTTGTATAAGTTACGTGTTAGATGTGTTAGTAATCGACTCTTAGAAGTCAGAATGATAACGGGCTATGACCCGGACAATAACTTGAGTAGGGGCGGAAATGGTAAGTTTGGTAAGAAATATTGAAACAATGTAATAAGGTCTTTGCAAGTAAGCATGAATAGAAGGAAGTACAAGCGTGTACTTCAGTTGGCGAAATGATTAATAGAATGAAAGGATAGCATGTAAGAAATAGAATGTGTGGTACGTTATAGCAGGTACGTAGGAAATTGTAAAAGAGTCATAGGTGGGTAATCACCTAGTGTAATGAATGTTTGAATGACGTATGCTAACCGCCGATGTTGTTGATGATAATGTTAGAACTATTGATATGATGAAACCGATCGTATTGGTGAAAGGATGTGCATGAGCGGAAGCTCATTACACGGATGAATGAAACCTGGCCTGTACGGCTAGTACTCGAGGAGAAGATGGTCGATCTGGGTTGCGGGTCGTTGGTTTGAGAAATGAAAAAGAGGTTAGTAAAATGTTTAACTCATGTTAGAGAGATATGAACGAGTATGACACATTTATATATGTAAATTAAGTAATGCATGAAGTGAAAGCAATAGTAATGTGAAATGAACGAGATGATTTAAAGGTAACATTAAGGTATGCAAGGTACAGGTAACTGTAGAAAACATAGAATAAGGTTAACGTTTGAGTTAAGCACGTAGGTGTGACTATGAAATAGTAGTTTTGTTATGGTAACAAAACAAAAGTTAAATGTTATACAAAGCATGTAGAGAATGTAAATTGTTAGAGATGAGATGGAGATATTAGATCCATTAAGAACGGATCATATTAGAGGTTGGAAGAGTATGTGTATTGACCCGTTATTGACAGGTCAAGGAAATGAAAATGAAAATGATATATGAAGGTATGATCAGGAAAGTATTATGGAATTGTTAGGAAGAAGTCAATTATATGAATAATTTATGAATCGACAATTGATAGTTACCTATTATTATGATGGATCTATCGAAGTTAGCTATAGATGAGTATGTACAAATTACAAAGTAAGATCGTATAGTCGACGAAAATGATATGAATGTTGAAATAAACAAATGGGAATGTTAGTAATGGGATGTTGGAATGGTTTCAAGTAAATAAAAAGATATATAATGCATATGATATACGAGTATTAGAATGATGAATGAACCATTAGCTATGAAGGCTGTTAGGAATTAGCGTTAATAGTGAAAGCGACACTAATCAGAACTCCGGAACGGGTTCTTTAAGAAAGAAGATAGTCGTTGTGATGGACTAGCGGTAGTGTTGATGGACGTAAAGAAGAATTAATTAGTGTTAAACAGAGGTAAGAAAGGTTTCGGGGACGAAACCTCATTTAAGGGTGGTAGACTTGTAACGCCCCAAAATCCGAATGTTAATATTTGTCGTGTGTTCATATATGACACATCATGAAATAAATAACTAGGCTATTTAACCTAGTTAAGGGTATGGTCAAAAGTATTAAATGATGAAGGTAGTGTCAGTTATGTTTTAAAGGCAAACCCGAGGTGCTAAAGTGGAACAAATGAAAGTTAAGTAATTAAAAGAAAAAAAGATCACACACACACACATTTTCGTGTGTGTTCTGGATGGATCGAGCAGGGGCTCTCAAGAGCCCCAAAACCCTAGTTCTTCAAAAGCTTCAAATTGAAGAATGAATCAAGGCCCAAATTTACAACCGAACATGAATTAGTGATCACCTTCACAAGGGGATCGTAAGGTATGTCTTAAATCAAAGATTGGTGATCATGTGTGAAGTGGGTTATGTTCTAATCCGTAAGTTAATGAGAAATTGATCATGTATAAGGGTTAGAATCATCATATAGAACATAGGTTATGTATGGTTTGTGTTAATTTGATGATTAGAGATGAAACCCACTTGTTTAGGTAAGGATTATGACTTGAATGATCATCCATGTTCAATTCTTATTAATTGTTAATGAATTATGATGGATATGAGGAATTCTTATGAGATGAATTGAAAGAAATGTGGTGGTGATATGTTTGATGTTTATGTGTGAATGATATGTGTTGACTAGGAGTAGGATTTGATGAGTTATGAATGAGTTTAGAAGGTTTATGCATGAATTAGTTGTACGTTATGCTTAAATGATGGTACACATATCAAGCGTATGATAAAAAGTATATAGTGTCGTCTGTATAGTCGATTATGATGTTACGAGTATATGATGATAAGTCGATGGTTAAAGATGGTTAATAGTTGACTCTTGAAAGTCAACTAAGTATAAGAAACATGATTTGACTCGTTGTTGTAAAAGCAGGATTATAGGAAGTCGTTTGATACATGTTATGTTAATATGCGTCAATTTTGATTACATGATGAATTACATGTGTTGGAAAGGATATGAAGTTGATTATATGTTTTATGCTTGTTAGAAATGACTAAGGAAAGTTAAGTGTGAAAGATGTGATTGATATGATTGTTAACATGTACAAATGAGTATGCTAATAAGAACGTGATTTCGATTAAATGAAAGTATAGGAATCACGTCGAGACGGGCTCAAGCATGAGGTGTTAACGGGCCAAGAGGAGGCAAGGAATCGATACGAGCACGGACGCATAAGGTAAGTGATTTCTGTAATCACTTCTTAGTTCGATTAAGTAATATGGTGTTTTAATTAACTAAACATGATGGTTGAGGTCAAATATGTGACGTAGTCTTTCGTCGTAAATGATGGGATGAAAGTTGACCAAAATGCCCTTGAGGGGTATTTTGGGCAAACGATCTTAAAAGTAGCTTAGAAACAAGTTATTCGAGCCAAGTATGAAAGTGAGGAGTATGGTTTTGTAAGTCAGAAATGTATTAATGCGCAATTACCCTTAACGGGTCAAAATAAGCTTATGAGCGCAAACGGGTGAATTAAGATGTAAAGTATCCGGGAATGAATCTTTCATGACAAATGACCTTGAAATTATCAATTCATATGAAGTTAAGGTCAAACAAACAAGTTATGTGATAAAATTATGAACGGGTCAATTCTTGGTAAAAAGGGTAGTAAGCCGAAGACTTAAAAGTCTGGAATTTTGTTAATCCGGATGTCGGATCTTAACTCCATAAGATGGAGAATTAAATTACGGACGCGTAGGAAAAAGAATCGGGTAAAACGGACCAATAATGAAGAAGTTATGGCCGTTTCCGTAAAATCCGAACGTGCTGGAAATCTGTTGATCAGTAGCAACAACATTCTGAGAAAACAGGGGCTTGGCGTGACGCCAAGGCCCTTGGCGTAACGCGAGGCCCCCTTGTTCGGCGAAAATTGTTCGTTTGCTCCGTTTTGACTTGGGAACTCGCTAAAACGCGTTTTAAGTTGCGTATGACTAATTTAACTTACGTTTTTATGAGCATACGTGTATGTACATATGTAGATAAGCATGTATGTATGTTTGTATGCATCTATACACAGCGGTAGAAGTGTATGTAAGCTTGTATGTGCAAATGTATGTAAGAGTATAAATGTGAGAGCAAGTTCACGCGGATTTATAAAGGCATATATGAGTAGGCAAGTGTGAGTTGGGGATGTTGCAAATAGGGACGTATGTATGTATGTATGTATAATGCCATGAGTGTGCGTCATGATGTAGGTATGGGTGTATGTAGATATGCATGTATTATCGTAGATGTGTTTATATGTGGGTATGTATGTATGTACGTAATTGATTATGTGTTAACATATGAAAAGGTATAGGTTTGTATGAAGACAGGTACGCATGTGTCCAATGAAATTGAGTACTAATGATATTAATAACGTGTCTGGTGAATGAAGTGTAACGCGGGAATAGCAACGAAGTCTCACCATGGATTTTATGACTTGATGGAAAGCCGGGATGTAAAGAGTTAACGGAATGAAAAGAGAACGTGAATAGATCTTGTATGTTATAATGCGTACTAATGCTATAAATTTTATTGTGGTGAGCGCAGGTATTACGAGTCATGAGGATCTTCAAGGAATAGAGATCGAGGATCGAGTCACAAGACAGATTGTACGGGAACGTTGGTGTTGAAATTTAGAAAACCCATGTCATGTATTTAATTGTAAACGAGTCGGTTGATGACTTCATGTGAAAAAGTTGTGTCAAAATGAAGTTTTAAGTAAGTCAAGGTAATTATAAGGAAGGAAATTTTTTTGGTACGAATTTCCGCTGCGACTTTAGTCATTTACGAATTAGGGTCTTACATTATTGTCCCAATTGACAAAGCACTTGCCACAGTTCGTGCGCGCACGCGCGAACCTGGTTTGCTTTCCCTCTCGGGGAAAGATGAGAAATCTCACCTTTTGTATGAAAATGGTTGTTTTCGTCAACATACACGAATGCGGTGATTACTACTAAAGATGGTAGTAGTTCCCTACATTCACTTTCTGTCAGACACATTTCCATGATACGGTGCGCGCGCAGGGCGACAAAGGAAACGCAGAGCGGCATACAAATGTGTTGACCTATATGTGCACGGTTTACCGCACGTAATGGAGCTACGCAAGACCGTGTCCTATTGTTATATAAGTGGAACTTTCACCTTGACTTCTGTGACAAACCATCAACTGGTATACCCGGGCACTGACAGCAGCGGTTAGCTGACTGCCCAATAGGCTGCTGCCCAGCCCACTTGCATAAAAGATGATGGACAGACTGACAACCCCAGCAGGCCGGCCATGTGACGGGTGTTCTGTTACGCCCTACGTTCTGATGCTATCTCTGTTGTCGCAAGTCTCGTCGTATTTCCTAACCGGTGACGCTTGTACTCTTATGTATCCTACCATCGAATCTTCTGTGAATTAAGACGACTGATCATAATGAAAATGAGACTATTTTAATCATATTTGCAAACCATTACTCTATGTGACGCTTCTTACATGAGAACGATATGTTTATCCTAGATTCTTGACTCTTTGTTATGCCTTGATACTTAATGAACGAGAAACTAACTTAACGCAAACTCGAGACACATAATTACTTATGTTATTTATGCTATTTAAATGTCTAAATGTAATAATACTATATGTAATGGTCACTCACAATAATACGCAACGCAACGCAACACTTAACCTCGCTCGCAAACGAATCAAAGTTGGAAAAATCTAACAAAACACGACCCAGCGGTCCGAATGGGCCATCCGCCCGGATGGGACTCACCCATCCGGATGGAGCCATCCGGGCATGGTCATCTGGACCTAACCATCCGAACATAATGACTTGTCACTATCATCTTTAAATTGAGCCCTTTGTCCTCATTTTAACTCTTCACCTCCTCTCATCCGCTTTCAAGGTCCGAATGGCGATTCCAGGTTTCTTTAAGCATTTTTCTTCAGACTTCTTCAAATCTCCATCTCTATTCCACTTCTACTCCATCTTCTTTCATCAAAACACATACACCCAGACTCACACTTCAACTTTTCTCAAAAATCACTGATTCTGGACATCTTGAAGGTGGCTTCCATTCGTTTTGTGTAACACCCTGTCTATTTATTTTAGATTTTCGTATAATTATCGGTAACTAATGCATAATTCCGATAGCAGATACTTATAAAATTACGGGTTTATTTAAAACTTTTACATTAAAAGTAATACAACATGATGTAAAAGAATTTGTCATTTAAAAATTAACGACGAAACAATGTGCGGAAGCTTCTTTTTCATGTGTTCGGTTCTTCTTCGAGCTTGATCGTCTTCCGTTGTTGTATAATATACTTACATTTCATAAAACATGAAATGAGTTAGTCATTCGGCGTTTATAAACATAATTGAACCAATTTGTGGGTTAAAATAAGCCAACAACAAGATCAGCAACAATTTCCAAAATTTTAAGCCGTCGCGTGTCGCGACGGCGTTCACAAAACCTATCGCGTGTCGCGACGGTTGTCGCGTGACGCGGGGGAAACCATTTTCCAGCAGGTCCATCTCTGGAACCTGCATGTCTGTCCTGCTATAGTTTTAGTCGTAAAACGAACTTTAAAGTGTCATAACTTTTTATTTACAAGTCCGTTTTACGTGATTCTTTTTCATACGCGTACGAAATTTAATTCTCCATCTCATGGAGTCACTACCTGATATTAAACTACTTCAAAAATTTAGATTTCAAGTTCTCGGCTTGAAATCCCTTTTTAACACTTTTGACCCGTTTATGATTTAATCAAACAAACTTGTTAATTACCTTTAAAATGTCATGCAAATCACATTATATCAGTTTTCCAATATTCAAGGTTCAAATTACGGGTTCTTATGCAAATCTTAACCCGTTTTGCATATCCACTTATTTTGACCCGTTAAGGGTATTTAACATTTTCAAGCTTAAATCATGCTTCATTTTGGTTTACATCCTACCTTCATTTTTATACACATTCCAAGGACTCAATTTAACAAAACGCTTATTTCTAAACAACTCTTAAAGGTTGTTTGCCTTATTTACCCCTTAAGGTCCTTTTGCTCAATTTTCTTTTAGTCCTTCATTTTTACGACGAAGGACTTTCGCTAATATTTGACCAAAATATCGCTTTTAGCTATAATTCTAAACATGCGTACCTGGCTCGGGTCAAAGCTAAAACTCGTTTTAATACCACATCAATTAAATTACAAATTAAAAGCACTGCAATTCCTTATGCTATTCACCCTGTGATCATAATACTTGACCAAAAATCATTAGTCGAAAATGTCAAATGGTGATATCATCACCATTCAACCCATTTGGTCTAACGACCATTTTACTCTCATGAGATGGAATTTGTTTATCATCTCGTCTATGTAATCCATTCCGGTTTACACCATTCAATCATATTGCATAAAAATCTTTTCCTAATTCATTTGACACATCATGTTTTACGCTTTTGAGAGCCTTTTTCAAAAACAATTGTTTGTTCATTAGCTCGTAGCCAAATTATTGTATTACCCCTTTTTACTCATTTTAAGTTTACGCCATAATATATCGTTTCTTAAAATTCTTTGTTTATTCGGTCTACACATGACCGAATCAACGTTTTACTACTTTTACTTATTCCGACCCGTATTGTTACGTCTCGGGTTACCATAACCAAACTACCGTTTTATCTTATTCATAACTACTACAACAAGTATATAATCTAATAGTAAAGTATAAGCTTTACTTACCTTGCATCCAAACCACGCTTTTCTTTTCGTTCTTGATCCGTTTGACCTGCTTCCTCCACAAGCTCCCACCTAGCTTGTTAAGCGTTAAACTATCATTATAATTCGTAAGATAGTTAGTTTAGTCATTGTCAATCACGACTATTCCATCTTACAAATTCTATGTCGAAACTACTTTTCGACCTCTTCACCGGTTAATTTGACTTATAAAAGTCATCTACCCTTAATCATAAAAATGCAAATTTGCGTTCATTGACTCGTTTAGGAAATCTCATCAATTATCAAAGACACTTTATTCATTTAGACAACTTCTACGGGTTTTCGTCTATAAATGAAACCCCTTTTTTATCATGTTATTAGGCATTCCTACGGATACCTAACCAAATCAAGTTCTACCTACAACCGAGTAGACGCGCGATTTCACTTAGGCATTTTAACAAACTCCTAGTGGGCATAATTTTTACACATTTATAAACTAGTTCATAACTAGTTATTTCTACCAAATTTTACATCATTCTCAATTTCATTATATCTAACATACATATCAACCCTAGATTCACTTCATGGAATTCAAACAACACCCATCTCATAATCAAAATTCTAGTGTTCTTCCTCATCCTACAAAACCCATTTAACAACTAAGTGGATGATTAGGAAGTTCATAATCATGAACACAAATTCATAAATTTATTGTGTTAGTGCATTTATGTCTATCGCCTTCGTCAATCCGAGCTGTAGCGAGAAACAGTAGAAAACGAGTCGTTATATTAGTGATAGCTAGACAAAAAGGCAAGGTGGCAAAATTGTAATAATGAGAAATCTCATTAAAAGCCAAGGACTATAAATAGGGAGGTTATGTCATAGATTAGGGACTTTTGGTTCATTTGTCATTTAGAAAGCTCTAGATCTAGAGAGAGATTCTAGAGAGAGAAAGTGATTCAGGTGGTGTACTATTTCATATTTTTCTCTAGAATCACGTTTATATTACATCGTGTGTGTTAGGTCGCGTTCGTGTACGGATTCCGCACGTGTCACGTCCGTTTCACAATCGTTTCGGAGCCAAAACCGGTCCTACAAGTGGTATCAGAGCAGGAGCTCGATTGCACTGATCTATCACACGATTTCGCACAGGATTACATCGATTTCAGATCTGAATTGCATCATTTCTTCATCTTCTACATTTTTTTCACGTTTTCACCGATTTTTGTCAAATTGAACGGGGTTTTACGGTCCAAATCGGCTGATTTTTTGATATGTTGTGCGAAAACACCTGATCTATAACCCTACCAAGTTTCAGATCCTAATTCCTAGCCGTTTAGGAGAAATCTGAGTTTTTGTGTCCTACATCGCGTGAAATCAGCTTGGTTCCGTTTGAAGAAACCATATTCCGTTTGAAATCGGGTATCTCGTTTCAAATTGACTGGTAATCCGTTTGAAAACTTGCTTTCGTTTGAAGAATCATTTGAGGAATGGATTCCGTTTGAAATTGTCGTTTGAAAACTGATTTCCGTTTGAAAGTAACACATATATGGGTTTGGTTTGAAAGTGGGGATATAATTTGAAACTGTTCGTTTGAGAGTTCACGTTTGAAAAGTGGTTCGTTTGAACTTCTCGTTTGAAAGCCACACATCGTTTGAAAGTCTCGTTTGAAAGTGGTTAGTCGTTTGAGAGTGCATGTGATATAAAGATATGTGGCCCATGTGTTTTGAAAATTGAGTTGATAGATATAAGTGTCGGCCATTTAATACATTTGAGATAATCAATGAATTGCATGTGGGACATAAATTCAGTTTGCATGTGACAGATTACCACGAGAATTGATGTTGTTTTGTTAAAGTGATTACCGAACCATGCGCTTTGAATGATATACATCTTATCGGCCCAATCAAATTAAAACAATCTGACTTACTTAAAAGACGGTCCAATACAAATTAAGATCCAATTAAATTTGTGTGTTTGTCAAAGTTGCATGTAAAACTCTTAAAGAAAAAGTTGTAGGCCATTTAAATTTGGCAGTCCACTAAATCGAACGGCCCAATCAAAGTGTTTTGTGATTCTAAATTGTCAGGCCATTTTAATTGAATTAAAAGAATGTGTCAGGTTTGCATGTGATAAGAGACGGCCCAATCATATTGTGAATTGGATTCTTTGATCAGCCCAATAAAGTGATTTCAGCACATTGAAATTAGATTCAAGATTGAACGGTCCAATTAAATTCATTTGATTCAAATATTGTATTGTCAATATACATGTGAAGTGTAGTTGTTATACATGTGATATTTGGTAAAGTCTTGTATAGAGTCAAATTTGAATAGTTAAGTGTTTGTGATAACCATCCGATTCATTGAAATCTTTAAATAGTTTGACTATTGTTTGACACACTTGATCCAGTCTCTATCCGATTCAAGGAATTTTGTTTGTTCAAAGTTTAAAGTGCAACGAATCGAGTGGAAATCCGAACGGATTACCACCCGACCCTAATCATTTCATTTGTTGTTGTGATTCAGGTCAAAGCGTTGGATACTCGTCCAAGCGGATCCCCACCCGATCCATTGTCACATATTCATTCTGTTGATTTTTGTCGACTTACTCGATCGGATACCCGTCCTATTCTGCAGTTTGATAATTTTTAAATCTAATCACTGTTGATTGTTCGTTTCAGGTGATTGAAGATATACGAATTGTGAATTTCAAGAAACTGTTTGAAGATGTCGAGCAGCAGTGAAGAAGTTTTTGATCATGATAAATGGTGGAGAAGAGATTATGCGAGATGGGAAATTGAAAAATTCAGGGAACCATTCAAAGAAGCCCAAAGAGCCAAAAGATGGAATGATGAATTAGAATGTTACATGGATCCATGGGGTAATCCAGTTGTTGACCCATCAAAAGTGGATTTTGAAGCTGTAACAAATTTGCTTCCAAGACAAGCTACTTTCAACACAAGAAGGTTATCTGATAAAGAATATTTACCGGATTTGGTGAGCAAGATAAAGGAAGTTTGCAAAGCAAGTCTACCAAAGGTGGTAGAAATGAAGAAGAGAAAAGAAGAAGAGTTGAAAAAGCTGGTTGAAGAAGTGAAGATTACTGCAAAGCTTGCTGCTGAGGAAGAACAGAAAGTAGAAGAAGAGCAGAAGAATGAAAAACAACAGAAGATGGAAGAATAAGAGAAGAAAGAAGAAGAAGAAGAAGAAGAAGAAGAAGAAGAAGAAGAAGAGAACAAAGAAGAGGATCAGACAGAAGAATCATCGGTGCTGAAAGAGACTGAGGTAAATGAATCTTCTGATCTATCAAATGTTGAAATTGTTGATAAAAATGAGAACAAATGCAGGAATTGCATAGAAATGTGCAAAGCCTGTATTGAAAAAGATGAAACAATCAAAACAAAAGATATTGAAACAAGCAAACTTGAAAATATTTTCAAAACAAAATATAAAGAAATGATTGAAAAAGAAGAAATTTTGAAACTAAAAGTTGAAAAATTGACACAGAAATGTCAAGGTCTTGAAAAGGATAATGATGTTTATAGACAAATGTGTACAGCAAAATGTGTTGATTGTGTTGAAAAGAAACTAAATTTCAAGATTTTCAAAAAGAGTATGATTCTTTGAAGTGGTCAAGTCAGAGAGTACAAGAAGCTTATGATACTTTGAAGAGCCAAGTCAAATGTTTTGATCAAAGATTGTCTGAAACTTTGGTAACTAAAGAAATGTATGAGAGACAGTTTAAAGAAAAGCAACTTGAATTAAACAAGTGTGTTGATGAAATTGCTAATCTCAAACAAGTTTTGGCTGAAAAAGAAAAGATTGTTACCAAACTTCAAAGTTATCATAACTCTTCGTACATTCTCGAACGCGTTTTCAACATCACACCAGATGACAAAGATACTGAAAAGAACAAAAAGGGTATTGGTTCAGAATTTCATCAGGTACCACCACCATTGAGAAACAATTATACTTTTTATGATGAGGAAAAGGTGGCAAAAGGTCTGAACATAGTTGACTAATTACCTGAAAGTATCGATGTGACTTACACCAAATCTGACGAAGCTGATGATTCAGAGGTGGTAAGTAAGGTTGTTGATAGTGTTTTGAAAGATGAGTCTACAAAAGGTAAGTCTGAATCACAGGATGAAAATGAAGGTAATTTTCATGATGAGTATCTGAAAAACATAAAATCTGAGAAAGTTGTGAATGATGATTCAAAAGGATTGGTATATACCATGATTGGATCGGACAAACTATTCTTAGATATTGTATTCCCAATTCAGAATGTGATTTCGGAGAAAATTGATAAAGTTTTTAAGATGGTTGAGATTGAAAAGTCAGAAATTTCAAAATTTGCTGGGAAAAACAAGAAAACTTTTTATAACAAACCTGGTTTCAAGAAGAAAAAACATGAAGGCTGGGTTGGGTTATAAGAAGAAACAAAGTTGGAATAGAAATGAAATGCCGAATTCTCAGGAAAAAATGAGTTTTGTTCAAGGAAAAGTTTTGAAGAAGAAGAAAAACTCAAATTTAGACAACGGTCTAATGAAGAGTTGTGTGCTCAAAAGAAAAATCAACAACCACAGGTCAAAGATGTGTCCAAGAGAACATGTTTCAAGTGTGATCATATTGGACATCTTGCACGAAAGTGTCCGAATCTGAAACCTGTGGATGTTGACAAAAAGAAGCCTGAAAATGTTGAGAAACAAAAATCTGAGGGTGTAAAACAAAGGTCAGCCAGATTTGATTCAAAACAAACTTGGAGGTACAACACAAACAAGTTTGCTTCGAATCAAATTTGGAAACCAAAACAGACTAGGTCTGATTCAAGACAAACATAGACTTTTCACACACCCAGATTTAGAACAACACAAAGTTGGCAAAAATCCGTTGATATGACAAAACCCAAAGAGTTTTGGAAACCAAAAGTTGTTCAAAAACAAAATGTTCAAAAAGAATCACACTTTTACAAAAGAGGAACTCCGAAAGGTCAAACATGGAGTGTTAAGAAACAAATTATTTCGGTAAAAGATGAGAAAGTTGAAGTTAAAGTTGAAAAAGTCTTTGATGGTAAAGATTTTCCGAAACTGCATGATACATATTGCGTTGAAATGCCTAAGGTCCAACAGACCTGGGCTAAATTGTTCAAGTAATCAAGTAGTCTGAATGTGCAGGTGCTCAAGACAACAGGATATTATCAAGTGGAGTGTCGGAGCAGCCTGGCACAACGAGGATAGAAGGCTGCTGAACCCTGGTTTGGTTAAACAGGGAGATTGTTTGTTTTTCTGTACGTACTTAAAAAAAATTGTGTGTTGATTGAATACGCCGAAACCCTCACGACTGAACAAACATGATTACTTTCACAAGATTGAAAAACGCTTTTCAAACTGTCGAAAATCAATGGGTTGTAAATCATGGGGGTAATTGTTGGTACTTTACATTAGATTTTCTGCAAATCAGAGCACTTTTAGCAGAAAATGGATGGCGAGACAAAGCTATCAGTATTGGTTGTCAAATTTTCTTTATATGATTTTGCATTTTAGGGGGAGATATATTGTTGTCAGAAAATACAAAAACATTTGAAAATTTTGAAAAAGTCAAAAACATGATAAAATTCAAAAATTGAGTTTTTGCGTAAAAAGAGGAAATGATAGTACATCAGTAGACAGTTATAGTATGCTAAAGAAATGTAATGATTAAATAGTGTTAAACAGTCTCACTGATGATGTGCCGATAGGTTTTTGCACATTTAGTAGGTTTGTTCGGGATATAAACCTAAATCTTTACTTACTTATTTCGTGGGGAACACTACTTGGATATATAGGTAACCCCTGAAATCTTGTTTGAAAGATTCGTTTTTCTGATATACTAGGTCTTTATACTCAGTGATATCTGGGGTATTATTCCGGGACTTCTGCTGAATGGAAGTTCTGACCTAGTCCCTGAATAATACTTTCCGCAATGCTTGAAACATAGCATCACCCTCAGCATAAATGATAAGACAATAAAATTGCTTAGCAATGCTATTGTAAAAAAGATCCTCTAAAGGGGACACACCCAAAAGTTGAGTCATGATCTCTCTGCTGAACGGTAGTTCTTACCTGAGCTCTCATGATTCTTCATAATTTATTAACCCTTTACAGTTATCATTTGTGATATACTCACCTGTAAGACTGAATATTGGGATCTGGATACGGGAGTATATTCAAGAGGTGGGACACACGTATAAGTTTAAGTCTCTAAAACACTTAATCTGTATCCTGAACAGATTGAAAATTGTGTGAAAATTTAAGTGGATCAGTATATCGACAATCTAAGTGAATTGTTTAATTCTTAATGTGTAACTAAGCTCAACGGTACTTGTGACTTGTCAAAAACTGATATGATCCTCTGACGCATACTCAAACAAAAATATTGTTTGTAAATATGTGTGTACATATTTCTTTATTGCTTTATATTTTAAGAAAAATACAAAAAGATTTTTGATTCTGCTTTATTTTCGACAACCGATGTCTGAGTGCTGAGTTTCAAAATCTAAGTAAGCTGATTGTGTTTCTGAAAATAAAACAAGTTCACTAATTTGAAACTTGACACTTTTTATAAAAAATCAAAAACAGTTTGTGATATCTCCAAGGTCATTAGTTTGGACTTGGATGATTAACTGTGAGGGATTTTGGATACTTAACATTGCCATATCTGTAAAGATTGTTGATAGGAGGAGTGATTTAGAGAAGATTGAATTGCCAGGTTACGATTCTTGGTAGTTTAAAATGTTGTTACTTATGAATGTATGAGTGATTGCAGGTAAGAGTCCAGACTACGATCCTGACAACTGAGTCTAAGGGGGAGTCTGAAGACGAGCTCAAAGCAAGGGGGAGCTTGTAACCAGAAAGCCAGGTGTCGATCCCAAAAGCACAGAAGCTTGACGAAAGGGGGAGCCTGAAGAAAAGGATTCTGAAGGAAAGGAAGAACAACGAAAGCCTGAAGACAGATTCATGAGGATTCTGTTTGAGAAAGAGGGAGTCTATGGTTGCTGATACCGTCAAAGTTTCAAGAAGACTTAGAGATAAAGAAAAGATAAGACGCTACGAGATTGATTGCGGCAATATCCAAGGGGGAGTCTGTTAGTGCATTTATGTCTATCGCCTTTGTCAATCCGAGCCGTAGCGAGAAACAGTAGAAAACGAGTCGTTATATTAGTGATAGCTAGACAAAAAGGCAAGGTGGCATAATTGTAATAATGAGAAATCTCATTAAAAGCCAAGGACTATAAATAGGGAGGTTATGTCATAGATTAGGGACTTTTGGTTCATTTGTCATTTAGAAAGCTCTAGATCTAGAGAGAGATTCTAGAGAGAGAAAGTGATTCAGGTGGTGTACTATTTCATATTTTTCTATAGAATCGCGTTTATATTACATCGTGTGTGTTAGGTCGCGTTCGTGTACGGATTCCGCACGTGTCACATCCGTTTCGCAATCGTTTCGGAGTCAAAACCGGTCCTACATATTGACTAGGGTTCATTCCTAAACATGAATTCATACTAGTTTCACCCAAACATCAATCATTCAAGCTTGAATTTCGATTTTCATAAGTTCATCAAGAATCTCAACTTCATAAATATCAAAAATTTGACACACCTCATGATCCCCTAAGCTTGGTGATCGTTTTTATGTGTTCATGCATCGATTTAGGGCCTGAATTGAGCTTCAGTTTGAAGATTCTTGAAGAACTAGGGTTGGCTCCTTCCCCTCTTCTCCTGGTCGCTCCTACGAACACACACTTGTGTGTTTCTTTTTTTTTGTTATTTATTTTGTTAACTTTCAAGTTAACCCTTTTGGCCCCTCATGTTTATTGTGTTTCAAAAGAAGCTATAATTCATTATTCATCCCTTAATCATATATTACTAACTAGGTTAATTATTTCTAGTTAACTTAATGGGTTCGGGAAGTCAAAACCTATTTTATTTTAAGTCCCGTTAACTTGGGCCTTCTATATACTTTGTTTTCTCAAAGTATTTATCCTCCTTTTATTTATTATTAAGCTTATTTATTTAAATCCTAATAATTTCCGGTTTAATCTTTTCTGCTAACGGTATTATACCAGCTCTTTAGTATTAACGGGGTTTAATTACCAAACCCGTTTTCGGGGTGTTACAAGTCTACCCCCCTTAAAGAGGTTTCGTCCCCGCAACCTTGTTTATGTTGTTCCTTTTATTTTTGACTAAACGAACTTAGTTTGGTTTCCATTCGAGCATTGCTCATTTTTTATAATTCCATAATCTTACTAGGAAGGTATGGTAATGTCTTTCGGGCTCCAAAGTTGTGCCCGACTCCTTTCGGATGCTCCATTCTTGTATCCTTCTTTTAATTTACATCTTTGTTCCTCAAGTCAAGGATTATCATAAGCCACATCGTATGTGCCTATCATGCATGAGGCCTCATAGACCGTTAGTTTCTTCTAATATTCCTCGTTTTTATCACTTTTAATAACGAGTCATCTTTTGGCCACTCGGTTATTTGATGTAGTCAATACATCATCCTACGCTAACCTTATTGAGGTAAGCGCTTTATAAATTTATAATTGTTGTTTTGACCTTAAATGGTATTCGCGGTTAGACTTACTAGCCACTGGTTACCTTATATTTTGCCATTTGGGTATTCTATATTGCCATCATCGGCCTTTTGCGTGTTTATGATTTCATATCATGTAACTCATGTTAGAACGTGGTTATATTTATATCGCTTTTGTGACCGTGATCTCCTCACGTCACGTTTTAAGTTTATGTCGACCCTTCATTATCGAAAATCTCTCTTTCGAGTGTATCGTTTTTACACCCATCGGTGTTTACATCCTTTAATATTAACCATTTCCAAATCCGTCTCCTAATATTTATATCCGTTAAAACGTCGTTTCTTACTAAAATTAAATTTTAGTTTAACGTTTTATCTTTTACTTACGTCAATTACTCATATCAAGGAAATTGACGATCAGTAATTTATTCTTTTCCGTTCTCATTTTACACGGGGAATAATAACCAGTTTTTCATATCTTACACTATTAACCCGTAGGTTGTTTTCACCATTTTAAGTTTAGAATCATTCATTTTTATTTTTTTGAATTTTATGGGCCTTGACCATGGTCTAAGGCTACCTTTGTTTCCTCTTGGATTAACCTTCCGACTCTACAACTTCTTATGTCGGCTACATGTCGGTTTGTTCCACGTTTACCATCACCCGGTTCATACCTATACTTCTTTACAACCCGTGCCTGGGGTTCTTTTATCTTAATGTTTTTAGCGCTTATAACCTTTGCATAGGTTTATTAATATTTTACGCTTTTATTTACCCGGTTCGCGCTTACTTACATTAGCAAGCGTTGTTCTTAGTTAACTCATTTGACTCATTTTAGGTGAAATTTCATCACTTATGAGTGTCAAACTTCGTTCTTTATTCGACCCGTCCAACTTCGAAATAGTTAAACATAGTTATCAAAATTTCGGTTTGCGAATTCTCATCGTCTTTTAGTCATGACTCATAATCCGAGTCCTTGACTTTTTATTTTCGCGTTCCCGTCTCTTGGTTTACACATACTTTCAAAATCCTACCCATGTATCGGGTATTTTACCGAAGACATTATCAAAGCAACCGTACCGATATGTATTAAGACTTCAGTTTTAATTTATTTGGTCGCTTTAGCGAAACCCATCGTTTCTATTCAATCGGGTCTTTTATTCTTTATTTAATTTATTTGACTTGTCCGTGTGAATTTCATCACTTGTGACAGTCAAACTTTTATCTCTGTGCCTTAGCATCCTATTAATCGATCTGTATTTTCATTTACTTTGATCCTTGTCCCTTCTCTCGGGCTCGTTACTCTAACGTAATACGCTTCCATCATCCGACTTGCGTTTTACGTTTATTATCAAACATCTTGCCCGTTTGATTCATTTAGGTACCTTTTTTAGTTTGTCCCATTCACCCTGCCCTTACTACATTGGACGTAAATGCGTCCACTATAATAAGTTCATGGTATCATATGCCACTACTTACTTGGCCAGAGTAAGCGATTAACACATGACACATATGGCCTTTTTATAGTTTTCACATCACGCCCTATGTAAGTAATGCTTCTATTTATTTTTCTTGGAAACAATATCCTGAATAGGTATTATATTCAGGTTTTTCCAAGTTTTTAACCTACATATGCAACAGTCAGTCTCTACATATTTGTTGCATATTACTATTAATGCAATAAAATTAAAAAGTGCACCTGGTAAATGCTTTCCCTTACGGACTTTCCTTGCCATTAACTTATTCGCGATCGTTACATGATTTAGGTCCTTGATAAGCATGCTCTACTTGTCATACTTTGGACCGTTCCTTCGTCAGATCCGCAATTTATTAAACTCCCGCTATTTTCGGATGCGAGTGTCCTTCAATTAAAACATTCACAAAGGTTAGTAATGTCAACATCAATAATCGTCCGTATTATAATACAAGGCTTTCTGCTATACGTGTCAACGCACGTAATTTCATTAACTATATCAATCATTTTAATTGGGGTAACGTGTATTACGCGATAACCCTATGTGTTGTTTACAACACTTTAACATGCTAAACCATTAACATACATGTACTTACCGGATTTGCGATCAAGCCACAAACCGAACACACTTTATTCTTTAACCATGAGCTCTGATTACCAACTTGTAACACCCTGTCTATTTATTTTAGATTTTCGTATAATTATCGGTAACTAATGCATAATTCCGATAGCACATAGTTATAAAAATACGGGTTTATTTAAAACTTTTATACTAAAAGTAATACAACATGATGTAAAAGAATTTGTCATTTAAAAATTAACGACGAAACAATGTGCGGAAGCTTCTTTTTCATGTGTTCGGTTCTTCTTCGAGCTTGATTGTCTTCCGTTGCTGTATAATATACCTACATTTCATAAAACATGAAATGAGTTAGTCATTCGACGTTTATAAACCTAATTGAACCAGTTTGTGGGTCAAAATAAGCCAACAACAAGATCAGCAACAATTTCCAAAATTTTAAGCCGTCGCGTGTCGCGATGGTTGTCGCGTGTCGCTCCCCGGGCTATGTCCTCTGTCGTGTGGCGCGGGGGAAACCATTTTCCAGCAGGTTCGTCTCTAGAACCTGCATGTCTGTCCAGCTATAGTTTTAGTCGTAAAACGAACTTTAAAGTGTCATAACTTTTTATTTACAAGTCCGTTTTACCCGATTCTTTTTCCTACGCGTTCGAAATTTAATTCTCCATCTCATGGAGTCACTACCTGATATTAAACTACTTCAAAAATTCAGATTTCAAGTTCTCGGCTTGAAATCCCTTTTTAACACTTTTGACCCGTTTATGATTTAATCAAACACACTTGTTAATTTCCTTTAAAATGTCACGCAAATCACATTATATAAGTCTACCAATATTCAAGGTTCAAATTACGGGTTCTTATGCAAATCTTAACCCATTTTTCATATCCACTTATTTTGACCCGTTAAGGGTATTTAACATTTTCAAGCTTAAATCATGCTTCATTTTGGTTTACATCCTACCTTCATTTTTATACATATTCCAAGGACTCAATTTAACAAAACGCTTATTTCTAAACAACTCTTAAAGGTTGTTTGCCCTATTTACCCCTCAAGGGCATTTTGGTCAATTTTCTATTAGTCCTTCATTTTTACGACGAAGGACTTTCGCTAATATTAGACCAAAATATCGCTTTTAGCTATAATTCTAAACATGCGTACCTGGCTCGGGTCAAAGCTAAAACCCGTTTTAATACCACATCAACTAAATTACAAATCAATAGCACTGCAATTCCTTATGCTATTCACCCTGTGATCATAATACTTGACCAAAAATCATTAGTCGAAAATGTCAAATGTTGATATCATCACCATTCAACCCATTTGGTCTAACGACCATTTTACTCTCATGAGATGGTATTTGTTTACCATCTCGTCCATGTAATCCATTCTGGTTTACACCGTTCAATCATATTGCTTAAAAATCTTTTCCTAATTCATTTAACACATCATGTTTTACATTTTTGAGCACCTTTTTCAAAAACAATTGTTTGTTCATTAGCTCGTAGCCAAATTATCGTATTACCCCTTTTTACTCATTTTAAGTTTACGCCATAATATATCGTTTCTTAAAATTCTTTGTTTATTCGGTCTACACATGACCGAATCAACGTTTTACTACTTTTACTTATTCCGACCCGTATTGTTACGTCTTGGGTTACCATAACCAAACTACCATTTTATCTTATTCATAACTACTACAACAAGTAGATAATCTAATAGTAAAGTATAAGCTTTACTTACCTTGCATCCAAACCACACTTTTCTTTTCGTTCTTGATCTGTTTGACCCGCTTCCTCCACAACCTCCCACCTAGCTTGTTAAGCGTTAAACTATCATTATAATTCGTAAGATAGTTAGTTTAGTCATTGTCAATCACGACTATTCCATCTTACAAATTGTATGTCGAAACTACTATTCGACTTCTTCACTGGTTAATTTAACTTATAAAAGTCATCTACCCTTAGTCATAAAAATGCAAATTTGCGTTCAGTGACTCGTTTAGGCAATCTCATCAATTATCAAAGACACTTTATTCATTTAGACAACTTCTACGGGTTTTCGTCTATAAATGAAACCCCTTTTTTATCATGTTATTAGGCATTGCTACGGATACCTAACCAAATCAAGTTCTACCTACAACTGAGTAGACGCGCGATTTCACTTAGGCATTTTAACAAACACCTAGTGGGCATAATTTTTACACATTTATAAACTAGTTCATAACTAGTTATTTCTACCAAATTATTTTACATCATTCTCAATTTCATTATATCTAACATACATATCAACCCTAGATTCACTTCATGGAATTCAAACAACACCCATCTCATAATTAAAATTCTAGTGTTCTTCCTCATCCTACAAAACCCATTTAACAACTGAGTGGATGATTAGGAAGTTCATAATCATGAACACAAATTCATAAATTTATTGACTAGGGTTCGTTCCTAAACATGAATTCATACTAGTTTCACCCAAACATCAATAATTCAAGCTTGAATTTTGATTTTCATAAGTTCATCAAGAATCTCAACTTCATAAATATAAAAAATTTGACATACCCCATGATCCCCTAAGCTTGGTGATCGTTTTTATGTGTTCATGCATCGATTTAGGGCGTGAATTGAGATTCAATTTGAAGATTCTTGAAGAACTAGGGTTGGCTCCCTCCCCTCTTCTCCTGGTCGCTCCTACGAACACACACTGTGTGTGTTTCTTTTTTTTTGTTATTTATTTAGTTAACTTTCAAGTTAACCCTTTTGGCCCCTCATGTTTATTTTGTTTTAAAAGAAGCTATAATTCATTATTCATCACTTAATCATATATTACTAACTAGGTTAATTATTCATAGTTAACTTAATGGGTTCGGGAAGTTATAACCCGTTTTATTTTAAGTCCCGTTAACTCGGGCCTTCTATATACTTTGTTTTCTCAAAGTATTTATCTTCCTTTATTTATTATTAAGCTTATTTATTTAAATCCTAATAATTTCCGGTTTAATCTTTTCTGCTAACGGTATTATACCCGCTCTTTAGTATTAACGGGGTTTAATTACCAAACCCGTTTTCGGGGTGTTACATTTTGCTTAGGCAAACTGTGGTGGAGCATCAATCATACGAGATTGGTTCAAGATCTAAAGGATTTACACATTTTTGGCTCAGATCTAAGGGATTTCCACATTTTACAACTCGTTCACAACTTGTTTATGAACTTCTTTTAGGTTTTTATGCAATATTGGTGGAATCATGAACCCGTCAGACTCTCGACACCACCTGTTGTCGAGAGCCGACTGTAGAAATGGCTTCCACCAAGGATATGGTCCGATTTGACGGGTCAAACATGAATTTCTGTCAAGAACAACACCTCCGGTCGAATGGGCTACGCCCATCCGACCGAATGGGTTTGACTTGGTGTTCACTGTTGTTTTGTTCCGTTATCGTACCCGTCTCCGTTGGTTAAAAACATTTTGAAACAAAACTTCAACAATTTTAACGGTTCACAAACAACCACACACCATCCGTCCAAATGGACTATGTCCATCTGACTGGATAGATTCGGTTGCCACACCACATCTTTCCTCTCAAACTTTTAAACATCGATTACACATCAGATCATTTCGTCCCAACAAAAGAAACCATCCGACCGGATGAGGCCTATCCGTCAGGATGGAGCCCATCCGTCCGAGTGGATTAGATCCATCCGTCCGAATAGGCTGTTGGACACTTAACTCGATTATTACCCCATTCGACACTCTGTTTTCGACCGTGTTGGCACTTAGAGGAATTATTCTTTGTTCCCATACGCAGGCTGGCGCTCCCTTCAATCCAACCCAGACTGTATCAGATTACTAAGCACGCCCAGTGAGTAAACTCCATCCCTTTTGTTTTAAACACTTTGGGATGCAACATGTATTCTATATAAAACACACGACACTTGAAACTTGCTTATGATCATACTCTATCAACTATTTAATATGAAAACATGATACTTGTGATACTTGTGAGTCTTATATGCTACGTGAACGTTGAATCTTATGTTTAGCCTACCTTGACAATTATAGCGCTATAGGAGTAACGCACCGCCCTTGAAACTTGGGGTATTGTTAAGTTTGATACTTTTACCTCCTCCTCGTTGTGACGATGTGGGAAAGGCACTTTGCGTTGGAGACTTGGGTTATCGTACATATTACGTTAGCCTAGCATGTAAGAAACTTGTAATGTGTTATTCATGTTGTATATGAGTAATTAAACATTTTAAACTTCTTATGCAATGTATTAAACTTGTATACTCGCCACCAATTTTGTTGATTTTATTTTAATACATGTTGTAGGTTGACAGTCAAGGTAGCAAGAAATCAAGCTAGGGTAACATTAGATACACACCTTAGAAAGACATTGTTTTGAACAATGTCTAACTTCTGTTTTGTTTGATACAATGTGGTTTGAATTTGAAGCTTGTTTGACAATTTAGTAATCATATGAAATTTGATTTAAACAATATCGTCACAAGTAGCGTTATGATGCTTTGAGCGATTTGTTCGTCCCGCCCTGATGTTTCCGCCATCGGTTGGAGTGTGACAGATTGGTATCAGAGCCATAACTATAAGGAATTAGGAAAAGTAGGAATGCTTTGCCCTAGTCTATAGTTTAGGAACATTCTCACTATGTGTTCTTTAAAACTACTTGCATTCTCTCTTAATTGCTTCTCTCTATTTTTCGGTCTTATAATATACATGCCTTTCCTAAGCCTAACACAATACAAACTTTGAAGGATTTGAAGATACTCTTATATCACAATCGAAACGACTCATCAAAATAGGGGTGATTCCCGCCTTTGGTGATGACTTTCACTCCGCTATACTTGTATTTTGCACGAAATCTACCTTCAAGTTAGGAGTGATATCCAAACCTTGAAGGAAATTTCCATCTCATATTCTAGCGGGTCTTATCTTTTGATAAGTACCAAACACACAGGGGTACGATGTTACCAACTTAGAGGTGAAACTCTCATCTTGACAACTATTCTCATTCCTTGAATTTCAATATCGCCAAAGTTTCAAACTCTCCAATTGATTAAGGGCGTGTAGTAACTGGAAGGACAAATATCGTTAGTCGATTATCGATGGGAGTATTTGTCTATTAGACCAAAGCACGTTTCCTTAATTCGAATTGTAACAACCCTCGGTAAAAGCAACACTCTCATAATTTTTCCGACACCCTATTATATCTTAAAATATCCTTATGTCTTATATTATACCCCGTATGTAAAAACCAAGCCCGAAATACGTTATAGTTTATAAAAATCTGAATTCGGAGCTGAGGCGGGCCGCGAAAGATCCCACCTCAAGCTCAGGCGGGCCGCGAGCGCTCATGAAACGCGGATACACCAGATGCCGACGCGTGTCGACATCGTGTCAAGTCTACAAGATGACTGGGCCAATCTATAGTGTTGACCAAGGTTGACGCGGGCCGCGTAACCTTGGCCTGTATCTCACGCGGGCCACGACATAACTCAATATCACAACTATAAATAGCAGGCATCAGTTTTCGTTTTCCGTCGCTCATTCACAATTCTCAATCTCGAATTCTGAAGTATTAGGAATAATATTTGGGTATTATACCCCTAATTAGCGACGTTCTGCTCCGTTGTAAGTATTATAACCCTAGTTTCGAAATAGTTACGCTGCCCGATTGATTTAGGGTTCCGTAACAACTGTCGTGGTTCTGTCCGACGTAGTTGTTGGAATGCCGTCTCGGGGAGGGTATTATTAATAATTTCAAAGGGTTATGGTACTAACCAATGTACATTTGTATCAATTATAGATTATATCCAGGAAACCCTTACGAAAAGCCTAAGACAGCAATGTGAGTTTATCCTCTTTTTGTTAACCTTTTTGTAATGTTTTACAAACCTTAATTATTTTACAATGTGATTAAGCGGTGATTGAGTCTTTGTAGTTCTTCAATTACTGCCGGTATTATGGGGTTTTGTATACAAAATTTACTACGAGTAGTAGTAAGTCTGAATGACAGTGCATTACTGACGTGATGTCGTGGTCACAATCAAATTTAATCCCAATAACAACTATAGACAGTGGTAAGTGGGTATCGAACACAGGGAGTTTGTGGAATATGTGCTATCTCGATGTATGTCTAACTTCACTAAAGTAAACTAAATTGAAAGAAAAATAAATTCAAGAGTGGGGTTGATTGGTTGATTTTTAAAAGTAAGACTACTATTCTAATTGCAAAATGGAAGTGTTTTGGTTGTAAACAAATTAGAGACGAGTGACCATCTTTAGTTTCCGGTTTGCCTCAACATTTGTGCTATCATTCACTAGAAAGAACTACATAGACATAATTCATGTGCAATTACTTGTTGTGATAAAAGGGAACTAAGTACTCAGATTCCTCGAACGTGAGGTTGTTACCCGATGACCAATTGACCCTTACCCGATCCTAGTTCTACCCATGATATCTCGATTGCCAACGGCACCAAGAACGTATGGTTGAGTCTTTGTAGTTCTTCAATTACTGCTGGTATTATGGGGTTTTGTATACAAAATTTACTACGAGTAGTAGTATGTCTGAATGACAGTGCATTACCATTGGACGGCGAGTTAGCCAATGGGTAATTTCACCATAGCCATAGATCCGGTCGAGTGGCAAATACTGAATGAGTAATTGTGTAGAAATAAACAATGTGATCGCTCTCAATACTGTTTTAATTGATAAAATGTTTCTTGATTAAACTGGGATTCACTCACCAGTATTTTCGACTGACAAATGTTTTTAAAACGCGTTACAGGTAACACAATGTGAATAGCCAATTAGTGAAAAGCCAGCTGGAGAGCACTGAAGGCTTGGGAAAATGTGGCTATAAAAGTTACCTAATAAACGATGTTTTAAATTCAATAAAATAGGGTTTGTCCCTATAAATATATTGTAACAAGAAACTTGGGTTTTACCCATGTATTTATTAATAAGTAATGAGGTGGTTTTACTCTGATAAACATTTCCTAACTACGATCCTGATGTAAATTCCACTGCGAGATTTAACAACCTGATACCACCAAACTCTGAGCTCGCGACCGCCCGTTCCCGGGGAACAGGGATCGGGGGTTGTGACAGAAGGTGGTATCAGAGCCTAGCCACTGGTCTGAGCCAAAGAAGTGTTCTGCTGACACTTAAAATTTTAAAATTTTATGTTAGGAAATAAATTATGGAAATACGTGCATAACTGTAATTATTGGTTATGTGTTATTTGACTATTTGTTAGTTTTCAGTATGAGTGATCAAGAACCATCAGATATGAATCGTCAGTTATCTGATTCACCTAGGAGTGATGGTACATCATCACAGCCTGCCCTCTCTGGGTATACTGCTGATCAAGAAGATGGGATATTTGCCTTTAGAGCTAAATCTGAAGAACCATTTACTAATAAGAAACGAGGATGGTTCAGTAAAGAAGCTTTTGCTCGTAGGAAAAGAATGCGAAAATTGCAACAGCAAAGGACCTTAGCAGCTATTAAGTGAGAGACAGATGCTCATACGCAAGATATGCTTAATAGAAGCCTAGCTAATTTTCATATCCTAGCTACAACTGCTGCTGACCCTAGTCTGGAACAAATAGTAGCCCCAGAACCACAAAACCCAGAACAACCCATGGAGATAGAAAACCAGGAAAACCAAGTGGAGATGCATAACTTCAACCCAGAAGAAATCCCTAGGGTGCCTGCACCAAACCCAATAGACCAAAATTATGACCCATGGTGGGACAAGAATAGGGACTATGTGCAACGTTACTCTATTCCTAAAGACACAACTATAGGAGCCTATTCAGGTTTGGACCCTTTAGATCCCTATTACCTTGATAACTACATTAGGGGAATCTTGGAAGATCCTTACCAATTACAGGCACTTTTACCTCCATATCAGGAACCCGCACCCCAGATTCCAAACCCAGTCCTAGAACCTGCACCCCCAATGAGTGCAGAAAACGTCCAAGAACTTAGGACTTTTGGGGAGGAAATTTTAGAAAGCAGTGAGAGGATGCGTCAGGTGGGAGAACGTCTCGTATGGAAATACGATGAGCGCAATATGGATTTTTGGATGAATCCATATCCGTGAATGTTAAAATGGAAGAAGCGGTAGCAATAATAATATAATAAAAATAAAAAAAATATGTGTGTACGGATGCATATTACTATTTTATTTCTGTTGGTATTGTAATCTTTATTTCTGTACTAGTGTGTAATAGACACATAAGTATATGAAAAAGAGTATAGTAGCAATGATCTACGTTTTTGGCTAGATTGTGTGTTATGTGATTAACTATACTAAAATATTAATTGTGATATTAATATGGGATAAATGTTTAAAATTCGGATGGCCGACGAAGGAAATCAAGGAAATCTGAATAACGATAACCAGAGTAACATTAACGTGGTTAATGATAATCCGAGCATCCATAACAATGGAAACCAAGTGGATAATAGTGCTATCCAACACATAGTGCCACAGGGAATTATAGATGCAATGCCATTTATTCTCCAAACTGTTAAAGATGCTGATAATAAAAGTAAACATAGTAGTAAGCGACCCGTTGAACCTGAAAACAGTGTAAACAATGGACCGGTACTTCAAATGCCTATTCCCAAAAGAAGAAGAACCATGCCTTATGGTTGTTCTTATAAAGAATTTTGGTCTTGTAAACCAATGGAATTCTCAGGCAATGAAGGGGCCATTGCAACCTTACGCTGGATAGAGAAGACTGAGGCAGTCTTAAGGATAAGCAAGTGTGCTGAAGAAGATAGAATACTGTTTGCTTCTAATCTGTTTAAGAATGCAGCATTAGAATGGTGGAACACTATCCTCCAAACAAAAGGAAGTGATAGAACCTACAATATGGAATGGGAAGAATTTAAGGACAAGGTAGAAAGGAAATTCTGCCCTCCTAATGAAAAAGAACAGATAGCAAACAAATTTCTAAATCTTAGGATGACTGGTGTAGATAGTAAGGGGTATACTAAGATATTCTTTGAATATGCTAGAATAGTACCAACTCTTGCTTCACCAGAACCAGTGTTAATCTCTCGTTATATTTGGGGATTAATTGGGGAGATAAGACACGTAGTCAAGGCAGCTAGACCTCAAACAATAGAAGAAGCTGTAGAACTAGCCAATACCTTGACTGATGAGTTAGTCCGTACCAGAGAAGAGGATCAAAAGAGGAACCTAACCCAGAAATTGACTCAAGAATTTCGTTCTGGAAATTCTAACCATGGAAAAAATATAGGTTCTGCCTCTGCACCCTACTGTAGGTATTGCAAAAGAAAGCATTCAGGGAGATGCTCCATATACTGTAACTTTTGCAAAATGTCGGAACACAAGGAAGAAAACTGTAGAAAGAAAGCTAACAGCAGGGTATGTTACAATTGTGGAGAACAAGGTCATATCAAACTGAATTGCCCAAAATTAGCTCTAGCTCCAGATAACAAGAATACTAAAAATGCTAGAGCATTTGTCCTGACTGCAGAAGAAGCCAAGATGATTCCAGATGTTATAGCTGGTACGTTTTTAGTTAATGATGTTTTTGCTAAAGTATTATTTGACTCTGGTGCAAACCAAAGTTTTATTAATACATCGTTTTGCAAATTTCTAAATCAATCATTAACTAAACTACCCAAGAATGTCTAGTAGAAACAGCTAATGGAGAAACCGTTAGAATTTCTGAAATCTTGCAGGGAGCAAGTATAGAAATTTCAAATAAGAAATTCATAGCAAATCTATATCCCATGAATCTGGTAGGATTTGATGTTGTTTTAGGAATAGATTGGTTAATAGCCAATAAAGCCAATATTTTATGTGATCAAAAGTCAATTCAAGTAAATTCACCAAAAGGTAAAACGATCACAATTAAAGGAAATAAGTCTTCTAAGTCCACCAAGTTCATCTATGTGATGAAAACTGCAAGTTGTATAAGAAAAGGTTCTATAGTGTATTTGATTTCTATAATCACTAACATTAAAGGAAAAGAACTAAAAGATATTCCAGTAGTATCTCAGTTTTCCGATGTCTTTCCAGAAGAATTACCAGGACTACCTCCAAACAGGGAAGTTGAATTCAGAATTCACCTGCTACCAGGAATATCACCAATTGCCAAAGCACCCTATCGTTTGGCACCTGCCGAAATGCAAGAATTGAAGAAACAACTAGATGAATTGTTAACAAAAGGATATATCCAGCCAAGTTCGTCGCCATGGGGAGCGCCAATACTGTTTGTTAAAAAGAAGGACGGATTAATGCGTATGTGTACTGATTACCGTGAATTAAACAAGGTCACGATTAAGAATCGGTATCCATTACCAAGAATCGATGATCTGTTTGATCAATTGCAAGGAGCTCGATTTTTCTCTAAAATTGATTTAAGGTCAGGATATCATCAATTAAAGGTACAGGAAGAGGACATTCCTAAAACTGCATTTAGAACAAGGTATGGTCATTATGAATTTACTGTCATGCCATTTGGTTTAACCAATGCCCCAGCTGCATTTATGGACATGATGAACCGAATATGTAAGCCGTATTTGGATAAATTCATAATTGTATTCATGGATGATATTCTAATTTACTCTAAGAATAAAGAGGATCATGCTAAGCATTTGCACGCACTTTTAAGTTTGTTAAGAAAAGAAAAGCTTTATGCTAAGTTTTCAAAGTGCGAATTTTGGTTAGAACAGGTACAATTCCTTGGACACCTAGTCAATCATGAAGGAATTCATGTAAATCCAACAAAAATTGAGGCAATTACTAAATGGAAAACCCCTGAATCACCAACTGAGGTTAGAAGTTTCTTAGGATTGGCCGGTTATTATAGAAGATTTATTAAAGATTTCTCTAGAATAGCCATTCCCTTAACTAAGTTAACCTGTAAATTTGTTAAGTTTGAATGGGGATTAAAACAAGAAGAAGCCTTTAGAATCCTTAAGCAAATATTAACCCATACACCCATATTAGCGTTACCAGAAGGAGCTGAAGACTTTGTTGTTTATTGTGACGCTTCCAAATTAGGTTATGGATGTGTATTGATGCAAAGACAAAAGGTTATAGCTTACGCATCTAGACAACTTAAGAATTATGAAGAGAATTATTCAACTCATGATTTAGAATTTGGAGCTATAATTTTTGCTCTTAAGATTTGGAGACATTACCTTTATGGTAGTAAGTTTACCATATTTACTGATCACAAAAGTTTAAGGTATGTTTTCGGGCAGAAAGAGTTAAATATGAGACAAAGACGTTGGATGGAATTTCTTAGTGATTATGATTGTGATATCCAGTATCATGAAGGAAAAGCAAATGTAGTAGCAGATGCTTTAAGTAGAAAGTATCATGAAAAGCCAAGAAGGGTACGTTCTCTTAAATTAAATCTGCAAGTAGATTTAAATAATCAGATAAGAGAAGCACAAGAATCAGTAATCAAGGAAGATACTAAAAATTTGAAAGGTATGCTGAAAGAATTAAAACAAGGGACAGATGGAATATGGAGATTCCATGAAAAGAGAATGTGGATACCTAAATTAGGAAATTTATGTAATCGTATATTAGAAGAAGCCCATAAGTCTAAGTATACAATGCATCCAGGAAATGATAAAATGTACCAGGATTTAAGGAAAAATTTCTGGTGGATAGGAATGAAAAAAGACATAGCAGTCTATGTTTCTAAATGTTTGACCTGTTCACAAGTTAAAGCTGAACATCAGAAACCCTCAGGTTTGTTACAACAATTAGAAATGCCAGTGTGGAAATGGGAATTAATAACAATGGATTTTGTTATTAAATTACCCAAAACTAGGAAAGGAAATGATACAATCTGGGTGATTGTAGATAGACTAACCAAGTCAGCTCATTTTCTACCAATGAAGGAAACAACTAGTATGGAACAATTATCTAAATTGTATGTAAATGAAATTGTTTCTTTACATGGTATTCCATTATCAATTGTTTCTGATAGGGATAGCCGCTTTACATCTCATTTTTGGTCAAGTTTCCAAAAGGCAATGGGAACCAAGTTAAAATTGAGCACAACTTATCATCCTCAAACGGATGGACAAAGCAAAAGGACAATCTAGACAATGGAGGGCATGCTTAGAGCTTGTGTAATTGATTTCGGAGGTAATTGGGATGATCACTTACCTTTAATAGAATTTTCTTATAATAATAGTTATCACACAAGTATCAATGCTGCACCATTTGAAGCACTTTATGGATGAAAGTGTCGAACCCCAGTATGTTAGGCGGAAATTGGGGAAAAGCAACTATCTGGACCTGAGATAGTACAAGAAACAACTGACAAGATTATTCAAGTCAAGGAACGACTGAAAGCCGCACGTGATCGACAAAGGAGTTATGCCAATAATCGATGCAAGCCATTGGAGTTTCAGGTAGGAGATAAAGTATTATTGAAAGTCTCTCCTTGGAAAGGAGTAGTAAGATTCATCAAATGGGGAAAGCTAAGTCCCAGGTATGTTGGACCTTTTGAGATTATTATAAGAATAGGACCTGTAGCCTATCAGCTACAATTGCCAGAGGAAATGGCAGGAATACATGATGTGTTTCATGTATCTAATCTTAAAAAGTGTTTAGCTGATGAATCACTGATAGTACCTCTTAAGGATATAGAGGTAAATGAACAACTCAAAGTTGTAGAAAGACCTCTACATATTGAAGACAGGAAAGTCAAGAATCTCAAACACAAAAGACTAGTTCTAGTCAAAGTGAAGTGGGACTCCAAAAGAGGACCATAATACACATGGGAACTAGAATCAGAAATGCAAAGGAAATATCCGCATTTGTTCCAGTAGATCTCGAGGACGAGCTCTAAAACAAGGTAGGGAGAATGTAACAACCCTCAGTAAAACCAACACTCTCATAATTTTTCCGACACCCTATTATATCTTAAAATATCCTTATGTGTCTTATATTATACCCCGTATGTAAAAATCAAGCCCGAAATACGTTATAGTTTATAAAAATCTGAATTCGGAGCTGAGGCGGGCCACGTAAGATCCCACCTCAAGCTCACACGGGCCGCGAGCGCTCATGAAACGCGGATACACCAGATGCCGACATGTGTCGACATCGTGTCAAGTCTACAAGATGACTGGGCCAAGCTATAGTGTTGACCAAGGTTGACGCGGGCCGCGTAACCTTGGCCTGTATCTCACGCGGGCCACGACAGAACTCAATATCACAACTATAAATAGCAGGCATCAGTTTTCGTTTTCCGTCGCTCATTCACAATTCTCAATCTCGAATTTTGAAGTATTAGGAATAATATTTGGGTATTATACCCCTAATTAGCGAGGTTCTGCTCTGTTGTAAGTATTATAACCCTAGTTTCGAAATAGTTACGCTGCCCGATTGATTTAGGGTTCCGTAACAACTGTCGTGGTTCTGCCCGACGTAGTTGTTGGAATGCCGTCTCGGGGAGGGTATTATTAATAATTTCAAAGGGTTATGGTACTAACCAATGTACATTTGTATCAATTATAGATTATATCCAGGAAACCCTTACGAAAAGCCTAAGACAGCAATGTGAGTTTATCCTCTTTTTGTTAACCTTTTTGTAATGTTTTACAAACCTTAATTATTTTACAATGTGATTAAGCGGTGATTGAGTCTTTGTAGTTCTTCAATTACTGCCGGTATTATGGGGTTTTGTATACAAAATTTACTACGAGTAGTAGTAAGTCTGAATGACAGTGCATTACTAACGTGATGTCGTGGTCACAATCAAATTTAATCCCAATAACAACTATAGACAGTGGTAAGTGGGTATCGAACACAGGGAGTTTGTGGAATATGTGCTATCTCGATGTATGTCTAACTTCACTAAAGTAAACTAAATTGAAAGAAAAATAAATTCAAGAGTAGGTTTGATTGGTTGATTTTTAAAAGTAAGACTACTATTCTAATTGCAAAATGGAAGTGTTTTGGTTGTAAACAAATTAGAGACGAGTGACCATCTTTAGTTTCCGGTTTGCCTCAACATTTGTGCTATCATTCACTAGAAAGAACTACATAGACATAATTCATGTGCAATTACTTGTTGTGATAAAAGGGAACTAAGTACTCAGATTCCTAGAACGTGAGGTTGTTACCCGATGACCAATTGACCCTTACCCGATCCTAGTTCTACCCATGATATCTCGATTGCCAACGGCACCAAGAACGTATGGTTTCAAAATAGAATAATCATAAGCATCAACAATTTACAAGCAAATAAGAACACACCATGATAAATAAAACATAAATTCAATTTACCATTCTAGAAATATGAAATCAAGCACAATTGTCTTAGATAAACCTTCAACTAAAGATGACCATAGAGAGTTTAGCCATTCATGGCTTGAACAACCATCCTCCACCAAGTCTCCATCTTCCAAAAAAAAATTAAAAAATAAGAACCCCCAAAAATTAGAGAAAAAAAAATCCCCAACTAATGTCTTCAAGCTCCAACAAGTAGCCAAAAATTCATCTCTCCATGTTTTGTAACCGAAAAATAATGATTAGACACAATAAATCCCATCAAATTGGCCATTAAATGAATAGGTTACGTAATGATGATGTATGTTTGTAGATGATCTCTAACAAATGGCGGCTACCCTCTCTTTATACATATATCGATCAAGCTCCCTCCACTATCTCCATTAATTTTGTGATGATTATGTTTTGTTGCTTTTTAAATTGCCCCCTCCAAAATTATGTTGTTGCTTCCAAGATCGGCCCAACATGTCTCAAAGTCAAGATGGCAGCCCACTCCTGTACGTGTGATTTGATGATGATCATATATGGCGGCCCAATTCCTTGTCCAGCATGTGATTTTTATTTTTCTCCTTTGGTGTTAGCGGCCCAATCAATAAAATCCACCAATCTCCTCCATGTCACATGATTTCTAAGATGTTGTGATGTGATGTTATGTGGTTCCTCTTGTTCACGTGACATAGACTGCCAAAGTGATCCCCTCTCAATTTTCGCAACTAATAATAAATCCCCAAACAAAACCCTCTCATGTCACGTGATTCATTTTTGTTGATATGATGATGCCTTTGTGATGATATGAGTTTTTTATTAGTTGTTGACTTTGTGACGCTTCATCACGTGATTGTAGGGTTTAGACCCATTTAACTAAATGCCATCCATATTCAACCGTAGCCCTACTGTTAAAACCGTAGGTTACGTTTGTGACTTTCTGCTTCTTTTTATTCCGGAAGCCACATCTCAACATCATGACTTCTTGTTTACTTTAGCAAACAGACCCCTTGTTTATCATCTCTAACCACTTTAAATTCACCAAATTACGTGATTGACCTGCAAAACCACAAACTCTCGTAGTTATCACATTCACGATACATAACCGTGTAAAATATGGGATATGCACGTATTTAGCTCATTTAAGGGTTTTCCTACGGACCACCCGTCACATCCCCACACTTACCCGTTGCTTGTCCCAAGCAACCGATTCAAAAACTATTTCAAAACCACAAGCGATCAACATGCAAACCAAGCTAAAATGTATCGTCCTTTTACTAACTTTTTATCATACCACAAGACACACCCCTCACAAAAACTCTCGGTGACAAGAAATATTAGCACATAATGCTAAACCACTCAATGCGTGTGTATGTTTGTGCGACAATAAGCTTGTATAAAAATCAAGTCTCCTCCTATTGAGTATTTAGCATGCTTATGAATCAAAAGGGACTTACGGGTTGTAACGGGGCTAGGTGCAAAGGTAGGAAAATGGTGGAATATATATGCGAGAGCTAATTGATTTGACCCGGTTTTTATTTCTACCACTAAACAAAGTAACCATCAAATATATACACAACTTCTTCAACATTCTCAACTACTATTGCAACCAATCACTTCTTTTTATATTTTTCTCATATTTTTCTTTTTTTTTCTTTTCTTTTCTTTTTTTTTCATATAAGATATAAGAACTCACACAATATACAAAAACATCAACATTCACAACTAGACTCCTAAACCGGGTCATCTCAAAAGGTAAAGCTTTGTAGAAAGTAGGTTTGGGTCACAACCGAATGGTATAAGGCTCAAACATGGCTTTCTAAAGACCAAACCCCCACCCCTCACAATACCAAGCTCATATATGTAACGTATGAGGTCCAACCCTCAATTCCCACACTCTCACACATCTAGACGAGGCTACCTAAAAATCCCCTATCATTTTCACAAGCATGCTAACTCTAAGATTTAACAAGAATTCGTACACAAGTTCTATTAACACAATACACACACCGCCACTCAAAACAAAGAAATATCTATAATAATCATATGTGGCTCAAACTCTCACTAAGAAATGACTATAAAGGGGTGTCGGTGTGTCAAGTGGAACTACATCAAGTTTTCAAATGTTGACAATTTTCGCTTGGTTTTTTAAAATTCCTCAAAAATTCCCCCCATCCCCACACTTGGGATACATTGTCCCAATGTATGGTTTTGAGGGAAAGATCGCTTCTAACCAAAAACATTAGCTTTCGCTAATACTCTCAAATCCCAAATTTCTTTTTTTTTATTATTATTTTTTATGAAAATTAAAAAATAACACACCACCACTAGCACAACCCACCAAACTAAACACATCAAAACACCACCCAACCGCCCAACCAAAAACTTAAACATGAATATATACAAAGGTGCACAAGATGAGAACAAGACACGACCTGATTAGTAAATCAGCAGTGTTGGTAGTGATGCAGCTGCGGTAATCAGACCAGTTCAAAAACATCTCTTAGATTCGCCGATATCTCAACAGGGATGTTGCCAAACATCCCCACACTTGAATCATTGCATCCGCGAGGGTTGAAACGTAATAACCTGCCAACACACAAACACAACACCAAAACAAAACCAAACAAAGCAAAACAAAACAAAACACAAATACAATACTCTACATCCTCGGGCTGCCTCCCGAGAGCGCTAAGTTTAAAGGTCTTCAGCCAGACCATACCTGATATGCGTTATGGTGGTCTTAATGCACACTTACCCGCAGCATTTCCAACAAATGCCTGGAAATTTACATGCCATCTCCATAGATTTGTCAGTATATTTGGCATGTTAAAACTGCTCATACGGGCTTTGCTAGTCCACTTCATGACATATACCTTAATGTCTGGTAGTTTCACCCTTCTCATCTTGTTCCTCGAACCCACTTCCCCACACTTGTTAATTTGAATCATTGATATGGGAAGAGGTTCGGTACACATATCCATCCCATCAGCCTGCTCTACCTCATAATCTGCACACATCATCTGATCTACAAGTGACTCTTCATCAGATAAAGGACTCATTGGTGTGGTATTATCCTCCACAACCTCCTCCTTCATGTGAGAATAATCTCTAATATCGTCAGGTAATGGTGAGAGGCGTTCTTCTATCTCTATCTTCAATTTTAAAGTATGACACTTAGAAACTAAGCAGCTGATTCGATCTTCATCGGACAGGTTGGGTGTTGCTAAATGCTCGAGTTTGGACAAAGTTACTTCCAATACAGCAAGCTCTTTCTCCTCTCCGGTCTCATAAACATAAACACCCTCGGGCTCAGAATATTCTTCGGGATGATATTGTCGATATCCCTGATACGGTCTATAGATGCGCGCTTCCATCATCTTTTTATTCCAATACTTCGGGTTTTCCGAATACACCGGGCACACATCATAATCATAAGTGTGATCACGACCGCAACAAAAAATAGATCATCCATCCTTGCCTCATAATAAACTTCCTCGTCCCGATCGTATCCATATGAATAATAGTCATCCTCCATTTCTGATTCATAATCATAAACGTATGATGGAGGTGGAAGCTGTGAAACATAAGACACCGGTTTTCCATGTGCCCTCCTGTAGTGAGCCTCGTGGCAACCAATACATGGATGTCGTGGACCCCCGCACAATCTACACGTAAATAAGCTGAAATTTGTGTAATGCCCTGTCATCCTGCACAACACAACTCAACTACCAAGTGTAAATCATGAACATAAAAGAAATCTTTTTGGTTTTTTTTTTTTAATTTTTTTTTCAAACTAATACACAAGATAACACACGTTGCGCACTACTCCCCGGCAACGGCGCCAAAATTTGACGTGATGTCGTGGTCACAATCAAATTTAATCCCAATAACAACTATAGACAGTGGTAAGTGGGTATCGAACACAGAGAGTTTGTGGAATATGTGCTATCTCGATGTATGTCTAACTTCACTAAAGTAAAGTAAATTGAAAGAAAAATAAATTCAAGAGTGGGTTTGATTGGTTGATTTTTAAAACTAAGACTACTATTCTAATTGCAAAATGGAAGTGTTTTGGTTGTAAACAAATTAGAGACGAGTGACCATCTTTAGTTTCCGGTTTGCTTCAACGGTTGTACTATCATTCACTAGAAAGAACTACATAGACATAATTCATGTGCAATTACTTGTTGTGATAAAAGGGAACTAAGTACTCAGATTCCTAGAACGTGAGGTTGTTACCCGATGACCAATTGACCCTTACCCGATCCTAGTTCTACCCATGATATCTCGATTGCCAACGGCACCAAGAACGTATGGTTTCAAAATAGAATAATCATAAGCATCAACAATTTACAAGCAAATAAGAACACACCATGATAAATAAAACATAAATTCAATTTACCATTCTAGAAATATGAAATCAAGCACAATTGTCTTAGATAAACCTTCAACTAAAGATGACCATAGAGAGTTTAGCCATTCATGGCTTGAACAACCATCCTCCACCAAGTCTCCATCTTCCAAAAAAAATTAAAAAATAAGAACCCCCAAAAATTAGAGAAAAAAAATCCCCAACTAATGTCTTCAAGCTCCAACAAGTAGCCAAAAATTCATCTCTCCATGTTTTGTAACCGAAAAATAATGATTAGACACAATAAATCCCATCAAATTGGCCATTAAATGAATAGGTTACGTAATGATGATGTATGTTTGTAGATGATCTCTAACAAATGGCGGCTACCCTCTCTTTATACATATATCGATCAAGCTCCCTCCACTATCTCCATTAATTTTGTGATGATTATGTTTTGTTGCTTTTTAAATTGCCCCCTCTAAAATTATGTTGTTGCTTCCAAGATCGGCCCAACATGTCTCAAAGTCAAGATGGCAGCCCACTCCTGTACGTGTGATTTGATGATGATCATATATGGCGGCCCAATTCCTTGTCCAGCATGTGATTTTTATTTTTCTCCTTTGGTGTTAGCGGCCCAATCAATAAAATCCACCAATCTCCTCCATGTCACATGATTTCTAAGATGTTGTGATGTGATGTTATGTGGTTCCTCTTGTTCACGTGACATAGACTGCCAAAGTGATCCCCTCTCAATTTTTGCAACTAATAATAAATCCCAAAACAAAACCCTCTCATGTCACGTGATTCATTTTTGTTGATATGATGATGCCTTTGTGATGATATGAGTTTTTTATTAGTTGTTGACTTTGTGAGCCTTCATCACGTGATTTTAGGGTTTAGACCCATTTAACTAAATGCCATCCATATTCAACCGTAGCCCTACTGTTAAAACCGTAGGTTACGTTTGTGACTTTCTGTTTCTTTTTCTTCCGGAAGCCATATCTCAACATCATGACTTCTTGTTTACTTTAGCAAATAGCCCCCTTGTTTATCATCTCTAACCACTTTAAATTCACCAAATTACGTGATTGACCTGCAAAACCACAAACTCTCGTAGTTATCAAATTCACGATACATAACCGTGTAAAATATGGGATTTGCACGTATTTAGCTCATTTAAGGGTTGTCCTACGGACCACCCGTCAATTACCATTGGACGACGAGTTAGCCAATGGGTAATTTGACCATAGCCATAGATCCGGTCGAGTGGCAAATACTGAATGAGTAATTGTGTAGAAATAAACAATGTGATCGCTCTCAATACTGTTTTAATTGATAAAATGTTTCTTGATTAAACTGGGATTCACTCACCAGTATTTCCGACTGACAAATGCTTTTAAAACGCGTTACAGGTAACACAATGTGAACAGCCAATTAGTGAAAAGCTAGCTGGAGAGCACTGAAGGCTTGGGAAAATGTGGCTATAAAAGTTACCTAATAAACGATGTTTTAAATTCAATAAAATAGGGTTTGTCCCTATAAATATATTGTAACAAGAAACTTAGGTTTTACCCATGTGATTATTAATAAGTAAATGTGGTGGTTTTACTCTGATAAACATTTCCTAACTACGATCCTGATGTAAATTCCGCTGCGGGATTTAACAACCTGATACCACCAAACTCTGAGCTCGCGACCGCCCGTTCCCGGGGATCAGGGATCGGGGGTTGTGACACGAATAAGGGTTTCGATTCACTTTGGAATAGTCAACGTTTCTCTACCCGAAACAATCCAATGTTTTATGAGCCTCTCTTTTATGTTATCTCAATTATTATGTGGTTTTATACTTATTGCTTCGCTCATTTCAAAACCGTTACATAATTCGCACGTCTCTTCGCAATCTAAAACACTAATAATAATCTCTTGTGAACAAATTAAATTTATGATGCTTTCGTTATTCTATGTGATTCAATGTGAAAACTTGTTATGCTATGTGAAACATATGTGCCAGGTGATGCAATTTGAAACATTTATACGCTATGTGATGTGCTCTGTGATACAAATCAATTTAACAAAAATGTTATGATCAAGTCTCAACTATTCCTTGTTCTGAATCTTTAGATGTCATCAAGCCGACTTTCCAAATCTCTAAGAAGTCTAGGGCTAACTCTCAGAAGAAGATGATGTCCTTCATGGCCGATCAGATCGCACGTATTGTTCCCAAGATTTTCACTGAAATTCAGGGTTCAAACACTCATCCCTCCTCTGTTGATTCAAAAGTGGTCCAACCTAAGCCTGTGAGCTTCAACTACAAGCACTTTGTCTCCTGCAACCCTAAGCCTTTCACGGCCAGCGATGGGGTGACTGCAATGCTGGAATGGTTTGACAACATTGAACTTGCTTTCATCAACAGTGAGTGCCCTGAGCATCTCAAGACTAGGAGTGCTACTGGTGACTTCCAAGGCAGAGCTTTGGAATGGTGGACCAATGAGAGAAACATCCGCTCCAATGATGAAGCTTATGCTTTACCATGGGCCGAGGTTAGGGAACTGATGATGCTCGAATTCTGTCCTCCGCACGAGCAGTAGAAGCTCGAGGAAGAGTTTTGGCATCTGAAACAAGTTGGTGATGACAATCTGGCCTATACCACCCATTTCAAGCAACTCGGCATAATCGTGCTGCATTTGGTGTCTACTCCTAAACACATGATCATGAAGTACATTCATGGGTTACCCTCTGGCATGCTTGACGCCATTGAAGCAGCATAACTAGACTCCATCGAAGAAGTTTACCGACTTGCTGCAAGTATGAACAAGAACCGTGTTCGTGATAAACAGTTCAACACACCTGCCTCCTCGAAACCAGCCAACCAAATCACCCAGCAATTAAGTGGTAGCAAGGGTAAGAAACGAAAGTCTCAAAACTCTGGCTGGAATGCGATTGTAACTGCTGCAAATCCTGCTTCTCCTGAGAACACCAAGAAGCCATACACTAGGGTTCATCCCAAGTGCGACACTTGCCACTATCATCACCTTGCCAATTCGTCTTGCCGCCATTGGACTTCATGCAACCGTTATGGTCACACAGCCCCTTACTTCCACCAGACCAATCAAGTTCAGCAAGCTCCCCAGAACCCCAAGCCAGCAAACAACGCGCGAGCCTGCTACAAGTGTGGTGATACCACTCACCTCCATCCTCAATGCCCCCAGTTGAATCAAGAGCAGCCGCAGTAGCAAGCCCCACGAGGACGAACATTCAACATCAACGCCAAGCAAGCTAAGAACGACAATGACGTCGTTAATGGTACATTTCTCGTTAATAACCTCTACGCTTCGATACCATTTGATACTGGTACGGACAAAAGCTTTATGTCCGTTAAATTTGAATCTTTGTTAAAATGTGCATGCTCTAAACTACCTAAGTCGTTCTCAGTCGAGATTGCCGATGGTAAGTCTATCTTAGTCGGCTCTATCCTCCGTGATTGTCTCCTTACTCTTAACGATCACGTTTTCACTATTGACCTGATACCCATGAAATTGGGAAGCTTCAATATCATAGTAGGCATGGATTGGCTATGTAAAAATTATGCTGGAATTGCTTGTCACGAGAAATACGTTCGTCTACCTCTCCCATCTGGTGATACTTTGCACGTCTATGGAGACCGACCTTCTAGAGGACTGAAATTGATGTCATGCACTCAAGAGAATAAATGCTTAAGCAAACAGTACTTTGCCTTTTTAGCTCACGTAGTGGAAGAAAAGGGCAAGGGAAAGAGCGTAAGTGATGTTCTAGTTGTGTGTGATTTCCCTGATGTCTTTCCTGAAGATCTTCCTCGTCTTCCTCCACCTCGATCTGTGGATTTTCGTATTGATCTCGTACCTGGTTCGACTCCTATTGCCAAGGCTCCCTACCAACTTGCACCCTCAGAGTTGCAAGAATTATCTAGCCAACTGCAAGAACTCCTCGACAAAGGTTTTATACATCCAAGTACCTCACCTTGGGTTGCTCCTGTGCTTTTCGTCAAGAAGAAGGATGGTTCGTTTCACATGTGCATAGACTACCGTGAACTTAACAAACTCACCGTCAAAAATCGTTATCCTCTCCCTCGCATCGACGATCTATTTGAACAACTACAAGGCGCAAGTTGTTTCTCTAAGATCGACCTTCGATCTGGTTATCATCAACTCCGTGTTCTCGAAGAAGACATCCCCAAAACCGCTTTTCACACCCGTTATGGACACTACGAGTTTGTGGTTATGCCTTTTGGTTTTGCTAACGCACCCGCTGTGTTCATGGATCTAATGAATCATGTTTGTAAACCTTACTTGGATCGTTCTATAATAGTTTTTATTGATGATATTCTCATTTACTCAAAGACTCAAGCTGATTATGAACGTCATTTACGCTTCATACTAGAACTTTTACATAGTGAACGCTTATACGCAAAGTTTTCTAAGTGCGAATTCTGGATCAAAGAAGTACAATTTCTTGGGCACGTTGTTAGCAAACAGTGAATCCATGTTGACCTTTCCAAGATTAAACTAGTGAAGAATTGGATCATGCCTAAATCTGCATCTGAGATTCGTTCCTTTTTGGGATTGGCGGGTTATTACCGTCGATTCATCTCGAACTTTTCAAAAATCATTGTTCCTCTTACTTTGTTAACTCAAAAAGAGAAACATTTTGCTTGGGGTCCTGAGCAAGAGGAATCTTTTCAACCCCTCAAGAATCTGCTTTGTAACGCTCCTGTACTTACTCTCCCTGATGGGAACGATGATTTCGTAGTATACTGCGATGCCTCGAACCGTGGTCTTGGTTGTGTTCTCATGCAGCGAGACAAGGTCATTGCTTATGCCTCTCGACAGCTCAAAATACATGAGAAAAACTATACTACCCACGATATCGAGCTGGGCGTAGTTGTTTTTGCGTTAAAGATTTGGCGACACTACCTATATGGACCAAGTGTATGGTTTTCACTGACCATAAGAGCCTACAGCACATCTTCAACCAAAAGGAACTAAATATGCGTCAGCGACGTTGGGTGGAGTTGCTTAACGACTATGACTGCGAGATTCGCTACCATCCTGGCAAAGCGAATGTCGTGGCCGATGCTCTTAGTCGTAAGACTCATGTTAGTAGCATCCGCTATTTTCATATCACTAGTGATCTTCATGCTTGTATTCATGAAGCTCAATACTCGTCAGCCAACGAAGGTAGTCTAATCATTGAAATATGAGGTGCTTCTATAGACCAACTTGTGACAAAGTCTGATGGACTTCAATATTATCTCGATCGCATCTGGGTACCAGATCGCACAATCTTTGTGAGCTCATCATGAACGAGGCTGACAAATCCCAATACTCTATTCATCCTGGTGCTGATAAGATGTACCATGACTTGCGTACGTCCTATTGGTGGCCTAGCATGAAAAAGGACATCGCCGCTTACGTCTCGAAATGTCTCACTTGCTCAAAGGTCAAAGTTGAGCATCAGCGTCCCTCAGGCCTTCTCGAACAACCCGAGATCCCAGTTTGGAAATGGGATAGCAATTCTATGGACTTCATAACCAAACTTCCTCGTACACCTACTGGTCATGATAGCATATGGGTAATCATCGACCATTTGACCAAATCAGCTCATTTTCTTCCTATACGTGAAGACTTCAAGGTGGAGAAACTTGCACGAATCTACACTGATGAAATCATATGTCGTCGTGGTATACCCATTGACATCATCTCTGGCCGTGATGGTCATTTCAATTCACGTCTTTGGCAAACTTTTCAGTCCGCTATGGGTTCTCACTTGAATCTTAATACAGCCTTTCATCCTCAAACGGATGGACAGACTGAACGTACTATCCAAACCCTAGAGGACATGCTCCGTTCCTGTGTCATCGACTTTGGTGGTAATTGGGATGTACATTTACCATTGATCGAGTTCTCGTACAACAACAGCTACCATTCCAGTATTCAGATGGCTCCTTTCGAAGCTTTATACGGTCGCAAGTGCCGATCTCCCATCAGTTGGCATGAGATTGGTGACAAGCAACTTACTGGCCCTGAGCCCATTCAAGAGACGACGGATAAGATTCTTCAAATCCGCGACAACTTACTCAAGGCTCGAAGCAGGAAAAAGAGCTATGCTGACAAAAGGCGCAAGCCTTTGGAATTCAATGTTGGGGACCACGTCCTACTCAAAGTATCTCCCTGGAAAGAAGTGATACGTTTTGGTAAAAAGGGAAAGGTGGGTCCTTTCAAGATACTCGAAAGGATTGGCAAACTGGCTTACCGACTCGATTTACCTCAGGAACTTAACAACGTGCATCCGACGTTCCATGTCTCTAATATCAGGAAGTGCTTAGCAGATGAGGAACTTCAAGTTCCCATAGAAGACTTACAAATAAACGAGACTCTTCATTTTGTGGAAAAAACAGGTCGAAATCATGGACCGAGGTACCAAGCAACTAAGGCGCAGCAAAATTCCCATAGTTAAGGTTCGATGGGAAGGAAAGCGTGGTGCTGAATCACTTGGGAGCTCGAGAGTGACGCTTCTTACATGAGAACAATATGTTTATCCTACAACTCTTCAACCGGTCGAAATCATGGACCAAGTACCCACAACTCTTCATTCGGTCTTCCTCTTAGATTTCGGGGACGAAATCTCCTAAAGCAGGGGAGACTGTAACGCCCTATGTTCTGATGCTTTATCAGTGGTAGCAAGTCTCGTCGTACTTCCTAACCAGTGACGCTTGCACTCTTGTGTATCCTACCATCGAATCTTCTGTGACTCGAGACGACTGATCATAATGAAAATGAGACTACTTTAATCATATTTGTGTTTAACTACTTGCAAACCATTACTCTATGTGACGCTTCTTGCATGAGAACGATATGTTTATCCTAGATTCTTGACTCTTTGTTATGCCTTGATACTTAATGCGATGGGTGAAAACCCAAAAGGATGGTTCGTTGGCACGGGTGTAACTCGCCATGTTTGTGGAGACAAGACTCTTTTCTCTACATTCAAGAAAGCGTCGGGTGAAGAAAAGCTTTATATGGGAAATAAAGCTACCGCAAGCATCAAGGGGGAAGGCACTGTCATCTTGAACATGACCTCTAGCAAGGAGCTTATCTTGACAAATGTGCTTTATGTTCCAGAGATACGGAAGAATCTCGTGTCAGGATGGATGCTCAACAAGTTTGGTGTTTGAATAGGACAACTTTGTTCTTTCTAGACGTGGAATGTTTGTTGGAAAGGGCTACGCCCTTAATGGAATGTTCAAATGAATGTAATGGTTGTGAACCAAAACAAGAATATGAATGAAATTTCTACTTCTACTTACATGATTGAGTCTTCTAATGTTTGGCATGGTAGACCAGGACATGTAAATTTTAATTCATTACAACGTTTGATTAAATTAAATTTGATACCAACATTCCATATTTAGTCCGATCAAAAATGCGAGACATGTGTTGAATCCAAACTTACGAGAACATCATTCAAATCGGTTGAATAAACAACCGAACCCCTTGATTTAATTCATAACGATGTGTGTCATTTAAAAGTGGTTCCCACGCGTGGTGGAAATAAGTACTTCATCACGTTTATTGATGATTGTACTAAATATTACTATGTGTATTTACTTAAGAGTAAAGATGAACCAATACAAAACTTTATCTTGTACAGAAACGAAGTTGAGAAGCAACTTAAAGATAAAAGTTGTGAGAAGCGATCGAGGAGGTGAAAATGTTGCACCTTTTGTAGATTTATGCGTAAAAAGTGGCATTATACATTAGTGTACACCTCCTTATTCTCCACAATCAAATGGCGTAGCGGAACGAAAGAACCACACTTTGAAAGAGATGATGAACGCCATGTTGATCAGTTCGTGAGTGAACCGAGAAATGTGGGGGGACGCCATTCTCTCAGCAAACTATCTATTGAACAAGATACCTTTGAAAAATAGGGACGAAACTCCATATGAGTTATGGAGAAAAAGGAAGCCTTCATACAAATACTTGAAAGTGTGGGGGTGCCTAGCAAAGGTGATTGTACCACCTCCTAAGGATCTTAGGATAGGACCCAAAACAATTGATTGCATTTTCATAGGATATGGACATCAAAGTAATGCACATCGTTTTCTTTTATATGAATCCAAGAATCATGATGTACACAAACACACTATCATGGAGGCTAATCCTAACATTGTCTCATATTTTGAAAATGTGTTTCGTAAGTTAGGACAAACACATGCGACTTCATCAACAACGGTTGACGAAGCAGATCCAAGTTCATCTACAAGGTTAGATGAAGCAGGTCTAAGTTCTTCTACATGGGTAAATAAAAGACATGAACGACCTGAGGTTGAAGAGGGTGAGCTTAGATGAAGCAAAAGTGTAACGCTCCGCTTTTTTCGTAACTTTCCTTAATTAGAAAGTTGTCATGTAATCCTATTTTTGGAAACTTGTATTCCTTATAATCGTATTTTGTTTTGAAACCTTGTAATCCGAGACACCGATCATAATGAAAGTCATATTTATATCAATTATGTTCCATTTATACTTGTTATGTTCAATTTATACTTGTAATCGCATGCAACGAACCCTAATTCAAAACTATGTGACGATAAGTGCAAATAACCGACTTTCAATACGTTTACATGCAATACTTGTGATTAACCAACAATTAATGATTCCAATACTTATTATACATCATAATACATCATATTATACTTGTAACAACCTTTGACATATTAATTATACTTGCAATTATGTGTTATAGATCGTAAATCGCATATACTTGCATTTTGTGCGATAACAGGCAACTATGTGTTACAACCAGCATTATCGATACTTGTTTTACATAATTTCACATACATGGACATACTTTACATCACTATTAAGTTTAAGATACTTGTATTCTTGTTACACGCTTGAAAATAAGCGAACAGCACTCGAAAACACCCTAAAACCTAACTTTGGGGCCCTAATTGCATACTTATAAAACTTGAGGGACCATTTGTGACAAAAAGCCAAACCCCTCCTAAAACCCACGTTTTGAATCTGAATTTTTGGCTCCAACCTCCACCCTAAAATATAAATTTTGAATCTTGTATTTATGGCTCCAACCTCCACCTCCATTCTCCACCAATGGGCTTCTAAACCTCATTAAACACTCACCTAACCTCACCCACCATAAATACAAGACTCCTAACCCTCATTTCTTTTTTGCAAACTCACTAATCCTCACTCTAAACATTCCAAATCAGTAGCTAAATCTTATTTTAAGACCAAATTCAAGGCGTGAACTTTCAAGTGCAATAGTGAGTCAAAACTCACCTTTCTTTCATCATTTTGCACTTCTTCCTCTACAAAGTGTGGAACACCTCTAGGATTGTTCTCACAAGGTTTTCCATGGAAAGCCAAGGTGAAACATCCCATTTTTTAGGTCCAACTTTCTGTTTTGGAAGAAAACTTTGTTAAACATTCTTTAATCTTATGTTTTACTTATACATTCCTATGTCCTTATACCACTAATCAAGACTATGATTATGTGTTCTTAAAAACAAGGTTGTAACATACAAATCCAGAGGTTTTAAGCCTCAAAACTTTCTGTTTTAAAAGGGTTTTAACCCACAAGTGATGAACAAGTCTTGAACTTGAATATGTATGATTATTTGGATAGCTTGGGCTATCCTACTTACAAATCCACACATCACTTGACGTTTTCTTCTTAGTTAATTAGTTAGTTTATTTCAATTCTTTAATATATGTTCATGAACATCCTTGTTGTGTTATGACAACTTGTGTATTAGTGACAACTAAAGAAGTTCCTAAATGGAAGATTCATCTTCCTACCTCATGCATGACTTGTATGAAACACAAAGAGGTTCCTAAATGGAAGACTTATCTTCCTACCTCATGCTTGACTTATATGACATTCTTGTAGACTATAACCTATGAATATATACTATAAAGATATATAGTACTTATAATAACCAAACTTTTGATGATAACCTAATGGTTATTTGTCAAAATAGTAGGCTACACCACCTAAGAACATAATACTCGTAACGATTCTAATGGGTACTTTAACCCATGAAAACATTCAAACCCTATGGGTTTCATAGTGTCAAGAATGAGTATTATGAGCTAGATGGTTATTTTTCTCAAATATTTATTTTCCATGTACTTTTAAAATCCGAATTCCGACCTTAAGCATATTGTAACACCTCGTAAAATCACGTCCAATGATGTATTGACACGTGTAATAAACCCTAATGAAGTCAAATGGTAAATTTGAGGGACTAATTTTTCGAAAAATTGAAAACTTTGATTATGAAAGGACTGGAAGTGTTAACATGCCTAAAATAAGTTTCTTACGATGTTTATATTCACAAATGTGCCACTTGATGATTAAGTGTAGCCGCTTGCATAATTAATTGAAAATTTGCGCAATAAAGGGTTAAAAGCGTCAACATGTTAATTCTTACCTCTGAGTGACCTTTTAAACAAACCGTAAGCTTCATAATATTTAATTATACTCTCGGGAATGCCAAATAATGGCCGTCTAAGGTTTTTATGCCTTTAAGTGAAGTTACGCGCAACTTTGCAAGTTAGAAGGGCTAAAAGTGTCAATATGTTTAATTATACCTCTGAATGACCTTTTAGCGAATACGAAGCATCGTGAAATTTAATAATACTTTCAAGAATGTCTAATATGGATTAGATAAGGCTTCAATGCTATTAAATGATGAAATGCGCAAGTTTGCGCAATAGAGGGACCTAAAGCTTCAACTTTTGAATCTACGCCTTTCGGTGACCATCTAAGCGAACGAGAGCGTATTAATATTTAAGTATATGCTTGGGAAGGATAAATATGGGCCATGGAAGGCTTGGATAACATTAAATGGCATTTCGCGCTACTTTGCGCAATTTAAGGACTATTTGCGTCAAACTGCAAAAGTATGTCGATTCGTACGGTAACGGACCTTCCGGAAATTGTCCATGAGTTAAACATGCCCTAATTATCATTTCTATAGCTTAGATATAGGCTTAGAGGTGTTTGGTGCGCAAAAGTAAACTTTTATGTCATTCAGTGACTAAAAGTGTCGAAAAGTGCACAAGTTTGCACTTTCGCGCGTATCTCACAATCTGAATATCCCCGGACACCCAAAAATTTATGTAAGCACTAAAATATTTTATTTTAGTGATCTCCTTGATAAAATTCCCTTCGTCACGTCGTTTGGTTCGTTTTTAGCGTCCGTTCGTGTTTCGTCGTAAATAGACAAACACCGTGACCGTATGGCCAAACGAACCGACATCCGACATGTTTTTGAACATGTTTCATGTCCCCTATGTTTAATCATCCTAGTGGAGCCTTAAAATGAGGTTAACGGGCCTTGAACGTGCTTAAAATAACCTTATACGCTCACAGGGACTATTTCTGGCAATTCTGAAAGTTCTGTTTGCTGAACTGGATGTCAGGCGGGCCGCGAAGACCTCAGGGGTCACCTACGCGGGCCGCGAGGCCTGCCCAGACGTGGAAAACAGCTTATAACAGCCTGTTTCTTGCTGTTTTCATGTCCAATCTGTTTCCAATACCTCTCAATCGATACTAGGGGCTTGCCCACAGATTTATCAGACCTCTTGACATCTGTTATGATCAGATTACCCCTCCCGACACTTGTCGCGATCTCGTGAAGTCCCGAAAAGCATAAATAGGTGAAGGGTTCATTTGTTTTTCACTTGCATTCTCAATTCTGGAGCTTCTCTGATCAAACTCAGACTTTCTACTTATCTCTAATCGTAATTAGGGCCCTTGTAAGTATTCCAATCATGTTTTGATTCTTGTTCATAGTTTAATTTAGCCCAGAACACTATGTTTTGACTTCTGTTTGACTTTCTAATTTGATCATGAATTGATCAGCAAAAAGTCCAATTGAATCTTGTTTTATGATGGTAATCAAGTTGGTTCTAATCCATTATGATCATGCTTTCTGATTTCCACGAATTCTAGTCTATTTGATAAGTCAAAGTTAGTAATCTAAAAGTCAAACTGGGCAGATTCTTAAATTAATCAAAACTGATAATTTAGAGATTATAGATCATGTTTTGTCACTTAAATAACTTGGTAATTGTTACAAGAACATGATAAACTGATCAATTTGGTGAAATTGCTTGTTGGACTCAAAAAGTCTAACAGTTTGACCAAACCTTTGACTTTCAAATCTGACCCGATTTATTGACTTTAAGGGCTGAATCAAAGTCATATTATGATCCTTATACTATGTAGTATAACCCTCTTTGGTCATACTACAAGATCATATTCCAAATCTGAGATTTAACACAAGTTTCGTTAAAAGGCCTAAAATGCCCTTTCATGTTAAAATGAGAATTTTTAATAAATATGAGCATGCATGTGGTTTATAAACTGATCTAACAATATTTCAAATTTATTTTGATGTCAAGATCTGGTCATGATTTGAGTTTTGCATAAAAACCATTTTTGTATATTTTTAAAATGACCAAAATGCCCTTTCGGCATATGGAATGGTATAAACATGATTTTTATGGCAAAACTCCTTATTCACTGATGTTATATTATATTTATAAAAAATTTTAAATATTAAATCAGATTCAAACTGAGTTCGCGTGCATGCGTTGCGTGTATTCGATAAATGACGAAAATACCCTTATGAGGCTTAAAATGAATTTTAGTACATTTTCATAACTAAATCTTTTACCTACTGTTATGAACTAATAAATAACCTATTTTAACCTTACAAATCTGTTCATAACATATACTTAACCTTAAACCTCATCTAGATCGTCAGTTACCGACTTTTACGCCTTTTCGGCGCATAGTATGGTTTAATACCATATCTATGAAATAAAACTTGATACCTACTGATTATTAAACATATTTTAAATATAAACTCAGTAGGTACTTGACCCAAACTCATATTTCCAAATAAGTCACCAAACTATGTGTGAAATTACCAAAATGCCCTTTCGGGGCATAGTTTAGTTTTAAACTATAAACCACACATATTTTCGACACCCTAGTGATATAACATCATAAATAAAGTATTTTTACAAAAACATAATGACCATGACATCAGTTTATCCACTAGCTCTCTTTATGCATCGTAAAATGACCAGATTGCCCTTTTGAGGTTTAATTCGGCTTTAAAACTATAACGGGCATACATGTTGATATCTTAATGTTATCTTAACATATTTTAAACATATTGGCATATGAAACTTGTGTATAACTCATCCGGTTACCCGGCTTCGCTTATAAGCGTACGGTTAAGCCTACGAGGCTAGTTTTAATAAAATAACTGAGACGGGTTTAACCTTATCATTTTATTTCAAAAATTCAGAATGTGTTTAAGTTACCCATATTAAACAAGCATACGAGCTTGCCGGGTCAAAACCACATTCTAAACCGTTCTTCGCCTTATTATGCGTTTGAACCATATCTTCCCTTAAGACTAACCGGTCTAAGCTTAGGCTTAATTAAAGACCCGTTAGCATTCTAATTGGTTATTTATACCATCATTCCAGACTAGAGCCTTCCGGTAAATTGTACCTACGCTTACTTAAGTGAATACGGCTGAGTTAATAAATTCTTGCTATTTAAGACAGGAGCTAGCTCAGGTAAATACTCTTAACTTATTTTCCCTATTACGGGCTTGGGATACGGTAATATAAATACCGCATGGTCAGGTATGGGATTCGAAGACCAATGAGTCGGGAAATCCAAATAACCTGTTTTTAATTCGTATTGCTTGACTGAAACATTGTGGGTTAATGCGACCGTGTCCTGGATATCCTTGACTCATTAATTGCAATGGCCACGACTTAAGCACGGGGTGTAGGCATACACCTGACAGATGCTATATGCTTATTAATTAATTATACCCAATAAGGGATTCCCAATAAGGGAATAGTGGTGTGTCGGTTAATCTTGAACCGGCATAAAACCGGGCCCCGTATGTAGAGCAAGTTATGTAAAACTGATAACATGAGATATAGTTTGTCCCAAGTATAAAAGATTAATTTTGCCTTGTGCATTTTAATCAAAGTGTCAAGATATTTTGTGCCGAGTGCATCTAAATCAATTTTCTTAAACTCTTTTCAAATGAGTCGGTTGGGTGTATTTACCAGTGAAAACTGACGTATTTTCAAAAGTCTAAGTGACAGGTACAAATACGTAATAGGCTGGAAGCTGCTCAGGACGTTAATAAGGAATCTTGCAAGTTCTAGGCGTCTAATGTCTGTTGAACGCTGTTTATGTTTTAAGATCCGCTTGTGGATCCTTTACATTCCGTTGTAATAATGGATATTACTTTATATTCGGATTGTAATACGTTTCTCTTTTGCTTCCGCTGTGCATTTATATATTGTGTTGTTTGACTATGATGATATCAACTACGTCACGATACTCCCCACCGGTGACACGTGGAAAGTCGGGGTGTGACAGGTTGGTATCAGAGCCAACATTGAGTGAATTAAACACTATCTTTTTGTGTTTAATCTCAATGACACATTAGCACATTCCTTGACCTTCTGAGTCTAGACTTAACATAGGAATATTCTCAATCCTTATCTGGAAATTCTGCTTCCAAATTTTTATTTTGGATGCGTCGCCAAGCGAAGAAGCCGTAATAATAATCCTCCACACCCGGAGCCTTGAATTGCTGACCTTCGTACAGCGGCCAGGACGAAACATGCAACCAAGGAGAAAGCATTCAGAAATAAAATGAAGAAGAAACTCCTTTTGCTAAAGATCGTTTCCTTAATAGTCCTTCTAAGGACATAATTACGTTTCTGTTCCTTCGAGGACAACCTTATTCCTTTCAAGTCCGGTCTAGGGCACATCGATATTTTTATTTTATAGTGGAATAATTAACTTTAAATTTTCATTCAAACATTCCTATTATAAGATCTACCGTTATATAAAATGGCGAAATCTAAAAAGGACAAGACCTAGCCACGCATTATTTTGAGATAGGGCAAAGATGGTAGTTCCTCAACTAGATTCAGATCTTTATTAACATCCTGAGTTAGGATTGTTCTGCGTTTATTATTAAAAATGAATCTTAAAGGTAAACCTAGCCTATATGACGAGGCCAAGATGGTAGGACCTATTCAAGGATTCAAATCCCAGTTAACATATGAAAATATGTTAACACTCCTGGCAGACGTGATTCATTAAAATCACACACGTCATTCTTATTATTGGATTCTTCAAAAGATTCCTAACCCAATGTAATGATCTCTGAATCATGGGTTTAGATCATCACTTGAGATGATCATATTTTGACCATACGTGGTAACATAGAGCCTACAGGCCCTGCTCATTTCCATATGAACCAAAAGACAGTGGTAGCGATGACTCCCTGTCAGATAAAGGTAATGAACTAGGTTCAAACCTTCATGCTTTGATTCTCTGAAATCATAGCTTATAATTTATAAATGTCCTTGTGACTAGGCCTGTTGTGCCAGTATACCTTCATGCTTTGATTCTCTGAAATCATAGCTTATAATTTATAAATGTCCTTGTGACTAGGCCTGTTGTGCCAGTATACCTTCATGCTTTGATTCTCTGAAATCATGGCTTATAAATTAAACTTGTCTACGCGACTAGGCCATTTGTGCTAATACTAACTTATAAATTAGGATTCATGATGAAAATCCTGAATAAAATAAATATCATTCCTTTCCTGCCAATATAGATATTAAAAGAGAATCTTAAAAGGTTTGACCTAGCTTGAATGTCATTGAAGACCTAGCTAAGATGGTAAAACCTGTTTAAAAAGAGATTCAGATCCTTGTTAACATCTGAAAATGTGTTAACACTCCCGACAACCGTGATGCGATAAAATCACACTTGTCATCCTTATATTTGGAATTTTCCAAATCCCATATTTAGCGTAAAGGATCTAGAGGAATCATGGCTAATAAACGTTGAACATGATGAACGCATCAAAACATCCATTGGGATGTATACCTGCGGGCAAAGATGTATACATAAAAAGATAGTTTTATTTCATAACTTCTTGTCAAGACAATGAATTATGAAATTTTCCGATTCAAAGGAATCATTGGTTATGTTTTAAAATTTCCCTAGTGACAAGGCCTCTGTGCCATCAAAAAGTCCTTGGAACAAGCCCTTATGCTATGTAAAATGTCGGTACGACATTGACAGTCGTGACCTATGTCCGCTGTCTAATAAATATGAAGGATTATATTCCGTTTAAACGCCAAAGATGGTTTATCTAAAAACCTAGGCCAAGCATAATCAAATAAATTTAATACTATCTATTGATCCATATGGTTGGGTTACACCATGGCTATATAATCATCAAGTTCGACAATTCGCTATATAATTAAACAAATTTTTACTACTTGGATAGTAGCCTTTAAAGCTTCACCACGGCTGACTCCTCTGAAGTTCATAATCATCCAGTTAGTCGGAATGATGTCCATTGACCAGCCTTGGTGGCAAAATAAATTATCTTCCAAAAAGATGACGGCTGTAGTCTTTGACTCTCTGTCCAAAGGTGAAGAACTATGTTCGAACCTTAAGATCTCTAATCCAATAAGATTGCGGCTTGTATATTCATGCCTTAAGTGCCATATCTTATATGTCCTTTGTGACAAGGCCTTCGTGCCTATGATTATTAATGTCCTTCGAGACAAGCCTTCCAACTATCTAAAGATTTTCGTTGTGACAAAGACAATTGTGACATTGTGATTCCCTGTCAAAAGGTAATGGATTTGGTCCAAACCTTAAACACAATTGATGGTCCTTTTTGACCTAGGCTAAATATAATTGACATACTTTCTAGTAGCAAACAATAAGGGAGTTATAAACCCAACAGCCATTATGATTTAATAATACCATGGCTTATAAATCATCCAGTACGATGATTCCTTACTAGTTTGTATCTAAGCATATGTTATTTTTGGTGTTTAGTACCAAAGCTCCGGAATGGAGGTTTCCGACGAAGCACACAGCAGTACTGCGGCTAAAAACAAGGATGCAAATATAAATATAAATGTTAATGGCACTACTCTTCAGGCCTTGATTAGCGCAGCAATTAGTGAAGTTGTGGATAAGATCCTTGAGAACAAAAAGGAACCGAGTGTCACTCACTCAAAGGTCCATACGGAAACACATACATCAGCTCGTAAGGAGAGCTCCGTTCACTCTTCAGATGAAAAGAGCGAACCTCAGGAGTTAGTACTCTATGATAAGCCCCGTTCAACTGAGGGCGGGTGCACCTACAAATATTTCGTCTTATGCAAACCCAGAGATTTCAATGGCGAAAAAGGAGCAATTGATGCTATGGAATGGCTTGAGGAAATGGAAACGGTTGTGGACATCAGCGTTTGTGCTGATAAGGACGTAGTAAAATTTGTTTCACAATCTTTTAAGGGAGAGGCTCTTGTATGGTGGAGGGCCATGATGCAGTCCACAGGGAAAATTCCCCTATACCTTATGGGATGGTCCAAGTTAGTGGACCTTATCAAAGAGAACTACTGTCCACAACACGAAGTGGAAAAGGTGGAGACAGATTTTCTGACTCTCACAATGAAAAACCTAAATTGTCAGCAATATGTTACCGACTTCAACTCCCTATCTAGACTGGTACCCTATTTAATTACCCCGGAACCAAAACGCATTGGGCGTTTCATCGGTGGTTTGGCACCAGAAATAAAAGGGAATGTTAAGGCTTCAAGGCCAATCAACTATAGATCAGCTGTAGATCTATCCTTGTCTCTCACTCTAGATATAGTGAGACAAAAGTCGATCGAGAATGAAACTAATGAGAAAAGACAAAGGGAGGAGGATGACTCTCAGAATCCTAAGAAGGGCAAATCCAAGCTCAACAATAACCAACAGGATTCCAACAAAAAGCCTACATGCAAAACCTGCAAAAGAAGACATTGGGGGCGGTGTCGATTAAACCAAAAGATAAAGCAATGTGGCATCTGTAAAAGAGCTGGCCACCAGTCCCACGAATGTAGGGACATGAAGGATGCAAACTGTTTCAGCTGTGGCGAAAAGGGGCACATCAGTACTAATTGCCCTAAGGTTGCAAGAAAGGAGCAGCTAAGTCTGGGAAGGATAAGAAAGGAACCGCCTGGACTACCGGTTGAATACCAGAGACAGTGCACATCGATAATAGCATTAGGTACGTCCCTTACCATTTAGCATTGATAGTGTCTGTTAAGTATTTTTACATTGATGCAAGGGATAATAAACCTTTAGCAAACCATAAGCTTAGCAAACTCTTGATTACATTCATAAGAACTCCATATATTAAATGTGAGGTATAACTTATCAATGGAATCCATAATGACCATCTCTCCCATCCTCGAAGATAATCCTTTCATAAGAATCTGGAATACTCTTCCTCAGAAAGAGTACGACAATATATATTATTTTATTTTATTTATTTTCTCATTGTTTTCTATCGCCTGCGAATGCCAAACTATGTTTGATAAAAGTGCCATATGAGAATTGGCGTATCCTAGTGTGTCCCATAGATTGCTTCCATGCCTGATCAGTATGGAGGTTTAATGCATGGAACCCCTGAGATATCCCAATGGTCATATTGTACTAGAGTCGACTAGTAGTATTCAAAGAAGATATCCAATATAACAATGTCCTTATAAGTATCTCTACTTAGGGCATCTTTGCAATGGTAAAGGGAATGTGTCATTTATCTGACACCGACAGCGATAGATGAGCCAAAGCCTGAGAATGCGGAAATCTCTGACACCTCTATGTGTCATAATTAGCTTCTTTATAAGAATTACCCTGTTTACCTTCTGAGAGGCAAGAGGATGTTAGGACAAACATCCCGCTTAGGGCTGCAGTTATTGTAAGAATATTATATCTGTTAGTACCAACGAAGTAGGAAGAACTAAGAGCCAAATCAATAAGTTTTAGAGAAGGTTTCATAAAGCCAAAATTCAAAGTTCTAAGAACTCCGATTTTTTTAGTAAATAAGAAAGACAGTTCATCTTGCTTATGCATTGATTACCGCAACCCTATTTAGGCAATAACTAGGAATCGCCATTTGCTGCCCATGATCGTCGATTTATTCGACTAGCTGTAAGGAATAACTATTCTTTGAGATTAGTTAAACAGTGGTTGGAATAACCATCTCACCTTAAGATAAGCTTTTCCATAATAGTTGCTATATAAGTATCAAGGTGGCTCCTTTGGAGACCTTGTACAAATGAAATATTAAAACATCCGTTGGATGAACGAGACTTTGGGAAGTCCACTTATCAGGATTTGAAAGTTGCATTGGAAACAACGAATAAGATCATACGAATCCCTAATTTTCTGTAAGTTGGCAGTATACGGCAAGAAATCAAGGATTTATGAAAATAGCAAAACCTCCTAAGTTATTGTTAAGGAATAAGGCTCAACAAAAGATATCACCCAGGAAGGGTGTACCAAATTTGTTAAATTATCAGGGTAGTTAAGCTCTGAATATATAGAATTATTCAAAGGAAAATCGAATGTATCAAGATCAAGTAGCTTATAAGCTAAAACCTAATTAGGGAGCTTGGCGGAGCTCGCAATACGTTGCACACTAGTGACTGAAGGATGTGTTTCGCCAATAAGTCAAGAAGCACTATCACATAGTGATATAAAGATTTATGGTATGATGATGAGCAACCTATATCGATTAAGGATCGATAGGTTAAGAAGCTCCAAAAAGGATATATGTACCTAATATAAAAGTCACTTTGGGAGCTTGGAGAGACTCCAAATATGCTATAGAAGTTAAGTCCGTTAAGTGACAAAAAGTACTTCCAGCATTTTAGCAAATCTCGAGGTCGAGATTTCTTTTAAGGGGGTGAGGATGTAACACCTCGTAAAATCACGTCCAATGATGTATTGACACGTGTAATAAACCCTAATGAAGTCAAATGGTAAATTTGAGGGACTAATTTTTCGAAAAATCGAAAACTTTGATTATGAAAGGACTGGAAGTGTTAACATGCCTAAAATAAGTTTCTTACGATGTTTATATTCACAAATGTGCCACTTGATGATTAAGTGTAGCCGCTTGCATAATTAATTGAAAATTTGCGCAATAAAGGGTTAAAAGCGTCAACATGTTAATTCTTACCTCTGAGTGACCTTTTAAACAAACCGGGAGCTTCATAATATTTAATTATACTCTCAGGAATGCCAAATAATGGCCGTCTAAGGTTTTTATGCCTTTAAGTGAAGTTACGCGCAACTTTGCAAGTTAGAAGGGCTAAAAGTGTCAATATGTTTAATTATACCTCTGAATGACCTTTTAGCGAATCCGAAGCATCGTGAAATTTAATAATACTTTAAAGAATGTCTAATATGGATTAGATAAGGCTTCAATGCTATTAAATGATGAAATGCGCAAGTTTGCGCAATAGAGGGACCTAAAGCGTCAACTTTTGAATCTACGCCTTTCGGTGACCATCTAAGCGAACGAGAGCGTATTAATATTTAAGTATATGCTTGGGAAGGATAAATATGGGCCATGGAAGGCTTGGATAACATTAAATGGCATTTCGCGCTACTTTGCGCAATTTAAGGACTATTTGCGTCAAACTGCAAAAGTATGTCGATTCGTACGGTAACGGACCTTCCGGAAATTGTCCATGAGTTAAACATGCCCTAATTATCATTTCTATAGCTTAGATATAGGCTTAGAGGTGTTTGGTGCGCAAAAGTAAACTTTTATGTCATTCAGGGACTAAAAGTGTCGAAAAGTGCACAAGTTTGCACTTTCACGCATATCTCACAATCTGAATATCCCCGGACACCCAAAAATTTATGTAAGCACTAAAATATTTTATTTTAGTGATCGCCTTGATAAAATTCCCTTCGTCGCGTCGTTTGGTTCGTTTTTAGCGTCCGTTCGTGTTTCGTCGTAAATAGACAAACACCGTGACCGTATGGCCAAACGAACCGACATCCGACATGTTTTTGAACATGTTTCATGTCCCCTATGTTTAATCATCCTAGTGGAGCCTTAAAATGAGGTTAACGGGCCTTGAACGTGCTTAAAATAACCTTATACGCTCATAGGGACTGTTTCTGGCAATTCTGAAAGTTCTGTTTGCTGAACTGGATGTCAGGCGGGCCGCGAAGACCTCAGGGGTCACCTACGCGGGCCGCGAGGCCTGCCCAGACGTGGAAAACAGCTTATAACAGCCTGTTTCTTGCTGTTTTCATGTCCAATCTGTTTCCAATACCTCTCAATCGATACTAGGGGCTTGCCCATAGATTTATCAGACCTCTAGATTACCCCTCCCGACACTTGTCGCGATCTCGTGAAGTCCCGAAAAGCATAAATAGGTGAAGGGTTCATTTTTTTTTCACTTGCATTCTCAATTCTGGAGCTTCTCTGATCAAACTCAGACTTTCTACTGATCTCTAATCGTAATTAGGGCCCTTGTAAGTATTCCAATCATGTTTTGATTCGTGTTCATAGTTTAATTTAGCCAAGAACACTATGTTTTGACTTCTGTTTGACTTTCTGATTTGATCATGAATTGATCAGCAAAAAGTCCAATTGAATCTTGTTTTATGATGGTAATCAAGTTGGTTCTAATCCATTATGATCATGCTTTCTGATTTCCACGAATTCTAGTCTATTTGATAAGTCAAAGTTAGTAATCTAAAAGTCAAACTGGGCAGATTCTTAAATTAATCAAAAATGATAATTTAGAGATTATAGATCATGTTTTGTCACTTAAATAACTTGGTAATTGTTACAAGAACATGATAAACTGATCAATTTGGTGAAATTGCTTATTGGACTCAAAAAGTCTAACAGTTTGACCAAACCTTTGACTTTCAAATCTGACCCGATTTAATGACTTTAAGGGTTGAATCAAAGTCATATTATGATCCTTATACTATGTAGTATAACCCTCTTTGGTCATACTACAAGATCATATTCCAAATCTGAGATTTAACACAAGTTTCGTTAAAAGGCCTAAAATGCCCTTTCATGTTAAAATGAGAATTTTTAATAAATATGAGCATGCATGTGGTTTATAAACTGATCTAACAATATTTCAAATTTATTTTGATGTCAAGATCTGGTCATGATTTGAGTTTTGCATAAAAACCATTTTTGTATATTTTTAAAATGACCAAAATGCCCTTTCGGCATATGGAATGGTATAAACATGATTTTTATGGCAAAACTCCTTATTCACTGATGTTATATTATATTTATAAAAAAATTTAAATATTAAATCAGATTCAAACTGAGTTCGCGTGCATGCGTTGCGTGTATTCGATAAATGACGAAAATACCCTTATGAGGCTTAAAATGAATTTTAGTACATTTTCATAACTAAATCTTTTACCTACTGTTATGAACTAATAAATAACCTATTTTAACCTTACAAATCTGTTCATAACATATACTTAACCTTAAACCTCATCTAGATCGTCAGTTACCGACTTTTACGCCTTTTCGGCGCATAGTATGGTTTAATACCATATCTATGAAATAAAACTTGATACCTACTGATTATTAAACATATTTTAAATATAAACTCAGTAGGTACTTGACCCAAACTCATATTTCCAAATAAGTCACCAAACTATGTGTGAAATTACCAAAATGCCATTTCGGGGCATAGTTTGGTTTTAAACTATAAACCACACATATTTTCGACACCCTACTGATATAACATCATAAATAAAGTATTTTTACAAAAACATAATGACCATGACATCAGTTTATCCACTAGCTCTCTTTATGCATCGTAAAATGACCAGATTGCCCTTTTGAGGTTTAATTCGGCTTTAAAACTATAACGGGCATACATGTTGATATCTTACTGATATCTTAACATATTTTAAACATATTGGCATATGAAACTTGTGTATAACTCATCCGGTTACCCGGCTTCGCTTATAAGCGTACGGTTAAGCCTACGAGGCTAGTTTTAATAAAATAACTGAGACGGGTTTAACCTTATCATTTTATTTCAAAAATTCAGAATGTGTTTAAGTTACCCATATTAAACAAGCATACGAGCTTGCCGGGTCAAAACCACATTCTAAACCGTTCTTCGCCTTATCATGCGTTTGAACCATATCTTCCCTTAAGACTAACCGGTCTAAGCTTAGGCTTAATTAAAGACCCGTTAGCATTCTAATTGGTTATTTATACCATCATTCCAGACTAGAGCCTTCCGGTAAATTGTACCTACGCTTACTTAAGTGAATACGGCTGAGTTAATAAATTCTTGCTATTTAAGACAGGAGCTAGCTCAGGTAAATACTCTTAACTTATTTTCCCTATTACGGGCTTGGGATACGGTAATATAAATACCGCATGGTCAGGTATGGGATTCGAAGACCAATGAGTCGGGAAATCCAAATAACCTGTTTTTAATTTGTATTGCTTGACTGAAACATTGGGGGTTAATGCGACCGTGTCCTGGATATCCTTGACTCATTAATTGCAATGGCCACGACTTAAGCACGGGGTGTAGGCATACACCTGACAGATGCTATATGCTTATTAATTAATTATACCCAATAAGGGAATAGTGGTGTGTCGGTTAATCTTGAACCGGCATAGAACCGGGCCCCGTATGTAGAGCAAGTTATGTAAAACTGATAACATGAGATATAGTTTGTCCCAAGTATAAAAGATTAATTTTGCCTTGTGCATTTTAATCAAAGTGTCAAGATATTTTGTGCCTAGTGCATCTAAATAAATTTTCTTAAACTCTTTTCAAATGAGTCGGTTGGGTGTATTTACCAGTGAAAACTGACGTATTTTCAAAAGTCTAAGTGACAGGTACAAATACGTAATAGGCTGGAAGCTGCTCAGGACGTTAATAAGGAATCTTGCAAGTTCTAGGCGTCTAATGTCTGTTGAACGCTGTTTATGTTTTAAGATCCGCTTGTGGATCCTTTACATTCCGTTGTAATAATGGATATTACTTTATATTCGGATTGTAATACGTTTCTCTTTTGCTTCCGCTGTGCATTTATATATTGTGTTGTTTGACTATGATGATATCAACTACGTCACGATACTCCCCACCGGGCGCACCGGTGACACGTGGAAAGTCGGGGTGTGACACATACCTTGAACTCCAATCCATATACATTCAATCCCCTAATTCCGTTACTCGTCAACACTTGGATAATCGAAAAGCACATGCAATTTTGTGAGTATACTCGAACCCATTTAAATTTTTTAAACACTTTTGGGTGCAACATGTATTCTATGTAGAAACACGAAAACACTTGAAAGTATTTGAATCACACTCTATCCATATTGAAACATGTTAATCTCCCGCTAGTCTATTGGGAGTGAAACTTTGAACAATTTGATGCTTGTTAATCTGGTATGCTACGTAAACTATTTGTGTTGATATATGCTCATTAACTTTGCTAGCCCACCTTAACAATTATAGCGCTATAGGAGTAATGCACCGCCCACGAGACTTGGGGTATTGTTAAGTTAAACTATTTTACCTCCCGTTAAACTATTGGGATAGGCTATTTTAACGCATTGGAAACTTGGGTTTGAACATATTGTTACACAATCTCAGCATACTAGTAACTTGCATATTGTTGTTCATGTTGGATACGAGCACGTTAAACAATTTTATTCTATGTTATACTATGTATCAAACTTGTATACTCGCCTTTTCTTTTGCATTGAACTCTATTTTAATACATGTTGTAGGTTCGATAGACAAGATGATACTAAATGAAGAAACAAGATTTAGGTGGACTTAGAAACACATTTAGAGAAATCTATTTTGTCAATGTATCTTTGAAACAATGTTGTCTTATTTGATTTTTGTATGACATTTTTAGCAATTTTATGAAATTTAAATTTAATCTATATTGTCACATAGCGTTATAAAGTCTCTTGCAATCTATTTCGTCTCATCCCGATGTTTCCGCCATCGGTTGGGGTGTGACAAAAAGACAAAGGGTTGAAAAATCCTTTGGTCCAGACTTCATGAGCTACATGGTTGAGGGTGAGCCCAATACCTACCGCGAAGCGGTTACATCCGTAGAAGGACCTCAATCTCAAGAAGAAATTATCCCTTGTAACAATAAATGGAGGCATATCATCAAGATAGGAGTGATTTCCTTACCTTGACGACTAACCCCGTTTATTTTCTCGTGTTACAACGACTTCACCAACGAGTTAGGGGTGATTCCCATACTTAGGTGATCATTACCAAGACTTACTTTTAATAGACTTTATTATGTACACACTATCACGATTATACCCAAAATGATTATTAGTCATATTCTTATTCATCTCAACATGCATTGTTTATTTAAACTTACTTCTTATACTACAATCTATTTTCACATTCTCTCACATCCACGAAATTCTTAATATTACCGTAAACGCTCATTTCTTGATTTTCAAAATTTCACAAAATGCTACTTATCAATGTAGTCGGCCCAATAAATCCATTGCCCACAAGAATTTCGTATTCCACGTAATTACTAAAACACACTCATCTCGCATCATTATACTAAAGGTCGTTATTTTTCAATTGAGAGTCAAACCAACATTAATTTCATACAAAATATTGCAAATATTATTCGATCGTTTACCAAAACTCTTTTCAAAATCAACAAAGTATTTTATTGAGAACACTTTTCACGGTCACTAAGCTCATATACCAAATTTCTTTTTCTAAGGATCAACGTTTTCACAATAACCTCTAAACTTAGAATTCTTTCGTTAATGAAAAGTTATTTAAAACTATGTAACCTCATTAACTTATAGAACCTTTTCAAAATTACTGGATACGTCAAATGAATTTAAAACATGTGGGCAAGGAAACTTCATAGGAACCAATAATTTTCAAACTTATGTAAATTCTTTTAAAACAAGAGTAGCATTTTCATTCTTTTACAAAGTACCATTTCATGAAATCAATGGATGTTTTATATCCTCTTCACTTGCACAAACAAGACTCTACATTTCCAATTCGACTTAATCTATTTTGATTCAATTTTGTTCAAGCGACTACACACATATATCATTTTACATGCTTTAGTCAATATCTCACAACAATCTCACGCATACCACTCGTTTTCTTCCCTTTCTTACTCAAACCTTCTTAATCTTTTACGTGCTTTAATTCGTAAATTTCGATTAATGTTACAAACAAAATCATTATTTCTTACACTCACATTCATACATTTTATATCTACACTTATATCCATACTTATACCTTTATGTTTATAATTCAAAATTTATATATTTATGTTTATAACCACACTTATACAATTTCGTTTGTATTTATAATCATACCCATATACACATTCATGCATTATACATTGGTACTTATATTCATTTCCCCCCATTTACGTTCATACTAATGTTCACATTCATATTTCCACTCGTACATTTTTTTATATTAAACATGTTTTACACCTATAGTCATATTCACATTCATCTCATACATTTCACTTACACCTACACTTATACAATTATGGTTACACTAATATTCACAATCATGTTTTACTCATATTTATTCGATTATGCTTACACTTATCTTCACGTCCCTACACTTTATTCATACTTATACAATTATTCCTACATTTATATTAATACTCGTACATTCTATTCATACTCGAACATTCATCTTTTGCACTCATATTCACATTCATATTCATGCTCATGCATCTTATGTTCATACTCATACTTATACTCGTGTTCATACTCTCACTTATATGATTTATGTTATACTCGTACTCGCATTTATACTCACGCTTATACGATTTCTTTTATACTCGTACTTATGCATACTCTCATTTACACGATTTATGATTATACTCACATTCATTCGTTCATGCTCAAATTTGTACTCACATTTATACTCGCTTTTCATACACGTTATGCTTGTGCTCATACTCTTGTCATGGGTTTTGTGTTTATTCATATTTAAACTTATACTATGCTCATGCTTTCTTCATACTCAAAATTTATACTTTCGCACTTATACTCGAGCGAAACCCGAGGGATTCGTTTACGTTGGTCTTATACTATTTGGAGCTCAAACACGCTTATATGCTACATCTTTATGCACACGTGATCTTATTTTCAAAATTTATGTATACCTTAATTCATACGCAACTAGTACAAGCTATGCGGATCATGCGACGATCAATATAATCGCGGGTGCACATGGGAATCAAAAGTTTATTGCAAACCTTTACCCAATGAATCTGGCAGGATTTGATATTGTATTAGGAATGGATTGGCTAATAGCTAATAAAGCCAGTATTTTATGTGATCAAAAGTCAATTCAAGTAAATTCACCAAGGGATGAAAAGATCACAATTAAAGGTGATAAACCATCTAGATCCACGAAATTCATCTCTGTGATGAAAACTGCAAGCTATATAAGAAAAGGATCTATAGTGTATTTGATTTCTGTAATCATTAACACTAAAGGAAAAGAACTAAAAGACATTCCAGTAGTGTCTCAGTTTTCAGATGTCTTTCCAGAAGATTTGCCAGGGCTACCACTAGACAGAGAAGTCGAATTCAGAATCCATCTGCTACCCAGAACAGTACCAATTACCAAAGCACCTTACCGTTTGGCACCCGCCGAAATGCAGGAACTGAAGAAACAGTTAGATGAATTATTAAAAAAGGGATTCATACAGCCAAGCTCATCGCCATGGGGAGCACCTATTTTATTCGTCAAAAAGAAGGAAGGATCAATGTGTATGTGCATTGACTACCGAGAATTAAACAAGGTCACGATTAAGAACCGGTACCCATTACCGAGAATCGATGATCTGTTCGATCAATTGCAAGGAGCTCGATTTTTCTCTAAAATCGATTTAAGATCAGGATATCATCAATTAAAGGTACATGAAGAGGACATTCCTAAAACCGTGTTTAGAACAAGGTATGGTCATTATGAATTTACTGTCATACCATTTGGTTTAACCAATGCCCCAGCCGCATTTATGGACATGATGAACCGAATATATAAGCCATACTTGGATAAATTCATAATTGTCTTCATAGATCATATTCTAATTTACTCTAAGAGTAAAGAGGAACATGCAAAGCATTTGAACACACTTCTAAGTCTATTAAGAAAGGAAAAGCTTTACGCTAAATTTTCAAAGTGCGAGTTTTGGTTAGAGCAGGTACAGTTTCTTGGACACTTAGTTAACCATGAAGGAATTCATGTAGATCCAACCAAGATCGAGGCGATTACCAAATGGAAAACCCCTGAGTCACCAACCGAGGGTAGAAGTTTCTTAGGATTGGTTGGTTATTATAGAAGATTTATTCGAGATTTTTCTAGAATAGTTTCATTACATGGAATACCTTTATCAATTGTTTCTGACAGAGATAGCCATTTTACCTCTCATTTTTGGGCAAGTTTCCAAAAAGCAATGGGAACCAAGCTAAATCTAAGCACAACTTATCATCCTCAAACAGACAAACAAAGTGAAAGGACAATTCAGACAATGGAAGACATGCTTAGAGCTTGTGTAATTGATTTCGGAGGTAATTGGGACGATCACTTACCTTTAATAGAATTTTCTTATAATAACAGCTATCACACAAGTATCAATGCTGCACCATTCGAAGCACTTTATGGACGAAAGTGCCGAACCCCATTCAGTTGGGCAGAAATTGGGGAGAAGTAACTATCTGCACCTGAGATAGTACAAGAAACATCTGACAAGATCATTCAAGTCAAGGAACGACTGAAAGCAGCACGCGATCGACAAAAGAGCTATGCTGATAACCGGCGCAAACTGTTGGAATTTCAAGTAGGAGATAAAGTATTGTTAAAAGTCTCTCCTTGGAAAGGAGTGGTAAGATTCATCAAACGAGGAAAGCTAAGTCCCAGGTATGTTGGACCTTTTAAGATTATTAGAAAAATAGGACATGTAGCCTATCAGCTACAACTGCCAGAGGAAATGGTAGGAATACATGATGTATTTCATGTATCAAATCTCAAGAAATGCTTAGTCGATGAATCACTGATGGTACCTCTTAAGCATATAGAGGTAAATTAACAACTTAAGTTTGTAGAGAAGCCTCTACAGATTGAAGACAGAAAAGTCAAGAACCTCAAGCATAAAAGACTAGTTCTGGTCAAAGTAAAGTGGGACTCCAAAAGAGGACCAAAATACACATAGGAGCTTGAATCAGAAATGCAACGAAAATATTCACACTTGTTCCAGTATATCTCGAGGACGAGCTCTAAAACAAGGTCGGGAGGATATAACAACTCTAAAGAAAACTGACACCCTCATAAATTTCCCGACAGCCTAAAAATATTTAAAATATTCCAATATGTCCCTAAAAACACCCCATACGTGAAAACGTGCCCTGAATAACTTTAATATTAATAAAACTAATTAAAAAGCAAAATTTTGGGGCTGTCGCGGGGCGCGTAAGCCACCCCGTAAGCTTACGCGGGCCTCGAACGATCGTCAAACCCGGCGAAACCCGGTCTCGACACGTGTCATCAACGTTTTGAACCTACTAAGTGACCCGGATCAGCTACAGCCTAGGCCACCTACTACGCGGGCCGCGTAGGCCTTGGTCTCATTTTACGCGGGCTGCGAGAAACCCAAACTCAGCTCCTATATAATGGGAGCTCGGGCCTTCAGTTTACGTCGCTTAAATTCCTTTTCTTTCTCTCAATTTTCAAATAGTAGACACTATACTCGGGCATAAGACCCCCCCTAAATAACGAAGTTCTACTCCGTTGTAAGTATCATAACCCCTGCATACGTATTAGATACTCTGCCCGATTGATCTAGGGTTCCGTAACGGCTGTCATGGTTCTGCCCGACGTAGTCGTTGGAATGCCGTCTCGGGGAGGGTATTACTAATGTTAAAATGAGTTATTATACTAACACGTGTGCATTTGTGTAATTTATAGATTATTCCCAGGAAATCCTTACTGAAAACCTAAGACATCAATGTGAGTAATCTCCTTTTTGTAAACAGTTTTTACAAAACCTTAACCATTTTACAATGCAATTTAGCAGTGATTGAGTCTTTGTAATTCTACAATTACTGCCGGTATGTAGGGGTTTTGTATACAAAATGTGAGACACGTTACCATTGGACGAAGAGTTAGCCAATGTGTAATATGACCCACCCGTCTTGATTGACAGTACTGAATGAGTAATTGGGTAGATATAAACATTGTAATCGCTCTCAATGCTGTTTAAATTAAATTAACCTCTCTTGATTAAACTGGGATTCACTCACCAGTATTTCCCCACTGACAAATGTTTTTAAAACGCGTTTCAGGTAACACAATGTGAAAGCCAATTAGAAGCCCGCTGGACAGCACTGAAGGCTTGAAAAAGTGGCTATAAAAGTTACCTAAATAAAAGAAGGCGTGTATTTCAATAAAATGGGATTTATCCCTCTAAATCAGTTTGTAATGAAAACTTGGGTTTATCCCCATGTGTTTATTTATATAAAATGTGGTATTTCACTCTGATAAAATATTTCCTAACTACGGTCCTGATGAAATTTCCGCTGCCAAATTAATAAACCATGATACCACCAACACTGTAAATCGCGACCGCCCATTCCCGGGACAGATAGGGGGCGGGGGTTGCGACAGAAGGTGGTATCTGAGCTAAGCCACTGATTCAGCCACAGAAGTGTTCTGCTGACACCAAATTCAAATTGTTAGAAAATAAATTAAGGGAATACGTGCATAATTGTATTTTCTTGTTATGTGTTATTTGACTATTTGTTAGTTTACAGTATGAGCGACCAAGGACCATCTGACGCGTACCGTCAATTGTCTGGTTCGCCTAGAAGCAAAGGTGCCTCTTCTTAGCCTGCCCTCTCGGGGTACTCTGCTGATACGGAAGAAGGAATATTCGTATTTAAGACTCAATCTGAAGAGCCATTTCCTCAGAAAAAGAGGGGATTGTTCAGTCTGGGAGCACATGAGCGCAGAAAGCGCATGAAAAAGTTACAAGAACATAGAGCACTAGCCGCAGCTAAAAGAGAAACCGATGCTTATGTCCATGATATGATTAATAGGGGTATAGCCAACATCCACATCCTAGCAACCACTACAGCTGACCCTAACCTGGAGTAAATGTGAGCACCCCAACCACAGCCACCAATTCCTGACCAACCGATGGCATATAGAAAACCCTGAAAACCAAGTAGAAATGCATGATTTTAATCCGGAGGAAATACCTATGGTACCCGCACCAAATCCCTTAGACCCAAATTACGACCCATGGTGGGACGACAATAGGGACTATGTGCAACGTTACCCCCTTCCAGAAGACATGCCAATGCAGAACCTAGGAGCCTACCCAGGGTTATACCCTCTAGATCCCTATTATGATAATGATGTGTTCATTAGGGAGATTCTAGAAAATCCTTACCCATATCAGGCCCCTCTACCTCCGTACCAGGAACCCGCACCCCAGATTCCGAACCCAGTCCTAGAACCTGCACCCCCAATGAGTGCAGACAATGTGCAAGAACTTAGGACATTTGGTGAGGAAATTTTAGAAAGTAGTGAAAGGATGAGACAGGAGGGAGAGTGACTCGTCTGGAAGTACGACGAGCGCAATATGGATTTCTGGATGAATCCATATCCGTAGAAATGATGGTGGAAATGGTAGAAATAATAATAATAATAATAATAATAATAATAATAATAATAATAATAATAATAATAATAATAAAATATGTGTGTATGTGTATGAAAAATAAATATATAAAAATAAATATATACGGATGCCTACTACTAGTAGTGTAACTTTAAATTTCAGTCGGTATTGTAATTTTAATTTCAATACTAGTGTGTAATAGATGCATATTATATGAATAGAGTAAAGTCGCAATGATCGACGCTTTTGACCAAAGTGGGTGACATGTGATTGACTATATTAAATATTATTTTGTGATATTAATACGTGGTAAATGTTTAAAATTCAGATGGACAATGAAGTGAACCAGGAAAACCAGAGTGATAACCACCCAAATAACGATAATTTGAATAATGAGAATCCAAACAACAATAACAATGGAAACCAAGTGGATAATAGTGTCATCCAACACATAGTGGCACAAGGAATCATAGATGCAATGCCATTTATTATCCAAACTGTTAAGGAAGCAGATAATAAAAGTAAGCATAGCAGTAAGCGACCAACTGAACCTGAACACAGCGTGAACAATGGACCCGTACTTCAATTACCCATTCCCAAAAAAAGAAGAACCATGCCTTATGGTTGTTCTTACAAAGAATCCTGGTCCTGCAAACCAATAGAATTCTCGGGCAATGAAGGACCCATTGCAGCTCTACGCTGGATAGAAAAGACTGAGGCAGTTTTAAAAATAAGCAAGTGTGCTGAAGAAGACAAGATAATGTTTGCTTCTAATCTGTTTAAAAACTCAGCCTTAGAAAGGTGGAACACTGTCCTCCAGTAAAGAGGAAGTGATAGGGTATACAACATGGAGTGGGAGGAATTTAAGAATATGGTAGAAAGGAAATTCTGCCCTCCCAATGAAAAGGAACAGATAGCAAATAAGTTCCTAAACCTTAGGATGACCGGGGTAGATAGTAAGGGTTATACTACCACATTCTTTGAATATGCTAGAATAGTAACAACCCTTGCATCACCTGAACTGGTATTAATCTCCCATTACATCTGGGAATTAATTGGAGAGATTAGGCATGTAGTCAAGGCAGCTAGACCTCAAACCATAGAAGAAGCTGTAGAACTAGCAAATATCTTGACTGATGAATTAGTGCGTACACGAGAAGAAGATCAGAGGAGGAACCTATCTCAAAGGCTTACTCAAGAATTCCGTTCTGGAAATTCCAGCCGTGGGAAAAATATAGGATCTACATCTGCAACTTATTGCAAGTATTGCAAATGGAAGCATTCTGGAAGATGCTCCATATATTGCAATTTTTGCAAAATATCAGGACACAAGGAAGAAGACTGCAGGAAGAAAGCCAACAACAGGATATGCTACAATTGCGGAGAACAAGGACACATCAAGCCCAACTGTCCGAAATTGGCTCCAGCTGCAAACAACAAGAACACTAAAAATGCTAGAGCATTTGTTCTGACTGCAGATGAAGCCAAAATGATTCTAGACGTCATTTCCGGTACGTTTGTAGTTAATGATATTTTTGCTAAAGTATTATTTGACTCTGGTGCAAACCAAAGTTTTATTAATACTTCGTTTAGCAAACTTCTCAATCAACCATTAACTAAACTCTCACAAGAATGTCTAGTAGAGACAGCCAATGGAAACGGTTAGGATTTCTGAAATCTTGCAGGGAGCAAGAATAGAGTTTTTAAATCAAAAGTTTATTGCAAACCTTTACCCAATGAATCTGGCAGGATTTAATATTGTATTAGGAATGGATTGGTTAATAGCCAATAAAGCCAGTATTTTATGTGATCAAAAGTCAATTCAAGTAAATTCACCAAGGGGTGAAAAGATCACAATTAAAGGTGATAAACCATCTAGATCCACGAAATTCATCTCTGTGATGAAAACTGCAAGCTATATAAGAAAAGGATCTATAGTGTATTTGATTTCTGTAATCACTAACACTAAAGGAAAAGAACTATAAGATATTCCAGTTGTGTCTCAGTTTTCAGATGTCTTTCCAGAAGATTTGCCAGGGCTACCACTAGACAGAGAAGTCGAATTCAGAATCCATCTGCTACCCAGAACAGCACCAATTGCCAAAGCACCTTACCGTTTGGCACCCGCCGAAATGCAGGAAATGAAGAAACAGTTAGATGAATTATTAAAAAAGGGATTCATACAGCCATGCTCATCGCCATGGGGAGCACCTATTTTATTCGTCAAAAAGAAGGAAGGATCATGTCACACCCCCAAAAATCCACACGCGGAGTATCACCGCTTGGAGGCGTGACTGACCAGGATCAAACCACTAATCATATTGAACAAGCAAGTAATTGATTGTAAAAGTCCAACCAACATAATTAATGTCTAAAACAATCATAGTTTAAGTTACGAGCGGAAGCATAATGTTTAAAACCAAAACATAAGTTTAGATATCCAAAGGTTTAACATGGCACACAGCCGTCCATGTCCCACAACGACTCTTCCTTGTGCAAGCTCCAGCTAAGTACCTATAGACCTGCAAAGCATGTAGTAACGAGTCAACAACTAGTTGAGTGAGTTCACGTTTGGTTGTCCAGTTTATAGTTATTCCGAAAACACAGTTTGCTCTTTACCAGCTATCCAGCCGTGGGGGTTACCCCATAGTTCGAAAAACGTTTATTAGTTACCCGTTCGTACGTTGGCTATACCAGCCCGGCTCTATGGCCGTGGGGGCTACCCCATGTTTAATTCACCAGACTCGTTACATATCGACTACTTACGTTCGTCATGTTTAAGTGCCCTAACGTCTGTGTCTATCATCACTGACGTGCCATAGTCCATTAGTCCACGCCCGTCCTCTGCGGCACGGTGTGAGGTTTGTTAAACCTAATAGCGCTATTTAACTAATGACCCGTTCGCCATTGGCCTCGGCGATTAAGTCGATATAAAATGGAGGGACTTCGTTGATAGAGTTCTAGTCTAGTATAGTTTTATACGTCTCAACCGGACGAGGAATCTATGTTCCTGGTTACGTCTCAACAGGACGAGGAATCTATGTTCCTGGTTACGTCTCAACAGGACGAGGAATCCCTATTCCTTAACCCATTCCCAACCCCTGGGAATCCCATGCTTTGTAACGGAGTGTGAACTCACCTTGGTTTGCTCGGCAGATAACACAGAAAGGTCAAGTCTAAAGGCTAGTGGTCAATCACGTCCTATCAGGGTTACCAATACAAGTCAGGTTTTGGTTTCAAGTATCGCACATATTTATACATATAAGCTAACAGTTACGAACACGTATCGATCATGGCAACCACATAAACACTCAAACAGTCAATTCCATAAAACGCCCAACTGGTACGATTCAACAGATAAAGCCCAGTAACAATCGGCCCAACATGTTGTGCGGTCGGCACAACTTGTGCGACCCACATCATGTTGTGCGATCCATTATACACCCGGCCCCACAACATAAGTGGTCCAATAACATACACGGCCCAAACACTAACAGATAATCAACTTGTACGATTCTTGCATCTTGTGCGATTCCATTTGATACCCAGCCCATGTAACAAGAAGCCCAAATATGCAAAATTAGTTCAACAGTAACCGGCCCAGCAATTAACAAATAACCAACTTGTGCGACTGAGGCACAACTTGTGCGACCGAGGACCTCTTGTGCGACCAAGAGGTCTTGTGCGACTGGACAACTAATTTTTCGTGATTTACGCATTCGGTTATATCTATCCAATAATTTCCAACTTTACCATAATTCAATTAATCAATTAACAGTTTCCATCAATCATCATAATCGATCAAACCGACCTTTTGTTATTTAATTAATAAGAACAATCATATGCATAACAACTCATCATCATCCTTATCGAAATAATCAATTAAGGTTACCACCACATTCTTAAGTCAACAAGCCACCACTTCTGACCACACATTAATCACATAGTCAACATTCTGTTACATTAACCAATATCTCGATCAACACAAGGACTTTAGAACATGCACATGGCTGACTTCATATCATCATTGTTTTTCTAATAACATCACATGGCCACCATAGCATGTTACATCTAATCTATAGGCACCTAATACTTTACCTGTTTATGTAACAATCATAAGCACATGAGAACAAATACAATCATTAACCACATCAATTAACTAACAACCCTATGTTGACCTATAGTACTATACATGTGAGCCGATTTTTATTAATATTTTACATCATCATAAATCATACCAGTATACCACCATCGATCAATATTAAATCAAACCCTTAAGATTCGAATCGAACACATATCTAGCCGATTATATTTATCCATGCTTAATCACATAAGATTCGAAACAATCATAACAATACATCATCAATCATGTCGAGTATATATAACACCCATCATAAAATCATCAAACAATAGATGACATACTAACCGAATAAAGAAGGAACAAGAATTGATCCGAGAACTATAAACTTCGACGAGGAAGATGTTTGGCTGCCTTCGGTTCGAGAGAGAGAGAGAGTAGCTAGGGTTTGTGTATGTGAATGTTTTTGCAACAAATGAGAACAAACTCTCTAAGGTGTGTGTGTATGCGTATGAAGAGTGGGCCGAACCCAACTTGGGCTGCCCCTTTAGATCCGAATGCAAGTTGTGCGGCCCAACAGGGCTTGTGTGATCAAGTAGTGTTGTGCGATCGGTTTGTTTATAAATGTACATTCGCTTTATAGATTCACATAATCAAAACAACATAACATTCAATCGATTAATAAAGTTCACATAATCACATAATGTTACACAAAGATACGCTCTAAAGTACGAGTTGTCACAGATCAATGCGTATGTGCATTGACTACCGAGAATTAAACAAGGTCACGATTAAGAACCGGTACCCATTACCGAGAATCGATGATCTGTTCGATCAATTGCAAGGAGCTCGATTTTTCTCTAAAATCGATTTAAGATCAGGATATCATCAATTAAAGGTACATGAAGAGGACATTCCTAAAGCCGCGTTTAGAACAAGGTATGGTCATTATGAATTTACTGTCATACCATTCGGTTTAACCAATGTCTCCAGCCGCATTTATGGACATGATGAACCGAATATATAAGCCATATTTGTATAAATTCATAATTGTCTTCATAGATGATATTCTAATTTACTCTAAGAGTAAAGAGGAACATGCAAAGCATTTGAACACACTTCTAAGTCTATTAAGAAAGGAAAAGCTTTACGCTAAATTTTCAAAGTGCGAGTTTTGGTTAGAGCAGGTACAGTTTCTTGGACACTTAGTTAACCATGAAAGAATTCATGTAGATCCAACCAAGATCGAGGCGATTACCAAATGGAAAACCCCTGAGTCACCAACCGAGGTTAGAAGTTTCTTAGGATTGGCTGGTTATTATAGAAGATTTATTCGAGATTTTTCTAGAATAGTTTCATTACATGGAATACCTTTATCAATTGTTTCTGACAGAGATATCCGTTTTACCTCTCATATTTGGGCAAGTTTCCAAAAAGCAATGGGAACCAAGCTAAATCTAAGCACAGCTTATCATCCTCAAACAGACAAACAAAGTGAAAGGACAATTCAAACAATGGAAGACATGCTTAGAGCTTGTGTAATTGATTTCGGAGGTAATTGGGACGATCACTTACCTTTAATAGAATTTTTTTATAATAACAGCTATCACACAAGTATCAATGCTGCACCATTCGAAGCACTTTATGGACGAAAGTGCCGAACCCCATTCTGTTGGGCAGAAATTGGGGAAAAGTAACTATCTGGACCTGAGATAGTACAAGAAACATCCGACAAGATCATTCAAGTCAAGGAACGACTGAAAGCAGCACGCGATCGACAGAAGAGCTATGCTGATAACCGGCGCAAACCGTTGGAATTTCAAGTAGGAGATAAAGTATTGTTAAAAGTCTCTCCTTGGAAAGGAGTGGTAAGATTCATCAAATGAGGAAAGCTAAGTCCCAGGTATGTTGGACCTTTTAAGATTATTAGAAAAATAGGACATGTAGCCTATCAGCTACAACTGCCAGAGGAAATGGTAGGAATACATGATGTATTTCATGTATCAAATCTCAAGAAATGCTTAGTCGATGAATCACTGATGGTACCTCTTAAGCATATAGAGGTAAATTAACAACTTAAGTTTGTAGAGAAGCCTCTACAGATTGTAGACAGAAAAGTCAAGAACCTCAAGCATAAAAGACTAGTTCTGGTCAAAGTAAAGTGGGACTCCAAAAGAGGACCAGAATACACATGGGAGCTTGAATCAGAAATGCAACGAAAATATCCACACTTGTTCCAGTAGATCTCGAGGACGAGCTCTAAAACAAGGTGGGGAGGATATAACAACTCTAAAGAAAACCGACACCCTCATAAATTTCCTGACACCCTAAAAATATTTAAAATATTCCAATATGTCCCTAAAAACACCCCATACGTGAAAACAGGCCCCGAATAACTTTAATATTAATAAAACTAATTAAAAAGCAAAATTTTGGGGCTGTCGCGGGGCGCGTAAGCCACCCCGTAAGCTTACGCGGGCCTCGAACGATCGTCAAACCCGGCGAAACCCGGTGTCGACACGTGTCATCAACGTGTTGAACCTACTAAGTGACCCGGATCAGCTACAGCCTAGGCCACCTACTACGCGGGCCGCGTAGGCCTTGGTCTCATTTTACGCGGGCTGCGAGAAACCCAAACTCAGCTCCTATATAATGGGAGCTCGGGCCTTCAGTTTACGTCGCTCAAATTCCTTTTCTTTCTCTCAATCTTCAAATAGTAGACACTATACTCGGGCATAATACCCCCCCCCCTAAATAACGAAGTTCTGCTCCGTTGTAAGTATCATAACCCCTGGATACGTATTAGATACTCTGCCCGATTGATCTAGGGTTCCGTAACGGCTGTCATGGTTCTGCCCGACGTAGTCGTTGGAATGCCGTCTCAGGGAGGGTATTACTAATGTTAAAATGCGTTATTATACTAACACGTGTGCATTTGTGTAATTTATAGATTATTCCCAGGAAATCCTTACTGAAAACCTAAGACAGCAATGTGAGTAATCTCCTTTTTGTAAACAGTTTTTACAAAACCTTAACCATTTTACAATGCAATTTAGCAGTGATTGAGTCTTTGTAATTCTACGATTACTGCCGGTATGTAGGGGTTTTGTATACAAAATGTGAGACACGTTACCATTGGACGAAGAGTTAGCCAATGTGTAATATGACCCACCAGTCTTGATTGACAGTACTGAATGAGTAATTGGGTAGATATAAACATTGTAATCGCTCTCAATACTGTTTAAATTAAATTAACCTCTCTTGATTAAACTTGGATTCACTCACCAGTATTTCCCCACTGACAAATGTTTTTAAAACGCGGTTCAGGTAACACAATGTGAAAGCCAATTAGAAGCCAGCTGGACAGTACTGAAGGCTTGGAAAAGTGGCTATAAAAGTTACCTAAATAAAAGAAGGCGTGTATTTCAATAAAATGGGATTTATCCCTATAAATCAGTTTGTAATGAAAACTTAGGTTTTTCCCCATGTGTTTATTTATATAAAATGTGGTAGGGGTGAGCAAGAAAACCGAAATCACCGAACCGTAACCGAATAACCGAAATAACCGAACCGAAAAAACCAAACCGAACCGATAAGTTACAATCCATATATTTTTATGTTTAAATTTAAATTGTTTAAGTGTTTAACCCAATGCTAGTAGAAAATATTAATTTTATTTTTGAATGTTAAGTGTTTATAATAAAAACATTATAACTGAAATGATTTATTATTACCTATAAGATATAACAAAATTTAATATAAAAATTAAATTTAATAAAAACTTTGAAGAAACATAAAAAAAGATTAGCAGGTTAGGTTTATATATAAACAATATTAATTAAAGAGGTTAACTATAATAACTTAAATATAAACATATAAAAAGATTGTTATAATATAAATTATACTTTTTTATTTTTGAATCTTATATAATTTTGTTCCAAAAACCGAAATAACTGAAAAACCGAACCGAACCGACATAAAAACCGAAAAACCGAAACCGAACGGTTTTTAAAACCCGAAAACCGACATTTCGGTTTCGGTTTTGATTTTACCCAAAAACCAAACCGAACCGAACCGTGCACACCCCTAAAATGTGGTATTTTACTCTGATAAAATATTTTCTAACTACGGTTCTGATGAAATTTCCGCTGCCAAATTAATAAACCACGATACCACCAACACTGTAAATTGCGGCCGCCCGTTCCCGGGACAGATAGGGGGCGGGGGTTGCGACATCAAGACCGGCAGTGCAACTGCTTAGGCTGTTTTTTTCCGGAAACAAACGAGTTCTCCTGGGAGACTCGAAATTTGTTTTAAGGGACCCGTGTCTAACACGATACTCAGCCAAGAACATTATTTCTGTTTGTATTTTTTGTTCTTGTTTATTTTTTTTCTTTAATTTCAGTTGTAATAGTATCATATCTTGTATGATTTCCTTATTTTTTTGTAATTCAAGTTAATAAAAGATTTTATTTATTTTACACGAACAGATTCCTACATAAACTATAATATATGTGAGTTATTTTTCATTCTTTTTAGTTGAGAACACCTTACCTAAACGAATACACTTCAGTTGATGTTTACATATTCACACATAATAAACATCTAGCATGTATGGATTGGTTTGGAATTATTATAATTCATTGATATACATATATTACGTATCATCATCGTCATCACACTCACTAAATATATCAATAGCAAAGCTAAGATAGTGTCTGGGAAGGGCAAGATTTAGATAACCATACCTCTACTCTATAAAAATAGAGAAACTGCTTCTAGTAAGAAACTCGGCTCAATAGTAATTTTGTATCAAGCCTTAGACCTAAGACACATAACACTCAGCAATCTGGACAAAGACCAATTAGCGCATATACCCCGTATTTTTCGGCTATCAACATCACCACATGTAGGAATGGCAACGGGCCGGGCTTGGGCCGAGTATTGGTAATCCCAGGCCCGTACCCGGTTGTAAATCTTTGTCCCATACCCGGCCCGTTACCCATCGAGTATTTGTCGGGTAATGACCCTTCGGGTATCGGGTATACCCGTTAATTTCATAAAAATACCCGTTGGGACAAATGTGCAATTTTTACTTTGATGTTTATATAATTTACTATTTTAATGACTATAACAACTGAAAATATGATTAATAACTTACATATCATATTCAGACCACATATACCAAAATAAATCAAAACGATTACTTAAGTAAGTAATTGTATCATGACCACCTAATTGCATAAACATCCACATAATAAAGGGTGATAGCTTCCATATCCAATATACATGCTCAAAAATAAGTTATTTGTTCACTAATCACCTGACAAATACATATCCGCATATGACTATAGAGGAGGTAATAAGTACATGTACTAAGTTTATATATATGGAAATCTATAATATGATACTTTCAGATATTATTCGGGTAAATGGGCCGGGTATCGGGTGGGTATCACTAAATCCCATACCCGTACCCGTGCCCGATTTTTTTTTCTTTTTTAAGCCCATACCCAGCCCATACCCATTGGGCTTCGGGTATTCGGGTTTCGGGTATACCCGTCGGGCTTAGGTTTTTTTGCAATCACTAACCACATGATGCATGATTAACCGTCCTCTTCTTAACGCTATTTTCACGAAATTAGTAAAAAAAAATGTTAAAGTTAGTGCAATTTCATTTTTGCCCTCGAATACCTACACATATATTCATTATATACGCACACTGCAAAAAGGACACAATATACATATATTATGTATATACTAGTTTTTTTTTTTTTGAACGGATAGTATATGCCATTGTAAAATACAAGTCTATAAATTATTAAACCTTCTTCGTGACGATATTGTTTCGAGTATATATTACAAAAGGATTGTTTTATTACTTTAGTGGAAACTAAGTATCAATGCCATTTGCCTATGTCTAATTAATTATATTCGATGCATTTGTCACGCGGGTTGTCTGGTTGTTAGATTGAAGTACACATGAGGGTTGTTTATTCAAGTCTACACACCACATTTATACATATACGCACACATAGTAGATCAAATATATAATAATACTCTTAACAAACGACTATAAACTTTAATCACCTCAATTTAATGACAAAGATTAATTCAATGAGGATAAATTATTATATAATAGTATATGACATTGTAAAATACACGTCTATAAATTATTTTTCTAATAGCAATTATAATTGAATAAGTCCTTTCAGACACAATTACAGACTAATGACAGATAGATGAGCAACAAGTTGCGCCACTACTTTTTCTAAATAGCAAACCCTACCCTGCTAAACATAAAATTATGTCCCTTAATGACGATATTAAATCTTCTTCATGACGATATTTATTGTTCGAATATATCATAAAAGGATTATTTTTATCATTTAGAAACACTAAATGTCTAAATGTCAATGCCATTATATTCGATGCATTTGTCACGTGGGTTGTATGGTTGTTAGATTGAAGTCCACACAGGCACACACAAGTATATATATTCGATCCATTGTTTGACTTTTTTCAAATCCACTAGTTATAACAACCATAAGAAGCCTCACTATTATCACGTTATCTTATTTACATATCTCAATATGTTGATGTCTCATGTAAGCTTATACGACCCGTATAGAATGTGATTGTACAAAAATAAATGTATTGGAACTTTTTTTTGTTCTATATGTATACGAGGCGTATAACATTATACGAGCCTTATACAATCGTATACGGCTAATATAATGTTATACAGTCTATCTGGTGTTTATATTTTGTGAGGTTTTTTATTAGATTTTGGGTGTTTAACATGTGTATACGGGCCATATAAGGCCATGGAGTGTATTCTAACATTTTGGGTGTTAACGGTGACATGGCATGTTAACCAAGATTACAAACCACTCTCTCCTTGTGTTAAGGGGCATTAAATATGTTGTATGTTAACATGTTAGCCGGATGTTAAGATACAGAATTAATTATTCTTTTATTTTTTAAACCAAAAACCACTAAAAATAGGGTTAGATGAAGTTAAAAGGGATTAAACCATTTCCTTGTAGTGAGGTAAAATAAAATGAGGAAAAAAGGTTGATGTGGCATTTAGGTGGAGTTAAGATGGGTTAAAGTATACCCAAAGGCCTAATGTTATACGACCCGTATATAATTAAATATTTTTTAAAGCCGAAAAAACGTCTGATAAGTTTTAGTAATTGTTTAGATAGCGTTTGCCATGTTCTTTAGATATATCGGATTATGTTACGATAGTGTTTGCTGTATTATTTAGATATGTCGTATTATTTATGAATTTGTAATTAAGCGTACTACTAGCGTTGAATATTTCTTTTTACTTTATTATGTGAAACGTCTATGTTTGCGTATTATTTATATATATCGGATTATATTACGAGCTTGTAATACTACGAGTTTTTAATAATTAGGACATATATTAACAACAAAACATGTGCCTCGAATAAACAATACGATAACAATTAACGAACAAACAAGATAAAATGTAAACATAAGATTAATATTTAAAATGTTTTACATCTAAAACAACAAAAGATAAATATTTACAATGTTTCAAATGTAAATCAACAAAACCAAAATATAATAAGCAGATACGGCGATGATGGTGGTGGTGGTGTAGTGCCAACTCATGGAGGTAGGCGCGTGTAACAACCCTTAGTAAACCCGACACCCTTATAATTTTTCCAACACCCTAATATATTTTAGAATGTCCCAGTATGTCCCAAAATACACCCCATACGCGAAAACGGGCCCCAAACATATTAAATAATATTAAAAATCTGAAATATAGGTCGAGGCGGGCCGCGTGAGACCACCCCATTAGTTCACGCGGGCCGCGAGTTTCCTGAATGGTGGCGCAGCCCTGGGCCGCCACGTGGCCCAACACCCAGCTAAGCTAGTTGTCGAATCAGCTAAGCTATGCGTTCACCCAGCCTTGACGCGGGCCGCTTAGACTTTTGTCTACCTTTACGCGGGGCGCGACAAACCTAGGATCAGCAACTATAAATAAAACGCATCGGATTTCACTTTCAATCGTTCATTTCTTTTCTCAGTATCGAATTTCTGAAGTAGTAGGCTTTATATTCAAGTATTATACCCCCCGAATTAGCGATGTTCTGCTCCGTTGTAAGTATTATAACCCCAGTTTCATAGTAGATACGCTGCCCGATTGATTTAGGGTTCCGTAACAACTGTCGTGGTTCTGCCCGACGTAGTTGTTGGAATGCCGTCTCGGGGAGGGTATCATTAATATTTTCAAAGGGTTATGATACTAACCAATGAACATTTGTATAAATTATAGATTATTTCCAGGAAACCCTTACGCGAAGTCTAAGATAGCAATGTGAGTTTATCCTCTGTTTGTTAACCTTTTTAGAATGTTTTACAAAACCTTAAATGTTTTACAATGTGATTAAGCGGTGATTAAGTCTTTGTAGTTCTTCAATTACTGCTGGTATTATGGGGTTTTGTATACATTACTTGATAATCTTCACAATTGGACGAAGAGTTAGCCAATGTGTGATATGACCATAGCCATAGATCCGGTCGAGTGGCAAGTACTGAATGAGTAATTGTGTAGAAATAAACAATGTGATCGCTCTCAATACTGTTTTAATACTGAGTGTAGAAATAAACAATGTGATCGCTCTCAATACTGAATGAGTACTGATGTAATTTCCGCTGCCAAATTAATAAGCCGATACCACCGAAATTATGAGCTCGCGTCCGCCCGTTCCCGGGATAAATAAGGGATCGGGGGTTGCGACAGAAGGTGGTATCAGAGCCTAGCCACTGGTCTGAGCCAAAGAAGTGTTCTGCCGACACTTAAAATTCTGAATTTTGTGTTTGGAAATAAATTACGGAAATATGTGCATAACTGTAATTATTTGTTATGTGTTATTTGACTATTTGTTAGTTTTCAGTATGAGTGATCAAGAACCCTCAGACATGAGTCGTCAGTTGTCTGAATCACCTAAGAGTGAAGGTACCTCTTCACAACCTGCCCTTTCTGGGTATACTACTGATCAGGAAGAAGTGATATTTTCCTTTAAAGCTCAGTCTGAAGAGCCATTCCCTCATATGAAACGAGGATGGTTCAGTAAGGAAGCGTTTGCACGTAGGAAAAAAGTGCGAAAGTTGAAACAGCAAAGAGCCTTAGCAGCCGTTAAACGAGAGTCAGATGCCCATACACAGGATATGCTTAATAGGAGCCTAGCCAATTTCTATATCCTAGCTACAACTGCTGCTGACCCAAGTCTGGAACAACTAGTAGCCCCATAACCGCAAATCCCAGAACAACCCATGGAGATAGAAAACCCTGAAAACCAAGTGGAGATGCATGACTTTAACCCAGAAGAAATCCCAAGGGTACCTGCACCAAACCCCCTAGACCCAAATTACGACCCCTGGTGGGATAACAATAGGGACTTTGTGCAACGTTACCCTATCCATGAAGATATACCCATACAGAACATAGGAGCCTATCCAGGTATGGACCCTTTAGATCCCTATTACCATGATGAATATATTAGGGAGATCTTAGAAGATCCTTACCGATTTCAGGCACTTTCACCCCCATATCAGGAATCCGCACCGCAGATTCCAAACCCAGTCCTAGAACCAGCACCCCCAATGAGTGCAGAAAACGTCCAAGAACTTAGGACTTTCGGGGAGGAAATTTTAGAAAGCAATGAGAGAATGCGTCAGGTGGGAGAGCGTCTCGTATGGAAATACGATGAACGCAATAAGAATTTTTGGATAAATCCATATCCGTGAATGTGAGAATGGAGGAAACGGTAGTAGTAATAATAATAATATAATATAATAAAATAAAAATAAAATATGTGTGTACGGATGCATATTACTATTAAGTGTGATTTTAATTCTGTTGGTATTGTAATTTTTATTTCAGTACTAGTGTTTAATAGACGCATAGTATATGAATAGAGTATAAGTCGCAATGATCGACGCTTTTGGCTAGATTAAGTGCCATGTGATTGACTATAGTAAATATTATCTTGTGATATTAATTATTGGTAAATGTTTAAAATTCAGATGGCCGATGACGGAAATCAAGAAAATCTGAATAACGATAACCAGAGTAACATTAACGTGGTTAATGAGAATCCAGACATCAATAACAATAGAAACCAAATGGATAATAGTGTTGTTCAACATATAGTGGCACAAGGAATTATAGATACAATGCCATTTAATATTCAAACTATTCAAGAAGCGAATAATAAAAGTAAGCATAGCAATAAGCGACCAATCGAACCAGAAAACAGCGTAAACAATGGACCCGTACTTCAAATGCCTATTCCCAAAAGGAGAAGAACCGTGTCTTACGGTTGTTCTTATAAAGAATTCTGGTCTTGTAAACCAATGGAATTCTCGGGCAACGAAGGGGCCATTGCAACCCTACGCTGGATAGAGAAGACTGAGGCAGCCTTAAGAATAAGCAAGTGTGCTAAAGAAGATAAGATATTGTTTGCTTCTAATATGTTTAAGAATGCAGCACTAGAATGGTGGAGCACTATCCTCCAATCAAGAGGAAGTGATAAAACCTACAATATGGAATGGGAAGAATTTAAGAACAAGGTAGAAAGGAAATTCTGCCCACCCAATGAGAAAGAACAGATAGCAAACAAATTCCTAAACCTTAGAATGACTGGTGTAGATAGTAAGGGGTACACTAAGTTATTCTATGAATATGCTAGAATAGTGCCAACTCTTGCTTCACCAGAACCAGTGTTAATCTCCCGTTATATCTAGGGATTAATCGGAGAGATTAGACACGTAGTCAAGGCAGCTAGACCTCAAACCATAGAAGAAGCTGTAGAACTAGCAAATACCTTGACAGATGAATTAGTCCGTACCCGAGAAGAGGATCAAAGGAGGAACCTAACCCAGATGTTGACTCAAGAATTTCGTTCTGGAAATTCTAATTGTGGGAGAAATGTAGGTTCTACCTCTACACCCTACTGTAAGTATTGCAAAAGAAAGCATTCAGGAAGATGCTCCATATACTGTAATTTTTTCAAAATTTCGGGACATAAGGAAGAAGACTGCAGGAAGAAAGCTAATAACAGGATATGTTACAACTGCGGAGAACAAGGTCATATCAAGCTTAATTGTCCAAAATTAGCTCCAGCTACAAACAACAAGAATACTAAAAATGCTAGAGCATTTGTTCTGACTACAGATGAAGCCAAAATGATTCCAGATGTCATAGCTGGTACGTTTTTAGTTAATGATGTCTTTGCTAAAGTATTATTTGACTCTGGTGCAAACCAAAGTTTTATTAATACATCATTTTGCAAATTTCTAAATCAATCATTAACTAAACTACCACTAGAATGCTTAGTGGAGACAGCTAATGGAGAAACTGTTAGGATTCCTGAAATCTTGCATGGAGCAAGAATAGAAATTTTAAACCAAAAGTTTATAGCAAACCTTTATCCCATGAATCTGACAGGATTTGATGTTGTTTAAGGAATGGATTGGTTAATAGTCAATAAAGCTAGTATTTTATGTGATCAAAAGTCAATCCAAGTAAATTCACCAAAAGGTAAAACGATCACAATTAAAGGAGATAAACCATCTAGATCCACAAAATTCATCTCTGTGATGAAAACTGCAAGCTATATAAGAAATGGTTCTATAGTGTATTTGATTTCCATAATCACTAACACTAAAGGAAATGATTTAAAGGATATTCCAGTAGTATCGCAGTTTTCAGAAGTATTTCCATCTGCTGCCAGGACAGAGAAGTTGAATTCAGAATCCATCTGCTGCCAGGAACAGCACCAATTGCCAAAGCACCTTATCGTTTGGCACCCGCCGAAATGCAGGAACTGAAGAAACAGTTAGATGAATTATTAAAAAAGGGATTCATACAGCCAAGCTCATCGCCATGGGGAGCGCCGATACTTTTTGTTAAAAAGAAGGACGGATCAATGCGTATATGCATTGACTACCGTGAATTAAACAAGGTCACGATTAAGAATCGGTACCCATTACCGAGACTCGATGATCCGTTTGATCAACTATAAGGAGCTCGATTTTTCTCGAAAATCGATTTAAGGTCAGGATATCATCAATTAAAGGTACAGGAAGAGGATATTCCTAAAACCGCTTTCAGAACAAGGTATGGCCATTATGAATTTACTGTCATGCCATTTGGTTTAACCAATGGCCCAGCTGCATTTATGGACATGATGAACCGAATATGTAAGCCATATTTGGATAAATTCATAATTGTCTTCATAGATGATATTTTCATTTACTCTAAGAATAAAGAGGATCATGCGAAGCATTTGCACGCACTTTTAAGTTTATTAAGAAAGGAAAAGCTTTATGTTAAATTTTATAAGTGCGAATTTTGGTTAGAACAGGTACAATTTCTCGGACAACTAGTCAATCATGAAGGAATTCATGTAGATCCAACAAAAATCGAGGCGATTACTAAATGGAAAACCCCTGAATCACCAACCGAGGTTAGAAGTTTCTTAGGATTGGCCGGTTATTATAGAAGGTTTATTCAAGATTTTTCTAGAATAGTCATTCCCTTAACTAAGCTAACCTATAAATCTGTTAAGTTTCAATGGGGAGTAAATCAAGAAGAAGCCTTTAGAATCCTTAAGCATAGATTAACCCACACACCCATACTAGCGTTACCAGAAGGAACTGAAGACTTTGTAGTCTATTGTGACGCTTCTAAGTTAGGGTATGGATGTGTATTGATGCAACGTCAAAAGGTTATAGCCTATGCATATAGACAACTTAAGAATCATGAAGAAAATTATTCCACCCATGATTTAGAGTTAGGAGCTATAATTTTTGCTCTTAAGATTTGGAGACATTACCTTTACGGTAGTAAGTTTACCATGTTCACTGATCATAAAAGTTTAAGATATATTTTCAAACAAAAGGAGTTGAATATGAGACAAAGACGCTGGATGGAGATGCTTAGTGATTATGATTGTGATATCCAGTATCATGAAGGAAAAGCAAATGTAGTGGCAGATGCTTTAAGCTGAAAGTATCATGAAAAACCAAAAAGGATACGTTCTCTTAAATTAAATCTGCAAGTAGATTTAAATGATCAAATAAGAGAAGCACAAGAATCAGTAATCAAGAAAGATACTGAAAAGCTAAAAGGTATGCTAAAAGAATTAGAACAAGGAACAGATGGAATTAGAACAAGGAACAGATTAACAACTCAAGTTTGTAGAAAGGCCTCTACAGATTGAAGACATGAAAGTCAAGAACCTCAAACATAAAAGACTAGTTCTGGTCAAAGTTAAGTGGGACTCCAAAAGAGGACATGAGTACACATGGGAACTTGAATCAGAGATGCAAAGGAAATATCCGCACTTATTCCAGTAGATCTCGATGACGAGCTCTAAAATAAGGTGGGGAGGATGTAACAACCCTCCGTAAACCCGACACCCTTATAATTTTTCCAACACCCTAATATATTTTAGAATGTCCCAGTATGTCCCAACATACACCCCATACGCGAAAACGGGCGTCAAACATATTAAATAATATTAAAAATCTGAAATATAGGTCGAGGCGGGCAGCGTGAGACCACCCCATTAGTTCACGCGGGCCGCGAGTGTCCTGAATGGTGGAGCTGCCCTGGGCCGCCAGGTGGCCCAACCCCCGGCTAAGCTAGTTGTCAAATCAGCTAAGCTATGCGTTGACCCAGCCTTGACGCGGGCCGCGTAGACTTTTGTCTACCTTTACGCGGGGCGCGACAAACCTCGGATCATCAACTATAAATAGAACGCATCGGATTTCACTTTCAATCGTTCATTTCTTTTCTCAGTCTCGAATTTCTGAAGTAGTAGGCTTTATATTCAAGTATTATACCCCCTAATTAGCGAGGTTCTGCTCCGTTGTAAGTATTATAACTCCAGTTTCATAGTAGATACGCTGCCCGATTGATTTAGGGTTCCGTAACAACTGGCGTGGTTCTGCCCGACGTAGTTATTGGAATGCCATCTCGGGGAGGGTATCATTAATATTTTCAAAGGGTTATGATACTAACCAATGTACATTTGTATAAATTATAGATTATTCCCAGGAAACCCTTACGCGAAGTCTAAGATAGCAATGTGCGTTTATCCTCTTTTTGTTAACCTTTTTAGAATGTTTTACAAAACCTAAAATGTTTTACAATATGATTAAGCGGTGATTGAGTCTTTGTAGTTCTTCAATTACTGCCGGTATTATGGGGTTTTATATACATTACTTGATAATCTTCACAATTGGACGAAGAGTTAGCCAATGTGTGATATGACCATAGCCATAGATCCGATCGAGTGGCAAGTACTGAATGAGTAATTGTGTAGAAATAAACAATGTGATCGCTCTCAATATTGTTTTAATTGATAAAATGTTTCTTGATTAAACTGGGATTCACTCACCAGTATTTCCCGCTGACAAATGTTTTTAAAACATGTTTCAGGTAACAAAATGTAACAACCAATTAGTAAAAAGCCAACTGTAGAGCACTGAAGGCTTGGGAAAAATGTGGCTATAAAAGTTACCTAAAAGATGATGTTTTAAATTCAATAAAATAGGGTTTATCCCTATAAATGTATTATAATAAGAAACTTGGGTTTTACCCTTGTGATTATTAATATCAAATGAGGTGGTTTTACTCTGATAAACATTTCCTAACTACAGTCCTGATGTAATTTCCGCTGCCAAATTAATAAGCCGATACCACCAAAATTCTGAGCTCGCGTCCGCCCGTTCCCGGGACAGATAAGGGATCTGGGGTTGCGATAGCGCGCGCTAGAATGCATAGTAATAATCGCCTCCACTATCCATTGTATGTCGCTCGGTATACGGGATACGTCCACCCGTACAACAACTACATCCTACTCGACCTGAGCCAGTCTCTCCTCCACCCCTGTTGGAGCCATCACACGTGGTCTCACGCTCTGTCGCTCATATGTGACGTGAGGTCGAAGTCTCAATCAAATTTAATCCAATTACTACTAATTAGCTAGCAGTAAGTGGGTATTGAACACAGGGATTTTGTGGAATATGTGTTATTTAAAAGTGTATCTAAGTTGACTAAGATTAAACTAATTGCAAGAAAGGTAAATTCAAGAGTTAGATTTGATTGTTTGAGTTTAAAACTACTATTACTAATTTAATTGCGAAATGAAAATTTGGTTTGTAAACAATTAAGAGACAAATAACTATCTTAAGTTTCCGGTTTGCTTCGACATTCATGCTAACATTCAACTAGAAAGAACCACCTAGACATGGCTCATGTATGATTACTTGTTGTGATGAAAGGAAACTAAGTACTCGAATTCCTAGAAAGCGAGGTTGTTACCCGATGACCAATTAATCAATACCCAATCCTAATTCTACCGATGATATCTCAATTGCCAACAGCACCAAGAACGTATGGTTTCAATTAAGATTAACATATGAATAAACAATTTACAAACATGTAAACACACACCATAATAAACAAACCATAAAGGAAGTCTATTATTCTAGAAATAGGAATCAAAGCATAAAGTCTCAAACAAACCTTCAACAAAAGATAGTCATCACAAGTTTAGCCACACATGGCTTGAACAATCATCGTCATAAAAGTCTTAATGTTAATAGCAATCCAAAACATAAAACCAAGATTAACAATTGGCTTCAAAACCAAGAAGCTCCAAAAAACTCGTCTCTAGAATGTTGTAACCGAATATGGAATGATTGCCAACTAAAAGACACCTTAAATTGGTCATTAAATGGGCAGTTACAATCATGGGATCGCACGGAGCCGTAAGCTACGCCAACCACTGTAGCATACGCCGGTCAAAGGGGTCTTGGCAGTCAACATGGCACCGTAACCTACGGCGCCCAGAATTTCATTACGGCAAGGGAAGTCTGGACTACGGCGAAAGAAAAGGACAAAGGTTAGGGCCGTAACCTACGGCAGGAGCCGTAGGCTACGGTGGCGACTGGAGTTGCTTTCATTATTTCCTTGTGAAATCTTTAATGCCTCAATTCTCTTCCGCAACATCCAAACTCCCATCCAAGCATCGTAATTCCTTATTTTATGCTTCGATAGACCTGCAAAAACCAAATACATCGTAGTTACCAAATTCCAACAATTAACCGTATCACATATGAGATGTGCGTATATTTAGATCGTTTAAGGGTTGTCCTATGGACCACCCGTCACATCCCCACACTTACCCATTGCTTGTCCCAAATAACACATTCAAAAACCATTCCAAACTTACAAGCGATCAAAATGCAAACCAAGCTAAAATGTATTGTCCCTTTACTAACCTAACATCACACCACAAGACACCCCTCACAATAACTCTCGGTGACAAAGAATATTAGCAACATTATGCTAAAACACTCAATGGAAATGTATGATTGTGCGACAATAAGCTTGTATAAAAATCAAATCTCCGCCTACACAATATTTAACATGCTTATGAATCAAAAGGACTTACGGGTTGTAACGAGGCTATGTGAAAATGGTAGGAAAATGGTGGGATAAATATGCAAATAGCTCATTGATTCGACCCGGTTTTTTTATTGCTACTACTAATCAAAACAACCATAATCTATTTACACAACATATCAACTTTTTCTTTTCTTTCAACTACTATCGCAACTATTTCTTTCTTTTTGTATTTTCTCAGATTTTTCTCTTTTTTTTTTACATAGAAACATAGAGACTAAACAATATATACACATAAACATCAACAACTACATACTAAAGCTCCTAAACCGGGTCGTCTCAATAGGTAAAGTTTTGTAAGAGATAGGCTTGGGTCACAACCGAATGGCATTAGGCTTAAACATGGCTTACTAAAGACCAAACCCCCACCCCTCACAATACCAAGCTCATATATATATATATATATATATATATATATATATATATATATCGTATGAGGTCCAACCCCTATTCCCACACTCTAACACATCCAGACGAAGCTACCTAAAAGCCCTTATCATTTCCACAAGTATGCTAATCCTAGGCTTCGACAAGCATTCATACACAAGTTCTATTAACACAAATCACACACCGCCACTCAAACCAAAGAAACAATCTCTACTAATCATGTGTGTGGCCCAAGAACTCACCAAGAAATGACTAGAAAGGGTGTTGGTGTGTCATGCGGAACAATGTCAAGTTTTCAAACTTCACAAATTTTTGCTTGGTTTAACAATTTTTCAAAATTCTCAACATTTTCCCCTCATCCCCACACTTGGGATACATTTTCCCCAATGTATGGTTTTGAAGGGAAGATCGCTTTTAATAAAAACACCAACTTCTGCTTGTTTTCTCAAACCACAAATTTCTTTTTGTTTTTTTTTTTTATATTTTTTTTAACTAAAAACACCACCAACTAGCATATCCCATAAGACACATCAAACACATAAACACCACCCAACCTCCCAACCAAAAACATAAAGCATCATAATATACACAAATATACAAAGATGAGATAAGACACAACCTGGTCAGTAATATTTCGGTTGCGGAGGCCCGAAGATAGACGTCATCATCTCCGCAAATCCTCCAAATCCAAAAGCAGCGGTGGGTCTGCTACAACCGACTGGCCCGCATGCCAAGCATCATGCATACGTCTATGGCGATCATCTATGTAGCGGTTGTTCATCTCCTCTTGATGGGCATACATATGGGCTTGATTACATTGCTCTTGTCTGTCGTAACTCTGTTTAAGAGCCCTTTCCATACTAGCCCCCATGTATGTTTGTTGATCAAACACCATTAGATTTGGCTCGGACCAATCGCCGAATGTAGGAGGCCGCCTCTGTTCAATCACTTGTCCCATGTTTCCTGTATGAGCCCAATATGGATCATATGGCTGCTGTGCACAATCAAATGCACTCCCGATATAACCCGACTACATCCCCACTCCATGAACACCACTACTTAGGCCGCCCCCCCATCTCAACATCAACTGTAATGTATCCTCACGATAATCGTAATCACCACTAACTTCATCATCGCTAGTCTCAGGCTCATCGGCCTCATCCGGTCGTAGGGGACGAGCATCCGCTTTCAATGCCCTCCACCTTTTTCCATCACTCTTCAATTTGTGATACATCTCCGACTCCTTATACTCCCATCCCAATCCCAAATGTTGAATGTCAAATGGTTTAAACCTCTTGTACGATCCTTTGTCTTCGGCTCCAATTGCGCCATATAGCTTCAACAACGCCGTGATCAACCGGCAATGGGGAATAATCTTACTTTCACCACTATGTCGCCCAATCTAATTGTTATTCAAAACCAAAAACCGAAATGGAACCATTGGCGACCCATGCATCAACATATAAAGAACCGGTACCTCCGGGAACCTAACCTTCACTTTGTCACCCCGCCTTGGGATAACATTGTGCGTACACAACACCAACATCAACTTCTCCTCAATTATCAAATTTCTTCGCAATAGCTTCCCGTGTGTGTTACTGTAACACTTCGCAAAATCACGTCCAATATAATCAAGAGACGTGTCATGAAGATTAAACGTGTAATGATTCGATCAGGAGGGACTAAAATTGTCAAATGATGCAAATATGTATGTAAAAGGATCCAAAGTGTCAATATGCCTATCTTATGCCTCTGATTGACCTCACACGATGTTCGTATTCTTTAATGAATAAATTATCGGACATAGAAAGCCGTTTGTGCTTCAATTGAGAATTTAACAAAGCATAGGGGTTAAATGTGTCAACATGTTAAGTGTTACCTCTGAGTGACCTTTTAACGAACCCAAAGCATTGTAATATTTTATTGTATTCTCACGAATGTCGAATATTTGATTCCATGAAGTTTCGACGCACATAAATGAATAAAGTGGTAATTCCAAGAAATAAGGATCAAAAGCGTCAACGTTGCAATTTAAGACCGTTCGAGTGACCTCGTAACTAACCAAAAGCTTAACAATGTTTGTTTGATGACTCAAGACCCTTGAAAGTTAAACAATGTTTGTGCAATAAACGAAAGATAAAACAAGCTAGGAAGGACCAGGGGCTGAAAATGTAATAAATGAAAGTTTGTTTCCGGTTTGGGAAGAGCCTCGCGGGGCGCATAGACATTCACTGGAGTGTACGCTGGCCGCGTAACAGGTGCCAGCGACCAAAAAACTGGCAGCTGCATGTTGCAGCTCTTACACCGCCATTGCATGAGTTCTGAATGATACCAGGGGCTTGTAAATGGTTTTTACTGCCCTAAGGACACCTGTGAACATCTGGTAACAATATAGGGATAAATTCAATGATCCTAGAACATCCAAATTCCTATATAAGAGCTTGAGTTTTCATTTGATCAATGCACACTTTGAAATTTTACTCTCAATCACTTCTCTGGAGCCTCCTGGACTTCTAAGAAGCTTTCTATAGTTCAAACTTCGTGCTAAGGACTCTTGTAAGTGTACTTAGCCTCTGTACTTAAGTTTTTATTAGCTTAATGACCGAAAGTCAAAGTTATCGTAATTAAGCTTTGACTTTGTGATTAATCACAAACGGTCCAGCCATTATTCGAATTGAAAGTGACTATGTGTTGGTAATTATGTAGGTGTTAAACCCTTAAAAGGGCACCTCCTAATTATCACGTTATCTCAGTCTAATGTCGGGTCAAAGTTATGAATAGAAAGTCAGACGGGTCAGTTTTTACAAAATAATCTATAACTGATAATGCAGAAGTTATGGAACATGTTTTAACACTTAACTAACTTGGTAAATAATATAAGAACATGTTTAAGCATGTTCAACCTGACAATTCTGAGTTTAGGCTCGGTTCGCAACCGAAAGTCGCAAAAGTAGACTTTTGCTTTGACTTTCAGTTCTGACCCGATTTAACTTAGTTTAGTTATGCCTTAGGGTTCCTTTGGGACCACATTACATGTTAGTATAACCATCTGAGATTATACTATAAGGTTCCATAGAAATCTGATTCATATGCATGTTCCCGTTAAATGCTTAAAATGGACCATTTTGCCCTTTTACCATTAAAACGAGATTTTTGAAAATGTGAGAGGTCAAAAATATTTATTACGATATTTAAGTATGTCCTAAAAATTTGACATCAGTTTATGGTCTGAAATAAGAGTTATGCACGATATCGTAAAACGAAAGCTTTTTGTTAATTAAATAGCATTTTTGACATAAATCATAGCTAAACCCAATTTTTGGCACCAAACTTTCTACCCAGTGTTATAATATAATATTTTGGGATTTTTGAAAAATTTTGTTAAATTTTAAACTGATCACAACATAGGATTCTTGCATAGACTCGGTAATTGACGATAATGCCCTTTTTGCTAATAAAATGAGTTTTACACATCCTTTACATATCAAACCTTTTTCTACTGATTTTATACATTAAATAAATTATTTTAAACAGTAGAGACTGATCAAAATCTCAGATTCCCTTAAACAACCCGAATATCGTCAAATACCGACTTTTATGCGATTTAGGCGCATAGTATGGTTTAAAACCATATTTAGCACATAAGACTTGATACCTACTGTATTATAACTAAATTTTTATACTTTAATAGTAGGTATAGGTCTTGAACTCAGATTTCCACAGTTAACCCTTAAAGCATATGTGAAATGACCAAAATGCCCCTTCGGTGCATAGTTTGGCCATAAACGATTAAACACACATATGTATGATATCTTGCTGTTATATCCACATAAAATAAATACTTTCACAGAAGTTTTTGGACCAGATCTCCAGTTTATATTTAAACCTTCTTTATAAACTTTAAAATGACCAAAATACCCCTACGGGGCTTAAATTGGTTTTAAATTCGTTTTGGGCATAATGGAAGGTATCCTACTGATATCATAACATATTTAAAGCATATTAACTTGTGGAACATCTACATGACTCTTTTGGTTACCCGTTATGCATTTTTCGCGCTCGGTACGGTTTATGTAACTAGTTTGCATAAATTAACCGAAACGGGTCAAACCTTATCATTTTTACTTCAAAATCCAGAATCTGTTTGGTTTACCCACTTTATACAAGTCTTCATACTTGTTGGGTCTAAATCACATTCTAATCCGGTCTTCGCTTAATCTTGCGTTTTGAACCGTAAACCTTCTTTAAAACTAACCGGTCTAAGTTATAACTTAAATAAGGAGCCCGGTAAAAGCTACTTGTACTTGCTGATTTGATATACGGCTGGGATTAAAATTTTATTTTAGCTCAGGTAAATACTTTTAACTTATTTTCCTTTATACGGGCTTGGGATACGGTATTTAATAATACCGCTTGGTCGGGTATTGAATCTTTAATCGATTAGTGATTAAACCATTGAGATAACCCGTTTTAATTTGTTTTGTTTGATCTAAGCCTTTGGGGGGTTAATGACCATGTCCTAGATATCCTCGGCTCATTCATTGAAATGGCCACGACTTAAGCACGGGGTGTAGGCATACACCTGACAGTGCGTATGTAAAAAGATATACCCGCTTGTTGAGGATAACTCGCCATGGGTTTATATATGTGGTGTGTCTATTAATCTTGTTCCGGCTTCTATCCCGGATCCTGAACGTACGACAAACATATAAATCTGTATACAAGTTTATTTTTAATAATTGTCCCAAGTTATAAAAGAATATTTGTGCTTTGTGCATTTAAATCAATTTTCTTAAACATTTTCAAAAAGAGTCAATTAATTGTATTTACCACTATAAACTGACGTCTTTCCCAAAAAGGTTAAGTGCAGGTACTAAGCGAAATGGGCTGGAACTCCTGAGTATTAAATAAACAGTCTTGCAAGCTTTTGATACGTAAAAATCTGTTGAACAATATTTCTTTCTGTTTTAGATCCGCCTGTGGATCCATCTACAATCCGTTGTATCATATTTTATTATACTTTTAATTCGGTTTGTATAATTATTTTTAGACTTCTGTTGTGTGTTAAACTGTGATTAATTGTCTATGATGATATCAACTACGTCACGATACTCCCCACCGGGCCCACCGGTAATACGTGGAAATATCAGGGTGTGACAGTTACCCGGAACAAAGAGGTAGTCAAGCATGTTTTGCCATTGGGGATGATTTTGGGGGTTGTGATATAAATACTCTAGCCATGGAAAGAATTATTAATTGGACGGCTTGCTATCGAATCTTAAAATTCGACGTAGAGAATCATATGGCATTTCGACTTTCACCCCATTAACCGTCCCTATAAGTTTCATCTTTTTCGGGGCCTTGAACGGAGGACATGTGAGAGTGGCCATCATCTCTTATATCTCTCGGTCATACAAAGTCTTCACCTCGTTATCATAACATTTCAAAGCCGCTTCCCAACCCAAAGCTTTGCATTTATTAGTGATCTTGAAAGGCCTAAAATCCACTTCTCTAATTTCCTTTTCGCAAATGAAGGCCTCCTTTCGTTGTTGTGACCGGTTCATTTTGTCGTGGAATAAATCGGTTCGCCACTCCGCGGGTTGCTCGAGTAAGGACCCGGATGTCCAATCCGGTTTCGGACCCCTCGGTGGAGCATCTTCTTCCGAATCCGGGTCACCCGCCCGAGTCAATCTACTCCTCTTTTCTTGTTGTGCTTCCGCTTGAGGTTGACTCGAAGAACTCGTTCCCGCTTTGCCTTTAGTCTTCACCATATCCTACACACATCACAAACAACACACAAAAACCCATAAGTTCATATTCAACACCTCCCCACACTTGCTTGACACTATGGTTATAGATATAGGAGCACCAAAAATTTATCTTTTCAAATAAAATTTGGGCATGATGTCTCTAAAATATAGAGTTTTCCCAAAAGTTTTCAACTAAGACATCATCTACATCTACAACCAAATGTTCAACAACTCCATAAAAGCCATATCATTTAACCACTACAAGCAAGTGTGTGTAAGCAAAAACAATTATGAAAACTTACAAATCTGCAATGTACTTCAAATATTGAAAATAAATTGCATACCTTGGCTTGAAGATGATGAGAATAACAAGAACTTCACTTTAAGCAAAAACCCAAACAAAGCCCCAAATTTTCTGACCTAAGGTTTGAGAATCGACCAAGCAAACATTGTTTTCTTCCAAATATCTACCCACAATCAGGAAGCTTATGAAATTTTAGTCAAGTTTGACTCAAAAATCACTTGATTTGGGCAAGAGATGAAGAAGTTATGAAAGCTTGAAGGTTACGGAGGTTAGGGTTTATGTGAAGAAGATGGAAAGTGAAGAAAAAATGTGTGGATGGGGAATATGCAGAGATTTTTGTGGTTGGGGATTGATTTTCGGAATTGATGGTACATTATTATTAAATTAATATTTTTTTTATAAACTGCCGACAACAGCATCCCAAAAGTCACCCAACACTAAACTGCTAACCGTAGCCTACAGCTTGGACCGTAGGTTACGGTGAACCTGATGAAAAGATTCCGCCGTAAGGCAGTTTGCCGTAAAGGATTTTTTTTGTTCATTGGACACCGTAAGCTACGCCCCTGGCCGTAGCTTACGGCGGTAACTGGGGATTTTAAGTTGGCCAATTTTTTACTTTGCCACAATTTTTATTTTTTTTTAAGTTTTATAAATTTTATAGTTTTATAATTTTTCGAAAATGTGAAAATTATACCCTACCTCCCTTTAAAAACCCGTGTTGTCCTCAACACTATGTTAGAGCAATTCGTAAAAATTTATCCACACTTGTCTCGAACACAAGTTTTAGCTGATACGACAATTATTCAAAACAAGACAAACTAAACTAAACTACATATGTACACTACCAAACCTGGGCCTCTTTCAAACTTCCTCGTCATCCAATGGGCGTAGAATGTAACCCACTTTATCGAGCTCGAGATTGTTGATATCATTCCCTTCCAAGTACGGTTTGAGCCGGTGCCCATTTACCGTTTATTGCTTGTTGGTTTGAATATCTTGAATGTCAACATCACCCAAGCGACCCACTCGCTTGATGACATAAGGACCCATCCATTTACTTTCCAACTTACCTGCAAACATCTTCAATCGTGAATTATACAACCACACTTTTTAACCCAATTCGAAGGTTTTTTTTCTTATCTTTGCGTCGTGAACCTTCTTGAGCTTGTCTTTATATGCGAACGCACATTCATATGCCTCATCTCGTATCTCCTCAATTTCTCTCAATTGTAGCTTTCTAACTCGACCCGCTTCGTCATAATCCGCATTCACCGTTTTAAATGCCCAATGTGCCCGATAAGCTAACTCCATTAGTAAATGACATCCCTTCCCATAAACCATCCGGTAAGGAGTTGTACCAATAGGAGTTTTATACGCCATCCTATATGCCCACAATGCATCATCCAACTTACTTGACCAATCTTTTCTATCTGTTTGCACCGTCTTCATGAGAATTTCTTTGATTTGACAGTTGGACACTTCAACTTGTCCACTTGTTTGCGGATGATACGGTGTAGCAACTCGGTGGTTCACATTGTATCGCTTCAACAATTTTCCGAAATTAAAATTTTTAAAATGCGAACCACCATCACTAATTATAACCCTTGGAATATCGAAACGAGCCAAGATGTTTGATTGAACGAACTTACACACAACTGAATGGTCATTGGTTCTTGTAGGAATAGCTTCAATCCATTTCGAAATGTAATCCACCACAACCAATATGTACAAAAACCCGTTCGAATTTGGAAAGGGACCCATGAAGTCTATTCCCCACACATCAAACACCTCAACCACCAAGATTGGTTGTAGAGGCATTTCATCCCGCTTCGAGATGCTTCCCACTTTTTGACAATTTACAAAATTGCGGGCAAACTCACAAGCATCTTTAAAGATTGTAGGCCAATAAAACCCACAAGTCAACACCCGATATCCCATCTTGTGTCCACTAAAATGACCTCCACATGCTGATTAAATGAGCATGGATCAAAATCTCTAACACCTCCGTCTCGGGAATACATCCCCTTACCACTTGATCGGGTCCAATCTTGAAGAGATCTGGTTCATCCCATATGTATTGCTTGACTTGGACAAAGAATTGTTGCCTTCGTTTCTTAGTCCAATGACTTGGAATTGCACCCTTGGCCAAATAGTTCACATAATGAGCATACTAAGGTGCGGTTGAAACGGATAGAAGTTGCTCATCGAGAAACCGTTCATTAATTTCACTTGGATCATCAATACCTAATAACGGAATACGGGACAAATGATCCGATATAACATTTTCACAACCCTTCTTGTCCTGAATTTCTAAGTCGAACTCTTGTAACAAAAGCACCCAACAAATCAACCAGGGCTTTGCATCCTTCTTTCCCATCAAATATCGAACCGCACTATGATCCGAATACACCATCACCTTGCTCCCCCAAATGTAAGATCTAAACTTGTCCAAGGCATACACCACCGCTAATAATTCTTTTTCAGTTGTGGTGTAATTCAGTTGCGCCTCGGACAAAGTTTTACTTGCATAATAAATTACCACCGGCTTCTTATCAACTCTTTGACCCAAAACCGCTCCAATGGTTGTGTCGCTAGCATCACACATAATTTCAAACGGCTTCGACCAATCCGGTGGTTGCAAGATAGGAGCTTTCACCAACTGTTCCTTCAAAACATTAAATGCTTGCAAACAATCGTTAGTAAAATCAAAAGGGACATCTTTCAATAGCAAATTACATAAAGGTTTTGTAATCACACTAAAACCTTTAATAAATCTTCTATAAAATCCCGTATGTCCCAAAAATGATCTCACCCCCTTAACATTCTTTGGTGGAGGTAGAGATGAAATTACCCGAATTTTTGCTTTATCTACCTCCATCCCCCAGTCCGAAATCACATGACCCAACACAATACCCTCTTGAACCATAAAGTGACTTTTTTCCCAACTTAGCACCAAGTTTGTCTCAACACACCTTTTTAAAACTTTTTCTAATTCATCAAGACAAGACTCAAAACTTGGACCAAATATGGAAAAATCATCCATAAACACTTCAAGAGATTCCCCGACCATGTCCGAAAATATACTCATCATACATCGTTGAAAAGTAGTCGGGGCGTTACATAGTCCAAATGGCATTCGCCGAAAAGCAAATGTACCATATGGACATGTAAACGTGGTTTTGTGTTGGTCATCTGGGTGAATAGCAATTTGGTTATATCCCGAATACCCATCCAAAAAAGAATAATATTTTTGCCCCGAAATTTTTTCAATAATTTGCTCAGTGAAGGGTAACGGGAAATGGTCCTTAGAGGTAGCGGCGTTTAATTTTCTGTAATCAATATAAACTCGCCACCCGGTGACCCGTCGGGTGACAATATGCTCGCCTTGTTCATCTTTTATTACCTGGATGCCAGCCTTTTTAGGCACTACCTGAGTCGGACTTACCCACGCACTGTCCGAGATGGGATAAATAATCCCCGCATCCAACCACTTTATGACTTCCTTCTTCACCACTTCTCTCAAATTCGGGTTCAGCCTTCTTTGCGTTTCACGGGTAGGCTTTGCATCTTCATTAGTGATAATTTTGTGCATGACAATGGATGGACTAATACCTTTCAAGTCGGCTATCGTCCATCCAATGGCCGCCTTATGAGCTTTCAACACCCGCAACAAGCCCTCTTCTTGAGCTACCTTCAAGTTAGAAGCAATGATCATCGGTAAAGTCTCATTCTCCCCCAAAAATGCATACTTCAAATGTTTTGGTAGCTCCTTCAATTCCACACTTGGTGGACATTCTAGAGATGGCTTTGTACCCGAATCGATCTCCACCGGCAAATTTTCAATTTGGTGGGTCCATGGCGGTCTTCCTTCCTTGACCGCTAGAGCCTCTTGCTCCTTTTCTTCCATATCCAATGCACATGTGTGAACCTGCAAAGAAAAATCACAAACACATGATGTCACGGCCCCCGATCCGGTTTACCCGGTTCAGAAGCCGCGGGGCAGAAAACCTGTGGTATTGGTGTGTAATTTGGCAGCAGAATTTTAACAGGACCGTTTAAACTGAAAACACCCATTTATTTTATTTCAAGTTTCGGGACAAACCCCGTAATTTACAATAAAGGAATTTCACTGGGAAATTCCCGGATTACAAAAACATGTTTATTTATTTACTGAGCCACTTCATTCAAGCTGGAGTGCTACGCGGCACTTTTCCTTGTTCACAGTAATTCACCTGAAACATGTTTAAAAAGGATTTTATCAGCGGGGAAATACTGGCGAGTCATTCAATTTGTATAAAACGACACCTTGCTATAAATTACAGTATTAAGAGTTTTTACATTTGCCCCTATCTTATAATTATCTGGTCCAGTTGTCACTCGACCAGATTTATGACCGTGGCCATATCACTAATTAGGCTCGCCCACCTAAGAGTGATAAAACAATAGTAATGCGCACAATACCTCTACTTACTGCCAATAATTAAAGATTTTGCAAAGACTTAATCCCTGTAATTATAACTGGAAAACATTTAGGGTTTCACAAAGCAACTTTGATAAAAACAGAATGACTCACATTGCAAGTTTAAACTGACAAAGTCCGTTTACTGATTAAGCCTGGAAACCTAGTTAAATAATGCAAACGAAACTAGGTTAGTAACTTAATACAACATTTACGATAATTTCACGAAATCAAAACCCTCACGACGAATGACAAAGTATAGCCCGAATTCAGGCAGCACTTAAACATCCATCGGATCGATTTTAATCGATCGGACATTGTATCGTAGCAGTGATCGAGTTATTACCCTGTTGTCGCAACAGAGGTTTGGTATTTTGATTGTTTTTGAAAGAAACAGTGTATAACTAAATGTACGTAGCTTAATTTTTCGTCGTAACACACATTCCATGCAAGTGCCAAACCCTGATATATATATTGAAATTTGTCCTCCCCCGCGTGTCGCGCCAGGTCCCCTAGACCCTGGCGCGTGTCGCGACAGCGATCCACCTAGGCTAGGGGTGCCTGGTGTCCTGCTTAGCCTTGTTGAGTCAACTTAATCGAATTTTTGAGTTTTATCTTCGTTCTTTGAGGAGAATTATCAATTAGGGGATACCCCCCCCCCCTTGAGTTTTAGGGGCCCTGATCCTAGTTTTGCAATGTTTTAAAATTTATGGGTCGTGCCATACCATTTGGGGGTCTCAATTAGGGTTCCCTAATATGCATTATTAAAATAAGAAATAACAATTTTGGCAAGGGTTGTTACACCCGATTCGAAAATGTCTTCTTCGTATTCATGCGGGTCGCATCCATCGATGATATCTGCTAGAAAATACTCATCACCGTTAAAAGCATTAGCACCGTTAGTAAAAACATTCAACCTTGTTTTTCTATGACCAAATGTCATGTCGACCGTACCATATCGACAATCAATTACGGCATGAGCGGTTTTCAAAAACGGCCGACCCAAAATAACATTTTGTTGTTGAATTGGGTCCGCGGACGAGTAGTCTAAAACAAGAAAATCAACGGGATAATAAAATTCATCAACTTTTACTATAACATCCCGCACAATACCCCGAGGAAGTTTATGAGACAAATCGGCTAAAACCACCGTTGTCTCAACCCGTTTCAATGGACCAAAATCATATTGGTCATATAACCCCCCCCCCCCCCCGGTACAATACTTACTCCGGCCCCAAGTGTCACACCCCAACCGATGGCGGAATCATCGGGGCGCGGCACTGAGCGAAACAGATTGTCCAGAAGTTTCCATAACAACTATCATTACCATTCAATTTAAGTTAACATGTCCCATACCATGTCTCAAATAGTAAAACAAGTTATTACAGACAAAAACTAAACAAATGCTCTGTTCCGACAACTCAGATTTAAACATAACTAATTTAATTATTGGTTTCTAGGACTCCAATTCCTAGCTTCGATTTCATCACAGCACAAAGAGCAAACGTGCAACCTAAACACCTGCCACATACGTTAAAATAAAGTCAATACATAAAATGTAAAGGTGAGCATACAAGTTTGATAATAGCATATAGAGTGCGAATTCGTTTACGCATAACCAGCACGTACACATAGTGAAATGAAGCACGTTAGTTATCGACATAGATCCATCGATACCAATGACTGCGGGTTGACTGCCCGAGGCAGTTCGCAATACATGATTACCACTGTAACTCATGCAAGTAAAAGATCCTTAACAACCCCCATGTGAACGGGTGCTGAGTCCAAACTATAGTACTATCGTTGCTAAGGCAGGTAGACAGCATTCCATGTGTAAACATAACAAACAAGCATTCATAAGCCACGTATAACATGCATTAATGGTTAAGCGTTAAAATAGCTTGAGTAGTGTGATAGTTGTAGTTTGAATAGTTGTAACGTATGTAACACCCAAAAGTGCTAAAAGCAAAAAGGGTTCGAGTATACTCACAGTGATATGGATTGAAGGGAGCGCTTTACAGCGAGTACGATTAGCCTGAATATATTCGATAACGTAACGATAAGTGACGCGTAAAAACAGTACAGTGAGAGTGGGTAAGGTGACTGATCGTGCGGATCAGACATCCGTGAGTAGGAGTCATCCGTGCGCATGACCTATCCGTGCGGATGGTGATGCGTGCGGATAGTGTTCCATCCGGATAGGTTATCCGTGCGTGTGACTGTCCATGCGGGTGGCAACCCGTGCAGGCTAGTTGTACGTGCGGACGACTTATCCGTACGGATAGATTACTTGTGTGGATAATTGTTCAAGTGGATTGTTTCTTCCTAAGATGTGTTTGTGTATGATGGCTTGTACTTTGGAGTTTTCGTTGTAGCATTTTGAAAACACCAAAGTGTTTCTACTTTTCAAGCCGGCCGCGCGGACGGCGGTCCGTGCGTATGGTAGTCCGTGCGGGCAGCCTGTGCGCGCGGGCAGAGACAATCCGTCCGGATAGCCTGTCCGTGCGTACGGCTTGGCCGTGCGGATGGAGACTGTTTGATTTTCATTTTAAGGCCTTAGTATCTCATGATCCGAGGAGTAATCCATTCAGAGGTCGTCCGTCCGGATTGCTCGTTCGTCGATACTCAAACCTTGTTTGGAAAGTGGGTCCCAAGGGTAGTCCGTGCGGATGACAACCCGTGCGTATGGCTTGCACGCGCGTACGGCTCGTCCGTGCGGACAACTAGTCCGTGCGGATAGCTTGTCCGAGCGGACGACTAGTCTGGTTGTTCCGTTCGTCTACACTTGGTTTCTGTTGTCGTTTATCGAGACGTTCTGAATACGTGGCAACCACTTGGAGTTGTGTTCTCACCCGCGTGACTAGACTGGTCAGGAACCACCCTAACTCGGCCCGTCGGTGACTCAGAACGGTCATCCCGGTTAACCCCGAAATCAGTTGTCTGTGGGTAGGATTCCAGATCTAGAACTAGGGCATCACTATTGACGAGCAGAACACTAGGACCGATCGGATCCGTACCGGTTTTAAGGGTAAAAGAAGGAGAGAACTTAGGTTTATTTCTTTCAACTCTTTTATCCTTAGAAAAGTTTAGATCTAGGTGAAATTATTGTAAAAAAACTTGTAGAAATCGTTTAGATCTGAGATAGTCTTGGTGGGATGAAGCCAAGCACGAAGTTCTTACGAACTTCATGATGACGTCACCCGTGAACACCTCGAATCCGGATGATTTCATGGTTAAAATCGATGATTCGAAAGATAGAAATGTGTAGAATGGTGTAGTGATCAAGGATGTACAAGAATTAGTGCAAGATCTTACCTGGATTGAGAGAAATCTGGGAAAAAGGTGAAGAATGCGTGTGGTTCGGACGTCACTTGCCAAAAGTGGAAAAAGTGGAGAGTGACCCGTGTATTTATAGGATGCCAAAAAGGGAAAGGGGGTGAGCCGTGCGCATGGCACGCACCCGGGTAGGCTATCCGCGCGGACTGGCCATCAGTGCGGACTGGCAATCCGTGCGGATTGGCCGTCCGTGCGGATGGGCCATCCGTGCGGATGCCGCCTCCTATGGTGAGCTCGGCGCGATGTTGGTTTGGTTTCGATGAGCGATTCGATAGGGTTTCCTAATCAAATTACTTTCAGTCCCAACTACTTCCTATAGGTTCCGATTCGGAATTCGAGTTCGGGTTCGATCATATTCGAGTTAGACTTCGAGTTCAATTGAGTTCGCTTGATTATCACACCATATCATAACATAAAGTAAACATGCACAGGTAACACGTAAGGCACGCACACACGTATATCTGACAAATAAAATACATAATTCGAGTTACGATTTGATGTCGATTTGGTTAGCATAGCTTGATTAACTTTATCGCATTGTTACTTCCTATCGTTCACAGTCGTAGATCGATCGAGATACGGGGTGGTGCTTGCAATGTACGACACTTACTCCACATAATCTAAATATCATACAAACAATTCTACGAGTCCCGTCGCGCGAAATCGGTCGTTGACTTTGACCTTGACTTTGACTTTCACTCGTGAAAACACGGGGTGTTACAGCCTCCCCTTGTTTAAGAAATTTCGTCCCGAAATTAAGCCGGAAGCTGTAACTAATTCGTGACTCACGTGTGAGAGTCCTTTGTTTGGAGCATCGAGAATCGTTAAATTAACCAGGGTTTTACGGTTAAAATTCGCTCATTTTTGGATATAATAAGCGAAAGTACCGGATTTAAAAGCCTATAAAGTTTTGATTTCAATACCTTTTTCTTTTTCTTTCAAAACCTTGATTATTGTAGGCTCTGATTTGAATTTGCTCCGATTGCGATCCGTCTTGTACGACGTGCGGAATCCGTGAACGATCGTGACCAAACATACAAGCAGCAATATAAATTGTGATTCTATTGATTAGGTTCCGGTTTGATCCGTTTCGATTGCGATTCCGACTCGTACGACGTGCGGAATCCGTGCACGAGTGAGATCGAACAGACAAGAACGTACAATTTTAATGTGATTCAGTAGATTCGTAGGACGTGTACAAGCTTTCTCTTTCTAGTTTCTCTCTCTAACCTTAACACTTTTATTCATAGGCAAAGGATTATAAGGGATTTCTCCTTATTTACATATATGCCACCTTGCCTTTCTTAACTGGACGTTACTCCTTCGTTAAACAGCTGTGGATACTTTGCCTTCATGTCGCTTTCGAGTTCCCATGTGAACTCCGCGCCTTGTTTGCCTTCCCACCGGACTTTCACAATAGGAATGCGTGAGCGCCTGAGTTCTTTGGTTTGGCGATCCATGATTTCGACAGGCTTTTCCACGAAGTGTAACGTTTCGTTCACTCGTAAATCATCTAGAGGAACATGTAAGTCTGGGTCGTAGATGCTCTTCCGGAGGTTTGACACGTGGAAGATCGGATGGACATTGTTAAGTTCTTCCGGTAATTCGAGTCTGTAGGCGACTTTTCCGATCCTTTCCAGAATCTTAAAAGGTCCCACATATCGAGGCGCAAGTTTCCCCTTTTTGCCGAATCGGACTACACCCTTCCAAGGTGATACCTTTAGGAGTACGTAGTCACCAACGCCATACTCACGCTGCTTGCGCTTTTTATCGACGAGAAGCTTCTGTCTATCTCGAGCCTTCGCTAGATTGTCCCGAATTTGGAAAATTTTGTCTGTCGTTTCTTGTAGCAGCTCCGGACCGGTTAGTTGCGAGTGACCGATCTCGTGCCACACAATAGGCGATCGACATCTTCTTCCGTATAAGGCCTCGAAAGGTGCCATCTGGATGCTAGCTTGGTAGCTGTTGTTGTACGAGAATTCGACTAACGGAAGGTGTCTATCCCAATTACCACTGAAGTCTAACACACACGAACGGAGCATGTCTTCAAGCGTACGAATCGTTCTTTCAGTCTGACCGTCGGTTTGTGGGTGGAACGCGGTACTTAGGTTAAGCGTGGTACCGAGTGCCGTTTGAAACGTTCCCCACAATCGCGAAGTGAATCGAGCATCACGATCAGAGATGATGTCACGAGGCGTCCCATGTCGACAAATGATCTTGTCGGTGTAGATTCGGGCTAATCGTTCCACCTTGTAGTCTTCTCGTATCGGCAGAAAGTGGGCTGATTTAGTCAAACGGTCAATAACAACCCAAATGCTGTCGTGACCTGATGACGTGGTTGGAAGCTTGGTTACGAAATCCATAGCTATGCTCTCCCACTTCCACATGGGGATTGGGGGTTGTTCGAGCAAGCCAGAGGGTCGTTGATGTTCAGCCTTGACTCTAGCACAGGTTAGGCATTTTCCGACGTAGAGAGCGATATCCCGTTTCATGCCCGGCCACCAGTACCTATATCGAAGGTCATGGTACATTTTGTCAGCACCAGGATGAATAGAGTATCGGGATTTGTGGGCTTCGTCCATGATGATCTGTCGCAGGTTAGTTCGCTTGGGAATCCAGATTTTGTCTAAGAAGTGGAAAACATAAACATGGTCATGTTAAAACTTCATTGCTTTTTAGAACTACAGTGCAAAATATTGATTTTTTGTTTCATTGCGTTTTACAAGCAAAGAACATGATCATGCTAAAATAGAAGCATGGTCATGTTGGAACAAAAGCATGACCATGTTAAAACTTAAACATGGTCATGTTAAAAGTTCATTGTGCAAAATATTGATTTTTGGTTTCATTGCGTTTTACAATCTGGGGTGCAAAGAACATGATCATGCCAAAATAAAAGCATGGTCATGTTGGAACAAAAAAGCATGACCATGTTAAAACATGAACATGACCATGTTAAAACTTCATTGCTTTTTAGAATATGTAGTGCAAAAATATTGATTTTCGGTTTCATTGCGTTTTAGAACTGGAGTGTAAAATAACATCAAAGAACATGATCATGTTAAAAGGGAAGCATGATCATGTTGGAACAAAGACATGACCATGTTAAAACATAAACATGACCATGTTAAAACCTATTGCGTTTTAGAACCTGGGTTATAGTGTGTTGTTCTATCCATTGCGTTTTTCGCATCTAGGTTTTCCAAAAAAAAAATTCAAAAGTATAGCAATAGTGTGCTCGTTTTAAAGATAAAAAAAGGCTCGTTTTATGGTGTAATTTTTATAAAAAAATATTGTCGTATGAAAAAGTTATTAACGATTTAAAAACGATGGGGAATTGGAGGAGAGATAAACTATTGACTTGAATGGACTAGAATACCCTCAAACTAACTCACGCGCCTCTTTTTTCTTGTTCAATTTCACCCATTTAATCTCAGCCATTGATTAATCAAATTGATGGTCAAGATTACTTCCTAGCCTTCCTAGCAAAATAAACTTCCTATTCTATCTCCACCCTATATACCTAATAATAAAGCTCTTGCTGTCCATGCTTGATATCAAAAGATAATTAACATTCCTTTAAGTCCAACATTGGCATGTAAAATGTAATGTAAATGTAAATGTACTAGCTTCTTGCTAGTGTATAATACATTCTCCATCAAAAGAGTACGTGTATAAACTTCAATGCATCAATTAGTTTAAATTTACAGCAACTAGAATGCAAAACAATATATACTAATTCATACCGAATTTTAGACATGAAATTTAATTTTATTGGATTAATTGTCAAGTACTTCATTGAGTTTCTAATGATTCACAGGAAAATGATACGAACCTAATCGTTAACCAATTGATCCAAAGAAAAAAGATAGAAGCTAGAGAGAATTGATAGACTTTTGGAAGAGATTCAATTTATCATTTTTCATTCATACCATAATCTAAATATCTATGGCTTATATATAGCCTTACGGTTACAATGTTAAGTAAACAAAATGATTAACTGCAACTAAGAAAAAACCATCACCACTATCCCACTATCTAATCATGCAAATTAATAATTAATAATAATACTACTGGCTAATGAGAGCTATTCTATGCAACTATCCTTGACTTGTGAACGTGGTGTGCATGGCTTGTAGAACATGGCACACATCATTCCCTTCCCCTTGAAGAAACCTTGTCCGCAAGGTTGAAAATTCCGGGCATAACATGAGCGAATTCCACGGTGGTCGCCATTCGAGGCGTACAACGACGTTAGGAGCGGTCTCTATGTATTGACGTGATGGGTGCCAAGGTGGTCGCCACTCACGTTGCTTGGCTACACTTTCGATTGAGTCTTCTTTGTACCACTTCGAAGTCCAGTGAAATTGTGGCATGCCTGTTATACTCATCTCCCAGGCAGTCTTTGTGAAACCCATGTTCCATTTAGGACATAGTGTTAATGCTAGTGTTGGTGTTGGGTTGGGTCTTGACGCAAACGGTTTCGGTAATGATGGTCGTGTTGGTGTGGTTTTCGGTACTTGTAGCGGGGATGGTTTCGGTGCGGCGGGAGGTTGGCCAAAGGTGGTGGATTTTGGTGCTGAGATGGGTGTATATGTCGGCGGTGTGGTGGAAACGGGTGACATGGTTGTTGGTGTGGTGGCGGAAATTGGTGGTGGTAACCGAGGTCGGTTCTTGAGAATATCGATCATCCGAGCAATACTTGACTCGATTCGATCGAACAACTCGTGTTTGAATAAAGTTTGAGCGGCCATTGTTCACGGGGGATCACGGCGGCTCTGATACCAATTGATACGAACCTAATCGTTAACCAATTGATCCAAAGAAAAAAGATAGAAGCTAGAGAGAATTGATAGACTTTTGGAAGAGATTCAATTTATCATTTTTCATTCATACCATAATCTAAATATCTATGGCTTATATATAGCCTTACGGTTACAATGTTAAGTAAACAAAATGATTAACTGCAACTAAGAAAAAACCATCACCACTATCCCACTATCTAATCATGCAAATTAATAATTAATAATAATACTACTGGCTAATGAGAGCTATTCTATGCAACTATCCTTGACTTGTGAACGTGGTGTGCATGGCTTGTAGAACATGGCACACATCAGAAAAAGGCATGGATATTATTAGAATTCCATTAGAAGACATAAAATATGCCACAGATAATTTCAGTGATGAGAAGTGCATTGGAAGAGGTGCATTTGGGAAGTTATTCAAAGGACAACTTCGACATGCTAATGGACATAAAATCATTGCTGCAAAGCGGTTGAATACGATGAATGGTGAAGGAGTTCGCGAATTTTTTCGAGAGCGAGAAATTCTTCTCAAGTTTACACACAGGAATGTCATTGGTTTAGAAGGTTATTGTGACGAAATGGGTGAAAAGATCATTGTTTATGAGTATGCGCCTAACTCAAGTCTCGATAATCTGCTAAACGACGCTAGTCTTACATGGAAGAAACGGCTTGAAATAGGCATTGATGTTGCAAGTGGGTTGGATTTTCTTCATGGAGGTGTTCTAAGACGAAAAATGGTGTTACATAGGGATATGAAGAGTAGTAACATTCTACTAGATAGGAACTGGAAAGCAAAAATTGCTAATTTTGGGCTTTCCTTGATAAGTCCAAATAATCAAGATACCGACTATGTCATAGAGGAGGATCCTGCAGGTACTGCAGGGTACTTTGACCCGGCATACCAGAAAACACATACAATAAGCAAAGCTGCTGATATATATTCATTTGGTGTGGTTTTATTTGAGATTTTGTGTGGCAGATTGGCGATTCCAACAGGTATGGATGTCCAGGATAAAGAACAATATCTAGGTCCTTTGGCTAAAAACTTCTATGAACAAAACAAACTTGAAGAGTTGGTGTCTGAGGGTATAAAGGAACAAATTGTGCCATTATCACTGTCTACGTTTGCAAAAGTTGCCTATAATTGCTTGAATGATGAACGGAGTCAGCGGCCAACAGCAAGTGATGTGGTTGTACAGCTTAAGAAAGCGTTGGAATTCCATGTAAGTTTCGTTGTTACACAAAAGTTACATTCTTTACTAGAATTGATATTGGTTAAAAAAACGTATAATTAATTAAGAAATAAATTAAATTTCGTTTAATATATATACACACCTATATTTCAAAATGTAAATGGAATTTTTAATGATTGAAATTACTTAACTAATATATAGGAGGATTGTGAAATATGGGAGCCCAAGCTGCCTAGTGACTACAAAGAAATAATCCAACAGTCGAAAACCCCGGAGATCTGCTATACCGAAAAGAAAGAGGTTATTTACAACATGTTACATACAGGAATCCTCATTCAAAACGACAACGTGGTAAATATCCCGTTCCCTTATCTACTTCATTTTGTTTTTATATTGGGCCTCATCTACTTCATTTTGCTTTTATATTGGGAAGTATGAAGTTCTGTTTTAACTCATATATCAAATTTAGGGGCTGTTTGGCAACATTTGAATGGTTAAGTGCTGAACCAGTAAGAGGTCTGAACCGTTAAGTGCTGAACCAGTAAGAGGTCTGAACTATTAAGAGCCTGTATAATGCTTAACCGTTCAGAGGCAAATGTCTGACTAATTCAGATTAGAGGTCTTAACCATTCAGACTCTGTATAAATCTTAACCGTTCAGATGCAAATGTCTGAACCATTAAGACATCTGCTCGTGAAACAAATAGTCTGAACCATTAAGTGCTGAACCAGTAAGAGGTCTGAACCATTAAGAGTCTCATTAAGAGGTAAACAAACAGCCCCTTAATGTCTCTATATTTCAAAATACCAGTCTTACATGTTTACTCCTTTCATTTACCCCCATAACTTATTTTTGTTCTTTTTACTAATAATTTCATAAATCTTCCACCAAAACCAAAATCATTACTGTAGCTTCTGCTTTCGCCTTTCTTCTTTTTATCTTGTTCTGAATAACATACTCCAAATTCAATTATGTTTAGAACTGGAAGGAATATTATTTGATAGGTTTTTCTCGGATCAGTCTAGTGCTAATCAGGCAATGGAATAGTATGTCAAAGACTTTAGGGGGAGTTTACTGTGGAAATTCTGTTTTTAATTCCCCTTGCCCACAATAGGACATGAAGCATCAACACTTTGGAGGGAGTAAGCCTTAGACCACCCGTAGTGGGCTTCATTTTTTCAAAAATATTGCCCAATAACGCCCAATTCCGCCCCTTGCCCACCCCATGGGCGTTTTCGGGCGTGTTTTCGCCTAGATTTTGTTTTGGCGTGTTTTGAAACACGCTGAGGGGGGGGGGGGATTTCTTGGCCAATCACATTTGAGCTTCCATTTTTGGCCAATAAGATTTTTTAAATGTTTTTTTTATTTTATTTTATTACAAACATAATGCCCCACAATCCCCACATCCCCATTGCACCCCTTTGTAAAAACGCCCAATAATGCCCCATTGCAGACTGGGCTGGCACATGGCGCAAAACGCCCTAGGGTATTCACCCCAACGACTACGCATGGTCTTAGCAAACATCTTGATTCCATTAGGCTACAAGCTTTTTAGTGTAACGTAACTACATTAGTTCAAAATTGTAGAGTAATAATGATAATTACTATTAGAATAGAAGCCCTTTGGTGTAACTTAATTACTTAAGTTCAAAACTGTCTAGTTATTTGCACACTTAGCATAAAAACCCTACTTGTACTGGAATCACCCATAAAGTTATAATTGTTTTGGGGTTTTAGGTTTTTTTTTTTTTTTTGCCATTTCATTCAATTAGTTGTGTTGGTTTTTCTGTATTACTAACTAAGGACCTTCACCGCTAGAACTTTGATTTGTTTTCTTTTGTGTGATAGTGGTTTTCGTTGGACGGTAATAACAACAGAAATGAGATGATTTCAGCAAAATTGTTTACATACAAAAACCAAGGTTCACAAAAGTGGAGACATAAACGGATCTCAAGGTTCTTTCTCTCTCTATGTATGTGTGTAGTGTGTAGTGTGCATGCGTGTGTAAGGGGTAGGAGGAAGAAGAATCATGAGAAAAATTCATTTTATTAAGAAAACCATAAAACTCTATAATACGTATATGACATATTGCATATTTCTAGTTTTCTGAATAAAAAGAGTTTTCCTTATGATCTCTCCCGTATATATGTATATATGGTAGGATCAAATACAAATTGTTTTAGTGTGCTAATTGTATAAATAACTATAGTAGAGTAATTATAATCACTTTACTTTATTTGTTGTAGTGTAAGTAATATAGTTTATAATTAAGTAGTGAGTAATAATACTTACTCTAGTTATTTGTACACTTTGCACAGAAACTTATTTGTGTAGAATACCACCCCTATACATACATAAACTAAGAGTGGAAGGGGCGTCATGTAGGTAGGGTTGTGGGTCTATACCCTAAGGGGGTACACCCCCCGACCATCGGATTGCTTTCACGAGTAGGATTCACTGGTTCACATACATGTTATGTTTCTCCACTTTTTGACTGTTACCAACGATTATAAGACCGTTTGACCCACTTAGATGACCGTTTAACCCCAATGAATTTAAAACACCAAAAATCTGTTCCACGTCATTTCTTGCAGTCTCGTATCACCTCTTGAACTTCTTTTCGTTCGGAATTTGAGGATATGGAAAAGATTTCACAAAGACGGAGCAAGTAGGGTAGATTCCATCAGTAAGATAATATCCACGTTTGTATAAGTGATAGTTCACGTAAATGGCCATTTTGGCGTAGTTCCATTTCGTTGAGTAAGATAATGGAGATTGTTGTAGCATATATTGATGTCGTTTTGTGAACCTAGTGGACCACAAAAGGCATGTAAAATCCACAAATCTTGAGACGCCACTGCTCCAAGCATAACTGTCAAGTATTGGTGATCGCCTCTCGTATATTGGTCGCGCAACGCTGTGGGACACATTCTCCAAGCGAAATATGTACAATTAAGGCTACCCAACATCCTAGGAAGGTGAAGTTTCTCCTCATGGGCTTGGTACAAAAGCGCAACGTCGTGGCTTTAATTTTTGGTCTACGTAAGAACTCGGGAGTGTATATAGTACATACAGTTTCATAGAAAATTTTTAGACATTCACGAGAAGTCCTTTCAGACATATATAAATACTTGTTGGAGTGTTACCGGTTGCAAGTTGTTTAATCGCCGGTATGACATTTTGCAAAGGTGTAAAACTTTCTTCATTCTCCCATCCATGCCCTCTTGAAACCAAGGATTATTGGCTTCCGCGTCACTCACATGTTTTAAGTATAACTTTTTTGACATACAAAACCTATGACAAAAAAAATCATCATTGTATTTTGGCTCCTTGACAAATAATCTCTCATAAGGATTTTGTGGCATTTCCCTCGATCACGCCAGACATATCTTTTTTACTAGATGTGCCAGTGTCTTCTAGTTCGGTTTGTTCAATGTGAATTTTGAAAAAAAAAATTACTATCGCTTGAGGAGAAATCATCGTCGCTAATGTCAGGTGGAATAAACAACGGTATCCGCCATTTTGAAAAATTGTGGTATAAAATGAGAAGAGAAATGGTTTGGTTTGTATTGTTTGGTTGTGAATGGTTTGGTTTGTGAATGGTTTGGTTTAAATAAGAAAATGTAAATAATTTTTTTAAACCTCAACAGCATTATAGTCGTTTGAACTCAATTTCAACGGTCGAAAAAAGGCATGAATCCATTCGGTGACTCCTCCCCGGCATTATTAGTTTACCACATAGTTTAAGGGTTGGCGACAGTGTTACCACGCGGTGAGCGGTCACCACTAGCCCTCCACGATAGATACCCTGGACGCTCTTCGCTATGTTAAAGTGGTAGTCATGAGTATAAGTTCTTAAGAAAAAGTTATTCATAAAAAGTAATTGGCTAAGTTAAAGAGGAAATCACGAGTTTAAAGTTCTTAAGAAAAAGTTATTGATAGTAATTAGCTATGTTAAAGAGGAAATCACGAGTTAAAAGTTCTTAAGAAAAAGATTAAACTCTTTTTTATTTCAGAACAACAAATTGAATAATAAATCCAGAAAGGAAGTATGTGGCACCAGAGCATTGAAAATATATTGAACAATTCGTATATATGATCTATTATAATTTGTATTGATTATGATGTATTATTTAATATTGTTTCTATGTAATAATTGTTAATATCATGCAGTTATTCTTGCTAGGTTATCAAAAGATAAAAAGACTTAATTTAAACTTTAATATTTTATAACATGTTCAGGTTTAAGAAAGTGCCATTGATGATGGACATTTCAAATCTAAAGATCCAAGCCCACATAAAAGCCCAACTTTTAACTCCAAATGCCATTTATGGGGTTTATCTAGTTTTCAAAATTGTTGAACCAAATAAAATTTCAAACGAGCCCAAGTATGTAAATCTGAAGTACAAAATGAAGGATGAAACCTTACATGCGTATTTTGCAACATGGAGAAAAGACAAGTGGATGATGGTTGAATTGTACCGGTTCATGAATGATAAAGATGATGTTAATTTCGAGGTTTTACTGGAGAGTTTTTCACGTTATAATTGCAGAAGTGGTCCCATCTACATTGAAGGCATTGAGTTTCGAGCCATTGACAATGTACGTTGAGAAATATCTTTGGTTCTTATTCTGACAACTTTGTTTATATTTTGAAACAAAGATCACGCTAGATTTATGGAGTTTTTTTTAAAATTGGTGTATTTTGAGAATATTTTTAGGATAATGGGGAAGTCAAAAAAAAAAAAAGGTTTTTGGTGTATCCGCTATTGCTAATAGCGGATTAGGAGGGAAAGTAAAATGTGTTGCAGGCATGCTCAGGTAGGTGTCAGATGGTTTTCTAATCCTCTATTGAGAATAGAGGATTAGGAGGAAACACTTAACCATGGTTCCAGCCTCACCCGAGACCAAACATAACCCACTTAAAAACCTAAACCCAGTTACAAAACTTAACCTAGTTAAGTTTTTAAGTTATACTTCCAGCTAACAACCTTGGATTCCTCCTCTATTATTAAAGAGATTCTGGCACATCACATGCAACCTGAGTAGTCTGCCTTCTTCTGACCATGAACATGCACCATTCACATCCATTGTAGAACATCACATGCATATGTTGAATGGTTTTAATTGAGTGCTTTAACTTTACAGCTTTTGCAGGTTGTTTGATGGTTGCTAGATGATGTTGGTGGGTTTGATGTTGAACATGGTTATGGAGGGTTGAATATGATACAGGGGGTTCTCATGTTGAACATGGTTATGGAGGGTTTAAGTGGAGGAGGGGGTTCTGATCTTGAACATGGTTATGGAGGGTTTAAGTGGAGGATGAAGATGACGATGTTTTAATTTATAAAAAAATATATATGGCCTAAGCCGTTATTCAGAATAGCGGATTAGGAAAAACACAATATCTCCTAATCCTCTATTACAAATAGCGGATCACCTTATAAAAAATTAAAACCCATTTAATAATATTTTGTTAAATAATATTATATTGTACTCTAATTAATTTATTTTAATCTTTCAAACCCTAACTAATTATGATTAGAATATTATCATTAACAATAATAAAATAAAATGATAAATAATAATAAGATGAAAAACGTGAAACATGAAACAAGATACAACGAAAATCACTACTAATATTAAAAACATGAAATGAAACAAACAGAAACTCAAATACATAATAAAAAACCCACAACAATTAATGTTGTCGGTTTGGACAAGCGTTGATCCTGTGACCCGTTCTTTTACAACCAGAACACCTACGACCCGTCCTTTCCTCAGCATAGGTGGCGTCCATCTCGTTATGCATCCTCCTCGCACGCCGTCTTCCCCTTACAATATTTATCTTTGATGGGTCCCCATGAATTTGCCAACCGGCGTATATCCAATCTTCCATATGGGGCACTGGAAAATACTGGTTGCTGTATTGTGCACGGTATGTTTCTGTATAAAACCTTGCATCTGCAGTTTTTCTTGGACTTTCACGTAAGTGGTGGCAAACTGCAATTGCATGGCTACACGGGAACCGGTAAATTTGCCACTTACCACAGGAGCAGGTTTTTTTCTGGAATTCTACCGTATAAGGACTATGGCCAGATTCGTCCGATGTTTGTAGGCGTGTCTCCACCATGAACCTTTGATGGTGTGCTGAATATGGGTATACCCTGTGTTGTCGAGCCCTAATTTCACGATCATGGAAGATCTCCCACATGCGGTGAGGAAAGTCCGTTGAGCAATCATAGGCGGTTCTGTAGTGTATGGCGTATTGGTCAACTTCTCTCTTAAAGGTATATTCAATTAATGCCTTTATTGGGAGCATCCTGGCACCACGTAACACATTGTTCATGCTTTCCGATATGTTCGTGGTGAGGTTACCCCATCGCCGATTCCCACGGTCATACAAGAGTGTCCATTTTGTTTTATCAATTCCTCGCAGGTACTGCCACGCTTGTTTATTTGTTGCCTTAAGCTCAGCCATCAAGCGTTCATACTTTCTTTCTTGTGTTGTGCTTCCGATATCCCGACACATTTTTTTCAAGCTCCCATTCCCCTTGCACTTCGCCATGAAGTTGCTTGTTACATGCCTTAGACAAAACCGATGATAAGCGTGGGGTTCTTTCCAGGATTCTAAATTATCCATCGCGTTTTTTATACCTGCATGCCTGTCAGAAATGACACACAACGTTCGCCTTGCGGGGTCTACAACGTTCTCAGCAAATTTTTGAAGAAACCATCCCCAGCTGGCGTTTGTTTCTTCATCCACCAATGCGTACGCAATCGGGAAGATCATGTTGTTTGCGTTTTTCGAAACCGCTATCAATATTTTTCCCTTGTAAGTTCCCCTTAGATGGGTGGCATCTATAGAGACTACAGGAATGCAAAAATTAAACGCTTCAATACTTGGGCGGAATGCCCAAAACACATACTTGAATACTGAGCAGTGACTTGGACTATTGGGATGATGTAACCATTGGACAACGGTACCGGGGTTTGCTTGTTGTAGTGCCATTATGTAGCTAGGTAATTCGTCGAAGTTTTGATCCCAGGTACCGTATATGTTTTCGAAGGCTTTTTTCCTGGCAGCCCAAGCCTTGCCATAAGTGATATCAACATTCAGTTTCTCTTTGATAAGAGATCGAATTTGTTTCACAGGTAAGGATAAATCTTCATGAACATGTTCTTGGATGTGGGCTGCTACAACTTTTGATCTTAGGGTGCGGTTGTTGTTGCGAGGAACGGTGGTGAAACATGAGTGAGCTGGTGTCCATGTTGTCATTTTGAAACAATTGGAATCTTTTAATTTTCTTGCCGTGCATGTCCAAAGACATGGTTGAGAGGTTTCGACCTGGTCGTAGTTCGTTTCCTTGATACTTTTACACTTCGCTGTCAAGACTTTTGGTCGGGTTTCTGCCATAAATATCTCTCTGTTTTGGTTGACATTCCACATTCTAACGGCGTAATCAACTTGTTTTTTTGAGGTGAAAAACATATTTAAACGTATTTCGGGATCTTTTTCGTCCCAAAACTCCATTTCATCTTCCCCAAAATTATCCAGGGGAATATAGTCTTCATCCATTCCTCTACCAACAACATTAACCTCAGGGAAATGGGTAAGTCCCTGACTTTGTTGATGAGGTAAAGGAGGAATTACTTCGTCGTCCTCTGATTCATATTCAGAAAGAGAAGGTTCACTCTCTGTTGTCTCTTGAATTTCTTCATCGGTGTAGTCTTACAAAATAAAAAAAGTGTAAGCATTTACAACAAATTAATATTGAGGATAAAAATAAATAAAAAGGAAGAAAAATAACCTTCTTCGTTTTCTACAACGGTTGAGGAACTACCATGTTCATGTCGATGCAAGTTTGGAACTACCGTCGTCCAAGCCACATGAATTTTACATGTGTAACCCGGAACAAGGGAAGCGAGTTGGTATATTAAATACATATCAGTTTCTTGGTGAATATGTGACGTATATGAACCTCCATTGTAGTCATAGTAGAGTGTTAACTCCAGACAACAAAATTGACGGTCAATTTGAAGACATCTACATATGTTGTCAACCAACTCAGAATAACTGATTTGATAAGTAACTAAAAACGTAGTTGTATGAGTTCCCGGATCACCTACAATAACCCCCTGTGCGTATGACACTTCACCCCCATAGTATAACTGAACCACAAAGGGATTGAATTGGGAAGTAGTGGACATTTTATGTTGAATGAGAAAGTGGCAGAAGATGAACCATAAAAGTGGTAGTATTTATAATGATAAGGAGGATGACCTTTATTTTTAGGTGTATTTATTATGATAATAATAAATAAAAATATTAAACCTTTTAAAATATGCATGTGATGTTCTACAATGGATGTGAATGATGCATGTTCATGGCCAGAAGTCAGGTTGCATGTGAAGGTTGCATGTGATCTGCCAGAATCTCTTTAATAATAGAGGAGGAATCCAAGGTTGTTAGGTAGAAGTATAACTTTGGTTTGAAAAAAGTTAACTCGGTTAAGTTTTGTAACTGGGTTTAGCTATTTAACAGGGTTATGTTTGGTCTCGGGTGAGTTTGGAACCATGGTTAAGGGTTTCCTCCTAATCCTCTATTGAGAATAGAGGATTAGCAAAAAGCTCCTGAGAAAGCTGACACCTACCTGAGCATGCCTGCAACACATTTTACTTTCCCTCCTAATCCGCTATTAGCAATAGCGGATACACCAAAAACCTTTTTTTTTTTTTGACTTCCCCGTTATCCTAAAAATATTCTCAAAATACACCACTTTTAAAAAAAACTCTAGATTTATGGCATGTTCTTATATATAATTGTATACAGCTGACACATGAAGAATCTGAGAAATCAAACTACGTCCAACAAACTCCAGCTGACTATTATGAATACATTGACGAGGTGGGGGAAAAGGTCATTTTTGTTGTATTACTAACAAAGTTTATAGCATCTGAGAAATAAAAAAAATTATTGTGGTTTTGGATATAACATCGTTAAACCCTTTGATGACAGGTGTTCCGGTCAACTGATTTGAATGGAAAGAGACATCTTATGCGTTCTGCAAAGGAGGCTTTGTATGACTCTTCTAATGTGAAGCTTTTTCGTTTGAAACCCTCTGAACAATCCAGGTTTCCAATTTGAAAGATAACTCTCTTTTGTACATTTCCCACATATACTTGTTTATACAATATGATAAGCTATGTTTACTTAAGCAGTAGGTATATATATAATTTTGATGATCGAGCAAGAGTTTATAATACTAAATCGTATTCTTTTCTAATGTCATATAAAACACTAAAGATTCTTAAGTGGAGGGATGTGACAAGTTTCACCTCTTGATTGTGGTGAAGTATGTAACCACATGACATTTTGTACATGCAGATTTCAAAAGGTGATCGAGGTTCTATCACAATCAGTAGTTCGTATCAAGTGCAAGATTTTTCAACTGGATTTGTCACCAGATATATATTATAGGTGTTACCTGATATTCAAGCTTTCAGAAAAATGCCGTGGCCTACATTGTCCAGTGAAAGTACGAGGTCCGCTCCACCGAAGTAACAAAGTGATTAAAAATCTTTACCTTAGGTCCCCAAACGCATGGAATATACATGATATCGACCAGGTCCCAAAACAAAGAGAAGATGGATGGATGGAGGTTAATGTGTGGACATTTAAAACAAAGGATGAAGAAAGAACGTATGATGGTATTAATGTGAATTTGAAACTTATAAGTTATGAAGGAACAATGTCGGGCCTTATTGTATGTGGTCTCGAGTTTCGGCCAATGTAAGCATAAGCATAGCAGAAAATTCCGGCAACAGTGTATTCTTAAAATTATGTTTTAGTAACTTTCATTTTCGTCCAGAGGTTATTGTAATGTGGCTTCCAAAGAACAGCGTAATAAAGTAGTTACTTTGTCAAAGTTTATGTACTTTTGTGTAACGTGTGGCTTGAGGAATGTGCAAAACTAAACATTTCGCTTGTGTATTGAAGGAATCATTTTCAATATATTTTGGGTCTATAACATGCAGTTTGATTTGGGATGTCAGTATATTACAGTAGGGATTCGTTCAAGCCCAAGTTGAAAGAGTGATTTAAATGGATAGCTAATTGGGTTGGGCTGAACGTTAAAAATGGCAGATGCAATAAATTCAGGAGTCAAAATTTACTGGCTCAAATGTGTACTGGTTGGTCAAGTCCGTATAGAATGTGCGATAATAACATCTGGCAAGTAAGGGATTATGATTTTGTGTTTATTTGGACTAGCTTGTTTGATATCCCTTGTGCCATGTCAGCAATCCGGTAGGATCATACTGGGCGATTGGCTTCTTGGTGAATGTTAGATGGATCATCAAAGCGAGTTTGTTTGGCTGTTGGGAGTTGAAAGACTTGATTGTGTATGTGATTTAACCACTATAATTCTGTTAAGTTTGTTTTCTTTATGGTGACAATTGAAAGGGACATAAAAATGATTAGAATATGAAATGAAATAATCGGGAGGCAAATCTTAAAGTCAACTATTGCACCTTGGTCAACAGTGTTCACAATGTCAAACGGAAGGCTCAAGTGGAAAGGATCAACGTTTGAAGATTAGTTGAATTTCATATGTTTTGTTATAGTTTGCTTGTACAGATCTGGTGGAATAATGATTGTAATAATTGAAGACTTTATTGGAGAAAAACTTGTATTGTGTTATGTACCAATCGGATTTGGGATAAATAATCCGTTGAGTGGATTAATCTCAAAAGAAAATAGCAAGAAGCAAGAGTAGCAATTTAGAGAGAATATTAGACTTTCATAATTTTCATTCCTAATCTAAACAATTGTTAATCGGCTGATATATAGTCTTACAATACAATACCCACTACTTGCTATTTAAAAGGATAACTACCCACTCAAATAGATAATGGTAACCCACTACTTAAAAACAATTAATTCCATAAATCTAATTAACTAAGTTACTAATATTGCATGGTAATATTCACAATGTGATGCATATGTTTGATATGTCTTCATGAATTTGTGGGTTTCATGGCACACATCATTCCACCCCACTCGAATTCGACTTGTCCGCAAGGCGAAAATCCGGTTACAACTTGGTGGAAACCACGGCGGACGCCACTCGGTCCGTCCCAAAGCGTTTGGAGAAGTCATAGTGAAACGCCACGGTGTGGTCTCAACATAGCGCCACGGTGGTCACCAATCACGTCTCCTCATGCCACCGGGGACCTTCGACATAGTTGCAAGTTCTTTTTCTGTGTGAGGAGTATCATTATTCACCGTAAACTTAGGATGGAGTGAAGCTTTGTATGAGATTTTGAGATCTCGCATGGAAGTGTCTTCACGAGGATAACTGGTAGGTGGGGTTGTGGGTTTTGTGACTGTGAATGGTGCACTTTTCGGTGGCAAAAGGGCTATGCGAGCGGCTTGTTTCGGTGTTGCTGAATTTGTTGGTGCGGTGGCGGAAACGGGTGGTGGAAGTGTAGGTACGGGAGCGGGAGTTGGTGGTGGTGATGCGGCAGCGGGTGACGGTAGCGGTGTAGAAAAAATGGGTGAAGTTGCCCATCTCCGGGACTCGTTTTTGAGAAGATCTATCATCTCAGCAATCGTTGATATGATTCGATCCAACGACTCGTTCCATTCGTGAGCGTCCATGAGGGGATCAAGACCGCTCTGATACCAATTGTTATGTACCAATCGGATTTGGGATAAATAATCCGTTGAGTGGATTAATCTCAAAAGAAAATAGCAAGAAGCAAGAGTAGCAATTTAGAGAGTATTAGACTTTCATAATTTTCATTCCTAATCTAAACAATTGTTAATCGGCTGATATATAGTCTTACAATACAATACCCACTACTTGCTATTTAAAAGGATAACTACCCACTCAAATAGATAATGGTAACCCACTACTTAAAAACAATTAATTCCATAAATCTAATTAACTAAGTTACTAATATTGCATGGTAATATTCACGATGTGATGCATATGTTTGATATGTCTTCATGAATTTGTGGGTTTCATGGCACACATCATATTGATTGTTGTATTTTACAAAGAAAACAAAAGGCCTATTTATACACCAAACAATAATCTATACACCGAAACATATTGAATGGTTGGTGCTTGAAACATGCTCGCGAATAGCTAGCAAATCTTTGATTGGAGATGATGACCAGATCTGATCCTATAATTTTGCCTTTGACAATCCTTTATGTTTAACACTCCCCCTCAAGTTGAGTAGTGGGATCTCCAATACTTAACTTGTTTAGGCATTTACCGCCTTTGTTAGGATATCTACTAATTGATCTTCAGACCGCAGAAAAGGTAGTTCAAGTATCCCTGATTCTAGCTTTTCTTTATGTTGATACACTTTGTGAATGCGCCTCGGTTCGGTTCGACTCGGTACGGTTCGGTTTAAGGCCATTTCAAATATACTAGTCAACGAAATACCATTTGTTTTGTCCTTTTCTGATCATTCACACAAAAAAAAAAAAATACAAAAATACAAAAACAAAAACAAAATTTGATTTTTGTCCATATCCCAGCAAAAACACACCTCATCAGAATGTTTCGTAGACTTAAATTAGCTCTGGGCCTGATGTATCTTTTAGGCCATCCATCTTTTCATTCTTTTGTGATATTGTATAATTGGGCATAGAAAGATATGTTCTTCTTCTGTTTGGGCCAGCTCATATCCTTCGTAGACTTGGGCCAGTCCAAAGGGAACTAAACATCACGAAACATATTAGATTTTTCGTCTTGGCCCAAATCATTCTTGCTTAATCACAAAGTGTTTCTCCTTAGTGGGCCTATCTTTCTCAAATCACTCAACATTATTTGTGGACTTATAATCAGGCCCAACAAACATTTTTTTTTGTGGACTTATACGAAAAATTAGTTGCAAGATATTTGTGGGCTTGTTTCATTAGTGAACTGATCCCTCAGATTGTGGGCTTTAAATCTTGGGCTGATTTTTCGTGATCAATCTTTCGTGGAGTTGGTTGTTCGTAGAATTCTAGTTTCTCACAGTGGTTTCACAGAAGTTTTTAATTTTTTTTTGTTGTTTTATTTTGGTTATTTTCAATCCATCATGAGTACACACCTTTGGGGGTCAAGCACTTTAGGATCTAAATCTTCATATCAAGCAACAGATATGTATGGTGGGAAACCTGATCCTAAGATGTATTATGGAAATTGTGGAGGTACTAGCACTGTTACAAGAAATATGTATGGTGAACCACAACCAGGTGCCTCAGCTACAAGACCTGCGCAACATGCTCAGCTACAAACGATTTTTGTCTCAAGCACCGATATGTATGGAACACCACAACCAGTTGGGGATAATATGTACACAAGTAAGGGTTCAGTGCCATCTTGGCTTCAGTCTCCCACACCGTCAAATAATCCTCCACCATCAAAAGTCAATCTACGGGATAAATCTACTGTCGATTGTGATCCGACAGCTCAGTTGGAGAACAGTGGTCAAACAAGAATGGCATTTTATGCTGAAATTGTCAAGAATGTCAGCGACGGTGAGTCCTCGGGAAGTGATAACAGTTCTGAACATGGCGGGAGTTCAGTTGAAGATGTTACAAGTTCAAGTTCAAGCGAGGATGGATCTGAATGTGAATCATCGAGGGAGGTTGTTGATTCTGAGGCAAATGAGTCAATATCTGAGAGTGAATCCAGTTAGGTATGTGTCGATAAACCAAGTTCTGATAGGTGTGATAATTGTGTTGAGTTAAATGCTAAATTGTCTGATTTGCAAAGCAAATTGTCGGACTTGCAAAGAAAATATGATGATTTGCAAAGCAAGTATGACGTAACATATATCCACAATCAAAGTTTGATAGTGGATCTTTCGAAATGCAAAGAGGCCAACATGTTTTATGAAAACCATGAAAAAGAGTTTAAAACCGGTGATTGAAAATTTAAGAGAAGATAAAACTGAGCTAACAAAAATGGTTTCAAGAAAACAAACTGATATAAATTGTTATATCAATCGTCTCGAGGACATGCAAAAAGAGTTAGCCTGTGTTAAGTGTGAAAGTGAGGCGATCCAGCTTAAGTTAGATAGTTATTCAAACTCTAGGTATGTGCTGGATCACATCATTGACATACAGAAAGAGAAAAAGGATGTCACGTGCATTGGATATAAGAAATGTCCACCACCTGTTAGACATAATTATGATGCAATGCCTGATGAGGAGAATAGACCTTATTTTGAGCAATCAGTTCCTTTAGACATTGATGTGTGCGAGGGTGTATATAAGTTTAAGTATATTTTAAGCCCTTTTTACCTGTTAGTCAAGTTTTAAATTTATAAAACACGATATTTTACTAACACCAAACACACATATGGGCAAGTGCACCCATCGTGAGCGTAGTATAGTGTTGGCAAGATACCGAGGTCGTCCAAGGACACAAGAGCTTTTAGTACCGGTTTATCCTCAACGTCTAATCAAATCAAAAAGTTAGAAAAATGATTTTAAACTAGAAAAATAAAACTAACTAAAATGCTGAAAAATAAAATAAAAATAAAAACAGATAGACAAGATGAATCACTTGGCTCCGACTCGTGTTTAGTGTAACCATTGATTAATTCCGCACTTTTCCATTTTTTAAGAGATTTTCTTAGTTATTGAAGTATGCCCCTCTTTTGAAGGTGACGTTACCCTCAACCTAGTAGTTTGAGTCAGCAAGGATACAATTCTAAAGGGTCGGATTATTGAAAGATAATTAATTAAGTTATTAATGCATATTATGGTAGGCCCCTCTTTTGGAGGTGACGTTACCCTCGGCTAAGTAGTCCGAGTCAGCAAGGAAACAGTCCTAAGTAGCCAGGTTAAAGTATTAATAGTAGCTTACATATGAGGGGATCAAAGAGTTTGGACCCCCGCCATCCAATACCGGTGGGTATTGAAGGAGGTCCTACTAAATTTGACCCAGGTCCTTGCAGGATCTATACACTGAACAAGGCAAGACTCTTACCAAACCGTTCCCTTAACCCCCGACCAGGTAGCCAACATATCTCCATATAGACCGTGGAGATATGAATGGTGAAAATCTTTTATTTTATATAGACAGTAAAATAATGCCAAGACACCACGGACAAACGATAAGGAAGAATCACCTTCAACATAAGAAACTAGTTATTAAAGTCATTAATACATAACCAAATAAAAAGTGCGAAAAGATTAAAAATAAAAAGTATTACACTAGACACTTGTCTTCACCAAGTGATGTAAGAGACTTAGGCAAACATGGCCTTTGATTGTCAAGAACTCTTACGATCAATCTTGGATCCCGAGACGACTCACACACTCTATGATGGACAATGGATGATGGTGGTGGATGATGGTGGTGTGATGGTGGTGGGTGAAGTGTGAGAGAGGTGGTGTGCCAAGGGATGGTTTGCAAATGAGCCAAGCACCCTTATTTATAGCCTGAACAACAGCTCGGGCACGGCCCCGTGTCCATTGGGCACGACCCCGTGTCCACCCTTCTTCTCTTTCTTCATTAATTGCAGTTTGTCTGCATTAGTTGACCACGCCCCCGTGTTCAGAAGCGTATCTGTACTATAAAGATTTTCTCAGATTCTGCGAATCTTAGAGTTGACCACGGCCACGTGTTCGCTGGGCACGCCCCCGTGGTAGGTGATAGAAGCTTCTACAACTTTGTCTTTTCTGCAGACACCTGAACACGCCCCGTGTCCGCTGGGCACGGGGCCGTGTTGAGCTGGGCACGCCCCGTGTTGAGCTGGGCACAGCCCCATGCTCAGCTTTCTTCTTGTTTTTTTGCTTTGAGAGATGCTGTCGAGGGGTCGGGCATGCCACGTTTCTTCCCTTTTCTTGTATTATTGTTAGATTTAGCTGCATTTTTGCTTCTTTTGTTCATTTAAGCTCTTTTAATCCTGAAAATACAAAAGGAAGACAAAAACACACTTTTTCCTACATTAGTACTAAAAAAGGGTTAGTTTTATGCCACATTTGATGTAATTTATATGTTGCATTTTGCGCACATCAGACATTGAAGAATTTGCAACCGGACGTGGATACAAAAAGGAAGTATCATCAGATTCGGATGTGTCAACAGTTACAAGTGTGTCAACTGCTGAACAAAATCAGGATCCTCCAGTTGTTATTGAGGATGCTGATTCTTCAGATGATGAGTCTGATGATACTGACTCAGCACAGTGTGATGCGGTAATCAAAGAAGAGGATATACCTCTTGAGAATCATATTCTATGTGATCGTCCCGCAAAACCTGCTAAGACTGTTCTGGTTGACTCCACGTCTGCACAAGATTGTGAAAGCGTGAACTTGCTTTATACGTTGATTGGTTCCGACAAAGTTTACTCAAACACATATTTTCCCATTAAAAATGTTAATCAATCCTTAATTGATAAAGTGTTTGAGGATTCAACCAGTAAGTTTTCGGGAAAGTCGAGCCCAAGAGTTGTAGTAACTCAGTGTACTCCTATCCCAAAAGCCAAAGTTCGGAAAAAATATGGAAATCAAAGACTTCCAGTTCGCCAAAAGCAAAATCACGCTAATCAAGGAAAGAGAAAGAGCAAAAGAGCTCAAAACAAGAAGAGGTGTGAAAAGATAAACTTCGTGAAGTCTCGAGGGACTGATAAAATTGAATCTTTTGAAAACAAATCAAACACAGATTTTGTTATGCAACAAATTTTTTTGAAAAGAAACAGTCAAAACAACTACACACAACACACAAACTGTTGTGATGTAGGACCAAGTACCTCGAGATCACAAAGTTCATCATCAAGTTATCGCCGTCATGATACTCCGAGGTTTGTTGAGCGGAGATCATGTTTTGAATGCGGTGAATATGGACACATTGTCAGAAACTGTCCATATCTCATGAAAGGAAAGGCAAAAGTTGATGCCCCCATGGTAACTGTTACCATAAAAGATCTGTTTCACCAAAACAGTACCCTCGTCTTGTTAAACAAAGGGAAATGAAACAGAAAAGGAAACAAAGAAAAGAAATTGAAAAGGTTTTGAAACCAGAGGTTATCCAAACACAGTCTATTAACTTAGAAGTTAAAAATGAAAAACAAAAACAGATTTGGAAACCAAAACCAGTAATTGTTTCAGGGGGAGCTCCAGCAATTCCGAATCATCGGGAAATAGATGTTACAATTCTCGATGATGACGGACGACCCAAGTCTGTGAAGGCTTAGGTCCCCCTCTCCAACTAATCTCTGAATGAGTGTGCAGGATGTTCCAGGAGGAACTATTGATAGTCTTAGGATTGTTGATAGTGGAGCGTCCATGCACAAGATCGGCGACATAAGGCTCCGAAATATTGTTACATCTAGGAGAATATTGTTGCCATTAATGGAGAGAGAAAAGGAAAAGAAGACAAATATTCCGATGAAGGAATGATGGTGAAAGAATGTGGTTGAATGAAGTTGAAAAATTCGACAAGATGAAAAATGTGCCAAAATTTAATTGTTGAAGGTTTTGATCGGGTCCTCAGGAAAGATTCCAATGAAAAGTACGCGCATGCAACACGTTTGAAACTTTTCGAAGATTCATGTCTTATATCTTCTCAAGAAGTTCAAAGTCTACAAGATGAACGTGCAGTGTACTTTTCTCTACGGTGTGATTGAAGAAATTGTGTTTGTTGAACAAACCAACCGAGTGTGCGGATACCTTGGAGTGAATTGAACAACCGCACACTACTTCTAAAGGAGAAAGACGAAGACCTTTGCTGGTGCAAACGCATGTGGAAGACATCATGTATGGACCGTCCAATGATGATGTGTACAAGCTTTCCCACATGCTCCATTTGCCACTTACCAGGCGGACCCGAAGGTTTATCATCTTGTTGTTGTGAAGAGATTTTTGAGTTAATTGATGCAGCTGCAAAATCGACCTTGAAATCCACACCCGGTGGATATCCAGTTTGGGAGAGCACTCAGATTTCTGCCAATGCATGAAGTAGTTGCAGGATTACGGTTTTAAATTTCGAATCTCCCCTATCCTTGTCGATATTTAAGATACTTTATGATTTACTAAAATCTCGTACAACACTCCTTGACCAGACATGTTGATCTCGAATATCACCTCACACGTGATCGTTTCAATATGAAACTCGTCAATGTTGTTTTGGTCCACACCGATTACCGACATGCCAACTGATTTTTCCAAAATTTGATAAATCATTTCTGATTAAAATTAGTTTTGGTAAACGGCATCGAGGTAAAACATGAGTAAATCCAACATGGGAAAATCATTTTTTGTAAATATTTATTTGTGTTTTCTTAATTTCTCGTACTATTTGCATTTTAGGGGGAGTAAAATCGAAAAATACAAAAACATTGAAAAATTTTAAAAATACAATAACATCGAAATATTTCAAAAACACAAAAACATTAGAAAAAATAAAATGAGTTTCCTGGCGAGCAAAAGAGAAAATGATAATACATTAGTGATTTGTCGAAACCTCTTTAAACTTAAAATGAAAAACGATAAGCAGCTCTATATAAGATGTATCGGTAGGCTCACAATCATTTTAAAGTGTGCAGGGTGATATAAACCTAAATCGACTAAAGACCGTGTAGGAACCGCTCATTGGCATATGGTCTTGGTACCGAAATTTCGTTTGATAGATTGCCGAGTTTCTGATATACGTGGTCTTTATGTTGTTTATCATCTAGGTATCATGGTTGTTTCTTTTACCGAAAACAACAGAGACGCAAGTCTAGATCTTTCATGATACCATACATACGTGTAAATATCATACAAACATGTATATAATACATGATGCATACGACCTCAATAAGTAATAAACAATCACATGTCCCAATCAATAAGTGATAAAATATCAGATTTATCCGGGAGTCAAGTTCGTCTCTTTGTCTGTACGATGGTACTAACCTGTTCACGGACTTGCTCCTGTGCCCTCATGCATCGAATATCAAGTTCCTCATCAATAAGTGATTTTATCACATAGGGCTTGTATTCATCCAAAAACAAGTGAGTATCTCACAATCTATACGTTGAAAACAGATGATAAATGGTATACTCACCAGTAAGATGAACTCTCGTGCATACCTTGATACGGGAATGTGTCGTGTGTGGATGAACACCGGTCGGTAAGTATAAATCATACCTTAACGTATCCCCTAATCGCGAGTACATCTGACAAGTTGAGCTTAAGTGGACATCTGTCACGACCCCCGACCCGGTTTGACCCAGTTCAGGAGCCGCGGGACAGAAATACTGCGGTATTGATTTAATTGAGTTTAACAGCGGAAACAGGATCGCTTAAAGCTAAAATTTTTCCCCGATTATTTTATTTCACAATTCGGGATAAAACCCCGATAATTTACAATATTATGTTTTTACTATAAAAGCGTGATATTACAAAAGCATTTATTTATTTTATATTGAGCCACTATCAGTAAGCTTGAAATGCTTCCCAGCACTTTTCCTGAATTACAACAGATCACCTGAAACATGTTTGAAAAAAAAGTTTTGTCAGCGGGAAATACTGAGTGAATCATTCTATTTACTAAAATGACACATTTGTTATAAATTACAGTATTAAGAGTGATTACAATGTTTCTGATATCAAGCCAACTACCCACGGTAATTGTCACTCGACCCATTGGCCCATTCGTCCAATGGTGTCTGTGGCTATGGTCATATCCCCCATTGGCTGCCCCAATGGTGACGATTATCAAGTAATGTATACAAAACCCCACATACCGGCTGTAACTTGGTGATTACAAAGACTTAATCCCCGTAATTATAACTTTGAAAATAACATGATTTTGTAAATAGATTTGATAAAAAGAGAGAATGACTCACATTGCTGATTTAATATGGTCAGAGTCTAATATATGATTTAGCCTTGTTAACCTAATATAAATAATGCACACAAAACTGGGTTAGTAATCAATCCAGCAATTACGATAATTTATGAGATCAAATTATCACAATGAATGTCAAAATGCAATACTTTGTCCATCGAATTAACGATGATCCATTGAATTAACAATGAACGACAAGGTATAATACTTTACCCATCGAATTAACGATGATCCGTTGAATTAACAACGAACGATAAAGTATAATACTTTACCTATCGAATTAACGACAATCCGTCAAATTAATGACGAACGATAAAGTATAACCCTAATGTGGGCGGCATTTAAACATGCATTGGATATCTTGATCGTCGGATAATTGAATCGTAGCAGCGATTGTGCTAATACCCTGTTTTGTAGCAGAATTTCGATACCCGGGGTGTAATTTTGAGTAAACAGAACGTATTTCAACGTATTAGTGAGAATTCTTTCGTCGTAAAGTGTTCAGAATTCGAATGCCACAGCAACCTATTTATAGCTAGAAAATCACCCCCTCGCGCCACGCGAGGGGTTCACCTATTCCTGTCGCGTGGCGCGACAGGACCTAGTCTACACTAGGGTAGCTTCGTGTCACAGTAGCTTAGCTGAGTTGGTTTCGTAAAATTTTAAGTTTTTGACAGCAAACTGTTTAGATATTACCGAATGGGGTTTACCCCCCCCCCCCCCCTGAGTTTTAGGGGCCCTAATCCTGATTCTGAAAATTATAAAAATTTTAGGGTTGGTTCAGAATCACTTGGGTCTCTCAATTAGGGTTTCTTTTTAGACTAATTAATTTAATAAGTATGACTTTTGATGAGAGTCGTTACATTCTACCCACCTTAAGAAAAATCTCGTCCTCGAGATTTACTGGAATAAGTGTGGATATTTTTTCTTCATTTCTGATTCCAGTTCCCAAGTATATTCAGCTCCTCTCTTTGATTCCCACTTTACTTTGACCAAAACCAGTCGTTTGTGTTTGAGAAACTTGATCTTTCGATCCTCAATTTGAAGAGGTTTCTCAACAAATTTCAACTTTTCGTTTACTTCTATATCTTGAAGAGGTACTACCAGTGATTCATCTGATAAGCATTTCTTGAGATTGGATACATGAAATACATTATGTACTCCAGATAATTCTTCTGGTAATTGTAAACGATAAGCTACTGGTCCTATACGTTGGATCACTGAAAATGGTCCTACGTACCTTGGACTTAGCTTTCCTTTCTCTCCGAATCTGACTACTCCTTTCCAAGGAGAAACTTTCAACAATACTCTGTCTCCAACTTGGAATTCTAATGGCTTACTTCTATTGTCTGCATAACTTTTCTGGCGATCTCTAGCCGTTTTCAATCTTTCCTTGATTTGAGTAATCTTATCAGTTGTTTCTTGCACTATTTCAGGTCCTGATAACTGACTTTCTCCTATTTCTGCCCAACAAACGGGAGTTCTGCACTTTCTTCCATACAGTGCCTCGAATGGAGCAGTTTCAATGCTTGAGTGATAACTATTGTTATAGGAGAATTCAATTAATGGTAAATGATCATCCCAACTTCCACCAAAGTCTATTACACATGCTCGGAGCATGTCTTCTAGAGTTTGGATCGTCCTTTCACTTTGTCCGTCTGTTTGGGGATGATATGCAGTGCTTAGGTTTAGTCGAGTTCCCATAGCTTGCTGGAAACTTTTCCAGAAATGGGAAGTAAAACGACTATCTCTATCCGAAACAATGGAGAGTGGAACTCCATGTAAGGATACAACTTCATCTACATACAATTTAGCCAATCTTTCCATGCTAAAGGTTTCTTTCATAGGTAGAAAGTGAGCTGATTTGGTTAATCGATCCACAATTACCCAAATCGCATCATTACCTTTTCTGGTTTTGGGTAATTTAGTAACAAAATCCATTGTTATAAGTTCCCATTTCCATACTGGCATCTCTAATTGTTGTAGTAATCCTGAAGGTTTCTGATGTTCTGCCTTAACTTGTGAACAAGTAAGACATTTAGAAACATAGCTGGCTATGTCCCTTTTCATTCCTATCCACCAGAAATTCTTCCTTAAATCTTGGTACATCTTATTGTTCCCTGGGTGCATAGTGTACCTAGATTTATGAGCTTCTTCTAAAATCTTAGGTCTTAAGTCTCTCTGCTTAGGTACCCAAATTCTACATTTATGGAATCTCCAAATTCCATCTGCCCCTTGTTCTAATTCCTTGATTCGTCATTTCATTCCTTCAGCATCATCCTTGATTGCTGTTGTTTGAACATTCTTCAATTGTTCCATTAAATCTATTTGTAGATTTAATCTGAGAGCACGAACCCTTCGTTGTTTCTCATAATACTTACGACTTAAGGCATCTGCAACTACATTCGCCTTTCCTTCGTGATACTGAATATCACAGTCGTAGTCACTTAGGATTTCCATCCATCTCCTTTGCCTCATGTTTAACTCTTTTTGCCCAAATATGTATTTTAAACTTTTGTGGTCGGTGTAGACAGTAAATTTACTTCCGTAAAGATAATGTCTCCAAATCTTAAGGGCAAAAATTACGGCTCCTAATTCTAAATCATGAGTCGTGTAATTCTCTTCGTGCTTTTTCAACTGCCTTGATGCATACGCAATTACCTTCTTGCGTTGCATAAGCACACACCCATATCCTAATTTTGAAGCATCACAATATACTTCAAAATCTTCAGTTCCTTCTGGTAAGGCTAAGATTGGTGCATGGGTTAGTTTCTGTTTCAAAATCCTAAAGGCTTCTTCCTGTTTAGGTCCCCATTCAAACTTAGTGGCTTTACAGGTTAACTTAGTTAATGGTACGGCTATCTTGGAAAAATCCTTAATAAACCGTCTATAATACCCAGCTAAACCTATAAAACTTCTAATTTCCATTGCTGTTTGTGGAACCTTCCACTTGGTAATTGCCTCTATCTTAGCAGGATCTACATGAATACCTTCATGATTCACCATGTGTCCTAAAAATTGCACTTCCTTTAGCCAAAATTCACACTTCGAGAATTTGGCGTACAACTTTTCTTTTCTTAACAAAGTTAAGAGTGCATGAAGATGTTCACAATGCTCTGTCTGACTTTTGGAATAAATAAGTATATCGTCTATGAAGACAATTACAAATTTATCCAAGTACGGTTTACAGATTCTATTCATCATGTCCATGAATGCTGCAGGTGCATTCGTTAACCCGAAGGGCATGACTGTAAACTCGTAATGACCATACCTAGTTCTGAAAGCAGTTTTAGGTATGTCTTCTTCTTGTACCTTCAATTGATGATATCCAGAGCGTAAATCTATCTTAGAAAAATATCTAGCCCCTTGAAGTTGATCAAAAAGATCATCAATCCTAGGTAATGGATATCGATTTTTAATTGTAACCTTATTCAATTCCCTATAATCGATACACATTCTCATTGAACCATCCTTTTTCTTTACGAACAACACTGGCGCTCCCCAAGGGGATGAGCTAGGTTGTATGAATCCTTTACTTAGTAATTCATCTAATTGCTTTTTCAATTCTAACATTTCTGTGGGTGCTAACCGATAAGGTACCTTGGCTATTGGTGTAGTTCCTGGAATTAAATGAATCCTAAATTCTACTTCTCTATCTGGAGGTAACCTTGGTAAATCTTCTGGAAATATATCAGAATATTCTGATACTACTGGTATTTCCTTAAGATCTTTTCCTTTAGTGCTAATGATTACTGAAATCATATACACTATTCCTTGTTTTCGTTCATAATTAGCAACTTTCATTACTGATATGAACTTCATGGGTTTCCGTGGTTTATCTCCTGTAATCCTAATCACTTCTCCGGTAGGTGATTGAATTTCTATGGAATTCTGATCACAAAGGATTCTAGCATGGTTGGCTACTAACCAATCCATTCCTAATACAACATCAAATTCAGCTAAATTCATCGACAATAGTTTTGCAGAGAATTTATGTCCTAAAAGTTCTATGTTTCCTTCTTGCAAAACTTTATCTATTTTAACTGAATTTCCGTCTGCTGTTTCAACTGTAAAAATCTGCCTAATATTGGTTAAAGGTAAACTAAGAGCTTGACAGAATGAAGTATTTATAAAACTTTGGTTTGCACCAGAGTCAAATAATACTTTTGCGTACACGTTGTGAACTAAGAATGTACCCGCTATCACATCTGGAATAAGTTCTGCTTCTTGCGTGGTCAGCTGAAATGCCCTGGCATTCTTCTTAGTAGTTCCTTCAGTCGTCTTGGGTTTGTTATCTACTGGTTTGACCAATTTAGGACATTCTGTTTTATAATGCCCTGCTTCTCCACAATTAAAACAGATTACTGTTTTCTTTTTGCAGTTCTCTTCACGATGTCCTACAGCTTTGCAAAAATTGCAAGTGATATCGCACCTTCCATAATGCTTCTTTTTGCATTTCCTGCAAAATGACGGAGTTGGAGATTGCCCTGTTCCTTTTCTCTTGAAGCTGTTATTATTACCCACACGAAATCCTTGGGTAATTTTCTGAGCTAATGCCTTTTTTCTATCTTCATCTCTTGTGCGTACCAATTCATCGGTCAGAGTGTTGGCTAATTCTACCGCATCATCAATAGTGCGAGGTCTCGCAGCTTTAACAATATTGCGGATTTCGCTAATTAGCCCCCAAATATAGCGAGAAATAAGTACCGGTTCTGGCGAAGCCAGTGTTGGCACCACTCTAGCATATTCGAAGAATGTCGAGGTATAACCGCGGCAATCCACACTTATCATCCGATGATTTAGAAATTTATTCGCCATCTGTTCCTTCTCATACTCAGGACAGAATTTTCTTTCCATCAAACCTTTAAATTCTTCCCAAGTCATAGCATAAGCTATTACTCTTCCTTTTGATTGTAACACAGTATTCCACCATTCTAGTGCTCCTTCTTTGAACAGATTGGACGAATACATGACCTGATCATCTTTACCACATTTACTTATTGCAATGACTGCTTCGGTTTTCTCTAACCAACGCAGTGATGCAGTTGCTCCTTCATTGCCTGCAAATTCAGTGGGTTTACAAGCAAGGAATTCTTTGAAAGTGCAACCAGGCGTTGCAGTTTTCATTTTCTTGGTTAATGGAGCTTGATGTGGTTCCTTATTCTGGTTAATATGATTATTGCCTCCATTTACACTATTACTGAAGTTATCTTCAGTAATCTGTTTGCTCGGAACAATTTGTTGCGGTTCGGGTGGATTCTTTATAGCAGCGACGAATGCTGGAATAGCATTGGCTATCCCTTGAGCAACAATGGTTTCGATATCTTGCCGAGTCATATATTGATCTCTTGAATGTTGTTCAGAATGATTAACTTCATTAATAGGTTCATTACCACTGTTTGCCATCTGATAATGTATATATATAAATTTTATTAGTAACTGACAAATAATAATTATATACAAACAATCAGAAAATTATATAATACTGATATAGTCAAAACAATCGATTTCTCGATTTCATTTATATATTTATTATAATATGCATCATTACTCACAGATATCATACAGAGTTTTATTAGTTATTTACAGACTAACTGTATTAGTATTATTATACAACCACCATTTTATCATCGTTCTATCTCTCGTTACTTGCTATTAAAAACGCATTTCTCTCTCGTCGTACTTCCAAGTAATCTGTCCACCTATCTCCCTCATTCTATTCCCCATATCAAATAACTCTTCACCAAAGTGGCGAAGTTCGGCCATGTTTTCAGTACTCATGGGTGGATTAGGTAATGGTTCTGGATCGAATTGTGGAAGAAAAGTGTAAGGATCGGTGACAATATTTTGAAATTGCCAATCGTTCGTCCACCATTCGTCCATTCCTATGGGTTGGGAGTGGACTATTGGATCTGGAATTGCTGGTTCCCAATTCATAGGGAGTTGGTTTTCAATAGGATAGGTAAAAAGATTTGTCTGGACAGGCTGAATCGTCTCACAGTTTTCTAATAGAAAATCTATCTCCTCTTGAAAAGTTCTTTCCTGGGTTGGATTGGAACTCTCCCCGATTTCTCTCTGAGCTGGTATAGACCCTTGCCCAACTTCCATTATTACTTCTTTAGTAATTTCCTCCATTTGTATTTCTACCTCCTTATCCTTCCCTTTGTCTCCAGTTTCCATTTCTTGTGGTTTGGAATTCTCTCCGGTTATGACTTCTTTTCCCTTTTTCAAAGGATTATTTATTTTGGGCAGTTTCTTAGCTGGCTTCTTCTTACGGATTTTCCTCCATCCTACATAAGTTCTTTTCTTTTGTTTTGGTTTGCTCAAAGGTGGAACCTTGAATTCTACTGGTTGTTCAACATCGGGATAGTAACTAGTATATTCTTTGGAAGCTTCGATAGTTACGGGATAAAGATTAAGATTCTGGAAAGCTTCGGATATTCCACTCATGCTGATGTAGCATATATGCAAAATGCATAAAATACTGAGTTAAAATTTACAAATAACTTTGTAATTTATTACATACTGTGTACTAGTTGATTACAAAGATAACTAACAACACACTCAGGTTTCAAATTTTATTTATCACACAAAGTTTCTAGATTGTGAGAGTAGGGTGCTAAACTTCTAAAGATTTATATTTTCTGCTACTGTGGCTAGCATATATAAATTTGCCCATTTCTCATCTAGTTTATCTTCCCATGGTGATTTATCAATTAATTCCTGAGTTTCTCGTTTAATCCTCTTTTCTCGGATTTTCTTTTTACTTTTCTTAATAATCATTTCCCTCCTTTGAGGAGAAAGTGATTCCTCGTATTGTGCCTTTCGCACGAATATTCCTTCTTCAGGAATTTCCGCCTGATTCGAGGATTTGGTTCGGGATGAACTTCCCTTCTCATTAGATGATCTATCTATTTTAAGATAGATACTTGACAGCTTTTTCTTACCCATACTGTAACTAACAAATAATCAAATAATCAGTTAATAATACAAATAATCACATAATAGTAATCAGGAAAATTAAGTATTTCTAAATACTTAATTAGCTTAACCCAGTGGCTCTGATACCACCTTTTTCTGTCACGACCCCCGACCCGGTTTGACCCAGTTCAGGAGCCGCGGGACAGAAATACCGCGGTATTGATTTAATTGAGTTTAACAGCGGAAACAGGATCGCTTAAAGCTAAAATTTTTCCCCGATTATTTTATTTCACAATTCGGGATAAAACCCCGATAATTTACAATATTATGTTTTTACTATAAAAGCGTGATATTACAAAAGCATTTATTTATTTTATATTGAGCCACTATCAGTAAGCTTGAAATGCTTCCCAGCACTTTTCCTGAATTACAACAGATCACCTGAAACATGTTTGAAAAAAAAGTTTTGTCAGCGGGAAATACTGAGTGAATCATTCTATTTACTAAAATGACACATTTGTTATAAATTACAGTATTAAGAGTGATTACAATGTTTCTGATATCAAGCCAACTACCCACGGTAATTGTCACTCAACCCATTGGCCCATTCGTCCAATGGTGTCTGTGGCTATGGTCATATCCCCCATTGGCTGCCCCAATGGTGACGATTATCAAGTAATGTATACAAAACCCCACATACCGGCTGTAACTTGGTGATTACAAAGACTTAATCCCCGTAATTATAACTTTGAAAATAACATGATTTTGTAAATAGATTTGATAAAAAGAGAGAATGACTCACATTGCTGATTTAATATGGTCAGAGTCTAATCTATGATTTAGCCTTGTTAACCTAATATAAATAATGCACACAAAACTGGGTTAGTAATCAATCCAGCAATTACGATAATTTATGAGATCAAATTATCACAATGAATGTCAAAATGCAATACTTTGTCCATCGAATTAACGATGATCCATTGAATTAACAATGAACGACAAGGTATAATACTTTACCCATCGAATTAACGATGATCCGTTGAATTAACAACGAACGATAAAGTATAATACTTTACCTATCGAATTAACGACAATCCGTCAAATTAATGACGAACGATAAAGTATAACCCTAATGTGGGCGGCATTTAAACATGCATTGGATATCTTGATCGTCGGATAATTGAATCGTAGCAGCGATTGTGCTAATACCCTGTTTTGTAGCAGAATTTCGATACCCGGGTGTAATTTTGAGTAAACAGAACGTATTTCAACGTATTAGTGAGAATTCTTTCGTCGTAAAGTGTTCAGAATTCGAATGCCACAGCAACCTATTTATAGCTAGAAAATCACCCCCTCGCGCCACGCGAGGGGTTCACCTATTCCTGTCGCGTGGCGCGACAGGACCTAGTCTACACTAGGGTAGCTTCGTGTCACAGTAGCTTAGCTGAGTTGGTTTCGTAAAATTTTAAGTTTTTGACAGCAAACTGTTTAGATATTACCGAATGGGGTTTACCCCCCCCCCCCTGAGTTTTAGGGGCCCTAATCCTGATTCTGAAAATTATAAAAATTTTAGGGTTGGTTCAGAATCACTTGGGTCTCTCAATTAGGGTTTCTTTTTAGACTAATTAATTTAATAAGTATGACTTTTGATGAGAGTCGTTACAACAACAATACCAATAATCGCTATAAGATGCTTATCTTAATATTACCTAACTGAACAACAAGAGCGTTTTGACGTGACCGTACACTGATATGATTCTCTTACCCTCGAAACTCGCAAAAAGAATGTCTGTAAATATTTATTTACTGCTTTCAGTTTCTGCATCTCTGTATATATTTATTTACTGCTTTCCGTCTTTACATTTGAAATATGCAAAAATACCAAAAAGATTTTAGGTGTGTTTTAATATAAACTTTATAAAAGCTAAAAAGATTTTATTTCTATCTTATTTTCGATTGTACGATGTTGGATCTTGAGTCCTTTCCCACCTGAAACCTTGATTGAAATCTAAAACAACTGCATCTTCATAAACGGTCGAAATTAACAAGTGTTGAAAGTTAAAATCTAAAATTGATCAAATTTTTATAACTTTCAAACTGTTGTCAGTCGGTGTTTAATGGAGAGTTGGTCATATGTGTGTCGTTTGTTTATGATTGATTACATTCCAAGCAGTTGTTCTCATTACGTGTTTAGCTTTCTTGAATGTGCAGATGCGATATTCAATCCAGCTAAAGGCGAAGAGAATGTGTTAGATGACAAACTTGGAATGAAGACTCACATGGATGTAATCAAAGGATCAAGATGATCGAGTTGCTGCTGACCACTTCTCAACACCGCAAGGATCTAAAATTTGAAGATCAGCGTTTCACGAGCAACGTTCAAGGGGGAGTTTGCTGATACACTCCCTGTCCGTGACACGTGAAGACTGTAAAATATCCGTCAACAATGTGAAGAATGAACCCTCACGAGTAGCATCCAAGGGGAATTTGTTGATACACTTTGTGGATGCACCTCGGTTCGGTTCGACTCGGTACGGTTCGGTTCAAGGCCGTCGTCACAACATTCCTCCGTCATGCGCCCCAGAGATCGACACACGAAGCACGAAGAGCCGCGAGTTATCCGTTTGAAGGATGAATATGTCATGATGACACATCATGATGTCACTTTGCATTAAAGTTTCCTTGCATGGAAATCATAAAACTCCTAATGGCTCGTGACCTTGCTGATGTTTTGCACATGTGAACAAAAACTCTACTTGTGCATGTAATAATGAAAGTGACAAAGAAGGTATTTCTCAAACATATTCATCAACGAAGAACCATGTATGCATGGCGAAGAACCTACTCAGGCGAAAAACCCTTTGGGTTGTTTGGCTGGAATCTTGTTGACGAAAGACTGGGGTCTTTCGTGGTCTTTGATTTTTCGTGGGCCTTTTTCTGGGCCCAGCTGGTTCTTCGTCATCTCTGGATAAGGTTGCTATAAAAGGGCATACTTTCAGTAACAAAGGAGGTGAACCGAGAGCACACATCTGAGAGTTTGAGAGTATTATTTCTGATATCATTCTTGTAACCAAACTCTTCCAGATCTATACACATTTAAGCTTTAAACGTTGAATCTTTGTTTGTGTGTTTGCTCTCTCGCTCGGTTTGTGTCGCGACGAGGATTCCGCACTCGTTACGAAACCCGAAACAAGAAGTCATCGTAGTCCGACGATCCGTATCGGGACCTACATTTTAATGAAGTGTCTATCTACTTCTACATGCTTTGTACGATCATGCTGAACCGGATTTTCTGAGATTTGAATAGCTGTTTTGTTGTCACACATGATTCTAGTTGGTTCTGTCGGAGGAAAACCGACTTCAGTTAGAAGCTTCCGTATCCATAGTATTTCTGTCAAGCCTCGTGCTATTCCTCGAAATTCAGCTTCTGCACTGTATAGAGCAACCACCTTTTGCTTCTTGCTTCTCCAGGTAACTAGAGTTCCTCCGACTAGGGTGAAGTACCCTGACGTTGATCTTCGATCCCCTTTATCCCCGACCCAGTCTGCATCAGTGTACCCTTGAATTTTCAGATGTCCGTTTGATTTAAAGATGACTCCATGGCCAATTGTTCCTTTGAGATATCTCATGATTCTACATATTGCTTCCATGTGTGCTATTTGAGGCTGGTGCATAAACTGGCTAACAACACTTACTGCATAAGCTATGTCAGGTCGTGTATGTGACAGATATATCAGCTTTCCTACTAGCCGTTGATACCTCACTTTTTCGACTAGTTTTGCTCCTTTCTCCATTTGAAGTTTATGATTCACCATCATTGGTGCATCTGCTGGTTTGCAATCGATCATTCACGTTTCGGCTAAGATATCTAGGATGTATTTTTTCTGGAAAATAAAGATTCCTCGTTTGGACCTTAGTACTTCAATTCCAAGAAAATACTTAAGTCTTCCCAAGTCTTTCATTTCGAATTCTCGGAACAGGCTCTCTTTTAATTTTGTCATCTCCTCCTTGTCATTCCCCATAATGATCATATCATCAACATATACAATTAGACATGTTACAAGTCTTCCTCTTTGTTTGATGAACAATGTGTGGTCCGAGTTGCTTTGTTTGAATCCATATCCTTTCATTGCGAGTGTAAATCTACCAAACCACGCTCGAGGAGATTGCTTTAGACCATAAAGGGTTTTTTTAACCGATATACTTCACCTGTCTTGAAATCTTTTGCAAAACCAGGAGGAGCTTCCATGTAAACTTCTTCTGTTAATTCTCCATGCAGAAAAGCGTTCTTTACGTCAAATTGATGAAGTGACCAATTTTCGTTTGCAGCTATTGAGAAGAGGACTCTGATAGTGTTAATTTTGGCCCTGGTGAGAAGGTTTCAAGTAGTCGATCCCATATGTTTGAGTATATCCTTTAGCTACCAGTCGGGCTTTGTACCTCTTAATGGTTCCATCTGACTTGTACTTTACTGTAAAACCCCAACGACATCCCACGGGTTTCTTTCCTGGTGGAAGAGTACACTTTTCCCATGTATCATTTTTCATCAGGGCCTCCATCTCTGTTTTCATTGCTTTTTTCCAGTTCTCAGATTCTAAGGCTTGTTTTATATTGGTTGGAGTATGTTCAGAATATAATGAGGAAACAAACGCCTTAGCTTCATGAGACAGGCTCCCCCTAGCTATGTTGGCTACCAGATAATTTGAGTTTTGAGATTCCTTCTCTGGGGAATATCGCTTGGGAGGAACTCCCCTATTTGCCCTTGGTGGCAACACATACCGTTCTGGTGCTTCCCTTGGTTCAATGTGCTCTGCTGTTGTCACCGGTTCTATGTGTTCACCATCACTATGATTAGGGGAAGTAGGAGAACTTCGTTTAGCTTGCTCCTATTCTGTGTGCTCACATTCATAATGATTAGGAGAAACATCAGAATTTTCAGGAATCTCATTATTACTTCCCTCGGGTATCAGGTTGGAGGGATTTTCTTCAGTGACACTGTGCTCAGTTGGTTGTGTGTTTGTGTCAGGCGGTGATTCTCCTTTGGTACTGTGATCTCCTCTGGTTATGACTTCCTCAGACGATGGGAATCGAGTCAGCCAACGCAGTGTGTCTATGTGTCCGTTCTCCCCCTGACCATTGGGTTGGGTGTTATAGAAGTATTCCGTTTCAAGAAAGTCAAGGTTCATAGTAGTGTATGTGTGACGTCTTTTTGGGTTGTAACAACGATAACCTTTTTTATTAACTCCATAGCCCACAAACACACGTTTCTCGGCACACGGGTCAAGTTTTGTTCGATTGATTTTGGGTATGTGAACAGAGGCTGAGCAGCCAAAAATTCGTGGTTCAAGAGTAAAAGGAGGAGGGATCTTGGCAAATTGTTCTAGGGATTGTATGGGGGTTTTTAGTTCAAGAATTTTTGTAGGAAGTTGATTTATGAGGTATACAGAAGAAGCAACTGCTTCAGGCCAAAAAAAATTTAGGGACTTTGGATTCGATTAGGAAAGCCCGAATCATCTCAAGAATTATACGGTTTTTGCGTTCGGCGACTCCATTTTATTTAGGAGTATGTGGACAGGTGGTTTGGTGAATTATCCCCTTGGTTTGGCAAAACTGTTTTATGGATGCATTAACGAATTCCCCCCACTGTCGGACCAAAGAATTTGAATTTCTTTTTGAAATTGAGTTTGTATCATAGTATGGAATATAGTAAATTTTTCAAAAACTTCAGACTTGTGTTTCAAGAAATAAACATACGTCATACGGGTAGTGTACATCTATGAATAGCAAGAAATAACGAAAGCCTTGTCCCCCCTTAATAGGGGACGGACCCCATACATCATAATGAATTAATGAGAAAGGACATTAACTCTTGTATTATTTGGTTTGAAAGGTTGTCGATGGCTTTTAGCAAGAAAACAAGTTTCACAATTTTTTTTATCACGAGAAGAAAAAAGTTTAGGGAATAAAAGATGTAGATACCCAGAAGATGGATGTCCGAGACGCCTATGCCATAACCATGCTTCCCTGTTTGTAGTTCCATGAGCCAGCATCACAGTACCTTGTTGAGCCACCTCATCCACATAATACAACCCCTGACGCTCAGTGCCACGTCCAATAATCGTCCCCGTCCTAATGTCCTGTAAGATACAAAAAGTGGGATGCATTAGTACTATGCAATTTAGTTCTTTTGTCACATGACTGATTGATAGTAATTTATGTGACAATGATGGAACATAAAGGCAATTTGAGAGTTTTAACGTTGGGGAGATTTCAATTGTCCCCCCCCCCCCTTCTACACGCATAACTTCTCCGCTCACAGTTTAAATATGAGTTTTTCGCGGTTTGGATGTTGACACCAAATCAGAAATTTTATATGTCATGGTGTCGGTTGCCCCACAATCGAAAATCCAAGATTTATTTTTTATAACAGTTTTGTACCGCATTTGCCTTTCCCATTTTTCTTTTTCTTTCCCCTGTTTCTACATCAGCTCCCCACCTTTTCATTTGTTTATCTTCCCTCTTTCCTAGACACCCCATATCTCTGTTTAACACATGTGAAGTCATAACCCTAATCACAAGAAATAAACAGATGATACCCCCTTTTTATCTCTCTCTTCCTCTGTAAAAAACAAAAAGAAGTGTTTGCAATAAAAAAATCAACCTACGATGAACTCCAGTCTCTGCTTAAGTTCAAAATCAGATTGTATCTTAAAAAAAGTAGAGGTGAAGTCAGGAGGTCACGGGTTCGAGATGGAGATTAGCAGCGGCGGGGTTGGTGTTTTGGTTGGTGGAGTAGGGTTTGCGGTGGAGTAGGGTTTGCGGCGGTGGTGTTTTGGTGAGGCCACGGCGGAGTAGGGTTTGCGGCGGCCGCGGTGGTATTTTGGTTGGTGGAGCTGGTGGAGGCGGCTTATTACCGTTCACGGTGATTAGCCGGATGTTGTGGTGGTGACCGGTGTTAGGGCTTTCAGTGGTAGCGGTAAGGGTTTTGATTTTGAATTTTTTTTTTTTTTTTTTTTTTTGTGGTTTGAGGTTGGATTTGCTGGGAAACTGAAACAAGATCTGAGGATTGATTGAAGATGGAGAACTGATATGAGGTATGTCGGAACTGAAAAACAAGATCTGAGGTATGTCGGAACTGGTATTTTTTTTCTTTCTCGGGGTTGATTTTGTAGTCGGGTTCCTCTGGTTTGGGATTGGTTGTAGATGATGAGCAAAGTGTTCAAGACTCAGAAACACTGCTCTGATAACATGAAGACTTTATTGGAGAAAAACTTGTATTGATTGTTGTGTTTTACAAAGAAAACAAAAGGCCTATTTATACACTAAACAATAATCTATACACGGAAACATATTGAATGGTTGGTGCTGGAAACAGTCTGGTGAATAGCTAGCAAATCTTTGATTGGAGATGACCACCAGATCTGATCCTATAATTTTGCCTTTGATAGTCCTTTCCATTTAACAATAATGTGGTTGGAGTTAGAGGTGTACAAAAAAAACTGAATCCAGTTGATCCAAAAATAATCCGAAACCAATCCGATAGTGTCGGACCCATGAATTTCTTTATGGGTTCATCATTTTCGATGGTCAGATTTCTCACAACTAAATACTAAAATTTTCGGGTCGGACAGCCAGACCGGGTCAGGTGGTCGTGTTTAGATATAAATGATAGACCAATGTGTACCAAAACATCATAATTTCACAAGTTTAGTTTTAATGCATAAAATCCAAAGGGTAGCCAAGAAAGACCGTCATGTCACTCATTATCATAGAACATACTACACACAAGTCCACTTTCTACTTTGGATTTTATGTATTCAAACTAAAGTAGTGAAATTAGGATGTTTTGATACACATTACCCAACCCGCATGATTTACAATATTGTATAGCGTTAAAATTTGGAAAGCTTCTTCAGTACTGTATCTGAGTGCAGTGGCGGATCCAGGATTTTTTCCACTGGGTTCACTTTTTTCGGTGCTCGAATTTCGTTCAACCCGACGTTAGAATTTTCGGGTCGGGTCGGGCTTTATCGCTAAAGATATCTATCCTATTATCTATCTTCGTCTCCAAATAAACACATTTCTCTAAAGTGATTTCTAAAGTCAAGTCAGGTCGGACTTTATCACTAAAGTCACTTTTTCCCTATCATCTTTGGAAGTTAGTGAACCAAATGACTCGGCTAAATCTCCTCTAATAGTCTAAGCATGACAAGATGAAGAAATTGTTGTGTTGACCCCTACTTTTCAATAATTTCAGAACCCATAAAACCATACCCAAATGTTGTTGCATTGAAGAATCAAACTGGTGTGTTCACTTCATGTAATTTTTGAACACAACTAAAAAATAATCAAAAACCAAATCCATTTGCTGAGAATCAGAAATAATGTATACACAAGTTGCCTACAAACAATAATTTTAGGTTAACTACCAAATTCAAGTTTAAAACATACATCAAAACCTGTTTATTCTCAACTCAAAAACCCAATTTCAGCAGCAATATTAACTTAAATAAAACAAACAGTCAAACAGATGTAAACTGAAACTTTCAGCACCAATTCAAGTTTAAAAACCCCAATTCAAGTTTAACTACCAAATTGACAAATTCAGATGCAAACTGAAACTTTCAGCACCAATTCAAGTTTAAAAACCCCAATTCAAGTTTAACTACCAAATTGACAAATTCAGATGTATACCAAATTGACAAATTCAGATGTATAACTAACCTTAATCGCTGAACTCGGAAGCAATCGGCGGTGTGCCGGTGGCGGAGCGGTGGAGCAGCCGAGCAGGCGAGCAGCGGAGGGCCGGAGGCGGAGCGGCGGAGCAATCGGCGGAGAGGTGTGGAGCTGCTGATGTTCAGTGGCGTGTTTCACTCTTCTGTTCGTTATTGTTCGGTGCGTATGTTTTGTGAGTTGTGACATAACCCTAAAAGGGTTTTATTACATTAAAGAAAAAAGATTAAAAGAGAAAAAAAAAACGGAACAAAAAGTAATGAAACGGGATTCGAACTTGGGTAACGAAGGAAGAAAAGCGCGGACTTACCAGTGGAACCAAGGCTTGTTTTGTTTATGGGTTCCCTTTATAATTTACTTATGGGTTCCTTTTCAGTTTCTTATATATATTTACACTAAAAATTAAAAACCGACTGGGTTCCCGGGAACCCGTTCTTTCTACATAAATCCGCCCCTGTCTGAGTGTGCTCTAGTTTGCTTCCTAAATGATGTAATTTTTTTTACTGTGTGTAATCATGCATCATTTGGGAATTTTATGGGTTTTTTTTTAGCTACACAATATCATTGCACACGAAAAAGGGCAATTACAAAGCAATAGCAGGTAGTCGGGCAAAAAGTTGCGCCGCCACCCCCTTTTGAATAGAAAAACCAATTCTACTAAATACAAAGTTTGAAACCTTTAGCGACGAAGAATTACTATTAACGACTTTTTGAACCCGATTCAAAAGTCGCACAGCGTCAGGAGCGAGACCACCAAAGGTATCAAACGCAAACGGGACAAACACATGTTGATTCTCCAGGCAGGCTTTCTCATGTTTTGCCACTTTGCTTGCCTCTGCCTTGAGCACCGCTTGCCCTACGACAAAGCCCTTGTCCTTGAGCCCGACAAGAGGGAGACTCCAGTTAGATCTACACAAGCGTGTTTACCATCCATTTCTCCATATGATCTTTTCTGATTCTTAATCTTAAATGGTAGATATTGTTAGTTTTTGTGGTTCAAACTAATTAATCCATTTCTGCTGTTAAAAAGATCTTGATATGATCTTGTATATTTTTGGTTTGACTTATGAAAATGAGTTTGACCCCAAAGTGTAAAAGACGTTGTTGACATCAAAGGCTTGACTCCAACAAAGTCAAAACAACTCCCCTGAGGCCACGTGCCCTCTAAACCGGCCCTGAAGTGGGCTATTTAAGAATCCCAGCTTCAATAGATAAAAATGACCCACCAGGATTTTTGGGTATATCTAGTGCAAGTATTATTACTTTTTTTTATTGTAATATCTATGCACTTGTACAAAAAATACAAAATCAGCAATTTTTTTTTTTGATAATTTATAACTAGTGAGATTACCCGCGCTACGCTGCGGGATTTCGTTCCATATCTATTCTGATTCAATATAACAACTAACCGAAAGAAAGAAACTCAAAAGAATATTGACAAATTTTTTACATCGATCGAAAACCATAAAAATAAATTTAAATCGGACAGCGAGATGGTATGATTTTAAATTAATTGTAAATGAAAACTTAAACGTTATCTTAAACTAGTAATAATCACCCCCGCGTTGCGGTGGGGGCATGTATAAATTCTTTCGTAACACAACAATTGTAGCAACTCCAATTCTTTCGTAACATATCAATTGTAGCAACTCTAATCGATTAGGCCCTAGAACACACTATTTTACATATATCCATGCTAAGTTGCATAATTTTATAGATTGAGTAAACAAAAAAAAAAGTAGCGTATACATTACAAGATACATACAATAATATCCCTTCGAAGAATATTATGTTTTGTTTAATGACACAAAATTTTTACTACCGCCTTCAATACACCATGATCCAAATCTTTTTGTTGTTTTGCCAAATCCACCTCATTAATAAAGTTATAAAGAAAATGGATTTGAAAGGAAGTAAAAAAGGTAAAAACGAATATAAAGACATTCGAATGTAGCAGTGAACAGTGAGTAAATGGGGATCAAATCTTTGTTTGTATGCCGCTTGAAAAAATAGTACAATAACTTCATTCCCGACAAAGTTTTTTACATTTGTTTGTTAATCTTTTTTTATAACTTGAAATATAATATACACTAGAAACTCGATAAATTAATACTCGATTATTTAATAAACACTCTAAGATAATATTTTTTGCCGGTCCCGACTCGGGGATAGGGTGCTAAATTAATAATTAGCTAAAATTATAAGATAGTACATTTTTGATAATTTCTTTAGACCCCATATAAAATATAAATTAATAATTCCTTATACATATAGCATATTACATGAATGATTTATGAAGGTTTCTTGAAAAATGACTCAATTGTCTGTTGTTTTTTTGTTGAAATCAATTTCCCCTTGAATCTCGTCTCTAATTTTCCTTAGCATGGTAAGAACTTCTGGTGTCGTCTCTGTCATTGTTGTTTTTTTCACACCTTTAAGATGGGAAGCCATGTTGTGTGTATGATTTGTTTGTGTTAACCTATTTTGATCTTGTATTTATATAGAAAATATTTTTAGTGTCCATAAAGTGATACATTAAACACAAGAAGCATAATAAGGTGAGAGATTGAAGGTTTCTTTCAAATTGGGCCGTTCATTTGATATACATGCATTGTATACAATAATTAAGTGGAAGCTTGAAAGGTGTTTGTAAACTAAGTATTCTACTATAAATTAATAAAATATTAATTAATATATAAATTAATAATTATTAATTTATCGATTAATTAATAACTCTTTTAATTAATAAATTTTGGTGGTCCCAAGTGTATTATTTTATAGAGTTTCCACTGTAAAGTTTTAACTTCAACAAAAACCGTAAATAGCGTCGCATCAAAAATTCTTTCGTATATTTCTAATAGTCCTTGAACCCATAATCTCTAAAAGCGTTTCTTAATTAATTGATAAAACAAAATATAAGCCCTCAACACCCTGTCCCTACTATACCTCACATCTAGTACAACTTGAGTAGATTTTTGTTATAAACCAAATCTTTATCATCCGAAGTACCTTTGGTTTTCTTAACTTGTTCAAGATGCTTACACAAACAAAATAAACGAATGATATAACTATAGTCACTAAAAAATTATGTTTATAGCCACCAATCAACACCACAACCACCACCACCCCACCCCAATCAAAACCACTAATCCATCCCCACCACCACCAAAAGGCAGCACGACAAAACCACCATACCAAACATTAAAATCCCATAAAAAAAATCCCATACCAACTTGAAAGTGTATAAAATACCAAAAAAAAAAAAAAAAAAAACTCAACAAAAAAAAAACCACAAAAATTTAGGATTAAAACATTGGATTAAAGAATCTAAAGGCTCAGACCAACATGACAGCCGCAAAAGCTCATGAATCCATCATTTCTTAAAAAGGATAGAAAGTATAAGCTATAATTAGGGTTCAGGTATGGTTTACCCTATGATCATCACCACCCTATTTGATCAATCTCAGACGAAGTTAGAATCATCTTCATGGATTTTATCTCAGAGAATCTTCAAAGAAAAAGATTCAAAGCGAGAAACAGAGAACAAATGAAGGCACCAGACGGTTTAAGCCCGCCGCCGGCATAGACGGCCGGAGCCGCCGGCATTGGCGAGGCAAACGACAACCTCTTTCTCTGCTTCTCACTCTATAATCAACGCACATTTCTCTCTCCATATTTGTCAAGCGCAGATCAATAACCACCATGGGAATGGCATGTGTGTTGCCGGACAAGGAGTAGAAAAATAAACCTAAATGGTTAGAGAGATAAAGAAACAGAGGTTGAAGATGATTCAGGGTTTCTCTATCTAAAACCAAAAGTATTTTATGAAACCTTTACGTGTTACCAACAACATATACTCCAAGTATGAGTCACCAAATCTACTTAATTATACTACAAAAGTAGCACACGGATAAAAGAAAACCACCTTACAGTTTATTATGCGTAGGGTACAAGCAATATTGCATTGTTGCAAATTATATCTTTATATAATTCTCCTATATATTAAAAAAGGAAGTTTGTGAATAGTTCCTTCACCATTCAAAGCTTGCCACGTGACAAGCCTTTTGTTTTTTTCCCATTTAATAAATAGTACATTCTCTATTCAAAGCTTGCCACGTGGCAAGTTTTTTTGTCCCATTTATCCATCTTTTATCAAAATACCGATACGGTCCTGTTCGGTCTCGGTACATGAAGGTAAAAACCGGCACCAGCCTGGTACAGAAAACATCAAATGTCGGTACCGAATTGATATTGAAAATTTTTAGTTCGGGAAATTCGGTAGTTCTAACCAATACCATTTGCTCATCCCTGATCACGAGTACCGTACAAACACCAACGGTATCGTACAACTTTTTTTATTGATTTTCTTCAACTTTTAGTGTTTCCTTTTTTTTTAGTTTCAGGGCTAGGGATGAGCTCGATACCAACCGATACTAAATCGGTACTGGTACCGAAAATACCGGTTACGGTACGGTATATGAAGGTAAAAATTGGTAGCAAACCAGTACCATGAACGCCAAAAGTTGCTACCGAATTGACTTAAAATCTTTCGGTTTGGGAAATTTGGTACCGGTACCCAATACCATTTGCTCATCTCTGACCACAGGTTTCATACGAACAACATCATTACAATAAAACTTTTTTTGTTGATTTTCTTTCGGTTATACCATTTGCTCATCCCTGATCACGGGTCCCGTACAAACACCAACGGTATCGTGCAACTTTTTTTATTGATTTTCTTCAACTTTTAGTGTTTTCTTTTTTTTAGTTTAAGGGCTAGGGATGAGCTCGGTGCCAACCGATACTAAATTGGTACTGGTATCGAAAATACCAGTTACGGTACAGGTATATAAAAGTAAAAACTGGTAGCAAACCGGTACCATGAACGCCAAAAGTTGCTACCGAATTGACTTAAAATCTTTCGGTTCGGGAAATTCGGTACCGGTACCCAATACCATTTGCTCATCTCTGACCATGGGTTTCATACGAACAACATCATTACCATAAAACTTTTTTTGTTGATTTTCTTTCGGTTATCTTATACTGTTTTTTTTTTCTACATTTACTTTTTATTCTTGTCAGCGGTTCTGTGCGTAACGCGCTCGTAGTGATTTCAAAACACATGTAAACACAGACTAAATGACAAAAGAAGTTCGCTGCAACGCGGCCATGATGATAAACCTAGTATAATAAATAAATAAATAATATCCACAAAACACACTTTAAACATGAGGTACAACCAATTAATGCCCGTTTGTGTTACAAATTGATAATGATAATATATAATATAGCTTCAATAAAAAAAATGAACATAAAACTAAAACACTAAACATAAAGAAAAGTATAGAAAAAGAAATAATAAAGTCTAGAAAAAAATCAAGAAAGAAAAAAAAAAGTACATAAAAATAATCATAGAAACGTGTTATATTTGAGTTAACATATTCTGGAAAAAAAATACATCGAAAGCTAAACCAACTTGAATTTGTACCGAGACGTGCACTAAAATAAACACGTAAGAAAATAGTTACGGTGAGTTGCGGCGATGTCAAAATGTAAAATGACTCGAATTTATACAGTCTAATGAAAACGTATTATATTTTACTCTACTCGTTTCCGAACAAAACTTACGTCAAAACGTAGAGAAATTGAAAACGTAAATAAAAATAAGCGCGAAAGTGTATTATATTTGACCCGACTCATTTTCAAAAAAAAAATACGTTAAAATATAGACTAACTGAAAAGTACATAATTATACGGATGTGAACATATTATACTTGACCCAACTCATTTCCGTGAAAAATTTACATCTAAACGCAAAATAACGCAAATCAATTCTAATTTATACCAACACGTAAATAAAAATAAACACGTAAAACTTGATTACAAAGTTTTTATAAAGTTAAAGGGTTGTAAGTATTAAGGCTGAAAGTTAAGAGGTAATAAATATAAAACAAAAGATAAAAGAAATCATAAAAGTATAAAAGAATAAAAAAAAAAAAAAAGCAACAAATGCCTACTAAGTAGATGGTAACCACTGTTCAAGCATTAAAATAAAAAACAAAAAAAGCAAAAGGTCAAAAAAGTCAAAATGGGAAAAAAACAAAACTTTAAAAACAAAAAAGGTAAAGACAAAATGACAAAAAAGTAAAAAAGCAAAAAAAAATAAATAAATAAAGATTGAAACACTGTTCATACATTTTGATAAATGTAATAGAGTTAATAATTTGATACCGATACCCATATTCATATATATATAATATAGTTTTTGATTTTAATATGAGTTGTTTATGATATTTTCCGGTAATTTCGCACTAACAGTACTAAAACCAATGGAAATTGATACGTTATACGGGGCAATTTTTTTTGTTAATACATTTTTTTATTTACCAATGGGGTGGTGGTCCATTGGCAAAGACAATGGACCTTTAAAACACATTTGGAGTGGGAGGTCTTGGGTTCAAGTCCCATAGACGACAACAATAAAGAAATTTACCATTAAAAAAAATTACATTTTTTTTTATTTTTAAATCCTTGACCTTTTTCAATATGTAAAAAAGGTATTTATTTTGTAGAGGTATTTAAATGTAGCATTTAAATTATAATTATTCGTAGGATAATTATTGCGGAGATAATCGTTTTTAAGCAAAACTTTATTAACCATACGCCCAGCTAGTAAATCACTAGCCCGAAGAGAAAAACAAACTAATTACATGAAAAGGAGGGAATATATGTTTCATCCACTCGTTCCAACTAATTTTGTGTTTACTATATCGACTAGAACGCCAAAAAAGCCGACATAGAGATAATCGAAACAAGCATCAAGACTTTATCCGCCTATTGTTGGCCATGAATTCTATCATTTCGCTCTCTCCAAATACTCTATCATGAGCTAAAAATAATAGCTTCAATCGTGATCATCTTAACTTTATCAACGAACTCAAATCCAACCAAAAACAAATTGAATGAAGATTTGTATAAACCGGAAAAGAAATATCGAGCCATCTCCCAATGCCACTCCAAACTATAGCAGTAACTCTACAATCCCCAAACACGTGCTCCACGGTCTCCGCCGATAAAGAACAAAGCGGACACATAGTAGACGAAATATCAATACTCTTTTTGCTCAGATTAAATCTTGTAGAGACACATGTACGTTCACTTTCCTAGGCACTAACTTGTTCCAACTCGTAGCATGGTGGTAAGAAGACGAGCGGCAGACATTAGTAGATGTGATTGTGATTAGAAAAGGCCTATTAATGTTGTTTAGAATATATCAACTTTTAGTTAAATGTTTGATGTAATTGTTAGCCGCTTAAAAGTAGATCTTTTACCATATTGTCACGATCCGCCTAAATACACAACTTTTTTTCGCGAGTTTTGGAAGGTTCCGAAACACTAAAGATGCGTCTCGGGCTGCCTGGAAGTTTCCGGAACAACCTACAAGTTGCTGGAACATCTTGGCACCATCGGAACACTCTAGATCAGCCAAGAACACTCTAGAATAACCATGAAAACACTTAGAAATCATGGATGTTTTGAAGGAGCTCTCTAGAATTCAGCTCATAAATATCTTAGATATTTGTATAGAATTATCTAGTTAAGAATTCTTTAGAACTAGCATGAACTAGTATAAATAGGTGATGAAGGTCTCATTTTGAGATCACCTCACATAACCCATCATAACTCAATCATAACTCAACTTCTTGTAAACACTTTGTACTTGTAACTTTGTTCAAGAAATACATAACCTTCTTTGTTGTAGTATTGCACTACAAAATCATACCTGTGATCCCCATAAACAAAGACTTCCGCTGCTATACATAACTAAACCCATCCAAAAGGCTGAACTTAGAAGTATTCTAAGTGCCGCACGAGAGTCCGAGAATCACTCCGTGACAGTATGGTAGCTTAAATATAGTAGAGGACACTCGGGTAGCTTAGAAAGTATAAAACAACCTTCGTGGTGAATGTAATTGTAGCATAGGATATTTAGGCAGTCTTGTATACTATTAGGGAAGTTTGGGTATCCTCGGGAGACTTAAATCGTTGTATACGACCTTTGAGAAACCTCAAGAGCGATGTGAGCTGACCTTCAGGCATGGTTGTAAAAATTCTGACTAGGTGCCGATTAATCCCCGATTAATCGCTAGTCCCCACCTCGCCGCCCGACTAGCGACTAGCGATTACTATAACACTGCCTTCAGGTAGCCTTTGACAACTTCGTAGGTGTCAGGACCTTTGACAACTTCGTAGGTGTCAGGACCCTTTTTGCACCCACTAGACTAAAATGGCAACAATGAAACCTTTTTGCACCCACAGGTGAAAAATGAAACCTTTAGAGCAAACTGGAAAAATGACTCAAACCACAGGGACTAAAATGGCATTTAACTCTAGCTAAAAATTTACTTTAAACAGACTAATGTGTCACCAAACGTGTAACTTGTTTCACTTGAGTGACCTTTTGGTTGCACAAATGAAAGCCTTTTTTACCCTCCTACAAACAATTCTTTGTAACTAACATGTGGTAACTGAGCCGAGTCATTCATAGTTCAAACTTAAAAAATATGAAGTCGAGCCAATCACCGTTCACCCAAATTTTTGTATAGTTAGTGGGATGTAATTCTTTGTACCTCATCAAAGAAACCAAGAGTTGAGGGGTGTTCACCGATGGAACACGACTTTCCCAGTGCCACATTTGCATTTTTGAAGGGATCTGGGGGAACCCGCAAACACGGGTGGCAGTGTTTCCGGTCTGGTACCACAACTGTCTCTCTCTCCACACACAAACGCAATGTCTCTCTCATATCCTTTCTACAGTAACTAGTCCCTGATCTTGATAACTGAAATAGTGGCACATGACATTAGATTGAATCCTTTATTAATATTATATTAGATTCATTGACATACATGGTTTAATAAATTAATATAAGCTAGGGCTATAAATGCTTTTTTTCAAATCTTTTTTATTTTTAATATATAAAATTGGTAATCAACTCATAAAAACATTTTAAATTAATAATATTATTAAGATAGAAAGGTAATACAACTAACATATAAAATAGAAGAATAAAGGTAAGGTCTTAAGGTCTTATTTTAAATTAAATAAATTGGTAATCCTACTAAAACTTGTCAATTTTTACGCTAAGTGACGTTACTTGCGGTTTGATATAAACTTGACAAAAGTTGTAATTTACTCTTGAAACAAATACGGAGGAGGAATACGAAGAGAAGTCGGATTAGTGGACTATAAATACAATACAATACAAAAGACTCAGAGGGAAGAAACAAGTAAAAAAAAGCCCTAGAATTAGAATGGATTCATCGGAATCGGAGTCTGCAGAGATAGTCCTTTCCATAGACGATCTCCTGATGAAAATCTTAGCCGGATTACCTCTGGCATCCCTACGCCTGTTCAAATCTGTCTGTAAGCGATGGTTATCCCTCATCACCGATCCTACCGTCAATGCCCTCCGCACCAGAACCCCTAACGCCGATCACCCTAAAGGTTTGTTATTCCAACTACAATCGTCCTCTTCTGTACTTGTATACGTCCCATTCCAATTGGATGCCCCTCCTACTCGTTTGATAAGATTCCCTTACTCCACAAATTCGCAGCGATACATGGAGGTTTGGCAGTCATGCAACCGTCTCCTATTGTGTAACGACCACCCTGATAAGTTATATGTATACAACCCAACCATAAATCAGTGTAAGTTGCTTCCCCTGCCCCATGTTTGGGTACCAAACAGAGCCCTTAAAGCTATGGCAATAGCTTTTGATCCTACAATCTCACAACACTACAAGCTTGTCTACGCTCACCAAGATTTTACTAGGCCTGGTACACCTGTTCATGTAGAGATTTACTCGTCGGAAACAGGCGTTTGGAGGGCTTGTGAGTGGACTTTTCAGCTAATATCTTTTGTAGCCTTTGATCATGTGTAAGTTAGAGGACTTCGACACATGCGCGCACGAGAATGTGTGTCAAAATGTGTTCCGGATTATACATGGATCGCCTATGCTAAAGACCTTGGCAATTACCAATTGTGCTTATGTAAGTCTGTTATTACTTTTTACTAGGGATTAATTTTTTACTTTATTATTTGTGGTTTGTGACAAAGTTTTCATTTTATCAGGTACCATCGGCTGCGCCACTACCCAAGTCCCTAAACTTGAAGGTGTTGGAGTTTAGTGACGTTGTGTACCATGGATTAATGGTTGTGTTTCAACTTTTGGAAGGTTGTCCCAATTTGGAGCATCTTTGTGTAGGACAGGTGTATATCCTGCTGTTTTTTATTTTTATTTTTTAAAACTGATCTGTTAAACTTTCTACTAGCTGACTCTGTGTTTGACCTGTGTTAACAGCTTCAACAGTCTGAGTGGGACGCAGACGTATCTCCGCCGAGATGCATAGTGGATAGGATGAGGACGGTGGAGCTTAAACGCCATCGTGGGGAGGGGAGCGCAGAGTTTGCGTTGGCAGAGTATGTCTTGCAGCATGCTAACCGGCTGAAGAAACTCTTGATCACATGCGTCGAAGACATGCCACAACAAGATGTGGTGAGGATGCGTAAAGGACTGACAGAGGGCTCAATAGAATCCTTAGAGGTGGATATCCATGTGAGACGCAGCTGACCCATTCATGTTCATCATTAGATGTTGACCACCAGTAGTCAATACTAACCCTCCAAGATTACCAACACCAGGACTGTTCATTAGGGGTGTAAAGTCATTTACACCTCATCTAAATTCTCAAAATTACCCTTTTGCCCTCCCACATTCTGACTTTTCTTCCCATTTCCATTGTTTGGTTGACTGTTATTCTTTGATGAAGTTGAAATTCTCTTTTAGAAATTACATATATAGAAATCTTAAAAGCTTGTGATGATTGTAAGTGATCAGAAATACAATGAACTTTTTTCCTTTTTTAGAAATTACATATATAGCTTTGGTCGAAGATGGTGCATGTGAGATAGCAGTTATCATGTTTGTTGTTTGCAGCTATTCAAGCGTTGACACATTTTAGATTATCAGAGTGATTCAATAGTTAACATATTTTAGATTATCAGATGATCGGATCACTGCATTAAGATTAGCGGAAATGCCCATATAATGTAACAAAACAGTGTTGCAACATAGGGGTGCATCATGTGCAGGCTGTTTTAAACCAACCGTGTGCATAACCCTTGATGGCGTTTTGGGTATTATATATGTTTGTTTTGATTATTAAATGGTGATGTGTTTCGGGTATGAACGGTCATTTGTCCGACATTGCGCAGGCTGTTTTTGGGTATCAAGTTGTCATGTGCTATAGATGAGAATTAGTCTTGCAAAACATATTCCTATGATTTGTCACACCTACACTTGTCTGGTTCCTTTATCTGGATCAAGTGGATAGAGGAAAAAAGTGTCACTAGCCTTTCACAACTTAATAACGTTGCTTTATTTATAGTTTTTGTTTTCCATTTTATGATACATTCTAAAATCTATAACATGTAAGATTAATGGTCTTTAACTTTAATTAGTGACATCATTTTTAATAACAAATTTTATGTTTCTTGTAGTTGTGAGTCACGGACACTAAACAAGGAGGTAACTACTTGAACATGTTCAAAAAAAAAAATCCCACTTGAACTTAACCACACTGAAAAAGTAACAAAGTTCGATAAACAAAAATATATACAAAACCAACTTTTAAATTAAAGTTGTGATGGTTTATAATTTCTTTTAACTGAAACTTTATTCTGTTAGAATATATTCAATAAAAAACTAATAAAAAGAAGACGAAGAAAGCAGAGAAAAATAGTAAAGGTTATTTTCGTACGTTCTCATTCTCTCTCAATAATATTTTCTTAGAAGGCTCAAACTATCTACACTGTGTAGATAGTCAATCCAAAAAGTTGTTTTTTTGTCTTATGTGCATACCTTGCAGTGTCGAGCTGTGTCCAAAGCGCGGCGTTTTGGTCCGGTCAATCAGACAAAGACTGAAGGGTGTCTGACGGGTCTGTTGACCGGACCAAAACGCCGAGCTTTGGTCGCGTTTTGGTCCTGTCAACCATACCGGGTGTCAGTCTTTTGTCTGGTTGACAGGACCAAAACGCGGCCAAAGCTCGGCGTTTTGGTCCGGTCAACAGACCCGTCAAACACCCGTCAGTCTTTGTCTGGTCGACCGGACCAAAACGCCACGCTTTGTCCACAGCTCAACACTGCAGGGTGTGTGCATATAAGACAAAAACCAACTTTTTGGTGTGCCAATAGGCAAAATAGTGTGCAAATAGGTACACCCTTCTTAGAAATATAATATATTTTTTTTTCTTGTATATGCTCTTGTTAACTTATACTTTTCATATACAATTATGTTAATGAGAAGGGCAATTCAAAGAGAAGGAGATAACAAAGTGTGTTCAAATTGTGATGAGCTTTGACGGTTGACCAAATCACAATGGGCATGACTGGTATGGGCGGAGGCTGTCTTGACTCAAGACTCTTGAGGATTCAAGTGCCAAAAGTCCCTTAGGCACTAATAAAATTTGTAAAGCCTGTTTATAGATGAAAATGTAATAAAATATTAGTCACAGAAAGTGTGTTTTAAAACCAAAAATTGTTTTATCTAGAGAAAAGGTTATAAGTTTAATATTTACAATTAATTAAGGCTCAATCTATCCGGACACCCTCTGCGCCTATTTGGACACTTTTTATGCCCTAGACGCCTCGTATAGGGCTATACGAGGCGTCTAGGCACTGAATTCAAGGGGGGTCTTCAGAGAGATGTCAGGCACAAAGTTTAAGAAACCCTAGACGCCTCGTACAGCCCTATACGAGGCGTCTAGGAGTTGGGTTTTTTTTTTGTTGAAAGAAGGGGTGTTTTGGTGGGTTTTGGTACGGTCTTTTTGATAGTTTTTGAAAATGTGTTTTTTTAGCGAAATTTTTTTTGGTTTTAAAAAAAGTTTTCTTTTTTTGTTTTTTACACTATAAAAAATTCAACTATTTTAAAAATCGGCTCTTTAAATATATTTTATCGATTAAATATTATAATGTTTTTAACATTTTACTTTTTTAAATATTATTCTTCCGATTAAAATTTTATCTCGTTCAAATATTGTTTCCGTATTATATCAATTTAAGACAACAATCATTAAGTAACCGAATAACTGAAAACAAACATAAATATGACATATATAAGATAAATTTTGTACATCCATAACAAAAATATATAAGATAAGTTTGTACATCCATAACAAAAATAAAAACAACAACAGGTCTATGCATCCAAATCCGAATCCGAATCTGGATCTGGCTGTTGCAGCTGCTGCTGCTGATGTGGTGCTCGAGGTGGTGGGAGCGGTATCGCGGGTAACCCCTCTCTCTCTCGTCTATCCTGCGCCTCCCGAACCAACCAACCTACCAAATCGTTGAGCCTGTCAAGCTCGACTCGTACCTCCGGATGTAGCGCAACTCCTGGGGCATGACCTGGAATAACGCGGGGAACCTCCTGATTAGTGCCATCCCCCACAGCGATGGAAAACCCATCCGCGTCGGCATGACTGACGGCGTCCGTAAATGTGGGTCCTCCTCCAGTACGATGCCCAATGAACGGGCAATGACGGTCACGTACGCGCCGCCATACAAAAATCCGTGCTCCTGTCGGTGATGGGCGGAGGCGTAGTACTGAGCTAGACAGTGTGCTAGTGCGCACGGCCTCCTGTACAACAAACAATAAAAGAAAAATAGATCTGTGCTCGTACACCACTCACGGCTGTAGCCGCGCGCTGCAATAGAAGTAGCGAGCATATGGTGCATATACCTGCAGATAGTGTTAGCGAAATATAGAAACAGAGATTAATAAACAATACACATAATCACAATAATTGCTGTAATAAACGTACGTACCTATACAGTGGGTCGCTAATAAATGAAACCCTCCCCTTTGACTTGTCGTGCTCCCAAGTATTTGGCCCCGCAATCACCAGCCAAAACCCTAAAAGAGTGGGTCTATCAACCACCACTAGCCCCGCTGTGTAAACGTCAGTCTCGATCTCCTCCTGCATGTATAAACCGCAATGCACCGCAAACTGTGCTAGCGTCATCGAACGCAAAACGCCAGCAAGCCTGAAAGAAACCTCAGGCGGAGAGGGAGCATCTGGGTGTGGAAGCTGCACTAGGGCCCAGGAGGGTGAAATGTGAATGACGAAAGGAACTCAACCAGCAGTTCCCTGTAGCTCGGCGTGTGCGCCAACTCAAAAAGAAGATGCCACGGCGAATCGACAGGTATAAACCGACGCACTCTAGCCGTCTCACTAATCTCATCTATCGCATCCCAGTCGATCGCTGCATGCGATCCAATGTGCATCCTCCTAAGCTTCTGGCAATGACGGGCGGCAGTGGTGCCGTCGGGAAACTCAAGATACGTGTGACCCTGGAGCGTATCCGGAGGCGGTAGCCGTCTCCGTTGTGGACCCCGCTGAACCGGCTGACCCCCCGGCGGTGCCCCATCAAGCTCTACCTGAATGTCATCGCCCTGAATCGGATCGTCCTCCATAATCAATCTGCAAATAAATACCGTATACGTAAAAAAACAATAATAATAATAATATAAAAAATAATAACATTAATAATAATAATAATAATAATAATAGTAAATAATAATAATAACAATAACAATAATAGTAAATGATAATAATAATAATATTAATAACAATAATAATAAATAATAATAATAATAATAATAACAATAATAATAATAATAATAATAATAATAATAAATGATAATAATAATAACATTAATGATAACAATAAAAAATAATAATAATATTAATAACAATAATAATAAATAATATTAATAATATTAATAATAATAATAAATAATAATAATCACAATAACAATAACAATAATAATAATAATAATAATATTAATAATAATAATAAATGATAATAATAATAACATTAGTGATAATAATAATAACAATAATAATAAGATAAATATTAATAATAACAACAACAATAATAATAATAATAATAATAATAAAAACAATAATAATAACAATAATAATAACATTAATAACAATAATAATAACATTAATAACAAAAAAAAAATTAGTGCCTCGTATCTGCCTCGTATAGAGGTATACGGGGCGTCCTGTTCTACGGCATTCATCTTCAACCTCAACATCAAACCCCCAAACCCAACAAAAACCTAAACTACGGGCAAACCTACGGTCTAAAGGCAAAAATACTAAACTACGGGCTGAAATAAGTACCAGGGATGCTTCAAATCTTTGAAAATACGGTCCAAATACGTATCCGGGGCGTATAAAGCTCTGTCCTCCATATATGTGTGTGTTATTTGTTTGGGGGTGATAACCAGGGTCGTCTAGGTCTCCCCCTGTTATACTAGGCATAGACGCCTCGTATAGAGCTAGACGACCCGTCTAGCCTTTTTATTAAATTACCATTTTACCCCTGTAAAGCCCCCAGTATAGGCCTTAATCAGGGGTAAAATGGTAATTAACCAATCCAAAAAGATGTTTCTAGAATGGTTAATTACCATTTTACCCCTGACTAAGGCCTATACTGGGGGCTTTACAGGGGTAAAATGGTAATTTAATAAATCTTTTTTTAATAATTAAAAAAGAAAAAGCCAAACAGTTGCCACCCACCATGTATTGGTCGTATAGACCTATACGTGTGGTCTAGCTTTTTAAATTACCTTTATGCCCCTGTTTAAGGCCTATACTGGGGTCTTTTCAGGGGTTTATTGGTAATTAAATAAAAGATTTTCAAATTTTAAAAAAAGAAATGTTACCGCCCATTAAGACGAGCCGTCCAGGTCTATACGAGGCGTCCTTCTTTGATAAATTCAAATTTTGAAATTCAAATTTTCAAAATCCCGCTCTAACAGACGACCCATCCAGGTCTATACGAGACGTCTGGGTTTCTTGAAAAGACCTTTTAGCCCCTGATTTAAGCCTAGAATGAGGGCATATGAGGGGCAAAATGGTCTTTTGACCATCCGTATATGACCTGTCTAGGTCTATACGAGGCGTATATTTGTAATTTTTTTATAAAAATGTTATTAAACTGTTTTAGGGGCTGTTTGGCAACATCTGAACCAATAAGTGCTGAATGAATAAGAGGTCTGAATGGGTAAGAGGGTCTGAATGGGTAAGTGCTGAACCAGTAAAGTGCTGTTTGGTTCTATATCTGAATGACAGTATAAAATGACATTTTTACCCCTCCCCACAAAATAAACCCATTATAGATTTTTTTCTATAAAACCCAATATATCATCATCATTCATCAGTATCACCCCCACCAAACTTTAACACCCTTTTTTTTCTACCAATATCATCATCATCATTCATCAGTATCATTCATCATCATTCATCTCTTTCATTTGGGTTTCAAATCGGCCGTGAAGAACCGTGAAGAACCGGCCGACGACAGCCACACCTCCCCCTCTCGTTTCTGATGACGGCAGCGGATAAAGACTCGCCACCGTGAGCGGCGGCGGTGACACGGCGGCTGTGGTTGAAAGATGGTGATGCGTTCGATGATGATGATCGATGAAGATGAAGATGTTGATGAGATGATGATGAGCGATGAAGATGATGACGATGATGTTCGATGATGGGATCGATTAGGGTTTGATTTGGGGGTTTCGATTTGGGGGTTTCGGAGATGGTGGAGGTGCAGGTGGCGGAGATGGTGGAGGTGCAGGTGGCGGAGGTGGTGTCGGAGTTGATGATGATGATGATGATGATGATGATGATGATGATGATGGAGATGGTGTCGGAGGTGGTGTCGGAGGTGGTGTCGGAGGTGGAGGTGGTGGCTGTGGAGAACTCGTGAAGAAGAAGGAGCAAAGGGCATACAAGTCCAATTTTCATTCAGCGTTTAAAAGTTGCTGAACCATTAAGTCTGAATGGTTCAGTTCAGAGGTGGGCTTTTTAGTGAACCAAACAAGGATACCTCTGACCGATTCAGAGGTTTACCTCTGAATGAAGCCATTCAGAGGCAAACAAACAGCCCCTTAATCAATTCTAATTATAAAAAAATGATAGAAATTTTTTTAAAAATGTTATTAAACTGTTTTAATCAATTCTAATTATAAAAAAATTATAGAAATTATAAAAAAATTATAGAAATTGTAGAAAATTATAGGAATTAATACAAAAAAATTATAGAAATTAATACAAAAAATCTTATTAATTACAATAAGATTAATTCTCGATACAAAAAATACTATTAATTACAAAAGTCATTCTTCCATATCACTGTCGATGTAATTAAGACTGGGGTTTGGTCTTCGTGGTGGATTCATTATCGATGTATACCATTCTAGACGTGCCAAGTACATATATTCCCATTGTTCCGTATGGGGTCTTCGGTGGTTCAACCATAGCCCGTGTGCCGGTGGCATTGGATAATCCCCTTCCAGCTTAACATGTATGAAGTGGTTCTCGTTAACATGTGTAAGCGTTATGAATAATGGTTGTTGATTAGCTGGATGAGTTAGTATCGGGAAGAAAGTGGAACTCGTACCCATGGTTGTCGTTAACAGGTGCACCCCGATACCTTATTTTTGTGCAATAAGAAGTCCTGCTAAGGGGAAGTCCATCCAGTGATCCGGGGGACAACCGGACACTGAATCCCATATTAGGCTCTGTCGATGCGTGTAAAAATAACCTTGATTCCATGCTTCAAATATTGGGAACCAGATCGATTCGTTCTGATCCATTTCTTGGACAAAGTCCCTTCGAATGAGCCCCCATGAACTCTGATCCATACCTAAGCCCACAGCCACAGACCGAAACCCACAATGACCATCCGGTATCACATCTCATATGCACGAGACGTGCGGATGAAACACTGGCGGAATGACAGACTTAAACTGTTTGATGATTCCCACGTTCTTGTCCCCAATGATTAAAGGAAAACCGTGATCATCTCGTGTCTCATTCTTCTTAGAACTCTTTGAACGGCTTAGGCTCGCTTTGGGTTTTTTGGGCCCTTATAACCGACTGTTGAGAGGCCTGTGACGGAACGTACGAGCTGAGGCGAGGGTTATCGTACTTACTTTGTCATGAACCTTCAAAGCACATGTTTGCATCACCGGAGGAGCTTCTCCTCAATTCTTCATCTATACGAGAGGCCTCGTCCAACCGTTGTTGTACCTGCTTTGTTGTTGGTCGGCCACGAGTATTTTGTTGGACAACCGATGGTTTCTTGGTAGATTTCGTTGGAGTCAACACCGCTTTAATCTTTGACATCAGGCTTTTTTTCTGAGCTGGGGGTGCGACTCTAATTGTTGTCTAACAATATTTAGCTCTTCGACCACGTCAACGTCATCGTCTATCAATTTACAACTTTGGAAGTTAAGTTTCCGCCAGAAGACGTCTATGTCTTCGAGTTGAATCGGACGCTCTGCACGGCTAAAAACAACATTGTATAAGTCACATGATTAACGGAAATATATCACACAAGTGTTGTACATTTAACAATTATTACCTTCACGCATGTACTTTTCTATCCTACAAGCACAGGGCAACCCACAACTGTACCACATTTGGCAACCACATGATGAATGAAAGCGCTCCAAGACATCTAGCTTCCTAATTGCCTCTCCACTCAATAAGTCAAGGGCTGTATGGGATACTTTTCCATGTAGGTGTTGATACAGCGGGTGTTTGTGGTGGTTCATTCTTTTTTCGATGCAGTCTCGAAAACTCTTCCTTATTTAACCGAACTGTGTCTCAACTATATCCCGGACACAACCAACTACACGGTCCAGCGAGCTCCTATCTAGGACGTATCTCTTTAAGTTGGCGTGTTGGCTCTCAACTCTGTTTTTGGTACGATTACCAAAGTTGCGCCTCTTATCAGTCCACGCAAAGACGAACATCTCCTTATAGTCTTTTAGCCAGTTATCGTACACGTAATTGAAGACTCCTAAAAAGTAAAAATAATTTAATAAAATTTGCATAGGTGAGTCATATGTTATTAGAAAAACTTACTATAACGTTTGCACTCCACAAGTCGCTTTCGCATGTTGCGCAAGTGGTACTCGTAGATGGGTATGGATGGAGACTCAATCAATGTCCCCCAGAATGACAAAAATGTATCCCAATCTTCATCTGTGAAGGCAGCCTTGCAGTGCTTCATAACATTCTGTTGTATGTGCCACATGTAAATAAGCCTGGAGGCGTCTGGAAATACTTTAGCACACGCGCCCATAAGGGCTAGGTCTCTATCCGTTACAATCACACGTGGCTCCATACATTCATCCAACATCGACTTGATCCTCTCAAGCACCCACACAAAGTTATCACCCCGTTCTTTACTAACAACGGCATGCTCGATACAAAACGAATGGTTGGTAGGCGTCATACCAACAATCTGGATAAATGGCATATTGTATAAGTTTGTCTTGTACGTCGCATCGATCAGCATGGCGTGGGGGAATGCACGCCACATGTCTCTCAAGTATCGATGAAGAAAGAAGATCTCTGTTACGATCTCTGTTTCGGGTTCCTCCCGTGTCTCGTAAATAAAGTCGTTGTTTATCAGCACGTTTTCTAGTGACTGCATGGGAGTCAATCCTTGTCTTTGTTCGGCTCTAATCTTCGCCACAATGATTTGAACGTCTTTCTGAACATGAAACCTGTCGGGGTCCTGCTTCCTTATCGTTTGAAATATTTTGCGCGGCTCCATGTTTTGAGTTGTCAGCTGCTCGATCAGTTTCATTTCGCTTGGAGTAAACCTTCGCACAAATGCGTGGGCCGACAGGTCCTCACAAAGTTCGTGGTTATGTTCAATTTTTTCGTCTTTTATCTCCCAGGTTTCATACGGGTGGTTTCGCATAGCCAGCAGGTAAAACGGGCAACCGGTTTTTTTGCTTCCGGCTTTTCTAAGTGTTGTTGTATTGTGGTGCTCACCACCACGGTCACATTCAAGCCATACCCTCCTGGTTCTTCCCCCTATTTTCTTTGATCGACGGGTGACAATAACGAAACCATCCGCGTTTGCTATTTCTTGTATCCGTTTCTTTAGTTCATCTAAAGAGTTGAAAACATGTAACATCGACAATAATAACAATAATAATAATAATAATAATAATAAATAATAATAATAAAATAATAATAATAATAATATAGTAATTGATACCTGCTTTTTTAAGTACGGATTGTCCGGGATGGGAGGTGCCTCACCACCATATCTACCATATCCACCATAACCACCATATCCACCATATCCTCCAACGTCCGGATTGTTTTGATGAACGTAAGGAGTGCCCGGGGAAATGAATTGCTAATGACCACCGTATCCTCCGTATCCACCGTATCCACCATATCCACTGTCTCCTCCGTATCCACCGTCTCCTCCGTATCCACAATCTCCTCCGTATCCACTGTCTCCTCCATATCCACGGTCTCCTCCGTATCCACCGTCTCCTCCGTATCCACCGTTTCCTCCGTATCCACCGTCTCCTCCGTAAGAATATTCACACCCGTATCTATAATCCGGATACCTTTGTTGCGTCGGATAACTTGGTTGACCAGCATGGTATGAGTCATCTACAGGGGCTGTTTCATCAACAGGGGGATGCGTGTTCAAATCTAGAAACGGTATGTTTTGTTTTCCTTGTATACTAGACACAACCTCCTCTTGCTCATTAGAATCGGGAACGCCAGACTCCTCCAAAATAGACGACCGTATCATCATTAGTAAATAATAAACTAAAACAACAAGTAATTAAAACATTTAAGCTAATAACTGTTACCGGAACGCTTTCGGGCACCCAGTTGTCGCTAGAATACTGCCCGAAGACATAGTTGCCGTCCCAGTATGATGACATTTCAACACTTCGGGATGATAAGAGCACAAACTTGCAAACAACAAGACTAATAGAAGAAGAAACAGAATGAAATGAATGTTGAATGCTCGGGTGGACCAAGAATGCACTGTATGTTGCCCTTTATATGAGATATAGACGCCTCGTATAGCACTATACGCCCCATATTGCTTTAAGTCACATGTCAGACACATAGTCAAATCAATCCCTAAGACGCCTCGTATAGGCCTATACGAGGCGTCTTAATACCCTTGTATTGGTCCCTCGTACAGGCCTAGACTCCCCGTCTGATGTGACTGATGTGACGTTGTACGAGGTTCAGAAGCTGGTCGGGAAAAGCAACCCTATACGCCTCGTATAGGCCTATACGAGGCGTCTATTAGGGTGTGGAAATAGGCATTAAGGTGTGTAAATATGTAGACCCTTAATTAATTCTTATGGAAAAGAAAGATAAGTTGGAATACGAAGAGAAGTTGGATTGGTGGACCATAAATACAATACAATACAAAAGACTTAGAGGGAAGAAACAAGTAAAAAAAGCCCTAGAATTAGAATTAGAATTAGAATGGAGTCATCGGAGTCTGCAGAGATAGTCCTCTCCATGGACGATCTTCTGTGTAAAATCTTAGCCGGATTACCTCTGGCATCCCTACGCCTGTTCAAATCTGTCTGCAAGCGATGGTTCTCTCTCATCACCGACCCTACTTTCAACGCCCTCCGCACCAGAACCCCTAACGCCGATCACCCTAAAGGTTTGTTATTCCAACTACAATCGTCCTCTTCTGTACTTGTATACGTCCCATTCCAATTCAAACAATTGGATGCCCCTCCACATACTCGCTTGATAAGATTCCCTTACGCACAAATTCGCAGGGATACATGGCGGTTTGGCAGTCATGCAACGGTCTCCTAATGTGTAACGACCGCCCTGATAAGTTATATGTATACAACCCAACCATAAATCAGTGTAAGTTGCTTCCCCTGCCCCATGTTTGGGTACCAAACAGAGCCCTTAAAGCTATGGCAATAGCTTTTGATTCTACAATCTCACAACACTACAAGCTTGTCTACGCTCGCGAAGATTTTACTAGGCTTGGTAGACCTGTTCATGTAGAGATTTACTCGTCGGAAAACGCGTTTGGAGGGCTTGTGAGCAGACTTTTCAGCTAATATCTTTTGTAGCCTTTGATAGGAATGTGGTTTACTGGTGCGGTGCCATCCATTGGCTCTCGCGTCTTCATGTTTATCATTTTAGTTTGGATGATGCGGATTTTATACATGTGCAAGACCATACGGCGTTGTATGGTGGTGCTCGTGATAGGTTGGTTGTCTCGCGTGATTGTTTGCTCATTGCTAGGATGCTTGGGCCTTTGCGGATGAATGTTTATGAGATGAATGAGAATGGCGACTATCGTTCTGGATGGTCTTTCAAGTACCATGTTAATCTTGCTCCCGCTCCCCCTGCTGCTGATGCTGATTTCAGAGAAGTATCAGTTGTGCTTGGGGAAAGAGAAGAAGATTCGTTTCTCGTCTTGAAAATGGAAGTAACTGGGACCAGGAGTATGCTTTTACGATATGATTTCGTCTCAAACACTTTCCATCAGCTCTATGACTTGACCCGAATTCAACTCCGTGAGACGCAGTTTTGTAGCTTTTTCTTCGCCCCCTCTCTTGTTGCTGCTGCTGTCTGAATTAAATTTAAATTATTGTTATCATTATGCCTGTATGTTTTTGGTTTCAAGAATGTACTTGAATTGCTCCACAAAATTTCTTCATTTTGATTTTGGTCTTGTAGCACATGATATACAACTCCAATCAATCAATAATTATCTTAAAGCAGCAGCTTCATTAGACCCATCATGTTTCATTACAAGTCTTGTACTATTAGCGTGGACCGGTTCCTAACTTCCTATTATGTTACTTGTAGTGTCTGTCTGTCTGTCTTAGTGTCTCATCCATGATGCCTTTTATGTTACTTGTTGTCCAAGCATTTGTTGGGTGATTTGAGTGAGGGCAGTAGTTTATGTTTGGATGGAGGGTAGAGGGCTTTCAAATGATTTCAGGCTGTGTATTTTGTCTATCAAGTTCTCATGAATCTTGGTTTTGTCATTGTTGTCAAAAGCGCAAAAGGTGCGTGCGTAGGCGCTCGGGCACAGTAACTATTGATTCAAATAATGACCACTAACCTGTTGGGTAATCTTGATGTTGCGGGTTATTTACGGGTCAAGTTCGGATCGAGTACGAGTCAAGTAATGGGTTAATAGTTACCGGGTCAGCTGGTAAGTAATGGGTCAGTAGAACAAGTCTAGGTTGACCGAGTTTGGTGTGCAAAATGGACGTAGAGGTGCACGTTAGAATTTGTTGTTTTTAAGGAGATCGTGGACTAAGTTTTTTATCATGTGTTTGTTTATCTATTCCTATAAATAGGTGTAGTTTGCAGTAGCTTTTTGAAAGTTAGTTTTGTTTCTTTGTGAAAGTTTAATAATAAAGAAGGAGTTTCGTGAGTGTGTGCTTTCTTGTGTGTGTTTACTGTGTGTTTGAAGAGGCCTGAACCAACAATTGGTATCAGAGCAAGGTGAGATTGGAGGGCCGTTTTGAGAGTCGGTGGCGGCGGGAAGAGTAGCAGCCCGTAGGTTGCAGGGCTGAAGACGAAGAAGGAAGGTGCAAGGGTGATCACGTCTGGTGATCAAAAGAAAGAAGAAAGGCAAGACAGAAAGCTGGTTATTTGTGTTTTATTTATTTATTTAGTTATGTTTGAATAAGTTAGGGCCAATGTATACGTTAGAAGTGTATTTAGCATGTGGTCAAATGGGTTAGTTGAGTCAGTAGTATTTTGAATAGTTCTTGTTCAAGTTGTTGCATGTATGCCTATTTAAGGCTTCATTGGGTGTTGAATAAAATAACAAGCAATTTTTTTTTTATCTTCTGTACGTGAGTGTGTGTTGTGTGAGTGGAGAGGGGCCTGAAACCAACAATCTTGATTCAAATAGCAAGTCAGCAAGAAATATGATTCAAAGTAAGCAAGTAGGAACGGATTCGAATCAAGAAAGAAAGAGTCGAAAGAAGGAAGTCGAACAAGAGAAGCGGCAGTCTTGGCTGCTGTTGCCGGAAGCAAGAAGTTGGGGTTTTAACCCTAAGAAAGAAAGGGGAGCAGCCTCTAACTGCCAGAAAGAAAAGAAAGAGAAGTAGATGATTTCATGTGAGAAATCGCAAAAAGAAAAGAAGAAAGAAGTGCTGAATGAAATCAACAGAGAAAGAACAAAGAAAAGAAAGATAGAAGAGGCGCCACAAGAAAGATGAAAAAAAAGAGGCCGGCGTCGCTTCATGAGAAAGAAAGATTGCCTCGTAAGAAAGAAAGAGACCGGTGGTGTTGCAAGAAAGTAAGAAAGTAGCAAACCACAAGAAAGGAAGAACGGTGTCGGCAAGAAAGAAGAAAGCAAATTCGACAACCGAAAGAAAGAAAGAAACGGGCACGTGTTTGTTCGTACAGAAAGGGAATGATCGAATCTTTGTGATTCGGAAAGAATTTTTTTTAGAAGTGGTGTATTTTGAAAAGATTTTTAGGATAATGGGGAAGTAAAAAAAAAAAGGTTTCTGGTGTATCCGCTATTAGCAATAACGGATTAGGAAGGGAAAGTAAATTGTACTGTAGCATTGCTCAGGAAGGTGTCAGGTGTTTTTCTAATCCTCTATTCAGAATAGAGGATTAGAAGGAAACATGTTCAACAATCCATGTTCAACATTAAACCCACTCCTCCTAATCCTCTATTCTGAATAGAGGATTAGAAAATCGTCTGACACCTCCCTGAGCAATGCTGCAGAACAATTTACTTTCCCTTCCTAATCCGCTATTGCTAATAGCGGATACACCAGAAACCTTTTTTTTTTTTTGACTTCCCCATTATCCTAAAAATCTTTTCAAAATACACCACTTCTAAAAAAAATTCGATTCGGAAAGCAAGAAAGAAAACAGGTAGCAAGTAGCCTGTTCATTAAAGCAAGTCAGCATTGAATCAAGCAAGAAAGCAGGTTTAGCAAGAAAACCGATTCCGGTTTTAGCATGGAATGCAAGATCGAATGCAAGCAAGAATCAAGCAAGTAGCAAGGAGAAAGAACCGAATCAAGATTACGGGGGTGAATGTTGGGTAATCTTGATGTTGCGGGTTATTTACGGGTCAAGTTCGGATCGAGTACGGGTCAAGTAATGGGTTAATAGTTACCGGGTCAGCTGGTAAGTAATGGGTCAGTAGAACAAGTCTAGGTTGACCGAGTTTGGTGTGCAAAATGGACGTAGAGGTGCACGTTAGAATTTGCTGTTTTTAAGGAGATCGTGGACTAAGTTTTTTAGCATGTGTTTGTTTATCTATTCCTATAAATAGGTGTAGTTTGCAGTAGCTTTTTGAAAGTTAGTTTTGTTTCTTTGTGAAAGTTTAATAATAAAGGAGTTTCGTGAGTGTGTGCTTTCTTGTGTGTGTTTACTGTGTGTTTGAAGAGGCCTGAACCAACATAACCTACTAGTTTGTTAGCTACGTAACTATTCGAACCGTGACTCGATAACGTGTGAACCCGTGACCCGTAAAACAACCAATTAATCCAACAGTATATTTCACACTTATACAGCTTATTGTATACCACGTGATTTGCTACATTTACTTATAAAGTAGCACATGACATTTTGTACATACAGATTTGGAGAGGTGATTGAGTTTCTATCGCATCAAATATTTCGTATCAAGTGCAAGATTGAAAGTCAAATATTGTCACCAGATACAGATTATAGGTGTTACCTCATATTAAAGCTTTCAGAAAAATGTCGTGGTGTGCATCGTCCTGTGAAAGTACAAGGTCTACCCCACCAAACGAATGGAATATACATGACATCAACCAGGTCCCAAAGCAAAGGGAAGATGGATGGATGGATGGATGGATGGAGGTTAATGTATGGAAGTTTAACTCAAAGGATCGGCATAGAAAGGATTGTATTCATTTGAATTTGAAACTTTTAAGTTATGAAGGAACAATGTGTGGCCTTATTGTGAGTTTCGGCCAATGTAGCATAAGAATAGCGGAAAACTGCGGCCTCATTGTGTTCTTACTATTAATATTTTTGCAGTCGCGGCTTTGATGGTGTGCGGGGAGGACCTCCACGCAAGGCCCATGATTTCGAGGGGCACACCATTTAAAAACAAATCCGATATGTATATGTTATTTAGTTAACACATACAAATTCCAATATAGGTCCATTTATAAATCATTTTTATATTTTAGAATTTAGCCCACTTGACATTAGGTTTATTGAGCCCTATACTAAAGTGTTTTTTTAAATAATCATAAAACTTTACGGGGCGCATTTTTTCAAGCTCGAACAGGATACGTGAATTCTCAGAGACGTCTCTATTTTTGTCACAAACATTTTCGTCGAGAGGTGGTTGTATGTGTCTGCTGAAGATGTTTATTATAAAGGAGTTGGCTCATGGGCCTACTGATTTATTATAAAGGACCTAAATTATTTTTTAAATTGTGGAATCTTTTACACTATTGGGTTATTTTTATCGGAGTGTTCTTGGAATGATGTTTATAGGAGATGCTTAATATGGTTATTCATACATCTCTTTAAGGTTGGAGAATTCGCTAGTCGCTAGTCGGCCGGTGAGGTGAGGACTAGCGACTACTCGGGATTAATCGAGATTAATCGGATCGAGCTTTTTATATGTAATTTTCAGTTTTATGTATACATATACACATTTTTATAGGTAAATATTTTAAGTAGCTTGATTTTAACTTTTACTCAACTCATTTTTTTAAGTATACAAGGTTAATTGTTGGAATTCACATGGTTTGGTTGGAAACTGCTCGGAATTTAGAAGTTTTGGCCGGAATATACAGGTTTTTTGCCGGAATCTGGCCGAAATCGCCGATTTTTTGCTGGCCGACTATGCCCGACTAGCGATTAATGACTGACTAGTCGCGATTTTTACGACACAGCATCTCTTTCTATATAGTAACGTTTTAGAAATAGCATTTTTTTTAATTCCAAAAAAAAACAAGAGGTGACATAATTATATGTTATGATGTCAAACTATTTTGTTTAATTTGAAGTATAATCGTTAAAATGTATGGAACTAGGTTATGTCCTGTCCGCGTTGCGGGGCAATAAGCCGAATATTTCTCTCTGATAACATGTACGTCTGTATTTCGCTTACTTGTACATACTACTAATAACACTATCTAAAAAGAAAATTTATTGAGTCAACAAATTAAAACAAAACACTACCATACTTTTGCTAAAAAAAACTAAAACGATGGAGAAGCTACGGGTTAGCACGAATAAAAAGTACATCGAGCCAACTAATTAAAACAAAAAATATCATAATTTTGTCAGAAAAAAAAAACACTAAAACGAATTTTAAACCGGGGGCAAAATCGTAATTTGACAGGGAAAAAATGGCAAAACTATAAATTTGAGCTGAGGACAAAATCGTAATTTGACAGGGAAACGCCGGGTGTAATGGAGGGGTGGGCGTTATCCGGCGTTTTTTTTTTTTTTTTTTAAAAAAAAAACGCCCCACTACGGATAGTCTTATAATTATAGTATCTTGAAAAATAAAAAGAAAAGGGCAGCCGCCCTTTTCCACCGTTAGAAAGACAGACCTATTGATGCCACAATTTTTGTATATGAAGGTAATCGGCTTCCAATTCAACTTCTGTCTCATCTCATCTGTCTTCTCGTAATTGTGGCCCATTTTTGTTACCCACTTCTTACTAGCATATTAGTATATTACGGTAGAGTATACCCATTTCTTGGGTCCGGTCCAAAGGACTTAAGACTCATACCAGTCAAGCCCAATGTGGTTTGGTCAACCCTCAATCATCATAGGTCATCACCACTTTCCTCAATAATCAAGGAGGGCATTTACAAACAGTGCCTAATAGGTAAAAAGAGCCATGATTTATATAAATGAATTCTCTAGTCTCTACCTACAACACACTTATATAAACACATTCGTACCATTATATGCTTATGAACCGAGATACCCAACAAACATGAGCCCGGGTTCTCTGTAATTTGAACTTTCTTTTTTGCTCGAGAAGACAATATTATACAATACACCACCATCTAGATGGATCCGAACCGGAGGAGACTCCAACATGCAAGTTGTTGATGATAGCCGCACTAGACTTTGTATTAGCATTGACGTGGCCCGTCATTTGTAAGCCAAGCATTCGCTTGTAACCTTGTTCCATATATGATAACTTGTTAGAGTGTTTGGTTTTACGCAGTCTCGTAATTTATGTAAAAACAAATATTTAGAAGTTGTATTCTTATTAGATTTAGTAACAATTCAAATACAAAATTATTAGGATTTAGTAACAAACTGAAGGGATATGGTCCTAAGTCTCGCACCAGGCTCGAGTGACCATCACCCGGCTTATTGTCCCAATCGATAAACAGTGGCGGAACCAGAACGATTTAGTTAGGGGGTCATTATAAGCTTATATTCTATACTAGTTCAAATTAGGGGGTCCATCTCTAAGTTTGTTCTTCAAAAACTCAAAATTTATAAATAAAAATTCAAAAAGTTTCGGTGATTGGAGGGTCAACGGACCCTCTTGACCCCCCTCTGGTTCCGCCCCTGTCGATAAAGAACTTGCCACAATTTGTGCGGGCTAACGCGAACCCGGTTTTCTTTCCCTCTCGGGGAAAGATGAGAAATCTCACCTAGTATATGAAAATGGTTGTTTTCGTCAACATACACGGGATGCGGTGATTACTACTAAAGATGATAGTAGTTTCCTACATTCACTTTCTGTCACACATTTCCATGCTGCAGTCCTGCGCGGCGCGCGCAGGGTGGCAAAGGAAACGCAGAACGACATACAAATGTGTTGACCTATATGTGCATGGTTTACCGCACGTAGCAGAGCTACGCAAGACCCTGTCCTATTATTATACAAGTGGAAGTGTCACATTCACTTCTGTGACCAACTAGCAACTGGTATGCCTGGGCACTGATAGCAGCGGTCAGCTGACCGCCCAATGCGCTCCTGCTAGGGGTGCAAACGAGCCGAGCCGAGCCCGAGCTCGACCAGGCTCGAGCTCGTTTAAAATATGAAAGCTCGAACTTAGCTCGAAAGTAATTTTTCAAGCTCAAGCTCGGGCTTGACTCGTTTAGTATTTATTAATTAATTTATATAATTATTATTATACATATAATTTAGTTTTTTTATATCTATATAAATGGTAATAATTATTATATAAATATATGTTTAATATATTACTAAAAAATAAATAAGTAGAAAGCTCTTTTAGTCTCGCGAGCCAGCTCGAGCTTGGTAAGCGAAGCTCAGGTTCGAGCTCGTTCAAGCTCGGCTCGTTCGAACTTTTTTTCGAGCTGAGCTCGAGTAGCTCGCGAGTTTGCACCCCTAGCTGCTGCCAGCCCACTTGCATAAAAACTAATGGACAGACTGACAACCCCAGCAGGCCACGTGGCGGGTGTTCTTTCGTGCAACCAATACAGCAGGACGCGTAGCAACACCTCCGCGTGCGCCCGACACTCCCGTGACCTGCGCTCCTGTCAAGTCTACGAAAAGCTATAAGTTGTCAGTCGGGCCCTTGGCCCATCAAGCGGCTCATTGACTCTTCTCCTTCACTCTTCGGCTATAAATACTCATCTCGAACCAGGTTAGAGGTAATGCTAATCTGCTCTCTCACAATTACTACTTAAATACTTATCTTGCTTCCAAAGCAAATACTTATTCTCACGCCGGAAGGTGGTAACAAGGAGCAACCCCTACCCTATTCTCCTTGTGACGTGTCACGGTGTGTTACACTGTGCACGTGACAGATTAGAAGACGACCAAAAAAAAAGAAGGATTAACCCTACTTGACAAGACTCGACCCATAAACTAACCTCTCGATTAACCACTATTTAATCTCAAACCAAATACTAAATCTTATTTGGGGTGTTGAAGATCGAGATCTTTGCAATGATAACTCTCATGTAAAATAATTTACAATTTCTTTATATATGTAAAAAATAATGTGCGTATAAAATTAATTAAACAAGAAAGAAAAACGAAACATTCGAAACTACTAAAAAAGGTGGTGATTACACATCACAACCCATAACAACAGAATCTAAACCACAGCCCCACTTCCATCCATAAAAGATCAACACATACCACCAAGTCACCAACCCTATCCACATTTTGACAAACAATATCATCATTCAAAAAGTAAAATCCAACAATACTAAAAAAGCAATAACAAGAATCAAAAGATGGAAAATCCAGCAGATGATGACATAACAGGCATTGAGTTCGAAGGCTGCTTCTGCTCCCATGGCCTTAACCATGGTTCTTGAACAACACCCATTGATGTCATTAACACATGACCATCACCATCACCTTCATACCAACCACAAACATAGTTTGCATACTCCAATCTTTTCTCCAACTCTTGTTTTTGTGATCTCAAAACCATGTTCTCCATCTCCATCGCCGCATTCGCTTTCTCGGTTCCTTCGATTTTCACTAACAATTCATCTCTCTTTCTAGTGAAGTAAAAGATTTGGTCATTGAGATCCTTCATGTGTTGTTCTTTCTTCATTCTAGACCTCCTTGCAGATTCTCGGTTCGATAACATTCTCTTCATCTTCTTCTCATCCACCTTTAAGTTGTTGTAACCCTTTGATGACATGATGATATGCTTCTAGTATATAAATGATATACAAATGTATATAATATATATCTACAAGACTACACAAAAGTTCAAGAAACTGAGTAGAACCAATATAGAAAGACCACAGAATATGATTGAACAAGACTAATTCTACTTAAGATTGGGGCAAAACTCATATCACTTTGGATTATTGTGAAGGGTTTTGTTGTTGTTTTAACAACATATATATGCTCATAAAATGAAGGACTTTGGAAACCAAACTGTTTGTGTTTTGTTGTGTTTCTTCTATGAGAATGTTAAGCTTGAAAGGTGAATGTAGGTATATATAGAGAGGATTTGTAAATGGGAACCAGGAACGAATGTTCGGACCATGAGACTGGTTTTGTTCATGCATAAGAAGACTTTTTTAAGAAAAGAGACGTGAGTAGTTTGATAGCCTCCTTTTGGATTTCCATTTGGATTTCCATTCGGATAAGCCGATAAGGTTAAACTTTATAAAACAATCGTTTTCTCCGTTTGGTACATCAAACAATTAAATTAATCAATCAATGACTTTTTTTATTGAATGTATTATTCAATTTAGAGTAAATTGTCAAAATTGTCCCTAAGGTTTAGATATGTTTGTTATTTCCATTCAACACAATTTTTTTGTACCATATAATCCTTTACTTTTGAGATTTTTTGTCATTTTCATCCAAACGTCTGATTTTTTTTGTCAAAATCATCCCTGAGATTTGGAATTTTTTGCCATTTTCATTCAAATGTTTGATAGAAAAAATAAAACAAATTAGATGTTTGGATGAAAATAGCAAAAAATCCTAAAAGTGAAGGACTATATTGTACAAAAAAATTGTTTTGGATGAAAATAACAAACATGCCCAAACGTCGAGGACGATTTTGGCAATTTACTCTTCAATTTATAATCTATCTTTTTGTTCACCAATTCTATGGTTTATCTACTTATATGTCCACAGGTTTGTCATTTCTAATTAATAATTTAATATGCTTTAAATCTTTAATTGTTTCAAGATTAACAATTCGAAAAAGCATGACAAGACAATAGTTTATTAATATAATGTGATGTGCTATCGTGTATTACATAAATTTTGAATTTCTTACTCTACATGGATAATTTTATATATTGTTAGAAAATAAAAATGACATAAAGCCGAAATGCATTAAATATGAAATAAAGAAATAAATAGAATACTAAAGCAAAGTCAAAGGTAAATGTATTGCTAGAGATAGTTTAATGAATTTTATAGCTGAACAGTGGTGGTAAGAAGACGAGTGGCAGACATTAGTAGATGTATAAAACATTGGTTTTAGAGCGTGGGAGAGACCACCCGGTTTCCACGACCTATATTATTTCGGTGTTTTTAGGATAGCTTATTATTTGTCGGTTTGTAACGTTATGTTGTCTGAATCAATACGAGAAAGTTGTTTACCTATACCTTAATATTTCACTAATCATGATTAACGGTCCTAAACCAAAATTTCAAGACAGCAGACCTACTCCATGGTTAGGACTGTCAAAAAAAAAAAAATTAGTGTATTAGAAAACAAACCAACCAAATAAGTTCACATAATGAGAAAAATTTTACAAAATAACTTATTAAATAAGGAATTTTTTACAAAATTACTTATTAGGTAATTGTGATGGGTCATGTCAATAAAAATAGATATGAACCAGTTTTATGCGGAAACCTGCTTCTATTGATATATACGTTTTGAAGAATTTATTATAGTTAATAAAAATAATGTTGCATAAATTGATAGGACTAAATAAAATAAAAGGATTAAATTTGACATTTGGTGACGGGGGATATTGAAAGTGACATGATTGAACTAAATTCATGAACTATGACATATAAGCCAAAAAGGATAACTACGTTTTCATATTCAATTAATAATTCTTTGATTTTTCGGGATATCCATTTTTAAATATCTATTTATTCAACTAAAATAGTCTTTGGTTTTGCACGTTTATAAGAACTGTATTTAGTAATTCTAGGTTTCTACCAATGATCTCTTGGTCTAATCAGAGAAAGGTGGGAAGCTTTGCTTCTCCTAGAAGTACTGGGTTTAAATCCAGGCAAGGAGGATTTTAATACTAACTTAATGATATTAACATATTAACTAATAACCCGGTTAGCGACATACTAACTGTACGCCAATAGAAAAAGTGTTTCTTTTGTCAAGGTTGGTGACTTGAAGTTTTCTTGATTGTTTTGTACACTATTTTACTATTCAAGTAGATTAATAATATAACTTAACACATTCAGAACGTGTTTGACAAGGTTATTTCTAATTATAGGATTCATCGTTTTCTTTAATTTCTTCACTACAACAAATCAATATATATTTTTTAGTTTTTTCCAATATTAGTGTTGAGGGAAAAACTATTTACCATTTTGGTGTTCTTTAAAAACTATTTACCAAAATAGTGTTTTAATTACTTTTTATTAACCTTTTCATTGTCTTTGTTTATTGAAGAGTTGTCAAGAAGCAGAAAACAAGATAGGTAGCAGTCGTATTGAACACCAGTCGGCGCAGATTTTATTATTCAGATACAAAAAAAGATCCAGCACAATTTACCGGCTTTAACGAATAGACAAAGCAGATCAACAAGATGATCTGTTACAGCCAGAGATCTAACAGGAGACCTGTGAATCTCTTGAACAAAACAAAGATAAAAAAAAACCTAACAGAAGGTTCTAGACAGCTGTGATAAGAAGATGATTGAGCGTGTTGTTGTTGTGTATCTACCAAAGTCAGCTCCTTCTTTATTTAAAGGAAAAAGGGCTGTAGCCCTACTCGAATAGAAGGGGCCCAAAGACAGCCCATCTTGACCAAAAGCAGCAGCAGCAAAGGATATATGAAACACAAAAGGAAAAGGTTATAAAAAGATGGAGACATAATGAATTGAGAATATTGACCAAATATATAATTCAACACCCCCCCCCCCCCCTCAATTCAAACCTTATCATGAGCTTGAACATGCAACCCTTTCGTAAAGCCATCTGCAGTTTGATCTTCAGACGAGACACCAACGGTCTTAATGACACCTTTGGAAATTTTTTCTCTTAAAAAGAAGAGATCAATTTCAAAATGTTTTGTTCGATCGTGAAAAACAGGATTAGCAGCTATTGAAATAGCTGCTGTATTGTCACAAAAAAGCGAAACAGGAAGTTTAACATCAATTTTAAGTTCATTTAAAATGTTAAGAAGCCAAATGATTTCACATGTCGCAGCACACATGGCACGATATTCTGCCTCAGCAGAAGATCTAGAAATGGTAGACTGTTTTTTGCTTTTCCATGAAATAAGAGAGTTTCCTAAGAATATACAGAAACCAGTGATAGATTTCCTAGAGTTAACACATTTGCCCCAGTCAGAATCAGCAAAGGCTTTAAGATCTAAGGAATCTCCTTTTTTAAACAATATGCCTTTCCCGGGAGAACCCTTGAGATATCTTAAAAGCCTTAAAGCGATTTTGAAATGAGCATTGGTGGGACTGTGCATATATTGACTTAGATATTGAACTGAATAGGCAATATCAGGTCTAGTATGAGAAAGATATATTAGTTTTCCCACCAATTTTTGATAAACAGATATATCAGGTAAAGTTTGATTATCTTTTTCACACAAGTGGGTTAAAATATGATTAGGCTCAATTGGAGTGTTAACTGGTTTACATCCAGTCAGAACAAATTCAGCAAGCAAGTCAAGACAATATTTCCTTTGTGATAAACATAAGCCATCTTTGGTTTTTAAAACCTCAATCCCAAGGAAATATTTTAACATTCCCAAATCCTTAATCAAAAACTTAGATTTAAGAAGGGATTAATTTTAGAAATCTCAGTGGAACAACTACCAGTTATGACTATATCATCCACATAAACAAGTAACACAATAAACACATATTTACTTGTTTTGACAAACATGGAGTGGTCACACTTACTTTGTTCAAAACCAAGGTCAAGCAAAACATCAACAAGCTTCTCATTCCACATTCGAGGAGCTTGTTTAAGACCATAGAGAGACTTTTTAAGCTTACAAACTTTATTAATATGGCTGGAATTATAACCATCAGGAAGGGTCATATAGACTTCTTCATTTAAATGAACATCCCAACCATTATTAATAGCAATAGTTAGGACGCATCTGACGGTAACCATTTTCACAACAGGTGAAAAGGTTTCAAAGAAGTCTATTCCTTCCTTTTGACTAAACCCCTTAGCTACAAGTCTAGCCTTGTACCTTTCTATTTCGCCTGAAGTTTTATATTTGATTTTATAAATCCATTTACAGCCTATGGCTTTCCTATTCGGAGGCAAATCGACAATTTCCCAAGTATCATTTCTGTGTAAGGCTTCTAACTCATCATTCATGGCAGTAACCCAATTGTTATCCATTTTAGCTTCAAAATAGTTTTTAGGTTCACAACTCTTATTAAGCATAGAAGCGAAACACATACTTTCAGAGTCAAGATTAGCATAATTCAAAACTTTTTCAAGACCATATTTGACTTTACCATCAACGACAAAGTCATTAAGCTTAGATGGAAATTTTACATTTCTAGAAGATTTCCTTAAAACACTGCTAGGTTGCCCTATATTATCTCCCTCAGAATTGCTAATGTTTTCCTCAACGTTTAAATCCGACTCAACCCTACCAGTTTCTAACTCAACATTACTTGGTTGCTATACATCAGCCATTCCTAAAGTATTGTTAGAGTCATTAACAGGTTGCTGAGAATGATTTAGGACTGTAGGATTTATGCTTGTGTTATCATCATTGGGAGTGGAGTCAGATTTGGAGTTTTGGGTGTCATTTTGATCAAATAAGTCAAAAAAATTCAAAGTATTAACTTCAGAATCCGGATCAAGAGAGGTTTTCTTTTCTTTGAATGGAAAGACAGATTCATAAAATCTGACATCCCTAGAATAGAACATAACTCTTTGGTCTAGACTCCATAGTTTATATCCCTTTTTCTCATTAGAATATCCAACTAGAACACATTTTTCAGCATGACTATTAAACTTGTCAAAATTGTTTAAAACAGTGCTAAAACAAAGACACCTAACAACCCTCAGCTGACTCATCATAGGAGCAAAACCAAACACAAGTTCATAAGGAGACCTACCATGTAAGACAGACGACGGAGTCCTGTTAATCAAATAGGTAGCAGTTAGGATACACTCAGACCAGAATTTAAGAGGAAAACCAGCTTGAAACAATAACGCTCTAGCAACATTTAAAAGGTGCCTATGTTTCCTTTCAACTATCCCATTTTGTTGTGGAGTATGAACACACGAGGTTTGATGAATAATACCATTATTGTAACAAAATTCTTTCATTTGTTTGTTTATAAACTTAGTACCATTATCACGTCTAAACATTTTAATGTGTTTACTGAATTGAGTTTTAAGCATGTTGAAGAATCCTTTTATATTGTAAAGCACTTCATCTTTATTTTTCATAAGGTAGACCCAAACAGCTCGTGTGTAATCATCAACCACTGTTAGGAAATATCTAGAGCCATCCCTACTTTGAACCCTATAAGGACCCCATACATCAAGATGTACAAGATCTCCTAAAGACTTAGTCTTATGATCACTTAAAGGGAAAGGTTCCCTATGCTGTTTTGCCCTATGACATGTTTCACAATGTTCAATTTTAGTGTCCTTTTTAATATCTAGTTTGTCTTTTAAAACATGCAACACAGGTTCAGCAGGGTGTCCTAATCTAGCATGCCACAGATTTGCATCAAGACTAGCATTACACACCTTGTTAGACATAGTAGAACTACCACAAAAGTACAAACCATCAAGCTGACTACCAGTCACCAGGACTTTCTTTGTTTGAGAGTTCTGAATATAACAATTATGTTCATCAAAAGAAACAGTCAGATTGCAGTCTTTGGCAAGTTTATGAACAGAAACAAGATTGACACAATAATCGGGAATAACAAACACATCATATAAGATGACCTTATCACTAAGTTTAACATCACCAATCTTAGTTACCAAAGCACTTGTCCCATTGGGATGTTTGACTTTGATGTTATATTCTGTAACATCCATTTGGTTTATAAGATTAGTGTCATCTGTGATCATGTGTTGATTTGCCCCTGAATCAATTATCCAACCCGCATTTTTCCCATTATTTCCAAAGTTGGAAAAACAATAAGCAGGTTTAAAGTCACATGTGGGTTTAACACCATCAGTATAACTATTAAAACAAACATAATTAGACCTACCAGCAAAGTTACTGCCTTGAGTTTCACCTCTGGACTTATTATTCAACAGGCTAAGCAGTTGCGCATTCTGTTCATTTGTTAAACCATTCACAGTAGACGATGAAGCAGTTTCAGGCGTATCAACAACCACATTATTACTAACCCTGCCTCCCTTATTACCACTCGTTTTAGATTTCATCCAAGAGGGGTAACCAACCAGTTCATAACATCTTTCAACAGTGTGTCCAGTCTTGTTACAATGTGAGCATTTAAGATTTGGATTAGGGGGTCTAACATTTTTCTTTTTTGAATCAAAAGACTGACTGGTTTTAACAGCAAAGCCAACAGGATTATCGGAGATTTTTTCAGAAAAGTTGTTAGAATTTCTGTGAGATTCTTCTCTTGAAACAACAGAGAAGGCTTCCTTTACAGAAGGAAGAACTTCCCTAGTTAATAGAGAAGTTCTTACAGACTGGTAAACACTGTCAAGACCCATTAAGAACTGCATCAATTTAATCAAGTGATTAAAATCATTAAATTGCTTGGAAGCATCACAAGTACATGTAGGTAGAGATAGAATTTGATCTAATTGTTTCCACATGCAGTTAAGTTTATGATAATACTCAGAGACAGGCATGCCATTTTGAGAAAAAGAATTGATTTTTTGATACAAATTAAAGACCACCGACCCATCAACCTTATCATAGGTTTCTTTAAGCTCTTTCCACACAATAGAGGCAAGTTTAGAATAAACATGACCCAAATATAATTCTTCAGACACAGAATTCAAAATCCATGTAAGAACAATAGAATTACAACGATCCCACTGTTTTCCTAACACTTCATCAGTAGTAGATCTAGCACAGGATCCATCAATAAACCCTAATTTATTTTTAACTTGTAAAGCCAGATTCATAGCATTAGCCCAAACATTGTAATTGTCGGTTCCTTTCAGTTTTATATTAACAATGGTCAGATTAGCCGAGTCACTAGGATGTAAGTAAAGAGGGTCACCAGCATCAATTTTACTAATCAGAGTGCCACTAGCAACAAGAGAATCATTATCCTTATCAGGCATGATAACAGGCACACACAGACAAATTCAGGAAAAATAGCCAAGACAAGGAAAACTAAACTCAACACAGACAATCAAACAGGAAACACAGAAACAGATAATCAACCAGAATGCAACAGAGTGAACCCTCTCTGTGTCCCAAATCAAACCGGTCTTCACTAACCCGGTATCAATATGCCTAGACACACTGACTCAGTGATGCAAAGTAACCAAAAACAACGAAAAGAAAAAGGTCAGAATACTCTCACAGTGGGTGCGAAAACTTCAGTGGATCAGACTTGTAACCTTCACTTAGGGTTACAAGAACTGATCAGAAGATAAGAATCAAAGCCTGTTGGTTTGCTCTTAAAAAAAAGAGACCAATGAGACCCCTTCACAGCACAATAAACCCTTGATGTTAGGGTTTTAAATCTTCAAGAGAACACCCGTGCCTCCTAGTAGATGAATACCACAAGAAACGAACCGGAATCGGCAGATTCACTGAAACTACCAAGAATCCGAGAGTGAACAGTGGCCTTATGAGATCGAACTGAATCTGATCGGAACCCTAGAATGCAGCGGAACGGAGCAAGAAATCCCAAGAGCACCTAGTGCTCTGATACCATGTCAAGAAGCAGAAAACAAGATAGGTAGCAGTCGTATTGAACACCAGTCGGCGCAGATTTTATTATTCAGATACAAAAAAAGATCCAGCACAGTTTACCGGCTTTAACGAATAGACAAAGCAGATCAACAAGATGATCTGTTACAGCCAGAGATCTAACAGGAGACCTGTGAATCTCTTGAACAAAACAAAGATAAAAAAAAACCTAACAGAAGGTTCTAGACAGCTGTGATAAGAAGATGATTGAGCGTGTTGTTGTTGTGTATCTACCAAAGCCAGCTCCTTCTTTATTTAAAGGAAAAAGGGCTGTAGCCCTACTCGAATAGAAGGGGCCCAAAGACAGCCCATCTTGACCAAAAGCAGCAGCAGCAACGGATATTTACCTATAACCTTAAAGTACAAAGTCGGTGGCATGTGCCACCGACATGCCTCTTCCTTTTCTTTTTTTAGACACAACTTTGAGTAAATTACATTTAGGCTCCTTCCTTTTAGTTTTGTTAAATTGCGTTTTAAGTCCATTTCGACATTTCCTCTTTTCACCCATACTTTAAGTAAAATACATTTTGACCCCTTGCTTTTAGTTTTCTTAAATTGCGTTTTGAGTCTTTTTCCTTTTCAAGTTAAACGTCAATTTTTCACCCATACTTTGAGTAAAATACATTTTGGCTCTTTGCTTTTAATTTTTTTAAATTGTGTTTTGAGTCCATTTCCTTTCCAAGTTAAACTTCAATTACATTGCAATATTAGACCATTGAGGTTTAATCTCAAAAGTTTATAATGTTTCAACTTTATCGTTGTACCGTATATCTATACATTTTTAGCTTATTATTTTCTTTAATTATTTTCGTTCGCTAATTTCTTTTTTAAAAAACTAAATGTTTGGATTCAACCATACATTGAGTTGAACTAAATACGTGAAGACATGCGCTTTCATATGGTTTGCGGATGACATAGCGCTTGGACTAATCTGTTTGCAACGTGCCTACGACGCATCGCCCGCGGGTTGCATTATGAATATTAAAATTTATGTGTCGGTATAAATTCGAGTTGGTATACGTTTCGATGTAAAATTTTTTGGGGAACAAGCCAGGTCAAATATATTTGGTTTTTGATTGTTTTATGTACGTTTTCCAATTCTACGTTTCGACCCTACCGCAACACGCTAAGGGTATAATTTTTCCCGTTGATATGAATATCACTTTTCATTACATGTGTTAGTTTTCCCCTGATACACATTTTATGCTTTTTGTACGTTTCCTATGTATGAGTCGGGTCACATATAAATACGATATGCTTTACATTTTTATCCAGCTACAATGCTATTGAATTAATTTTGATACGTCAAAATGTGCGTTTTCATATGTTTAACGCATTACATAACGCTTCGACTAATCTATTCGATGTTTGCAATGTACTTGCGCCGCAACGTGCGCAGGCTTCCCACTGGCTTTGCCTCCCTGCCCTCATACGTTCACGATGTTGCAATTGTAGCCCTTTGACTTTGGTATCTTCAAAGTTTCATAAAATAACAAATTTAGTCCCTAAACCTTCTACTTTGAATTTCCAAAACCACAACTCCGTCAGCGCCAACCCTCTACTTTGGTTTTTCACCATCACCCCCTTAGCTCTTACACAGTTACGCCACCAACCCTCTTCTTTTACATTTCCACCAACACCCACTCATCTTTTACACATTTCCGCCACCACCCCTATACTTGTACACTTTGTCTTTTTTAGACTTTGCGTTTTTACCCCTTGCACTATTACTCCATTTTTACACCCGCCAAACTTTAAAAAATTTGCAATTGTAACCCCTAGACTACAACTCCTACTTTTGCAAATGACAGTGCATTGTGTATTTCGAAATCTTTGGCATTGTTTTGTACACTTTGTGTCTACCTTTGTGATTTACACTTTTTTTTGTAATTGTCTTTTACGCACTGGGTTTTACGAATCGTGTTTTGTCTTACTATATGTTTCCACCCGTCACGCGCCGCCGCAACGCGCGACGGGCAAAATCCTAGTACAATCGGTGGGGGTTTCCACCGGCTTTGCCCCTTCACCCTTAAAAAGTAACAATATTCAAAGATGACCTGTACACTTTATACAAAGATGCTATCAAATATTGGCAATAGGTCCAATAAGAAGTTGGCATGTATAATTGGGGAGACTGTGCGTTGGCCTAACACCGGACACAAAGATAGAAAACCCCATACTACCTGGACATGTTAACCACACTTGGACCAATAGCGTTGTTTCACATTTTCAGCCCCCATCCACCCATAAACTTTCGTGGGAAGCTACTTTTATAAAAAATAAAATATTAATACCCCATATATATGCACATTATGTAAGTCTCTTACTTTTAATAACCTCAAAATTTTAGAAAATAATAATTTTAATCACTAAACTCCTACTTTATTTTAAGAGTTTTGTAAATTAATTCCTTAGATTTCTAATATTCCAACTTTACCCTTATACCATATATAATATTCGTTTTTAATCTATTATTTTCTTCAATAACTTTCGTTCACTAATTTCGTTTCTAAAGAACTAATTTTTCGCTAACATCCTTGAGTTTCTAAGTTTCAAGTTTACCCCTTTCGATCATTTACTTTAAAAAAATAATATTTTTATTTACGTGTCGGTACTAATTTGAGTTGATTTACGTTTAGACGTAAACGTTTTTAGTTTCTAAGTTTCGAGCTTACCCCTTTTGTTCCTTTACTTTAAAGAATTAATATTTTTTTATGTACGTGTTGGTATAAATTCGAGTTGGTTTATGTTAGATGTAAACATTTTTTTGGAAACGAGTCAACTCAAATATAATACGTTTTCGTGTTTATTTTATGTACGTGGTTGGTGTACGTTTTGACATAAATTTTGTTCCAACCCAAGCGGGGTTAAATGTAATACATTATCATCTGACGGTATATACTCGAGTTACTCTATGTTTCAACCTCACGCGTCGCAAAACAAGTAAAATTACAATTATATTATTATTATATATCAATGCTAAAGCCCAAAGTTGTTGACGTTTACACCTCCCAACTTTGGTCCTTTCACTTTACAAACACTTATGGTTACCCTTAATGTGAACGTGTATTCTTTTTTTCTTTTGTGGTTTCACGCTTTATGTTTCTTTGGTGCGTTATGTTATAACTGTACGACATAAATTCGATTTACATTACGTTTTGATTCAACCGCAATACTTATATAGGTTACATGGGGTTGAACCGAGCACGTTGAAACATGTGTTTTCATATGGTTAACACATGACATAACGCTTGGATAATCTATTTGATGTTTGCAACGGCCCGCGGGTCATATTACTAGTATGAAACACAAAAGGAAAAGGTTATAAAAAAATGGAGACATAATGAATTGAGAATATTGACCAAATATATAATTCAACAAGAGTAAATTGTCATTTTAGTCCCTGAGGTTTGGTTCAAATTGTCATTTTAGTCCAAATAGTTTTTTTTCTTCATTTGGGTCCCTGACTTTTCCATTTTTCTTGTCATTTTGATAGCACTGCCTAACTCAGTCTAAAAATCTGGTTAAAACCAGGGGTATTTTTGGCATAACTATTGTCTAGTGATAACCATGGGTAGTTTACAACATAATGTTTAAACATCATAATAATTTAATGCCAAAAATACCTCTGATTATAATCTGGTTTTTAAACTAAGTTAGGCAATGTGATCAAAATGGCAAGAAAAAGGAAAAGTCAGAGACCCAGAGGAGAAAAAAAAAAACTATTTAGACTAAAATGACAATTTGAACAAAAACTTAGGGACTAAAATGACAATTTAATTTTTATTAAATTAAATGTTTTCATTACTTTTTATTAACCTTTTCATTGTTATTTTTTATTAAATTAAAAAATTTTAAAAAAAAGCGTATTTCCTTCTGCATCTCATTTGATTCAAATTTTATACTTTTTATTTAATTAATCATATATTTATTTTAATTTTTTTCCATCAATACATTAACTGTTTTTTATCTTTATTTTATTTCTTACCAACATATTATATTTCATTTTTCATCAACTAAGTGCTTTTTATCTTCATTTTATTTTCTTAACAACTTATTGTATTTCATTTTTTCTCAATCGATGATCAATTGATGTCAAATAGATAAATTATGAATCGTCTTAATAAAGAAAGTATGAATCATTTCAAATAAATTTGAACAATGAAATACGAAGCAAAACAAAGATAATCGAATATTAAAGATGTCATATACAAAAGATAATAAAAATGTCAATTAAAGTCGAGTCATTATGGATCTCAATGTCAACAACTTAAAAGAAAACATGTTCAAAAAATCAACCCGCTTAATGATCATTATTTATTATTTTAGAAGTTTTGCTACATTTCAAACTTTATGGCATTCTATTCAAAGTCAAAAAAAAAATATGAATGTAAAAAATAAAGGCATTTTGTTAAAAAAAAAAAAAAAATCAAACTGTTGTCAAGTAAAAAAGAAAACAAAATGTCCATCGATTAAAAAAAAAAGAAAATAGCCATGTGAACAAATCGATGGTAAATACTAAATACTAAATAGCCATCTCACAAACATACAAACTATTCAATTGGCTTTAACAAACTATTGTTTCAATCAATCGTGGAGGTGAAATATATGTTTCGCGTTCGAAGTAGATTAGATCGGTAAATTGGAAATGTCGATTCAATGAGATGGCGATTTAGTTTAGCTACAGGGACAGAGAATTTGGGAGGATGTATACCTTTTTTTTAATAAAAGATTGTGTAAAAAGTAAATGAAAACATTATTTTGGTAAATAGTTTTAAGAGAACACCAAAATGGTAAATAGTTTCTCCCCCAATACCACTATAGAAAAAAACTCACATATTTTTTAGATATATCCATACACTTCAAACTGTAAGAATTACGAACAACTAGTCCAACCCTTCAAATGGTAGGTTATACCGTAGGTACGTAATTTTCTAGATTATCTTTTTGAATCACGTTATAAAGATTGTACCTGAAATAGACCAAAGATGGTGTTTCTATAGGTTGTGAATCACAAAGTTATATTGAAATGACACGATGTTTATGAAAAATGTGTCAGTACGAAGATTAATACCAATAGTTGGAAACGTTAGTAGTAACTAAGTTGCTATTGATACTTGGTCGTCAACAAGAACTAAATGCACGGTTAATTCTTGATCACTCAATTCCTACTAGTGATCGCTTAGTTCTTGTTGATTGCACAATTACGGATGATCATCGTCAACTGGTTACTGGTGGTCAATTAGTTTTTACCAATAGGTAGATTAGAACCTATCTCCAGAGAATTTGAACTATGATAATTGGTTTTTGGCTCGTCAGGGGTGCTAGACTCTGCCAAGGGCCAAACGGTCCTGCACTTGAATCAGCGTCGATGTACCGATCAAAGATAGAGAGAATTGTGCTCCTAAATACCTTAATCTAGTTAGGGCAAGTAGGGTGTCGAACCACGAAGAGCTTTTGGTTAGTGTTTAGACTCACTTGATTCATGAACATAATGTAAACTTGATTCTTTGATTGAGTTGTTTAGATAAAGTAATTCACAAAAGTAAAACCTAAAGTGATTGATTTTATCACAATTATTTATAAGTCATGTTTATATATTTTTTGTTTGTATGTGAAAGACATGATTAGGATGATAGAAAGGCTTTGTCACTCAAGATTCTTCTTCCTTGGTCGTCCCTTGGCACCTCCTTGTGTTGAATAATGAGTTCCTTGGTCAAAACTTCATAAAAAAAAATCAAAAACCTTCCAGAACCGTTTTTGTTCGTCTTCAGGAGTAAGGCTACGCCTAGGAGAGCATGGCTACAGCCTCTCTAAAGTCAACTTTCCTGAATCTTTAAAATTCACATGCAAGACGCCCAAATATTAAATTTGAGTGGGAGTAGGGCTACGCCCTAGGGAGTATAGCTACATCCATAATGTGTAGAGATAGAAGCAGAAGACATACACAAGCAGAAGTATCATAAAAGTATTTGTAAGTCATGTTTATATATTTTTTGTTTGTATACTTTTTCTAGTATTATTAAATTATAAAAGAACTGAAAATTAGGTTTTGTTCAAAAATAAAAATCGTGTAGTAGTTATATCCAAACAAAACAGATATACGTGAATTGTTATCAAATGAAAATTTGCTTAATATAAGATTGGTTATATATTTGTAAGAATAAGATGATGTTATCATGTAGGCCAGTATACAAAAATATGATTATTAAAATCCAAAAATCAATGTCATCCATCTTTATCATCGCCATCTCCTAGAAGACTCTTAGTTTAATACCAGAAATGAACTAGTTATTTATTAGCCTTGTTGTCAAAAAAATTAGACAAAATTAGAACCAAAGGATTATTAAAACTAATGTTTCTAAAGACAATAATTATGTCAAAAAATTAGACCATTGCATAACACGTTTAACTAAGAGTTATATGAGTGAAAATAATGATTTACAAAAAATTAGACGATTGCATCTCTAGGCTGACAATTTATTAAATAGCTCGTTAACATGATATGACTTGACACTAAGTTAAATGAGTTAGTGTTTGGGTAAGCAGGTTCGGGTCATAAACAGGTCGACACGAAGAAAAACATGTATAAACGGGTGTAATTTTTTAACTTATTTATGACATGCATAAAACGTTTAACTTATTGTATTAAATAGTTTATCAAACAATGTAATTTTATAGTTATATAATAAATTGAATATAAATTGTTAGTTTTGGTTAGTTATACTATATCACGTACTACATCACGTTGATCGTGTTTTATTGTTTTTAATTATGTTTATTAATTGTATCAATAGTCGGGCTAAAGACATCATGACATGTTTCATATTAAGTTGCTTACCTTGGAGTCATGTTGTATAACCCGCTTATCAAACATGTTTATGTTAATATTTTGAAAAATGACATGTTTAGTTAAACGTGTTGCGTCCGGCCCTTTTAGCAGAGCGCGACACATTTTGTAGCTTACAGTTCAACGGGCCATGTTGTACGAAACATATTGTTAGGCCATTAAGAACACAAAAGTGCGAAAGCTCGAGGTAGCATCCAAAGGACGTTAAAGTGGATGTGGCCACATAAGAATGGATAGTATAAGAAAGAAAGTTTTCGGGAGAAATTGGGGGTGGCAAGTATCTCATATAAGATAAGGGGTGGAAAATTGAGATGGTTTGAGCAAGTGAAAAGGAGATAGATGACGACCCTAGTAAGAACCGTGGAAACCCTTTAAATGGAAGGGACAAGGAGCGCAAATCTAAACTGATATGGGATGAGCGGATTAGGTAGAATTTGCTAGACTTGCACCTCTTTAGTGACATGATCAGGAATAGGAGTTTCTAGAGTCGTTGGGTTAAGATTATGGACTTTTAGATGAGTGTATAGATCGATCTTAAATTTGTTTCGAGACCTTATCTTTTCCCATACTTTTATTTGCCTTAGCCTTAGCCATGCCTTAGCATTTGTCTTTCCCTTAACATGTAGACTTTTTTTAGAGGAGTCCCATACTTTTATAGTTGACTCATCATTGTATGTCACTAATAGTTTACTAGTATCATTATTGATACTATTTTTATGGTGGTTGCTATGATTCTCTTTGCTACATTTTATGTTATTTGGCTATGCCATTCACGTAAAAAAAAGGTTTTTGGAGTCAGGGGTTTTAGCTGGAGTAGCCTCTCTATCCCTCTGATACAGATAATGTGTGTCTCCATTTCACCCTCCTTAAACCCTATTAATAGCTTTGTTGTGAGTGAGATGATATCGAATTAGTTTGCTTTTATTAGTTACAGCTATCTTTAATCCAGTCTTCTCTCAATTTTATTTTCATCTAAACCGTGGTAATATATACAGTATTTGCACTCAATTAATTTCAGTTATTTGTTAAAAATGTTTTGGATAAAAAACAAGTCTAAGTAAAAGTTTAGAGATTGTTTAAGAATGTAGTTATTCGACCCTTACATTCTTGAAACATGCCAGTTATTCGTTAAAAATGTTTCTGAAATATTTTTAGCCCGACAAACAATCGAATCAACATCTTATTTAATGTTTTGTTAATTGGTTGATTAATAATTAACAACAAATATAACCTAAGATTCAATTCGCTGATTCGTGTTAAGTTGAGTTATAAATTGATTAATTGTAACATAATTGTAACATACTTGTTTTAGAAAATGATCAACATATTAAAAATTTTGACATCAAGAGGTTTACAAGCATAAAATTTGTCAAAACATTATCCTATTTTATAGATACACTACTATAGCATCAAGGATATGATATACTCATTAAAAAAGTTCAAAGATGGAAATTTCCAGTAGATGACATGGGATACATGGAGTTATAAGTCTGATGTTGGTCCCATGGCCTTAGCCATGGCTCTTGAAAACCACCCATTGGTAACATTGACACATGACCATCACCTTCACACCATCCACAAACCCTCTTTGCATACTCCAATCTTTTCTCCAACTCTTGTTTCTGTGATCTCAAAACCATGTTCTCCATCTCCATCGCGGCGTAATCTTGTGTAACTCCTTCCATTTTCGATAACATTTCGTCTCTCTTTTTCGCAAAATAAACCATTTGGTCATTGAGATCCTTCATGTGTTGATCTCTCCTCATTCTAGACCTCTTGGCTGATTCTCGGTTCGAAATCTTCCTCTTCATCTCCTTTTCATGATCCATAATCAAACTATAACTAGCACCCTTTGATGACATGCTTCTAATTAACTTATAACTTGCTTTGATATATGTAAGTTAACTAATTATTTATGTTAATACACTAAATAAGAAAACAAAAGTTCAAGAAACTGAGTAGAACCAATGAAGAAACAAGATGGAAAATGATTGAACAAGTAAGATTGTGCTCAAAAGTGTGACAAAACTCATATCACTTTGGTTAAAACATTATAAAACCCTAATGTTTTTTGTGTGTGAAGTAATGTGTTTATAGAGTGTGTGTATATATGTACGTAAATATGTATACATGTGTGTATATATATATATAGATGTAGGAGTTTCTAGAAAGAGAGAACAAGTATTTTGACCAGGAAAACTTTTATGAAGAGAAATGTGAATAGATTTGATAACCTATGGATTTTGATTTGGATAAGGTTTAACTTTTTTAACTATCAATTTAAAAAAAAAAATGTTCTATAAAAAAAAATTATCCATGACGTAATACTGTTAACCAAATTAAAGGAAGTAGATGAACATGCTGATCAAGGTTTTGTGTTACTAATTGATGCTCACCAACTAGACATGCAATTAAATACTTTTTGAACAATACATAAGAGTTCAAGTTTTTTATATTTTCAGTCTAAAAATATTATTTAAATTGATATTAAATATATATATATATATATATATATATATATATATATATACACACACATATGGTTGCTCTTATCTAAAATGACTCTTACAAAAGGTACTTTTTGAAAAGTAATTCTAAAAAGAATAAAAAATATTTTATAAGAAAAGTTTGTACGTATGAAAATGGGTGGAAAGTGGAAAACCTTATACACGAAGTGATGGTCTGCTTTAGAAAACTGTAGTTCATTTTATGACCGGTAAAGATTTGACAATTCGTCACTATATCTGCTCAAATGTGACATAACATGTTAGTAACTAAAAAAGGTAAATTAATGCATATAGCCAGATGTTACGCGACACCATGCATGGCCGCTTACCTTTACCTAGTGTCTTTCCTTGTTCAATAAAGTGGTTGTTTCGATATCCATTGTACGCAACTATACTATCATATCGTATGTATCAGGGGCGGATGTACATAGAAATAAGGGGTAGCATCCGCTACGGCTTGGCGCTACGGCGGTAGTGTAAAATTAGTGTAAATTTTGGAAAAATTTGACTTTTTTTGGATTTCGTTACCGCTTATTTATAAAACGTTACCGCTTGGCGCGAATCCTAGATCCGCCACTGGTATGTATCACATTTTTATTGTGTCATCGATAAAATGAGTGTTTGGTGATGAAATTTCCATTCATAAGCAAGTAAAGATTGCTTATTCCCCAATAATTTATGTAACTGGTTGCTTTTTATGCCTGAACTGATAGAGCCAGTGACGGCTTTGATGGTGTGCGGGGAGGACCTCCGCACAAGGCCCGTGATTTCGAGGGGCACGCGATTTTTAAAAAAAAATCTGATATATATATATATATATATGTAATTTTTTTAAATAGTAAACACATATTAATTCCAATATAGGCCCATCTACAAATCATTTTTTATGGTTTAAAATTTAGCCCACTTGGCATTAGGTTTATTGAGCCCAATACTAATTTGATTTTTTTTTAAATAATAGTAAAACATTACGGAAGGGCACATTTTTTCAAGCTCGAACAGGGTACGTGAATTTTTAGAGACGCCTCTGCATAGAGCAAATATAGTGAGAAAGGTGGCCACGATGCTGCTTATATTTCACTTTGCTACTGGAATGTGAATTGAACACACTAATACAACCACCATAAGTGTATTCTAACAACTTTTATGGTAAACATTTTGTTAGCGTTCATACATTCTCGCATTTTGATATATATATTTATAGTGTCTATATGTTTTTCGACCTTATTAATTTAGAAATTGGTTTTATCAATATAATGCAACATTGTAGCCTATTGTGCTTATTTGTAATACATTTTTCCCCAATAGAGAGGTATTGTGAGAATACCGAAAATAATCACTTTCGTAGGAGTTTATACCTCGTTAAAAAAGACTATGCTCTTTTTGCTCATTTGCATTGGTTGTAACTTGTATCATTAAGGAATAATGGATTTTAATAATCTCAACTATTGCCCGTTAGCCGGCAAGGGTCTCAACTTCAAAAATTCCCACTGGCGGTCCCATCTTTTCACATATTGGCCTTCAACAAACCCTAACTAACAGAACCCTCTTCGGAAAAACTTTTTTGGCCGGAAAACTCAACATTTTCGTCTGAAACCTCTTTGTAACCTTATTACGCACCTTTAGTAACCTTTTCTAGTAAAAAGCCCAAATTAATAAGGTTGCCAGAAAACTACTTTTTCGCAGAAAAACTTCTTATTAGCCGGAAAACTCAACTTTTTAGCCAGAAAACTCAAAGTTTTCGCCCCAAACCTATTTGTTACCATAGATCAGACCTTTAGGAACCCTTTTTCCGACCAAAAACATATTTCCGGCGACCGGAGACTAACAGCGTTAGTGTTTTGTTAGTCAGGGTCCATTGAAGGCCAATATGTGAAAAGATGGGACCGGCAGTGGGAATTTTCAAAGTTGGGACAGTTGCCGGCCAACGGGCAATAGTTGAGATTATTAAAATCCATTATTCCTATCGTTAATGGGATGCTTATTTTATTTACATATAAGTATTTAAGGGTAATATTTGACATGTATGTGTAATATGTGCTTAAGCATGTATGCAACAATAATAATACTCATTCGTTCAGCCACGTAAAAAGGTGATTTTAACTTCTAATACAAACATCATGCATCAGGGTCCCTAATGTTACTACAGTGTAATATAACACAGTATGTCGCAAACAACTTAATGATGTTACGAGTTACGACACTCCTAATAAGTTTTTTTTTTTTTTTGGAAGATGACTTTCATTAACCAAACAACGCCAAGGCGGAAATAGCCCGGACAAAAAACACAAATTACATGAATTCAAAGTTACACCATTTCCTCCAATCTACCGTATCACTTTTATATCTATTCCTGTACCACAAGAATCCGTACGCTTTGACATCCGAAACGACTTCGACCACATTACAAATTTTGTTAGAAAAAAGCTTCTCATTCCGCGCCTTCCAAATCCTCCAACATGTAACTATAATAACACCTTTGAAGATGTTCCTCTTAATATCCGAACCAGGAATTTGTTTATGAAGATCTAACAAATCTTGAATCTTGAACGCATATATGCTAGGGACATTGCACCATTCAGAAATACCTTGCCAAACCCCATTAGAAAAAGCTCACCCGGTAAATAAATGATCTGTCGTTTCATCCATATCTTCACAAAAAATACAATGAGTGCTGTCTATATTTATGTTCCTTTGTCTCAGCGCAACTTTAGTTGGAATTCTATTCAATTCCGCTCGCCACAAAAAAATGTTACATTTGCTCGGAGTCCATTTGCACCAATCCAAAATATACCGATCCTCCGTTACAACATCAAGCGCTAACCCATCTTTTACATCAGAAACTGAGAAGTCACCATTCCGACCCGCACTCCACAACCATCTATCCTTCCTACCTGTCAAAACAGCCGAATACATCAGATCTGTGCAAACTGCAAGTTCTGATAATTCCTGATGCGACGAAGGCGCTCTCAACCATTCCCAGCAGCATTCTTCTGGACTCTCCCTACTACCGAGTCTACTCGCCACATTGATATTTTTGTTCTTTTCCAATCTAAATAGACTCGGAAATCTATCTTTCAGTTGTTCCCCAACCCATCGATCTACCCAAAAACGAACCGTCGCCCCATCACCTATCTCGCACCGCAATTTATTGAAAATACCCATACCATCAACCTTGATTTTACCTGCAGCTGTCACAAGCCGCTTCCATAGACCTGCTAGACGAGAATTAATTGGAATCAAATCCCATCTTCTAGTGGTCCCATGTATCGCCTCTATCGTTTTCCTCCACAGAGCATTGTTTTCGTTTTTGAATCTCCATATCCACTTAACAAGAAGAGCGTTATTATTATTGCTCAGCTTGCTAAGCCCCAAACCCCCATGTTTCTTGTCACAAGCAACCCTCTCCCACGCCACCCAATGCAATTTTTTTACCCCTTCACTCCCCCCCCCCCCCCCCCCCCACAGAAAACTCCTAATGAGCGATTCCAACTTACTTAACACCTTCACCGGCGCCTTAAATAATGAAAAATAGTATGTGGGTAAACTCTCCAGCACTGACTTTATAAGTGTCACCCGACCTCCAATAGATAACGAATTTGCTTTCCATTTAGATAAACGTCTTCTGAAAACATCCACAACCGGGTCCCAATTTGCCACTCTATTCATATTGGCTCCGACTTTAATCCCTAAGTAGATAAAAGGGATCTCTCCTGATCTACATCCCAAACACTCCGCCTTCATCTCTACCTCCTCTCTGTTTGTACCAATACCAAACAGTGTTGATTTATGAATATTTATTTTCTCCTAATAAGTGTTTAACCACACTAAATTGTGAACCATTACCGCCCTGTGGAATAAGTAGTATGCGATCCGAAATGTTGTACATCATATCCATCTTCAACCAATGTGATTACATATATTGTTTATAAGAGTTCTCGAATAAACAATTTCTCTCGAACAATAGTGTAGCTTATAAAACAAATAAGTTGAACTTCTCTCGTCAGCAGCCCCTAACCGTTGATCCTTTACAAATGCGTTAAAACGCCTTAGTTGCTGATACATGAATAAGCTGGTGCATAGAATTTAAACATGTGTTACATGTAGCGAAGACAGATACACAAGGTCAAGTGTATATGCGACCATTATATCAAATAACGTCTGACTATATAACTTATTATGATTATTAACACAGATATAGCATTCGAATCCAAAAAAAAAAAAAACCTTAAAACACATACTTAACTAACCAACGTAAGAGCTCGAATCAAGACTTGAAATACCAGCTCAAAACACAACCCAACAAAACTTGAAACACAAACGTAGCTAAACACAAACTTGAAACTCAAAACGCATTAAATTTATATCTCAAACTCATTTGTGTACTCCAGTTTCTTAATAAATCAAAACGAGTTCAAGAACAAATGAAACTCGATTCGTTTGCAACAAAACTAATTCTACAAAGTAGGTTTATCATCAATTTAAAACAACAAATGCACATAAATACCAAAGATTCATGGTCAAAAGAAGTGTTTTGGCTCGTATAACTGAATCAAATCTTAGTAGAATTTTCAGTTTTTCTTTTAGAACTTCAATGTACAACATATACTCTCCCAAAAAGGGAGGATTCTGCCATTTTGACCACCATTCTTCCTTTTACACACAAACTCAACACAAAAACAGTTCAGAAAGCTAAAGAGAGTCCATAAAATCAAGGCAAAATTTGTGAGTTAAGTTTAACTTTAACTTATACAGAGGGTTTGTACAAATGCGCTAAAAGCATCAAGAATAAGTAACCAACCCGGATTCTTGTTAAGAAACTGTTTCTCATAAAAGTTGTCCAGGTGGCAGCATAGAGCTTCTTGAGCCACGTAGTTTCTTACATCTACGGGTCGGGCCATCAGATTGGCTTCTAAGTACCCGTAACTCCTTTTTCTTCCGGAATTTTACTCGTGTGGTTACTATTCTCAGATGGGCTAACCACCCCATTCTTTTCATGACCCGACGTTTCATCAATGGCGGGTGTACTGCTTGTCGGTTTTTTAGACGGTAATGCCGCATGACTTAAAGTTGAGCATAATGTAGCAAATAAACTTTCTTTTGATTTAGGGTTTTTCCCTACTAGACGATGTTTTTTTACCAAGTTGGGATCTTCTTTTGCGGCCATAAGTTTTCTTTTTAATCTAAATTCTAGACTTTTTTCGTCTTCTTCGAGTTTTTCCGACTCTTTTTTCGGTGGTGGTTTGTAGTCTTCATCATCGTCGTCGTCTTCGTAATCAACTAGTCCACCACCAACCCTTGAGCATAGAAACAAATTTTAACCGAGATAAACTAATAATGTCAAACTAAAGGCTATTAATTAATAATTATTAAACTAAATACCTTAATGACGGAGAGCTGGCATCGGTTCCACTTGATGTAACGGGTTTAGCGCGTATCTGTGTGGTACGAGGTGTTGATGCGGACGCCGAATCTTCTTCGTCACTGTCAACGTACCGAAATTCAGCCAAATAAATAGGTCAGTATAGGTTTGAGTCAAAAGGGGTAATTGTGTATAAATCAAAACGGGTCGTTTGTCCATCGTTTTACTTATGAATGATTGATGTCAAATATGATTTTAAACTAGATTATTTCAATAATAATCTAAGAGTAAAATGCCATTTTCGTCCCTGAGGTTTGGCCGGTTTTGCGACTTTCCTCCAAAGGTTTGTTTTTCCGCATCTGGATCCAAAAGGTTTGAAATCCTGCTATTTTCATCCGGATCGTTAACTCTGTCTACCCATTTTTCTCCATTAAGTCAGGGGTATTTCCGTCTTTTTTATTAACTTAGAGGGCAATTCGGTCTTTTTGCTTTATGTACAAGCATTTAGCATAAATAATGTACAAATACTTAAAAGACCGAATTGCCGTTTAAGTTAACAAAAAAGACGAAAACACCCCTGACTTAACAAAGAAAAATGGATGGAATTAACGAGCAGGATGATAATGGCAAGATTTCAAACCTTTGGATCCTTTTGAATCCAGATGCGAAAAACAAACCTTTGGACGAAAGTCGCAAAACTGACCAAACCTTAGGAACGAAAATGGCATTTTACTCCCAATCTAGTTTATAAAAAGTAATTTAAGAGGTTCTATGCATAAATCATATGCTTTTAAAGATAATGGATTTAGAAAATAAAATGGCAAGATTACCTATCCTTGTTAAAATAATCCTCCTCTTCTTTCTCCAAAACACGTTCTTCTACACGTCTTCTAGAATCTTCTTCTTTTTGGGTCTGATCGTATCTAACTTTGAGAGATTGAATGGACGGTAAGCTGTCAAATTTGACCAACCGATCCCAAAATGTTTCAACTAAATACTTTAGTAGTATCTTCAAATTTTCCTGTATGAAGTTCATTGTGTTATTAAACATTTAAACCACTTGCTACCAACCATATGCCATATAAATAAGGCTGCAAATGAACTGAACGTTCAGCGAACAGTTCGTGAACTGTTCAGTGGGAAGTTTGTTTGTGTTCATTCGTTTCATAAATGAACGAACACAAACAAGAAATTTTGTTCGTTTGGTTAAATGAACAAACATGAACAGAGGCCACATTCATTCATTTACGTTCGGTAACGTGTTCGATAGTTCCTTATTGTTTTTAGTTTTTATAATTTATTTAAATACATCGAAATTCCGACAAATAAAATATTTAATAAGTATCAATCTATTATGTATTCTGTTCATGAACGTTTGTTTGTGTTCGTTTGTTTCCATTTGTGTTCATGAACGTCCGTTTGCGTTCGTTGCCTAAAATTAACAAACGAGCACGAACACGTTTATTTCCTTAACGAAGGAACACGGACATAAAATACCGTTCGGTAAGTGTTCATGAATAGTCCGTGAACACATATATTTCCTTCACAAACGAACACCAACAAGGTCTTCTTCATGTTCGTTCGGTTCGTTTGCAGCCCTACATATAAATAATTCGGAACATAATAATAAAATAAAAAATAAGAAAGTGAATATACCTTACGGATATGCTCAAAAAGCTCAAGAACTGCAGAGTTCAATAAATTATAGCGATTTCCATTACTGACAAAAGCATCAATAATCGGTCTAAATACGTTGTTTTTAGCAATATAACTCGCAAGATGTTCATCCTGTAAAACATGATTAAATTATAATTATGTCATGAAGTCGATTTCGATGGAATTCCAAATGCAGAAAACATGTACTTACATTATGTGAGATTAACGTTCGAATAAACCGAACAGCTGCAACTACCAGATATTTTTCCCTTCTTCGAGTCAGATATAAAACTTTATCTAAAACACCGTTAAGCAAGAAGTTGCACCTGCAAACCAAACAAGAAAGTTGCATTCATATACATGCCAGCCAAACAGTAGTGATTTTAAGAGTATTGTGCATTTTACGTCCTTCAAGTTTGACCCAAATTACAGGCGTTGTCTTTTAACTAACGAAATTACACTGGATGTCCTATATGTTACTGTTTTTTTATCAGGAGGTGTCATTTTTCCCTAACCTAGTTAATTATTTCTATTACCTTTGAACATGTGCCACTCACATGAGGGCATAATGGTTATTTTCTCTCAATAACTAAAACAAAATTAAATAATAATAATAATAATATATATTAACAACAAAATGAGTGACAATGACCATTATGCCCTTACGTGAGTGGCACTTGTCAAGAGTTAACAAACAAATTAACTGGGTTAGGGCAAAAGGACGCCGTCTGATGAGAAACAGTAACATAAATAACATCCAGTGCAATTTCGTTAGTTAAAGGACAGCGCCTGCAATTTGGCTCAAACTTAGAGGGCATAAAATGTAATTCACTCTGATTTTAGTGATCATTTCATTATTTAGGGGTCAAATAGAGAGAATATTGGAGTACTTTATTCTATAAGGATGGTGAAGAACGCAGAAGCATAAAAGATCGCATATGTTCAATAGTATTTCCGGCTTTGCACTCGTTTGAGATCCATGATTTCCGTTTATATTCTTGCAAGATGATGTTATAACATTGATTAATTGGTCCAAGTGCCTCTCGTAGAAGATTTCAACGATCGCTTCTCTCTGCAACAAATTTATTACAATGTAAGTCGAACTGTAGAAGTCGAAAGAATATAAAATGAAATGAAGTACATAATAACTGCCACCTGTCCAGCTGAAGAAAACGAATCTAGAAGACTTCGAATTATTTCAAGAAACTGGCAATGCATATCATTCCCGAAATCTGTAAGCATCCCTTTCACCTGTAAAAAAAATTCCCGTGTAAATAACAATCAAACTACAAGAAAAAGGTCATACGGGTTGAAACTTGAAAGTCACCTAAACTCCTAAAGTGTATTTTTTATTGCCTAAAACACCCTAAATCATCTTATTCAAAATAAAACTTAAAGAGTAAATTAATATTCAAAATAAAACTTAAAAGAGTAAAATGCCATTTTCATCCTTGAGGTTTGGCCAACTTCGCAACTTTCGTCCAAAGGTTTGTTTTTCCGCATCTGGATCCAAAAGGTTTGAATGTTTGCCATTTTCATCGGCCCGTTAATTCCATTTATTTTTCTCCGTTAAGCCATGGGTATTTCCGTCTTTTTTGCTAACTTAAGAGGCAATTCGGTCTTTTTCACTTTATGTATAAAGACCGAATACATAAAGTGAAAAAGACCAAATTGGCCCTTAAGTTAGCAAAAAAATCCGGAAATACCCCTGACTTAACTGAGAAAAATGGATGGAGTTAACGAGCCAGATGAAAATGGCAAGATTTCAAACTTTTTGAATCCAGATGCGGAAAAACAAACCTTTGGACATAACTGACCAAACCTCAGGGATAAAAATGGCATTTTACTCTAAAATAAAACTTAAAAATCAATAACTATTTAAAAATGAAACAAAAAATGGTTTTAGGTCAACACAACACAACCTAGCCCGGCCCATTTTTTCGACCTCTAAAAATACCATACATGTCTCACATACCAGAAGGCCGAGTAACGGGACACCTTCTTTCCGACCAACATAAGAACGTAACATGGCTGGATCCTGGTTCACAGAAAACATGAGGATGTCTGTCCTGCATCCATAAGATTTTTTATCTACCAAAGTATTAATTTAATTCGCGTGCCACTTACAATAAATTAAATAAATAAATAATAACATTGAGTTGTACACAAATTGATTACCCAGTTAGTACAAGCTTCTTATCGTCACTTTGTAATATATTGGTAATGACACCATATAGGTCTTCATTCACTAGATCTCTATAAGCATATAAACTCAAACCCTTATTAGAAGATCAGGATTCGTTACGTTTAAAAAAAGGAATCAATATACAATATACATACCTAAATAATCGGAGTTGTTGGACCATTTGCAAGCTCTTGATTAGGCTACAAAACTCTTGTAAGAAAAATACCTACACATTGACGAGCATATGTCACAAATAGCAGTGACAAAAAGAGTCGTGAATATAACATTAAAGATGCGAGTCTCTTGATTGTGCGCGATCGCAATCGATTGCTCGTATATCATCCTCGGTCCTCCCGTAAATAAAATTAACGTGTTTTCATTACTACTACTGAGATGTGTATTATTATCCGAGGCTAATAGCTAAACTTTGAACAAGATATATATATATATATATATATATAGGGGATGATCATGAGAAAGCTAAAAAACTCCAAAAAAAAAAAAACTTAAAAGACCCAATTTTTTTAAACATTTTTGGCTATAAACCTAGTTTTTTAAGATACCAAAAAAAATTGAAAAAATAAATAAAAAATAATTGGTATTACACATGTGCAACACTACAAAAAACCTAATCCCCACCCCCAAAAAAAACCTAAAAACTAAACCCTAAACTTACCCCCCACCCTCCCTCAAAAACTTAAACCTAAAAAGTAACAGTTACTTTGTGAAACAGTCCTAAACATATTAGAGCATCCACAATAAGGAAGACCAAAAACACTCAAAACATGCCTAGTTAGCTGCCACATCTAAAAAACATTCATTCTTCAAAAACATCAAAAATCCACCCAATAAATCTAAAAACATCTCCACATCATCACCTTTTTTTAAAAACTTCAACAAATAATCTCTCTGTAGTCTATATCTATATAATATATAATTAAAAGAACAAGGGGGCCCACCGTTTGGTTGTTTTTAGTCATTTTTGTAGGGAAATCAATTCATAAAAACGCAGCACAAAAACAAGGTGCACAATAACTAAAAATGGATGATGTGGAAAAACCACAATTGTGAAATGAGAGTAGAAGTCCCTAAAATTAGGTTAAAATGATACACAGGTAAATACAAAATTACCCTACGACAAAATAGTTTTATTGGTGCTCGTATGGACAGATTATCTGAACTTGATTATTGGACCTCTATATGATCAGAAAATCAGAAGCAGTATACGTTTACGGTTTATCCGATCTAACATTAAAATTGATCAATACGGCTTAACGTCAGAATAACCATGTGAGCAGTCAATAATGAACATAAAACTTCTGAAGAACTTCAATAATAAAAAGCAGCAAGAAGCGTAAACTTACCAAATTTCTTTTGGAATCAGGGGACGTAGTAGGAGATTTTAACCTCGCAAACAATTCCTTAATAAATGTGGGATCATCTTTCAATAAAGTGACAACCTGACCAAAATAAATAGATAAATAGATATTGGATAAATACAAAAAAAAATCAAGCCTATAGCATATAGTAATAAATACTAAGATATTACATACTAACCATTCCATTATTTGAGTGAATCATAGAATTAAGGCTTGCAATCGTAGCCTCATCCAAAACCCTAGGCAGCACGGCATCCTAAAAATAACATACATGAAAATTCCATAAAAATAGTTTAACACTGGAACCACTAGTAATCTAAGAGCACAAATTACAGTTCTAACCTTCAAATAACCGATTCTGTATGTCTGATGTATCTTTGACAAAGTTAGGTTATCTTTAATTGGTATGGCCTACATGAGTGAACACTGAAGTTACGTATTCAACTACAAAAAGATTAAAAGAGCATTCAATAAATTAAAGGTAAGAACCGATACCTCCTTGAAGACAATGTGTTCTTTGAGGATGTTTCTATGATTGACATGAGGTGTTTCCAGGTCATCTGTAGACCCAACAAAAAGCAGTTGACCATAAGTCAGCTTTCTAAAGAAAGAAATAAGGAATTTAAAACAGAAACTTACATTCAAGACATCCAATAATATCCATGATTAAATCGTCGCCGAAAATTTTCTCAAAGATTTGCGGACTGTTGAGTAGAACTGCAATAAGGAAAAATAGAAACTCATTAACTTTAGAAACGAAAATGTGAAATGAATTCTTGAAAATGAACGGGTATTAACTGATCCCTTTGACAATTTTGTATATCATGTGAAGGCCTTCCTTGTTTTCCAAATCTTCACATACTCTAAACAAATCCATCAATTTCGGAAAGAAATTTTGCTGTTCACGTCATTGATAAATAAATAAAGATTACTACTAACTGTAATGGAAAATTATCATTACAATTGTTATATTGTTTTTGTGTAATAACTAATAATAATAGCACACCTCATGCAGTATGAGCTCCGTTACACATAACTGATCTGTAACACTACTGTCAACCACAACCTGCAACACAAAAACCAATCAACACCATACAAAAAAATAAATAAAAACATAAAGTCAACCCTGAACCTTGAGTATTTTAGGAAGTGTTGACAACTCTACTGCAGGCAACTCCCGTAACTCATTGTTAGTCCCATGATATGTCTCATCTACAAAAACAAATCAACTCACATGTCATCATGAACATTAATATCTAAAATACATTTTATAAAGAGTAGATTACTATTATGGCCCCTAAGGTTTAGTCAGTTTAACCCTTTCAGCCCAAAAAAGAATCTTTGGACATATCAGACCCTGAGGTTGCATTTTGTAACGATTTTGGCACCTAACGCTAACTTCGTTACTTTTTATGTTAGTGTAAGAGTATTTTGGTCCTTTTACACCTCATGGGTTCTTTATGTAAATTTCAATTTACAAAGTTTTTTTTAATGTAAGGAGCTACTTGTATAATTTACTGTTTACATACATAAACAACCCTTGAGGTGTAAAAGTACTAAAATATCCTTACACTTAACAGAAAAAAGTAACAGAGTTAGTGTTAGGGGCTAAAACCGTTATAAAATGCAACCTCAGGGTCTGATGTCAAAAGATTCATTTTTGGGTCGAAAAGGTTAAAATGACTAAACCTCAGGGACCAAATTAGTAATATACTCTTTTAAAGATTAAATCATAAATACTTACTGCGGATAGTGCTAAAATGCAGATTGCGCTGCACATTGCATATATTATCCCTGTGTAAAACAAAATGTTAACTAATAGTCTAATACAACAATCATATGAATAAAAAAATACTCATAACGGAAGAAACACATAAAAAGGGTCGATTTATTTAGTACCATATGTACGAGCAGCCTGTGGTCTCTTGAAAGCTAAGAGCTAGTTCACTTGAATACTCAACATCCCGCCATGAAATTATTGTGTCTGAATATGACATGTAATAATCTCGTAAAAAAATGTCTGTGAAAACTACTTGAAATGCATTAATTAATTAAAAAAAGATACCTTCTTGCTTCCGATATATATCATCGGAGCAAATACGGTGCACAAGCAATGTTTCATTGTCTTCTTCATCAATGACAAACAAGCTCAAATCTTCAGACCTCTATTGTATAAACAGAATGAAAATTGCGTAAGATAAATTCAGAAAATAATTTTTTTTGTCACAGACGTACAAAATGAACTTTAAAAAAAGACCTCAAAATAGTCAATGGTGACATGGCCTGTCCCTTGATCATCCCACTTTCCATCATCATTGAGTCGGTATACCTTGACACGCTATCGTTTATGATATTCAACGGTCAGTATGGATTGCATATGGAATACATTTAATATTATCGATCACAAAGAACAGTAAAAAAACTAGAGGTATAACAATATAAGCAAAACAACATCCGTATTTTTCAAATATTATCCGTTTCAGTACAATGATTCTTCTTTCTTAAAATACCTTCTGTTAGAATTTTCATAGTCGTGTACTTTAGATCATGAATATACCTCTCATCATCAAATTTTACTATAATCCTTATTCATCAATAATTCATCAGGGCAAATTCATCAAATTGATGTTTTCGTTTACTAAATTTGGAGTGGAAACAAATAATGTATTAATTAAATAACAATAATATTGTGACTTGAGCAATAAGGCACAAACACAATTATCATAAAATTTACTACTAATATGCTCCAAAATCTGTACTTAAACTTCTCAAAAACCAAGACTGTCATTGAGCTCATAATTGTCATAAAAATCTTCTTCAACTTGAGTAACAAAATCTAACAATGAAAATTCAAGTTCAACTAATTTCACATAACAACCAACTCAATTCACCCAAATACTCCTCAATATATAACTAAATTAAACAACCGAACCTGCATCGAACTGTTCGAAGCAGCCAACTTTTCCGGTGCTCCCATCGCAACAACAAAAACTATAACCATACCATACTAGTCTTACTAACATCAATAATTATCAACCTAAGTAACCTACTTCCCAATGCAGATACAACTAATTTCAAATAACAACTAACTCAATTCACCCAAATATCTCCACAATCAACAAACAATAACCCAAAATCACCTCCAAAACACAACAAAAACTTCAACACAATAACATAACCAACAAAACTGAAAGAAAACAAATTAAACAACCGAGCCTGCATCGAACTGTTGTTCGAAGCAGTTATAGCTTCTCCGGTGCTCCCATAATTACTCAATTACGTCAGCAAATACTCAAACAAATCACGACAATGAAAACTATAACTATACCATAATAGTCTTACTAACATCAATAAATACTCAACCTAAGTTACCTACTTCCCAATGCAAATTCAACTAACTTCACATAACAACTACATCAATTCACCCAAATATCTCCACAATACACAACAACAACTTACATCAACAAATAACAAGCCTAAAATACCTTCAAATCAAAACAATAGCATCAACAACAAAATTAAACAACCGAGCCTGCATCGAACTGTTGTTAGAAGCAGCTAGCTTCTCCGGTGCTCCCATAATTACTCAATTACGTCAGCAAATACTCGAACAAATCGCGACAATGAAAACTATAACTATACCATAGTAGTCTTACTAACATCAATAAATACTCAACCTAAGTCACCTACTTCCCAATTCAAATTCAACTAATTTCACATAACAACTACATCAATTCACCCAAATATCTCCACAATACACAACAACTTACTACCTTCAAATCAAAACAATAGCATCAACAACAAAATTAAACAACCGAAGCTGCATCAAACTGTTGTTAGAAGCAGCTAGCTTCTCCGGTGCTCCCATAATTACTCAATTACGTCAGCAAATACTCGAACAAATCGCGACAATGAAAACTATAACTATACCATAGTAGTCTTACTAACATCAATACTTACTCAACCTAAGTTACCTACCTCCCAATGCAAATTCAACTAATTTACACAACAACTAACTCAATTCACCCAAAAATCCCCACAATCAACAAACAATAACCCAAAATCACCTCCAAAACAAAACAACAGCCTCAACACAATAACATAACCAACAAAACTAAAAGAAAACAAATTAAACAACCGAACCTGCATCGAACTGGTGTTAGAAGCAGCTAGCTTCTCCGGTGCTCCCATAACAACTCAATTACGTCAGCAAATTCTCGAACAAGTCGGAACAATACGAGCCGTGGTGAATTGGGGGTGAAATTAGGGTTTTGTGATGTGGAATTGAGAGGAGGATTAAGAGGAAGAAGGAGGAAAGTGGAGGTATAATAGAGGAATGTAATAAAGTAGAGAAATTGGAGTACGAAGAAACCCTAAATCGCCATTGACGTTGCAGAAAAGCCCTCTTTTTTTTTCTCTCTCTATGTTGTTCTTGAATGAATGCTTTTATTTTCCCTCATGTGTGAAAAAGTTTCCGTGCTCAACTCTGCTTGCTTGCTTGCTAATAATAACAACTAGTGATATTTCCCCGCGCTTCGCGGAGGAATTCGGCCGATATCTGTTCGGTTCGTTATGTTATCAGCACTCGCTATAGTAATCGAAAGAAAAAACCTTATATCGATCGAAAACAATAAAAACGAATATCGGTACCAATGTTTTTTAGTTGATACCAGTTTGGTTAGCTTACATTCTATGCTTATTTTTTTAACATTGCCATATAAACTTTATTGAAAACGGCTATCGTGACACTATCTTACCAATCCAAATCAACAAAGACTGAGTTGTTCGGTACCATTATTTATTTTTATTTTGCTTTCAATTAGCTTAAATCGTATCGCTACCATACCGTACCGAACCGAACAACATCGATACATGTATGTATTATTTTTATGATTTTTTGTTTGATAACAGATATCGTGCCGCTATCGTTATATAACTTGATTATATTTAAATTTAAGTAATGGTAAAAATAATTGGTTTAATATATATTCAATATTGAACACTCATTTGAAAATTAAAAAATAAAATAAAATAAGAAACCACTACTATTATTGAATGGTACTATTCATTAGGGAGGAAATAGTATTCATATAAAAAAACATAGGTAGCAGTACCAGTATTCATTTTTATGGTTTTTGGTTTCGAAGTTTTTTCATGTATACAACTCTCCTAAGTGCATGTATCGTACCGGTAGTGTAGTAAACCGAACCAATACCGATCCAAGCTTGCGGTAACGTACTGTCGAATGTTAAAAAATTAAACTTTTTAAGTAAGAATGAAAGAATAAAAAACTATTAAAATTAAAAAATTACTTTAAAACTCGGAGTTATTTTAAGTTCAAATAAAGTTAAATAATAATTAAATTAAAATACTATTAAAATTTAAAAAACAAATACTTAAAAAATTATAGTTTACTATTCATCACCACTTTAGTTTAATATGTATATATATATATGTATATATATATATAATATAATAATAATAATAATAGTAATAATAATAAATGAAAAAATTAAAATAATAATAATAACATTAATAATGCTAAATGAAAAAATATTGTGGGGATTTATGTAAAGTGGCCCTAAAGTTATACTTTAAATAGTTGGTCCTTGTATTTCAGGCGGAGCATTCTTTATAACAACCGATACGAGGCATCTTTATATCAATTGATACGAGGTAGAGGCATTCGTTATGTACTTGGTATTACTAGAATGTGAGATTTCCCTAACGCGTTACAAACACACTCATCATCCTCGAATACGTTTGACTATGAGATTTGCACTATTATCTGAATGGCATTGGAGTAATAGTTGTTAAACCCAAAATCATCCCTCGGAGTGGTGGAATTGAATGGTTCAAGTTGGACCGCTAACTGGTGTACTGAATGGTTTTTGGACTTGGCAGTTGAACGAGCAGACAGCAAACCAAGTCGGTCATGATTTAACGTATTGGGTCATGTCGCACCAAAATTGGTTGAAGACATTTATTGGATTTTGATTTATAACGTTTGAAATGAAAAAACTTGTTTGTTTGAACATCATAGGACAAATGAAACATTTATTAATAATATGTTTTAGTCTTTATATTCAAACATCGTGGACCCATAATAGATATATCAACTTATCTACCGTACTAATTATGATATATTTATGTACGGTAGGGGGAACCCGAGCGTTACGACAGAGTCGATAACTTGCAAAGTTGTAATCGTTTTCCGTTTATTTATCAATTGTTTAGGTTATTTAAGTTTTGAGTTATTTACATAGTTAGTCTCTGTGGTTTACACAAAATAACAATCTAATGTACTAATAGTTTAAAATCACATCCTGGGGTACTAACTTTCTATTTTTTAACATGTGAGGGTATTAACGTTAATTCCCTGTTAACTATTAGTACCTTAGATTATTAGTTTGTGTAAACCACATGGACTAACTATGTAATTAAAACCCTCACATGTTAAAAAATGGAAAGTTAGTACCCCAGGATGGGATTTTAAACTATTAGTACCTTAGATTGTTACTTTGTGTAAACCATAGGGACTAACTATGTAATTAACTCTTTAAGTTTTGAATTACCTAAAAGAGTTATTAATAGTTATAACCATTTTGTGAACTGTGTCATATATACCAATAGGGAAATGTTCAAATAAAAATCTCTTTTAACGCGAAAACTCGAAAACTAACTAAAAAAGCCTAAAAAACATACCAATGCCTCAGGCATGAGTTAAAATTTTATGTGGGACCTACCACCCACTTCATCTTCACCACCACCACCACCACTGTCGCCGCCGCCGCCGCCACCACCACCGCCGCCACCACCACCGCCGCCGCCGCCACCACCTTTAACAATATCTTAAAGAGAAAGGTCGGTGGGACCTTTCTTTTTAAACCTTCACCTTTTAATACATGTACATACTAACCCTCAACCTTTAACAACTTTTCTTTTTTAACCTTCAATATATGACAACCTTCATATATTGTGATAATAGAGTTTTTTTTAACCTTCAATATATGACAACCTTCATATATTGTGATAATATAGTAATTTATATGAAGCCTAATAATAATTGTGATTATTAGGTAATGATTATTATTAGGCTTCATTAAATTACTGTATTATCACAATATATGAAGGTTGTCATATATTGAAGGTTAAAAAAGAAAAGTTGTTAAAGGTTGAGGGTTAGTATGTACATGTATTAAAAGGTGAAGGTTTAAAGAGAAAGGTCCCACCGATCTTTCTCTTTAAGATATAGTTAATGTCATTTTAGTCATGTGGTATGGTCATTTTGACAGTTTAGTCTAAAGGTTTGAAACGTTATCATTTTAGTCCAAATAGTTTAAAGCGTTGCCATTTTAGTCCACTGGGTTAGCTCTGTCCATTTTTTCTGTTAGCTAGAAGGGTAATCCGATCATTTTATATGGTCGAATTGCCCTTCTAGTTAACAGAATTACATATAAAATGACCGAATGCCCGTCTAGTTAACAGAATAAAAGGATGAAGCTAACTCAGTGAACTAAAATGACAACGTTTGAAACTATTTGGACTAAAATGGCAACGTTTCAAAATTCAAACCTTTGAATTAAATTGGCAAAATAACCATACCACATGACTAAAATGACATTTGACTCTTAAATTTAGTTACAACTGACAAAAAATGGCATCATGATCATATGCTACGGATTGATCAAAGAAATTTGTTGTGGACCTCATGACCCACCTGCCCCCTTCTTTTATTCTTTTTTGAAAAAATTACACGTTTTGTTCTTTATCTTTATAACACTTATCAGACGGTGTCCTTTTTAACGAATTTTGACAAGTTTTGCCCTTTACAAGGAATTTTATTGCAAGTTTTGTCCTTTAGGCCTAACCCAGTTAGATTTTCTTGTTAAATCTTGTCACCCAAGGGTATTTTAGTCTTTTTACCCATTATTACCCGCGCAGCGGGGACATAAGTTATGCGTGTATACCTCTCCGATAACATGATTCTTGTATCCATATTGGGTAAGCTAACGGGTCATACCAGGTTCGGGTAATAGCGCATTAGTGGGTGACAACAATAGGTTAACCCATTTACAAACCTACTATAGGGCCGTTTCAACGTTTTATCTCCCAGTGCCAGTGGCAATAAACAACAAAAACCAATGCATCAAAAAATCATAATTAAGCTTATTTTCATTTCTGTAATAGCTTATTTCACATGGGTGAATCCATGTAATACTTTTTAACTACCAAGTATAATGTATATGTTATAGTCAGCCCCAGAACTTCAATACCATAATTGACATATATACTTTACATATATTACTTTAATACACCTTATCACCAAAAAAAGTTCTCGACAGATCAATAAATCGACTCAACTCATGTTCCGCGCCAAAATCTTAACCAAGTCACCCAAGTTTGCAACCATCGAGAACCGGTTGTTATCGTCGGGGAGTTGGTGACCTTACCGGAATCACCACCAGACCATTCCAACATTACTACAAATTTAACCCAATCGTTTAATAGAACTCTGAATCAAATAACATGTTGAACAAACAAATTACATGTACTTCAAATTGATAAAATCCAAAAAGTGTACAATAAAACTTAAATAACCCAATTAAATGAAAAATGAATTCTGAAGCCTTTAAATTACTTAACACAACAAAAACGAATACCAATAACTCAGTCACGGTCATCCCTGTTGGGAAAAAAAATCAGTCGATCACAACCAAAAAAACAACCACACTACCGATTGACATAAAACACACTACGTCAAAGGATTGGGTGGCTACCTACTTAGATTGCCTCCAATGCGCACTTGAAGGGGATGCATTTGATGATGTGGAGGATGCATTTGTAAATGAAGCACTGGAGTTGATAGCATTTAAGAGGGTTTGCACGTAGGGAAGTGCACACACATGCAGGAGAGAAGGTAAAGGTGGGCCCTGAATTATTAATATATGCATGTGAAACATCCCAACCCACACCCGAAACACCCCTACCCACACCCGAAACACATATGTTTTGTATAATTAATACCCACCCACCCGAAACATCCCTACCCTCCACCCGAAATACCCACCCAAAACACCCTACCCTCCACCCGAAATACCCACCCGAAACCCCTACCCACACCCGAAATAATTATTTATTTAAATTATTTTTACTTGATTCAAAACATATTATTTAAATATATTTATTTATTTAAATATAATGTTTAAATACCCACCCGAAACCCCTACCCACACCCGAAACAATTATTTTTATGTATTTTCTTTTTTATGTAATGCAAATTTAATTTTTATTTATTTTTAGCTTCTTTTTTTATTTTATATTATTTAAATATATTTTTACAATTATTTATTAAAAAAATTTTAAGATTACAAATTAAATGTTTTTAAAGAAAAATAGAAAAAGAAATGGTGATGTGGATGAGAGAGGATGCATGTGGGAAAGATGGGTTGGAGTTAAAAAGAGGAGAGAGAATGCATGTGGGAAAAATGGGTTAAAAGCTGATGTTGCAGTGATGACTAGGATGCATGTAGTAAATGCAGCCTCTTTCATTGCGTACAGTCTTAGAGGTTTGTTTTACGTCAAAAAGAGTCCAACTGTTTTGTCATTTGAAGCACTATTTCAAGATTTGTTTTACATCAATCAACTCATATCTTAGTTCTGATCTAAAGCCCTAATACATTAGTTTGATAATTCAAAAAAGAGTTAAATGTCATTTTCGTCCCTATGGTTTGGTGAAAAATGGCACTTTAGTCTAAAATAAATCGCGTCAGTTCCGTCCTCAACATTTTTAAAACGTGCCTTCAGTCCAAAAAGATAACGTGCCCTTTAAAACGTTGAGGAGGACGGAACTGCAGGGCGTTATCTTTTTAGACTGAAGTGTCCCGTTTCAAAGATGTTATCAAGTAATCAAAAAATAAACTGATATCAAGCAATATCATCATTGATAGGCGATAGCATAGTAAAAAAGAAATAGAGTAAACTGCCATTTTGGTCCCTGTGGTTTGGGCATTTTTGCCATTTTAGTCCAAATATCAAACTTTTTAAATCTGGGTTCATGTGGTTTCACTTTTATTGCCATTTTAGTCCAAAATCCAAAAACCCTCTATTTTGACTGTTGAAAGCTGATTGTTTTGTTTTTTTGTTTAGGGGCATTTTGGTCATTTTAATTTTATTATAACATATTAACTAATTAAAATAATAAAACTAAATAATCTCCATATAAGTCCAAACGTAGTGGGGCGGCATAATTGGGCGGTATGCCCTCATAGCGCCGGCATAGCGCCGGAACACCGCCACGGAGGGCGCCATCAGTCGGAAAAATGGGGGAGGCGCGATGTGTATCGCGGCGCCATGCTGCTTGTTTGTTTTCCCTCCACTCACACAGACATATATATATACATATATATGTATAATTTAAGGGTTTATTTAATTAATTGGGTAATGATGAGGTAGGGACGTTATGACTACGGGCTTAAATGCATAAGGCCCTATAACGCCCACACGCTGACGTGGCGCGCCACGTGTCGCATAACGCCCACAAAGGGGCGTTATGACTACGGATGGCCTAAGCAGCAGATGTTCATCTTCCCCAACACCAAACCCTAACCTTCTCCAAACACTGGCATCTTCTCGAAACATAAGACAGATCCCACCCCTCTTCTTTCTCTTTACCTCAAAAACCCTACCACACGCCACCAAACCGTATCCCTCTCATCTTTCTCTGTCTCTCTAAGAAACGGCACAATGGGTTCGGTGGTGGTGGCTGGTTTTGATGAATGGTGTTGAGGTGGTCGCAGCAAGATCGGTGGTGGTGAAGGGGAGACGATGGTATGGGTGTACGGTGGTGGATGAGAGACAGTGGTGTAGGTATACAGTTGCGTTACCACCGGAGGTGTTATTCCGGCCAGAATAGCTTCGCTTCCTAAGCTACAAGTTATTTCACTCTCGAATAATAATCTCACCGGTTTAATTCCGGCGTCTATGTTTTGTAATGTTTCGGTTGATAAACCGTCTATACGGAATGTTCAGTTAGGGTTTAATGCGTTTACGGATATTATTCCTCTTGTGTCTGGTAAATGCTTTAGTGTTTTGCAAGTTTTGGATCTTCAACAGAATCAGATTCATGGTGATTTTCCGTTGTGGTTGACTGATTTAGCTACATTAACGGCTTTAGATGTTTCTGGTAATCGTTTGTCTTGTGAAATTCCTGGTGAGATTGGGAGGTTGAAGCTTATGGAAGAGTTGAAGTTGGCGAATAATTTGTTATCCGGTTTGTTTCCTAGTGAAATTAAGGAATTGTTTAACTTAAAGAGTTTTGAATCTTGAAGGGAATTTGTTTTCTGGTGAGATTCCTAAGTTTTTAAGTGAGTTAACGGGGCTTAAGATGTTGTATTTGGGTGGGAATCGGTTTAATGGTAGTGTTCCTTAGAGTTTTAGCAATCTTACGCAGCTCGAAACGTTGAGTTTGAGAGGTAATATTCTCAGAGGATCGTTGCCGGAAGATTTGATGTCAATGAACGTTGCCGGAAGATTTGATGTCAATGGAAGTGGTGGTGGTCATCTGCAGATGAGAGTTTGTCTTTAAAAAAAAAATCTACAGATGAGAGAGAGAGAGAGGGGGTTGGGGCTGGTTTCATTTTTTTTATTTTTAATTATACTATACTACATTTACAAGTGTCGGCTGTGGGCTTTGATTGGCCAACATGGGCGGCTGGAAATTTTGGTTTTTTTTTTTTTTTTTTTTTTTTTCTTTCTGTTTTGCCCGTACCTCAATCTAAAATTACGGTTTTGTCTCCAGCTAAAAATTACGATTTTGCTCTCAAGTGAAAATTACGATGCTCTCAAGTGAAAATTACGATTTCGTCTGCCACTCTCCCATTGGACCAACCAGTTTATTATTTTATATCCATTTTAAAATGACGGTTTTGCCCCCCAGCTCAAAATAATATAACGTTTTTGTCCCAAATAAATATATGTTTTTTCCCCCAGCTAAAAATTACGATTTTGCCCTCAGTTAAAAAATGGTATTTTTCCCCGTTAAAAAAATTACGATTTCGCACTCAGTTGAAAATTACGTTTTTCCCCCCTTCAAAATAAAATGATGCTTTTGCCCCAAACTAAAAAATACGATTTTGCCGTCGGTTCAAAATAAAAATGTGCTTTTGCCTCCAGCATAAAATTACGATTGTGCCCGTAGTTCAAATTTATATTACGCTGTTAACCTAGGTGCAAAATTATGAATTTCTCCCTATTAAAATTCCAAATTTCCCCCCCCCCCTTCAAATTTACAGTACTGCCATCACTTTAGCTTTTGGCAATTTACGATTTTACCCCAGTAAAAAAATACAACTTTCCCTCAGTTAAAAATTACAATGTTGCCATTGTTTTAGTTTTTTTTATCAAAAATATAAAAGTGCTTTTTTTTATTTGGTTGACTCGATTTAGTTGTTTTTCGTGTCAATGAGCTGCTGCCTAACCCTCGCTCATTATTCGTGCACCGCCCCGCAACGCGGGCGGGGCATCTAACTAGTTTAAAACAAAATCACATAAAAAAGACATAAAAAGACGATTTTGCCCCTGAGAGAGAGAGGGGGGGTTGGACCTAATTTCACTTTTGGACGAAAATGACAACAAAAATGAAACCACAGAGACCCAGATAAAAAAAGTTTAAGATTTGAACTAAAGTGGCAAAACTAGCCAAACCATAGAGACCAAAATGGCAGACCAAAATGGCAGTTTACTCAGAAATAATAACCATAACATCAAAATATAGAATCTAACAAGATTCAAAAGTCACATGAAAATATAGTAGTTCAGATTAATAAAGTTCAAACACAGACAATAATAAAACCCTAAAACATCTATTCCTCTTGAGCAGAATCACCAGTCTGCTTGTTGTGCTTCCTTGCATACCTCTGGTTCCTCAAGAACTTAGGGTCCATCTGCATCAAAAAAAAACACAAATTTAATAAATATGACATCAAACACAATTGCATACACCTTTGAATTGAAAGCAGATAAACAATCTAAAACAACCTCAAAAATCATCAAATTATAACAAAACAGATAACAGAATTCACCCATAACAACATTAAAACAAGCAGAAAATAGCATTCACCAGCATCATATCATAACAAACTATCAGATCATAACCTTGGTTTAGAAAAGCAGGAAGCGCACAAAAGCGACGATGTCTAAAACAGAGGAGCAAAGCGCAAAAGCGGTGAGCTTTTGGTACGTAAGGCGCAAAGTGATTATATAAATTATTTTATATAATCTCATAGGTTTTTAGCATCCCCTACCTTTGATTTAGCTAAAATTAAGCTTTAAATATGTTTTAAAATGAAAAAAAAAAACAGAAATGTACAGCATAAAAAGCCTGTTGTACAACACTCAGCTTCACAGAAACACCGTACAAAAGGCACAGGTCTCACCTGCGCCTCAGGTCAAATTTTAGGCTAAAAAGCGCGCCTCACCTGCGCCTTATGTCACACAAAGCGATTTGGTTTGCGCCACGCTTTTTTAAACCAAGATATAACACAAAGATAAACAAAATTCAGACATTATCATACCAAAAAAGCAGCTAACAGCATCCACCATTATATAATCATAACAAGCATATAATCAATATCAAAACACCTTCCACAAAGCTTATTGCTTTATCAAAAACAAATGTACAAATAAATAGCTATGAAAAACAATACTATAAACAACAATCTTCTGTCTCATTAATCCCAAAACAAGCCTATATTTCTAGCATTCAGTGAAATGCTTCACAGATAAAACAACAACTAAGTCAAAATACAAATCTAAAGGCATAAAAATAACAAATCATGTCAATATTTAACATGAAAAGTAGATCAAAATGTCTAATAATTTGACAACTGATGCACAGTACAAAAATATTGAAATAATCATTAAAAATTGCTAATTAAATCAGTTAAATCAATTAAATTTTCATCTGAATCTCGAAAAAAAATATTTTAATTTTAGAAGATTGAACATAATAACTACCAATTACAAGCAACCAAAACCCTAACTAAAAAAAACCCAAATTAGAAAAATTTACAAATAAAAAAAAAAGAAAAACACATACGCCTTTGGTGGAAGTGTGACGGTGCTTCCTGGGCTTCTTGATGCCGTTCCTGTGAGCCTTGTAAGACTGGTTATGTGCGGTGTGGTTCTTCGATTTCGCCATTTCTCACACACTGGTTTCACCAAAAATTAAAACAAATTAACACACAAACAGATCGATTAATAATCTTGAATTTATGTATAGATCAGAAGCTGGAAACAGGGTTTTAGATTGAAGAAAATATGGTGAGAAAGATACCCGGTTGGCTGCTGCTGCTGGTGGTGGAGAAAGAGATTAGGGTTTTTATGGTGGACAGAACAAAGGAAATGGGTCGTCGTCTCTATTTAAAACCCTAAATTGCAAATGGCCCTCTTAAATTGGGCTCGGCCCAATACCTTTCTAAAGAATCTATTATATTATTATGTGGGTAGTGCACAAAAAACCCGAACCCGAAAAAACTCGGATCCGGGTTTTATAAAAACCGGGTATTGTAAACCCGAACTTACCCTGTGTAGGGTAGGGGTCCGGGTATGGTATCTGTTGTGAGAACACGAACCCGAACCCGGGTTTTTTTATAACCCGCTTTATACCCGGGTTTTTTTAATACCCGCTCCGGGTTTTTTGATACCTGATTATGTATGCAATTTTATGATATGTAATCTTGTAATATTTCTAAGTATCTAATATATTGGAAGTTTTATGTTATAAGTGAAGTTTATAAACCCAAAAATGGAATTGGAAACATAAAAATAAAAAAATATATATATGAAATAAAAAAGCCATGACATCGGGTTTTTTGCATACATGTATACAAAGAATATGAAATAAAAAAGCCACGACATCGGGTTTTTTGCATACCTGTATAGGGTTTTCTAATACCCGACCTAGAAACCGGGTTTTTTACACCCGTAAATAGGGTATTTTAATGCCCGGGTATAGAAAACCCGAACCCGGTACACCATGTATGGTTTTCCTGGCCAATACCCGGTCATACCCATACCCGAGTATATACCCGAACTTGGGTATTCAAAAAACCTGGTTATGTGCACCTCTCTATATATGTGGGGTATAGACTGTGAGTTGTGAGACTAAAGTTATTTTAGTAATAAGAGGAGCTAATTAGTGATTACACACATCGTTTAGGACTTAGGTTGTAGTTTATGTTGTAATTTTTTATAAAGAAGTTATATAAGTTTGATTGTTTGCTATGCTTTTTTTCTATTAACAAACATCATCATTTTAAGTTTTACTTCAAAAAATTACCTCATTTGTCTTCTTTTTCACCCCAAGCTTGAAGAGATCCCCACATTCCTTACATCCCTTATCGAATACGTATCTTTAGCGATGTCAAACATGTGACTGAGATGAAGTCATCGTTGAGTCGTTCAATGGTCAATTTGTTGTCGGTTTGACCCACGCATATAAAATCCCATCTAGGATTATAAATAAAAGATATTTTGGTTGAACTTCCATTCCCCGAAACGTTTTATTTATGTTTTATAAAGTCTATGAACGGGTGTTATTGATAGTGAAGGGGTCAAAAATGCCATCTAGCCGAACTATGTTATACGAGCCGTATAGAAATTTCAACACCAAAAATTGTTGTCGCCTGCATTGCCATCAATCAAACTTCAAAGCCACCAAACTAATCAACATTTTGCAAAAAAAAAAAATAATAATATACATACAAACCTTGTGTCTCATGTTAAAGTCACAAACAACATGTTTGTGTGTATGGTGATGTGTTTTATGTAAAGTTGAGAGAGATGAGAGTTATTGTGGTGGTGGTGGTGGTAGTGGCCATACCAATGGTCTTTGGAAGTATTGGTTTGGTGATATGTGATTGTTATTAGTTAAAATAGACATCGGTTGTGGTGGTTCTCGGTTGAAGACTAACCACCATGACTTGCAAATTAAAAAAACCATAATATGTTAAAAGTTGCGATAGGGACCGTATACTACAAGGGTTGTACGTGGTCGAGTTGGATGCTTAGACCATACGGGTGAATAACGGGATCACCAAGATGGTTTCATTCCAATCACATGGTTTGTAAGTGATCATAGCCCATATGAGATGCCATGGTTGATTAATAAGCTGAGATCACATGGAGTTCGTGATTAATTAATAAAGAGTAAATTACAAGTTTTGTCCTTTATGTTTGTCCAAAATTGCAGGAGTTGTCCTTTGTCTTTAAAATTGATGAGTTTTGTCCTTAATGTTTGCAAATCTTGCACGTTATGTCCTTTAGGCCAAACCCAGTTAATTTTTTTTTGTTAAAACTGGTCATGTGCAAGGCATGTGAGGGTACTATTGTAATTTCATCTCTTCAGGGACTATTTTGTAAAATAGCTTATGTTTAGGTGCTAGTCTGTAAAAAAATAAAAAGATTTATAATTACAAAAAAATCTGCCCTTTCTCTCTCATGTTCTCTCTCTCTCATGTTCTGTCTCTCTCTTCTCTCTGTATATCTGAAGATGGATGTGGTGGTGGGTTTGTGATGGTGGATACGGTAGTGGGTTGTGGTGGATGGTGAAGGTGGGTTAGCGGTAGTGGAGGTGGTGTTAGGGGCGGTTGCAGGTGGTGGTGGAGGTGGTGTTAGGGGCGGTTACAGGTGGTGGTGGCCGGAGTGGTGGTGGGTTGTGGATGGTGACCAACTGCGGCGGAGATTCGGTGGCGGATAGCCGGAAACAGAAACATATAAACACACCATCACCTCTTTCTGAAACCCCTCTTTCTGCGGCGGAGATGCGGTGGTGAAGGTGCGGCGGCGGTGGGTTAGGTGCGGTGCTCTTTCTATCTCTAATCTTTCTCTCTCTAAATTACTGAGTACTTTTCTTTCTCTCTCTACTCCAACTCTTACCACCACCACATCCTCCAAAACCCTAACACTAAAAATCACACAAAACTCGCCCCCAAATTCATTCGTACCAGTAACCGCAACCGCCGACGAGAAATTCCGAAACATATACTCATTCTCCGACTCCGGATCTTCGTTTTGGGTAGTGGAGTTTTCAGTTTATTACAAAGAAACCGATATTTTCTTCATTAAACGGCTCTCTGAATTCTGCGTTTATTAATATGCAGCTGTTGTTCCTGATGCTAAGGATGAAGTGTGACTTGTGATTAATAAAAGCTTGGTGTTACTGCATCCAGCTCTGGGTCATAGTTTATGTTGTATAATTAGTAAGAGAAAGTTGGGTCTGCACATTTCTACTATTCATATTTTGATATAATCTTTAAATTTGATTCGGTCAGTATTTGAACATCAACTATTTGATTTGGCATATAAAGTAGTTGGAGATTTCAGTTTGGTTTGCCCATGTCAGATGCAATGTTTATTACAAAGATTTGCATTAATTTGAGTTAGGAATCGGTTTTTGGTTGAAACCGATGGTGGTTGTAGATGATGAAGGGTGGTAGAGGTAGTGGTGGCGGTGAAGGGGGGTGGTGGTGGAGGTGCAGGATGGTGGTGATAGGTGGTTGCTAATTTCAGAAATATATATATATATATATATATATATATATGTATGGTTATAAAAATAATATTTTAAATTATTTTGTTTTATTTTTACATATTAGCCCCTTGATATAATTTATCTTACACAATAGTCCTTGGATAATGAAATTACAATAGTACCCTCACATGCCTTGCACATGATCAGTTTTAACAAAAAAAATTAACTGGGTTTGGCCTAAAGGAAATAACGTGCAAGATTTGCAAACATTAAGGACAAAACTTATCAATTTTAAAGACAAAGGACAGCGCCTGCAATTTTGGACAAACATAAAGGACAAAACTTGTAATTTACTCATTAATAAATTAAGATCATATGTGTTCATGATTATGACCGCGTGGTTAAATAATCAAGTAAAGGGCCACAAGCATGTGGTCAAATAAATAAATCGATCACAATGGCAACATGTGATCAGATAAAGTAAATGGTCACAAGGGTAGTATGTGATCAGATCACAAACTTAACATGTGATCAAATGGACCACAAGGGTAGTATGTCGCCATATGAAATAAACGAGTTACATGGGTGAATAACTTGAATCCAAATGATTATAATAATTTTGACATGTTAATTTTTGCATTGTTGAAAGGTTGTAATTGGATTTTGGGTCAAATACATATGTGTATATTATGTGTGTAAAAATGGAACTTAAGTTGTTGCATTTGGTGTCACTCACTTAGTGATAGCTAATGATACTACATGTACTTTCAGATAAAAAAAAAACCACTTTTGTAGGGTTAAACATAAATCAAGTATAAAAAATCTAACTTTTGTAGGCATTAACACAAGATTTTCAAAAATGAAAAATCAACTGCTACAAATAAAAGCATTAACAAACCAGTTTTTTTTTCGGATTTCGAAGCCACACACCTATAATGTTTAACACAATAACGTCCTATTCGATTCAGGTAAAACTTTTTTTAAAGGTAAATTTCTTTAGTCCTGTCATTTGTGCTTGAACCTAATACCTCAGCCTAGGTGTTCCTAAAGGCTACATTTGTCAATGTGGCCACCTACCCATTGGTGATTTAGTTAAACTTGTGGAGAATTTTTAAAAATACACATTTTTTAGTACAAATATATATTCATAAACCATCCAAAATACACATCTTAAAACACATTTAACACAATAACTTCCATTCATCAACTCAAAACATCAATGTAAATCATTTGTAGCTAGAACTCATGAGGATCAACCATTAAATATTTCTACTTCCAATTATGGATGTTTAATATTCAGTTACATAAGCTACTCTTAAACAAGAAATTAAACAGAACAAACCAAACAACCCTCTGTGTTCATAAAATAGTGCCACCGATTAAAACCACGATATGATAGTTCTAGCAGTCAAACTCCTCATTTGCATCAGAACTAGCCCTAAACGGGCGTTTGACCCAAAGGGAGACTACCGTCGATAATTATTCATTAGTTCACACTTACCATCTAACTGGAAAGCAATCTGTCTCATAAAACTATAGACAAGATACCTTCATAATATATTCATTTACAGGATGTGAGAAAAAGTCAAATACGAACACACGCGGTCAAACAGCCTCGCATTCTATTTTTCCATGTCAGTTGCAGGGTCAAGGCTCTCATTATACTCGAGCTGCAACAATAAAAAAAAAAACAAAATGGTAACAGAAGCATTGAGGTCTATGCTAGTCAATATCGCTACGGTGGCAATTTCGACCCATTTGCCTATAATTGGGTCGATTTGGGCTATGTGTAATGTGTCATCTTTTATGTCGGTTAAGCTAACAGACTAGGGGCGGGATCGGTGCAGTACCGGTACCGAATTTGAACAAAATTGGGTACTAAATACCGTACCAAATATATTGGTACGGTTCGGGTATTTTGGTATGGTACCTGCTTTGGTACCACTTTATTTATTTATTTTTTTAGCACTCGTACGGGTACCAAATAAGTACAATCTATACGGTACGGGTACCAAATAGGTAATTTATTTACAACTTTGAAAACTGATATTTTTTTCTAAATTATATTTAAAAATAGTTACGAAATTTCAAATCGGACATCAAAAAAATACCCATCATCAACCTGCCCATTTAGCATCATCAAATGCTTATAATAAAGATAGATTATACATACCGATGCTTGGATGTGTTCTAGCTTCATTTTTCTATAATCTTCTTGAGCTCGTTTTGATCTAAACATGGCTTGCACGCGAACAACCGATCTCTCTACACGTTCTTCAGCTTGTTTCCGGCTCGCATGAAAAAACCTTTCTTCGCCATTATCTTCTTGTTTTTCGTCTTTTTCATCACTTTTATTATCCACTTGAAGACCTCGCAAACCTTTTCGTTTCAACCGCCAACGAAGAATCGCTTTTTCAACCACTCCGACAGACCATAATATCTTGGTGTATTGTCTTCTGACTTGGTGACCTCGGAAAATCGCCTGAATTAAAGAAAATACAAAAATATGTCACCGAATAATCTGTTTGAAGTTCGCAATAACTAGTTTCTAATGTTTGGATAAATATGCTATTTTGTCCCATCAACCTATTTTGGCCCCCCAACTTTGGCATTAACCAAGTTTAGCCTCTCACTTTTAATAATGACATGTTTAGCCCCTCAACTTTGGTATGGACATGTTTAGCCCCTTAACTAAAACAGCGTTAGCCCCTCAACTTTAACGATAAACAACTTTAGCCCCTCAACTTTATTAATGGCATTTTAGCCCCTCAACTTTGGTAATGACATGTTTAGCCCCTTAACTGTTAAAAAGCTTTAGCCCCTCAACTTTAGCAATATACAACTTTAGCCCCCTAAACTTTAATAATGACATGTTTAGCCTCTCAACTTTAATAATGACATGTTTAGCCCCTTAACTAACACAACTTTAGCCCCTCAACTTTAATAATAAACAATTTTAGCCCCTCAATTTTAATAATGACATGTTTAGTCCCTCAACTTTAATAATGACATGTTTAGCCCCTTAGCTAAAAAATTAAACAACTTAAACTCTCGCGCTTTGCTTATTTTTATCTATGTTTCAAACCCGCTGCGGGGCATTAGTTTACATGTAAACAAGTTTATCAAATGGAGATGTAAAAACAGTTAAAAAAGAGAGAGAGAACTTACTTGAATTTTAATGGCGTGACGACGTTTATTCAAGAAATCTTTTCTTATTTTCCAAGTACGAAACCGGTATTGTATACGTACAGCAGCCGACATTTGTTTTTTCGTTTCATGGTTCCTAAACGCGTGTTGAATTTTCATAGCTGCTATAATACACCGTGCTTCATCTTCAGTATTAGAATATTCAACTTCTTTTGACCTAAGTTTAAATGATTGTTCCCTAAACGCAGCTTGTATACGGGCTGCGGCATCAGCAGCCGTTCGATAAGCTGCCAGTGTGTCCTTCAAATACTGTTCCTCCTCGGTCACTTGATTCAGCGGGAGCGTAGGGGTATTATCGTCATTTGTGGGGACTGTACTTTGCAACGAGCCGCTAACGTTCCCAGCTAAAGTCATGGCCTCGAAATGTGACACGAGTGCCTTTTCGGCAAGATAAGCGGCTAAACCTTCGAAACCGCTCTTCGATGCAAGGTCAGCAGGGGTGAATCCGCTCGGGTTTTCTGATGTGGGATCGGTTACGAGATTCGGGTTGGCCCCTGCTGATAGAAGAGACGCAACCATCCTTTGCCTGAATAGAGAAAATTTAGTTGCTCCACAAATAAAGTGATATAAAAAAAAGGATAGGTGCACGGTATCCTTAGCCGCGGAAGGGATCTCCCTTCCTAGTTCACGACCCGACAACGATCCCTGGCGGTAAATACCCTTGCCAACTTGATTGGATTGAAGAGCCTGGAGTACCCAGGATTCGAACCCGCGACCTCCACGCAATGGGAGGCCTCAAGAGACACTAAATGGGTGTCGGTGGCCACTGAGCCAAGACCCAACAAATAAAGTGATATAAGGGACCGTTTAAATGTGCATTATAAATTTGGTTATCGCATTATTGCAATTTGCAGTCTAAATAATTATATTTTAATAAAGTAAAGACGTAAAGTACACGAATGGTCCCTGTGGTTAACCAAAATTTTGGATTTAGTCCTTAGCTTTCTAAAGTACACGGATGGTCCCTGTGGTTTGCACTTTGTAACACATTTAGTCCCCAGCTAACAAATCTAAAGGTTTCAGTAGGTCCACGTTAAGGACTAAATGCATTACGAAGTGCAAACAACAGAGACCATCCATGTACTTTTAGGCAAAGTTGGGGACTGAATACGTTAAAAATGCAAACTACAGGGACCATTCATGTACTTTTGGAAAGCTAGGGATCAAAACCAAAATTTTTCTAACCCACAGGGACCATCGATGTACTTTTGGAAAAAAGCTGGGGACTAAATGGGTTACAGAATGCAAACCACAGGGACCATCCGTGATCCGTGTACTTTGGAAAGCTAGGGATCAAACCCAAAGTGTTGGTAACCGATGTACTTTTGGAAAAAAGTTGGGAACTAAATGCGTTACAAAATGCAAACCGCAGGGACCATCCGTGTACTTTTGAAAGCTAGGGATCAAATCCAAAATTTTGGTAACCCACAGGGCCCATCTGTGTACTTTACTCGTTTTTCTATAATACTTTCCTTTTTACAAGAAAAATTCTAAAAGGGTACACCTAACACCAATAACATGACTTTATTATTATTTATTACTCTAGTTAAAGAAACGTACCTCCCGTAGTGTGCAGCCCAGTGAAGTGCGGTCCATCCGAATTTGTCACGAAAATCCAACGATAGGCCCGACCAAGAATACGGGTAGATGGCCCAATTATAATCCAAAACCGCACACAAATGAATTACACCTTGCCCTTCATCATCACGATCAACAATCTTAGAACCCTCCAACACTCTTTCCAACAGCCATTCAAGCAATCTATTTTGCAAAGTGAGCTCAAATAAACTATTTTTAGCTCGTTGAAACGGTATTCCTTTTTCCTTAATCGAATTTACTAAATAATCCCAACTATCGACAATATGGCGTGTTTTTTGCGCAAATGTTATTGCTTCCTTTTGGGTTTTTTGCGATATTTTACTAGATAAAATGTTAAGGGTTTTAGAAGTAGAGAAAAGCAAATGAGCTAGTCTCATTTTATTTTGAAGTTCTTGCCAGTCGGGCTTTTCGTCTAAAACGGGAATTGACGTAGTTGTAGGTGGGGCCCGGAATTCGAACACCATTTGTTGACTGATCGGTTTGTGGCCATCTAAACTGAGAAAAAGATTTACGATTCCTGGGGTTTGTGGAGTGATTATACACCGAAACACGCCTGTTTGGATAATTTCTGCTGGCACGCAAACATCGCCGCAAACGCAAAATAGGTTTGAGTTTGTTAGGTGTGTACGTTCTTCGTTGAAAACACCGACCACTAAGATCTGCCGAAAGAAGATTGATGTCAATATTGAACAATCTTTAAAGGGAAAATTTGTATAAAAAAGTAACCAACTTTGGTCAAGTTTCTATTTGCTTTAAATAATTTTGGGGTTTTTTTAATAAATTGACAGAATACTCGTGTACTTTCACTTCTGTCTAGTTACAGTCAGTGTACTTTCTTTTGTACATTTGAATTATTAAAAATGGTTTCTTTTTCCCACTTGGATCATTATACGGTATTTAAGGGATGACCTAAACATAAAAAAAAACTTTTACAACTCCACATAATGACCCAAATGGTACAGAAAGCCCATATGTAAAATGACAAAAACAAAAGTATATTGGTAATTTATGCAAAAAAAAATCATTTTTTTTAAATAACAGTTTTTTTCTAGCCTTAAAAAGTCGGTTATCAAAATAGAAATTTGACCAAACCTAGTTAGCCTTTTTATGCAATTAGCCCATTCTGTAACTGGTAAACATAAATAAAAGGAAGAGTAAATTGTCATTCTCGTCCCTGAGGTTTGACCACTTTTGCGACTTTCGTCCAAAGATTAGTTTTTTTCACATCTGGGTCCTCGTGGTTTCAAAATCTTGCCATTTTGTCCCTAAGGTTTGGCAATTTGTTGCGACTTTCGTCCCTCAAGGTTTGGCCCTCAAGGACGAAAATGACAAGATTTTGAAACCACGAGAACCCAGATGCGGAAAAACAAACCTTTGGATAAAAGTCGCAAAAGTAGCCAAACCTTGGGGACAAAAATGGCAATTTACTATAAAAGGAAAAAATACCACCTTTGTTTCTTCAGTTGATAGAGCCCACGATGGCGAGACTTCAGTTATGTTGAAAATTTGTGATTCATGGTGATTGCCATTTACTGTTCCGCCTGACGATTGACCAAGAAACAACTGTTCGGGAGTCAAAAACGGGTCATCAATCGATCCAGGAGAATCAGCTATAATGTAATTCATCCATCTTCCAAAACTTTCCTGAGCTGGCAATCCATCTTTTCGCATCACGTCTAAAGCACCAAGTCCGACGCTTGCAGTATGATTACCTTCTTGGACTGTTTCATGATGAAGGGTCGGTGAAAAATATTCCGTAGTTAACTTGTTCCCCAAGGAAGAGTTGCTCTGTAAAGACGCACCATTGACAATTAAGAGCAGCGGTGACAAATTCAACCCGTTTACATATGAATGGATCGGTTCAGGTTATAAGTCAAGTATACAGATCAAATACAAATGGGTCTTAACATACAAAATGGCCATAACATGAGAAGTGAAGGGAGCTTTTCTTTTCTTTTCTTTTTTTTTTCTTTTTTTGATTTTTTTCCATCTACTTAAGTATGTTGTTTAATTGCAAAACGTAAAAAAAAAAATTAAAAAAAAAATCGTGATTTTACACTAGTAGAGTAAATATGTAATTTTTGTTCACTCTACTCTACTAGTGTAAAATCATGAATTTGTTTTAGATTTTGGGACTAAAATACGTGCTTAATAAAATGAAAAAAAAAATTCAAAAAAATAACTCCTTCATTTCTCACGTTAAGCCAATTTGTATGTTAAGACCCCATTTGTACAATAACCTTACTCTATTAGTCAAACGAGTAAGTTTTTTTTCTTTTTCAATAGCTTAAAAGGAAGGAGGTCAAACAAGTTGAACCAGTCAATCACGTCGAAAGTCACCCATAAGTATATTTTTAATGCGAGTAAAATGCCATTTTCGTCCCTGAGGTTTTGTCAGCTTTGCGACTTTCGTCCAAAGGTTTGTTTTTCCGCATTTCATAGATGGAGTTAACGAGCCAGATGAAAATGGCAAGATTTCAAACCTTTTGGATCCAGATGCTAAAAAATAAACCTTTGGATGAAAGTCGCAAAACTGGCCAAACCTCAGGGACACAAATGACATTTTACTCTTTTAATGCAATAAACCGATGGACTGATATAATATAAAGATAAAGAAAAAGCAATGCAAAAGGCCAAGTGATGCACTACGTACATTATCTACGGATCCATTTAACCCATATTGATCAGGTTGATCAAAATGTACAACATTTTCTGCATAAAATAAATGAGCACATGTAAATAACATGATTGTTGTCATTTAAAAAAAAATTGTAAATAAAAACTACCTCCTGATATAATCAACTTGTTGGAATCATTTGGAATCCCAAGCTCATCCCATTCAAGTGTGTTGATTTCATGAATTTTCATCTCATGGTTTATTACCGTCTCATTAGGCTCTGTTGAATAACATAAATAGAAAGAACAAAAAAGAAAGCATTTAGCCTCTTTTGTTAAGGATTACACATTTACTGAACACACACACACATATATATACACATATATATAGGGTTAGGATCATGTGAGAATCACTAGGGTAATTGAGAACCTTGTGAACAATTCTGGACCATACATTTTTCTAAACAAAAATGCAAAAAATATAAATAAATAAAAGCAAAAAAAAAGCATTTTTTGGGAAAAATCGCAGCTTTTTCTGTCAGGGTAATTTATATATATATATACACACACACACACACACACACATGTGCATATTATGAATCGTTAATACGTGTTTAAAATTGAAGCATAAGTATTGTACATCTATGTTTGATAATATACATACAAAAGTTTTTCGGATCAAACCAACCCGCTCCAATTTGGTCCATACAAACAATTGCCAGTTTTAACTGAAAAGTTTTCCAAAAATCTGTAATGGTGACACTTAAAATATTTACTGAACTTCTTTTACCAAATAAGATGTTGCAAACTTGCAATTCATACTAGACATCCAAAAAACAAATATTTGCAATTTTATTGGAAGGGGGGATGATAAAATTACTGGAAGAATTACGCGCTAGAACCAATATCCCCTATTCTACTCTTTAACTGAATATCTGAAATATTGTTTTATGTATAGTAATTATATATTCTTCATATTACCAGATAAAACTTACACACCAGTAAAGTACACCTGATCAACCCCGTCAAATTCTTCAGACAGATTAGACGATGTATGTGGGTCCGAACTTGAGTTGGAATCAACAACCATCCTGGGAGAACCTTGTGACTACATGATACGTAAAGTATACGCGCGTTAGATACATAATATATGTGTGTGTAAAACAAATCATAATTTTGAATATAACCTCCATGCCAACCTCTTGAGTGTCACGATAATGAACAAGTACAATATGTTCCAATTTCCTGTGACATGATGAAATTAAACACAAACGGGAATTGTTAATACAAGTAGAAGAAACATTTTGAGGATATTTATGAACTGGTCGGTTGTTACATACTTGTCAAGAAGCCAGTAACATCGACGAACAAAGGTTATCCGGTCTTCACCATGTGCATAATATACATGAATCCTTTCATTGTTACCAACCTGTTTCAACAGCATTTGGAGCTTACTTAAAAAAAATTAACGAAAATAAGGCCTATTCAGTTATTGAAAACCGTTGGTTTCATTTTTTTTCGGTTTCAGTTTTAGCAACGGTTCCGTTTTTACGATTTTTGGAACAAAATTACGTAAGATAAAAAAATAAAAAGTATAATCCAAGATTTAATAATCTTTCTTAGATGTTTACATTTAAGTTATTATGTTTAAGCTTTTTAATTAATATCGTTCACATAAACCTAACTTCTAATCTATTTTTATGTTTTTTCAAAGTTTTTATTAAGAATTTTCTTTTATAGTACTTTGAAAATCATTTAACTTTTATGTTAAATTTTGTTATTTCGTGCAGCAATGGATAAATTATTTCAAAGATAAATAGACATGTTAATGTTTTTACTGTAAATAGTTAACATTCAACAATAAAACTAATAATTCCTAAATCAATATATAACAAACATTAAAAAATGATTTTTTAGTTTATTTGGTTCGGTTCGGTTTTTTTTTGGTTTTCATAAAATGCAAAACCGTAACCGAACCGTAAATTTCGGTTCAGTTTTTTATGCGGTTCGGTTTTTTCCGGTTCGGTACCCCTAAATGTAACTCATAAAACAACTATGTTAGATGATCTATCCATACAAAATTTAGCAACGTATTAAAGTAGATGGTAAGAATATATACAAAAGGATCCAAAGTTGACACTTTTTAACAAGCTCACCTTCAAGTGTTCATGAGCTTCTTTTACAGTTTTTCCATCTTTTTTCTTTTTCCAGTTGTGGCCATCCTTTCGGAAGTTTCTGAGCATCTTCCGGTCAAAAAGGACAATTGTGCCACCTACATTGAAGAAGACAAAGATTAGATAGCATACGTATATAACAACAATAGCATATATTATAACAGAGGGCCATTCAATACTGAACCTATTTTAAGTCGAGTACTGCAAGACAATCACAAGTAGGGGTGCTAAACAGGTTGTGTCCGTGGATTGGCGTACAACGCGACCCAAACCCGAATTTTTTTGACTAACCCGACCTGAACCCAAAAATTGTGTCACATATGTGTTGTGGTTCCAACAATTTAGTTGTTGGCCAAAGAAATTAAGAAGGAAGCCAGATAGCAATTTAGAGAGAAACCAGACAATTTACTTCATAATCCTTTTCTTTTTTTCATAACAGAAGCTTACTGGCTATTATATAGCCTTACAAATTAACAAAAAACCACTCAGCCACTAACTTAAAATATGAACAAGGCCACTACTTAAAACATGGAAACTGGAAACGTGGATACGTGGAGTATGAGGGCATTCCCCACTCCTTTAATTGACACTTCACTTAACAAAATAAACACTCCTGAAAAGGTGGCTTTGGCTTGCAAGTTGTTAGGACCGTAACAATCCACCCCGCTTGAACAATCCTTGTCCTCAAGGATTAAGTCGGATCTTTAGCGGTGCACCACGGTGGCCGCCACTCCGTTCTTGGAGTCAAAACATTCTTAATATATGTTGAAGCCGTGTTCATCAAAGATGGAGAGAAAACTGGTGTTGATGCAGCCATCGAAGTAAGTCTTTGGGGTGGTGATCGTACGGGAGGGGAAGTTGGCGATGGTGATGGTGTGAACCGGGTGTCAGGGGTTGTTTTTGCTGCAGACGGTGTGGGCTTAAGCACCGGTACGGGTGCTGTATTCGGGGCTGGGTTTTGAACAACAGAAGACGTAGGGGTGGGGTTTGGTGGCGGATCGGCAACGGTTGGTGGTGGTGTTGTGGTAGCGGCAACAATGGCAGGAGTTTGGAACCGGGGTCGGTTTTTGAGGATATCGATCATCCGAGCAATACTTGACTCGATTCGATCGAACAACTCGTTTTTGGATAGCGTTTGAGCGGCCATGAGTCCGAGGGGATCACAACTGCTCTGATACCACTGTTGTGGTTCCAACAATTTAGTTGTTGGCCAAAGAAATTAAGAAGGAAGCCAGATAGCAATTTAGAGAGAAACCAGACAATTTACTTCATAATCCTTTTCTTTTTTTCATAACAGAAGCTTACTGGCTATTATATAGCCTTACAAATTAACAAAAAACCACTCAGCCACTAACTTAAAATATGAACAAGGCCACTACTTAAAACATGGAAACTGGAAACGTGGATACGTGGAGTATGAGGGCATTCCCCACTCCTTTAATTGACACTTCACTTAACAAAATAAACACTCCTGAAAAGGTGGCTTTGGCTTGCAAGTTGTTAGGACCGTAACAATATGAACCCGAACACAACCCAAATATTCGTTCAACCCGAATTTTTTATTTTGCAAATTAATATATTAAAATTTAAAGTATACTAAAATATAATACAATTACATTTTAATTATAAAATTTTATGTCAATTTCTCTTTTTAAGTTATAATTATAGGATAAAATACCCACCCAATTTAAGTTATGACATAAAACATATTGTGACAATATAAAACAAAATACAAATGGGTTAAACGGGTCAATCCGCCAACCCGCCCGGATTGACACGAACCGGACCCATTTAGCTAAACGGGTCCGTGGGTTCAACCTAAAACTGACCAAAAACCGTTTAGACTAAACCCAAGCCCGCAAACTTCGTGTTCGTTTCGTGTCAGAAAATCACACCCCTAATCACAAGTACCTATTGCATTAAATGTAATGTTGGATATTTTAGTGTAATTTGAGATTGCGCGTGACATACAAATAAGAGTGCACGCTTATTTGAATGTCATCGGGACTAACGGGGGATCCAAGGGGGCAGCGCCCCCGAGAGAAGCGGGGTCCAAGGGGCGGCAGCCCCTGGCGGGGTCCAAGGGGCAGAGCCCCTAGCTGGGGTCGAGCTGCAGGCAGTTATGGAAAACTGCAAATACGCTCTCTCAAACGGTTTTCTAAACCCTAGACGAATTTTACAGTTCGTCAAAAATTCCCTCAAAATTCTCTCAACCAAATTCATACAGAAATCTAGAATCAATCTGATTTTATCCGATCAAAGATTGGTAGCCACTCCAATTGTTTGATCTGAAAGTGATTACACGACTTCAGATTTATCCAAGCAATTTTCGAATTTCCCCAACATGTAATACAGAAGGCGGCTATGTAACTGCATAACCGCCTATCTTTCTCTCTCCAACTACATATGATCAGAACTAGTGAACTATGTACAACTGTACAACTGTACAAGTGCTTATTGTGGTTCTCACGGTTTCCTACTTAAAACTGGTTATGTATGGAATGTGCCCCTCTGATGAGAACAGAAATAGTAAATACGAAATTAGATATGAGATGTGTGTTTTTTTATAATTACTTGATGGCAGATTAACAGGCTTCACACAGATGTTGAAATACTTGTGGTTACAAAGTACTGCATGAATCTCGTTTGGCCTAAGCCATCTTGTTTTTGCTTCCTCCATCATGTTACGCATATCCAAATCTGTCAAATTAAGACAAAATAAATAAACTTTGTATATCAGTATACCACAATTAGGGTTCCAAATTATAAGTAACAATTACCAAAGGGAAAAACAGAAAATTTTGTATTTAGCGGTATCTTTTAAGATGAAACTAGGATTTTGCTCGCCCCGCGTTGCGGCGGCGCGCGACGGGTGGAAACATATAGTAAGACAAAACACGATTCGTAAAACGCAGTGTGTAAAACACAATTAAAAAAAAAGTGTAAATCACAAAGGTAGACACAAAGTGTACAAAACAATGCCAAAGACATTTCGGAAAACACAATGCATTGGCATTTGCAAAAGTATGAGTTGTAGTATAGGGGTTACAATTGCCAATTTTTTAAAGTTTGGCGGGTGTAAAAATTGAGAAACAGTGCAAGGGGTAAAAAAACAAAGTCTAAAAAAGACAAAGTGTAAAAGTATAGGGGTGGTGACGGAAATGTGTAAAAGATGAGGGGGTGTTGGTGGAAATGTAAAAGAAGAGTGTTGGTGGCGTAAGAGCTAAGGGGGTGATGGTGGAAAACCAAAGTAGAGGGTTGGTGTTGACAAAGTTTGAAAGATAAGGTTGTGGTTTTGGAAATCCAAAGTAGAAGGTTTAAAGACTAAATTTGTCATTTTATGAAACTTTGAAGATACCAAAGTCAAGGGGCTAAAATTGCAACATCGTGAAAGTACGGGGGTAGGGAGGCAAAGCCGGTGGGAAACCCGCGCGCGTTGCGGCGCAAGTACGTTGCAAACATCGAATAGATTAGTTGAAGCGTTATGTAATGCGTTAAACATATGAAAACGCGCATTTTGACGTATCCAATTTAACTCAATATCATTGTAGCTGGATAAAAATGTAAAAAAATATATTTGACCTGGCTTGTTCTCCAAAAAAGTTTACATCGAAACGTATACCAACTCGAATTTATACCGACACATTAATTTTTAATATTCATAATACAACCCGCGGGCGATGTGTCGTAGGCACGTTGCAAACAAATTAGTCCAAGCGCTATGTCATGCGCAAACCATATGAAAGCGCATGTCTTGACGTATTCAGTACAACTCAATGTATGGTTGAATCCAAACGTTTAATTTTTTAAAAAATAAATTAGCGAACAAAAATAATTAAAGAAAGAAATAAGCTAAAAATGTATAGATATACGATACAACGATAAAGTTGAAACATTATAAACTTTTGAGATTAAACCTCAATGGTCTAATATTGCAATGTAATTGAAGTTTAACTTGGAAAGGAAATGGACTCAAAACACAATTTAACAAAACTAAAAGCAAAGGGCTAAAATGTATTTTACTCAAAGTATGGGTGAAAATTTGAATTTTAACTTGGAAAGGAAAGAGACTCAAAACACAATTTAACAAAACTAAAAGCAAGGGGTAAAAATGTATTTTACTCAAAGTATGGGTGAAAAGAGGAAATGTCGAAATGGACTCAAAACGCAATTTAACAAAACTAAAAGCAAGTGGCCTAAATGTATTTTACTCAAAGTATTGTGTGAAAAAAAGGAAATGACACATGCATGTGCCATAGACAAATGCCACCGACTTTGTGTTTTAAGTGGGTGGACTCAAAACACAATTTAACAAAACTAAAAGCAAAGGGCTAAAATGTATTTTACTCAAAGTATGGGTGAAAAATTGAATTTTAACTTGGAAAGGAAAGAGACTCAAAACACAATTTAACAAAACTAAAAGCAAGGGGTAAAAATGTATTTTACTCAAAGTATGGGTGAAAAGAGGAAATGTCGAAATGGACTTAAAAGGCAATTTAACAAAACTAAAAGCAAGTGGCCTAAATGTATTTTACTCAAAGTATTGTGTGAAAAAAGGAAATGACACATGCATGTGCCATAGGCAAATGCCACCGACTTTGTGTTTTAAGTAAGTTTATAATATAATATAAATGAGAGACAGCGAACCCTGCTAGTCAACAAATTGGACCATGTCTTTAAATAAAAACAAAAACAACCCATACAAGTTGACGTAGCAGTTGACTATAGGCTTGGTTAGTCGGTTCTCACATGATAAAATACCACATGCATGTCGGTGGCTTATGCCACCGACTTTGTACTTTAAGTCTTTAGGGTAATGTAATCTAATATGTGTACCATGAACTTCTAATGCAGCTTTGTGAATTGTAACTCATTATTCATCCACTAAACATTTCATTGTTTTAAGTTGATTTTTTACAGCAAACCATTGTTCTATATAGGCAAAACTATTAATCAAGGAAGTAACCTCTAGGCACAAAATATGGTTCCAAAATTCACAAAATAAAAAACAATTTAAAAAGAATATATGGTCCAAATAGCTTCTTAAGAGCATTTTCATCCGAGTCTCCGTCGCTATCTATATAATTAATAATTTAACTATAAACACCATTTTTTTCTAAACTTTGCTTATTTTTTAAAAGCACCTCACATCCATCTCTCCATCTCTATCTTACTGACAAACAGTTATTTTATTGTTTTTCTTTCAGTTTTATACACTCACATTAATATACAGATTGATGAATAGTAAGCCTCTAGATATAATAGTCACTTTAGTTTTCTAATAAAACTTTCTCTATTACAAACGCTCCAATGTAGTGAGTTTTAGTTGTTTTCGCTACTTTTTCCTCTATATTTATAAAGTAAGTACGATTTAGAGGCACCAATCAACCTATAACAACCACCAATATTTCATTAAACTTACAATTTTTCCCTCTTTAAACAACAAACACTAACTATTCTCACAATCTGTTACCAAAAGTAGTAAAAATAAGCACAATCAATAATTTCAGCAGCACTAAACCTAAACACATAAACAACAAAATTTCACAATACAAAATCAAACAAACTGTTAACAGTCAGTATACCTTCCATCGTTTTGAATCCATGGATCTCCGAACCAACGAGTGCTGCTGGTTGCTCCATATCGGAACAGAAACCCTAATTCAGTCACAATGACTGAAATCCAGTCAAAATCGAGTCAAAATTGCGGTCAAACGGCGAATTACACCGTGCAGCAGGTGATCGATCACTGCGATTGCGATTGAGGATGAGGATCTTGCAGATCAGAAGGTGAAAATGAAGCAAAATATGAGTTGAAATCGGAAGAAGATTATAGAAGAAGACCAGATTGAATTATTTCTGTGTATATATAGGCCAGGGTTTGAGTAAAATAATATTGAAAATAATGCGTTATGCAGTCACCCTACTATTTATTGTCAAAAAATCATATGTCACACACCACTTTTTTTTTCTTTCTAAAACATACTTTTCTAAAGTATTTCTAAATCGTACTTTTATTATAAAATATACAAAGGCAATTTAATAAAATAATTAAAAAACTTGCTATATTAATTGCTCAAGGAGAAAATAATTTGTTGTAAATAAGCTTGGGTGGAGTTGTACGATGGGAGAACTTTTAACGTTTTGATGTAACTTTTTAGTATGGTTACGGTCTGTTGGTGTGTTTCGGGTTTGTTTTATCTTTGTGTATATGTGGTGTTTAGTATGTTGCTAGTTTCTAATGATATGTCGTTTCCGTTGGTTGTTAGATGTGAGATGTTATAAAAAAATCAAATTTAAAAAAAAATAGTTAAATTATAGAAAGGAAGCTAGAGATTCTGATGAGAATGCTCTTATACATCTACTAATGGGGATAAATATACCTGCATCCATTGCTTTTTAATCTCACGTTTTGGTCAAACGATTGTTTGAGCTTGAAACAAACTGTCGTTTGAGGTACTTTATGTCAAATCATAGGCCCTGAATTCTAAATGGTTTATCCACGTCATTAACGATCGTTTAAGATCAAAGACGTCGGTGTATGTATAGTATAGCTCTTATGAATATATTGTTTTTAATTATAATAATACTTTTTAAAAGTGTGTATGGCTGTAAACAAACACCAATAAGGCCATGTTCGTGTTCGTTCGTTAAGGAAATTAACATGTTCGTGAACTGTTCACGAACGCATACCGAACATAAGTTTATGTTCGTGTTCGTTCGTTAAGGAAATTCAATTGTTCACGAATAATTCGTGAACACGGGTCTCGAACACAAGCAAATAAAAAGAACATAAATGAACATTTAAGTTGAAATAATAAATAAAAACAGTGTTATCCTTAAACACTGGAAATAAGTAGTTAAATACAACCATCAAATGATAAACAAAACACAAGAAGTCTACTACAACCACCAAACGATGAATCAAGTTTAACTAACTTAGACATAATTATCCCAAAAAATGTCTTAGAATGTCCAAATTTTAGCTAACTTAGAAAAAATAGAGTTTCAAGTTTTCAATATGTTTAGATGAAAGGTTTAGTATTTATTATTTTTTAATATAATCAAACGAACGAACATGAACTAAAGTAACCGAACATATTACCGAACGTTCACGAACGCAGTCGAACGAACGAGACCTGTGTTCGTGTTTGTTTGCCAAGCTAACCGAACGAATGAGACATGTGTTCGTGTTCAGTCACAATGACTAAAATCCAGTCAAAATTACGGTCAACCAGCTAATTACACCGTGCAGTAGTTGATCGATCACTGCGATTGCGATTGAGGATGAGGATCTTGTAGATCAGAAGGTGAAAATGAAGCAAAATATGAGTTGAAATCGGAAGAAGATAGAAGAAGAAGACCATATTGAATTATTCTATGCGTATTACGTATATATACGGTTTTGAGTAAATAATATTGAAAATAATATGTTATGCAGTCACCCTACTATTTATTGTCAAAAATCATATGTCACACGACTTTTTTTTTCTTTCTAAAGCATACTTTTCTAAAGTATTTGGAGCCTCTAAGTCGTACTTTTATTATAAAATATACATAGCCAATTTAATAAAATAATTAAAAAATTTGCTATATTGATGGCTCAATGAGAAAATAAGTTGTTGTAAATAAGATTGGGTGGAGTTGGAGTGGCTGGAGAACTTTTAATTTTTTTATGTAACTTTTTGTACGGCTATAGCCTGTTTGTGTGTTTCGCGTTTGTTTTCTCTTTGTGTGCATGTGGTGTTTAGTACCTTGCTAGTTTCTAATAAAATGGCGTTTTTGTTGGTTGTTAAAAAAATATAGAGATAAAGATGAAGACTTAGATGTGAGATGTTATAAAAAAATCAAATTTAAAAAAAATATATTTTTAGTTAAATTATATAGAGTAAGATAGAGATTCTGGTGAGAATGCTCTTATGCATCTATAACGGGGTCAAATATACCTACATTCCTTGCTTTCAAATCTCACACATTTGTCAAACGACTGTTTGAGCTTGAAATAAACTGTCGTTTGAGTTATTTTATGTCAAATCATAGGTCCTGAAATTCTAAATGGTTATTTCCACGTCATTAACGATCGTTTAAGATTAGAAATGTCGGTGTATGTATAGTATAGCTCTTATTAATATATTGTTTTTAATTATAACTAGTTATGTGATATAATGATTATTTCTTATTATAAAAAAAAATAAATATTTATAATTAAGTAGGAGACTGGCAGGGAAAAAAATAGATAGCTTCAATAAATAAATGACACGTGTCCCTCATAGTTTTCTTTTATTATATAGTATAGATAGATACCGTGTTAAATTAGAAGCTGCAAATCTCTTTGTCTGACCCTTTTTTTCTCTATTTTGTTGATTTTGTAGCATACTGGTCTAAGAGGGTCAATATATCCGCTTTTAAAGGAAGCCGACGTGGACAAAGATGGAAAGATTAGTCTCCCGGAGTTCCGCAAGCTATTAAGAAGCGCAAGCATGAGTTGAAAGAATCGTCACGAACCCTACTGCCACTTTGTTCCGCCTTTCGGCTAATTCATACCATAAAGGAGAAAAACGGGGTGTTTTCTTTTACATAAAGTTGCAATGTTTTTTACTATGGTCTGTTTTTTGAGCTAAATTTTCATGGGCTAGTAGTGAATGAGAAAAAAATGAGGTACTCCATGCGAAGATAAGATTTAGTGTGAATTTTTTTTGTGGCCAAAATATTGGGGGTGTTGTGAATTTTTCTCCTAGTGTGTAAAAGGTTTTCTTTTTGTAGTTTGATGAGAGTGACAACGTGTAAATATATATATCTGTATATAATGCGAAAATTCAACACTTAACTATTGTAGGCGTGCTTTCATTACTATTTCAACTAGGTTTATCACCCTATAGTCGTGTTGCGGCGAACTTCTTTTGTTATTTAGTCTGTGTTTACGTGTGTTTTGAAATCACTACGAGCGCGTTGCACGCGGAACCACTAACAAGAATAAAAAAATGTAAAAAACAGTAAAAAATAATCGAAAGAAAATCAACCAAAAAAGTTGTATGTTAATGATGTTGTTCGTATGAAACCCGTAGTCAGAGATGAGCAAATAATACTGGGTACCGGTACCGAATTTCCCAAACCGAAGGATCCTAAGTACCAATTAGGTACCGACTTTTGGCGTTCCTAGTAACGATTCGCTACCGATTTTTACCTTCATATGCCTGTACCGTAACCGGTATTTTCGGTATCGGTTGCCACCGAGCTCATCTCTACCCCTGAAACTAAAAAAAGAAATCATTATAAAAGTTGAAGAAAATCAACAAGAAAAAGTTGTACGATACCGTTGTTGTTTGTACGGCACCCGTGATCAGGGATGAGCAAACGGTACCGTGTAGCGGTATTGAATTTCCCGAACTAAAAGATTTTCAAACTCAATCCGGTACCGACTTTTGGCGTTTTCTGTATTAGGCTGGTGCCGATTTTTACCTTCATGTACCGGACCGTATCTGTATTTTCGATACCAATATTGGTTGACACCAAGCTTATCCAACTAAGAAAGTAAAGAAAATAATAATAATTATTATTGTTATTATATTAATATATTATTATAATATAATAAAATTACTGTTCATTTCATTTGTATTATCCAACATATATAATTCCCCTGACGGGAATAGTTCTGTTATTTGATTGGCAAAAAGTGACGGCAACCAACAAAAGTTTTTTTTTTTTTTAAGTTAGCATATAATAGTTAAAATTACGATTTTGCCTCCAGTTCAAAATAAAATTTTGGTTTTGCCCTCAGCTAAAAAATACGATTTTAACCTCAGTTAACAATTACGATTTTACCCCCAGCTATGGTCCTGCCAAATTACGATTTTATCAACAGTTTATAATTACGATTTCGCCTCAGTTCAAAATAAAATTTTGCTTTTGCCCGCAGCTTAAAATTGCGATTTTTCCCTCTGTTAAAAATTACAATTTTACCATCAGTTCAAAATAAAATTATGGTTTTACCCGCAGCTTGAAATTACGATTTTTCCCTCAGTAAAAAATTACGATTTTGCCCCCAGTTCAAAATAAAATTATGGTTTTGTCCTCAGTTCAAAATATTATTTTTCCTCCATTGCAAAATTACGATTTTACCCCAGTTCAAAATTGCAATCTTGCCATGGTTTTTTTTGGACAAAACTATGGTATTGTTTTATTTTACTTGGTTGACACAGTGTAGTTTTTATTACTGCCAAACAGCTGCCTAGCACTCCCTAATTGGTCCTAACAAATTATTGCTTTGCCCCCAGCTCTAAACTACATGCTTGCCATCGTTTTAGTTATTTTTTTGGCAAGACTATGGTAGTGTTTTGGTTTAATTGGTTCACTCGATGTATCATTTTTTGAGATCGTGTTATAAGTAGCATGTATAAGTGACCAAAATAAAGGCGTACATGTTATTAAACTAAGAAATATTCGGTTTAGCGTCCCGCAACGCGGGCGGCGCATAACACTAGTTAATATATAGTAATAATACTTTTTTAAAAGTGTGAAATGAAAATTTTTGTTATTATAAAGTAAGATCTTGTACGGAATAAACAATATTATAAGAGTAATTATTATCGTGATTTATTCCTCTTTTTTCAAAATCTATACGTGTTAAAAAGAATAAATAAAATACTGGATTTTCCCCTTTCCAAAAGACATACGTGTAAAAAAGAAAATGAGAACGAGTATTTTATATGGATTGGGTACAACTTTTTGCATGTTTTAATTGTTTTTTATGCATCATTTTTGTGTTGTTTAAATCTGTATTTATTTTGTTGGGATGGTTGTTATTGTTGTTTACAATGATCCACATAAGATAGCTTTGTAAAAACCTATAAAATATAAGGGTGTAAATTCTCACGATATACGAATCTAATATAAAATTCCAAGGTTTATTTAGTCGAAACTGGTTCATTCAGTTTCATGTTGTTGGCGGTAATTCTCGACTCATTACAAGTCGGTGAGGGGAAGGGGTGACAAAGGACTTCAAGTCACAAGTCGGTGAACTTGAATGTTGACAAGTTGGTCATAGTTGATTAAGTTTCCTAATTATGTTATAATTATATCTGGTAATGTCTTGGTCACCAAGTTAGGGTTAGCCTATATAAACCAAGTTAGGGTTAGACATTATTAAGATAAGAGACTAGAGAGAAACCGATTTATGGTTTGAGATTCTGTAATCAGTTTTGAATTATTTTCTGATTAATAAGATTGAGAGTTATTCGATCTAAATTCTTTTCTTCATCTTTTCTGTTTGGTTTGATTGTTTATTGGGACTTGACATGTTGCTCCGCCGAGTCCACTTGTTGGCCAATTTTTCTCACTTGATTATATAACTTTTAAAAATGTGTTTTACGTCATAATTTAAACTGATAATATATGTATTTCGTGTTTGGGTCTACGGGTCTGACACGACCTTTTGTGTTTGTGCAATTTCTTTGTGTCATGTTCGACCCATTTAGGACGCATATAAGTTATTATTGATTTATGAATATTTCATGGTGTTACTAGGTTTTGAATACATAAATTGACATAAATGTTATTCAAAAATTAAACCTTATGAAAAATATGAATATGAATTGTTACAGCATTTTGGAGGGGTAGGTGGTAAAGTGAATTAATTTTTTGGTTACATTTGTGACACCTGTCCAATACTATGGAATTCTTTTATTAAAATTTGACATAAACTAGATGTAACACCCGCCGCGTTGCGGCCGGGTTGACATACATATATCCCAGAAGCCAAAAAGACTATCCAATATTCGTTCGATTCATTATAGCATCGGCTAGCGAGTGCCGAAAGAGAAAACCCTAAATATAAACAACAGGCGTGTTGAAACTTTAAAAAAAACTTAGTAATTTTTTAGCTTATTTTGTATCGAGGCTTTAGCATGCGCGAGGTCAGGAGGTGTGAGGCCCAAGTATGTACACATATTTTGTGATCTAGTAATTGTTAAATCTCAAACTGTTGGAAAAAAACATCTTTTTAACACATTATTCATTGTATTAACATGCTATACAACTATGACTATATGATAATATAACGACCCATAGCTCTCAATGACTATGCAATCTGCCTGATTCATTCGAGTTCGATAACTCTTGTAGAATTTCTAAATCGTAAGAGCTGAGGGAAAAAAAAGTTAACTAAACAGCAAAAACGGAAAAAAAAACTCAACTCAGAAAGGGGTCGTATCCAAGGTTTGTTGATGAATGAAATCCAAAATCTCCATGACTGCTTCCTCTCTTAAAAAACAACTCTTTTGACCTGACCCCAATCTCCTAGTCTCTATTATGTATGTATAGGAGGGTTGTATTATCCCTTTCAAAAGAGGTTCTTCTTCAATTGACAAGAAGGCTAAAAGCTTAATCTTATCCTTAATCATCTTTTGCTCTATTTTTTTTTGTTTCCAACCTATAAATGAAGGCTGCAGACTGAATGAAACCTTATAAATAACATAGACAAAAAATTACATAGTTCTGCATTACAATAATAGCCACATGTCAAATATGGCGTATAATTTATTCTCAATTGAAAGAAAGACATTCTTCCAGTAAGCATTTTATAGTTTATATATCAGATTTCGACACTACACCAAATTACACATATATTGCACTCAGAATAATATTTTATGGGTTTCAAGTCCATGTGCATTATATTATATATGCCATTAGCATGGAGATCCAAAACAACAGAATCAATTTGAAGTATACAAACGTGCCAAGTTATCAATGATTTTAGGACAGAAAACTTCAATCAATTCATCAACAAATTAAGCCAAAAACGATTACCTTCAACAGGCTTTTAGTCTCAGACGTCAGAACCAACGAACAACGATGTTTTCTGCTTCTAGTTCTCGGTGATTTATCTTCCACAAAAAGGCAACATGTATAAACAATTGACGCTTTAGATTCCGATGCATTTCTCCCTTTCTATGGTTGTCAGTTTCTGACCTAATATAATAAGCCTAGCACAGAAATTGGAGGCCCAAATCAGTTGCTTTAGTTGGCTCCCCCTTGGGCCGGCCCTGTGCATAACATAACGACAGTTCATGTAATGGTCCATACCATAAGCACCGGTGCGGGTCGTGTGAAGAGTGGAATGTGGGTTAGCTAAGGGAAATGGGTTAGCCCAGTCACGACTGTAGGTCATTTGTGTATTTTTAATTTACCATTTCCCATCGAGCATGACTAAAGCTTTCATCTAATGTATGTATTGTATCTAGTAACCCAAACTCTGTGGGTAACAAATCGGCACCAAACCCCAGACTTTTTATAAAAGAAATGCTTATAAACAACTTCAAATCTAAACAAAGTGTTCACCTATTCTATAAGGTTAGGGTTTCTGGACGAAACTCTATTTTCTACACTGAAAATCCCCAAGTTTTCTTTTAGGTTTATTTAAAATTTTGAACAGAGCTTTTATGCATACATTGATTCAAGAATAGAACAAAAACAAATTCCCGATCTCGAAACCCATGTTGTTTATGGAAAGCCCAATGTCGAAACCCTAAACCTAAATATGCAAAAGCAACAAACCGTAAAACGTTTTCCATTGGTTTAAGGTTTTCAGCCACTATTGCCGCCATCTTTCATCCTCAGCTCATCATCATACTAATCCGGCATTCAGTTGATACTTAATCTACAATTAGGTCAAATAATTAATAACAGTCAAACCTAGATACGCAATTCATAATGGTATAAACAATCGAACCTTGGTCTTCATCGATTGCATCAACGGCGACTGGTCCATTCGTAACTCTGGCACTGATGCTACATGTCCAGAATACGATGTCTAACCATCGATATCGCACACCGTCACACCGCTAAAAATAACATCAACACCAGCCTGACAGTTCGACTCCGCCAGCGTTTCCGTCGTCGGAGAAGATGGATTGTGAGGGGAACTGCCGTTTGGGTGGATTTTGGGGGGATTAGGAGGTGTGCGTATGGAATTAGAGAGAAGATGAACCGTGCTTATAAGAATAAGTAGAAACGTTGTACCTAAATGTACAACATCAACTTTTTTTTTTGAAACACTCCCAAAACACAGGGTACAACTGATGATGCACCAAAAACTTACAAAGTTATATATGGAATAATAATGAGATGGTAATTATCAAAATATTTTTTATTTATGGTATCCTTTTTTATTTATAAAAATAAGAATATCATTGTATATTTATTGGCATTATCTATATATTAATTTTCATGGAGCATGAATAGCTCACTTAGTTTTACCTATTATATTTATATATTTTATTATTTTAAACATAAATTATTTTCAATTATAACTTAAAAAATACGACGTTTTATAAAATTTTGGGTATGTCATTACGACGTGCTATTTTTTATATACGTCTTAATATAAGTTTTACTTAAAACCGAGTCGTGAATGTTTAAGTAACGCCATATACCATTTCGTTATTTTAATAAAATAATGAGTAAATTACAAGTTTTGTCCTTTATGTATGTCCAAAATTGCAGGCGCTGTCATTTGTCTTTAAAATTGATGAGTTTTGTCCTTAATGTTTGCAAATCTTGCACGTTATGTCCTTTAGGCCAAACCCAGTTAGATTTTTTTGTTAAAGTTGGTCATGTGCCTTGCACATGATGACACTTTTGTCATTTTGCCCCCTAGGGGTTATTTTGTAATAAATTATTATTTAGGGGACTATATGTAAAACATTGAAAAATAAAAAAAGAAATATAAAAAACTCTCCATTCTCTCTCTCCTCTCTCTCATCACTTCTCCCCCAAATATTTACAGAAACTGCTACAAGCCCACCATCAATCGTCTGCAGAACCAAAATTAACAAGCTTGATTCATATGGTCAAACTAATGAAATTGAAAAAAACAAGAACTTCATTGTTGTAAGAATAAATTCAAATTTTACAATCATAATTTTTTTTTGCATATAATAAGCAATCAAAATTGTTCATCAGATGCTATTTTGTAATCCACATCAAATTCTCTACATACCAAAGTTCCGTACGAACATATCATACCTAAATCCAACAAAAAATCACAAAAACTTGAGAAAAACGAACAATAATTGCATCTCAAATATCAAATTACAATACCTAAATTGAGATGTTAGATAAACAACAATCTGAATCGCGAATTCTCAAAAGAAAACCACTCTCTCTCCCTCTTTCTCTCTCTCTCTCTCTACCAGACTACCACCACCATCAACCCGCCACCGTCTCCGACATCACCACCCCCACCGGAACCCTAACCCTAACCCCAACCTTGCAAACAACCAAAATCAACAACCACCACCGTTAAACCCACCACCGTCTCCGGCTAACACGCAGAGAATTCCGGCGAATCTTGTATTTTCTGGTGAGGTTCGAAGATAACACGCAGAGAATTCCGGTGAAGCAGTCTCCGGCCACCACCACTTGCAATCGCCCAACTCAACCTCAACTGGACCACCGCCTGCCGCACCCACCCCTTCACCCACCGCCGCTTCTAACCCACCACCGTACACCTACCACCGCTAAACCCACCATCAGCATCACACCCACCACCACCGCCGTACCTAACCCACCACCACCGCCGTACCTAACCCACCACCACCGCCGTGCCTTCACCACCACACCTAACCCACCACCACCGCCGTGCCTTCACCCTGCACCTAACCCACCTCAACCACCTGCATCTTCTGTTGTTTGAGGAAGAGAGAGGAGATGAAATAGGGTTTCAGATGAATCAGATTAGAGATGAGAGAGAGTGTGAGTTTGTTTATATAATGTTTTGTTTTTAAGTTATACAACATGGCCCTTTAATAAAAGTTATTTACAAACTAGCCCCTGGAAAGGTCAAATGACAAGAATGCCATCATGTGCAAGGCACATGATCAGATTTAACCAAAAAATCTAACTGGGTTTGGCCTAAAGGACATAACGTGCAAGATTTGCAAACATTAAGGACAAAACTCATCAATTTTAAAGACAAAGGACAGCGCCTGCAATTTTGGACATACATAAAGGACAAAACTTGTAATTTACTCTAAAATAATATAATGTTTTATAAAATTTTAAATATATCGTTGGAACGTGCTTAGTTTTATCCATGTTTTTTATCAAAATTTTATTTAAAAAATAGAACAAGTCTGATATAACTGATTTTTTTATTCTTTATCATGACAATCCAAACCAATTCTTTTGAATAACACTGGTACAAGTATCCGTTTTTATTGTTTTTTTATCCATATAAAATAAGTGTCGATATCCTCTTAGACATATCTTTATTGGTTGCTATATCGAGTGACGATATCCTACCGATACCGTAACGAAACGAAACAAACCGATACCAATCAAATATCCGCCGCAACGCGCGGAAAATCCCACTAGTTTATACATTTATGCTAATTGTATCCAACTTTTATCATGGACTTATTTTTCCCTTTTTTATTATATTAAACTATTAATAATAATAATATGTTATTAGGACAGGTCAAGGGTTTTTTTTTTTTTTTTAACGGTGAACTTCATGTATAAGGTTATCATACTCTTCAAATCGGAGAGTCTCGTATTGCCCCACTTTGGTCAGACTATGTTGTCTTGTCTTAACCGGTCCCACGATGGCTTCAAAGTTTGGTTTTTTTGCGCGTTCCCCCAGGAAACCATATCGTCGACTGTCATTTGACAGTTGTTGTGCCACCAAAAGTGCAGAACTCTCTGGCGTAACACAGGGTATGACGAAAACCCGGTTGGGCTCGGGAATCGAACTGACAGCCTCACACAAGGCCTAGTCCAAATCTTTCATTGTCTATATCCACCCCAATATGACACAAGTGAGAACTGAACTTGAGTTTCCATTAGAAAACCCAAGACTCCTATCAATTGGGTACAAGTAGGGAACTAGGTTAAGGTTTCTTTTTAATAATCTGCTCAGGCTACACGGTATGGGGGTCGGCCCCGGCCCGTCGCGGGTCGGCGACGGTCCAAACACCGTGCCGCCCCCATCCGTCCCCGTCCTCTCCGTCGGCTTCTAGCCGTTTGCGACGTACCGAAGTGGTGGGCCCATGGTCATTTTTGACCATTAAAAACAATAAAATATAATAAATTTCAAACGGCTATTTTTTAATTTCTCCCCCATTTCACTTCCATTTTTATAAATACTCACCTCTTTTACTTATTTTTTCACAACTTTTCACCCACTACAATCTCACATCTCTCTCACATTTTATAACCCTCTCCCTATATAACCTCTTTTACCTTCGCTCTACGTAACGAGTACACACATCACAACCTACAAGCGGACTTGGTGGAGTACATTTGGAACAACGCTCAAAACGAACCCGCCCACCACATGGAAGACGAAGACTAGTAGCTTATTTTAATTTATTTTTTTAAGTTTAATTTTTTTTTAAGTTTATGTAATGTTTTTTAATATTAATGAAAATATTTTGTTACTTTATTTGTTAAATGTTTAAAAAAAGTTGAAGATTAAAAAAAATAAAAAAATATAAAAGTGGTGGAGGATGATGACTAGGACCATCCTCCCATGCCCCCTAGTTTTGGAGGATGATCCATCCTTGGGAGGACTATGATGTGTCGCCTACGTGGCGGATCATCCTCCAAGGATGGTCCATCACCATACCATGTAGTCTCAATTTCAAATGTTACAAAGAATTAAACTATAAATAAAAATGTTTGTACTATTCTTAGGATGTCAGTTGCATTTATGAAGGTGGATTGGCATAACATGTAATTAAATAAAGATCTAAATTATATTATATACTAATAAAAAGAGAATTATATACTAATAAAATATACTAATAAAAAGAGAAGTGAATTATTTACGATATTGCCATTGGTTTATTATTTGTTTTTTAAAAGTGATTTATTATTTGTTTTTTTAAATTAAAACATAGTGATCTAGAAAATATAAGAATATAGGGTATGGGGCGGGGGTTGTGACGTGGGTTAGGTACAAACGCCCAAGTCACCACCCCGGGTGGGCTTGGGTTTCGGCGTGGTCCCTTGGGCACGGCTATGTGTTTAAAAAAAATCTAGGAAATATTAGAATATGGGGTATGGAGCGGGGGTTGTGGCGTGGCCCCTTGGGCGGGGGTTTCAGCCCGGGCGTTGGGCGGGGCTATCAAGATGACATGGCGGGATCTCATTGGCCAAGACAAGTAGCTGTTTGGGCTAGCCGTTGTCAAGATGACATGGCGGGACCTCATTGGCCAAGACAAGTAGCTGTTTAGGCTAGCCGTTGGCCAACGGCTATGTGTTTAAAAAAAATATCTAGGAAATATTAGAATATGGGGTATGGGGCGGAGGTTGTGGCGTGGGTTGGGTACAAACGCCCAAGTCACCACCCCGGGTGTGCTTGGGTTTCGGCGTGGCCCCTTGGGCGGGGGTTTCAGCCCGGGCGTTGGGCGGCGCTATCAAGATGACATGGCGGGATCTCATTGGCCAAGACAAGTAGCTGTTTGGGCTAGCCGTTGGCCAACGGCTATGTGTTTAAAAAAAAATATCTAGGAAATATTAGAATATGGGGTATGGGGCGGAGGTTGTGGCGTGGGTTGGGTACAAACGCCCAAGTCACCACCCCGGGTGTGCTTGGGTTTCGGCGTGGCCCCTTGGGCGGGGGTTTCAGCCCGGGCGTTGGGCGGGGCTATCAAGATGACATGGCGGGATCTCATTGGCCAAGACAAGTAGCTGTTTGGGCTAGCCGTTGGCCAACGGCTATGTGTTTAAAAAAAAAGATCTAGGAAATATTAGAATATGGGGTATGGGGCGGGGGTTGTGGCGTAGGTTAGGTACAAACGCCTAAGTCACCGCCCCGGTGGGCTTGGGTTTCGGCGTGGCCCCTTGGGCGGGGGTTTCAGCCAGGGCGTTGGGCGGGGCTATCAAGATGACATGGCAGGATCTCATTGGCCAAGACAAGTAGCTGTTTGGGTTAGCCGTTTGCCAACGGCTATGTGTTTGAAAAAAAAAGATCTAGGAAATATTAGAATATGGGGTATGGGGCGGGGGTTGTGTCGTGGGTTGGGTACAAACGCCCAAGTCACCACCCCGGGTGGGCTTGGGTTTCGGCGTCGCCCCTTGGGCGGGTGTTTCAGCCCGGGCGTTGGGCGGGGCTATCAAGATGACATGGCGGGATCTCATTGGCCAAGACAAGTAGTCGTTTGGGCTAGCCGTTTGCCAACGGCTATGTGTTTAAAAAAAAGATCTAGGAAATATTAGAATATGGGGTATGGGGCGGGGGTTGTGGCGTGGGTTGGGTACAAACGCCCAATTCACCACCCCGGGTCCGCGCCGCAACGCGCGCGCATGGTTAACAACTAAGTTATAATTATAATTACGATTATTTTTTTGAATAAAAATAGATATAATTCAATTATTTAATAATTGTTATGCAAGACTGCAAGTAGTGTGATTTGACTTGAGTGGTGGAAAGAACTTTGGGTTTCCTTGGAGACCCGGGTTCGATCCCCACCCCTTGCATTTTGGGGGAAAATGACCCCAAACTTGTTGAGGGGTCATGGCAATGATGGATTAGAGCCTTGAGTGCGTTATAGCCCGGGTTCGAGTCTTGAGCCGCACACGAGTTTTCTATTACAGCGCGGTTACTCCGGCTCTTGAGTGCGGAGGCTGCAACGACAGTCAAGTGGCTGTCGGTTGGAAATTTTCTCGTGGAGCGCCTATGGTCAACCTCGGATGCCTCGCCCGAGGGGGACTAGGACCCATGCAATGTGGGTGTGATCCTCTCGACTGTTGGAGTCAATCGCCGTTAAAAAAAAAGTTGGGTGGCAAAAATGGTGCAATGCATGTTGGTTTAGCGGACCAATAGGAATCAGAAGAGATGATTTCCAATATATTATTATTTAATATCAAAATACTTTACAATAATATGATTATAATTCACTCAAATATCCATTACCAGCAAACAAAATCCTTTTATATTAAGCTAGAATCACCTTAGCCACAAGAGTGAAAATTCCACATGACATTTCGAACATACCAAAAATCTTACTTAACCGTATTCTACCATCTTACAACTAGCGTTTTCACTCATTTTTTTTCTGTCGAGTCTAGCAACTTTTACATGTCTTTCGGGTAAAATCCGAAACATGATTTAAAACCGGGCGATCCACTAGATTTGCCATTCCTTCAAGGTGACGGTGGTGATGGGGCGAAGTACATGATCCGCTAGTTTAACCAGCGGATGTGGTGGTGACGTGTCTTCATTTTGGGACGAAAAAGTCTACATTGAAAAACAATAAGGGCCATAATGTAACTTTATCCAAACTCAAACGTTTCAGGCTGTTATTTGGCTGTTATTTGAGCGCTCATCATCACAAAAAATAGCATTCAATATCCAACAGAAAAAACTAACTACCAGAGACAAGCAGGAGAGATGACGTTGCCGGAGAAAGACATCGACGATTTGCCGAAAAACGAAGCGAACTACACTGCATTAACACCGCTTTGGTTTCTTAAGCGAGCTGCTTTGGTTCACCCCAACCGTAGATCGGTTGTGCACGGTTCTGTTCACTACACATGGCTGCAGACTTACCGCCGCTGCTGTCGTTTAGCCTCAGCTCTTTCCAAACTCTCTGTCGGATTCGGTTCAACGGTAACATGTTTGTTTGTCTAATAAGTTAGATTTTTATTTTGTTAGTCCATGTGGATGAGCATGAATATATGGAGACGAAATGATACAGAGTTTTTAATATGAAAAGTTATGTAGATTGGTAAATACGGATTGCAATTAGGAATGATGATATAATTATAATGAAGTATATATAATGTGTATGTATCTGACCTTTTGGGATTCGATGATTACTGAGATTTAAGAACACTATCAAATAACTGATTGAAGTTATGGTAATATCTAGGGGCACCAACTCTTAACACGTCTAGCTAACCCGACACGAAAAAAACAGGTGTGGATCGACTAACACGACCCGTTTAAAAAAACGGGCCGAGTTTGGAGTGACCCGTATTAAATATAGGCCGGGTTTGAGTTGACCTGTTAACTCGTTTAACTATTTAGAAAAAAAAAATTAATTTTTGTTTTTTTGGTTTTTATTTTAAATGATTAGTCATAATAATGTTAGTTTTGACACATTATATTTTTTACTTGTCACTCTTATACTCAGTATTAAACATGTTATCGATAACTTGCTTAAAACCCAACAACTCGTTTATAAATCGTTAAATTATATGACTCGTTTGAAATTACGAGTAAAAGGGGTCGGGTTTAGGTTGACCCGCATGTATATGTGGGTAGGTTAGGGCTGAAATCTTGGACCCGAATAATAATATGGGTCAGGTTCGGGTTAAACATTTCAACTACACAACCCGCAACCCGTCAACCCGACACTAAAACTTAACCGGTGTAAATAACTAGACCGGTATAACTTATATCAGAGTAAATAAGTAGACCACCACTAAAACTCATTGTCCTTTATAAATTAACATATTTGTTGCTTTTTATTTGATTTAGAACTTGATGGATTTATTAACTGAAATGTGTAGAAAACCAACCAAATTACTCTGCTGCATTTTTTTCTATTTATAGCTCACTTTATACTATTACTATCAGGTTGCAGTGATTGCACCAAACATTCCAGCCATGTATGAAGCCCATTTCGGCATTCCAATGAGCGGAGCAGTCATAAACGCGATCAATATTCGTCTAAACGCTCCGACTATCGGCTTCCTTTTAGAACACTCATCATCAGCAGTCATAATAGTTGACCAAGAGTATTTCAAACTTGCAGAACAAGCTTTACAAATTCTAAAAGATAAAACACAAGCCAATTTCAAATATCCACATTTAATTGTAGTTAAAGATGAAAGCATTGAATGTGATCCAAACAACCTCCAATACGCTCTAGGAAAAGGCGCGGTTGAGTATGAGAAGTTTCTAGAGTTCGGTGAGCCTGAGTTTGCTTGGAAGCCGCCACATGACGAGTGGCAAAGTATTGCTTTAGGTTACACTTCGGGTACAACGTCTAGTCCTAAAGGGGTGGTGTTGCATCATCGCGGTGCTTATTTGGCGGCTACTAGTAATGTTGTGATATGGAGTTTGCCGGATGAAGTTGTATACTTGTGGACTTTGCCTATGTTCCATTGCAACGGTTGGTGTTTTACTTGGACGCTTGCCGCCATATGTGGGACCAACATTTGCCTTCGACAGGTATCTCTTCACTTTACATAGGTGTTTTATCTCAAACGAGTCAAATAAAAAATTTAGAGTAAAATGTCAAAATCGTCCATGAGGTTTGGGCATATTTGACTGTTCCATACAAAATGACTTTTTTTGTGCATTTCAGTCCTTCACCTTTGTTTTTTTTTTTTGTGCCATTTTCATCTTTGAGGTTGAGGTTGATAATTTATTGCGACTTTCGTCTCTCTAAAAATGGCCCCAAGGGATGAAAATAGCACATCAGGGACGAAAGTAGCAAAAATGGCTAAACCTTAGGGACGGAAATGACATTTTACTAAAAAAATTAGATGAAACGGATTGAGTCAAACAGGATGAAAATTTATACAACCTGCTAGGTGATCTTATCATAGATTTAGTTTTTGATTATTATTATTATTATTATTATTATTATTATTATTATTATTATTATTATTATTATTATTATAGTAATTTTTACAAGAAAAGCGACAAAAAGTGTAAACGGGTCAAGCTAACCCGAACTAAAAACTAAAAATGACCCGTTCAAACCTGAAGTCATTTTTACCCCTTATCTGAGAACCACAACCCTTAAAAATGTTGTTATCAAATTCAGTGTCTAAGACAAGCAAAATTGGTATTGATGGCTAGTTGTTTTGTGTAGGTAACAGCTAAAGGTGTTTACTCTACTATAGCCAATGTAGGTGTCACACATTTTTGTGCCGCCCCGGTAGTCCTCAACTCGATAATAAACGCCCCAAAAAACGACACCATCCGCCCACTCCCCCGCCTTGTCCATGTCATGACCGCAGGAGCTGCCCCACCACCAGCAGTCCTCTTTAAAATGTCCCAAATCGGGTTCCGTGTGGCCCATACATACGGTCTCTCAGAAACTTTCGGGCCATCAACTATATGCGCATGGAAGCCCGAATGGGACAACCTCCCTCCCGAAACCCAAGCCAAATTAAACGCCCGCCAGGGCATACCATACACCTCACTCGAACACTTGGATGTTGTAGACACCCAAACCATGAAACCGGTCCCACCCAACGGAACCACCGTGGGTGAGATCATGTTTCGTGGGAATGTTGTTATGAAAGGTTACTTAAAGAACCCAAAAGCCAACTCTGAGGCTTTTGCACACGGGTGGTTCCACTCGGGTGGTTCCACTCGGGTGACTTAGCCGTGAAACACCCGGATGGATACATCGAAATAAAAGACCGGTCAAAGGATATCATAATATCGGGTGGTGAAAATATAAGTAGTGTTGAAGTCGAGAATACTTTATATCAACACCCATTAATAGTCGAAGCATCGGTGGTGGCTCGACCAGATGAGAGATGGGGTGAATCCCCGTGTGCTTTTGTGACGTTAAAAACCGAGGTAGACAAATCGGATGAAGGGAAAGTCGTGGAGGATATAATGAAGTTTTGTCGTGAGAACATGCCGGGGTATTGGGTCCCGAAATCGATTGTGTTTGGTTTGTTACCGAAAACAGCTACGGGAAAGGTTCAAAAACACTTGCTAAGGGCTAAAGCAAAGGAAATGGGACCTGTTAAAACGAGTAAGTTGTAAAAATTTATGTTTAATGTTGTTAAATTCATATACAATTTGTGTCAAAAATGTTATGTAAATTGGCACATTCATTTGTTTTATGGATTTGTATTATATTTTTAATTTGTTTTAATGTAAATTTGTATGCAAGCTATGTCTAAACTTATGTTTTTAGAAATAAAAAAAAATATGGGGTCGGCACCCCTCACAGTTGTTGTGTAACACCCCGCCCGATCTAGGGCTGGCGTGTGATTATAACGGTAATAAAAAATCAATACTACATTCCTTTAGTGATAAAACATTACATTTTAGGGTTTAAAAAAATTGGGTTATTACAATTATTACCCTCTAAGAAGAATTTTGTCCTCGAAATTTCACGATAACATACATTAGTCATTAATCATAAATCGATGGTCAAAAGAATTAATTATTGAAATAAAACGATGTTTTATTCCATAATCCAAGGAGTTCGAAATAAGAAACGACAAAGTCTTTAAAATCAAATGACAAGAATTTAAAGTAGGGAAGCTCTTTCTTAAGGTTCTCGACCGATCACATCATATCCGTGGTGTTGTTTTGCAAGCTCAGTTGGTTTATTATTAGCGGTGTTGGTTTATTGTTAGGGCATGTTTGGCTAAGCTTTTCAAAACAACTTATTGACTTATTGGCTTTTTGGAAAAATCAGTATGGAGTAACTTATTGACTTATTGGCTTTTCCCCCTCACATACACCCTCATTGCCAAACATCATTTTGAAACTTATGACTTTTCAAAAAGCCAATAAGTCAATAAGTTGTTTCAAAAAGCTTAGCCAAACATGCCCTTAGTGGTTAAAGCGAACACTCTTCCGCCGGTAGTGCGTGGCATAGTGTTTGCCCCAATAGCAGGTGTAGAAGAACTTTTTTCGGTATATTTTGGTGGTTGAGGGCAGTTCTGAACCGAATGTCCGGTTTGTTTACATATGTAACACCCTTTTGTGATTTTGAGGCATAAACCAGAATGGGGTTTTCCACAAGTGTTACACAGTTGGCGTGGTTGTTGCTGGTTTTGCGAAGGAGTAGTTTTACTGCTTTGAGAACCCCCATCCTGGTTCCCATTGTTTATATTGGAATTTGACTTTTGGTGTCCAGTGGTTGGGATTTGAGAAGAGGATTTTCCAGTGATTAGGGTGGGATTGAGGTTCCCATCGTATTTGCAGTTTCATTGACTTATTTGCAATTTCAAGGTTTTGTACTGCATTTGTCACTTCAGTGACATCTTTAAATTATTGATTCACAATTAACCATTTAACCCTTTCACATAGAGCCCATTTCAATTTTTTGGCCTGTGCAGCTGGGTCCCAGCCTCAGAAGAGAAGCTAGGAAGCCTTGTGAACCGTTCCATGAATTCAGACATTGGTTCATTTTCCTCTGTTTGATGGATGCAAATTCTCAAATGTATTCCTCCCTGAATGCAACTGGAAAATACTTCTGGTAGAACAATGTCTTGAAATCCTCCCATGTGAGTGTAGCAGAAAATGCATCACCACCTCTTGAGTGTTTAACAGTTCGCCACCACATTTGGGAGTTGTCCTCCAGCTTATAAGCAGCCAATCTTGTCTTGGACTCATCACTCACTCCCAAGGCTTTAAAAATTTTCTCCATGTTCCAATCTTGTGCTTCTATCAATGTAGCACTAGAGCTAAAGGATCGGGGGTGTTGCTTCTGAAATCTTGAGAGCCATTTGTGAATGTCAACAGTGGGTGGGGAAAAAGTATCTTTCACTTTCTTGGCTTTGGGTGGTGAACGAGGGGGAGTTGGCGAACGAGGGGGAGTTGGCGAACGAGGAGGTGTTGGCAAACATGGAGGCGTTGGTGAACGTGGAGGCATTGGCGAACGAGGAGGAGTTGGAGGTGCCTTGTCTTTTATTTCCCCACGCATTTCTTGCATAACAAATTGCATGAGGTTAGGGAGTAGCTCGATATACATGTTTTGAGTGACACTTTGCATCAAATTAGGGATCAGTCCTTCGACAACACGTTGGACCACGGTGTTAAGATTGCGACACCTAGACGATGAGCCCGAATTGCGTAGGCTAGTTTTTCTAATCGGAGGCATCTACAACAATAGGGTACAATGGTGATGACAAGTATAAGAGGAAAAACCTTCTAGCCTGGTGTATACCATTACCTCACAGGTTTTGTTTTAAAAATATTTTTCGACATGAAAAGAGCCTGAACTCTATACCATAATTGTAACACCCTGCCCGATCTAGGGCTGACCGTGTCATTAAAACGGTAATCAGAAATCAATACTACATTCCTTTAGTTATAAAACATTACATTTTAGGGTTTAAAAGAAATCAGGTTATTACATGTTGGGATGCAGGATTACCTTTCAAATAGGCTAGACTTTAAAAGTTTCGAATTAAAAGTTCAAGACTGCATTTTCTAATAATAATGAATTTGGACTGACTTTGTAAATAATAACTTGCTTTTCTTTCAAATTTTATAATCAATTTTGGGCATAATTTTGTTTTTTATTTCTTTCATAACTTTTAAAATGGTGACGTTTTACAAGATTTCAAATGTATCATTGCAACGTGCTTATTTTTTTTTATCTAAATTCTGATATAAATTTCATTAAAAACCGAGTTTTCATGGTAATGTACAGGTCCTTAAGGCATGAGCATAACGTTTCCTTTTTCTTCCTCTTACAACCTTTAAAATATGACGTGATATTCAACGCTTATTTTCACAACAACATATGTTCTCTCACCTTTGCGTCGTATTTATTTTTATCTTCCATACAAATTTTATTGAATGTTGACCCCGTCGTGAAGCGCGAGCAATCACCCAGTACAAATAATGATGAAATTACAACATTAACTAGGAAGGTACAGACGATCTCAAGAGGCAGTCTTGAGAAGATCTTAAGTCGAAGGACTAAACTAGTAAAATAATAATTAAAGTTATTTAATTATTATTTGAATTATCTATTAGTATTAGTTTTATTATTATTTGTTTAGATAAGTATTGTTTAGTATTTGAGTTAGAGAAGAAATAAAATACGTATTAGTCTAGGATGTTTAGTCTTTAAGTATTGAGTCCTTAAGTTTATTAATTCACAAAAAGTTAATAGAAGAAATTTGTTAATTCCGTTTGTATTCATCTCTCTGATCCTATACCCTGATTTAACAAATGATACACCTATACAATTGACACGAGGTACAACCCCATGTGCACGACAAAGACAAAAAGTCCAACTATACACAACCGCACGATGCCCTACATCCCAAAACAAGAATAGGTCCGGAATTGATAATGTAAAATGGATGGGTTAAGTGTACAACCCCACAATGCACCACATTCTAGGATTTCCAATAGTACAACTCAATGATGCAGAAAATGTGATCCTTCCTGGTCCATGCCTAAAGTTGATATAGAGTTGCTTAAGAGGATAAGCTATAGAAAATGACCCGACTTAAAATGAGCATAACTTTCGCTTTGTTTGCAGTAATGAGAGACGTAAATGAGCCAATGGCAGGGCCGAACTAAAACAGATTGTAAAATTGGGCATTTTCATATATTAATATGGTTAGGATTCTAATACGTTCTAAAAGGCATACAACTCATATGTTAAAACTGAAGTGAGTTTTAGTGATAAAACCTGATGCAAGTATACTGATTATTTGCTTTCATAGTCCAAATTTGAAAATCATATACCAAGTTAAACTCTAAATCAGTTATTCATATCCAGTTTGTGATAAGTGATAACGCGAAAAGAAAAAGAAAACACAAAGTTAAATAGCACTTCCTTTGAAAATTTTGAGCGATCGAGAGATGATGGACTTTCAACTTATTTTTTACACAATTGAGCGACACTCTTCAATGGGTTGAAGTTTGTGACAAACCACCATATTTTGTCAAGGGTTTTTTTCCTCAATTTTTACAACTTTCATTTATTTTGTTTTTATCTTAAACACACACAAATCTTTGAATTTAGTTATTTATACTTTATTTTACATTTCAATAATGGGCTGTCAATTTTAAATTTTTAAGAACTTAGCCAAAGATGTAAAACATAAACATGTCAGTATATAATTTTTTTTTCCGTATTTTTCTTAAACAACTTAAATCACATCACATTCGCCTTTTTGCAAGGCTCGAACCCTTAACCTCAAGGGAGTAACACCACAGAAATACATAACTACAATAGCTTTATCAATTAAATCTAACCCTCACTCCGCATTTTTCATATTATCTATATTTGTGTTTTTGTCATACATCAATAAGTTCATAATACTTAAACCCCCCCCCCCCCCCAACCCCACGAAAGTATACAACCCAAAATGCACATTAGTGGATATCCAACCCAAATTCCCCAAGAACTCATGCACAAAACATAAAAAGAGAAAATGCCCGGATGGTTCTTGTGGTTTGTTCATTTTCACCTTTAGTCCCTAACTTTCTAAAATTACACCTATAGTCCCCAAGTTTCACCTTTAGTCCCTAACTTTCTAAAATTACACCTATAGTCCCCAAGTTTTTGAATTTCGTTCCCGGATAGTCACTGACGTGGATGAAGGTTAGTTTTTGGTGTTAGGTGCGTGTGAAATGACAAAAATACCCTTACTGTTAAATTAATAACTAAAAAGTTAATATTAACAAGGCAATTAACAAGGCACAATATTCTCTTCACAATTCTAGAAGATCCCACAAATTCAGCCCAAAGTAACCGTATTGCTTGATTGTTGTATCCTCAATTATTATATTATTATTCCTTTCCATATTTAGATTAGGAAAGTCTTGTTGTTTGAGCTGTATATATTCTAATGAATGAGAAGGAGCAACACATTGAAAACCATATTATTTTATGGTATCAGAGCCTTCTTTCTCTGATCACCAATTTTCATTCCCTCTTCTCGGCATTCTGTTCATTTTGTTTTTCCTCTCTATTCCAAGCTCTTCAATGGAAAACAAAAACCACCCTGCTTTGATGGTCACTAATATTCGAAACTTTGTCCCTTTCACACTCGAAATGGAGAGCGGTCAATATAATTCCTGGTCCGAGCTCTTTAAAATTCATTGTAAGGCGTTTCTAGTCTTCGACCACATCGATCCCACGGCTGTCCCTCCCATTGTTTCTACACCCCAATCCGCTCGTTCTTCCGATAAGGCAGCCGAGACCACTACCACAACCAAAACCGTAACCCAGGAAGACGTTGCTCTTTGGAATCGATTGGATGCTATTGTGATCCAATGGATCTATAGTACCATTTCAAATGACCTCCTTCGTACTATCATCAAAGCTAATGCAACCGCTCTCGAAGCTTGGACATCGTTAGAAGACATCTTCCAAGATAACAAGAATGAACAGGCCCTCTACTTGGAACACAAGCTTGTTACTACAAGGTTAGAAAACTACCCATCTATGTCGGCTTATTGTCAAGCTATCAAAATGTTGGCTGATCAACTCTCCAATGTCGGGGCTCCGCTCACAAATCAACGCATTGTTCTACAATTAATCGGCGGCCTCACAAATGCTTATGACGGCATTGCCATGATAATTCAACAAATCAAACCGTTACCCGGTTTTTATGAAGTTCGACCGCGTCTCTGTATGGAAGAATCCCGAAAGGCGAACAAAGCCATCCATGAAGCCGCAACATCCAACACGGCCTTAAATGTTCAACATCAACGTACTACCGGTGATACCCGAAACCCCTCCCAGCGTGGTCGTGGTGGCCGTAGTTACCGAGGGCGCGGTGGCCGCCATGGTGGCAGAGGACGAAGTAACAACGTTTCTTATGGTCGTGGTTATTCCTCAGTTCCCAATTATACTACCCAACCTTGGACACCCAATTACACTTCATCTCCAAACTCCCAGTGGCCTAATTCACAACAATATTCACCCACTCCACAATACCCACCCTGCCCATACCCAACCAGCCCGCACCAACCCTCTAATCAACGACCGACCCAACATGGCCAACATAACCCAACCGGCCCACAACATGGTCTAGGTATTCTCGGCCCACGACCTCAAGCACATCATGCATACACCTCGTCCTAACTCTCCTATGCACCCACCGACATTGAGCAAGCCCTTCATGCAATGTCTCTCCATCCACCCGAGCAACAAGGAATTTTCGACACCGGTGCCACTTCACATATGACCAACAACTCAAGTAATCTTTCCTCTTATTTCAATAATGGCAATATTAACAAGGTAATCGTCGGGGATGGTTCAAAATTACCAATCCTTGGTATGGGGTATCAAACTTTACCTCCACCTTACCCACCCCTAAAACTAAATCAAGTTCTCCATGTTCCTAATCTTATAACCAATTTAATCTCTGTTTGCCGATTAACTCGTGATAATAATGTAACGGTTGAATTTGATCCTTATGGTTTTGTTGTGAAGGATTACCGGACGTGGACACCTATCCTACGATGTGATAGCACCGGAGACTTGTACCCGCTTACCTTCAACTCTATTCCGCAAATAAAGGGTCCGCTTGCCTTGACGACCATTTCTCAAGACATTTGGCACCAACGCCTCGGGCACCCCGGGACGTCTACTTTTAAATTTTTACGTTCAAAATTACCTTGTATTTCCAATAAACCATTAGCTACTGTTTGTTCTTCTTGTGTTCTTGGAAAACACATTAGATTGCCTTTTAATGAATCTTGCAATTTTACTTATTTGCCATTTGACATACTACACACTGATTTGTGGACTTCTCCAATCCCATCTTCAAGTGGACACAAATATTATCTACTCTTCCTAGATGACAAAACCAATTTTCTTTGGACCTTTCCACTAGGCCACAAGTCACAAGTCTTTGAAATCTTTCGACACTTCTACATTTTTATCAAAACCCAATTCAACTACTCAATAAAATCCATACAATGTGATAATGGGAAAGAATATGACAACAATAATTTTCACAATTTTTGAAAAAACAATGGCATCACTTTTCGTTTCTCCTGTCCCCACACTTCCTCACAAAACGGGAAAGCGGAAAGAAAAATTCGATCCGTTAACAACATTATGCGAACTCTTCTAGCTCACTCCTCTACTCCTAAAAATTTTTGACATCACGCCTTACAACATGCAACCTATCTTCACAATATCACTCCTTCTAAACTTCTACAAAATAAAACACCCACCTCTGTTCTATTCAATCGCACACCCACATACTCATACCTACGAGTTTTTGGATGCCTATGTTTTCCTCTATTTCCATCAACAACAATTCACAAATTACAACACCGTTCCGCTCCTTGCATTTTTCTAGGATATCCAACGAACCATCGTGGATACAAATGCTATAATCCTTCTACCCGTAAAATTTCTATTTCTCGTCATGTTATTTTTGACGAAACCACCTTCCCTTTTTCTACAACTCACAAACCAACTCCACAAACATACCATTTCCTCTCAACGGACCCACACCCCTTAATGAGGGTACTCCACTCGACCTACTCTCCTCCCGCCCCACCCACAGCCCAATCGGCCCAGTCCACATCAAGCCACCCTTCGGCCCAGTCCATGCCAAGCCAGCCTTCGGCCCAACCGGCCCAGTCTCATCCTCAATCACCTATAGCTTCCACTACAACTTCTCCCTCCCATATACAATCCTCTTCTCAATCACCTCAAACACCCTCTACTTCGGCCTTCAACCATCCCGAACCGACTCTCACCTCACAACATCACGGGCCATCTTTTCCTCACTTTCCTACAACCGAGCCACCTTCCGCGACCTCCACCTTACACAATACCTAAAACGTTCCACCCGTCCAACCCGCCCGCACAATACACACCCGAAAAATGTCCGGTATTTCCAAACCCAAACAAATACTAACCTTAAATTGTTCGACTACTATCTCACCTCTTCCCCGCAACCCTATTGATGCCCTTAATAACAAGGATTGGAATGAGGCTATGCACGACGAATACCGTGCTCTTATTGAAAATAAGACTTGGGTTTTGGTTCCCCGGCATCCTAACATGAACATTGTACGTAGCATGTGGATTTTCTGTCATAAAAAGAACTCTAGTGGGTGTTTGGAACGATACAAAGCTAGACTTATTTGTGATGGTCGCTCTCAACAAGTGGGTATCGATTGTGGTGAAACATTTAGCCCGGTTGTCAAACCCGCGACAATCCGAACGGTTTTAACATTGGCCGTCTCAAACAAATGGCCGATTCACCAACTAGATGTGAAAAACGCTTTCCTTCACGGTCATTTAAAAGAAACGGTCTACATGCACCAACCATTGGGCTTTCGGGATAAACGATTTCCTGATCATGTTTGCTTACTAAAGAAATCATTATACGGCCTCAAACAAGCCCTGCGAGCATGGTACCAACGTTTTGCCGACCATGTATATCTCCTTGGATTTCATCACAGCCGCTCGGACCACTCGCTCTTCATTTATAAAAATGGTCCCGACATCGCTTATCTTTTATTGTACGTGGATGATATTATTTTGGTGACTTCCATGGATCGGCTTCGGACTTACTTCATGAAGTCCCTATCAAATGAATTTGCCATGAAAGACTTAGGCCCACTAAGTTACTTTCTTGCATTGCAGTAACCAACTATGGGAATTCCATTTTTTTGTCTCAAGAAAGTTATGCACATGATTTACTAAAAAGGGCAAAAATGCAAACATGTAATCCAACCATCACACCTGTGGACACTAAACAAAAGCTCAGTGCTTCGGATGGTGATTTACTTGAAGATGGCACCGAGTACCAACAACTCGTGGGGGCGCTTCAATACTTCACGTTCACCCGACCCGATATCACCTACGCGGTGCAACAAGTGTGCATGCACATGCACGCACCACGCACGTCCCACATGCATGCTCTAAAAAGGATTCTACGGTACATCCGCGGCACCATAAACTACGGGCTCACCATTTTATCTACAAATTCCTCCTCTCTTATTTCATACACAGACGCGGATTGGGGTGGTTGTCCCGACACTCGCCGCTCAACCTCCGGATATTGCGTCTATATGGGGGACAACTTGATCTCATGGTCGTCAAAGCGCCAACCAATTTTGTCACGTTCAAGCGCCGAAGCAGAGTACCGCGGTGTTGCAAATGTGGTTTCTGAAGTGTGTTGGCTACGAAACTTAATGTTAGAACTACACAAACCACCTTCCCATGCAACGCTTGTCTACTGTGATAATGTAAGTGCAATTTATCTCTCGGGAAATCCGGTGCAACATCAACGCACGAAACATATCGAAATGGATATCCATTTCGTAAGGGAAAAAGTTGCTCGCGGTCAAGTTCGGGTCCTTCACGTGCCCTCACGGTATCAAGTAGCCGATATTTTCACCAAAGGTCTTCCACGGGTTCTATTCGAAGATTTTCGGGCCAGTCTCAACGTTCGACAACCTCACGTTTCGACTGCGGGGGTATATTAACAAGGCACAATATTCTCTTCACAATTCTAGAAGATCCCACAAATTCAGCCCAAAGTAACCGTATTGCTTGATTGTTGTAACCTCAATTATTATATTATTATTCATTTCCATATTTAGATTAGGAAAGTCTTGTTGTTTGAGCTGTGTATATTCTAATGAATGAGAAGGAGCAACACATTGAAAACCATATTATTTTAGTTAAAAGAAATATAATTAAAATTTTACGTGTGACCCACCACCCACCCTACCTAGTTCATCTTCCCCACTCCACACCACCATCAACATCTCCACCTTCAACCACCACCACCATCTACACCCCCACCCACTTCATCGTAACCACAACTGCCACAACCATCCCCGCCACAACTACCACCGCCGCCATCATCAAAGCCGGGAAATAGTACATATTTTTCAACAATTAAGGAATTAAAGTGACATGATAGAGAATACCTTAGCCGTTTAATCAGTCACAAAAAATGCTTGTAACACTGTCACTATATACTTGATATTTTTGTAGTTCTATAATTAATTTGTTAGTTCATCGTTGTTCTCATCTTCACCTTCTGTTTCTGACTCGCATTTTTCATACCATTCATCTTTTTACAGGTTGAAGAGAATCATAGATTGAGGTCTGAGCTTCAAAAGAAGATGGCGGTGGTTGTGGTTGTAGCAGGGATGGTTGTGGCAGTGGTGATTACGGTGAAAGGAAAAGGGGGGGGGGGGGTGTAGATGGTGATGGTGGTTAAAGGACCTTGACCCAAAGGCTTCAAAGTGGGTCAGTTTGGGTTGTTTTTAAAATTATATGGGTTGGTTTGGGTATGATACTTTAACTAAATGGTCACAATGGGTCACTTGAAATTCCATCTTGTTATTTTCAGATCAAAGCGGGTCGACAACATTAAATAAATGGGTCGATGTGGGTTAGTGTCTTAAAAAAACGGGGCAGGTTTCGGATCGGAATGGGTTCAGTTCAAATTGAGTTTCGGGCCGAGACGGATTTCGGCATGACGCAGGTTTTGGATCAGAATGGGGTCAGGTTTTGGGCCGACACGGGTTTCTGCACGGGACGGGTTTCGGATCGCAACGGGTTTTGGGCCGACACGAGTTTCCGCACGAGACGAGTTTCGGGTCAGAACTAGTTTCATACTGTTTCGACGCGTACCGTTTCGACGCGTACCGTTTCGAACCGTACCGTTTCGACCCGTACCGTACCGTTTCGAATCGAACCGTTTCGACCCGTACCGTTTCGACCAGTACCGTTTCGAATCGAACTGTTTCAACCCATACCGTTTCGACCAGTACCGTTTCGAATCGAACTGTTTCGACCGGTACCGTTTCATGTTTTAAATAAAATAAGGAAAAAGTGTTAGAACTGTGTGAATGCAATACTTCATTTTCATGTTTGTTCATTGTCAAAAACCTAGTATTAATTAACAAAACTAGTTGATGCCCCGCCCGCGTTGCGGAGCGATGGCCGAATAATTCTCAACCAATTAAAAAACAGTACTATAGTTTTGTTAGAAAGGAAAACTAAAACGATGACAAAATCGTAATTTTTAGCGGGGGTAAAATCGTACTTTTTAGCTAGGGGAAAACCATATTTTTATTTTGAACTGGGGGAAAAAACGTAATTTTGAATTGAGGGTGAAAGCGTAATTTTGAACCGAGTGGAAAATCGTAATTTTTTTACTTGCTACAATTCATTCATTACAGAAAAGACAAAAAATAAAGCAAAATAAGTTGTTGTGTATATAAAACCTCATTCAAACGAAATACAGTTTACTTGCTGTGTGTATGAAAAGTAATATAAACGATGCAATTACTTGCATTGCTACGTTGCTACGGGATTTGATGAGCTCGGTACGAACCGGTACGGAAAATACCGTTACCGAAATCCCGAAAAGTGGGTACTGGTACCGAATATACCTGGTACGGATCGGTACCGGTACTGGTACGACACCGGCATTTGAAGGTAAAAACAGATGAATACCGGTGTCGAACCGGTATCGAAAATATACCCGATTTGGTAAATTCGATACCGATACAGGTACCCGATACCAGCTCATTCATTAATGATGTTAGCATCCATTAAATTCAATTTTTAATACTATATTCATTCAATTATCTTTATTGTTCATTTAGTTTTCTTTTTAATATATAGGATTTAATACTATAGGGGAAGGTTCATTTGAGAAGAAATTTAATGTGAGAAGAAAAAGAAGAAAGGACATAATGGTAAAACATTAAATAGTTTATAACTCCCTCATTAATTATGTTATCTCTCATTAATAAAACAAAAAACATTTTATTCCCACACATTTCAAAATTTATCTTACATATATCCTACACTTACCGAAATTTACCCTACGTATATCTAAATTTATCATACACATTTAAGAATTTATCCTACATATACTAAAAATTATCCTACACATGTCGAAAATTATCCTGCATCCTAAAATATTTTATCTTGAAAGAGTATATTTAAAAGTGAGTTACAATTTTAATTAGTTAGCTAATTAATTACAATTAGAAATTTACCTATATACCCTTATTAATAACATTAAATACACATATTAAATGAAGTAAAATGGAGTATTTATATTGGTTTAAAACTTATTCTTTTTATTCTTACAATTTTTTTTCTTCTCATTTGAACCCTCCACTAATACTATATTCATTCAACTATCTTTTTTACTGTTTATTTAGTTTTCTTTTTAATATATAGGACAATTATCTTTACTGTTCATTTAGTTTTCTCTTTACTGTTCATTTGTTCATTTAGTTTTCTTTTTAATATGGACATGGACAATATATAGCACAATTAATATACAGGACAATATATAGGACAATAATAAACCTACATGCATATTATCCTTTTTCCAATTAGAAGATATAATATACATGCATATTGAAATCAGAGAATGATAACAAGTATTGAGCTCATATTATCTGCTATATCAAAATGAAAAATCACCATACAAACACCTCTTCTTAGACTATGGGGTATGGGGCGGGGGTTGAGGTGTGGGTTGGCTGAAAACGCCCAAGCCACCACCCCGGGTGGGCTTGGGTTTGGGCGTGGCCCAAAGGGCGGGAGTTTAAAGCCGGGCGTGGGGCGGGGCTAGCGATCCAATGTGCCGGCTCATATACGCTTTTAGTAATTTAATAAAATTTAGGCTTTTTTTTTTAATGTTGTGTGTACTTTTTTTAATTTTTGGTTTTTTATTTTATTTTTATTTTAATAAACCTGCCAAGCCACGCGGGCTAGCCACGCCCCGCCATACCCCACAGACACGTCACTCATCGGCGGGGGGCTCGAACTCCACGTGTCAACTCATGCCCCCAACCCCCGCCCCACCATACCCCTCGATCTTATATAGAGAGGGGGAGGAATCTAGAACCTAACCAACTTAACAAACTCAAGCTAAGTGCCTCTAACTAACTAGATGTACATACATTTGACACATACACACTACTCCTTGATGTACAATCACTTTTTTTATTTTTGACCCGAACCAAAACAACCCTTTTTTAATTGACCCGTTTTGACCCGAACCCGTTTTGACCCATGACCCGACTTGTTTGCTAGGTCTGGGAGTGGGGAAGATGAAGTGGGTAGGGTGGGTGATGGGTCACATATAAATTGTAAAATATTAATTATATTTATTTTAACTTTTTAGTTATTAATTTGATAGTAATGGTATTTTTATCATTTCACACGCACCTAACACCAAAAACTAACCCCCATCCACGCCAGTGACTATCCGGGAACAAAATTCAAAAACTTGGGGACTATAGGTGTAATTTAGAAAGTTATGGACTATAGGTGAAAAAATGAGCATACCACAGGGACTATCCGAGCATTTTTCTCAAACATAAATATGTCGATCAAGACCATTTACAACACTGTTTCAGAAAAATATGTGAGAATGAGTTTTCACAAAATGGGAAACATGATTATTTTTCTAACTTTAGACATAAATATATGTAACTATTGTTAATTCGATCATTAGTGTTTGGGTTTGTATTCTACCATATGAGACTTTCGTAACAAATCAAACTGCGTCCAAAACAGAGCTAAAATTTGAGATATCAATGGTCAAAGTTATATGTTAAAATTTTGCAAAGCTGCAAAATTAGGAGAAAAGGTGTGGTAACTTATCCCATATGCGAGGAGAATGAACGCACTGTGATGCTTTGATGGGTGCACTTGGCACATGGCACCTTTGTGCTTTTGAAGGTTGGCTCAAACAATACCCAACAAGAAAAACTTACTTTTTAAGAGAACGTTTATGTAATTTTGAATGAAAAAAATAATCAGACACAAAACTCCTTTATATAAAGTAAATCAATCGCACACATATTATTTAATTGGAAAGCTTCAATACATAATTACAAAGACAACTAGGGACCACATGATGTGTATATACCCAGCTTCAAACCCGGTAAACCAAAACATACATGATCCTAACTCCTTTTTGAAGAAACAAAAACAAACTAGCGTTTATACCACAAATTTAATTAACCAAATTCAACAAAAGTAGACCAAAACATAAAAATCTAGACGGCAAGGGTTACCTTGTGTTTAGAGTGCCAATTTTTGTGCACGTCATGAACAAGACGCAAATACCATATTGATGAGGTTAAACACCATCCTCAATTTAAGTCACCGACCATCATTTGTCAATCTCATCAATCTTCTCTTGATCTTCTTAGTCATCATAACCTTCAAAACTAAATAAGAAAAGATTTCATGAATGGTGTTATCTATACACGTAATGAAACAAGAATCATATTTTGTATACATATGTTATATTATATATGGATTCACAAGTCTTTCTAAAACATTATTATGGTAGCAAAAATAAGTGCATAGGAATTTTGAAAATTTTCTTCCACTCTACGATTAATTGTTATGATATATATATGAAATAAAAAAAATCAACTGAAACAAAATAACATTTTTAAAAAACCAAATACACGTTAGTCATTCGTTTTTTGAAGTCTGAAACTACAGGCACTACTCTTTTGATAAACAAAAGAAATAAGCTCACGTTTGGCCATCTTAAGGAAAGTGAGATTTGAACTGAAAATTTCGCCTGCTTCATCTTACAATTAAATTAATTTCCTCAATATTATTAAAAATAAAAGTAAGCACAATAGTTCGACGGGTAGAAAAATAGTCTTACCGTGGATCAATTTGGATACTGGGAATGTGAGAAATTTTATGCCAGTCTACACCAATCTCCTTGTCATACCTTTTCCTTAGAAGCTTACATCCACGTATTTCAAGTGTCTTCATAAACTTGAAACTTTGAAGGTGACTTGGCAAGGAATTCAAAACTGGACACACGTCAATGTATAATTCTTGTAAACAAGGAAACATATCGGTGGTGTCTCCTAACATATTTGTGTGGTCATCATGGAAACACTTCAGTGAATCCATTAATCTCAGCCTAATGACCCTAAGATTGGGTAATCTCCCAAGTGCTGGAATATGCTCACATTTCTTACACCCATCAAACCCTATTTCAACCAAATTCTTTAAATTAACCATCCAACTCGGAGAAATAATCTTTCCCATATACTCATATATACTCAATTCCTTGAGACTAGAAGTAGGTTCTAGTCCCTCGAGAACCTCTTCATCATGTGTAAACATTTGCTGTATACGTAGAGAAAAAGCATTTTCTGACCAGTCTAACACCAAATCTGACAAATTTGTTTTGCATTTGAGATTGGCACTCTTGGCTTCACTTAAACCTCCAACAAACACTAGTCCAGCTATCATTAAATTCCCCTCAAGAAGATTTAGACTCCCCAATTCCCCTATTTTGGCCACACTCTTGTTTAAACTTTTGTTAAGAGGAAAAAATGGAAGTGTTCGGAGACTAGATAGTTCTTTTATTCCATGTGGCAAATGACTGAGAGAATAACAGCCAGTGATGTCCAAACGTTGAAGATTCCTCATGTATCTGAGGCCTCTAGGCAACTTCTCCAATCTCCAACAACCTTCCAGAAGCAGCATTTGCAAGTTTTGGAGATAAATAATGGACTCACATAAAACTTTTATTCTTGAGTCTGATAAATTCAAGTATCTTAAATGTTTGAGTTTGCAGACTGATTCTGGCAATGCATTCAGGTCGACATTGCGCAAGTATAATATCCTTAGCTGCACGTGGTTGAAAATCTGGCTAATGTTACATTTATAGTACCTCTCTCCGAACATGAATACTGACCTTAATGATGTTAACTTTTTTAACTCTTGCGGTGAAAAGTGATAATTTGGACATGATGAGCTCAAATGAAGGACCCCATTTGGGATTATAACCTCTTTGCCGGGCTCTATGACTAAACAATCATCTCCCATCACAAGTCGTGCCATGTCATGCATCAGATCATGCATTACATATTCATCATGCTGGGAGTTAGCCTTAACAATGAAGAAGGACCTCCAAACCAAGCAATTAAAAATTTCCTCCCCAAGCATATACAAGTCCTTTCCTCCTTTGGGTGGAATAAAACCGTTTGCCACCCACAACATAGTCAGTTCATCCTTTGTCATAGCATAGCCTTTGGGAAACAAACAACAATAAGCAAAACATCTCTTTAAATGTGGAAGCAAGTTATCATAGCTTAACTTCAAAATAGCAGGCACCACATCAATTTCTTCCAACTCCCATAAGTTGTTGTCTTTCACATGTTGCCAATAGCGTGTACTACTTTTTGACCACATTAAGCTACCCAAAGTTTTCACCGCCAAAGGTAGCCCTTTACATTTCTCAACAATCCCCCTTCCAATAGGCTCTAGCTCACTTATGTCACCCCCTTCTCTTCCTGGTGCAAAAGCAAGCTTCTTAAATAACAACCACGCGTCCTCTTCGGATAAACATCCTAGTTTATGTTGTAACTCAGGAACCTTAGCCATCATTCGAGTAGTTGTTTGTGATCGTGTTGTCATCACTACAATACTTTCTTCAGCCCCACAACTTAATGTTTTACTTAGCTCCTCCCACTTGTGCTTTTCATTCTCTTCAACCCAAACATCATCTAGTACAATTAGAAACTTTTTTCCCCTTAATTTGTTCCGAAGGGACACCTGCAACTTCTCTAGTTGTGTATCTGTACACCCACAGTTATCTATCAATTCAATAATTTTTCTCATTATCTCTTTCACTTGGAAGTTTTCAGAGACATAGACCCAACATTTTAAGTCGAAATATTGATTCACCGTTTCATGGTTATAGACTAACTGAGCCAGAGTAGTCTTTCCCAAACCTCCCATACCCCATATACCGTACATCCGAACCTCCCCATTCTCATGTTTCCCTATATTTTTGTTACATATATTTCCTATTACCATATCCCTTTCTTCATTTCTTCCCATGATAATTGAAGTATCATGTATAACCGAGCTTGTTTCCCTATCTGGCATCTGACCCACAACTTCAGTATTGTCAACACGACTTGTGGGAGCTGAAGGGGTCAAATCTAACTTAAATCTCTCGGAATTTATGACATCCAGCTTACTTTTTATGTCTTTGACCTTGTGAGCAATCCTAAGACGGGTCATATATTTATTATCATTAGAGGAGAAGAAGGCTCTTACCCTGTATTTGACTCTTTGTTTGTGTAGACTTTGCAACAAAGCCTCAGTTGAGATGTCGTCTAGCACATTTTCAGCCTCCAAGGATGCAGATCTGAGATGCTTAAGCCACACCTCTACAGCGTTATTATTGACACGTTTCTCTTCTGCGTCTTGAAGAACAGCTTGGATCCGCTCGAAATCATCCTTGAGACTCGAAATATCATCTTCGAGTCCCCTAAGTAGAGTAAACTCTTGGTTAGCTACAGAACCCAGTATCCGCACCACCTCCTTCACAAGGACCGCAACACCCACATCTGCCATGATTACTATTTCAAAATGAAAGAATCACAAATTTGTGTATGCTGCTCAAAGATTGATGGTAAATCAAGAACTGAATGTTTGGAAAAAAAAAAAAAAAGCAAGAAAGTGAAGAAATGGAAAAGTCAATCCACCAATCACCAACTACTTGGACTGTGTAGTTAACGCGTGAACATGTGCTCTGCATTATTGCAAGGATTGGATATTAGACAAAAGAATTCTTTTTTTATTTCTTTTTTAAAAGCATTTCTTTAGCCAAAAGATTTGACAAAAACTCTAATTCTTTTTAAAAGCATTTCTTTTTTTTTCTTTTCTAATTAACTTTTGAGTAGGTATGAGTTCGGTACCAAGTGAGAAAATTTCAAAAAATAGGTACCAACCGTGAGAAAATTTCAAAAACTAGGTACCAGTGTACTGGTACCAGAAATACTCAGTTTGCTACCCGTACCTGTACGGACCGGTATTTGAAGGTAAATAAGCAGCCTCGTCATGTTTTTATCATGCGGCTCGGTTCGAGCCTACTTATTTGAGCTCGAGCTCGCGAGTAAAACCCAAAGCTCAAGATCAGCTCGACATCGGCTCGAGCTATTTTGAGAACAACCTCAAACGAGTTAAAAGCCCAGCTCGAGCTCTCTTCAATATCGCTTAAATAAGCCAAAGCTCGGCTCGCCAATGTTATCAGTGTTATATTATCCTATATACTTAAAGTACAAAGTCGGTGGCATATGCCACCGACATGCATGTATTTTCATTTTTCATACAATATACTGAGTAAACGCGTTTTTAAGGCCCAATGGAGGATAGCGTGTGTGCATACAATACGCTTTTAGAGCCCAAAGAAACGTAGTAGCACGTCTACAGGCCCAGAGATGAAACATGTTTGGGCTTAATAAATTGGGTTACTACTTGGTCCGTTGCCTTTTACCACAAAATAATACGAAATGATACACCAGGAGCCGATTTAGGCTTGAGTTCCACAAATTCTATAAACTTACTTAAAAGGACAAAGTTGGTGGCATAGGCCACCGACATGCATGTGTTATTTTCATTTTTCATATAATACTGAGTAAAATACATTTAGGCCTCTTACTTTTAGTTTTGTTAAATTACGTTTTGAGTCCATTTCGATATTTCCTCTTTTCACCCATACTTTGAGTAAAATACATTTTGACCCCTTGCTTTTAGTTTTGTTAGATTGCGTTTTGAGTCTATTTCCTTTCCAAGTTAAACTTCAATTTTTCACCCATACTTTAAGTAAAATACATTTTTGCCCTTTGTTTTTAGTTTTGTTAAATTGTGTTTTGAGTCCATTTCCTTTTCAAGTTAAACTTCAATTACATTGTAATATTAGACTATTGATCAGGTTTAATCTACATTTTTAGCTTATTGCATTATTTAATTATTTTCGTTCGCTAATTTCTTTTTTTAAAAACTAAACATTTGAATTCAACCATACATTGAGTTGAACTGAATACGTCAACACATGCGCTTTCATTTGGTTTACGCATGACATAGCGCTTGGACTAATCTGTTTGCAACGTGCCTACGACGCATCGCCCGCGGGTTGTATTATGAATATTAAAATGTATGTGTCGGTATAAATTCGAGTTGATATACGTTTCAATGTAAACTTTTTTGGAGAACAAGTCAGGTCAAATATATTTTGTTTTTTTATTGGTTTATGTACGTTTCCAATTCTACGTTTCGACCCTACCGCAACACGCTAATGGTATAATTTTTTCCGTTGATATGAATATCACTTTTGATTACACGTGTTAGTTTTCCCTTGATACACATTTTATGTTTTTTTGTACGTTTCCTATGTATGAGTCGGGTCACATATAAATACGATATACTTTACATTTTTATCCAGCTACAATGCTATTGAGTTAAATTGGACACGTCAAAAGGTGCGTTTTCATATGTTTAACGTATTACATAACGTTTCGACTAATCTATTCGATGTTTGCAATGTACTTGCGCCGCAACGCGAACGGGTTTCCCACCGGCTTTGCCTTCCTACCCCCGTACTTTCACGATATTTCAATTTTAGTCCCTTGACTTTGATATCTTTAAAGTTTCATAAAATGACAAATTTAGTCCCTAAACCTTCTACTTTGGATTTCCAAAACCACAACCTCATCTTTCAAACCTTGCCAGCACCAACCCTCTACTTTGGTTTTCCACCATCACCCCCTTAGCTCTTACACAGTTACGCCACCAACCCTCTTCTTTTACATTTCCACCAACACCCCTTCAGTTTTTACACATTTCCGCAACCACCCCTATACTTTTACACTTTGTCTTTTTTAGACTTTGTTTTTTTACCCTTTGCACTATTACTCCATTTTTACACCCGCCAAACTTTAAAATAAATTGCAATTGTAACCCCTATACTACAACTCCTACTTTTACAAATGCCAATGCATTGTGTTTTTCGAAATGTCTTTGGCATTGTTTTGTACACTTTGTGTCTACCTTTGTGATCTACACTTTTTTTAATTGTCTTTTACGCACTGCGTTTTACAAATCGTGTTTTGTCTTACTATATGTTTCCACCCGTCGCGCGCCGCCGCAACGCGCGGCGGTCAAAATCCTAGTTATATATAAAAAATAAAAATTTTATTTGGACTCGTTTAGGCTCGTGAGCCTAAACAAGCTTTGTATTTCAGGCTCGAGCTCGGGCTGGATAACTAAACGAGCTCTATTTCAGGCTCGAGCTCGTTAAAGCTCGACTCGTTAGAGCATTTAACCGAACCGATAACGAGTAGCTCTCGAGCTTCTAGGCTTGTTTACACCCCTATTGAAAAGGTTAGGGAGGTTAAGCAGCCTGGCTAGCTGGTTTTTCTAAACCATTTGTGATTAGTTTATTCTAATCAATGAACTGGTAGTAGTTCAAGCGTTACCATCGGGTTCACGTCCAGCTCATTGCTTACGTAATTGGACAGGTAAATATCATTATCACCGGCCCACATGTTAATACAAGGATTAAACAAGTTAATTACAAAGACCACTTGGATTAGTTAAATTGAATAAACTAATCGACACAAAATTTAATAGAACATTCAACTCTTATATACGTACACCTAATTTGACATATTCAACAGTTGTCCCATTTGTATCTCGGTCTCTATTTATTATTTAATTACGACTTTTGTGTGAAGATTCCCGTTTTGAGCACCCACAGAACTGAACCGAATCAAACCGAACCGAACCGAACGGAAAGTTAAGTTATTGGGTACATAGTTGGTTTCATAAACACGTGACTCGGTGAATGCCTGGTCAAGAAATTCAACATGGCAAAAAATTACTACCAAGTGCTACTAAGCAACTTGTTCAATGAGTGGGGAAATCGGATGAAAGTAAAAGCGCGGAGGATATAATGAAGTTTTTCCGCGAGAAGCTGAGAACAACCCGGGTTATTGGGTCCGAAATCGATTGTTTTCGGTTTGTTGCCGAAAACCGCTACGGGAAAGATTAAAAAACACTTGCTAAGGGCTAAAGCAAAGGATATGGGACATGTTAAGACGAGTAAGTTGTAAATTATGTTGTATGTTGTTAAATTCATATGCAAATTGTGTCAACATTGTTATGTGAATTGGTGTATTCTTTTGTTTGTGATTTGTATCATCAAATTTGCTTCTTTTACAAAACTATACAAGTCAAGTTACTCTATACTAACTTAATAAGCATTCGGTTACTTCTTTCATAATGAATACAACAATTACTTTACAAGCTACTATCTCATGCAATTGGCTACTTGCTTCATTTATTTACAGCCATACAAAAATAAAATGCTTTCACTAAGGGTTACTCAGCCATTTAAAATGCATATAATACTTTTAAACTTTATATAAAATCTTGTTTTAATGTAAGATCCTCTTTGGAAAAGCCAATGTGATGTAAGTTGTCAACTTATGGTTCTACTTTCATTACTCTAATCATAATCATCTTGTATACCGACGACTCAATCCTTTTTATGAGTTTAAAACGGGGTCCTTAAAAAAATATTGTTTACGGTTAAAGGATCGTGACTAAATAAAGATAAAGGAATAAACTATGTAAAAAACAAAGAGTTAATTACATTTTTTGTCCCTGTGGTTTGTACGTCCCGCATGCGGTATATGCGCATATTATGTATATATGTGCGGCCTATCGGGGGCAAAAGTAAAAGTGCACTAAATTTAACATTTTTTACTAATTTCATGAAAATGACCTTAAAAGCGGGGACGGTTAATCATGCATCATGCGCTGGCGTTGATAGCTGAAAGACAAAAGGGTACATGCACTAATCGGTCTTTGACCCGATTGCTGAGTGTTATGTGCCTTATGTCTAAAACTTGATGCAAAACTACTATCCAGCCGAGGGTCTGAAGCAGCCTCTCTATTCCTACGGGGTAGAGCTTTTAATCGAGTCGATAACGAGTAGCTATTGAGCTTCTAGGCTTGTTTACACCCCTATTGAAAAGGTTAGGGAGCTTAAGCAGCCTGGCTAGCTGGTTTTTCTAAACCATTTGTGATTATTTTATTCTATTCCATGAACTGGTGGTTTAATATTATTATCAACGGCTGCTCTATAAGGGGGTAGGGTAGGGGTGGTTATCACTCACTCACAACTTCCAATCAAGTTCCGCCACGTCATCGAGCTTTATTCCATCACTAGTGATGGATTTTAGTGGAAATACCCATCACTCACCACACCCAACAATTTCCCTCAAACAACTCAAACAATCAAGCGTGATGGTGGCCATGCGTTATCAAATCAACGCATGATGTTAAGGAGTGGCGGTGGTGTTTTGTAAAAGATCACGCGTTATACAACATCATCACGCGGGTGGCCTAATTAGTTTTGTGGATTCCATTATCTCGTCTTCTCAATCGGCTTTTTTTGTGGCAGATATATCTTGGATGGCCCGCTGGTCGTTAACGAAATTAATAATTGGATGAAGAAGGGTAATAAAAACGCTTTTTTCCTTAAGATTAATTTTGACAAAACCAACGACAATGTTAATTGGAATTTTGTTTTGGATATTTTATCTCAAATGGGCTTCCCCGATAGGTGGTGCAGGTGGATCAAAGGAATTATTTCGTCGGCTAGGGCGTCGGTCCTGGTTAATGTGACAACCGATGATTTACGGCACCTAATTACGTGATTAACAGATGATTAACGCGACAATAAATAGTGTTTAAGACGCAAATTAACTTAATTAGGCCTTTGGAGTGCCTAGGAACGTTTATCCGACTATACAGTACGCGTATGAAGATTCACGTGGAATCTGCGGGACATCAAACGACAACGAACTGATACCGTACAAAATACTGCCAACGCCGACAAGTATGAATGTTACATGAAAATTCTATGCTTATAAAATTAATTTTGTGAATTTATTGGGCGTCCGTGCGACACATTGGACTAAAAACGCGACGGTAGGAAACGCATCGGCAATGAAACGGAAGCGACAGAGACGCCTGTCACCTTCGAAACTTACATTTTATGCTATATTTATCTCCGTAATAAAAATTTCATAACCGTAGTTGAAACCGGATCGGAAAACGGAGTAAAGCGGTGAACGACGCGTTTTACGCGATTTAGCGCAATCGACGGTCAAACGCGACAACGACGAATACCGACATTTATTCTACGTAGTTTTTAAAACTAAATTTATAATTCATGACGTTAAGGAGTGAGTTTGGGTTGCTATATCGGGTCTCGTAGAAATTATGGGCCGCTTAAACACGGGGATTGAGCTTGTGGGCCCTGGGCCCAAGCCATCTGTCACACCCCGAAATTATCAGAGCTGGCGTGACTGGACTGGTATCTTCATTGCACAGTGGAAGCAGTTAAGCTAAGACTTCTAGAGAACGAACGCCCACTAAGTACTCGAATCTCCAATGGTTCTCCTTTTCCAACCGTGCCATAGGTTCTGAAAAGTAACCTGAGAAAGAAACATGCGAAAAAGTCAACATAAAGTTGAGCGAGTTCATAGGTTGTTTGTAAAAAATTTGAAATAAATCTTTTGAATAACCTGTTTGTGAAATATTATTGAGAAAACGAATTTAGAAATCATTTTCTTGTCAAGTTATATGGAAACTTTGTAATTGTAACGCATTATGTTCGTAAAACCATATATTTGTAAACTCCTGTCTTTGTAAAGTTTGTATAACCGTCAATGCCCTCCCTGACTTTGACTTCATGCCCGCATAATCCTATGCTTTGAATTTGTATAAAACACGGTATTTAATTTGTATAAATCAAGTATTTCTGTAAGTATGTATGTCCCTTGAAGAAACACTAACTAAATGGTCGTAACCGAGAAAGTTAGGGGGTTTGAATCCGCATAAAAAGGTTAGCTCTCTCTCGATTGATTCAGTTTCAGCTGATCTTCTTCTCCGGTGGTTCTGCAAAAAAGAGCACCGTTAGCCTCGCCAAGGGGAGAAGAGGGTTCTCTCCTTGACCCGACTCCGGTGTGAGAATAAGTATTGGTAATGGAGAAGAGAAAGTATTTGAGAAGTGGGTGTAATCTGAGTTTATACCTGAACAGTTCTCCTATTTATAACCGGGAGTTTTGGGAGGGAAAACCTGTTATTGAAAAGATAACGGAAGATGCTAACGCCGTAGCGGTTACGTTTTCTCCCGTTCAAGTTCTTTGATCTAACGTCAGGTTGTCTCGATCCGATGTGAATGCACACGGATCGTGGTTTGATCTATGGCTGGGGAATTGCCACGTGGAAAGTGATTAAATGGAGATTACTCTCCAATTGCATGCCTTCGTTGTGATTTCAGGGGCGTTTGTGGTGATGACACGTGTCCAGACGGTTATAACCGTCTGGGTGGTGCACGATCATTTTCTTTCTAGAAGATTACTGCTGTAATCTAGTGTGGCACCTTACTGTGTGGAGACCACTGAATAAATCCTAAGTCTAAAATATCCAGGTCTGGATATTTAGGCGGAAGTGTTAACCTCAGGATTTTCATCCTTTGCTATTGGGAGAAGGCGCACGGATTTATGTTTTTCCTTTGGGCGCGCGACTATAGATTTGCTGACTGTTTTCTCCTTTTTGTAATACCAGTGCGCGGCCGCGCAAGGTTAAAAGGTCAAAAAGGTCAAAAAGGCCAGTCTGTGGTATGGTCTCAAATATTTATTATGAAGTTTTTGGGACCTTACCCCTTCAAGTCCCCCCAGTCTAGTGGTGTACTTATGCAAATAAGTGGAGCACTGGACTTATGAGAGGGAAATGCTTTTGGGCGCGAAAAATAAGAAATCTTCTATGAGAAGATTGAATTCGAATTTTGTGAAGATTTTTTGAAAATCTTTGACTTTTGATGAGACTCGATACAGTAAATTGAGTGACAACCTGTCATTGTCAGTTGTTTCTTACTGTCCGTGTCTTACACGCGCGCGTGTAAACGCGTGTGTGTCTGACATTTACTTTTTCTGCTGCTTGGAGCACTGTGATATTCGGAAAAGTCGCTGTGACGGTTACCGATGCTTATTTATTGCAATGAGTATATAACGTTTGGGTAACCTCCTCTGTGCAATCATTGCTTCGTTTGAACAACTTTTCCCCATTCCTTGTTTCTAAGAAAAATTTCCATCATTCTTTCTCTTATGTCAACCGGAGAACGTCAAAAGGATCTTGTTGAAGATATGTCTACTGATCTTCCACCCTTGAGTGGCCTAGGGCGTCTTTTGATGGTTTGATTCGGAATCTCAAGTTCCCAGAGAACTGGGGTGCTTTATATCCTGAAGAGGGGCAAACGGCAGCGGATGCTCCGGCCGGGTATATTACCCTCTTTTGGGATTTTTTCTGTGATGGTAACTTTCGCTTGCCTGTTACTAGATTTTTTCTCGATATCCTTGGGTTTTATAACCTGGATATTTCCCAACTTCACCCGATTGGCATGGTTAGGGTTCGACATTTCGAATTTGTGTGTCGGACAATGCATGTTGAGCCGACCGTTCCCCGATTTAGGGTTTTTCATCATATGCACTGTACCCAAGGGTTCTATTCCTTCGTTCAAAGGGCTTCTGCAAAGAAGATTCTTCATCAACCCCCAAAATCTTTTCATGATTGGAAGCATAAATTCTTTTTTATTAAGGCCGGAGTAATTCCGGTAAGGATGGTTCTCAGGGGAGAAGAGGACGTTCCGATCGAAACCCTTCAGACTCCGGTTGATGAAAACTGGTATCAGGACTTAAAGGATGTGCCCAATATTGCGTTGCCATAGAAAGCTCTTGTCGGAGCCGGCATGAGTTTAAATTGGAAGATGGAGCGTGACGACAAACCCGTATACACGGAGGATGGTCATAGTAAGTTCGGGGCTTTTCCTCTTTCCCATTTTTTTTTTGACCTGCTCTCTCTTCAAATGTAGTTGTTTCTCTGTATGTTGTTGCCTTCAAGAGGGAGGGCGGAAGAATGGGTACTATCAAGAAGAAGCCTGAAGAGGAGCTCTGGTATCATCGTATCGTGAGAAACTTTGTTCTTTCGCGGGATGCGGACCTATCTGTTCAACCAGCTGCTGGTGCTGGTGAGTCTATATCTGTTTTCCCTTTCCTTTTTGTTTTGAGTAATTTTTTGCCTTGCGCTTTTGTAGGTGAATTGTTGAATTTGGGCGTAGGCCCTGAAAAGAAAAAACGCGCAACTACTTCCACTTCCGCGCCGAAGAGAAGTGAGACTGTTAAAACTCAACCTTTGAAGGCGAGAAATGTTGGAGAGAAGAAAGGTACGCGCCGTTCTTCTGTCTCCAAGTGTGATTATGTGGTGGTTTCTGATTCTTTGGAGGGTCTTACTCCTATAGTGACTATGCGGGAACCGAAGCCTGAACCAAAGGATTCTGCTGATATTCCCCCATCCAACCCTAACGAGCCTATTGACCTGGACTCTAGTCCAGAACACTTGGTGCATCGGAAGGCTGGTAAACGGAAACAAACTGATCCTGACGCGGAGGGTCAACCTCCTAAAAAGGTGCAAAGGAAGAAAATTACCAAAAAGGGAAATCTTGATGCATTTGTCTCGGACTCTGTTCCTGGTAAGTGTTGTTCTTCCTTGTTTTCTTTAAGCGGGTGGAATTCTTACAGACTTTTATTTGTCCAGAAGTTCCTGTTTCCCCTGTTCCTATAGAAGTACCATCTGTGGTTAACAAAGAACTTCCCCCTACTTCTCCACACGCTGCTGTTGCAGACCCGTTAGGGCCTTCAGAGATTGTTGGGGAAGGTGTTGAGAAAACTGTTGAGGCTGAGAAGCCTGTTGGTGTTAACACAGAGTCTGAAAAGATTGTTGAACCGGGTGTGGTAGATGATGCTGATAATCCACCGACCCCGGAAACTGTTGTTCAAGATTTGGGAAAAAAGGAAACTGCTGAAAAAATTCAATCTTCTCCCCCTGGACCTTCTGAAACTATTCCTGAGAATATTGAGAAGGTCACAACTGAGGGGGCAGGCTCATCTCCTGGTGTTGATAAACAATCTCCAATTCGTACAGAAGAAACTCTGGGAGAATATTATTACCGGACTTATACGGAGAAAGATGCTTCTGATCCTCATGTCCCTGTTTGGAATGTGAAAAAAGGTGATACCTTCTCGGATTGGCATGTATGCCAAGATTGGTTGCAGGGAATACTTCCGCCTGGCGAGATTAAATTTCAGGAAAATCAGTGTTGGTGCACTACGTCTGTCGACTACGTCTTATGTCGAGTCTCGGGTTCGTTGCAGACTTGAACAAGTGTGACATCATCATTATGACATCATCATGTGATATCATAATGATGACATCACAATTTAAAGAACATGAAACAAGAATTAAGAGATTGGTCGTTTGGAATGAAGGGTTCCGTTTGAAAGAAGCTGATTAATGACCCTTCCGTTTGAACTGGTAGTTAATGACCCTTCCGTTTGAAATGGTCGTTTGAAGACCCTTCCGTTTGAGTTGCTGTCGTTTGAAGGCTGGTCGTTTGAGCATGTTCAAACGATCAGACCATGTCTATAAATAGGGTCCAAACGATTTCATTTGTAACGATTGAGAAATATTATACCGAAGTGCTGCCGGTATTTCCTCATATTGTAAACGTTGTTGATTGAATACAAAAGAGGATTAAAGTGATTTTCTAGCTGTTTACACATTCGTTTCTTAGTTTCCGCCTCTGAAACGAATTAGAGCTTCTTCAACCGACTCATTTAGGTCGAGATCGATCCTACAAGTGGTATCAGAGCTCAGGACGAGGAGCTCTTGCCATATTCAGCTTGAAAATCTCATTTTTCTACACCTTCTTTCTTAAATTCGATACTTTTTACGGATAAAATCAGCTCAACTCTTCACACTATGTTCGGAATTCACTAGTAACCAATCCTTGAAAGTTTGAAATCAATATACGACCTAAAACTGATCAAAATCATGTGTATCGTTTGAAAAGTTTCGCGATTTGATGACGTCATCGTTTGAAAACTGATCTATCGTTTGAAAATAGATCTGTCGTTTGAAAAGATAGTCCATCGTTTGAAAATTCTGTCCCATCGTTTGAAACTGATGTCAATCGTTTGAATCTGATCCCATCGTTTGAAAACTGATCGTTTGAAAGTTCATCGTTTGAAAGTCCATCGTTTGAACTCCTTGTCGTTTGAAAGTTCATCGTTTGAATTCTTCATCGTTTGAAATCTTCATCGTTTGAAAGTCCATTGTTTAAAATCTTTGTCGTTTGAAAGTCCATCGTTTGAATTCAAACGGAACAGTCCATCGTTTGAATTCGTTGTTGTTTGAATCCATCGTTTGAAACATTTTGTCGTTTGAAATCACATCTGATCGTTTGAAGTTGTGTTAGTTTGAGAAAGTTTTCTGTATATCATGGACTCTGAATTTTATAATGCTTTTGCAACACCGATATCAATGACTCAAAGTGCTATGATTGAAAATGAAACCGGGACGTCTCAGAAACCACCCAAACTCATGGATATTGATGATTACAATGGATGGTCCGAAAGGTTTGGAAATTGGGTTGAGGCGTATCACTTGGATGCGTGGGAACACACTGAAGAGCCGTATGTTAAGCCCACAAAGAACAATGTTGTGAATGGTACTCCGTTGACACTTAGAGAAATGACTGATGTAGATAAAAAGAAATATCGAGATGAGAAATTGATGGTAAGTCTTCTTCAGCAAGCGATAAAAGAAGATATTTTGATACTGCTTCAACATGATGGAACTTCATATTCGATATGGAAAGAGTTGGAAGCAAAGTTTACTGGAAGTGACGATATGCTCAGGAATAAGATGTCTCTCATGAAAAAGGAATTTGACTTATTTCGAGGATTGAAAAATGAAAGTGTCAAGCAATTAATTGATAGATATTGTAACTTGGTGAGAAATATGACGAAACTTGGTGTTAAGAAAGATACTGATGAATTGGTTGAAAAACTTGCAGATGCGCTACCATATGAAACATGGGGAACATTTCTGATGATGCTGAGATCCAACAGAAAAGATTATAAAAATATGACACTGGGAGATTTCATCAAACATCTGGAAGCTCAGGAAATGGAGCAGAGGAAGATTGCTAGGATGAAGAATTACGATGGAGAACAAGATATCAGTTTGTATTACAAAGGTGGTGTCAACGAAAAGTCAAATTATTCTCCAAAAATTGAAACTGCTTACAGTGTGAATGATTCTTCTAAAAAGAAATCATCCCAGGGATCAAGCAGCACTAGATTTTCATCATTAGATCCAAACATTTCTGCAACAAAGAACGGAAGAAAACTTCAATGCAATATTGTATTAAATCTTGAAAGTGATCAAGATTATTCTGAAGAAGTTGCCAAAAATCAAATGTCTTTGTTGGGAATGGTTCTAGAGTCCTATAGTAGTTTTGTGGCTGGAAAGATCGGTAATCCAATGCTCACGAAAGAGGATTATGATCAAATCGATGCTGAGGAAATGGAATTAATGGATATTAAATGGTGCATGGCCAGTGTAATGAGAAGAGCTGAGAAGTTTAAACAAATTACTGGAAGAAATGATTTCCTGGATGCAAGTGTTTCAAACTTAGGCTTTGATAAGTCAAAAGTTACATGTTTTCGTTGCAGGGAAAAGGGGCATTTCAAGAGAGAGTGCAAAAATCGTGAAGCTACTGGAGCTCAGAATCCTTTTGGAAACAACGATTATCACAAAAAGGCGATTTATCATCAAATCACATCACCAGCACTGCATCAGGCACAAACTGCACATGGAATGATGCAGATTAAAGACTCAAAGAAAGCTTGTCTGGGAAATGATGGTGGATTCAGTTGGGATAAATATGTTCCAATAAACAGCAAAGTGTGTTTGGCAGAACAAGATGATGAAAAACTGGCTGAAGGTTTCAATTGGGACAATTTTTGTCCAGATCAAGAATTTATGGCCAAAGAGATGTCTAAAGACACTTCAAATGTTAATGTTTTTTTTGCTAATGCTTATGATTTGAAATGTGCAGAAAGGTGCAGAAAAGTCATGGAAGCAGCTGAAGAAAGACGAAGGAAGAACCAAGAAGAGGAAGAAGAAGAAGAGAGATTGAAGAACGAAGCGAAAGCTGAGAAAAGAAGAAGAGCTGAGTTTTTACAATCAAGCAGAAGTGTCAAAGAAGTTCCAGAATATGAAGTGAAGATTGATGAAGAACGAGTTGAAGTTTCTGAAAAGTGCATGAACTGTGATTCGTTAATCAAACAAAACAATGAGTTATTGCACAATATTCACAAGTTGAAAGAATTGTATGACACAATGAACAGAGAAATCAACAAATATACTGATTCGAGTGGTGAACAAGCAATGGCGATGAATACTTTGAAAGTAGCATATCTTAGACAGCTGGATGATGCTAACTTTTATATCAAGAAATGTGCTGATTTAGAGTTGGAGCTGGCAACACAAAAGATAGAGACTGAGAAAGTTAAAAAGTTATTAAACAGTTACTCATGTTCTTCTTTTGTTGTTGACAGGATTTATCCCGTAGTGGAGAATTTGAAGACATTTGAAGAAATGAAAATGTCTGAAGAAGAGAAAGCTGTGACAAAAGATGAAGTGAAGACTTCTGGTAAGAAATCAAGTGTGGTCTACACTAGATGTCCGCCCCCGGTCGAAAATGGATTTTTACCTCGAAATCCAAATTCAGAAAGAGTCGAAAAGGCAATAAACTTACAATGGGAGTCTGGGACGTCGGATAACTTGCCAGAAAATATTGATGTCACATACACGTCGTCTGATACTGATCATGAGTCAAAGTTGATAAAAAGTGTGGTCGATCAGGTGTTAGATAAAGATGATTGTGATAAAGATGATTGTGAGGAGTCAAAACCGGAGTCCAAATCCGAGTCAAAGTCTGAGTCCGATATGACAAAGTCAATAGTCAAAAAGGAGAAACGGGTTTATGATAAACAATTTTTGCTATCGAAATCTAATTTGAATGATGAATCAGTCAAAGTAGCATATACTTTGAAAGGTTCTGACAAATTATATTCTGATGAGAGTTTTCCAATAAGAAGTGTCAGATTTGAAATGATTCAAAAGGTTTTCAAAATTACAGAAATTAATATTTCTGAAATAAAAGATTTAAATCTTATTGGAAAACCTAAACAATACACTTCAAGAGATCAACAAAGAATTAACAAGAAAATGGGTTATAATTATGGTTACAGTTTTCAAAAGAAACCAAACCATAATCGTAATTTCAAAAAGAAAGGTCTTGGTTTTATTCAATCGAAAAATTATAAAAATGAAAAATTTTATAAACCAAAAACTATGTTTGTTTCAGGAAATTTTTTAGATGATGAGAAAGAACAAGCATTCAGAAAGCAGACGAATCAGGAATTCCTTGCCAAGAAGCAAGAAGAGTTGAAGAAAAATGCTGTTCCAAAAAAGATAGAAACCAGAACATGTTTTCAGTGCAAGATTGCTGGTCATGTTGCTAGGAATTGTCCGAAAACATTCAAACCAAAACAGGAAGTATCTGGTAAACTGAAAGAGAAAGTTGTTGAGAAAACTGAACTTTCAACCCGAAAGTTCACAGGCTTTGAAAATTCAATCTTTGAGAAGGGAGAATGTTCAAAGAATGTGGTTAAAAGAAAAGAAAATCTGATAAATCAAAAATGGGTTGTTAAGGGTTCAGGAAACAGTTCTGGTGATGAATCTGATTCCACAAAATCAAAGGAGCCAAAAGTTGTTAAAGAAAAGGTTGAAAAATCAGTTCCAAAAGTGGATGATGTGAATTTTCCATCTTTGAGTGCTGAAAATTTTAAAAAGAAAGTTGGGAAAGTTGAAATTTCAAATCAATTTTATTCTGATAAGAAGAAATTTGATGTTGATAAAGCTTTCAATGGAACTGTGAAACACATTTTTGGCAAAATGATCAATGGTAAGGCCAAAAGTGTTAAAGAATTTTACGCTGCCAAAAGAGGAGGTCACAGGTTAGTTGAAAGAAAAGATGAAGAGGTTGTTACACCCAAGGAAGGTCAGGCTTGGGTGGATATTTTTTTCAAAGAATAAAAACCTGACTTGCCGGAGATCCCAAGTTGGTAATCGTGGATCATGAATCGGCATCATTCTTTATCATGTTTGTAAAAAAGTTTGAGAAGTTTTTGCAGGACTTGCCGGAACTCCCAGGTTTGTAAGCGAGGAGTAGGAATCGGCACCTTGAGAATTCAATCAACAGATGATGATTGGTTGAAAATGCTTGATTAGATTGATCTTACAAGTGGTAAATCAGGGACATTAAGTTGTATCTGATTTTCTACAAGTGGTTGAAAAACAACGTGATGGTTTGATCCCCAATTTTACAAGTGGAAAAATCAACAAAACTTATTTTCCGAAAAAACCATTTGATTAAAACAAACTTAAGTGTTTTGAAATCGATGGGAAAATAGTTTGTTGTGAGGGGGAGTTCTGATTGTTTATGCCAAGTGGATGGAGAATTGAGGCAATTTGATATCAGTTGTCATGTTCTTGTACAATTTGTTTTCAATTTCCTTTAGATGTATTTGTATTTTAGGGGGAGTATAATTTCTGAAAAATACAAAAACATTAGAAAATTTGAAAAAGCCAAAAACATGATAAAATCAAAAATGAGTTTTTGTTGCATAAAAGAGGAAATGATAGTACATCAGTGGACGATCACAGCATACTAAAGAATTGGAAAGTAAAAATGTGATAAACGGTCTCACTGATGATGTGCCAGTAGGTTTTTGCATATTTAGTAGATTGTGACGAGATATAAACTTAAATTTCAAACTTGCTTGTTCTGTGGGTTAACACAAACTTGGATATATAGGTAACCCCTGAAATCTTGTTTGAAAGGTCCCTTATTCTGAGATACTAGGTCTTTATGCTCAGTGATATCTGGGGTATTATCCCGGGACTTCTGCTGAAAGAAATTTCTGACCTAGTCCCTGTCTGCAAATGCTTGAAACATAGCATCACCCTCAGCAAGCTGATGAAACAATAAAATTGATAGTCACTGTTGTTGTAATGCAAAAGATCCTCTAAAGGGGACTCACCAAAAGTCGAAGCCGTCATCTCTCTGCGTATCGAAAGATCGACCTGAGCTCTCACGGCCCTCGTACTATAATTTATTCCCCTGACAGATATCATCTGTGGTATACTCATCTGTAAGATTGAATATTGGGATCTGGATACGGGAGTATATTCAAGTAGTGGGACACACGAATAAGTTCAAGAGCTTAAAACATTAATCTCATATCTCGGATCAATTGAACTTTGTGTAAAAATTTAAGTGGACAAACATACTGACAATCTAAGTGAATCGTTTAGAGCTTAAAATGAAATCAAGCTTAACGGTGTTGGTGATTTGTCTCATAAACTGATATGATTCTCTTGCATGAAGCTCACAAAAATATTGTTTGTAAATATTTCTTTACTGTATTTCTTTGTTATATTCAAAAATACAAAAAGATTTTAGTGAGTTTTAGCATAAATTTTGAAAAAGCCAAAAAGATTTTCGACAACTGATATTGAAAAGCAGATTTTCAAAATTCCGGGTGCTAAACATGATGAGCAATATTTGAGGGGGAATGTTTGTTTGAAATGAAATGTTTTCATAATCTAACCCTAAAATGGTTCATCAGGTTGGTAGATCTGTAATTGTTTTGATATTGATTCTGATTAGTGCGAGTGTTTTTGTTTGAAATATGTATGTGAGAGAAATTTATTTTGAGGTAGAGTTTTTGCAGGTTAGAATGAAAAGTTGCTAGACAGAAAGCCAGACAACGATCCTAAAGCTGATAATGCTGATGATCTGAAGAAATGCCAGCATATCGCAAGGGGGAGTCTGAAGATCTGCAAGAAAAGTCTGAGAGTGAAGCTTAGAGACAGATTAAGATTGTAGATTGACAATTGAAGACTCGACACTGAAGACTCCGTCAACATCCGAGGGGGAGTTTGTTGGTGCACTACGTCTGTCGACTACGTCTTATGTCGAGTCTCGGGTTCGTTGCAGACTTGAACAAGTGTGACATCATCATTATGACATCATCATGTGATATCATAATGATGACATCACAATTTAAAGAACATGAAACAAGAATTAAGAGATTGGTCGTTTGGAATGAAGGGTTCCGTTTGAAAGAAGCTGATTAATGACCCTTCCGTTTGAACTGGTAGTTAATGACCCTTCCGTTTGAAATGGTCGTTTGAAGACCCTTCCGTTTGAGTTGCTGTCGTTTGAAGGCTGGTCGTTTGAGCATGTTCAAACGATCAGACCATGTCTATAAATAGGGTCCAAACGATTTCATTTGTAACGATTGAGAAATATTATACCGAAGTGCTGCCGGTATTTCCTCATATTGTAAACGTTGTTGATTGAATACAAATGAGGATTAAAGTGATTTTCTAGCTGTTTACACATTCGTTTCTTAGTTTCCGCCTCTGAAACGAATTAGAGCTTCTTCAACCGACTCATTTAGGTCGAGATCGATCCTACAAGTGGTATCAGAGCTCAGGACGAGGAGCTCTTGCCATATTCAGCTTGAAAATCTCATTTTTCTACACCTTCTTTCTTAAATTCGATACTTTTTACGGATAAAATCAGCTCAAATCTTCACACTATGTTCGGAATTCACTAGTAACCAATCCTTGAAAGTTTGAAATCAATATACGACCTAAAACTGATTAAAATCATGTGTATCGTTTGAAAAGTTTCGCGATTTGATGACGTCATCGTTTGAAAACTGATCTATCGTTTGAAAATAGATCTGTCGTTTGAAAAGATAGTCCATCGTTTGAAAATTCTGTCCCATCGTTTGAAACTGATGTCAATCGTTTGAATCTGATCCCATCGTTTGAAAACTGATCGTTTGAAAGTTCATCGTTTGAAAGTCCATCGTTTGAACTCCTTGTCGTTTGAAAGTTCATCGTTTGAATTCTTCATCGTTTGAAAGTCCATCGTTTGAAATCTTCATCGTTTGAAAGTCCATTGTTTAAAATCTTTGTCGTTTGAAAGTCCATCGTTTGAATTCAAACGGAACAGTCCATCGTTTGAATTCGTTGTTGTTTGAATCCATCGTTTGAAACATTTTGTCGTTTGAAATCACATCTGATCGTTTGAAGCTGTGTTAGTTTGAGAACATGAAACAAGAATTAAGAGATTGGTCGTTTGGAATGAAGGGTTTCGTTTGAAAGAAGCTGATTAATGACCCTTCCGTTTGAACTGGTAGTTAATGACCCTTCCGTTTGAAATGGTCGTTTGAAGACCCTTCCGTTTGAGTTGCTGTCGTTTGAAGGCTGGTCGTTTGAGCATGTTCAAACGATCAGACCATGTCTATAAATAGGGTCCAAACGATTTCATTTGTAACGATTGAGAAATATTATACCGAAGTGCTGCCGGTATTTCCTCATATTGTAAACGTTGTTGATTGAATACAAAAGAGGATTAAAGTGATTTTCTAGCTGTTTACACATTCGTTTCTTAGTTTCCGCCTCTGAAACGAATTAGAGCTTCTTCAACCGACTCATTTAGGTCGAGATCGATCCTACAATCAGCCTTATGAACAGACCTATCAATCTTATCTTGCAGAAACTGCTTCTCATGTTTCTACTACTCACCGTATAGTGCGTGAGTGGTATAGCATGCATAAGGAGCGGGCATCTTTTATAGCATCCCAAAAGAAGTTTGCTAAAGATGAAAAACGTGTGGCTCAATTGAAAGCCAAATTAGAAACTGAGCAAGCCAAATTTGAAGCTGAGCGCAAAACTGAAGAATGGTCTGTTGTTGGTTGGAAGAGAAAAGCGGAAGCTGAAGCTGCTCTTCGTGCTGAGGAGCCTGAGAATTTTAAAAGGATTTGTGAAAAAGATAATAACGAGAAGATAGGTCTCCGCAATACCATAAACAATCTTAAAGCTGAAATTGAGAGATTGAAAAAGCAGGATGCGGAGATCGAAAAATTGAAGAAGGAGAAAGCTGATGCAGAAGTTGCGCTGGCAGAGGCGCGTTCTCACAGGGAACGTAGTGAGCAACGAGAGGTACAAGCTTTCGCCACTCTTGCCCTTAGAGATAAAGAGTTAGGGGAACTTACTGCTTTGGTTTCTGACCAGGAACAACTTAAAAAGGATCTGGAGCTTTCGCGTTCCGAGAATATTGAAACTTCCTGCCGTTTGTCTGTGGTAGAAGAGAAGTTGGAAATTTCTGAAACGGCGCGGGTTACAGCGGAAAGCGAGCTTGAACCTTTAAAGAATGATATGGCCTGGTTGAAGGATCGCGGGATTGCTTGTGTAAGTTCTCTTTCTGCTTTTTGTTGTGAAATCATATGTACGGTTTTTTGACATTTGCTTGATTTTATAGGTTGCCGAATCTGTGTTAAACTCTGAAGAACTGGATAAAACTGTTGCGAACTTGATGATTGCTGCGCGGCGAGATGGGTATGCGCAAGGTTATGCGGAATGTACCCAACATGTGAACAGCGCGTTGAAGGTTAACTGGGATGATAGCAAGTCTGCTACCTTTGGCGTGAATACTGCCGCCGCGCTTGCTTCCATGAAGACAGAGTTTAATAACTTGCAACTTCCAGTGATGGAGCTGATAAATGTGGCGCTGCAATCGGATGATCACGTGGCGCAACTCAAAGAAATCTTTCCGGATGAGGGTAAAGATTTAGAGTAGTATGAAATTGTATTTGAACAATTTTTTATGCGGGATGTAAATCCCTGTTTTGATGGTGCGCTGTTGCGCAAGTATGTTAAACACTGCCGTGTTTGAAACTTTTTAAGGCGTATCTGTACGCTGAAAATAGTATGTTTCTATTTGTTTTGTTTAATGACTTTACAATATTTCGCATGAGTACAATTGCTTTTATTGAGTAAGGCGAATGAAGTTGGTATAAAGCTCATGTGTGAATTTATGGTCGTTTGTGACGTGATCACTGACCTTGCATGTAGCTTGTTTTATACTACCATAATGTTTTTGCGCTTACTAAAAGGAAATTGCATGCATTTTGTAAACACAAAAATAATAGAAACTTTGTAACTTTATTCATGGATAGAGCTCAAAGGCTTTACAAAGTGTTTCTGATAATTAAATGGAACTTAACTTACTCTCTGATAGTTCCGCTGTATTTGATGAGCCATGTCTTTCTGCGGAAAACTTATAGAGTTGTTACTTGGTTTTTGGCCCGTTTACTTGGACCTTCTTCTCCCCGGGTTATCTGCTTAATCTCCTTGCGCATATTCTGGAGTAAATGCGTGAGTTCTCCATTCTTAAGGGCTTTCTCTATTTCCGTGCGCAGAGATATGCAGTTGTTCGTAGTGTGCCCGTTGTCTTTATGATATTCGCAGTATTGCGCCGGGTCTTGACCACGTTTACTCTTCATCGGGATCGGAGGTTTGAACTGATAGTCCTCAGTACTTAGAACCTCCGCCGGGGTTTTTGTTAGGGGAGTCCACTGCCTCTCCCTATTTTCTTGTTTGTTCTCCTTTGTGCAGAGAGTTTGTTAATTGTTGTGCGGGCATCTTCAGAGGAACGACTTCCTGATGATTCGCGCCATGATTTTTTGAACCTCCTTTCGCCGGTTAAGCTTAAGTCTGCAGGCCTATTGTGTGGTGGTGGTGGCCTGTTTGTTGTGAGGTTTTTCTCGGTCTGCGCATAAACTTTGGCCGCCGCCATTATCTTCTCCCAACTTGTTGGGAGGCCCTCTGTTCCGGATAGGACTTTAACCATGTCATCACACCTAACCGCGTACTTGAACTGAGCACGGATTAGTTGTTCGTGAACACCGCCAATTTCTAAGACTTCCTTATTGTATCTAGTAATGAAATCTTCTAGACTTTCGTCATCACGACGCCATATATTCATGACGTCGGAAGTGTCTCTGATGGAGCGCCGCTGCTGGCTGAAGTGTGTTAGGAATTTGTTACGCAGATCCTTCCACGATTCAATCTGTCCAGTTGGTAGGTTGTCAAACCAGATTCGCGCTGGACCAGTTAATGTTTGTATAAACAAATGACACCACAGCGGAAGGGTCCAACCTCCAACTAGACCCGCGCTGGTGAATACCCTCAGATGATCATCGGGGTCAGTTAACCCGTTGAATTTCCCTATGTTGGATGGTAATTTGGCCTTCTCCAATGGAGCCAGAGCTATCTCCAGTATGAACTTCGAGTTTTCCGCTGCTTCTGCAGGGCGGTAAACTAAGTCATAATTATGCTCTGCCTCAGGGTTATAAACCGCTCGAGGCCTGCATTTGTTATAGTTTGGCTGCAGTCTGTTGAATACGCTGGTGTTTGCACTCAAACGATATGTTTGATCGGATTCATCGGTGTGAGTGTCCCGTTGGGAACCCAACCTATCATGAACCGATTGTCTTCGACGAGGGTGTGGTTCATCATGGTGTTGTCTCTGGTAACCGCCTGTCTGAGTGTATTCTCGTTGTGACGTAGATCTGGCATGAACTTCTGTATCATCATAAGTTGATTCTTCTCGCTGGGATGCATGAGCTCTAGATCCCGGTCTCCGTGATTGGGTCAGAGGAGCAGTCTGAGCACACAATTGTGTGTACACTGCGTTTAATGCTCCTTGGGACCGGACATACCATGAGATTGGAGTTTCTCCTGGTGGTAAAATTGACTGAGCAGGGTTTGCTGGTAACATTCCTGGAGTAACAGGATCATTTGCTCGATTGGATTGGACCTCATTATCGTCTGAGGCTTCCTCTACGATTCCTTCTACTTGTAAATTGTTTCCGACGTTTGGTCGAGGACCAGGTTGCCAGTGAGATGACGAATTTTCTGCCATGTGCAAAACAGAAAATGGGACGAACTGAATCGAAATGAGATAAAAGCTAGAAAAACAGAAGAATCGGTGGGCGCCAATGAAGAAACACTAACTAAATGGTCGTAACCGAGAAAGTTAGGGGGTTTGAATCCGCATAAAAAGGTTAGCTCTCTCTCGATTGATTCAGTTTCAGCTGATCTTCTTCTCCGGTGGTTCTGCAAAAAAGAGCACCGTTAGCCTCGCCAAGGGGAGAAGAGGGTTCTCTCCTTGACCCGACTCCGGTGTGAGAATAAGTATTGGTAATGGAGAAGAGAAAGTATTTGAGAAGTGGGTGTAATCTGAGTTTATACCTGAACAGTTCTCCTATTTATAACCGGGAGTTTTGGGAGGGAAAACCTGTTATTGAAAAGATAACGGAAGATGCTAACACCGTAGCGGTTACGTTTTCTCCCGTTCAAGTTCTTTGATCTAACGTCAGGTTGTCTCGATCCGATGTGAATGCACACGGATCGTGGTTTGATCTATGGCTGGGGAATTGCCACGTGGAAAGTGATTAAATGGAGATTACTCTCCAATTGCATGCCTTCGTTGTGATTTCAGGGGCGTTTGTGGTGATGACACGTGTCCAGACGGTTATAACCGTCTGGGTGGTGCACGATCATTTTCTTTCTAGAAGATTACTGCTGTAATCTAGTGTGGCACCTTACTGTGTGGAGACCACTGAATAAATCCTAAGTCTAAAATATCCAGGTCTGGATATTTAGGCGGAAGTGTTAACCTCAGGATTTTCATCCTTTGCTATTGGGAGAAGGCGCACGGATTTATGTTTTTCCTTTGGGCGCGCGACTATAGATTTGCTGACTGTTTTCTCCTTTTTGTAATACCAGTGCGCGGCCGCGCAAGGTTAAAAGGTCAAAAAGGCCAGTCTGTGGTATGGTCTCAAATATTTATTATGAAGTTTTTGGGACCTTACCCCTTCATCCCTGGTATGTAGCAATAAGGAAAAAGAGATCACCAATGGGTTGCAAAGCCAATGGTATGTGTGAAACGGTGCAGGAAGAACTCAAACCTAGCAAATTTGTACCGGGCTTCCGGCTGGAAGACATAGTCACCACGATGGGCCGCCCCGGCCTCATGGGTGTGGGCTCGCTACACCCAAATAGATCTATCACTCATGTCCCTCGGTCCTACGACGAGGATTAATGGCCTTAAGTGTTGTACCCACCATTCACATGATCTAGTAGTAAACCCTCCTTAAGCTAATCATACCATGTATAAAATGTCTGAAATAATTCTCTCTATATCGGGCTCCTATCAAAGTGATTGAAGACTTGGAAGGAATTATCAGAAAATTTTTATGGGCTGGCTCTTCGATTGAGAAGAAATTCACTGGGTTGCATGGGACAGGGTTGCGTCTCCGATTAAGTCGGGAGGGCTTGGGCTTCATAAACTTAAGGATATTAACACGGCTTTATTAGCTAAATGGGGTTGGACATTCAAAACTGAGAGGGATAACCTTTGGGTGGGAGCGGTTAACACCTTACATGCGGGAGGGCACGGTTGGGAGTTTGTTCCTCTAAAGAAGACGCTAGGTGGCGTGTGGAAGAACATTGTGACAACTCTCAAACGTCCTTTTCTTGATGGTCTCTCTATATGTAATATGTTCAAAGGTGTGGTTGGTAGAGGTGATAACATCATGTTCTGGATGGATACTTGGTTATTTGAAGTCCCTTTGAAGTTTAAATTCCCTCCTTGTTTCAGCTTGAGGTGGTCAAGTCGTGTAGTGTTCGGGATAGAATTGATGGGGAGTGGCTTTGGCTTTGGCTTTGGAAACACGACTCGGTTAGCGCTGTGGAAAGAAGTGAATGGGAGTCGCTTTGCGTGGCTCTCAATGCGGTGAAGCTTTCTCAGGGATCCGATAAGTGGGAATGGGTAGGCAGAGGGGCGGATCGCTACTCAGTCGCGGCCGTGAAGAGGGTTATTATTTCAACTTATGATTTTAGCGGTCGTTATGTGTTTGATTGGTGCAAGTGGATCCCGATTAAATGTAATATTCTGATGTGGCGTGCGGAAATGGATAGGATTCCGATGGTGGAGGCTTTGATTAAGAGGGGTGTGACGGTGCTTGATGACGTGTTCAGTTTTTGCGGCTCAGGCCCGGATTTGGTTGTCCATTTATTCACGGCCTGTCCGCTGGCTTTGGGTTTGTGGGAAAAAATCTCTTTATGGTGTAAGATTTGGAATTTCTTCGTCTTCTCGGTCCGTGATTTAGTGGAGTTGCATAACCCTGGGAATAGAGGGGCGCTAGAGAGAGAGGCGTTGAAAGGCATTATTTATGTTGCTTGCTTGCTGGCTCGGAAGCACGAAAACGCCTATGAGGTGCCGTCTCCCGTCCCGGGGACTGCTAGGGGACGGAAACGGCACGGGGACGGCCGGGAAACGTCCCCGGCATGTTGGGTACGACGTGGAAACGTGATGCAGAAGGGGACGAGGTTTGGGGACGTGCAGGAAACGTTTCCGGCGTGTTTCCGTTTATTTTTTTTTTCGTTTTTTAAAAAATATAAACGGATGCGATTGGTGGCTCTAGGGTTTCCGGAAACTGGCCGGGAAAGACGGAGAAGAACGATGAAGAAGCGAGTTGTTTGTGTTTTTTTTTTTGATATTTACACAAAAAGTCCCTATACTTTGGTGTTTCTCTAAATGATGCTACACGTGATATTTTTTTTTTTATTTGCAAAACCAATAGATAATTAATGTCTTAAGTCTTTTTATGAGTTTTCATTTATTCTAGTTTCTATTTTTTACAAGTTCCCATAAACCAAATTATATGCATGTACGAAATATAAGCAAATTTTCATATGTAATATTCATGAGTTTTAAATGATGGAAGATGTAGGATTTTTGGAGTTTGCTGATCTTTCATTAGATGAACCGGAACTTGAAAGCGATTTGCTTGTTAACGTTTGATTAGATTAGGAAGCTATGGGATTTTTGAACTTTACATCAATATATAACTATTTTGGGGTTTTGTGTTACATTATCTTTAATTATATATTTATTTTTTTTATATGTTTTTATCCCCGTACCCGTCCCGTCCCAGCTTCTTGAATTTTTTAGTTTTGCCGTTTCCCGTTCCCGTACCCGTCCCAGTGCATCATAGCTTGCTGGTGCTTATGGTTGGCTAGGAACAACCTGAGGTTCAATGGCAAAAGAAGCATAGTTGAAGAGATTTTTAGCGAAGTTAGAACGGCTAGTTATTTTTGGTATAAGCATAGGGCTAAGAAGGGATTTTTTGATTGGGGGGATTGGTGTAAATTTGTAAATATGTAAGTGTTGTTTTTGTCGTCCCGGTTTTCTGGTTCGGCGTGTGTTAATGAAGTTCTCGTTTCAAAAAAAAAAAATAAACTAATCGACCCAAAATTTAATAAAACATTCAACCCTTATATGCGTACACTTAATTTGACGTATTCAACATTTGTCCCATTTCTATCTGTCTCTATTTATTATTTAATTACAACTTTGTTAATGTTGTGTGAAGATTCCCGTTTTGAGCGAGAACCAAACCGAATCGAACCGAACTGAAAGTTAAGTTATTGGTTTGTATCAACACATCAAAGTTTCAAAACTATGATTTAAGGTAATGACCTAACATGGTTTCATAAACACGTGAGTACCTGGTCAATAAATTCAAAATGGCAAAAACTTACTACCAAGTACTACTAAGCAACTTGTTCAATTGAAAAATTGGAGAACTACCCGGGTAATTGGGTCCGAATTCGACTGTTTTCGGTGCCGAAAACCGCTACGGGAAAGGTCAAGGAAATGGGACCGGTTAAGATGAGTAAGTTGTAAATTTGTGTTGTATGTTGTTAAATTCATATGTAGATTGTGTCAACATTGTTATGTGAATTGGTGAATTCTTTTGTTTTGTGATTTGTATTACCATTGTAGTATGGTACTTATTTTTACAATATTTTACAAGTCAAGTTCTACTGCCTTACTTAAGAAGAAATTGATTACTTCATTCAACATGAAGACAGCAATTACTTTACAAGCTACTATCTCTAGCAATTGGCTACTTACTTCATTTATTGACATGCTTAATAAAGTAAAATACTTTCACTTTCAAAGGCATCATATAATTTTTTTTTTGAAAGATCAACAAAAATTTTATTCCATTTTCACCTGGGCAACCAATTGTTAGCCAGATGATACCCCAAGTACATTCTCCAAACAAGAAAAATACATCACCTTTATACACCAATACTCATTAAATTAAAATTACACCATTCATCCCATGATATATTAATGTTCTTGACTCTGCTCTTTAGCCACATGTATCCAAACATCTTGATTTCCTCCTTCATCCTGTTTACATGAGGTTGTTTTCCTTCAAAAAAACGCATCATTCCGACTTCTCCAAATCACCCATATAGCCGCTTGAGTCACCATATTAAGCACTTTTTTCCATCTATGTGATCCTCTGTTTCTCTTATGAATATTTGCCAAATCTTTTAACTCTAACGCGAAGACGTGATGTATTCTGCACCATCGAGATACAAACTCCCAAATCTGTTCCGCGACCGAACACGAGGCAAACAAGTGTATCGCCGTTTCCGCCTCATCACCACACATTTTACAACGATTATCTTGAACAACAACGTTTCGTCTAGCCAAAGCCGAATATGTCGGAATCTTGTCTTGAATTAATCTCCAAATCAGGAAATTAACCTTTTTGAGAGACCAATTGTTCCACTCAAACGCCAGCTCCAAATCTGTAAAAATCAACTTTTGAATCTTATCTTTGACACTACTCACCGAGAAAGAGCCTGAAGTGTCCAACAGCCATCTCCATTTATCCTCACCCAAACCACAATCGTAGTTTGTCAAGGCTTCCGAAAGTTCATGTAGTTCCGAAATTTCCATAGAGGTAGACGGTTGACCAGTCCACATGAACTTCAGCTCCAAACTTTCAGCATCAACCCCCAAACGATCCTTTACCGCTGCATTCTTGTGTCTTTCCAACTGAAACAAGGCTGGAAATTTGTCGCATAGAGGCTCCTCGAACAACCACCGCTCTTTCCAGAAAGAAATATTGCTATCACTGCCAGGAACTCCCCGAAACATCGACTCCAAGCTTAATCCCAATGCCTCGAAATCATCCCTTATTTTATATATTTGCTTCCACGGACTTGTTATGGATAATTTTACCGGGATGAAACTCCATGTTCTCGAATTTTTATGTATCTCCCAAACCACTTTTTTCCATAGACTCTCCCTTTCCACTTTGAATCTCCACCACCACTTTGATAATAATGCCAAATTCACTACCCGAAGTGATCCAAATCCCATACCTCCAAAATCTTTAGGCGTCATCATGTTTCTCCACGCAACCCACTTCATTTTTTTCTTTTTCCGGATTCGAACCCCATAAAAATTCTCTTCTCAACTTTTCAAGCTTCTTTATCACTCCTAACGGCGCCTTATACAAAGAGAAATAGTACGTAGGTAAGGCATTAAGAACGGAGCTTACTAATGTGATACGTCCACCAAAAGAAATTGTGTTTGCTTTCCAAAGGGCTAATCTTTTCTTAAATATTTCCACAACCGGATCCCAATTTTTTGTCAAATTCATGTTGGCACCCACTTGCAATCCCAAATATTTGAAAGGAAACGATCCTCTAGCACACCCCAACATATTCGCCATCAGTTGTACTTGATTATCATCTATTCCAACCCCGTAAAGACTGCTTTTTTTCAGATTCACTTTCAAACCCGAACTCAAGTAGAAACATCTAAGTAACCGTTTTAGATTTACCATATTATCGTAGGACCACTCACCCACAAAAACCACATCGTCTGCATATAGAAAATGAGAAACTGGATCCCCATTTGCCGATAGTCCTAGGCCTTTAAACACCCCTATGTCACAAGCCTTTTTCATTACACCTGTGAGAGCCTCCATTGCAAGTACAAACAAAAACGGAGATAACGGATCTCCCTGTCTCAATCCTCTCGAGCACGGAAATTCTTGTGTAGGCGATCCATTTACTAGTACCGACGCTCGGGCCGAAGATATAATAGACATAACCCACCCTCTCCACCTTTCTAGAAAATTCATTTGACAAAGCACCGAGTTCAGAAATTCCCAACTTAGTGAATCATATGCTTTTTCGATATCCACTTTCAATATCATTCCTTCCCGTTTGTTCTTCTTTAACCATGGAATTAGCTCGTTTAAAATAATGACCCCATCCAGTATGCTTCTTCCTGATAAGAAACCTGTCTGCTCCTCCGAAACCAGCTTATGAATAACTATTTTCAGTCTATTAACAAGCACCTTTGACACCACTTTGTTGATGCAGCCAATCAAACTGATCGGCCGATATTCATGAAGGCCACCTGGATCAGACCTTTTCGGTATAAGGGCTAAAAACGACGACATGCATCCGTTGTTTAGCTGTTTTGACTCAAAAAAGTGCTGAAATAATCTCAAAAAATCCGCTTCCAACTCATTCCAGAATCTTTTGATGAATTTTAAATTTATACCGTCCGGGCCAGGGGCCCGATCACCATCACAATCCCAAACCGCACTTTTTATTTCAGTTAAAGTGAAGGGGCATACCAGAGCATTCGCCTCATCGCTAGATAAATGAGATAGGGACGGGCATTGCAGAATCGGCCTGGAGTATAACGGCTCCACAAACTTATCCGCAAAATAGGAGAAAACATGATCCTTTACCAGCGGAGGATCCGCAACCCAAACGCCATCTATATGCAACCCATGAATCCTATTGTTGCTTGTGTTGGCGTTAATAACTCCGTGAAAATATCTTGTGTTCTCATCGCCCTCCTTTGCCCATCGGACCCTAGATTTTTGCTGCAAATCCATTGATTTTAATCTATCCGACTCCGTAATGAACGTTTTACATCCCGCTCTCTCCTCCATTTCATCCTGATCCAGGTTTCTTTGCTCCGCCATTGTCTCAAGTTCTTCTAGTCTCTTTAACTTTGCATTATATGAACTATCCATCTCTGATTTTTTAACGTAAACCCATTCTTTTAAACGCCTCTTGACCCACTTTAGCTTCACGTCCAACGCTAAGTCAGGCAGGCCCTCAAAATGAAAACTCCCCATTAATTGGACCACTTTCTCGACTGCCCCCGGAATTTCGAGCCAAGAATTAAACAATCTCGATGGAATCTTTCCATAATCCGTCTGGACCGTTGATAATAGTATAGGATAATGATCCGACGCCAAATTTGATAATGCCATACACGATGCCATAGACCATTTCTCCATAAAGTTTCGGCTCACAAGAAATCTATCTATCTTACTCATCTTGATCCCATTGTCCGATTTATATGTGTATTGCCTTCCCCCCATTTGATATTCTACTAAATCGGCCTCCGATATAAACCGATTGAAAAACTCTGCGTTTAAAGCAACAAACTCTGAGTTCAAACGTTCTTCCGGGCTTCGTACATCATTAAAGTCTCCCAAAAATACCCACAACCCATTATTTGATCTTTTTAGCTGAATCAATTCCGCCCAAAGACTTCGTCTTTCACCCGGGTCGTTTGGGGCGTAAACATTTACAACCACAATTTCTTCGCCAGTCATAACCATATTACCAGACACCGCTAGGTAATTCCTATTTTTTACAATTCCAGACCTGGTAAACATTGATGGATCCCAGATAGTCAACAGACCCCCCGACCTACCCACAGACTCGACCGCATCAAACTCGAATATCGACCTACCCCAAAACCGGTTTACCAAGAAACTAATATTACCTGGAACTTTTGTTTCCTGTATTGCTACAAGATGTGCTCCATGAGTTGTCTTTAGACCCCTTACCCAATCCGCCTTTCTGGAGTCACGAACTCCCCTGAGATTAACTGATAAATAATTCATGACAAAACGTTACTTCCGCCTTCTTCCGCAATTACCTTCTCTATTTGCCCTTTGGCTCCGTTCAGGCCAAAACCCAATTTTTTTCCTAGCTCCATAGTTTCCTTGATCTCTTTTTCAAGACCAGAATCCTCCATCTCTTCTTGACTTGCAGCTTCTGTTGTTCCCGGAGCCCCCTTTTGATTGCCCGCAATTGTTTCAGATTCTACTGTCGGAACCCCTTGTGCACCGTCTCCTATACCTGTGTTCTCGACCCCTGTGCTCTGTTCCATGTTCAAAATGTTGTTTAAGTCATTTGATTCTGCCCTAGCCGGATCATTTAAATCCAGCCCATCTGGAAGTTTATACTTTTGAGCCCATATATCATTCTCCCCCTTGTCTAGGCTCATTGGGCTTATGTTACATCTTCTCCTCTTTCTTGCATTGGGCTCTTGTCACTGGCCCATGACTTTGTTACTTCCCATGTGAAATGTTTCTCCGGTGTTTTCATTCCCCAAAAATCTGGACCCACTTTCATTTAAATTAGCCGCCTCCCTAGGAGAGAGAAAATCGGACCCCGTGCCATTTGCTTCCCCATGCAACCCTTTCGTATTCCCATGCATACTCCCGAACTTCTCGGCTGCCCCCATCCCCTCTCTCATCGTCTTCTCCGGCCGATTTTCCGGCGGGTCTGGTTCAACGGATCTAATTTCCCCTTCTTCCATAACATCGTTATCCCCGGCCACCGATTCCTCCGAACATTCCGACCCAGAATCTTCCGATATTACCTCCGACGTAAGATCCTCCAAAACTTGATTAATAGTAAACTCAGTTACCTCAACTGATTCCTCTATCCGTTCCCCTGTTTCCACCACAATTGCACACACTGCCTCATGAGTCTTTGCCGTGTCCCAGGAAAAATCTGATCTAACAACAACTTTCCCAAAATGCTCTGCAATTATATTATAAAACTTTTCATCCCTAAGTTGTAAAGGGGCACCTGTAATTCTGATCCATACCAGTCTACCACTTCCCACTTCCTGCCCCTCCCATAATACTGCAGACGAAAACATTTTATTCCACCAATTTCCTTTCTCCCTTATAAAATGCAACACCTCTCTTTTATCTTTGAAGATGATTAAAAACTTTAGACCACCGATGTAACTAATCGCGGTTTCTTTATATCCTCCTTCATCCATTGCACTCCTCATCCGTTTTATTACCTCCAAATTTATGACTTCAACCAAAACAGACCTCATTATACAGTGGCTCGGGTATAGCGCTGCTTTACCCTTGTATTCCATTTTCCTTCCTGCACCGCCCCCTTCCTGTTCCTCACCTGTCTTTGTCGACGGGCCCGCTAACGAATCCTTAAAGGATACACCTTTTCTAATGTAATTTTGTTTCAAATTGTTATTCGTTACCGGCTGTGTTTTGTGCGAAGCAGGAACATATTTATACGTCTGTCCATGTTGATTCACTTGCTGATTAAAACGTTTGTTACCTTTGCCAAACTTTGCTGGAAAAACCTTCAGTTTTGCTTCGTAAATGGTCACCGTATTCATACTCTCCACTGTTCTTTCCATGTTTACTACCCCTTGTAGTCTAACAAATCCAAAGAAATTTCCCCGGGCATCTCTCTTCTTTGCTACATAAGCATCCTTTACTATCCCATGAGGTTGGAAGGCCTTCCATAGCATCGACTTTGAAATTTCTCCCGGAAGATTCCCCACATAAAATGTCGTCACATTTTGTTCCTGACCTCCGTTGTAGTATGAACTCCCCATATTCCAATCAATCTTAAAAAAATTGAGACAGAGTCTGTACAAAAGACACACTCCCCTAGCCCCTCCAGGACAAACAAACGAAACAGTGGCGCCCCGACCCTAAAGGTGTTAATGGGATTCGAATCGATCTAGCTGAACTATACTCAGATAGCCGCGATCAATATCAGACCCACTAAGCCCCGAAGAAATCCAGATAACCACTGCGGGAAAAAGAGGGTAGAGGGGATGTGATTCAAGAACAAATCGAAAAAGAAAGAGAAAGGGAAAACCGACCGAGTGGGGGAGATTGTCACACCCCGACTTTCCACGTGTCACCGGTGGGCCCGGTGGGGAGTATCGTGACGTGGTTGGCAACATAATAGTCAAACAACACAATATATAATAATGCACAGCGGAAGCAAAAGATAAGTATTATTACATTCCGAATATAAGGTAATATCCAGTATTACAACGGAAGGTAAAGGATCCACAGGCGGATCTTAAAACGTATCACTTGTTCAACAGACTTTAGACGCCTAGGACTTTCAAGATTTCCTTATTAGCGCCCTGAGCTTCCAGCCAATTACGTTCAGTACCTGTCCCTTAACCTTTTTGGAAAATACGTCAGTTTTCACTGGTAAATACACTCAACCGACTCATTTGAAAAGAGTTTAAGAAAATTGGTTTTGGATGCACTTGGCACAAAATATATTGACACTTTGATTAAAATGCACAGAGGCAAAATTAATCTTTTATAACTTAGTTAAAATACACAGAGGCAAAATTAACCTTTTTAACTTGGAACAATTATATTTATAACCTTGTATACAGATTTACATGTTCGTTGTACGTTCAGGGCCCGATATAGAAACCGAGTCAGATTAACAGACACGCCACAAGTATAGGCCCACAAGAGAGTGGGATACCGTTTCCCTTAGGCAACTGTCAGGTGTATGCCTACACCCCGTGCGTAAGACGTGGCCATTTTATAACACAATGATGTCAAGGATATCCGGGACATGGTCATTAACCCCTAAGGCTTTTATTTCAAACAATACAGATTAAACCGGGTTACCTCAATAATTTAACCTTCATTAAGATTAAATATTCAATACCCGACCAAGCGGTATCATTATACCGTATTCCAAGCCCGTATAGGGAAAATAAGTTAAGAGTATTTACGGTATCGTTATACCGTATTTCAAGCCCGTATTGGGAAAATAGGTTAAAAGTATTTACGGTATCATTATACCGTATTTCAAGCCCGTGTTGGGAAAATAGATTAAGAGTATTTACCTGAGCTAGCTCCTGTCTTAAATAGCAATAATCTAATAACTCAGCCGTAGTCACTTAAGTAAGCGTAGGTACAATTTACCAGAAGTGCTCTAGTCTGGAATGATGGTATAAATAATTAATTAGAATGCTAACGGGTCTTTAATTAAGCCTAAGCTTAGACCGGTTAGTCTTAAGGATATATACGGTTCAAACGCATGATTAAGCGAAGACCGGAACAGAATGTGATTTAAACCCGACATGTTCAGAGACTTGTCTTTTATGGGTAATTCATACACGTTCTGGACTTTGAGATAAAACCGATAGGGTTTGACCCAATTCGGCTAATTTATGTAACTTGTTACATAAACCGAACCGTACGCGTAATAAGCGTGACGGGTATTCATTTGAGCCATCTACAGGTTTCCTAAGTTAATTATGCCTCAAGTATGTTGTGACATCAGCAAGATGTCTTTCATTATGCCCGAAACGAATTTAAACACAAACTATGCCCCGTAGGAGTAGTTTGGTCATTTTAAAGGTTGTAAAAGAGTTTAAATGTTTAACTGAGTTACAGGTCTGATGTAAACAGCAAACATACTCATTTTGATGGGTTATAACAGTAGGCTAAGGCATATATGTGAAATTTATCATATTTAACCAAACTATGCCCCGTAGGGGTATTTTGGTAATTTCACATAAGCCGAAAAGCTCAAAAACGAAGTCTGAGTTTATCAACTTTTGTTTACTGTTAAAATGTGATAAATAGCCTCTTATATCAGTAGGTATCAACCCAGGTATGTCCAATATGATTCTAAGACATACTATGCGTTAAAAACGCTAATTATGGCGATTAAAGGCCATTTCCGGGTTCTATACCTAAATCTGATATTTTTATATTTCCAGAAGGCTTAAAATAATTTATTTAACATATGTGATCAGTAGCAAAAGATTTGGAATCGTTTAGATAAGTAAAACTCACTTTATGGCCCGTAAGGGCAAAACCGACAATTACCGAATTAAGCCTACTACTATGAGTTATGCTCAGCCTAAAATTAATTAAAAATCTTTAAAATTCCCAAAATATTATATTACATCAGTGGGTTATTCGTTTGATACCAAAAAGTATGTTTAACTAGGCTATACGCTAATTACGCCATTATGTTAACATAAAGCATTAGTTTAGCGATAACGAGCATAACTCTAAGTCTATAAGTCAAACTGATGTCAAACTTTGCATGCAAGTCTATATATCAATATTCAAGGTTTCTACACTTTTACATTTTCATAAATCATGTTTTAAGGTAATAAGGGCATAATGGTCAACATATGGGCAATTAACGGAATCATGCGTATTATTCGGATAACTAATGAACCGAGGTGTATAATCACAGAGGGTTATACTAGCATGTAACCTGGTCCAAATGAAGCTCTAAGGTATTTCTAAAACATACCTAAACGGGTCAGAATTGAAGTCAAAGCAAAAGTCAAAGCTTTGCGACTTTCGGTTCCGAACCGGGTCTAAACAGGAAATAGTCGGGTCGAACATGTTTGGACATGTTCTTACACTTATTACTAAGTTATAACAATGATCAAACATGTTGTATATGATCTAGATAGCTAATTATGCATAAATGACATTTTAAGCATCTTGTTGACTTTTTAATTAAAGGTTTGACCCGACATTTGACCTGGTTAGGATGGTGATTAGGGGAAACCCTTTTAGGGTTTTATTACCCACATAAATACCAACCTATAACTACTTTTAATTCGAGATATGACTGAGCCATTATAGACTAATCTCGAAGTCAAACCGTAATTACGACGGTTTGACTTTTAGCTAATTAACTAAGCTAAAAGCAATTAGAGAAAGATTAGAACACTTACTGAAGTCCTATGCACGAGATAAGATCACTTGGAAGCAAGCTTTAGCTCCAGAAATGATCCAAGAGTGTAGGAGAAGTTGTGAGGAAAGTGTGGAACAATGAAGGCCTTTTATACTTGTTCAAACACCACAACTAGTTGACAACAAGGTCTATGATCCATCCACAACTGATTAACACTTGTCACTAGTGCCTAGAGATGTCTAGGGGTCGTTTACAAGTGAGAAAAACCGGCCTAGTGGGTTAAAATTGCACAAAACAGGCAACAGCCCGTTTTTTGGAGCTGGGGACACCCCTGCGCATCGTAGGGGTCTTAGGCCTACGGTGCGCAGGCCTTCATCAGAGGGTGAAATGTTGTTGTTTGTTGGTGCTTCGAAAGGGCAACCTCTTTTCCGAGTTTGGGGCATTGTTTTATCACTTTGGGGCCTCCAATATTGGTCTTTAACTATTGGATACCCTACCATTTGAGTTTGTTTGCTTTGGATCTAAAAACAAAACCCGAAAACAAAGGTTTGCCATTCTTTTCTTCGTGAGATCATAACCTGCTTTTGCAAGTCCTTTATTGGCAATAATTCTCTGAATTGTGTCGTGAAAGATGTGTAGTAATATTATATCGGGTCTTGGGATTTATAGTTGAGGTCGTTCAGAGGTAACAATTTAACATGACGCCACTTTAAATCCTACCGAATTATCTTTATTAAATTCGGGTTTACAACGCGTTTTGTCTTACATGACACGTGTCGTTTTATTATTGAACCCGAAATTTTCGAGGTGTTACATCCTCACCCCCTTAAAATAAATCTCGGCCCGAGATTTACCGGAATAACGGAAGTATTCTCTGCCTAATAATGGCAACTTACAGATGGTTAGGAATTTGTATGATCTTATTTGTTGTTTCCAAAGCAACTTTCAGATCTTGAACATTGGACTTACAAATCTATTGTCCTAACAATAGATGTTTAACATTCCATCTTTACAAGGTCTCCAAGGAGCAGCCTTGACGCCTTTATCCTAGCTATTATAGAATGGTTTATCTTAAGGTGAGATGGTTATCCTTAATCGTTGTTAAAATAGGGTTGCGGTACTCGGTGCTTAAGCAAAATGAACCGTCTTTCTTATTTAACAACATCAAACTCTCAGAATATCGAGTTAGGCTATATGAACCCTCTATTTTACAAATTTAGATATCAAGGTTTCGATTCTTCCAATGACGGTACTAGCCGTCTTGGAGATCTCATAATAATACAGCCTTTAAAAGAGATATAAATCTCGATCTTTCCTGCCTCCTAGGGTAAACAGGGTAATCTTATGAGAAAATAATCAAGGTACAAGGAGGTTACAGAGATTTCCATATCTCAGGCTCCAGTTCATCCAACCACGCTTGTGCCTAATAAGTGACACATTTATGTTATGAGTCCACATATTTCTTTTCCAGGGAATATGTATTTGGACAATTCTATTCTGGATATCTTCTTTGAATACCATTAATTGACTTTAGCACAATATGACCATTGTGATATCTCAGGGGTTCCATGTATTAAACCTCCATGCTGATCAGACATGGGAATAATCTATGGGACACTAGGATACGCCAACCCTCATATGTCACTTTTATCAAACATAGTTTGGCATTCGCAGGCGATAGAAAACAATGAGAAAATAATTAAAATAACATATGTTGTCATACTCTATGCGAAGAAAGAGTACTCTTAGACTTTTCGGAAGGATTCCTTGCCGATACTAGAAGAATCGGTTACTACGGTTTCCTTGGTAGCTATACCTTGTGGATGATAAAAAAAATTTGCTAAGTTTATGGTTCATGAAGATTTATTATTGCCTGTATTAAAAACAGGATACTTAGTAGAAATTATCATTGATAAATGATAAGGAAGTTTATTGTACAAGTGCTTATAATTAATTAGAATGGAGATTTTCACAAACTAGGCACCTAGCTCAGTTGGCTAGGCGCGCGAAGGGTGCGGCCGGCCTAGACCCGGGTTCGATTCCGGGGACGGCCAGTTCCACCATTTTTTTATGTTTAATATTAATTAATCGTACGGACACGCGTAATTACGAGGGTTGTCTCATAAGGAGTCTTGATAATTAATTTCTTCTTATCACTCACAATATGGACTTGATTTTTAAGGCAACCAATCGATTTTTATCACTATATTGAGTCCTTAAGTATGCAACCAAAAGTTTGCTATAAGGATATTAGAAAAATGATTTCTAATAGATATTAATATCAATATAGGATTTGTTGGAGCATTTTCGACGTAACATCGTCACTTTCTACCGAGCATTAAATGACCGGAGTCTTAATCAGGTGGAGACAACAGTTCTCAACCTTTATTATTCATAATATATTTATACGTGCCAGTATTAAATAAGTTTCTACATAAACTGTTTGATAACGAAAGGTACATATTATACTATTATTATTCTGCCTCATCTCTTGGGCGTTCATCCTGACAACTCGTGCGTTTGTTCTCTTGGCCTACTCGGGCTTCTTCTGGTTCCTAGGGCAGTTGGTCTTGATATGCCCCTTCTCGTTGCAACCATAACAGGTTGCATCTTTCAACTTCTTGCAATCCAGAGTTTTATGTTCCCTAGATTTGCAAATTCCACACGGTAGAGGCTGAGACTCAAATCTGCATTTCCCAAGATGGTATTTATTACAGGTTTCGCACCTGGTCTTCTCCCCCGACTGCTGGCTGTCTCTCTTAAACCCGGAACCCTTCTTATCTTCAGAGTTCCTCTTTTTATCGGAGCGATGGGAATTCTCATCCTCCCTCTTACGCTTTCCATCTTCCGAGACTTTGGCAGCCTTGTTTCTAACCACATCGAGTGTGAGAGATAGCGACAGATCTGCCGTTGACCTGAATGTAGTAGGTCTTGAAGCCTTGACACTGGCTTTGATTTCTGGGGCTAAACCCCCAATGAAGCGAGCAATTCTCTTGGGTTCTGGTGTTACTAGGTAAGGAACCAGTCTTGACAAGGTATTGAAACGGGTGAGATATGCTTGACAATCTAAGTTTGTCATCACCAATGTTAAGAAATCAGATTCAATTCTTTCGACCTCATGTTGAGGGCAGTAGTTCTCCCTAATGAGAGCAACAAACTGTTCCCATGACATGTTGTAAAGTGGGATCTTCCCAGTAGCTTGAATGAGAGCCTTCCACCACGCTAGCGCCTCTCCCTTGAATGATTGGGATACATACTTCACTATATCCCTCTCAGCGCATCCGCTGATATCCACAATAGTATCCATCTCGTCCAGCCATGTCATACAGTCAATGGCTCCTTTCTCCCCTGTAAAATCCCGGGGTTTACATGACACAAAGTACTTGTAGGAGCAACCCTTATCTCGGGGTCCTTTATTCAGTATGATTTGTTGAGACGGATCACTGTGATGGTTCGAGGAGCGACGATCGTCATCTCCATTCTTGGGATCATCTTTCTTGGGAGGTGGCTTGCTGTGAGCTTCAGAGTGTGTTTTAGGCTTTGAAGGCTGTGTAGAGTGGGTCCTACTTCGAGTACCACTGTATTCCTCATACTGCCTATCCAAAGCCTGCGTAACAGCGTCGTCTATGATCGCTTTTAATTCGGCACCCGTTAACGTAATCTGGGCGTTCACATTTGGCTCCTCTGGATGGCTATTACCCTCGTCTGAGTTAGCCATTACAATTTAACTGTTGCAGAAAACAAGGGCAATAGTTTATTTGGGAGTTTATTATGGAATTGCCCCTTAGGGTAATTCGTTAACCATGGTAAACAGATGCCACATTTGGTTAATTTATTTATCATGTTTATTTAGGATTTCTATAATAATTTATCCTAATTATAAAACAATAACATTTTCATTTGTGGCACAAAAGGCCTAGTCTCGTGGACATTTTTATTTAACCTATGATTTCAAGGAACCATAACATTAAGGTATACTGGCACAATAGGCCTGGTCACAAGGACAATTTTAAATTATATGCCAGGATTTCAGAGAATCAAAGCAGTTGAGGTTTGAACCTAGTTCATTACCTTGACAGGGAGTCATTGCTACCACTGTATTTTGGCTCATGTAGAAATGAGCAAGGCCCGTAGGCACTATATTACCACGTATGGTTAAAATATGATCATCTTAATTGATGACATAAACCCAGGATTCAGGGATCATTAAACTGGGTTAGGAATCTTTTGAAGGATCCTAAATGACGTGTGTGATGTTAATTGAATCACATCTGCCAGGAGTGTTAACATGTTTTAAGATGTTAACAGGGAATTGAATCTTTTTAAACAGGTCTTACCATCTTGGCCCGGTCTTATAATTGACCCAAGGCTAGGTTTCACATTTAAGATTTTTAATTAATGATTTGAATCTTTTTAACAGGTCTTACCATCTTGGCCCGGTCTTATAATTGACCCGAGGCTAGGTTTCACACTTAAGATTCTTAATTTATAATTAGCGCAGAACAATTTTAAATTGAGGTGTAAATATGGATCTGAATCTAAATTGCGGAACTGCCATCTTGGCCGGTCTTAATATGACCCGAAGCTAGGTCTTGCCCTTTTAGATTTTGCCATTTTATTATAATGGTAGATCTTGCAAAAATGAAATATTATTTTTTTTCCATTTATTTAATATTTCCTATTTAGAATGAAAGTTTAAACTTAATCATTCCATTTATAAAAATAAAAGTATAAAGTTGCCCTAAGCGGGACTTAAAAGGAATAATGTTGTCCTCGATGGGACTAAAAATAATTATGTCCTTATAAGGACTATTAAGGAAACGATCTTCAGCAAAGGAGTTTCTTCTTCATTCAATTCCTGAATGCTTTCTCCTTGGTTGCACGTCTCATCTTAGTCGCTGTACGAAGCTCAGCATTTCTAGGCTCCGGGTGTGGAGAATCCCTAGTTCAACTTCCTCGCTTGGCGACGTATCCAATAATAATAATAATAATTGGAAGCAAAGATTTCCATATTAGGATTAAGATTATTCCTATGTTAAGTCTAGACTCAAAAGTTTAGATTGTGCAATTGTGTAACTGAGATTAAACACAAAAGGCTAGTGTTTAATTCACTCAGTGTTGGCTCTGATACCAACCTGTCACACCCCGACTTTCCACGTGTCACCGGTGGGCCCGGTGGGGAGTATCGTGACGTGGTTGGCAACATAATAGTCAAACAACACAATATATAATAATGCACAGCGGAAGCAAAAGATAAGTATTATTACATTCCGAATATAAGGTAATATCCAGTATTACAACGGAAGGTAAAGGATCCACAGGCGGATCTTAAAACGTATCACTTGTTCAACAGACTTTAGACGCCTAGGACTTTCAAGATTTCCTTATTAGCGCCCTGAGCTTCCAGCCAATTACGTTCAGTACCTGTCCCTTAACCTTTTTGGAAAATACGTCAGTTTTCACTGGTAAATACACTCAACCGACTCATTTGAAAAGAGTTTAAGAAAATTGGTTTTGGATGCACTTGGCACAAAATATATTGACACTTTGATTAAAATGCACAGAGGCAAAATTAATCTTTTATAACTTGGTTAAAATACACAGAGGCAAAATTAACCTTTTTAACTTGGAACAATTATATTTATAACCTTGTATACAGATTTACATGTTCGTTGTACGTTCAGGGCCCGATATAGAAACCGAGTCAGATTAACAGACACGCCACAAGTATAGGCCCACAAGAGAGTGGGATACCGTTTCCCTTAGGCAACTGTCAGGTGTATGCCTACACCCCGTGCGTAAGACGTGGCCATTTTATAACACAATGATGTCAAGGATATCCGGGACATGGTCATTAACCCCTAAGGCTTTTATTTCAAACAATACAGATTAAACCGGGTTACCTCAATAATTTAACCTTCATTAAGATTAAATATTCAATACCCGACCAAGCGGTATCATTATACCGTATTCCAAGCCCGTATAGGGAAAATAAGTTAAGAGTATTTACGGTATCGTTATACCGTATTTCAAGCCCGTCTTGGGAAAATAGGTTAAAAGTATTTACGGTATCATTATACCGTATTTCAAGCCCGTGTTGGGAAAATAGATTAAGAGTATTTACCTGAGCTAGCTCCTGTCTTAAATAGCAATAATCTAATAACTCAGCCGTAGTCACTTAAGTAAGCGTAGGTACAATTTACCGGAAGTGCTCTAGTCTGTAATGATGGTATAAATAATTAATTAGAATGCTAACGGGTCTTTAATTAAGCCTAAGCTTAGACCGGTTAGTCTTAAGGATATATACGGTTCAAACGCATGATTAAGCGAAGACCGGAACAGAATGTGATTTAAACCCGACATGTTCAGAGACTTGTCTTTTATGGGTAATTCATACACGTTCTGGACTTTGAGATAAAACCGATAGGGTTTGACCCAATTCGGCTAATTTATGTAACTTGTTACATAAACCGAACCGTACGCGTAATAAGCGTGACGGGTATTCATTTGAGCCATCTACAGGTTTCCTAAGTTAATTATGCCTCAAGTATGTTGTGACATCAGCAAGATGTCTTTCATTATGCCCGAAACGAATTTAAACACAAACTATGCCCCGTAGGAGTAGTTTGGTCATTTTAAAGGTTGTAAAAGAGTTTAAATGTTTAACTGAGTTACAGGTCTGATGTAAACAGCAAACATACTCATTTTGATGGGTTATAACAGTAGGCTAGGGCATATATGTGAAATTTATCATATTTAACCAAACTATGCCCCGTAGGGGTATTTTGGTAATTTCACATAAGCCGAAAAGCTCAAAAACGAAGTCTGAGTTTATCAACTTTTGTTTACTGTTAAAATGTGATAAATAGCCTCTTATATCAGTAGGTATCAACCCGGGTATGTCCAATATGATTCTAAGACATACTATGCGTTAAAAACGCTAATTATGGCGATTAAAGGCCATTTCCGGGTTCTATACCTAAATCTGATATTTTTATATTTCCAGAAGGCTTAAAATAATTTATTTAACATATGTGATCAGTAGCAAAAGATTTGGAATCGTTTAGATAAGTAAAACTCACTTTATGGCCCGTAAGGGCAAAACCGACAATTACCGAATTAAGCCTACTACTATGAGTTATGCTCAGCCTAAAATTAATTAAAAATCTTTAAAATTCCCAAAATATTATATTACATCAGTGGGTAATTCGTTTGATACCAAACAGTATGTTTAACTAGGCTATACGCTAATTACGCCATTATGTTAACATAAAGCATTAGTTTAGCGATAACGAGCATAACTCTAAGTCTATAAGTCAAACTGATGTCAAACTTTGCATGCAAGTCTATATTTCAATATTCAAGGTTTCTACACTTTTACATTTTCATAAATCATGTTTTAAGGTAATAAGGGCATAATGGTCAACATATGGGCAATTAACGGAATCATGCGTATTATTCGGATAACTAATGAACCGAGGTGTATAATCACAGAGGGTTATACTAGCATGTAACCTGGTCCAAATGAAGCTCTAAGGTATTTCTAAAACATACCTAAACGGGTCAGAATTGAAGTCAAAGCAAAAGTCAAAGCTTTGCGACTTTCGGTTCCGAACCGGGTCTAAACAGGAAATAGTCGGGTCGAACATGTTTGGACATGTTCTTACACTTATTACTAAGTTATAACAATGATCAAACAGGTTGTATATGATCTAGATAGCTAATTATGCATAAATGACATTTTAAGCATCTTGTTGACTTTTTAATTAAAGGTTTGACCCGACATTTGACCTGGTTAGGATGGTGATCAGGGGAAACCCTTTTGGGGTTTTATTACCCACATAAATACCAACCTATAACTACTTTTAATTCGAGATATGACTGAGCCATTATAGACTAATCTCGAAGTCAAACCGTAATTACGACGGTTTGACTTTTAGCTAATTAACTAAGCTAAAAGCAATTAGAGAAAGATTAGAACACTTACTGAAGTCCTATGCACGAGATAAGATCACTTGGAAGCAAGCTTTAGCTCCAGAAATGATCCAAGAGTGTAGGAGAAGTTGTGAGGAAAGTGTGGAACAATGAAGGCCTTTTATACTTGTTCAAACACCACAACTAGTTGACAACAAGGTCTATGATCCATCCACAACTGATTAACACTTGTCACTAGTGCCTAGAGATGTCTAGGGGTCGTTTACAAGTGAGAAAAACCGGCCTAGTGGGTTAAAATTGCACAAAACAGGCAACAGCCCGTTTTTTGGAGCTGGGGACACCCCTGCGCATCGTAGGGGTCTTAGGCCTACGGTGCGCAGGCCTTCATCAGAGGGTGAAATGTTGTTGTTTGTTGGTGCTTCGAAAGGGCAACCTCTTTTCCGAGTTTGGGGCATTGTTTTATCACTTTGGGGCCTCCAATATTGGTCTTTAACTATTGGATACCCTACCATTTGAGTTTGTTTGCTTTGGATCTAAAAACAAAACCCGAAAACAAAGGTTTGCCATTCTTTTCTTCGTGAGATCATAACCTGCTTTTGCAAGTCCTTTATTGGCAATAATTCTCTGAATTGTGTCGTGAAAGATGTGTAGTAATATTATATCGGGTCTTGGGATTTATAGTTGAGGTCGTTCAGAGGTAACAATTTAACATGACGCCACTTTAAATCCTACCGAATTATCTTTATTAAATTCGGGTTTACAACGCGTTTTGTCTTACATGACACGTGTCGTTTTATTATTGAACCCGAAATTTTCGAGGTGTTACAGAGATGTTGAATCAAGATAGAAGGAAAGGTCAGACCGTAACTACCAGGGTAAGAAACGGGACCTCTCGCGCTATTTCGACGAGGCAATCTCCGGCGGAACACTCCGGCGACGGTTCAGTTTAGGAGAGAAAGTTGAGATGCAAAAAATGCTAAGGGATGTAATAAACGAACGAACATGAACATGAAATTTCGTTCGATTAGTTAAATGAACGAACATGAACAGAGGTCTCGTTCGTTCGATTATGTTCGTGAACGTTCGGTAAGGTGTTCGTGAACATTCCTTGATTTGCGTTTGTTTATGTTCGTATATTTGTGTTTTAATTGAAGATCTTTTTATTTTCTTATATTTTATTTGTATTTTTTATATTATTAAACTTTTATTTATTTTATTACCCTAACAATGAAACTAGGAAACTCACTTTCACCTTGTTTATGCATCATTTCCCTTTCATTTCTCATTATTTACATCGGCGAATATGATCGACCTCCGTTCCACAATAAGGGATTCAAGTTCGAGTGCTACTCTATGGGCCATCTATCTTTATCCTTCGTCGCGTTCGCCAAATTTATTTGTGTTCGCGAACACGCTCATTTCCTTAATGAACGAACACGAACATAAAATCCCGTTCGGTAAGTGTTCATGAACCGTCCGTGAACACATTTATTTCCTTAACGAACGAACAGGAACAAGACCTTGTTCGTGTTCGTTCGGTTCGTTTACAGCCCCAAACCTCAGGGATCATTTTAGCAGTTTACTCAAAAGAAAATCTCTGGAGTATAACATCATATTGTCTTTAATTTTTTTCATCATCGGATGCTTCTCTACTATTTCTCATTCCAATTTCATTACTTGTGTCTTCAACCATTGCACCTATAAAAAAGATTAGCACACATCACCCTTATCTCATTAATCCCAAATACACAACTAGTTACAAGCAAATATAATTCATAACAAGCTGCTACAACCATTTATGGAGACTGTTCGTAATGTTTGTGATATAATTTATGGATACATCACTTTTAACAGTGGCAAGTAAACCATTAAAAACAAACTTCTTAGTGAAGACTCAGATTAAGTATTATAAAGTTTAAACACTTAAATCAACATAAAGTCATAAATACAGCTTGTAATCACGCTACTTAACCAGACGACGAGAGTGGGAATGAATGCATACCTCACAACAAGCCGGCAATCACAGTTACTGGTGAACTTTTTGCAGTTTATTTCTCCTGCAGTTGCAGATAGAATGCGAAAAATAAGTTTAAAAAGACAAATTTTGCTAAGAACAACGAGAGTCATTAAAAACTAAAAGCAGTGGCAATGCAAATAAAAAATAAAGCATGTTACTGGTGAACTTGCACCATGAGGTACCACACCTACAAGTCCTGCTAACACAATTGAGTATACGGTGACTCGAGATGATAATCACTAGTGATATGCAAACAAATTAGGATCATATGACATGGTAGTGATTAACCAATGCAAAAAAAGAGAGTTAATTACGGTTTTCGTCCCTGTGGGTTGAATAAATATAATTTTATGTACCAAATAATAAAAAAAATATATCTTTAAAAATCTCATTTATTACATGAGTTGAATAAATGTAATTTTATATATTAAATAATAAAAAGTTATATCTTTAAGAACTCTGTGTATTGTACGGGTTGAGTAAATTTTATTTTATATATTAAATAATGAAAAAAAATTACATTTTTAAGAACCTCATGTATTGTATGCGTTAAGCACATGTAATTTTATATACCAATCAATAAAAAATTATATTTTATTATATCTTTATAAAACTTGTGTATTATAAAACTTTTGGACTAAACTGACAAAATGGTCCAAACCACATGGACTAAAATGACATTTAACTCTTTACATTATATTAATTTATATTTAGTGTCTTTTGTTAATGTCAAGATAAATAATTTTGAAATCTAATAAATATTTCAAAAGATTATATTATCTCCTATACGAATTGTTTAAATTTAATTTTATAATTATCTTTTAATTAATATTAATTATCTATAATTAAGTAAGAGATAAAGATGAGAAAATTAAAAAATAGATGGCTCCAAATGACGTGTCCCAAAATTGGTTTCTTTTATATATTTTACTAGGTTAAAACCCCGTGTATTACACGGGTTGCATAAATATAATTTTATATAATATAATAAAAAGATATATTTTTAAAAAACTCGTATATTGCACGTGTTGAATAAAATATAATGTCATATGTTAATACAAACAGTCGTCTAGATTTATCTTTTAAAAATGAACATTATTGTACTATTTACCTATTATAATATTTTACTTTGTTTTTTTTATTTTGCATAAATGTGATTTTATATAATAAATAATAAAAAAGATATATATCTTTAAGAAAAACTCATATATTGCACGTGTTTAATAAAATATAATGTCATATGTTAACGCATACAGTCATCAAGATTTATCTTTTAAAGATGAACTTTAATGTACTATCTACTTATTTAGAACCTGGTGTATTACACGGGTTGTATATATATAATTTTATATAACAGAAAATTAAAAATATATATTTAAAAAAAACTCGTATATTGCATGTGTTGAATAAAATATTATGTCATATGTTAACACAAACCGTCTTCAAAATTTGTCTTTTAAAAATGAATATTGATGTATTATTTACTTATTATAATATTTTACTTTGTTTTTTTTATTTTGCATAAATGTAATTTTATATAATGAATAATAAAAAAGATATATCCTTAAAAAATTTCGTATATTACACGTGTTGAATAAGATATAATGTCGTATGTTAACACATACAATCATCAAGATTTATCTTTTAAAAATGAACTTTGATGTACTATTAACTTATTATAACATTTTATTTTGTCTTTTTATTTATTATTATGAATTATACCGTAAAATCGAGAATTAAATTCTCTTTCAGTGAAGTATAGAATTGTTATATTTAAAAATGGTGTTCTTTTACATGTTGATATAATGTGCGATAAATGTTTGGTTTAAACCAATTATAATAGTACGCTTATCATTATAGCAATACATCTAAAAACACTTACAATTTGAATGAAGCATATGCCCGACCTAGAATAATTATTTGATTCTAATGGAAAAATAATACAATTATTAAGTGTATATCAAACGGGAACTTTTGATTCCTAATTTACCAAATTTTTGTTTAAAATTATTTATAAAAAAACAAATATTTAATCTTATCTATTTTTTATTTAAAATTATTATTATTATTATTATTGTTGTTGTTGTTGTTGTTGTTGTTGTTGTTGTTGTTGTTGTTGTTGTTGTTGTTGTTGTTGTTGTTGTTGTTGTTGTTGTTGTTGTTGTTGTTGTTGTTGTTGTTGTTGTTGTTGTTGTTGTTGTTGTTGTTGTTGTTGTTGTTGTTGTTGTTGTTGTTGTTGTTGTTGTTGTTGTTGTTGTTGTTGTTGTTGTTGTTGTTGTTGTTGTTGTTGTTGTTGTTGTTGTTGTTGTTGTTGTTGTTGTTGTTGTTGTTGTTGTTGTTGTTGTTGTTGTTGTTGTTGTTGTTGTTGTTGTTGTTGTTGTTTAACATGATCATAATAAAAATAAACGTTTATCCTTATCTAAATATTTATTCTTATCTAATATTTGTTTAAAATTATTATTATTATTATTATTATTATTATTATTATTATTATTATTATTATTAGTATCATCATCATCATCATTATTATTATTATTATTATTATTATTATTATTTAATGTGGGAGATAAATAGGAAAATAAGGTAAGAAAGCACCAGATAGTGACATGTGTCCAAAAAAGATTTTCGTTTATTAGTATAGAAAGATTATATAAGTATATATTGTTTTATTTCAAGTAAGTAACAATTATAATTATCATTAACAACTCTACGACAAAAGAAATAAGTATCTTTACTTAAAACAGTTTCCTGCACTTTTTGGATTTTTTATTTTCTTATATTATCTAAAAAATTGATGCACTTTTTGGATTTTTTATTTTCTTATATTATCTAAAATTGATTGATGTTTTAAACGAGTCATTGTTAATTAGAATGACTTGGTTAAAATTGATCTTTATTGTTTGATTCGTATATGGATTTTCCACCGTAACGCACCATAGGAAAATCTAGTTATTATTATTTTATTGTTTGTGGTTGTATCTACTTGTAGTGTCTAGAAATTGAAAAGACAATTCACCATCTACTTGTTGTACTATGTAGTAAAAGCATTAAGGGTGAGAGGGGCACTCCCCTCTTAGGGGAGTCCCCTCTCTTACGCACACCCAATTACGTTATGCCACGTCAACTCCCCTCACACCCTAATTTGATGGCGGCACTCCCCTCTTAGGGACTTGTTTTTTTATTCAAAAAGAAAAAAAAAAGAAATGTTTTGATTGGGGAAGAGCTTCCAACAATCTCTGGGCACGCGTTTGAATTTCAGTACGGCTTACCATCCTCAGACGGATGGTCAGAGCGAGCGTACTATTCAAACGTTGGAAGACATGCTTCGTGCATGTGTGATCGATTTAGGTGGTAGTTGGGATAACCACCTACCATTGATAGAATTCTCCTACAACAATAGCTACCATACCAGCATTAAGGCTGCGCCTTTTGAGGCATTATACGGTAGAAAGTGTAGAACGCCCGTGTGTTGGGCGGAAGTTGGAGATGTCCAATTATCAGGACCAGAGATAGTCTTTGAAACGACGGACAAGATTGTCCAGATTCGTGACCGTCTCAAAGCTGCCCGAGATAGGCAGAAAAGCTACGCTGATTTAAAGCGTAAACCTTTTCACTTCGAAGTAGGTGACAAGGTGTTGCTTAAAGTATCACCCTGAAAGTATCACCCTTAAAGTATCATGTCAAATTTCAAATTTGTACCATTTCCGTCCCTGACATTTTTGAAATATGCTAGTTCATTCCAAAAAAACATGAGTTAACTGCCATTTTCGATCATGTTCAACCTTAGTTTTTTGGACGGAATTGGCATGTTTCAAGAACGTCAGGGACGAAAATTGTATAAATTAAAATTTAATTTGGAATGGCATAATTGAACAAATCACAAGGACAAAAATGATATTTAACTCTAATATAAGGAACCACTCACAAATATTGTGAATGCTCATGTTTAACAATCCAATTGTTTTACAATTATATACCCATACATTTTCTAAGAGGATGCATAGTGCCTACTCCCAGGGGAGCAGCTCTTAAGGGGCCCGGGGGAAGAAGTAGCCTTGGTTGCGGATTGTCGTCGATAAAACACCACCTTGCGCATCGTTGTCATTTTGGAATGCAGACTTTGAACAATTTCGTCGACATTTGGGTGAAACCCACCGCAAAGGTAGATCAGATTCATTCAAGGTTTTGGGAAATCCAAGCAAGGGCTAGAAGATTTTGACCTAATCTTCAACGACGCGACGAATAGTCAAGGAGACTTAATGGAAGAGGAAGCGATTGAGGAGGCCCATCGCGAGCATCAAAGGCGCTACGCGACCCAAAAATTTGAACACACTTCAACGTGGCAAATTTTGAAAAACCATCCTCGGGGAAACTATTTTAATTAAGTAGTTTTATTTCAGTTATGTACTTTGCATCGAGTAATGTGCACGTTTTATTTTAGTAATGTAGTTTGTATTGTAATTATTAAGTTATTATTTTAATTAAAACCTTTTAAATATATTAATGTTTTAAGAGTAAATTACAAAAAACGTCCTTTATGTTTACATCAGATTGCAAAGTGTGTCATTTGTCTTTAAAAAGTACAAAAAACATACTCGATGTTTACAAACCCTTGCACGGTTCGTCCTTTAGCCTAAACCCAGTTTATTTTAGTGGTTAAATCTGACCAAGTGGTCCTCATTTAAGGGCAAATTAGACTTTTAGCATTTATGTAACACCTCGAAAATTCACGTCCTATAATGTATTGACACGTGTCATAAGTTTGAACGTGTGAAAGAATGTTCTTGAAGGACTAAAGTTGACAAACCTGGAAAGTATGTGAATATACGGGTTCTAAATGTCAACAGTGAATAAATATACTTCATAATAACCCTACATGATGCTCATACCTTCAAACGAATAAATCATGGATCATACGAAGCTAAATATGAAAGAAAGTGGGAGATTACAAACTACAGGGGTTAAATGTGTCAACATGTTTAAAGTATACCTCTGAGTGACCTTTTAGCAAACCCGAAGCTTTGTAACGGTTAATTATGCTAACTAGAATGCACGATATAAATTTCATAAAGTTTCGTTATCGTATGAGAAAGTTATGATCAAATTCGTATGTGAGGGGTTAAAAGCGTCAACGATGAAGTTTAGGACTTTTCGGGTGACAATAAAGTTAACCGATGACTAAACAAAGTGGGGATATGTCTTGAAGCCCTTAAACGTCAATTTAAAGGGTTCAAAGTGTAAGAAATAAAGTCGTAGCAAAGTTCCCAAGAGCCAAGGACCAAAACCTAAAAATCAAAAATATGAGATTTGATCAGAAGGGGCCTCGCGCCACGCGACGGCCCTGGGGGGGGCTACGGGTGCCGCGAGGGGTAGTCTGTTCCGAAAACTTTGGGTTCTTGTCTTCCATTTGCATTCTAACCGACTTATAATCGATTTTCCTCATCTTGCACGACCCCTAGGCAACCCCTAGACACCTAGGGACATCTGGAAGTGATCCAAGGCCATGGTTAGACTTGTGTGTCAATGATCCATGAGTTCTTGAGCACTATATAAAGGGCCAAGGTTGCAACCATTTCTTCACACCTTTCTCTTGCATTCCTGATCATTTCTGGAGCTCCAAAGCAGGCTCAAGTGATCACAAATCGTGCATAGGACTTCAGTAAGTTTGCTTAACCTTTCTTAGTTAAGTTTTTGCTTAGTTTTAGCTTAAAAGTCAAACCGTCGTAATTAACGGTTGACTTAACGATTAATCACTAATGGTCCAGTGATTAGTCGAATTGAAAGTAGTTATAAGTTGGTAATTATGTGGGCATTAAACCCTTAAAAGGGCACCCTCCGATTACCACTCTAACTAGGTCTAATGTCGGGTCAAGCTTGTTATTAAAAAGTCAACAGAATGCTTATTTTCTAATTTATGCATAATTAGCAATGTAGAACACATACAACATGTTTAATCATTAATATAACTTGGTAATTAGTGTAAGAACATGTCTAAAAATGTTCAACCCGACAATTTTATGTTTAGACCCGGTTCAGAACCAAAAGTCGCAAAGCTTTGACTTTTGCTTTGACTTCAGTTCTGACCCATTTTGGTATGTTTTAGAAATGCCAAAGAGCTTTATTTGGACCAGGTTACATGCTAGTATAACCCTCTGTGATTATACACCTTGGTTCATTAGTTAACCAATTAATATGCATGATTCCGTTAATTGCTCATATGTTGACCATTATGCCCTTTTCACCTTAAAACGTGATTTCTGAAAATGTAAAAGAGTAGAAACCTTAGTTACTGAATTATAAACTTGCACCCAAAATTTGACATCAGTTTGAGGTGTAGATTGAGAGTTATGCTCATTAGCGTAATTAGAAAGCTTCTTTAGCGATTAAACGGCGTAATTAGCGTATAGTCTATTTAAGCCTACTTTTTGATATCAAACTTATTACCCACTGATGTAATATATTATTTTGGGATTTTTGAAGATTTTTAATTAATTTTAGGCTGAGCATAACTTATAGTCGTATGCTTAATCCGGTAATTGTCGGCTTTGCCCTAACGGGCTATAAAATGAGTTTTACACATCTAATTGACTCCAAACCTTTTGCTACTGATTTTAAATGATAAAAAAATTATTTTAAGCCTGCTGGAATAATAAAAATATCAGATTTCTATATAGAACCCGGAAACGGCTTCTAATCGCCTAATTAAGCGTTTTTAACGCATAGTATGTACTAAAACTATTTTAAACATACAAAGGTTGATACCTACTGATATTTTAGGTAAATTATAATATTTTAATAGTAAGCAAAAGTTGTTTAACTCAGACTTCAGTTTTGAGCTTTTCGGCTTATGTGAAATTACCAAAATGCCCCTACGGTGCATAGTTTGGTTATAATTGATAAATTTCACATATATACTTTACCCTACTGATATAACTTATTAAATTAAGCATTTTTGCTGATTACATCAGACCTGTAACTCAGGTTAATACTTAAACTCTTTTATAACCTTGTAAATGACCAAACTACCCTTACGGGGCATAGTTTGTGTTTAAATTCGTTTCGGGCATAATAAAAGATATCTTACTGATGTCACAACATATTTGAGGCATATTAACTTAGGAAACCTGTATATGGCTCTTACGTTCACCCGTTACGCTTATTACGCGTTCGGTTCGGTTTATGTAACTAGTTTGCATAAATTGGCCGAAACGGGTCAAACCTTATCGGTTTTATCTCAAAATCCAGAATGTGTATGAAATACCCATATTAAGCAAGTCTTCAAACTTGTCAGGTCTAAATCACATTCTATCTGGTCTTCGCTTAATCGTGCGTACGAACCGTATCTTTAAAACTAACCGGACTAAGCTTAAGCTTAATTAAAGACCCGTTAGGATTCTAATAGGTTATTATAAACCTTCGTTCCAGATTAGGAGGACCAGTAAAAGCTACTTGCATTTGCTTATTGTGATTATTACTTTGCTCAGGTAAATACTTTTAACTTATTTGGGTTACGGTATATAAAATACCCTATCGTATGGTGGTTAATTGAATAATTTAATCGGCCCGTTTGAATATGTTTTGTTTGCTTAAAGCCTTTGGGGGGTTAATGACCATGTCCCGGATATCCTTGGCATCATTTTACGAAATGGCCACGACCTAAGCGCGGAGTGTAGGCGTACACTCGTCAGTGCATAAATAGTTGATGTGGTGTGTCTATTGATCTTTAACCCGGCACGCTCCGGGCCACTGAACGCATAAGGAACATGTAATTCTTTTACAAGATTATATATTTAAATAATTATCTCAAGTTATAAAATGTTTATGCCACGTGCATCCAAATCAATTTTTAATCAATTTCAAAATGAGTCAGTTGATTGTATTTACCAGTGTAAACTGACGTATTTTCCCAAAAAGATTAAATGCAGGTACTAAGCGTAATAGGCTGGATTGTCTCCTTAGCATCAATAAAGAGTCTCGCAAGCTTAAGATGCCTAACGTCTGTTGAACTATTGTTTCCTATTTATTTTGATCCTTCTGTGGATAAACTTTCAACTGTTTGTGATACACGATATTACAATATTTTATTCGGTTGAAATATATCTTTCAATTGCTTCCGCTGTGCATATTAAATATTGTGTTGTTTGACTATTATGTTGCCAACCACGTCACGATACTCCCCCACCGGGCCCACCGGTGACACGTGGAAATCGGGGTGTGACAATTTATTTATATAAAATACTTTTATAAAAAGAGTAAACTGCCATTTTGGTCCCTGTGGTTTGGGCAGTTTTGCCATTTTAGTTCAAATATCAAACTTTTTAAATCTGGGTCCCTGTGGTTTGCATTTTGTTGCCATTTTAGTCCAAAACTCAAAAACTCTTATTTTTTACTGTTCCAACATCCCTTTTTACATCCCTTTTTTGTCTTTATCTGCAGGGGTAGTTTTGTCCATTTAATTTTCATTAAACCAATTTCTTAATTAAAAAACCCCCCAAATATAAATACCCCTATCAGTTCCCAAATTACATCATCATCTTCCACCTCCCAAACAAACATCAGCAACCCAATTTAATGTTCCGAGCTTCAACATCTTAACTCCTAAAACCACACCCAAAAGTGTCGGAAAAAGAAACCTGGTTCAATCGGATCTAAGAACGAGGGAAAGAAGGGTTTACCCGAACTCCACTGAAAATCCCACTGCCGCCGTGAGCGGCGGCACTACCGTCGTCCGCTGTCTTCTCCGGTCTCCTTCTCTCTCTTCAGTCGATCTTCCTCACTCTTGCTGTTGTGTGAGAATGGCAGGGGCAAGGGGGTGGTATGGCGTCGGAGAAGTGGCGGCGGAAGCGGTGGGATGTTTTGGAAGATGGATCTTGGTTGTGGGTTTTGGAAGAGAGAGAGTGATCGGAAGAGAGAGAGAGTGACGGTGACGTTGTGGTGAGAAGGGAATGGTGGCTGTGGTGAGAAGGAGGTGGTGGTAGCGGCTGTGGTGAGGAGGTAGTGGTGGCGGTGGTCAGAAGGGAAAAGGACTTGGCGGTGGTGGAGATCTCTGCATTTGTGGAATTAGGGTTTGGGTTCATTTGGGGAAGATGAGTTATAATAAAACTATAATGACTAAAATACCCTTAGGGAAAAGGACAAAAAATCAGGGTTTAATTTGGGGAATCTACCTGATTTTATTTTTTGAACTAAAATGGCAACAAAATGCAAACCACTGAAACCCAGATTTAAAAAGTTTGAGATTTGGACTAAAATGGCAAAACTGCCCAAACCACAGGGACCAAAATGGCAGTTTACTCTTATAAAAAACATAAAAAAAAAAAATTAAACCTCCTTTCTTTCTAACATATTCAGATCTTTCTCTCCCACCTCTCTCTCTCTCTCTCTCTCATAAACACACCACCCACCACCACCACCATCACCACCTAAATACCACCTCTGATAACCGGCCAACATCGCCCCTCCAAGCCTCACCGTCGGGGACATCCACGCCGGTGTGGTCCCACCCTCCAACCCAAAACCCCAATTTTACAAACCCTAGAACTCAATCCCAAAACCCCAATTTTACAAACCCTAGAACTCAACCCGCTAAAAAGATCCAGAATCAAGCACACACCCTTTGTTGTGGTTGAAGAAACCTAGGAGATGATTACTGAAGATATCGTTGTGGAGGAAAAAGATGAACTTTTGATGATCTTGAATTGTAGAAGAAACAGATGGTGAGTGGAAGTGGTCGGGTGGTGGTGGTGCGGATGCTGAGGTGTGTAAAGGGAGGCATAAAGTGTTACAGATCTGAGGTGTTTAAAGGGAGGCATAAAGCAGAGGTGTGTAAAGGGAGGCGGTGGCGGAGGTGTTTTATTGTGGAGGTGTTACAGATCTGAGAATGGAGAAGATGAGTGGCATTGGCAGGGTGCCGGCGGCGGGGATAGGCGGGTGGCGAGATTTTAACTAGAGCCTCAAGATTATGACCTATACAAACATTTTTTCTTAATTTTGTTTAATTATTATTTGCTGATTGTTACAACGAATTATGTGGTTGTTATATCTTTTGCAGTAATTGGATTATGATGAATAAAGAGGTTATAGAAAAATGCCAGATGAAGTCCAAGATGAAATAGAGTATTGCTTTGTTTATGCATCTCCGGTTGTGGAGGATGATTCTAGACAAAAAAAAAAATACTAGTTTCATTTTTAACTATTTTACATAGTTTATGGTGGTGGTAGGTGATGCTAGAATGGTGGTGGTAACAGGAAGTTAGAGAGAGAGATAGTTAAGAGAGAAAATGAGAATGAGAGTTGAGAGAGAGGGGATCTGATTTATTTTTATTTATTTATTGATAACATGGGTTAAAAGACTAATTTGACCTTATACGGGCTCCACTAGGTCAGATCTAACAATTAAAATTAACCGAGTTAGGGGCAAAGGACATAACATGCAACGGTTTGTAAACATTGAGTGTTAACATAAAGCACATTTTTTGTAATTTACTAATGTTTTAAAGTTTAAGTTAAATTAAAATAATTTAGTTTTAGAGAAATTTAGAACGACATCATACAATCTAAGGAAATCTAGGAAATACAAAAGTTCTCAGTAGATGAGTATAAAATAGAAAAAAAAAATCTTTTCACATTTTACATTGGTTTAACATGCCCCAACCGCATTAGGAATCTGTTCTTGCGAAAATAAAATAAAAAAATCATCAAAAATATGGAAAATGAAAAGTTTATTCATATGGAAGGCGGTAGTATATTTTACCCATGATGAATAGTTTATTCATACAAGTTACTGAGCCTGGCGACCTTCGTATGATATGATACGATCATTGTTGTCGTTCAAAAAAAACCGTTATAGAACACAAAAAGAAAATGTTGGAAGTGTGTAGGAGACTTTATCTCTCCCAAAAATAAAGTTAGATGGGAAATAAATATAAACGCTTATCGAATAAGTCGAATTTTGAGTAATGCAAAACGGTTTATTAGAATTTGAAAGTTTAAAACTTGTATATGAATTTGCTAGAAATTTCACTAACTCAATTTGAATAAGCTTATTTGGAGTCAAATTTGGGTTTATTCAAGTTATTTGAATTAAGAAAAAGATACAAAATAAATAAAAAATTACAAAAAGAAAAACTAAATTACCATTTACCTTAAATTTTAGCAATTTAACATAGTAACACATGCATAATAATAAGAAGCGAAAAGATCAAATAGAAAGTTTAGTTTGGGTAGAAAGTATAGCAAGCAATAATAAGATGACACGTAGCAAATAACAAAAAAACATAAGGAGGAACATTTTAGTCAATCTCTTTTCATCTATTCTATTTTATCTTTCTCTACATTTTCAAAACCCAACATGTTCAACCTTTCCTTCAATTTTTCTCTCTATAATTACTACATCATAGTGCGATTTTCTTCATCAATGAATGGTTTAAACACTCAATCAACGTGTTCTTCAATTTCTTTGATGAAGCCCAGTTTATTTTTATGCAATTTCTCAAAAAAAAAATTCAATTTAACATAATCCGATGGAACATGAGAACTTGATTGAAGCAGATACTTCTCTTCTCAAATTTCTCAAACATTTTCTAGGCAAAGTGAAGATATCCATGATTCTAACCTTCTCTTGATGTATTCTTGCGTTTGGGAAACATTATTGATTCCAATTTTATTAAGAAATCAGTGATAAAAAGTTGCACATCAGGTGTTTGACAAATGTCTCAAAGAAAATTGCAAAACAGTTTTCAGTTTAAACTTTCATTTAGAATTGTGTTTTACAAAAGAATGAAAAAACATATTTTTTTGTGTGTTTTTTTGTCCACTGCGTTTAAAAAAAAACGAAAAAACAACATTTTTTCTATTACGTTTTACAAAAGAATGTAAAAATACCTTTTTCGTGTGTTTTTTTCCATTAAGTTTTACAAAAGAATAAAAAAACACAGTTTGTGTGCTTTTTGTCCATTGCGTTTTAGAAAAAAAATTTTTTTTTTGTATTTTTAGCCAATTGCGTTTTAGAATAAACACTTTCTTTTGTGTTTTTAGGCAATTGCATTTTAGAATAAACACTTTCTTTTGTGTTTTTAGTCCATTGCGTATTAGAGAAAAAAACATTTTCTTTTCTGTTTTTTTCTATTGCGTTTTAGGAAAAAAAAAACATATTTATGTGTATTTTGGTCCAATGCTGTAACAACCCGCACATTCGTGCGTTGTTACTACTCGTTACACTCGTTACGCCTAGCACCAGAGATTCGGATCATAATGTAACTATATCGCTTACATCGCTACTTCGCAGTATATTCGCATATTACGCATATTTTATCGCTATAACACATCGCATCGCACGCACTAACGCTCTCGATGACGTTGAGAGAGGACCTATTCTACCCTCCTCGATAGCCGAGGTGCGTCAACGCATATTCGAAACGCGCAACTCGATTATCGCAACACAGATTTGAAAAGGTGAATATTTATATACGACCCTTGGTGACTAATTATAATAAATATGTATGAGTATGGTTATGTGTAAACGAACTATCACAACGCTTAATGAACGAAACGAAAAGTCGGAAAACCAACTTGCAAAAGCCACTCGATCGAAAGACCATTCGATCGAATGGCCATCCGAACAGATTACCATCCGATCGAATGGCCATCCGATCGGATTGCCATCCGATCCATTGCACTCCCTTGCCTTCTATCCTCTTCACCTATAAATAGCACTTGTCACATCACTGTTCAAGTGATGTGACAGCTCCCATCCGACCAGCACGCTCAAGCTCTCTTTTCTCTCGAATTCTGGCGATTCTTGTAAGTTTTCAACCTAAATCTTGTACATCTATGATCTACACACACTTCTTCATCATTTTCGCCCTTGAATCTTAACTTTTAACCGTGAAATCAGCGGATTTGAGGTGTTCTAGGATGATGTCATCATGGAGTTCTTATGAACTTCAAGTATGGGCCTCATTCCACCAAGAACAACTCAGATCTGAAGGATTTCCACATGATTTAACATTGTTTTTGCATAGATCTAAACATTTCCGAAGTTAAAAGGATTGAAAGATACTTTTCCAACTTTCTTTCAACTCTTTTACACTCAATGCACTCAAAACCGATAGAATCGGAGCCCGTTCTGATCTTCTACTCATTCTCTAGTGATGTGTCGGTTTGAGATCTGAATCCTATCAACGAGACACCCGATTCCGAGTTGAACATGAAACCACCCGTCACGAACAGTTAACTGATCGGATTGGGGTGATTCCCATTCGATCGGATAACCTGAGTCTGATGGAGTTTCCGTTGTTTAACAAGTCGTCATACCGTCTCCATCAAACCGCAAAAATTTCAAAACTTAACGAGTTGCAAAACGATCAGATGGTGGGACGGATTGCCAATCTGATTGGATTGCACTTAGACTTTAACATTAACACTTAAACAATTTTCAACATGTCCAATGCATTACCAGTTCTAACGGATTGCCATCCGATCGGAAGACCATCCGATCGAATGACCACCCTGCTGGGAACTTGTTCTCAAACTGAAATGTCTCGCCAATCGGATAGCCATCCGATCGAACTGCCGTTCGATCGAACGACCTGAAGGGTAGAGATACTTCTCTATTTTCAAAATGCTACAACGAAAACTTCAAAGCCACCATACACAAACACATCCTTACCAAACGAGTGTCAATCCGACCGAATGGCCATCCGATCGGATGACCATCCGAACGGATTGACACCCGATCGAATGACCATCCGATCGGATTGCAATCCGATTGGATTACCGTTCGACACTTGGTTCACTTGTCACCGTTTAACGCGCCGTACATCGCTCACGCTACCGTTCCATGATCAGGCTAACTCAGACGCACTCTCAATCAATCCAACCAAGTTGTGTTCACTTGTTGAATACCTACTGTGAGTATACTCGAACCCTTTTTATCGCATTTTTGGGTGTAACATACATTTCTACTAAATCAAACTAATCGAATGCTTAAACTATTTATCACTTGCGAATGACTGAATTACATATTAACACGTGATGCTAGTTACATATGTGCTAGGACTTTTACTCGCGACGTCCCGCCTTAACTAGTATAGTACTATAGCACCCGACGGGGTCTAGTTAGGATGAATAGCAATCGCAATCGCAGCTCGAGTGACTTAGCTGGTAGTATCTGTCTTGTATATATGTTGTGTGTATCTCGTTTATGTATGTGGTAATTTGCAGCCCTTTTTATCTACTATGCTACTCTATCAAAACTTGTATACTCGCCAATACTTTTGTATTGACGTTATTTTAACGTATGTTGCAGGTTTAGTCGCAGTCTACATCAAATCAAGCTAGGAAGTCTAGAAACACACCTAAAATCTAGGTTGTCGGATTTGTATTGTTTGAGAGAACATGAATTTCGTGACAGCTTATGTGATTGTATTTGTTTATTAGTATGGGATAATGAACGCATTAAATATTGTCGCAATATAGTTGCTATGGATTCTCTTGAGCAATCTGATTTGCCTAGTGCCGCGTCCTGATGATTCCGCCATCGGTTGGGGTGTGACAAATGCGTTTTAGAAAAACACATTTTTAAGTGTTTTTAGTCCATTGCGTTTTAGGTAAAACATATTTTTATGTGTTTTTAGTGCATTGCGTTTTAGGAAAAAAAAACACTTTCTTTTGTGTTTTTGTCTATTGCGTTTTAGGAAAAACACATTTTTATGTGTTTTTTGGTCCAATGCATTTTAGAAAAACACATTTTGAAGTGTTTTTAGTCTATTGCGTTTTAGGTAAAACCCATTTTTATGTGTTTTAGTCTATTGCTTTTTAGAAAAAAAAAAAACACTTTTTTTTGTCTATTGTGTTTTAGGAAAATCACATTTTATGTGTTTTTTGGGTTCATTGCGTTTTAGAAAAACACATTTGAAGTGTTTTTCGTCTATTGCGTTTTAGGTAAAACACATTTTTATTTGTTTTTAGCAAGGTTGGAGAACTCGCTAGTCGCTAGCGGGTCGGTGAGGTAGGGACTAGCGACTACTCGGGATTAATCGGGATTAATCGGATCGGACTTTTTAGGTATAATTTTAAGTTTTTATACATATATACATATATTTTTATACGTAATTTTTTTAAGTGGACAAGTTTTGACCGGAATCTGGGAGGTTTTGGCCTGAATATGTGTTTTTTCCGATTTTTTCTGATTTTTTCCGATTTTTTCTGATTTTTTCTGATTTTTTTTTGTTTTTTTCCCGATTTTTTTCCGATTTTTCCCGACCGACTAGTCGCGATTAGGGCCGACTAGGGCCGATTAGGGCCGACTAGGCCGACTAGCGATTTTTTCACTGATTAGTGAAAAATTACTCAGTAGAGGTCTGACTAGCGACTAGTCGCCGATTAATCGCCGACTAGTCGCGATTTTTGCAACACTGGTTTTTAGTTCATTGCGTTTTAGAAGAAAAAAAAACACTTTCTTTGTGTTTTTAGTCCATTACGTTTTAGAATGAACACTTTCTTTTATGATTTTAGTCCATTGTGTTTTAGAAAAAGAAATCATTCTTTTGTGTTTTTTGTCTATTGCGTTTTACACATTTGGGGGTTATCGAAAACTTTTTTTTTTCAAAAGTATAACAATAGTGTGCTTTTTTTTTATGGTGCAATTTTATAAAAAAATATCGTATGAAAAAGTTATTAACGTTTTAAAAACGGGGGAAAATTGGAGAAGAGAGAAACTATTGACTAGAATATCCTTAGAATAACCCACGTGCGTCTTTTTTTTTTATTCTCACCCATTTAATCTTAGCCCTTGATTATTTAATAAATGGTCAAGATTACTTCTATTCAATTCTACATAAACCATACTTCCTATTAAAACAACATAATAAAACATCAACCCTTAAAATGGCCAAAACAATAGAAAATTATTACAGACTACACTCGATAAATAATGTTCTGTTCGGTTTGTTATGGCAATCGGTTATTGTGTGCTTAACCAAAAGCGAACCAGCAGTTAACCATCGGTTATGTTTGAGTCATTTTTTGGTTACTTCAAGAAAATATCTAGGGTACTCATGGTATTTCATATCGTGATAACTTTTAGTATAGAGGGTTGGTTCCGGTACAAACCATATTTATCCTACAAACTGTAAGAACAGATCGTAGCACTTAAAAAAAGTTAAATTAGCATATATCAAAACAATACATACATAAAAGTAGCACTTTCGAATTATATTAGCACATGAAAATTAACCAAGATAATTGATTTTAGCACATATTTGAATGATATCAGCACTTTTCTTAATTAGCACATTGAAAACAAAAGGAAAATCGAAATAAAGAATTAATTGCTTGTTAACATATTTATAGGGAATTCAAGATAATTGATATTATTTAGGATATTATTTTATCATTTCTCTATAATTGGTTTGATGCCATGTGACACTTTTTAAATGGTTCTTATAGTTTGTATGCAAAATGTGTTTTGTATTTGATCCCACTCCTAGTTGTAAATGCTAGTATATTTTGCTTGATCATTGATGAATGATGCAAGAACACAAATATATATATTTTAAATTTAATAATTTATAAAATTCATATTATTATTATTATTATTATTATTATTGTTGTTGTTGTTGTTGTTGTTGTTGTTGTTGTTGTCATCATAAATATATGGTTGTATCCACTTGTCTGTATAGAAATTGAAAAGGCAATTAAATTTAACCACCTACTTGTACGATGTGGTTAAAGTGCTAGCATGTGCTATGTATCTTAGACATTGTACTATGTAATTAAAACGTGATGGCAAGAAAGACTCTTCAGCCACACCCCCTAGGGTGGGCTCTTCATAACATTAGGGGGTGGATTGTGAGTTATAGGGGCTGTTTGTTTACCTTTTAATAAAGCTCTTAATAGTTCAGACTTCTTACAGGTTCAAACTGTTTGTTTCACAAGCAGATGTCTGAATGGTTCAGACATTTGCCTCTTAATGGTTAAGCATTATACAGAGTCTGAATGATTAAGACATTTAATCTGAATTGGTTAGACATTTGCCTCTGAACGGTTAAGCATTATACATGCTCTTAATGGTTCAGACCTCTTACTGGTTTAGCACTTAATGGTTCAAACATCTTACTGATTCAGCACTTAACCATTAAGATTTTGCCAAACAGCCCTTTAGTTAAGTCTCCAACCAGGTCTTCCTAGGCCTTTAAATTAGACAACCACAAATCGACGAGCCGAACACTCCCCCCTACCCCCACCCATTTGCAGGTAAGCCTTCACAAACTCTCAAAAACTGAAGTGACTCCTAGGTAGTGTTTGGTATGCAGGAATGAGAGAGGGAATGAAATGAACTATTACGAGGAAATGGAAAAAAATGTGTTTGGTTGGTCAAGGTAATGGAATCACCCATTACATATGCAACGCCCCAGAAATTTAACTACATGCGTTTTTATATGTAAAAATATATTGATACAAAATGTTATAAGAAACAACTAGAAGTATGAACCTAGTTAAAATGTGAATTAAGACTTTAACTAAAAGAAAACAAGTTTTGGCCATTCAAAAATATGTGATCATATTTGAGGGGTTGAATGAGTAAATAATGAAAGATAAGTATTAAAACTACAAAAAACATACAAACACACACAAGGGTGCGTGTTTGGTGTCGCCAGGAGCAGGAAGGAGAAAAGGGCTCCCCTCATTTTCACAAAATCAAGCAAATTGAAGCTCTAATTATGGCCATAACTCTTGCATGTTAATGAATTCTTGATCATCTAGGCCTACTAAAGCATAAGGTAAGAAGAATTTTGTGTTTTGATAATCTTAGATGAATTGGGTCTCAAGGAACCCATGAGTTTATATGAAATTATGTATGACCTTGGGTGAAGATCACCATTTAGAACTTGATAAATGCTTGCACTTGACTAGATTGATGTTAGAAGTAAAAACCCACTTAGAGTAGAATGGGCATAGGTGATAATGTAGAAATTGGTGTGAAATTGTATGAGGATTATGTTTGAGAATTGTTTGTAGTAAGAAATTGTTGGTTGAAATTGAATTAGAAGCAAAGTTACATCAAATTCTGATTGAAATTTAATGTTGTTGATGTTATTCACATATACTAGCCAAGTTATGCATACAATACTTGTACACCATGCTTAATTAATAGTACGCATGCCAGGTGTTTGTTAAAATGCTTGAATGAGATGATCAAATGATTTTACAAAGTTAAATAATTAGAATTGACAATTTGTTGGTTGTTAATATGAATATGTGATAACGGGATGAAAAGGATGACATGAGCTTAAAGTATGTAATTTTGGATTATAGGGATTAAAGAAGAAAGCTCAAGTCATTCCGGAACGCAAACGAACCACGACAAAGGTAAGTTCTTTGCTTACGAAATATTAGTAGTATGTATTGATGTAAAAATGTTATTATTCTTTAGTCGAAGCCATATACTTATAACGGGTTGGTGAAATTCGAATATATGATTTGGATATGGGATGAATGACAAGAAGGGATAATGTGCTAAGTTGAGAACTTCATGTTCGAATGAAGGTTTAGAAGGGTTTTCTTGTAGTTCGATTAGTATCTTGATGTTGTATGAATTATTTAGTTAAATATCTAATCGATTGGTTGCATGTAGGTAAAGCTATTTGAAGGATGGCACTACTTGGACCGAACACACTTGCGATGCACGCTTCTGCGAAGATCCTAGTCATGGTTTAAATTTTTGTTAAATGATGTCTTTTGTTAAAATCGGGTCTTTTGTAAGTAATTTAATCCGGAAGTTGTTAGATGTTAAACTGGTAGTTAAAGACTATGTTAGTTGTTATGAAGCGTTTGGGTTGTAAACTCTTTTTTTTTATAACCACTTCGTTAGTTATCACGAAGTTAATTGAAGAATTTTGCTTATGAATTATTCGACCCGTTTGCTCTTTTGTCAAATGAAAGCTTGTTAGTTTCTTTTAAAAAGTTTAGACCTTACAAGTTGGTATCAGAGCCTAGGTTTGAGAGATTCGAGCAAGATATGGTGCTCAGACTCAAACCGAAAGCTCTTGTGAAAGTGTGTTCGTTCCAAAGCGCCACGCAAGTAAGTGATTTAAGGTTTTGAGCTATGACTTTGATGGGAAACAGGAAGGGATTACGGTTAAATTACAATAATAATTTGATTGGGGTGTAAAGAAATGTTACGGGAGGTTTCGGGGATCCACGGAACCATTTCGGGTTGAAAGAAGGCCTGGAAATGAAAATTTTGAGCTGAACAGCGTCTGCAGATCAGAAGGACCGTCGGCGACGGCCCCTACCCCTTCACCCGACGGCTTACTTTCCTGCCTACGGACAAAAGGCAGCGACGCAACTATTTAGGGACCGTCGCCGACGACACCTCCTTGTTTGATTTTTCTGATTTGCTTGTTTGTTATGCGAGACTCTTTAATTCAGTTCTAGTATTCGTTTAAACGCTAGGAACACCCCAAATTGATTATGAAACTAAAGAAATTCCATATAGCTAACATGTTTAATGATGAATGTGTGAAAGAATGGGAAATCTCGAACACGAACGAATGAAGTAATTAACACATTTAGAATGTTGTAAAGAAAGATTGGATGGTTTATGACTTATGAGAATGAATTACTAAGAACAAATGATGTATAGAAAGATAAGGAGAACGAATGTAATAATGTTTAACATAAGTATTTAAATTGTAGATGGTAAGTGGAGGAAACACGGATACCACAGAACGGATAACTCGAAACGAGTTAAACAAGATGATTTCGGATGAAGTAGTGAAGGCGTTTGATGCAAATGTTTTGAAATTAGCGCAAGAAGTGGAGAGCCAAGTGTTGAGTAGGGTGGAGACTATGGTAACAAGTAAGGTAGATGAGTTAAAAGAAATGATAAATGGGATTCAAGGCAAGAAGGATGCACGACGATGCACGTATAAGGATTTCATGGCATGTAAGCCTACAACTTATAATGGAGAAATTGATCCCATTGAATGCCAAAGATGGATAGCTAATATGGAGGAAGTGTTCATTCGAAGTCATTGTGATAAAGAAGATCAAGTCATGTTTGCCACGGGGCAACTTTTACGATGGGCCAAAAATTGGTGGGATACGTATAGTAAAGAGATCGGCGAAGATAGAGTTCAAACCTTGACTTGGCAAGAATTCAAGCAACTTTTTATCAAGTACCATTGTCCACAATCAGCCGTGGATCGAATCCAAGAAGATTTTCTCTGACTCCGACAAAAGGATGAATCAATTGATGAGATCACAAATACCTTTCATGGCATGCTTAAGGCTGAATATCGGGAGTTCATAACTCCATCTAAATGTGAAACTTTGGACGAGATTATCGATTTGGCAAGGGATAGGGAAATTGAGCTAAAGAGACAGACTGAACGCGGGGAGAAAAGGCAAGTAGAGAAGGGATCAACACAAGGTTCCTCCAAGAAACCTAAGACACACGATCAAGGAAAGAAAGAAGCTTCTAAAGGAGGGTTTTCACGATGTAAAACATGTGGAAAACCCCATTCGGGTGAATGTTTATTGGGAAGGAAAGGATGTTACAACTGCGGACAAGAAGGGCATCCGTATTACAATTGCCCAAATCCCAAGAGAGTGTGCTACAATTGTAATGAATCGGGTCATGTGAAGGCCGAATGCCCAAAACTCAAACAAGGGGTAAAGAAAGAAGGAAGAACCTACTAAAGCTAAAGGAAGAATGTTCCAAATTTCTACGGAAGAAGCTAGAGCTCACCCGAATGTGGTGTCAGGTATCTTTATGATAAACTCTATACCTACATATGTGTTGTTTGATATTGGGGCTAGTAGGTCATTCATTTCGACTGAGTTTATACATCCCCCTTTATTCATGATAGAAAGAATGCCTACACCTTTAGAGGTAGAAATAGCCGACTGTAAGAGTTACCTTTTGCATGAGATATGTAGAAATTGTAAAATTACTATCGAGGATGAGGATTTTGACATTGATTTGATTCCCATGGTTTTAGGAGAATTCAAGGTAGTAGTAGGTATGGATTGGTTATCCCGCTATCATGCGGAAATCTTATGTGAAAGTAAAATCATTCATGTGACATCTACTAGGGGAAGACGAGTAAGTATTCGTGGGGAAAGGAAGGTAGAGGCAAAACTTTGTACCATCTTAGAAGCGGTTAAGTATGCGAGGAATGGAAGTAAGGTATTTTTAGCCTATGTTGTCGACACAAAATTAGGTGCTTTAAGAATCGAAAATACTAAGATTGTGAATGAATACCCGGATGTGTTTCTGGAGGAATTGCTGGGACTCCCACCCGAGCGAGAAGTCGAATTCCATATCGAGTTGGAACCAAATGCCAAACCGGTAGCCAAGGCCCCTTACCGGTTAGCACCCGCGGAAGTACGGGAATTAATGGTCCAATTACAAGAACTTCTTGACAAGGGTTTCATACGCCCTAGTGTGTCCCCATGGGGGGCGCCCGTTTTGTTCGTTAAAAAGAAGGATGGGTCGATGAGAATGTGCATCGACTATCGTGAGCTCAACAAACTCACGATAAAGAACCGATATCCCCTTCCGAGAATAGATGATCTATTCGATCAATTACAAGGGGCAAGTTGGTTCTCAAAGATCGACTTGCGATCGGGTTACCATCAAGTGCGAGTGAGGGAAGAGGACGTACCTAAGACCGCGTTCAGAACCCGTTACGGACATTATGAATTTTTAGTAATGTCATTCGGGTTAACTAACGCTCCGGCCGCTTTTATGGATCTAATGAATAGAGTATGCCGAAATATGTTAGATCAGTTCGTCATAGTGTTTATCGATGACATATTAGTATACTCACGTAGCGAGTCCGATCATGCGAGCCATCTACGTCAAGTACTTGAGACACTACGAAAGGAAAGATTATACGCTAAGTTTTCTAAATGTGCGTTTTGGCTCAGGGAAGTACAGTTCTTAGGCCATGTAATCAACGAGGAAGGGATTTTAGTGGACCCCTCTAAAGTGGAGGCTGTGATGAAATGGGTACCCCCGAAGAATGTTAGTGAAATAAGAAGTTTCCTCGGTCTAGCTGGATATTATCGGAGATTCATCCAAGATTTCTCCAAAATAGCACTCCCTTTAACCAAGCTGACAAAGAAGGAAGAAAAGTTTGAATGGGGTGAAGATCAACAAAAAGCCTTCCGATTGTTAAAAGAGAAATTGTCAAGCTCTCCCGTATTAACCCTGCCAGAGGGAACGGAAGACTTAGTAGTTTACGCGGATGCATATCATCAAGGGCTAGGATGTGTCTTGATGCAACGAGGCAAAGTTATTGCCTACGCGTCAAGACAACTGAAACAGCAGGAAATCAACTATCCAACCCATGATTTAGAACTGGCAGCGGTAGTTTTTGCCTTAAAAATCTGGAGGCATTATTTGTATGGAACAAAGTGTACAATTTATTCAGATCATAAAAGCCTTAAATATTTTTTCGAGCAAAAAGATCTTAATATGAGGCAACGAAGGTGGCTAGAATTGATCAAGGATTACGATTGCGACATTCTTTACCATCCGGGTAAAGCCAATGTCGTGGCGGATGCATTAAGTCGGAAAGAATACCCACCGCCTATTCGGGTAAAGTCAATGAGAATGATAGTCACGCCAAACCTCCTCGGAACAATACGAAAAGCACAAGATGAGTCCTTGAATGTTGGTGATCCGAAAGGTGAAAGGACGAAAGGGTTCGAAGATAAACTTGAAGAAAACGCAAGCGGGTTAAAAACAAGGTATGGGCGGGTTTGGATACCACGACATTGTGAAGCAAAGACCTTATTATTGGAAGAAGCACACAAGTCCCGTTACTCGGTTCATCCGGGAGCCACTAAAATGTATCGGGATTTGAAAGAAAATTATTGGTGGCCGGGAATGAAACGCGACATTGTTAAGTACGTATCTAAATGCTTGACATGTTCTCAAGTGTAACACCCGTAAATTTATTATTTCGTTTTCCGTAAATAATCACAATTTCTGAGTAATTATATTTAAACATTCATGCTCAAATACGGGTTTATTAAAAATTTACTAGACTTATACATCGGAAATACGGGATGATTAAAAACTTTTACAAATTAAAGTGATACCACATAATGTGGTTTAATTCGCCGTTTTAGAATAACGACGAAGCAACTTGCGGAAGCTTCATTTAACGCGTGTTCGGTTCTTACTCGACGCTTGATCTTCATCCGGGGCTCTCGACAATCATCTGTATTCAAAACCAACTCAAAAGTTAGTTTTGATAATTAAATATATATATGGGTTGAATCATAGAATTAAAGAAAATCAGGAAAAATCTCATTATAATTCCCTTGATCCTAGAAGCAAGGATTCAATTCTGGCCTCCACCGTAACTTACGGTGGTCACCGTAAGTTACGGTGGCCCCTGGTATAACATGCCCCTACTGTAAATCAGTAGGCAGCTTCCGTAAAGCTTTCAGCTCCACCGTAACTTACGGTGGGCACCGTAAGTTACGGTGGCCCCTGTATCAGAACTCCCATTTTGCCGTTTTTGACACGAAAACTTTCGTATCTTTCAATCTGTTTGTCCGTTTGACCTACCGTTTCTTCCTACGTGATTGTAATTTGATCCTTCATCATATGGAGTTAAAATCCAACATCCGGATTAACAAAATTTAAGACTTTTAAGTCTTCGGCTTTTTACCCTTTCTACCAAATTTTGACCCGTTCGCGATTTTATCAAACAAACATGTTGTTTGATTCTAATTTCTCATCATTTCCATAATGCTTATCATATTAGATTCAAATCACGGGTTTATATACATTCTTAAACCCGTTTTCTTACTTAGATGTCTAATTGACCCGTTAAGGGCATTTAAGCACTTTTACACATAATTCCTACTCATTTATTTCTAGCTTCTCATTTCCATATTATTTATCAAATGATCTTCCATCACAACTATATTTGTGATGGGTTTAATGTGGCTATCTATATAATCCAAATTCTACACCTCAGATTATCATTTTACCCTAAGGGTAGTCATTTTACGTGATTGACCCGTTCATAGGCATTTGACCCCCAAGGTTCATGCACACAACTCTTACATATGTATATGAGTTACATAATGATAAAACTAGTATCTAAATGACCTCTAAGAGTCGTTTACCCGATTTACCTATCAAGGGCATCTTCGTCAACTTAATTCCTCCTTTTACGACATAGGTCTCTTTGCTAAGGTATTTGACCAACATTGCATTTTTAACCATGAATTTATATATATACTGATGACGGGGGTAGCCCAAGATTGAATAAAATGGCTAATTACGTAAATGCTTAAATGGTTAAATGGTTCAAGGCTTAAAAAGCTGTAAGAAAGGAAAAAGCAACACGGAAACAGTAGCCAGTCACATTTGGAGATCACTTCACCAACCCACAGCCGCAAAGGCAATGCAGGTCTGCACAATGCACGCTATTACCCGGGGGACAAAAGCCTTCAACCCCCAAAAGGGGAAACCCTCCACTGCAAGCGAGGTTGCTAGTCTAATCCATTCCACTTCGGGAGATACCTTCTCTTATAAAATGACACTTCATTTACTTCAGAGAGGACATCCTGACCAGCTCTGATTCTCCAATCCCTGGTCATTCACATCGAATGCTTGTCTTGCACAAGTCATTCCCTTTCACATCCAACACACACATTCCCTTTGCTTCCACTTCCGAATCTGAGTACAACTCAGAAGAGGATCCATAGCAAAGAACAACAATAAACTAGTAAACCTCCTTCCACGTCTCGCAAACGTGGGGGGACCCCACGACCTGCGTTAGGCAAGGTTGAACCCTTCAACCATTCTGCCTGGCCAGTCCAGCTACCACCGTTGGTCTTGTGTTTGTTGTTTCAACAAGTTGGCGCCCACCGTGGGGCTACGCCGCTATTTCTTCTCCAAAAGACCTAGTAGTGTAGCTCTATTCACTTAAAATCACCATGTCTGAAAGTGGATCCCCGGAAGAAGTAAATCAGATCCCAAACGCTTCTACTCCGGGTAGTAGCCAAGCTCACGTGGCTATACCAACTTCTTTTTCAACTCCGGGGAGCACACCCGAGTTCCTCAACTTCAACACACCAACTCCGTCCAGATCCGGAGTTCCATCTCCCAATATCGGTGTCTCTGATGCCCCATCGTGTGTTGAACTCACCCCTGAAGGGGTTGCTAACAATTTCCTTGTGCTAAGGACTCTTCTCAACCAGCATGTGAATAAAGAAAGAGAAAAGGGGGTGAGGATTCGTTTAGACTATGACGAACCTGAGCCAACATTGTCTCCTGGACCACCTCCTCCTCTTTTTGCAACCAGAAGTGAGGCTGGTCCCAGTAACCTCTCAAACCCTCACCCTTATCTGTCCACTATGACAAATCCTACGGTGCATCATATCTTCTCTTCCCAACCAATTACTAGTAGTGCTCCTTTGGGACATGAGCTGACTCTTGACCAGCTCCTTCAATCCCCAGTGACAAGCTATCCAATATCCACTACAACTACATGGGAGCAAGCTCTGTCCGTGCTCCCCTTAGCACGAAGTGCTGTCATGAGTGCTCCCCTCGGGATAAACTGCTCTGCTGGCCTAGGAAGCCTTCAAGGCTTCAACCCTATGCCCAACATGATGACCCAGATGATGGCCAACTTCCCATGGCAACACTTCATCAATCAAGTGCTTGCCACTCAGGGAAACAACGGCAATAGCAGTAATATGGATGCAAGGACTGAAGAAGACTTGGCTAAACCATACAAGCCAAGTAACCTTTCATGCTTCTCAAGACAGATAGCCGATTATGATTTCCAGTCAAAGATCAAAATGCCGGCCCACATCAGGACATATGATGGGACTGAGGATCCTGAGGACCATCTTCAGATCTTCACCGGTGCAGCCCGGATAGAGAAATGGTCCAACGCTGAGTGTTGCCTAATGTTCATGCAAACTCTTGTTGGATCCGCCAGGATCTGGTTCAACGATTTACCTGCTCAAAGCGTTCGAAGCTTCGACGATCTCAGCAAAGGTTTCCTGGCCAATTTCTCTCAACAAAGACGATATGTCAAAGACGCAACAGTGATCTTTCAGATAAAGCAACGTGATGATGAAAGTCTCTGTGCTTTCATTGAACGATACAAGAAGGAAGGTCTGACTTATGTAGGGGCCGACGAGAAAATGAGGGTGGCTGGCTTCATGAATGCCATCACCTCTAAGTACCTTACAAGGGATTTCAACAAATCTCTACCCAAGACCTTAGAAGAAGCTCTTGAAAGGGCTGAAGCCCACATCCGGGGAGAGGAGGCAGTAGACATTAAGGAACAAAGAAAAAGAGGGTCCGGCTGGAGAAGCAACAGTCCAGCCAGAAAAAGAGGGAACTTCAACTCCTATGACAGGCGGCCAAAGGGTTCAGATCCTCGAAGGTCTGAAGGTCGGAACCTTTCAAGCAGGGAGAAAGGCATAAGCTTCACACCCCTCACAAAGACCCCTCAAGAAATCCTTGCAACAGAAGAAGTTAAACAAAACTTTCGGCCTCCTAGACCTCTCCCCAAAAGCAGGAAAAATGAGAACTCCACCCAATACTGCGAGTTTCATGAAGAAAAGGGTCACCACACTAATGATTGCTTCCAACTCAAGAAAAGAATAGAAGAGGCTGTTAAGTCCGGAGAACTCGCTCATTTGGTAAAGGGAGTCCGGGACAAAATGGCTGAAGGAAAGGGTAAGGAAGTCAATATGGTAGATTTCGACGGAAAGGTTCCTCACAAGAGACAAAGGTTGGAAGCTTGGGAGCTTCAATGTGTCTGTTTCCCCCTACGGAGAATGACCCTCTCTCTAGCCCTCTCGTGGTAGAGGCTACCGTGGGAACGTTGCAAACATGCAAGGCATACATAGACACGGGTGCAGTAACCGAAATCATGTTCGAAAAATTCTTCAACCGATTGAGCAATGAAGAACGTTCAAGGCTTCAACCTTCTGGAACCTCTATAAAAGGTATCGCTGACATACCCCTCAAGCCTTTAGGGCAACTAACACTTGACGTTCGTTTTAGTGAAGGTTCAAAAGAAAGAACCCAACCACTCACCTTTGTGGTTATCAACATCCCCTCAAGCTATGATGTGATCATCGGAAGACCAGGACAGTGTGCATTTTACATGGCCGTGTCTGTTGGCCATGGCACAGTCAAATTTCCCACCGAAAGTGGCATAGCAACCCTTCAACCCTCTCAGGAAGCCTACATGGTTGAAGGTGAAAGTTCAAACAGTGAAGAAGACAGGCAAAGGTTGGTCATAAACCATAAATACCCGGAACAAAGGATAAGGGTCAACCCTGACCTTTCTCAAGAGACCCTTTCATACCTTGAAAAATTGCTAACACACTACAGTGATGTATTCGCTTGGTGTCCTGAAGATATGACTGGGATCCCCAGGGATATTGCCGAGCACGAGTTGAGAATACCACCAGAGGTCAAGCCTGTGGTCCAGAAGAAAAGAAGCTTGGCACCTGAAAGAAGTCTGGCAGCCTGCCAAGAGGTTGAAAAGCTTGTGTCAGCCGGCATCCTCCGAGAAGTCAAGTACCAGTCATGGGTTGCAAACCCAGTCATGGTCAAGAAACCAGACAACTCTTGGAGGATGTGCATAGACTTCAAGGATCTTAACAAAGCTTGTCCTAAGGATTGCTATCCACTACCAGAGATTGATCTCAAAGTTGACTCCCTCACCGGATACTCGTTCAAATGCTTTCTTGATGCATACAAAGGTTATCACCAAATCCTCATGAAGGAAGAAGATGAGGAAAAAACAGCTTTTCACACGGACAAAGGAATCTTTTGCTATCAAAAGATGCCTTTCGGCCTCAAAAACGCAGGAGCAACCTATCAACGGCTCGTTGACAAAGCCTTCGAAAGCCAAATTGGCAAAAACATGGAGGCATATGTCGATGACTTGGTTATTAAAAGCAAGACGGAATACCAAATGCTCGATGATATTCAAGAAACTTTCAAGAACCTCAGAAAGGTTAACATGAAGCTTAATCCAGAAAAGTGTTCATTTGGATTCGAGGAAGGAAAATTTTTGGGCCACATTGTTGGAAAACAAAGCATCAAAGCCAACCCTAACAAAGTAAAAGCCGTCCTTGAAACCAAGCCACCAAAGACCAAGAAGGAGGTTGAAAGCTTGAATGGGAAGCTTGCAGCCTTGAAGCGTTTTACCTCCAAGTTAGCCGAAAGATCTCTGCCCTTCTACAAAACGCTCAAGAACTGCTCAGATAAAAAGGATTTCAAATGGACTGAAGAAGCTGATGAAGCTTTCAACCAGATGAAGCAACATCTAGCTTCCCTACCAGACATTGCGGCACCAAAAACCGGGGAGTTAATATCGGTGTACCTCTCAATTACGGATGAGGCCATCAGTGCAGTCCTCACCATTGAGCGAGACAAGGCCCAGGTACCCGTTTATTTTTTCAGCAAAACTTTAAAATTAGCTGAAACGAAATACCCTCCCCTTGAAAAACTTGCCCTAGCTTTAGTTCAAACAGCTAGAAGGCTTCGAAGGTATTTCCAAGCACACCCCATACAAGTGGTCACCGACCAACCAATTAAGAGTGTGCTTGAAAAACCTGAAAACTCGGGGCGATTAGCCAAATGGGCCATAGAACTGGGTGAACATAACATCACCTATGTCCCAAGGAAAGCTATCAAGGCTCAAGTCTTGGCCGATTTCATTGTGGAAGTCCCAAACCAAACACTTACTGACGTAAACACTGCCACCACTGAACCTTCCAACCCTGAAGCCTGGAAGCTTTTTACCGATGGGGCTTCAAGCGTTGAAGGGTCAGGGGCTGGATTAATTTTGATCAACCCAAAAGGTTTGGAGTTCACATATGCTCTTCGTTTTGATTTTCAGACCACTAATAACGAGGCTGAATACGAAGCACTAATAGCCGGCCTAAGGCTGGCCAAAGAAATGAAGGTTGAAAAGCTTGAAGTGTTCACGGATTCGTTGCTGGTCTCAAGCCAAGTGAATGACAGCTACAAAGCTAAAGAGCCCAACATGAAAAAATATAGAGAAAAATCAAAGGAACTAATGAGTACCTTCCAAGCATGCAACATCAAACAGATCCCCAGATCTCAAAACAAAAAGGCCGATGCCCTAAGTAAGCTTGCATCTCTCACCTTTGCCCACCTCACCAAGAAGGTACTGGTAGAAGTGTTGAAGGCCCCATCCATTAATGAATTGGAGGTTCAAGATGTGGTTACCGAAGAAGAACCAAACTGGATGACTCCCATAAGAAAGTTCCTCAAAAATGGTGAATTACCCAATGATCAAGTGGAAGCTAAAAGGGTTGAAATCAAGGCAAGACAATACATTCTGCAAGGAGAAACCCTTTACAAAAAGGGTTACCTTGCTCCCTTGCTAAGGTGTGTCGGCCCCGAGCAAAGTAAGTATTTGATCAAGGAAATTCATGAAGGAGTGTGTGGAGCTCACTTTGGAGCTAGGTCGGTAGTTGCAAAGCTCATGAACCTCGGATATTTCTGGCCTTCAATGCATCGCGACACAGTCGAAGAATTGAAGAAATGTGATGCCTGCCAGATCCATGCACCAATCCCAAAAAGTCCCAAGCACGATTTAGTCCCAATAACCCCCGCTTGGCCATTCCATAAGTGGGGAATGGACATTGTTGGTCCATTTCCCCCAAGCAAAGGGGGAGTAAAATTCCTATTGGTGGCGGTAGACTATTTCACCAAGTGGCCCGAGGTCAAACCACTTGCCAAGATCACAGGAAAGCAAGTCATTGACTTTGTCTGGGAAAACATCATTTGCCGTTATGGATTGCCAGGAGTACTTGTCACCGACAACGGAAGGCAATTTGCTGAGAAGCCTTTTAGCGTTTGGTGCAAAGAATACAAAATCGATCAGGTTTTCAGCTCAGTGGCTTATCCACAATCAAACGGGCAGGTTGAGAGAACAAATAGAAGCATAGTGGAAGGAATCAAGACAAGATTGGGAAGATATGAAAGCAACTGGCTTGAAGAATTGCCTAGTGTTCTATGGGCAATTAGAACAACGGAAAAAACAAGCCATAAGAAAACACCTTACAGCCTGGTATTTGGATCCGAAGCTGTGATCCCTGCCGAAATAGGAGTTGTAACCCAAAGAATTGTCAACATGGATCCCGAAGCAAACCAAAAAGAGACCATGTTGAATTTACAACTCCTAGAGGAAGCAAGAGAACAAGCCGCAATTCAAGAAGCCAAATACAAGCAACAGATGGAAGCTTACTACAACAAAAAAGTCAAAAACGAACGTTTCAAGCCAGGGGACCTAGTCCTCAGAAACAACGAAGCCAGCAAGAAAGAAAATCAAGGAAAGCTTGGCCCAAAGTGGGAGGGTCCATACACCATCCTTGAAGCACACAAAGGTGGATCCTACAAGCTGGCTGATTCAGAAGGCAAAAGGCTTCCAAGGCATTGGAACGGCAAAACATTGAAAATATTCCATGTTTAAACGGAAAGTTTGGTTTGTATCAAAATGTATTTCAAGCAGGATTATGAATACCTTTTGTAAAAAGCAAGTATTGCTTTAATGAATGAAGTTGTTTTTATCAAACTTGTCTTTCTATCCTAAAATCAGGTTGAGAACCTAGCAAAAAACTCCATGGCAAGTGCCATGTAAGGGGATGAGCTCCCAGGCCACATCGCTCAATAGGTTCAAGGGTTGAATGAGCCTATATAAGGGGTGAGTTCCTAAATCAATACAACTCCATGAGACTTGTCAAGAAAAAATAAAATTGTCTCATAGACGGGTATAAGCAGCCTACACCAAATGTTCCCTAAGTTTTAGAAATATAGTCTACAAAAAGGCTAAAAAACCAAAAGAAATGATTACAAGGATAGGTGCCATCTCTTCTTGTTAAAAATGCCAAGGCTAAGTGTCTGCAGCACTGAACCCTTTTAGGTATAAAAAACATAAGGGCAGCACAAACCCGACAAAGACAAAGTTACAAAAAGAACAAAACAAGTCCAAGAAAGAACAAATTCAATTGGACAAAATCATAAAGGTACAAACCAAGCCAGGACGCAAAACCAAAAAGCCTTCAAGGCTTCAAGCCACCCGGGCAATACCTCGAAACCTTAAAGGTTTCAACCTTTTAAAAGACAGCCAAAAGGCTTCAACGGTTAAAATCCAAATGAACTGCCTTGTCAAAAAAGGCACAAGCATAAAACCATAATCAAAGAAAAATAGTTAAAACATCACATCATAAAAAGTCCTAAAAAGACTTCCAAACATAAGCTAAAGCAAGTCCTAGTAACTTGCAAATCTAATCATTGTTCAACGGCCATACAGGCCTTAACACACAACCAACAGGAACCTTAAGGGTTCCTACTTAACCTAATATTGTTCAAGTTAACATTACAAAACATAAATTGTTTGCTAAGAAAGCTACGAATCAAGCATCAACAGATTTGGAAACTCCAGAACCTTCGCCCTTGGCCTTCTTTGTTTTCTTCAACTTTTTAGTCTTCACACCTCCATCACCACCAACCGCTGAAGCCTCCAAGCTTGCATCCTTAGGAACATCCGGTTGCCCTGAAAGGGTATCGTCACTATCACCTGAATAAGACCTCTTCCTTGAAAGAGACCCCAGGATTTCAGCACAGACCTTCTCATTTAAGCCCTCCGGCTTCAAATCCTGCAACACAGCAAGAGGCTTACCAAAGCAACCAGAAACTTGATGGATGTAAGGATAAGTCAGCTTTTCCATTTGCTCAACGGAGCCTTTAAAAACATCAGAAGCTTCGGGACGGAACAGAGGTGATTTCTCCAAAGGATGGCCGGATTCGTGAAGCTTATACCCAGCAACGAGGCCTTGGTGTTTCCCCAGGTTGAGAAGTTTAGTGTAAACATCACCAAGGGCAGAGTTGAATTCCTTGGAATGTAGAAGGTAGGTGACAACCTGCTGAAAACCTTGCTCAATTAGCCACTGGTTGTCAGCGGTAGAACGAGCAACTGAAGCTTTCAACCCTTCTTTCTCCTTGCCAAAAGCCTGTTGCTGAATAAACAAAGTTTCCCGGTCAGCCCTAAGCTTCAATCTATCAGCCTCGAAACTCTTTTTCAAATCACCCATCTCAATCTCATGCATCCTCTTCAAGTCACTAACCTTCTTGTCCCACGCCGATTCTTTCTCAGCAAAACTAGCAATCTCCTTCTTCATCACAGCCATGGAGGATTTCATTTTATCTTTCTTCTTGGAGAACTCTTCATACTCCTGCATCCTTTGACGAAAACGGGCAATGCCTTGAGGAAGCATGGCAGCAAGATTGCAAGTACTTAAAATCATACGGGACAACATCAGATCATCATCCATCCCAGCAATGGTCTTGTGAACTGATGGAGGAGCAATGTGACTTAGAGCATCCTCACAAATAGCAGCATCTTTGAAGCTGTCATCATTCTTCACTGACCAAGCAGGCACATAAATCCCTTCCGGATCCAACCCTTCAACGTCCCTGCTTGAAGACTCCTGAACATGAGTGGCAACAACCTTATTGCTTGAAACCTTTTTGCCATGAACAACCAATTCCTTAGCCTTCTCAGCACCTGCTTCAACACCTTGATCTTCCGAAACTTCAATATCATCACTCAAGTCCACATGTTCAGTAGAAGTGGATTGAGGACCAGCTTTCAACAACCGACGAGAAGATCGACGAGTTGAAGACTTAGGAGCATCAGACTTAGAAAAACCCTTGGCAGTAGCAGCACTAACATAGCCTGAGCCCTCAAACCTTTGGTCAGCAGTCCTAACCACAACATTCTCACCAGGAACAGACGGAGCATCCTCCAAAACAACGTCAGAAGTATCGTCGCTCTTAATAAAATCCAAAGCAGACATGACTGCAAAAAACAACAACACATAAGTCATAAATTAAGAATAACATAAAAAGAACAAAAAAGGAAAATGCATACCCATGCCACTCCTCATAAGAACCGGATCCCGATCAACATTCCCCCAAATTTTACTAACCCCTAATAGAACAAGTAAGTGTTCAGGAAAGGGACGAACCCTTAAAGGGCACCCCCGGATGGCATTGAGAAAAACAGCATTCATTTCAGACTCGGAAGGTTCCGGAGCATTGAGAACAGCATCCGGATTCCTCCACACCATTTTGAAGGGGATGATAGTATCGGAAACCCAGAAAAAGCGGTCTTTCCAAGCCCCAAGTGTAGTAACCATCGATGAAATAAGGCAGGTATCAACTTTGGTTGTTTCAAAAGTAAACCAATCGCCATTCTTAGCCAAACGAAAAAACCGGCGAAAGAGTAAAAGGGAAGGATCATAGCCAAGAGCACGACATAAAACCTCAAAATGCAAAACCCTAGCCATCCCCTTTGGATGGACTTGCCCAAAAGAAACCCGATAATACTCCAAAAAGTTCAAAACAAAAAACGAAAAAGGGATATCGAAGATTTGAGAACTCAAAATGACTACAATAAAGGGAAATCGAACCAGAAGGTGGTTTATCAACGGGAACATCACAAGCAGGGGCAGTGGGATCAAACTTCCTATCAATACCATATTCCATACAAAATAAATCTACCTCCTCTTGTGTTAACCGGGAAAAAGATTTTGCTAAGTCCTTACGAGCACCCATTTTTGGAAAACGGAAAATGCAGAATGAAAGATGAAAAGAAAACAGGGACTTACCTTAGAGAACGAGAGAAAATGGAAGAAACTTGGAATAAATTATGAAACAAATAGATAAGTATGGAAATATAAAATAAATATAAGTCTACAATAGGGGTAATAATGTCAAAACAGTAACCCCTGCGGAAACCGCCACCCTATCAACTGCCATACATCAATCAAATCAATTGTCAGTTATTTGAAATTCAAATTCAAAACATTAACAGCCGTCAACCTTTCAAGCCTTCAAGCATGGAACCCTTGAAACTTTTAGGCAGTAAAACACGCGTATAAAGTCAGAAGTCTTTGAGCTCATCTCCCAAAAACCTCTGACTTGGGGGGCTGATGACGGGGGTAGCCCAAGATTGAATAAAATGGCTAATTACGTAAATGCTTAAATGGTTAAATGGTTCAAGGCTTAAAAAGCTGTAAGAAAGGAAAAAGCAACACGGAAACAGTAGCCAGTCACATCTGGAGATCACTTCACCAACCCACAGCCTCAAAGGCAATGCAGGTCTGCACAATGCACGCTATTACCCGGGGGACAAAAGCCTTCAACCCCCAAAAGGGGAAACCCTCCACTGCAAGCGAGGTTGCTAGTCTAATCCATTCCACTTCGGGAGATACCTTCTCTTATAAAATGACACTTCATTTACTTCAGAGAGGACATCCTGACCAGCTCTGATTCTCCAATCCCTGGTCATTCACATCGAATGCTTGTCTTGCACAAGTCATTCCCTTTCACATCCAACACACACATTCCCTTTGCTTCCACTTCCGAATCTGAGTACAACTCAGAAGAGGATCCATAGCAAAGAACAACAATAAACTAGTAAACCTCCTTCCACGTCTCGCAAACGTGGGGGGACCCCACGACCTGCGTTAGGCAAGGTTGAACCCTTCAACCATTCTGCCTGGCCAGTCCAGCTACCACCGTTGGTCTTGTGTTTGTTGTTTCAACATATACGTACCTGGCTCGAGTCAACATAGAGACCCGTTTTATACCTCGCGTTAATTAACCAATATTCTATGACGTCGCAATTATCCAATTTGCTATTCACTCCTGATAACATACGACTTGACAACCTCATTAGTCAATATTGTCAAACGGTATTATCATCACCATTTGACCCGTTTGGACTATAAGACCAAACATCTACATAATTTAGAATAAAAGCATGATTTTGAATTTCCAAATTCACCCATTTGCCCCATTTACCATAAACCATGGTTTTTATCATTTATACTCGTTCCGACTTGTGTCAATCGTGTCGGAACCCTTATTTCGGATATTACATTATTCGCATTCATAGTTTATAAAACAAACACGTGTTCTACAAAAAGGGTGTAAGTTTTACTTACCTCGTATCCAAGCTACACTTTTCTTTTCCTTCTTGATTCGTTTGACCCGCTTTCTCCCCAAGCTTCACCTAGCTTGTTAAGCGCCAACTATTATTCATCATTCACAAGGTGGTTAATTTAATCATGACTTAATACGATTATTCCACCTTACGCATTTCTATATCTAATTATCATTCATCACTTTTTAGGTCAGTTTGACTTTTTAAAAGTCAAATGCCCATTAGTATACTAAATGCATATTCGAGTCTATCAACTAGTTTAGGCATTTTCTCTAATCACCCGGTAGGCGTTCTTTTAAGCCACCGTCTAACAAATCTTTTACCCGGTTCATTATATTTCCAATATCTCAACTAGTTCAAGTGATTATTAAATCTAACTTATTTATTTATTTTCGCAAGAACTAAGGTTTCTCATTTATAAGTGAAAACCCGTTTTATCATATAACTAGCATCCGTCCGAACACCTAATAAAATCAAGTTCTACATATCAACTAGTAGATACCATGATTTCAAACATCCATGTTCATGAATAAAATCATCAACTTCACCAAAACATAATTAACCCATTTCATGGCAACTATGAACATATACCTAAACTCATAATTGTTCAAGTATCATTCCTAATACTACCATCCATGATGGTTTCAAACATGATTATCTCATTAGCTTCATTATATCATCAAAACCCACTTGATAATCTACTTGTTCATCATTTAGAAGTAACCTACATCAAGTATTTCATAATCTCATCATATCTAACGAAATTAGACATACATAAACATCTAATTTCATCTTTGGATCATAATCCATCAGTTTATTCGCAAGTAATCTACTTGTATCGAATTTCGACTTTAACCAATCTAGGTTTTGTGACATACCTTATGATCCCCATGACCCGGTGATCATTTTTATGCGTTCATGCAGTGATTTAGGGCTTGGATCGAGCTTCAATTTGATGATTTGTTGAGATTAGGGTTTGAGCTCCATGGGAGCTTCCTCCTGGCCCTCTGGTCGATCAAACACACCATTGTGTGTGTGTTTTTAATTTTTTTTTATAAATGTTTTCATTAAAACACTTTCTAAATTACCCACCTTTAGCCCCTCATGTTTTGGCTTGTTATTAAGTAGGCTACAACCTACTTATTTCTAGTAACATTCCCTCTTATTAACCAGGTTAATTATTCCTAGTTATCTTAATGGGTTCGGGGATTTTATGACTAAGTTTATTTTAAGTCCCGTTAACCCGGGCCTTCTATAAACTTTATTTCATCAAAGCATTTATTCTCTTTTTTTTTCATTAATTATTAGGCTTATTTATTTAAATCCTAATAAGTTAACGGGTTAATCTTTACTGCTAACGGTATTTTACCCGTTCTTTTGTATTAGCAGGGTTTAATTACCAAACCCGTTTTCGGGGTGTTACAAGTCTACCCCCCCTTAAAGAGGTTTCGTCCCCGAAACCCTTCTCACGTACTTTACTAGATTAGATCATCCGATCCTTAGCTTCGGTGATCGCTTGAGCATTGCTCGCACATAATACTCTTACCAGGGAAGTAGGGTAATGTGCTTTTGGTTTCAAAACGTATACGTCTTTTATGTGTATGGTCTCGCAGGCAGATACTTTCATTTTGTATTTCTTATTCTTGTCATTTATTTGACCGAGTTGTCATCTGATCGCTCGGTTATATTTACTTTCATTATGTTTACTTCAAGTTAATCTTATTTCAACAGGCGCTTTATATAAGTGATAAGTCGTAACACTACTCCGACTTTGAAGGGTTTTACCGGCCAGACTTATTAGTCGCCGTCATTATACTCCCCGTCATTAGGATATATCTTATTGCCAACCCGGCCTTTTATGATCTCTTCGCTTTTGACCCATTTAGTTAACTTAGCGAAACCTATCGCTTTTATACGAACTTTATCTCCTGTTATTATTTTACGCCGAAAGTTACAACCAGTTTCCTCATCTTATACGGCATAATGCAACTTGAAATAACGTAATCTCATTATTTCCACTAGTTTAGTTAACCTAGCGATATCCTTCGCTTTCATATTCCATCGAATTCTTTATGAATCCGTTACTTTGACCCGTTTGAAGGTTTTTAGTGAAATCTTTCACCTTTAGCAACAAATTCTTTTGTTTTCAAATTTATTTATTCGGTTCGGTTATACCGAATCTACTGCTTACAAGCAAACCAAATTTCTTGATTTGAATTGCTGACCTTAACCGGTCTCACTAACTAGACTTATTAGTCCAGTTACTATTACCACTCGCTTGGTTATAATGTGATTCTACCTCACATTGCATTTCTTGTCAGTGATCGTGTCACATCATGTTTAATTCATATTCACCTTTCATTTTTGAAAACATCACTTTTTCGAATATATCGCCTTGCGCCTATTAGTGTCAAGACTTGTATCCTTCAGGCTTACTATTTAAATTCCTATCAGAATTTATATTTGTAAAAACGTTATCTCTTACTAAAACCAAAGTTTCAGTTTTAGGATCTTCTCTTTAACTTTTGTCAAAATTATGGATATTGACAGTCCATGATTTATTCTTTTACAGTCTTAGTGTAACACCCTAAATAATTTGGCTGAATTTATAAAAATAATTACATGAAACTTTATAAAAATCAGAGTTTACAAAAAGTTTCGTGTTTAAACCATACACATTTGAGATAGTACCAACACATCTCAAGATAATCCATAACAAGTTTAAAAGTTAACCCTTGCTAGTGAACTAACCACTAGTTTAAGGGATTTAAAACGTGATTAACAAAAGTGTTTACAACATGATTATGGCTAGACAAGATTAAGATTAATGCGGAAGCTTCAGAATGCGTGTTCGGTTCTTGACAAAGTGCTTGATCACCATCCGGGAGAAATTCATCCATACCTAAGGCCAAACACTAAAACATTAGTTTGACATCAATACATTACGTATAAACGAACACTAACATTTCAAAATAACAAACAAAATACAATTTCTCAGGGTTCCACCGTAACTTACGGTGTCACCGTAAGTTACGGTAGACCCTGAACATATCTGGTCAGCCGTAACACAGGGGCGAGATACCGTAAAGCTTTTTGATGTCCACCGTAAATTACGGTGGGACCGTAATTTACGGTGGGATTTGCACATCTGCCCCTTGACTATTTTTCATCATTAGAAGGTCATAACTTTTTACCCATTAGTCCGATTTAGCCAATTCTTTTTCCTATGACTCCGTAATAAAATTACGGATTCAACCATGTAAATTTCACAACGCGGAAACTGAGATACCGTCAATTGGTTCACAATTTCCTTATGTCCATTATTCAACCCATTAGTGTAAGTGCGTAGCACCCCTTTTTCCATTCTTAAAACCTTTTAGACATAATTACCCAATTACCCGGGCTTATGACCTTGGAGTATACGCGCCATTCTATGGCTTCGCGTTTTCTCCGAGTTAAACACTTGTTTTTCTCGGTATTCAAGCATCCCGTTTCAAACGGCACCTTCTATTAACTTCTATTGTTTGACCCGATATACCGGGTTCGTAGACTTAAAATATCATGATTAATTTATTGATGTATTACCATCTATCACCTAGTAAGATATGAGACCTTTAAGTCTCTACTCAAGTGATTCATTTTCAAACAACATTTTTTTTGATCCGTTTGGCTATCTAGTGAATACCATCACTTTATTATTATACCAAACCATATTTCTAATGTTTATTTTGACCCGTTTGAGGATCTAGTGAACTTCGCCACTTTAACGATACATCAAACGCATCAATTACAATCCGACATCGTTTGTACATTTAAAACTAAACATTTTTACATAATACAACGAGACTAAAGTCACGTACCTTTAAAGCACACCTTTTCCGCGAGTATCACCTCCGGCGTGTCCACTTGACGTTCCGGATTCCTTGCCTAAAGATTTCAATTCATGGCAAGATTAGAACTCTTTCATAAGCTTTAACGCATAAATTCATAACATATACAAATCTGCGTTTTTAGAATTCTTTAACATTCTAACCCTCATTTAGGCGTTTTATCAAACACCTTGCGGGTCAGATTTCTACATGATCTAAACCAAGTTCATAACTTGAATTTATCACTCAAATTAACTTCAACTAGTCAAAATACACATATTTTAACATCATCAATTTCAGAGATTAATTCACCATTTCAGTTTACACTAGAACAAGAATCTTAATCCTAGTGTTTATCAAGTTCTACTAACTTACTAATCACTCACTATAGTGATTTTGATCTTTACAACTAACATGCAAGATTTTGACAAGAAATCATCTAGGGTTTGTCCCTAGACTTCACATTACTTCCAATTTCATGTTTTACAACACATAATCAAGCTCAACCTTCGATTTCAATCACATGCAAGAACTTGAGTTGTATCAAAACAACCTAATTTGGCATACCTTATGACCTCCTTGACGAGGAGATCACGATTCTATGCTCAGATTTCGATTATGACATGATTTGAGCCTTCAATTTTGGGTTTTTAGTAGAATTTAGGGTTGTGGAGATGAGGGTGTCGCCCCCTGTGTTCCTTGATCGACCAGACTCCAAAAATGGAGTGTTTGGTTTTTGTTTTACTAATTATTAGTAATTCAAGTTTAAATTTTGACAACCTTGGTCCCTCCATTCTTATTTAGTTTACATCTTTGACCTTTTTAACTCATCCTTGTGTTACTACTAGACTTCTAACTAACTGGGTTATTTATCCTAGTTAGTTTATTCTTGTTTATTATACACTTTATAATTCTAGTATAAAGTTTTGAAATTTCGGGATGTTACAAGTCCACCCCCCTTAAAAAGGGTTTCGTCCCCGAAACCAAAGTACGTACCAAATAGTGTAGGGTAGAGACGTCGCATCTCTTCTTCGGACTCCCATGTAATGTCCGAACCCTTTCTATGTTCCCATTTGATCTTCACTTGATCAATTTGTTTGTTTTGCATTTGCTTCTAGGATTCCATCACCACATTTCTTATCCTATAATCTCCCACCACAACTGTATTTATGGTGGGTTTAATGTGGTGATCTATATAAACAAAAAAAAAAAAAATTTACCTCTCGAATCATTATTTTACAGCAAAACTCAATTAGTGCCATTTGACTAATATAATACATCCTTCAGCTTCTATACTTATTCTAAGTATTTACCTAATCATAAAACTCGTTTCCAAACAACCTTTAAAGGTTGTTTGTTCGAATTAGCTAACAAGGGCGTTTTGGTCCCTTTTAGTCTTTCAATTACGACAAGGTCTTTTGAAAGCATGTTTGACCCGTAATTCTTCTTTCAAGTTATGATCTTGTTTGAAAAGTCATCATGCTTTTCGAAACGCCACGACCCTTTTTTTAAAACATTCGGTTTACCCATTTAAGTAACCCATTGTCTGTCTAAGACTTCATTTAATACTCATTGAACCTTACGTTCTGAATGAGTAATTACTCTATTACACATACCTGGCTCGGGTCAATGTATTGACCTGTTTTAATGCCTTGCTATAATATTCACTAAATAATAGCGATGCAAATATCATTTCTACATTTATTCCTGAAATCATATAACTCGACAAGAGTCATTAGTCGCTATTATCAAAGGTGGTATCTTCACCCTTTGACTTGTTTGGTCTAAATGACCGATTTTATTAGCGAGATGACATGTATTTTCATCTAGACTATATGACTCGCTCCGATTTACATCGTGCGGTCGTTTTACTTATAATTCATTTCTTAACATTTTTCGGCCTATTAAGGCTTACTTCATAAGTGTCTTTTAAAGCCAATAGTTGTGGTCGACGCGTGACCAATTTACCGTTTTACCCTTATTGTTTGTTTTGGTTTACCCTATAAGGTAATCATTTAAGAGTTCATTTTCCATTTGTAATAAATGATCGAATTACCGATTTAACTCCTTTTAAACCCTCCACATGGTTTCTTGTCATGCTCAACTATCTTGTTTCGTATGCCTACGCGCCGAAACATCATACCTCAATTATGTATTTATCTTATTTGTAACTAATACGATAGAGAATATTTTAAAATATAAAACTAGTGTAAGCCATACTTACTTGACACTAGTTTTATATTAACAAACGCTCTACCTAGGCCACAGTGTTATTTAGGCTACAACTTGTTTTATTGCCTAAACTAATTGGTCACCATTTTACCTCATACCTCGTCGTTCGGGTATGCAATATTGCCGTCATCGGCCCCTTTTGCATGTTTATACTACCATATCTAGTCATTCACACTATAACGTGATTACATTCTATATTACTTTTGTGTCCGTGATCACATCACGCCATGTTTAGTTTTTTTTTTTTTTTTTTACCTTGACCTTAGTCTAAGGCTGCACTCATTTTCTTTCGAATTATCTTTCCGACTTTATGACTTCTTATGTGTGTCCTTCGCGTCGGTTTATTTTACGCATGCCGTTATTTGGTTTACGCCTCTATTTCCTTTCAACTCATTACCGAGTTCTTTATCTTAATGTTTTTAACGCTCCAGTTTTATTGATCTGCGTTTTCCTTTCTATACTCTTTTACTTCATAACACATAGATCCAGCAATATTTCGCACTTTCATTATTCGAGTTGCGCTTACTTGGAATATCAAGTATTATACGTATTTGATCGAACATCACCTTCCTTTTGTAAGCGACCCTTAGGTCTGTTTCTTTTTACTAATGTCCCGAAGGCCCATTTCTTAAGTCTTATTTGGTAAAACCATTACTGTGGTTATACGGCTTTTGGGGTTTACCCGTTCTCATTCTAATACCTTCATAAAATTTATGTACAAATCTTTTATATAATCACTTCCATCACTGTGATCATCGTTGTTCCTCATAAGGATTTGATTAATAATATGTTACTTGGATGGTTACCCATACCCAAGTTTCTAAGTATGCATTTAACGATACTTCCTTATTCGTAGTGGCGAATAATATGTATCGTTTATTTGATTTTCCTTGAGGATATGTTCCGCCCAAGTCTTGATTTCTCATTCTTATCCTCGGTCCAACGGTAATTGTAACAAAATTAATTCGTTTAATTTTATTATTCCTTATTGTTGCATGAAATTTATCCACATCGTTTGTTGATGTAAATAATGCTTCTACACATTTTATTTGGTTTGGCCAAGTCTATCTCCTTGCCTTCGCTATTTATTATTATTGCAATTTCCGGGTTCGAGTGTGGATGCACTCCTTCCCGTTGCAATATCTATAGAGATTACTTTTACCTCTGAAATGTACAGTTTCAGCACCTCTTATAAACAATTAGAATTTTTTTTTATTACTACCTATTCCTTATTTCTCAAAGCATAGGTAATTTCGTTAACACGAATGTAGGATGTTGAATAAATCGATGTAAAACAACGATTTATTTGCACTCATAATAATTAAAAATTCATACTGAAATTTAATCTACAAGAGTATACCTGAAACGACATCAGGTTCAGCTTTAGTCTCCGTGGCTGTTATATAAAACAACTTTGTCCTTGATTTCTGGGCATCAGACCTTGTGTCAGCTGTATCCTTGGTTCTGAGCCTCTCTGGACAATTAGACTTTTTATATCTTGGCTTACCACATGTGCCCTTGTGAATTTTTCTACAAACTCTGCACTGATGTAACACACTTTTTGTAACCCCCTTCTTGGGAGCTTTATTATACTTGGACTTCTTTACGGATCTTGGATTCATATCCAACACCCTCCTTTCTTCTATTTCTTGTAGTATGATGTCTTTCAATTCAACCATCATATCGTTCACCACCGGCACGATTGTAGTTTGTAATCTATCAATATACTGTGATAGACTATTTTCTAGAGCTTTTCCGACCGTCTCGGAAATCTTAGCTTTCATTTGTTCAGTCAATTGAGATGTCGAATCATCTCTAGTTACTCCAGACATTTCTTTAACTGAAACATCCATCACGATTTATCAATAATTATTTCATTCGTTTCCATCTTATTATACGGAAATTTATATTATTCTCACTCAGCCATGAATAATGTGTTATTCTATTTCGGTTTGGTCTAGTGTATATCTTGCCTTACCTTTCTTACTTAGTGTATTTTCCCGGATTCGAGCGTATTTATACACCCCCCACATCTTTACGTCATCTTGAAACTGAAATGTTTACACTAATTGTTAAACATTTCATCTATGACATATGCGTCATTCATTTTGATCTAGCCAAGTTCACCACTTGCTTAAACCATTCATGTTTAGTGCACTTTTCTGGGTTTGAGTGTGTAAACACGCACTTCCCGTGCATATCAAATCAAATTTCTTTTTTTTTCTAGTATTCTAGTAAGTCTATTAAAGCAATTAATTCTTACCGGATGTCTTGAAACTGAAATGTTTACATCGATTGTTAAACATCTTATTTATAACACATGCTTTACTTGTTTTGATTCAGTCAAGTTCATAACTTGATTCAATCGTTCTTGTTTTGATTCGATCAAGTTCACAACTTGATTCAATCGTTCTTGTTTTGATTCGATCAAGTTCACAACTTGATTCAATCGTTCTTGTTTTGATTCGATCAAGTTCACAACTTGATTCAATCGTTCTTTTTTTTATTCGATCAAGTTCACAACTTGATTCAATCGTTCTTGTTTTGATTCGATCAAGTTCACAACTTGATTCAATCGTTCTTGTTTCATGCATTTCTTATATTTGAGTGAGCTTACACACTCTTTTCATTCACATTTGTTCATGATTTATTTCTATATTCTCTAATTTCTACTTAAACTATTAACTCTTACCGGATGCTTGATCAAGCTTGAACCGAACACTTGTTGACAACCTTGAGCTCTGATTACCAACTTGTAACACCCTAAATAATTTGGCTGAATTTATAAAAATAATTACATGAAACTTTATAAAAATCAGAGTTTACAAAAAGTTTCGTGTTTAAACCATACACATTTGAGATAGTACCAACACATCTCAAGATAATCCATAACAAGTTTAAAAGTTAACCCTTGCTAGTGAACTAACCACTAGTTTAAGGGATTTAAAACGTGATTAACAAAAGTGTTTACAACATGATTATGGCTAGACAAGATTAAGATTAATGCGGAAGCTTCAGAATGCGTGTTCGGTTCTTGACAAAGTGCTTGATCACCATCCGGGAGAAATTCATCCATACCTAAGGCCAAACACTAAAACATTAGTTTGACATCAATACATTACGTATAAACGAACACTAACATTTCAAAATAACAAACAAAATACAATTTCTCAGGGTTCCACCGTAACTTACGGTGTCACCGTAAGTTACGGTAGACCCTGAACATATCTGGTCAGCCGTAACACAGGGGCGAGATACCGTAAAGCTTTTTGATGTCCACCGTAAATTACGGTGGGACCGTAATTTACGGTGGGATCTGCACATCTGCCCCTTGACTATTTTTCATCATTAGAAGGTCATAACTTTTTACCCATTAGTCCGATTTAGCCAATTCTTTTTCCTATGAGTCCGTAATAAAATTACGGATTCAACCATGTAAATTTCACAACGCGGAAACTGAGATACCGTCAATTGGTTCACAATTTCCTTATGTCCATTATTCAACCCATTAGTGTAAGTGCGTAGCACCCCTTTTTCCATTCTTAAAACCTTTTAGACATAATTACCCAATTACTCGGGCTTATGACCTTGGAGTATACGCGCCATTCTATGGCTTCGCGTTTTCTCCGAGTTAAACACTTGTTTTTCTCGGTATTCAAGCATCCCGTTTCAAACGGCACCTTCTATTAACTTCTATTGTTTGACCCGATATACCGGGTTCGTAGACTTAAAATATCATGACTAATTTATTGATGTATTACCATCTATCACCTAGTAAGATATGAGACCTTTAAGTCTCTACTCAAGTGATTCATTTTCAAACAACATTTTTTTTGATCCGTTTGGCTATCTAGTGAATACCATCACTTTATTATTATACCAAACCATATTTCTAATGTTTATTTTGACCCGTTTGAGGATCTAGTGAACTTCGCCACTTTAACGATACATCAAACGCATCAATTACAATCCGACATCGTTTGTACATTTAAAACTAAACATTTTTACATAATACAACGAGACTAAAGTCACGTACCTTTAAAGCACACCTTTTCCGCGAGTATCACCTCCGGCGTGTCCACTTGACGTTCCGGATTCCTTGCCTAAAGAGTTCAATTCATGGCAAGATTAGAACTCTTTCATAAGCTTTAACGCATAAATTCATAACATATACAAATCTGCGTTTTTAGAATTCTTTAACATTCTAACCCTCATTTAGGCGTTTTATCAAACACCTTGCGGGTCAGATTTCTACATGATCTAAACCAAGTTCATAACTTGAATTTATCACTCAAATTAACTTCAACTAGTCAATATACACATATTTTAACATCATCAATTTCAGAGATTAATTCACCATTTCAGTTTACACTAGAACAAGAATCTTAATCCTAGTGTTTATCAAGTTCTACTAACTTACTAATCACTCACTATAGTGATTTTGATCTTTACAACTAACATGCAAGATTTTGACAAGAAATCATCTAGGGTTTGTCCCTAGACTTCACATTACTTCCAATTTCATGTTTTACAACACATAATCAAGCTCAACCTTCGATTTCAATCACATGCAAGAACTTGAGTTGTATCAAAACAACCTAATTTGGCATACCTTATGACCTCCTTGACGAGGAGATCACGATTCTATGCTCAGATTTCGATTATGACATGATTTGAGCCTTCAATTTTGGGTTTTTAGTAGAATTTAGGGTTGTGGAGATGAGGGTGTCGCCCCCTGTGTTCCTTGATCGACCAGACTCCAAAAATGGAGTGTTTGGTTTTTGTTTTACTAATTATTAGTAATTCAAGTTTAAATTTTGACAACCTTGGTCCCTCCATTCTTATTTAGTTTACATCTTTGACCTTTTTAACTCATCCTTGTGTTACTACTAGACTTCTAACTAACTGGGTTATTTATCCTAGTTAGTTTATTCTTGTTTATTATACACTTTATAATTCTAGTATAAAGTTTTGAAATTTCGGGATGTTACACTTAGTTTCATTCGGGAAGTTACAATCAGTTCCCTTGTTTTATCTAATTGACCCGTAGGTTTTATCACTTAGCCTTATGGGCTATTTTGATTAGACTTTCACCTCTTTAGGGCGAAGTCTTTATAATTTCTTTCTAATCATGACCTGTGGGTCGTTTTAGTCTCGTAGACCTTTCATTTGTTTATAACCCTAAAGGTTATGTTGATCCCGTAGATCACTCCTTACTTATGTCAATGTTTTTGTTTGAAGAATCATTTGGTTTCAAGCTTAGGTTCCGTTAACATTGATTGTAGTTTCGTGGCTACAATTGTCTTCTTTCGGACAATTTTCCTACTTATGACTTCTCACGTCATTTATGCGTCAGTTCCTCTTATGCTTACTGTTATTGGATTTGCATATATTTTTATTTGGTTATGTCCCATTACCGGGCTCATTACTCTTTTGCATTTAACGCTACCTTTATCCCACTTGCGTTTACTCATGTCGTTCGGCATGATATTATATTCAACCCGTTCAACTTTAAAATAGTTGAACATAATTTATTCAAAATTTCTATTTACATTATCTTGTCGTCTTTTAGTTATGACTCAAAACCCGAGTCTTTTAACTTTCCATCCGAGTTCCCGTTTCTCGGTCTACGCATGTGTTTAACTCCTTGCCCATCAACCGGGTGTTTTACCGAAGTCGTTATTATTGCAACCCTTACGGTACGCATTATGACTTCGTTTCGCTTTTATATTCCTACTTTGTTCTCAAGTTTGGCGTTTTACAAAATCTGCCCGTTAAGAATCATATTTGCATTCTCCGGGTTCGAGTGTAAACACACCCCTCCCAATGCATACCTTAATTGTTTTACATTTATCTTTGTCCCTTCACTCGGGCTCATCATCCCTATGTAATACGCTTCCGTCACCCGGCTGTGCGTTTACATTATTATCAAATAATTTGCTTATTTGATTCATTTGGGTACTTTTTAAGTTAGTCCCATCCACCCCGCCCTTACTACATCGGATGTAAATGTGTCCGCTATAAGAAACTCATGGTATCATATGCCACTACTTACTTGGCCAGAGTAAGCGATTAACACATGACATACACGACCTTTTTATAGTTTTCACATCACGCCCTATGTAAGTAACGCCTCTATTTAGTTTTCTTGGAAATAATATCCTGGATATGTATTTCTATTCAGGTTTTCCAAGTTTCTAATTTACATATGCAACAATCATTCTCTACTTGTTTATTGCATATTTCTGTTTGAGCGATTATATTTAAAAGCGTGCACCTGGTAATGCTTGCCCCGTCGGGCGTTCCCTGCCATTAACCTTGTTTGCGGTCGTTACGCGATTTAGCCCTTGGTGAGCATGCTCCTCTTGTCATACTTCGGACCGTTCCTCTATCATATCCGTAATTTGTTCAACTCTTGTCATCTTTAAATACAAGTGTCCTTCAATTAAGAAATTTGCAAAAGTTAGTAATGTCAACTTTACTAAATGCCTGTATCATAATACAAGGCTTTTCTACTATCTGTGTCAACGCGCGTATTTTCATCAACCATACCAATCCTTTTAATTGGGGTAGCGTGTATCACACGATAGCCCTATGTGTTGTTTACAACACTTTAGCATACGAAACTATTAACATACAGGTACTTACCGGATTTGCGATCAAGCCTCGAACCGAACACCAATCTTTATTAAGAGCATAAGGTTTAAGTCCAAGCATAGTTTTTACCACCATACTTGAATCTCTTAAACCAAGGCTCTGATACCAACTTGTAACACCCGTAAATTTATTATTTCGTTTTCCGTAAATAATCACAATTTCTGAGTAATTATATTTAAACATTCATGCTCAAATACGGGTTTATTAAAAATTTACTAGACTTATACATCAGAAATACGGGATGATTAAAAACTTTTACAAATTAAAGTGATACCACATAATGTGGTTTAATTCGCCGTTTTAGAATAACGACGAAGCAACTTGCGGAAGCTTCATTTAACGCGTGTTCGGTTCTTACTCGACGCTTGATCTTCATCCGGGCTCTCGACAATCATCTGTATTCAAATCCAACTCAAAAGTTAGTTTTGATAATTAAATATATATATGGGTTGAATCATAGAATTAAAGAAAATCAGGAAAAATCACATTATAATTCCCTTGATCCTAGAAGCAAGGATTCAATTCTGGCCTCCACCGTAACTTACGGTGGTCACCGTAAGTTACGGTGGCCCCTGGTATAACATGCCCCTACCGTAAATCAGTAGGCAGCTGCCGTAAAGCTTTCAGCTCCACCATAACTTACGGTGGGCACCATAAGTTACAGTGGCCCCTGTATCAGAACTCCCATTTTGCCGTTTTTGACACGAAAACTTTCGTATCTTTCAATCTGTTTGTCCGTTTGACCTACCGTTTCTTCCTACGTGATTGTAATTTGATCCTTCATCATATGGAGTTAAAATCCAACATCCGGATTAACAAAATTTAAGACTTTTAAGTCTTCGGCTTTTTACCCTTTCTACCAAATTTTGACCCGTTCGCGATTTTATCAAACAAACATGTTGTTTGATTCTAATTTCTCATCATTTCCATAATGCTTATCATATTAGATTCAAATCACGGGTTTATATACATTCTTAAACCCGTTTTCTTACTTAGATGTCTAATTGACCCGTTAAGGGCATTTAAGCACTTTTACACATAATTCCTACTCATTTATTTCTAGCTTCTCATTTCCATATTATTTATCAAATGATCTTCCATCACAACTATATTTGTGATGGGTTTAATGTGGCTATCTATATAATCCAAATTCTACCCCTCAGATTATCATTTTACCCTAAGGGTAGTCATTTTACGTGATTGACCCGTTCATAGGCATTTGACCCCCAAGGTTCTTGCACACAACTCTTACATATGTATATGAGTTACATAATGATAAAACTAGTATCTAAACGACCTCTAAGAGTCGTTTACCCGATTTACCTATCAAGGGCATCTTCGTCAACTTAATTCCTCCTTTTACGACATAGGTCTCTTTGCTAAGGTATTTGACCAACGTTGCATTTTTAACCATGAATTTATATATATACGTACCTGGCTCGAGTCAACATAGAGACCCGTTTTATACCTCGCGTTAATTAACCAATATTCTATGACGTCGCAATTATCCAATTTGCTATTCACTCCTGATAACATACGACTTGACAACCTCATTAGTCAATATTGTCAAACGGTATTATCGTCACCATTTGACCCGTTTGGACTATAAGACCAAACATCTACATAATTTAGAATAAAAGCATGATTTTGAATTTCCAAATTCACCCATTTGCCCCATTTACCATAAACCATGGTTTTTATCATTTATACTCGTTCCGACTTGTGTCAATCGTGTCGGAACCCTTATTTCGGATATTACATTATTCGCATTCATAGTTTATAAAACAAACACGTGTTCTACAAAAAGGGTGTAAGTTTTACTTACCTCGTATCCAAGCTACACTTTTCTTTTCCTTCTTGATTCGTTTGACCCGCTTTCTCCCCAAGCTTCACCTAGCTTGTTAAGCGCCAACTATTATTCATCATTCACAAGGTGGTTAATTTAATCATGACTTAATACGATTATTCCACCTTACGCATTTCTATATCTAATTATCATTCATCACTTTTTAGGTCAGTTTGACTTTTTAAAAGTCAAATGCCCATTAGTATACTAAATGCATATTCGAGTCTATCAACTAGTTTAGGCATTTTCTCTAATCACCCGGTAGGCGTTCTTTTAAGCCACCGTCTAACAAATCTTTTACCCGGTTCATTATATTTCCAATATCTCAACTAGTTCAAGTGATTATTAAATCTAACTTATTTATTTATTTTCGCAAGAACTAAGGTTTCTCATTTATAAGTGAAAACCCGTTTTATCATATAACTAGCATCCGTCCGAACACCTAATAAAATCAAGTTCTACATATCAACTAGTAGATACCATGATTTCAAACATCCATGTTCATGAATAAAATCATCAACTTCACCAAAACATAATTAACCCATTTCATGGCAACTATGAACATATACCTAAACTCATAATTGTTCAAGTATCATTCCTAATACTACCATCCATGATGGTTTCAAACATGATTATCTCATTAGCTTCATTATATCATCAAAACCCACTTGATAATCTACTTGTTCATCATTTAGAAGTAACCTACATCAAGTATTTCATAATCTCATCATATCTAACGAAATTAGACATACATAAACATCTAATTTCATCTTTGGATCATAATCCATCAGTTTATTTGCAAGTAATCTACTTGTATCGAATTTCGACTTTAACCAATCTAGGTTTTGTGACATACCTTATGATCCCCATGACCCGGTGTAACAACTCTCATTAAAAGTCCTATTTATTTTATTATTTCATCCAATAGGAAACCCTAATTGAGACACCCAAGTGATTCTACACAAACCCTAAATTTTTCAGAATAATTGGAATTAGGACCAGGGCCCCTAAAACTCAAGGGGGTAAAACCCTATTAACGATTATCTTTATAAAATGCTGTCGAAATAGAATTTTCATGCAACGTCGACTCATCAGGGCTAGATAAGTGACGAAGCAGGCCTACCCTACTTTGACACCCCAGGCGACACGCGGCACGTACCACGGATTCTTCCGCGACTAGCGGGAGGTGCAAATTTTGGGTATAAATAGAAGGGCCTGGCACTTGCATTCTGTTGTTTGTTCGACGATCAAATTACAAATATACACTGAGTTATGCTCTGTTTACCACAATTAACACACACAGATCACTAATCGATGCCGTAATCAGGGTAATAACTCGATCGCTGATACGATTCAATGTCCGATTGATCAAAATATCCAATGGATGTTTAAGTGCTGCCCACATTAGGGTTATGCTTTGTCATTCGTCGTTAATTCGATGGATGTTTAAGTATCGCACTTTGTCATTCGTTGTGAGAGTTTGATCTCGTGAGTTATCGTAAATGCTGTATTAAGTTATTGACCGAATTGTGTGCCTGTTATTAATTTAGGTTAAAAGGCTAATCAGTAGGCTAAACTCCGCCCGTATAAATCTGCAATGTGAGTCATTCTCTTTTTATCAACTATTTTACAATACCTTAAATTATTTTCAAAGGTTATAATTACAGGGACTAAGTCGTGGATATCTTGAATCACTGGCTAGTGGGGTATTGTGCACATTACTAATTTTCTCCCAGTTAGGTTCATTGACCTACTAGGGATAATCATCACTATCTAGGTTCATTGACCTAATAGTGGTATGACCATCGTCACCATCGTGACTTGTCACCATTGTGACAGAACGCCAGATAAAAATAAGATAGAAGCCATTGTAATCGCTCTTATACTGTAATTAATAACTATGCATCATTTTATGTAAATAGAATGATTCACTCAGTATTTCCCGCTGACAAAACCTTTTTCAAACATGTTTCAGGTGATCTGTTATGATCCAGGAAAAGTGCCGTGAAGCACTACAAGCTTAAATAAGTGGCTCATGATAAAATAAAGAAACATGTTTTGTAAAATAAAAGATTTCTTCGTGAAATCTCAAGATTGTAAATTACTGGGTTTTTTTCCCGAGTTGTGAAATAAAATAATCGGGAAATATTGCAGTTTTGAAAAGATCCTGATAATAAACTTACGCTGTTAAACTCAATTAATTAAATACCACGGGATTTCTGTCCCGCGGCTCCTGAAACGGGTCAAACCGGGTCGGGGGCCGTGACACCCGGTGATCATTTTTATGCGTTCATGCAGTGATTTAGGGCTTGGATCGAGCTTCAATTTGATGATTTGTTGAGATTAGGGTTTGAGCTCCATGGGAGCTTCCTCCTGGCCCTCTGGTCGATCAAACACACCATTGTGTGTGTGTTTTTAATTTTTTTTTTATAAATGTTTTCATTAAAACACTTTCTAAATTACCCACCTTTAGCCCCTCATGTTTTGGCTTGTTATTAAGTAGGCTACAACCTACGTATTTCTAGTAACATTCCCTCTTATTAACCAGGTTAATTATTCCTAGTTATCTTAATGGGTTCGGGGATTTTATGACTAATTTATTTTAAGTCCCGTTAACTCGGGCCTTCTATAAACTTTATTTCATCAAAGCATTTATTCTTTTTTTTTCATTAATTATTAGGCTTATTTATTTAAATCCTAATAAGTTAACGGGTTAATCTTTACCGCTAACGGTATTTTACCCGTTCTTTTGTATTAGCAGGGTTTAATTACCAAACCCGTTTTCGGTGTGTTACATCAAGTAAAGGCGGAACATCAAAAACCATACGGGAAATTGCAACCCTTAGAGATCCCGGTATGGAAATGGGAAAATGTAACCATGGATCTTGTAACCAAACTTCCGAAAACAAAGAAAGGGCATGACGCAATATGGGTCGTTGTCGACCGCCTTACCAAAAGCGCCCATTTCCTACCCATTCGGGAGACTTATTCCTCGGAAAGATTAGCGGAAATAGAGGTTTCCAGAGATTTCAATAGGTATATACCAGACATAGAAGAACCTATAGAATTCAACGCTTTACCTCTCGAGAAACTCAAGCCTAAGAAAATGGAAATTGGGGAAAGCTCTAGGCAAATTGAGGGGTTACCATCCCAGGAAGAGCTAGATTTTATAATGGCAAGCTATAATACTATTAAGCCTATTAATGAAAATGTTTTTATTCACTCTCTTGAAACACAACTACCAATGAACTTAGAACCAGCTATTTCAAACCCTTCAATCCACTCGCAAATAGACGAATGGTTGACTAATGAAATACAGTTACAAAACTATCCCTATAAGCTTTTTCCTCAGTTCAATCCAGAACCTTTACCAAATCCACCAATGAGTAACGAGAATATGGCTAAACTTCACCACTTTGGCGAAGAACTAATGGATACTGGGAATAGGATCCAAGAGATTGGGGGACAGATCTCCTGGAAATACAATGAGAGGGAACGCCGTTACTAGAATATCATTTGACAAAGGATAGGGGATTTATGGAACTTTGGTTGTATAATAGTAATAGTAAAATAAGTATGTGTAAAATAAATAATAAAATGGTTGTATATAGAAGCATGACATAATCAATAAAACAAATGAAATTTTAGAAAATTTACAATTTTGTTTGTATATTCGTTTACGTGATTATGTGCAATTAATTGTGACATTGAATTATTTCTTTTATACTAATTATTTATCTATAAATTAGTTATCAGATGGAAAACGTTAATAATGAACCAGTTAATGAGGTTAATCAATCTGAGCAACAACCGGGGGATCAATATATGACTAGGCAGGATATAGAAAATATCGTTGCTCAAGGGATAGCCAACGCTATTCCAACAATAGTTGCTCAAGGGATAGCCAACGCTATTCCAGCAATCGTTGCTGCTGTTAAAAATCCAATAGAACCACAACAAATCGTTCCTAGCAAACGTATTTCTGAAGATAACTTCAGTAATAGCATAAACGGAGGCAATAATCATACTAATCATGAGAATGAACCACGGCAAGCTCCTCCCCCTAAGAAAATGAAAGCTGCAACGCCTGGTTGCACTTACAAAGAATTTCTTGCTTGTAAACCCACTGAGTTTGCAGGCAATGAAGGAGCGACTGCGGCACTGCGTTGGTTTGAGAAAACCGAGGCAGTAATTGCCATAAGTAAATGTGCTCAGGATGATCAGGTCATGTACGCGTCAAACCTTTTCAAAGAAGGGGCGCTAGAATGGTGGAACACGGTGTTACAAGCAAAAGGAAGAAGGATGGCGTATGCTATAAACTGGGAAGAATTTAAGAGCTTTGTAGAAAGAAAATTCTGTCCCGAGTATGAAAAGGAACAAATGATAAATAAGTTTCTAACCCACCGGATGGTGGATGTAGATTGTCGAGGGTATACTTCGACATTCTTCGAATATGCTCGAGTGGTACCAACCCTGGCTTCGCCAGAGCCGGTACTTATTTCTCGTTATATTTGGGGATTGATTGCCGAAATCCGTAATATCGTCAAGGCTGCGAAACCTCGCACGATTGATGATGCGGTGGATTTAGCCAATACTCTGACTGACGAACTAGTACGGACAAGAGAAGAAAATAGAAGGAAGGAAGTAGCCCAAAAGATTACCCAAGGATTTCGTCAGGGTAACCATAATAATTTTAAGAGAGGAGGAAATGGGCAATCTTCCACTAACCTATTTTGCAATTTTTGCAAAAGGAAGCATTTTGGAAGATGCAAAGGATATTGCAATTTTTGCAAAATTCTGGGGCATCAAGAAGAAGACTGCAGGAGGAAGAAATTTTCAGTCTGCTACAACTGTGGAGAAGCTGGACATCCTAGGCCAGATTGTCCAAAACTGAACAAATCATCTGACAATAAAGCCAAACCTGCAGAAGGAGCAAAAAGGAATGTAAGAGCCTTCCAACTGACTGCTCAGGAAGCAGAGCTCATTCCAGATGTGATAGCTGGTACGTTCTTAGTACACAACGTTTACACAAAAGTATTATTTGACTCTGGTGCAAACCAAAGTTTTATAAATATTTCATTTTACCAAACTCTTAACTTACCTTTAACCAGCATTAGGCAAATTTCTACAACAGAAACGGCAGATGGGAATTCAGTTAAAATAAATAAGATTCTGCAAAACGTAGAAATAGAACTTTTAAGTCATAAATTTTCTGCAACCCTATTATCTATGAAATTAGTTGAATTCAATGTTGTGTTAGGAATGGATTGGTTAGTAAAACAACCATGCTCGAATTATCTGTGATAAGAATTCCATAGAAATTTGTGCACCCACTGGAGAAGTAATAATGATTACAGGAGATAAGCCAGGTAAACCCATAAAGTTCATATCAGTAATGAAAGTTGCTAATTATGAACGAAAGCAAGGAATAGCATATATGATTTCAGTAATCATTAATACTAAAGAGAAAGAACTTAAAGAAATTTCTGTAGTTTCAGAATACCCAGATGTATTCCCAGAAGAGTTACCAGGGTTACCACCAGACAGGGAAGTAGAATTTAGGATTCATCTAATTCCAGGAACTATACCGATAGTCAAGGCACCTTATCGGTTAGCACCCACAGAAATATTAAAACTGAAAAAGCAATTAGACGAATTATAAAGTAAAGGTTTCATACAACCTAATTTATCCTCGTGGGAGGGCACCAGTGTTGTTTGTTAAGAAAAAGGATAGTTCGATGAGAATGTGTATTGATTATAGAGAATTGAATAAGGTTACAATTAAGAATCGATATCCATTACCTAGGATTGATGATCTTTTCGATCAACTTCAAGGGCTAGATATTTTTCTAAAAATAGATTTACGCTCCGAATATCATCAATTGAAGTTACAAAAAGAAGACATACCTAAGACTACTTTCAGAACTAGGTATGGTCATTATGAGTTTACAGTCATGCCCTTTGGGTTAACGAATGCACCTGCAGCATTCATGGACATGATGAATAGGATATGTAAACCGTATTTGGATAAATTTGTAATTTTCTTCATCGACGATATACTTATTTATTCCAAAAGTCAGGAAGAACATTGTCAGCACTTGCATGCACTCTTAACTTTGTTAAGAAAAGAAAAGCTTTACGCCAAATTTTAAGTGTGAATTTTGGCTAAAGGAAGTGCAATTCTTAGGACACATGGTGAATCACGAGGGGATTCATGTAAATCCTACTAAGATAAAGGCAATTACTAATTGGAAGGTTCCGCAATCAGCAATGGAAAATTTGGAGTTTTGTAGGTTTAGCCGGATACTATAGACGGTTTATTAAGAATTTTTCCAAGATAGCTATACCATTAACTAAGCTAACCTGTAAAACAGTTAAGTTTGAATGGGGACCTAAACAAGAAGAAGCCTTTAGGATCTTAAAGCATAAATTAACCAATGCACCAATCCTAGCCTTACCAGAAGGAACAGAAGATTTTAAAGTATATGGTAATGCTTCAAAGCTAGGATTTGGATGTGTGTTAATGCAACGCAAAAAGGTAATTGCGTATGCATCAAGGCAATTGAAAAAGCACGAAGAAAACTATACCACTCATGACTTAGAATTTGGAGCCATAATTTTGCCCTTAAGATTTGGAGACATTATCTGTATGGAAGTAAGTTTACTGTCTATACGGATCATAAGAATTTAAGATATATATTTTGGGCAAAAAGAATTAAACATGAGACAAAAGAGATGGATGAAAATCCTAAGTAACTACGACTGTGATATACAGTATCACAAAGGAAAGGCTGAAGACGGCTAGAGATCGCTAGAAGAGTTATACAGATAATAGACGAAAGCCGTTGGAGTTTCAAGTTGGAGACAGAGTACTGTTGAAAGTTTCTCCTTAGAAAAGAGTTGTTAAATTCGATAAGAAAGGAAAGCTAAGTCCAAGATACGTAGGACCATTTCAATGTATAGGACCAGTTGCTTATAGTTTACAATTACCAGAGGAACTGGCAGGAGTACATGACATATTTCATGTATCCAATCTCAAGAAATATCTATCAGACGAATCTTTGGTAGTACCTCTCCAAGATATAGAGGTAAACGAAAAGTTAAAATTTGTTGAGAAACCTCTTCAGATAGAAGATAGAAAGATCAAAATTTCTCAAAACACAAACGATTAGTGTTAGTTCAAGTAAAGTGGGATTTAAAGATAGGACCATAATACACCTGCGAACTGGAATCAGAAAAGAAGCGAAAGTGTCCTCAATTATTTCAGTAAATCTCGAGGACGAGATTTTTATTAAGGTGGGGAGAATGTAACAACTCTCATTAAAAGTCCTATTTATTTTATTATTTCATCTAATAGGAAACCCTAATTGAGACACCCAAGTGATTCTACACAAACCCTAAAATTTTCAGAATAATTGGAATTAGGACCAGGGCCCCTAAAACTCAAGGGGGGTAAAACCCTATTAACGATTATCTTTATAAAATGCTGTCGAAATAGAATTTTCATGCAACGTCGACTCATCAGGGCTAGATAAGTGACGAAGCAGGCCTACCCTACTTTGACACCCCAGGCGACACGCGGCACGTACCACGGATTCTTCCGCGACTAGCGGGAGGTGCAAATTTTGGGTATAAATAGAAGGGCCTGGCACTTGCATTCTGTTGTTCGTTCGACGATCAAATTACAAATATACACTGAGTTATGCTCTGTTTACCACAATTAACACACACAGATCACTAATCGACGCCGCAATCAGGGTAATAACTCGATCGCTGATACGATTCAATGTCCGATTGATCAAAATATCCAATGGATGTTTAAGTGCTGCCCACATTAGGGTTATGCTTTGTCATTCGTCGTTAATTCGATGGATGTTTAAGTATCGCACTTTGTCATTCGTTGTGAGAGTTAGATCTCGTGAGTTATCGTAAATGCTGTATTAAGTTATTGACCGAATTGTGTGCCTGTTATTAATTTAGGTTAAAAGGCTAATCAGTAGGCTAAACTCCGCCCGTATAAATCTGCAATGTGAGTCATTCTCTTTTTATCAACTATTTTACAATACCTCAAATTATTTTCAAAGGTTATAATTACAGGGACTAAGTCGTGGATATCTTGAATCACTGGCTAGTGGGGTATTGTGCACATTACTAATTTTCTCCCAGTTAGGTTCATTGACCTACTAGGGATAATCATCACTATCTAGGTTCATTGACCTAATAGTGGTATGACCATCGTCACCATCGTGACTTGTCACCATTGTGACAGAACGCCAGGTAAAAATAAGATAGAAGCCATTGTAATCGCTCTTATGCTGTAATTAATAACTATGCATCATTTTATGTAAATAGAATGATTCACTCAGTATTTTCCGCTGACAAAACCTTTTTCAAACATGTTTCAGGTGATCTGTTATGATCCAGGAAAAGTGTCGTGAAGCACTACAAGCTTAAAGAAGTGGCTCATGATAAAATAAAGAAACATGTTTTGTAAAATAAAAGATTTCTTCGTGAAATCTCAAGATTGTAAATTACCGGGTTTTTTTTCCCGAGTTGTGAACTAAAATAATCGGGAAATATTGCAGTTTTGAAAAGATCCTGATAATAAACTTCCGCTGTTAAACTCAATTAATTAAATACCACGGGATTTCTGTCCCGCGGCTCCTGAAACGGGTCAAACCGGGTCGGGGGCCGTGACACCCGGTGATCATTTTTATGCGTTCATGCAGTGATTTAGGGCTTGGATCGAGCTTCAATTTGATGATTTGTTGAGATTAGGGTTTGAGCTCCATGGGAGCTTCCTCCTGGCCCTCTGGTCGATCAAACACACCATTGTGTGTGTGTTTTTAATTTTTTTTTATAATTTTTTTCATTAAAACACTTTCTAAATTACCCACCTTTAGCCCCTCATGTTTTGGCTTGTTATTAAGTAGGCTACAACCTACGTATTTCTAGTAAAATTCCCTCTTATTAACCAGGTTAATTATTCCTAGTTATCTTAATGGCTTTGGGGATTTTATGACTAATTTATTTTAAGTCCCGTTAACTCGGACCTTCTATAAACTTTATTTCATTAAAGCATTTATTCTTTTTTTTTCATTAATTATTAGGCTTATTTATTTAAATCCTAATAAGTTAACGGGTTAATCTTTACCGCTAACGGTATTTTACCCGTTCTTTTGTATTAGCAGGGTTTAATTACCAAACCCGTTTTCGGGGTGTTACATCAAGTAAAGGCGGAACATCAAAAACCATACGGGAAATTGCAACCCTTAGAGATCCCGGTATGGAAATGGGAAAATGTAACCATGGATCTTGTAACCAAACTTCCGAAAACAAAGAAAGGGCATGACGCAATATGGGTCGTTGTCGACCGCCTTACCAAAAGCGCCCATTTCCTACCCATTCGGGAGACTTATTCCTCGGAAAGGTTAGCGGAAATTTATGTGAATGAGATCGTTTCTCGCCACGGTGTACCGGTGTCTATTGTGTCGGACCGGGATACGCGATTTACCTCCCGTTACTGGCGGAAATTTCATGAAGGAATGGGTACCCAATTGCATGTGAGTACCGCATATCACCCACAAACGGATGGTCAATCCGAACGGACCATTCAGACTCTTGTAGACATGTTGAGAGCGTGCGTCATGGATTTCGGGGGAAACTGGGATGAACATTTGCCATTAGTGGAATTTTCGTATAATAACAGCTACCAAACTAGCATACAAATGGCGCCATACGAAATGTTGTATGGGCGAAAGTGTAGAACCCCTGTTTATTGGGGAGAAGTGGGGCAAAGAGAACTCGCTCCGAATGATGTGGTGGCGATAACTAGGGGTGCAAATGAGCCGAGCCGGCTCGCGAGCTACTCGAGATCGGCTCGAGAAAAAGCTCGAAACGAGCCGAGCTTTATCGAGCCCGAGCCGAGCTTGAGCCTCAAAACAAAGCTCGTTTGTTTATCGAGCCCGAGCTCGAGCCTTGCATGTGAAGCTCGTTAGGCTCGTCGAGCCTTATCAAGCTTTAGTGTAAACGAGCCGAGTCGAGCCGAGCTTATTTAAACTTGTTTACAAGCCGACCTCGAACCTAAAAATAAGCTTATTTAGTAAACGAGCCCGAGCCCGAGCTTCACTTATCGAGCTCACGAGCCTAAAAAGTCTATTATTTATATTATTTTTATTTAATATACAAATTAATAGATAATAAACGAGCCGAGCCCGAGCCGAGCTCGAGCTTGAGAAAATACAAACGAGCCGAGCTCGAGCCTTGAAAACAAAGCTCGAATCGAGATCGAGCTCGAGCCCGAGCTCACATAAAGTTAATCGAGCTCGAGTCGAGCCTGGTCAAGCTCGGGCTCGGCTCGGCTCGTTTGCACCCCTAGCGATAACTAATGAAAAGATCGATATCGTACGGGCTCGATTAAAAGCGGCACAAGACCGACAAAAGTCATATGCAGATAAAAGAAGGTGCCCTATTGAGTTCCAAGTGGGGGACCGAGTGTTCTTGAAGGTATCCCCGTGGAAAGGCGTAATTAGATTCCGTAAACGAGGAAAGTTAGGTCCCCGATATATCGGGCCATTCAAAATCTTAGCTCGTATCGGAAAGGTAGCCTACCGGTTGGAACTACCCTCATCGTTAGAAAGAATCCACAACACTTTTCATGTGTCACAATTGCGGAAGTGTTTAACGGATGAAACGGCTCATGTACCCCTTGAAGACATTGAAATAGACGAGAAGATGAATTACATAGAAAGACCGGTAGCTATAAAGGATTCCAAGGTAAAGACTCTTCGCAACAAAGAAATCAAGCAAGTATTGGTCCAATGGCAACACAGAAAGGAGTCAGATCTCACTTGGGAATCGGAGAATGAAATGAGAAGGTTCTACCCGTCCTTATTCGGTACGTAATCAGGTTTCGGGGACGAATGTGACAACCCTCACCAAACCAGGTATCCGTACGAATTAATATTTGATTAATGCTTAATTACTGTGCTTGCTTACAACTGTGGTTAAACTGCTTCTTGATTTCTGATATATACATATTCATGCATCATACTTTATTACTGTCACTCTATTATTTACACACAAACATCAGTGACAACCTTGATGCACAAAAGCACAGTGAGCACACTATACGGATAACCCAGTAAACATGCTGACATTGCCAGCACCTAAACAGACATTGTTCTGAGGCCAGTATGAGCCGGGAATAGATTACTACACTAGTAGTGAGTGTAGGGAGATGAGGTTTGTAGAACTGCGTCACTAGGTGAAGTTTATAGTGACCGGATGTGCCTAAAACATACTTTAAGTACAAAATTCTGCACTTTGTTACAAAATTCAACATTTTACTTAACTAGTAAGGTGCAAAAACTTGGTAAAATAATACTAGACACTTTCCAAGTGTCGGGAATTTGTTGTGTCACTAAAAATAATATTAAAGACACTTTAAATGCTTATTTAGCACTTTAACGGATTAATATCCAACTGAACAACCGGACTTTACCTGGAACATAAAAATATTGTCAATAACATTGTTTATCCTTTTCTGAGCCAGTTAGGGTCCCCGAACACCCTAACACCCGTTATGTTACATAACACACTAGTAACTAACTTAAAGTCCTAACTAAACTAACTAGTTACTAACTATCTAGTTCAAACCAAACCATAACCCCCCCCCCCCTTCAACCGAATCGGTCCCCCAAGGGGACACACTCCTTACAAATATTGATTATTTTATTGAGGTTGCCTAATATCTTCATAACACATTGTTTAGTGGACTGTTAGGACTGGTTTGCTCCGTTTCGATTGCGAACCGACTCGTGCGACGTGCGGAATCCGTGCACGAGCAAGACCGAACACACGAACAGTAATTATAACTGTGATTCAATTCAAAGATCTGAGATCGTACACGAACCGTGAATCACCTAGACACTTTCTCTCTCTAGTTTCTCTCTCTAGAACTAGAGCTCTCAAATGTAGCAAATGAACAAAAGTGTCAAAAGTTCCTAAAGCTAACCCTAACACATCTATTTATAGGCCAAAGGTTATAAGGGATTTTCCCTTATTTACAATAATGCCACCTTGCCTTTTTCTATCTAATATTACAATGTAAGGCTAGTTTACTTTAGTTTCAGCTACGACTTGAGATGGCGGAGGCGATAGACATACTGCACTAACAGACTCCCCCTTGGATATTGCCGCAGTCAATCTCAATCATTGAGTCAAACTCGTAGCTTCTTTTCTTTCTCTCTCTCTCTAGCTCGAACAGAATCCCCGTGGATCTGTCTTCAGCTTCAGCTCCTTCCTTTCGGTAAACTCTTCAGGCTCCCCCTTTCGTCAAGCTTCTGTGCTTTGGGATCGACACCTGGATTTCCGGTTACAAGCTCTTCTAGGAAGGTATCCTGGTTCCTATGCACGCTTCCCCTTGCGTTGAGCTCGTCTTCAGACTCCCCCTTAGAATCGGCTATCGGGATCGTAGTCTGGTACTACATCTGCAATTCTCAAACATTTATAAGTAAAACATTTTCAGTTGTCCAGGTATCGTAACCTGGCTCTATTAAACTTTCTAAATCAAGATCCTGGCTTTAAAATATAATAATATGAAATATATCCAGGATTACTTGATACTCTCCCCCTATCAACAAACTTCATGATTTGGTAGTTTCAACGAACCGGATCGGAAACTGGCTCTTTTACAGATTTTAACAGTATAAGTATCCAAATCCCTCACAGTTAATCATCCAAGTCCAAACTAATGACCTTGGAGATATCACAAACTGTTTTTTATTTTTGATTTTAAAACTTTCAAGTTTCAAATTAATGAACTTGTTTTATTTTTCAGAAACACAATCAGCATACTTAGATTTTAAAACTCAGTTCTCAGACATCGGTTGTCGAAAATAAAGCAGAAATCAAAATCTTTTTGAATTTTCTGAAATATAAAGCAGTAAAGAAATATGTACAAACATATTTACAGACAATATTTTTGTTTGAGTTTGCGTTAGAGGATCATATCAGTTTTTGACAAGTCACAAGTACCGTTGAGCTTAGTTACACATTAAGAATTAAACAATTCACTTAGATTGTCGATATACTGATCCACTTAAATTTTCATACAAAGTTCAACTGATTCAGGATACGAATTAGGTGTTTTAAGAACTTAAACTCATTCATGTGTCTCACCTCTTGAATATACTCCCGTATCCAGATCCCAATATTCAGTCTTACAGGTGAGTATACCTAGATGATATCTGTAAGGGGAATAAATTATAGTACGAAACCGTGAGAGCTCAGGTCAGAACTTCCGTTCAGTAGAGAGATGACGGCTCGACTTTTGGTGTGTCCCCTTTAGAGGATCTTTTGAATTACAACAGCCATGATTAGCATTTTTCAATGTTTCATCATTTTTTAGCTGAGGGCTGCGCTATGTTTCAAGCAATGCGGAAAGTATTCTCCGGGGACTAGGCCATTGCTTCCGCAAAATCAGAAGTCCCGGGATAATACCCCAGATATCACTGAGTATAAAGACCTAGTATCTCAGAAAGAGGGACCTTTCAAATGAGATTTCAGGGGTTACCTATATATCCAAGTAGTGTTCCCCACGAAATAAGCAAGTTTGAATTTAGGTTTATATCCCGAAAAAGTTTACTAAATGTATAAAAACCTATCGGCATATCATCAGTGAGACTGTTTAACGCTATAAAATCATTACATTTCTTTAGCATACTGTAACTGTCTACTGATGTACTATCATTTCCTCTTTTTACACAAAAACTCAATTTTGAATTTTTATCATGTTTTTGACTTTTTCAAATTTTCTAATGTTTTTGGATTTTCTGACAATTTCTTACTCCCCCTAAAATGCAAAACCATTTAAAGAAAATTTGACAAACCGACACTGATAGCTTTGTCTCGCCATCCATTTTCTGCTTCTCATGTACTGATTTGCAGAAAATCTAATGTACCCCCATGATTTACAACCCATTGATTTTCGACATTTTGAAAACCGTTTTTCAATCTTGTGAAATTAATCATGTTTGTTCAGCCGTGAGGGTTTCGGCGTATTCAATCAAAACTCCCCCTTACAACAAACTATTTTCCCATAATGATTTCAAAACACTTAAGTTTGTTTTAATCAGAATGGTTTTTCCGGAAAAATTAGTTTGTTTACCCATCACTTGTGGGTTCGGGGTCATCTCATAACCCTGTTCTCTTTTAACAATTTTTGAAAAATTTAACATTATTAGGCCAAACACCACTTTCACTTGTAGAAAATCAAGTACAACTTAATGTCCTTGATTAACCACTTGTAAGACGAAATATCACAGTTACCATCCTGTGAATTTCTCAAGAATGATGTCGATACCTGCTTCACACTTACCAACCTGGAAGCTCCGGCAAGTCAGGAATTCAACCAACAGATTTTGACACCCAAGCCTGACCAGCCTTAGGCGCATTTTGAGTTTTTCTCTTTTCTTCATAAAACTCTTTCACTCCTTTTTCCTTACCATCTTCCATCTTACTAAAAATATGTTTAACATTGCTATTAAACATTTTTCCAACATCAACACCTTTTGATTTTAGGTTTGCGGCTCGTAATGGTGGAAAGTTCTCATCATTCATTAACGGAACCGTCTCTTCCTTTTTTACCTCAACTTGTAGCTCATCTGATTTTGTGGAATCAGATTCATTGCCTGAACTTGGCTTGTCTGACTTGGATGAGCCAGATTCATCGCCAATAACTTTCTTTTTCTTCTTGTTTGTCCTCAGATTTGCATCTGAAGAATTCGATTTGCTTGACTTTGCCGTCGAGTGAATCGAACCAACTGGTGAACCTGAAGACAAAATCTTCTCCAAATACTCTCTTGCCTTCTTCTTCTTTTTCCTTGGTCTGTCTTTTTGCCCCTGCGAAAGTTTCACTTTCTGTTCTAAAACCTTCTGTTCTTTGGGCTTGACAGTGACTGGTTTCTTTACCGTTCTCTGAGATTCAACCCTCGATCTTCCCATCGATCTCCTTGGGCAATCTCTGGCAATATGTCCTCTGATATGGCAATTATAGCATCTCCGTGTTTCAAAATTCCAATTCTGGCAGTTAAAAGCAATGTGTCCTTTAACACCACAGGAATAGCACACTCTGTTATCGTACCATCCACTTCTGTCAGTCCAAACCTTTAGATCATAACATTGTTTGGCTTGGTGATAATCATTTCTCCTCTTCATTGCTGGATTTGTCTTTTGAGCACTGTGATCAAACCTGCACCACTTATTACCATTATTTTGTGAATTTTCATTTACAAAGTTTTGTGATTTTTTATAATGATTGGATGACTGAACTGATGAGCTTTTATTTTCATTTTTAAAATTTTTCGAATTTTTAACTTTTTGTTTCTGTTCTACACTCTTCTTAATAGGTTTTTGCTTAGAACATTCACCTGTTTCAGTAGATTGCAAAACAGTATTTTTAAATTTTTCTTGTAAATCTAAAAATATTTTTCTTTTCTTTTCTTTTTCTATTTCATCATCAGCTTTGTCATCACAATCTTCAACTTTGACTTTGTCAAAATTTGTGACTTTGTCACTTATTGGAACTGAATTGATTGGTTTTGGACACAATTGATCAAACTTTGCTGAAGTGGTCACAAAACCTTTCAATTTCTTTTCAAAATCATCAATTTTATTTCTAGCATTCTCAACTTCTTTTTCAAGTTGAGAAATTTTCTCAAGATGAGAATTTATTACCTTTTCATTTGCAATTTTATTTTCTTCAAAAACAGATTTTTCATTTTCTAAAACTTTTTTTTGATTTTGAAAATCTGTTTCTTTTTCTTTAAAATTTTTGTTTTCTAATGACAAACTCTCAACATTCTTCAAAAGTTTGTCATTTTCAGATTTTAGTTTTTCGCAGTTCAAGCGCAACTCCAAAATCTGTTCATTTTCAGTTTTCTTCTCGTCTTTCAAAGCTTTGTTTTCCAATGTCAAATTCTCCACATCTTTCAAGAGATTGACATTTTTCTGCTTCGGATTTTTCGCATTTTGAGCATACAACTTCACATTTTGAAATTTCATCCTTCTTGGATTCTTCAATCTTTGTCGTTCCTGCAAGAAAAATTTTAACCATATCAGCAGAATTCAAATCTTCATTTAAAACACAACCTCTCTTGTAATCATATTTCATCCTACTTATTGCACTAAGACCATTTCTAATTCTTTTGATTATTTCAAGAATCACATCCAAACTTATATATTTTGAGCTTCTTTCTAATTCCTCTATCAACTCTTTCTTTTTCTTCTCAATTTCACAATTGTATGTTCTAAGCTCTCTGATGAAGTCACCTGGACTAAATTTTGAGAACCTAGAATCCTTTTTCAGCTTACACAAAAATTCATCCCATTCTGAAGGTGATGCATCTGCAAATTTAGATATCTGTTCAGCATTTGATATCTTTATCTCATTCATTCTCAAACCTTTAAGTAAATCATCATATCTCTTTTCCATATCATTAAAGTTCTCATATTTCCTACACATAAAATATTTAAATCTTTCAACCACAATCTCCTTTTTCTCAAGATAACAACCTCTATACCAATTGTTTAGTCTTTCAAATTTAACGTTTTCCTTCTCGTCAAAAATTTTAACCACAAATTCTTTGTTAAGTGACTTGGTTTAAAAAATGTTTTTAGCTAAGAATCCACAAGATTTCAACTTCTTGATATGTGCGCCTTGTAAATCCCCTCGAATCTCCTGCAAACAGACAAACAATCAGTTTAAACGAACTGAATACGTAACAGTGTGCGTTGATGAAATCAATCTAAGACTCGTGTCGAAGATTTGCGAATAAATGTTGTTCGGGTGAGTTATCCGACTAGATTACTTTCTCGTTTGATGGCACAAAAAGACAAAACTGTTTGACCGATCGGATAAACTTCAACGATGAGCTTTGATATTCAAAAAATTCTCACATGTAAACTGCCATCTTTATCTTTTCACAAAACATGCACAAATCAATGACGGTTTCTTGCAATATGATAATGGCCGACAATCTTGATGTTATCACATGCAATCTAGATTAAAATAATAAGAACATGGCCGTTCAAAACAAACACATGGATATTGGTCTTTATAGTTCACACCGATTGCTATTAATGATTCACATGTGCTGCTGACAAGGTTGACTAACAAACCTGAATATGTTGACTAAAATGACAAACACGGATTGTTATGACGCGTATTGTTATCCGCGCGGACAAGTTATCCGTGCGGATAGGTCAACGAATAGTCAACACGGATTGTTATCCGTACGGGTGGGGATCCGGGAGACTAAGGTGATCCGTACGGGTGGTGATGTTATCCGCGCGGACAAGTTGTCCGTGCGTGTGGCAAGTCAACAAGTCAACACGGATGGCTGAAAGTAATCCGTGCGTGTGGGGAATGATGCTATCCGCACGGGTGGGTGCTATCCGTACGGGTGATGATCCGGACGACTAAGGTGATACGTACGGGTGGGCTATCCGTGCGTATGAAGTTGACTTCTTTGACTTTAGCTCTCTTGCAATAAGACAAAAACCTTCACGTGAAAGCCATTATTTCACATGCTTATCGACAAAGTTGTACAGGCAACTATTCTTGGGCAAATATGATCACGTGATAACTTCAACTTCACATGCACTAGCACATGGGCTATCAGACTTTTAATCAGATTCTTGTGAAATTAAATGCACCGATTGAATTTAATGTTTCACATGCTCACTGAATATGTTGACTAACAAGCTGAAAATGTTGAAAAAATGACAAAATATTGGATTCACGTGGCAAGCTTAAGTGAATTATTGTGACACGGATTAAGAGGTCAACTACGGTCAACCCGGATAAGTTGTGCGCACGAAGATGCTATCCGTGCGTGTGGCAAAGTCAACAAGTCAACCCGTATATGTTATCCGTGCGTACGACTTATCCGCACGGATAGGTCAACAACAAAGTCAATACGTATATGTTATCCGTGCGTGCGACTTATCCGCACGGATAGGTCAATAACAAAGTCAATACGTATATGTTATCCGCACGGAGAAGTCATGCGTGCGGATGAACATCAACAGCAGCAACATTTATCATTTTCGCACCACAAAAATCTAATTTTCTCACAAAATACTTAGAGTTATGATTTGAAACTTTGAAGGCTTGTAAATCATGCATATTCGCACAACATATCCGAAAATTATCAATTTTTCACCGTAAAATCCTGGTTAATTTTGCGTTTTTCTGTTTAAAACGAGACAGAGATGAAAGATGAGGAAATTGCTCAATTCTGATGCGAATTGAGATCTGAAAACGATGAAATCCTGTGTGAAATCGTGTGAATGATCTGAGCAATCGATCTCCTGCTTTGATACCACTTGTTAGGACCGGTTTGCTCCGTTTCGATTGTGAACCGACTCGTGCGACGTGCGGAATCCGTGCACGAGCAAGACCGAACACACGAACAGTAATTATAACTGTGATTCTATTCAAAGATCTGATATCGTACACGAACCGTGAATCACCTAGACACTTTCTCTCTCTAGTTTCTCTCTCTAGAACTAGAGCTCTCAAATGTAGCAAATGAGCAAAATTGTCAAAAGTTCCTAAAGCTAACCCTAACACATCTATTTATAGGCCAAAGGTTATAAGGGATTTTCCCTTATTTACAATAATGCCACCTTGCCTTTTTCTATCTAATATTACAATGTAAGGCTAGTTTACTTTAGTTTCAGCTACGACTTGAGATGACGGAGGCGATAGACATACTGCACTAACATGGACAATACACCCAATATGGATTATAAGTAAGTATGGAGGATAAGCATTACATTCACATCAACACTTCAAAATTTTGCTCTCTCCTTCTCCTCTCCTTTGGATCGGCCGAAACCCCCAACCCACATCCACCCACCTTCAAGTTTCAATCTAGCTAAACCACTTACATACAAAGGTGCAAGATATCATTCAAGCAAACCCGGTGCTTACGGAATCTCAAGGACCTCACTACGTTGCTTTTATCCACCTAGTTTTCGATTTGATTCTTCCCCTAGCCTTGAGCTAGTTGTAAGTGCTTCTAAACACTCTCTTGTTCATGTTTAAAGTGGTTAATAAGATATTTAACGGTTAAAACTCGAGAACACACAAGAACAAAACTAAAAGTCTTGCTAGAATGATGAACTTGATGGATAAAGAGTAACTAGTGGTGTAAATCTTGTAAATCTTGTTTAGTTATGGTTATTTTATGTTGTTGGTTGCTAGAAGTGGAACGGATCGTCATCTAACCATGCTAGATCATGTTCATGGAACATGAACTAGCAATATGTATAGTGTAAAAATTGCAAGATGATGAACCTTTCCATACATAAACATGAACTTGTGTAAAAATGATTTTACTTGTAAAATAGAGTTCTAAACTAGTAGATCTAAAGATCTACAAGTGGTATTTTCAAAGAACCAAGTGTAAGATGCAAACCTTGTTTAAAAGCCGGATCTTTCATGAACTAAAAGCATTTTTGCAAACAAACAAGTGTGTAAACACTTGTGTGACAAAAGATTTAACCAAGAAATATTTTCGTAATTTTTGGAATAGAAGTTGTAAACATACATGTTCTTTAAAAATAAAGATTTCCAAGAAAATGATTTTTAAAGATGGAAAGATCTACTAAATATGTTGGAAAGTTACTACATATTTTTACACAACTTACGAGTTCATGTGTTTGCGATTTATACTTACCTATGACTAGTTTGATGTTTGAAAATTGTATTTTGATGATTGGAAAATTGTTGATTGAATTTTTAAAAGAAAATGATACGCTAGTAAGCGTGGCCACCTCCAGTTACAGAGGAAACTCTGGCGAAATTTTTCCAGAAAATAACACTTAGAATATTTTTGGTGACAAGTGTTTATGAATATACTTTTAACTTGTTTTCCAAAGAAAATTCGCCATGATTTTTATTACAAAGTAACCAAGTATTCGGAGGTGGATTTTCGTAAATAAAACTTGTTAAGTATATATTTAGAATATATATTTCATAGTAAAACGCTTGTGTGATTTTATGATTATTTTGTAAACTATATGTATATTATTTTTAGAGTAAAAATAATATAACTGAAATATATTATGAAAGCACGACTCAAAAATAATACCAACGCTATCACAAATAAATATTTAAGTTATACCGGTATTATTATTACCACACGAACTTTAAAACGTAACTTATGTATTTTCGGAAAATACTCTTAAATGTGTATTTTGACAAAGTATTATTTTGGAAATTGTATGAAGTAAAATATAATATTTTTGGGAAAAATATGTATATTTTGGAGATAAAATATTTTAGACAAGTAATAAAAATATATTTTATTAAGTGAGACTTAATAATATATTTTTGGAATTATAAGAAAACGCACATGTGTTGAAACCCCCATCCTTGGGAAGGAATATAATTATTAAATAACTAAGAAGTGTAAATACGAAATAGTTGCCTAACTATTTCCCAAAAACGTTAAACCATAAGCCAAGGCACGACCGTCCGTCTAATAGAAGTTAGTACGTGTAGGTCGTCACGCAGCAGGTTGATTGGGAGATACTATTTTGAGACGCACTTCTGTGAGTTCATGTCCCCCTTTTCTCTTAACTGTTTTCAGTTTTTATACTTCGGGGGTGAAATACATGTTACTATGATTACGAATACTTTTTACATGGTATGGTTAGCGTAAGGAGGGTTACTACTTAGATCATGTGAGTGGGTAGGCGGGAACTGGAGGCCATTAATCCTCATTGTAGGACCGAGGGTCAGTAGCGGTAGATCTATCTGGGTGTAGCGAGCCTACTCCAGGCCCAACAGAACGGACCTCGGGGTGACTTTGTACCCGACGCAAAAATCTGCTAGGTTTGAGTCTTCCTACTGCACTTCACACATATCAATGGCCTTGCAAACCATTGGTGATCTCTTTATTTCCCTATTTGCTACATACCAGGGATTTTATACTTACAAAGGTTTTACATACTCACTTTCACATGAACTCGCTCAACATTTTTGTTGATTTTTCAACTTACATGTATTTCAGGGAATTAGGTATCTGGCGAGGTATGCTATGTTTTCAAGCTGCGTAAAAGAGTGATGTCATCCGAGTTTAGGGATTGTGACTTTTGCCTGGACGAGTCACAAGTCTTAAACTGTGTTTATTTCATGTTTGTGGTTATGTCTTATGAACAATGTTTTTATTATGTTGTGTTGTAAACTCGTTGCATGTGTCAACTATAAAACAATGTTGTCGTATTTTACTTTTAAAATTTGAAATAATGGATGATCATCATGGTTTTATTTTCATATAGCTTTGTTGTGATTAAGCTATGGTATTAAGAAGTCACACCAAATAAACCCACGCTTCCGCAAAGCCAAGGTGTGACAATGAAACCTTTCTTAAGGGGGGTGGACTTGTAACGCCCCAGAAATTTAATTACATGCGTTTTTATATGTAAAAATATATTGATACAAAATGTTATAAGAAACAACTAGAAGTATGAACCTAGTTAGAATGTGAATTAAGACTTTAACTAAAAGAAAACAAGTTTTGGCCATTCAAAAATATGTGATCATATTTGAGGGGTTGAATGAGTAAATAATGAAAGATAAGTATTAAAACTACAAAAAACATACAAACACACACAAGGGCTCCCCTCATTTTCACAAAAGCAAGCAAATTGAAGCTCTAATTATGGCCATAACTCTTGCATGTTAATGAATTCTTGATCATCTAGGCCTACTAAAGCATAAGGTAAGAAGAATTTTGTGTTTTGATAATCTTAGATGAATTGGGTCTCAAGGAACCCATGAGTTTATATGAAATTATGTATGACCTTGGGTGAAGATCACCATTTAGAACTTGGTAAATGCTTGCATTTGACTAGATTGATGTTAGAAGTAAAAACCCACTTAGAGTAGAATGGGCATAGGTGATAATGTAGAAATTGGTGTGAAATTGTATGAGGATTATGTTTGAGAATTGTTTGTAGTAAGAAATTGTTGGCTGAAATTGAATTAGAAGCAAAGTTACATCAAATTCTGATTGAAATTTAATGTTGTTGATGTTATTCACATATACTAGCCAAGTTATGCATACAATACTTGTACACCATGCTTAATTAATAGTACGCATGCCAGGTGTTTGTTAAAATGCTTGAATGAGATGATCAAATGATTTTACAAAGTTAAATAATTAGAATTGACAATTTGTTGGTTGTTAATATGAATATGTGATAACGGGATGAAAAGGATGACATGATCTTAAAGTATGTAATTTTGGATTATAGGGATTAAAGAAGAAAGCTCAAGTCATTCCGGAACGCAAACGAACCATGACAAAGGTAAGTTCTTTGCTTACGAAATATTAGTAGTATGTATTGATGTAAAAATGTTATTATTCTTTAGTCGAAGCCGTATACATATAACGGGTTGGTGAAATTCGAATATATGATTTGGATATGGGATGAATGACAAGAAGGGATAATGTGCTAAGTTGAGAACTTCATGTTCGAATGAAGGTTTAGAAGGGTTTTCTTGTAGTTCGATTAGCATCTTGATGTCGTATGAATTATTTAGTTAAATATCTAATCGATTGGTTGCATGTAGGTAAAGCTATTTGAAGGATGGCACTACTTGGACCGAACACACTTGCGATGCACGCTTCCGCGAAGATCCTAGTCATGGTTTAAATTTTTGTTAAATGATGTCTTTTGTTAAAATCGGGTCTTTTGTAAGTAATTTAATCCGGAAGTTGTTAGATGTTAAACTGGTAGTTAAAGACTATGTTAGTTGTTATGAAGCGTTTGAGTTGTAAACTCTTTTTTTTATAACCACTTCGTTAGTTATCACGAAGTTAATTGAAGAATTTTGCTTATGAATTATTCGACCCGTTTGCTCTTTTGTCAAATGAAAGCTTGTTAGTTTATTTTAAAAAGTTTAGACCTTACAAGTTGGTATCAGAGCCTAGGTTTGAGAGATTCGAGAAAGATATGGTGCTCGGACTCAAACCGAAAGCTCTTGTGAAAGTGTGTTCGTTCCAAAGCGCCACGCAAGTAAGTGATTTAAGGTTTTGAGCTATGACTTTGATGGGAAACGGGAAGGGATTACGGTTAAATTACAATAATAATTTGATTGGGGTGTAAAGAAATGTTACGGGAGGTTTCGGGGATCCACGGAACCATTTCAGGTTGAAAGAAGGCCTGGAAATGAAAATTTTGAGCTGAACAGCTCTTGTTTTTTTTTTCCATTCCATTCCCTCTCCCACCTTCATCACCAACACCTCCCACCACCTCCACCACTAGCCACCCACAAATGCCACCACCCCCCGCCGTCGCCACCTTATGCCGTCGACCACCGGTGCCGCCACCCGTCGTGCCACTGGCGACCACCGCCACCGAACACCGGCGCCACCACCACCACACGCCACTGCAACCACCCTCTCCGCCACCGAACATCGGCACCAACGCCACCATCAACCACTAAACACCACCGACCACTGCCACCACAACCCACCACCGTCGCCACTGATGTGTGCAAAATGCAACATATAAATTACATCAATTGAGGCATAAAACTAACCCTTTTTTAGTACTAATGTTGGAAAAAGTGTGCTTTTGTCTTCCTTTTGTATTTTCAGGATTAAATGAGCTCAAATTAACAAAAGAAGCAAAAAGACATCAAAATCTAACATAAATACAAGAAAAGGAACAAGACGTGACATGCCCGACCCCACGACAGCATCTTCCCAAGCAAAACAAGACAACAGAAGACTGAACACGCCCCGTGCTCAGCCAGCACGGGGGCGTGCCCAAGTGTCAGCAGAAAAGACAAAGTGGTAGAAGCTTCTATTGCCCACCATGGGGCCGTGCTCAACTATAAGATTCGAACAATCCGGGCAAATCTTCATAGTACAAAGATTCTTCTGCACACGGGGTCGTGCTCAGCAGACACGGGGGCATGGTCAACTAATAAGACAAAGCTGCATTAAATGAAGAAAGAGAAGGATGTGGACACGGGGTCGTGCCCACTGGACACGGGGCCGTGCCCGAGCTTCTGTTCAGCCTATAAATAGGAGTGCTTGGCTCAAGCTCAAACCATCCCTTGGCACACCACCTCTCTCATACTTCACCCACCACCCACCACCACCATAACACCATCATCCACCACCATCATCTATTGTCCATCATAGAGTGTGTGAGTCGTCTCGGGATCCAAGATTGATCGTAAGAGTTCTTGACAATCAAGGCCATATTTGCCTAAGTCTCTTACATCACTTGGTGAAGACAAGTGTCTAGTGTAATACTTTTTATTTCTAATCTTTTCGCACTTTTTACTTGGTTTTGTATTAATGACTTTAATAACTAGTTGCTTATGTTGAAGGTGATCTTTCCTTATCGTTTGTCTGTGGTGTCTTGGCATTATTTTACTGTCTATATAAAATAAAAGATTTTCACCATTAATATCTCCACGGTCTATATGGAGGTATGTTGGCTACCTGGTCGGGGGTTAAGGGAACGGTTTGGTAAAGGTCTTGCCATTGTTCAGCGTTTAGAGGTCCTGCAATGGACCTGGGTCAAATTTAGTAGGACCTCCTTCAATACTTAACGGTATTGGATGGCGGGGGTCCAAACTCTTTGATCCCCTCATAAGTTAACTACTATTAATACTATAACCCGGCTATTTAGGACTGTATCCCTGCTGACTCAGACTACTTAGTCGAGGGTAACGTCACCTCCAAAAGAGGGGCTTACCATAATTTGCATTAATAACTTAATTAATTATCTTCCAATAATCCACCCTTTTAGGATTGTATCCTTGCTGACTCAAACTACTGGGGTGAGGGTAACGTCACCTTCAAAAGAGGGGCCTACTACAATAACTAAGATAATCTCTTAAATAAGTGCAAAAGTGCGGAAATAATCAAAGGTTACACTAGATACGAGTCGGAACCAAGTGATTCATCTTGTCTATCTGTTTTTTCTTTTTATTTTATTTTCAGCATTTTAGTTAGTTTTTATTTTTCTTAGTTTAAAACATTTTTCTAAACTTTTTTATTTTGATTAGACGTTGAGGATAAACCGGTACTAAAAGCTCTTGTGTCCTTGGACGACCTCGGTATCTTGCCAACACTATACTACGCTCACGATGGGTGCACTTGCCCATATGTGTGTTTAGTGTTAGTAAAATATCGTGTTTTATAAATTTAAAACTTGGCTAAAAATAAGTGTTAAAGGGGCTTAAAATATACACCTAATATATATAACACTTCACACGCATCAAGTTTTTGGCGCCGTTGCCGGGGACACAAGGATTTTAAGAAAGTTAGGAATCAACGGCCTAATCGTTTTTCTTATTTTTCATTTTTTTAGGATTTTTCTTAATTTTTCAGCTTCTGCAGAACTCAGCACGGGCCGTGCCCGCTGAACACGCCCCGTGCCCAATCATTGGAACTGGCAATCCTATTTTAAGTCAGACAGTAAGCTGAACACGGGGTCGTGCCCACTCAACACGCCCCCGTGCCCAAGTTTCATTTACTGGAAACAGAACCGTAAGATCCCGACGGTTGGTAATTTCTGACACAAACATGAGTGATACTGATACTTTTTACTTTCGGCACTCTTATGGTACTATGTGGTGTCAATTATGTGGTGGTAACCATAAAGAATTAGAATGCTTTTTTCTAAATTATAAACCCCACTATATAGACCCATCATTTCCTAGTATCTTTAAGAGGGGCGAAAGTAAAAATATTCCCTATCTCTCCCTCGAATGCGCCCAACCGGATATTCTAGGAGAAATGCTTCTCGATGAATTATTTCAACTAGAAGATCTAATTATTAATTGGTTAAAAGAACTTAGGAAAGATTTCAATAATCTTTTCCAAGACGATAATCAAGAAGAAGGGTTGGAAACGCATTCAAACAACTTCGTTGTTTCCGAAGATACTCCTAACTCTAGTGAGGACTTGAGTCGTCCCTGTGTCGATTGTGCCGTGAAGGACTCCCCATCAACTTCGTTTGATGCATACATAGACTTGAGCGATTCGACATACACCTTCTTTAACGAGAGCCCGGAAAAGGGTTGGACTTGTCCACCAACATATAGCATAGGAATCACCCTCACCGACAACCTCTTGCGTTCTCGTCTTAATCTAGAGCAATTAAGGTATCTTAGGCACTTTGGAGTTGTTCCATCCAGTAAGGAACCGCCCGATCCGGAAAAGTTCCTTAAAAATAGACGCACTTCATAAAACAGCCTTCCGACACGGGGCCGTGCCCAGGTCAACACGCCCCCGTGTCCACCAAAAGATTCCCTTCTGACTTTTGTCAGAATACGGACAAAACGTGTCAGGATCTTGCCTGCACACGGGGCAGTGTCCAGCCGACACGGGGCCGTGTCCAGCACGCTGTCGTTTTCTATAAATGCAGCCAAGAACCCTACACATTTGGACCATCCAGGGACAGAGATTTGAAAGGATTTTCTGACTTACCATCCTAGGTATGTTCTAAAAGAAGGTTCCTACAAGTATCTTGTCCTTTCCTCTTTTATCTATTGCCTTCTTCTTCATCTTTCTTGCACCAACAACTCCATTAAAGCTTGATGTCAAGCTTTGTTGTGATGTTTATTGAATTTTTATTCAAGGGATCTTGTTAAAGATAAGTTGCACAACATTGTTTTAAGTTATTTTTGTTCAAACACACTTCATAAGTTGAGAAAATAATTTAAAACTCCAAGATTCCTTGTTCTAAAAATCTGCAGAAAGTTGAACACGGGGCCGTGCTCATTGAACACGGGGCCGTGCTCATTGAGCACGGGGCCGTGTCCGTGGTACTGTTTCATTAAAACAAACTATTTTTGGTATGTTTTTCGTAGAATGTCTAGCCAAAACAGTGGAACCTCTTCTGCGCACTCAAGGAACAGTCGACGGGAAAGGAGGCCATCGATTGAAGCAACTCTCGTAAGATACGTAATGGCGCTACGTGAAGCCCTTGACGAGATGACTTCGGTGGAGGAGGTCCTCATTGACCGTATAAATTATCTCTCGGTGGGGTTGGAAAACAGTTTTCAAGAAATAAACCTCTTGCACCAGAGGTTAAACATTCTTGTAACACCTCCCATGGAACCAATCCTCCCTCAAGAGGATTGGAACCTAGCACTTGGGATCCAAAATCCTACCGGTTGGAACGACATTCCGGCGGAACCACCTCTTGAAGAACTCCAAGAAATCTCGGTGGAAGTTGCAACTCCTCAAACCAATGCTCATGAGCCCGCTTTTCTTCTCCCTAGGGAGATCGAAGAGTGGCTCGCCGACGTATGAGGAACCCATACCCGGAGGAAGAAGTTGTCAAGCCACTTTTAACCGAGAGATCTATCTTTTCGGAAATTTTTCTAGTAGAATAAATAGTAGGCTAGAACTTCTTGGTTTGGATTTCTTGTGTTTCTTTGACCTAACTAGCTAGTATTTTAATTTTTAGGACTAATATGTAATTCTCTCTATGACTAATGAATGATGATTTTAGTTAATTTGGTGTTTGGGTGGTGTTGAAATGAATAAAACACACTTGAGACGGCAAAGGATACAAGGGAAACTTGAGCCAGCACCCCATGCAGGAAAACAGGACCGTCCGACAAATTTCTTCGTTTACAGTAAGCTCGGCACGGGCCGTGTCCACCCAACACGGCCCCGTGCTGCACTGTCTGCAGAAAAAGACCCAGTTCAGGTAACTGGACACGGGCCGTGTTCACTCAACACGCCCCCGTGTCCAGCCTTCTGTTTCTCTTGTTTTAATTTTGTTACTGGCACTTGAACACGGGGCCGTGCCCAGACAACACGGGGCCGTGTTCAGCGCCCAGTAACACAAAATTTTTGCTTTTTCACACCTTTTACACATCCAATCAACCTAAAAACTTATTTTTGGGACACATTGAGGACAATGTGTAATTTAAGTGTGGGGGGATGCTAAAACCTTGAATCTTGCAAGTCCTAAAATACAAGCCTTACACAAAACTCTATTGGAACTGCTAATCACCCCAAATTTTTTCAAAAAAATTTCATTTTTTTTACTTGTCTAGGTTTAACTCGGGAAATTCAAGTTCTCAAAAAGGTTATATTTTTACGAATTTACAACCGATAGCGTCGTAATAAAAAGAACCAACATAAGAAAATTATGAAAAGGCATGACAATCTTAGTTAAAATTTGATTATATATACTTGATCACATAAAAACCCATTCCCACAAAAGTGAGTTTTGAGCCTTTATTGAGCATACAATTACATATCATTAGACTAAATGCTCATTTTTCGTTTCTTGTGTGAATAGCCGCTTGGTTCTTACGACTCTAGAACTTGCCATGACGATACATTCCCGGTCCTTACCAACTTAAACCCGAGTAAGTAAATGACGGAGGCATTATGACTAACCCTTTTTATTTCTACACCATTATTTTTCTTTTTTTTTTTACCACCTACCCAAAATCCCCCTAGTTAGCCCCTTTGAGCCTAAACCTTTTCATTTCATAACCCAAACAAACACCCATTTTACCCACCAAAACCTTTTTCATTTTTAACCCTTTGTTTTAGTAACTAGCTCGGTTTCTCATATGACTTTCGATCAAAAAAAAATTTGTTGATTATGAAGCAAAAGCAAATAAACAAACAAGTTTATCAAAAATGAATTTGTTTGAAAAATAGCTTCATAAAAAATAAAAATGGAAAAATAGAAAGTCTTACGAAAACCGACGCTTGTTACGCTTTTAGCCCTTTTTCTACTAACTACTAACCACTAACCCAACCACCTACCTTTAACCCAAGCCTAACCTTTCACCCACAAAGTCCTCTTGATATTTACAAAGGTATATAAGTTAAAAAGGAGGATGATTGATTGCTTGGCAAGCCTATGGTAGGAGTAAGTTTCATGCCGCTCTCGAGTGATCCACAAAAATACATTTTCGGCCGAGTGTTGAGTGATCCCCGTGAGATATGTGAACTTGTATATAAATAAAATTTTACAAAGGCATGTTATGCTCTAATAAGTAATTTATCTTATGAAAAGTTTTAAATAAATCATGACGAATAGGATTGTAAATAAATAAAAATAAAACTAAATAAAGAATCTTGGAAATCCCGACACTCTACGACAAGCCCAAAAACCTTCTTCTCTACCCATTCCATTTGGGAGTGTAATAGCCACATATTAAAGAGTTTTGCTTGAGGACACGCAAAGATTCAAGTGTGGGGGTATTTGATGTGGGCAAAATGCAACATATAAATTACATCAATTGAGGCATAAAACTAACCCTTTTTTAGTACTAATGTTGGAAAAAGTGTGCTTTTGTCTTCCTTTTGTATTTTCAGGATTAAATGAGCTCAAATTAACAAAAGAAGCAAAAAGACATCAAAATCTAACATAAATACAAGAAAAGGAACAAGACGTGACATGCCCGACCCCACGACAGCATCTTCCCAAGCAAAACAAGACAACAGAAGACTGAACACGCCCCGTGCTCAGCCAGCACGGGGGCGTGCCCAAGTGTCAGCAGAAAAGACAAAGTGGTAGAAGCTTCTATTGCCCACCACGGGGCCGTGCTCAGCGGACACGGGGCTGTGGTCAACTATAAGATTCGCATAATCCAGCAAATCTTCATAGTACAAAGATTCTTCTGCACACGGGGTCGTGCTCAGCAGACACGGGGGCGTGGTCAACTAATAAGACAAAGCTGCATTAAATGAAGAAAGAGAAGGATGTGGACACGGGGCCGTGCCCGAGCTTCTGTTCAGCTTATAAATAGGAGTGCTTGGCTCAAGCTCAAACCATCCCTTGGCACACCACCTCTCTCATACTTCACCCTCCACCCACCACCACCATAACACCATCATCCACCACCATCATCCATTGTCCATCATAGAGTGTGTGAGTCGTCTCGGGATCCAAGATTGATCGTAAGAGTTCTTGACAATCAAGGCCATGTTTGCCTAAGTCTCTTACATCACTTGGTGAAGACAAGTGTCTAGTGTAATACTTTTTATTTCTAATCTTTTCGCACTTTTTACTTGGTTTTGTATTAATGACTTTAATAACTAGTTGCTTATGTTGAAGGTGATATTTCCTTATCGTTTGTCCGTGGTGTCTTGGCATTATTTTACTGTCTATATAAAATAAAAGATTTTCACCATTCATATCTCCACGGTCTATATGGAGGTATGTTGGCTACCTGGTCGGGGGTTAAGGGAACGGTTTGGTAAAGGTCTTGCCATTGTTCAGCGTTTAGAGGTCCTGCAATGGACCTGGGTCAAATTTAGTAGGACCTCCTTCAATACTTAACGGTATTGGATGGCGGGGGTCCAAACTCTTTGATCCCCTCATAAGTTAACTACTATTAATACTATAACCCGGCTATTTAGGACTGTATCCCTGCTGACTCAGACTACTTAGTCGAGGGTAACGTCACCTCCAAAAGAGGGGCCTACCATAATTTGCATTAATAACTTAATTAATTATCTTCCAATAATCCACCCTTTTAGGATTGTATCCTTGCTGACTCAAACTACTGGGGTGAGGGTAACGTCACCTTCAAAAGAGGGGCCTACTACAATAACTAAGATAATCTCTTAAATAAGTGCAAAAGTGCGGAAATAATCAAAGGTTACACTAGATACGAGTCGGAACCAAGTGATTCATCTTGTCTATCTGTTTTTTCTTTTTATTTTATTTTCAGCATTTTAGTTAGTTTTTATTTTTCTTAGTTTAAAACATTTTTCTAAACTTTTTTATTTTGATTAGACGTTGAGGATAAACCGGTACTAAAAGCTCTTGTGTCCTTGGACGACCTCGGTATCTTGCCAACACTATACTACGCTCACGATGGGTGCACTTGCCCATATGTGTGTTTAGTGTTAGTAAAATATCGTGTTTTATAAATTTAAAACTTGGCTAAAAATAAGTGTTAAAGGGGCTTAAAATATACACCTAATATATATAACACTTCACACGCATCACCACCCTCCGCCACCGAACACCGGCGCCACCATCACTAGCACCGCCCACCCGCCGCCACCACCCTTAGCCACAACATCGGCACCACTTCCGACCATCGCCACCCTCCGCCATCGAACACCAGCATCACTGCCGCCACAAACCTACCATCGCCACTAACACCACCGCTGCCACCAACCTCCGCCGCCACCCATCGCCAATTTTATTCCTTCTTCTTTTCATGACCACCAAACACTACAAGGTAATGATTAATTCTATTCCCACATGGTAACCAAACAAGACAATGGAATGGAATAATCCATTTCATTCCTTTGTCCATTCCATTAACTCGTTCATTCCATTCTCTTGTCCATTCAATTACCCCATACCAAACAGACCCCTAGTTCTAGACCCTTCAAACAACCATAATGGCCCCACTTGGGTCACAAGCACAAGTTACTGAGCCTGACAACCTTCGTATGATATGATATGACCATTGTTACCGTTTAAAACAAAAGAAAAGTTCAAACGTTATGGAACACAAATAGAAAATGTTGGAATTAAGTGTGTAGGAGACTTTATCTCACACCAGGGCCGTCTTCGAAAATGTTAAAAAAGTTTAGGCCCTGTGCGATATAAAAAACCGGGCCCTATTTGCCCAATAATAATATAATATAAACTCGTCAATTATATATATATATATATATAGAGAGAGAGAGAGAGAGAGTTAGGATCCTGTAAAAAAGGCCCAAAGTGTGAGAAAGGTAAGAAAGAATCTCAACCATTAGATCTTTTGATCTAATGGTTGAGATCAATAGGGACCGAAATGTAAAATATTTTTCTTAATTTGGACTGAATTGAAAATTATAGGGGTAATAAAGTCTTTATATCCATTCAAAATAGGAAACTGTAAATCAAAATTCCTATAATTCTGATCTCTCTCTCCAATTGATCGAACAATTTATCTCTCTCTCTACAATTTCGTCTATCTCTCTAATCGATCGAACAGCGGCGACGACGAGCGGCAGCGGCGACGGAGAGCGACGACGGCGAGCGGCAGCGGCGACGGCGAGCGGGCAGCGGCAGTGGTTGTGCGGATCGGCAGCGGTGGTGCAGCAGTGGTGGTGCCGGAAGTGGCAGTGGTGGTGCCGGAAGTGGAGAAGATGATACAGAGGTGTTATATTTTTCTTTACTGAATGGTGTTATATCTTGTACTGAATGGTGTTATTTTGTGTACTGAATGATGTTTTTTTTATTTTCTGAATGGTGTTTTTTTCTTCTCTGAATGGTGTTATTTTTCTTTTCTTAATGGTGTTTTTTTCTTTTCTGAATGATGTTTTTTTCTTTTTCTGAATGGTGTTATATTTATTTTACTGAATGGTGTTATATTCTTGTACTGAATGGTGTTTATTTTATTTACTGCTGATGGTGTTTTTTTTGTGCTGAATGGTGTTATTTTTGTGCTGAATGATGTTATTTTTGTGTGAATGGTGTTTTTTTTTTGTGCTGAATGGTGTTATATTTTGTGTTGAATGATGTTTTTTTTGTGTGAATGGTGTTTTTTTTTGTGCTGAATGGTGTTATGTTTGTGCTGAATGATGTTATTTTTGTGTGAATGGTGTTTTTTTTTTGCTTAATGGTGTTATATTTGTGCTGAATGGTGTTATATTTTCTGAATGGTGTTATATTTAAAACACCATGTATGAACATGCTCTGAATGGTGTTATATTTATGGACGGTTATAAGTCCTTAAATCAAGGATTTTCTCTCTCCAAATCCTTAAATCAAGGATTACCATATTTGAATTTGTTAATGCATTTACAATTATACCCTTTTCAATTAATTTAGATCTAATGGTTGAGATTCTTTCTTACCTTTCTCACACTTTTGTTCTTTTTTACAATAACTTCACCCTATATATATATATATATTGTTATAAAATAAATAAAACAAAAGTAGTATAACAAAATGATCAAACCTACTTACTTAAGCGAACCGTGTAGCTCTCCTAACGTTTTTGGAAATAAAGCTCTCGATCAACTCTTTATGGTCAAACGCTTAGGTTTAAACTTTAAACATGTTGGGTTTAGTTTGGGACTTGGGTATGCATAAACAGATTGGGTTGATGGTTAAAACAAACTGAGTTTACAGAATTACAGTTTATTTATTTAAAATTTGGTTCAGTTTGGGTTTAAAGTTTATACATAGAGGTTGTCGACTAGAGGGTCGTAATAGAAATATTTTACTTTTTTTGTTAATGTATGTTAATTAAATGTTTTATGCGAAGGGGCCTTTCGTTAGTTATGGTATCGTTACCTGTTCTCAAATATTAAATGGTTTAACTTCATACCACTAACAATCTCATTGTCACTAATTAACTTCATCTTGCCAATATTTATTTTCGTTGGAATTTAACTTCTTACACCTTGTTACGAGAAATAACTAAATAAAATAATAAATTTTAAAGTAAATATAATAAATTTTAAAATAAATAAAATGATATATAAATTAAATAACAAATAGATCAATATTATAAAGTGAACAAAAACGATAACTAATCCACATATTTAGTTACACGAATGTAATAAATAAAGATTAGAGCATACGTAGTGGGGCGGTATGCCATAGCATGGCGCCGCCAAAACGCCCGGAACACGAAAACAACCGGCGCTATGTTTCAAAAATGGGGGGAGGGCGCGATACATATCGCGGCATGATGTGAGAAAGGTTTAATTGTTTGACCATGTTTGGTCCCTGCAAATCGGAGAGGAAACAGTATAGGTCCTGCAAATCGGACCTGAAGACCGAGAAGAAGCCGAAGAAGAAGGCCGGAGAAGAAGACAGCCGGTCCCTGCATTTTTTTTTGTACACTTTGGTCCCTGCATTTTACACTTTGGTCCCTGCATTTTTTTTTTGTTACTGTAATGTTTTTTTTTAATTTTAGTGTAATGTTTTTTTAATTTAATAAAATGAGTTTTAATTTTATAAAGTTAGAAAATAATTATAAAAAATTAGAAATTAATAATTGAGTAATGATTAGGCGGGGGCTTTATGACTACGAGCTTAAATGCATAACGCTCCATAACCCTCACCCGCACATGTAACGCGCCACGTATCGCATAACGCCCCCAAAGGGGGTTATGACTACACGTTACACATGGCCTTATATGATTCTATGAAATGTGAAAAGACTCAAAAGAAGTCTGCATATAGCAGTATAGCAGAAAGGAAACTAGGCTAGCTAGCTATAGTGAAAGGAATATAAAAATAATATATTAGGTTTACTTGTTTAAGTACATCATCTTTTTAGGGGTGTCAAAATGGGTGGGTTAGGTAGATTCGGGTAATGGGTTAGGATGGGGATGGGTTAGGATAAGTTTGGGTTAGAATGGGTTTACTAAGAAATGGGTTAGAATGGGTTTAGGTCAAGATGGGTTTTTCTCAAGATAGATTTGGGCATGATAGGCTAAAAATATAAATAAATAAATAAATAATCAAAAAACTTTTAAAAATTAAAAAAAAAATTTAAAAAAATCAAAAAAATTAAAAAAATAAAAAAAAATTAAAAATAATTAAAAAATAATTAAAAAATCAAAAAAATAAAAAAAAATCAAATAAAAAAATAAAAAAAATCAAAACGAGCACCGCCATTGCTCACTTCTTGTCCGACGTTTCTAATCCGTTGCTAAAAACTTTTTGTCGCAGAATTAGCAATGAACTTGTCGATCAACCGAAAATCACTCCGAAACTGATCCGATCAGTTCAAAATGTACAAAAACTTTCACCGAAAGTTACCGAATTCGACCGAAAATACAACCAATTCAATCTTAATCGTAACACACCAAACTGTAATTATGATTCAAATCAAATTTTCATTAATCGATTGTTTTAAACTCACAAAGGCTACTCAATTCAGATCTGAAATCTTGTACATCAAAACAGTTTCAAATCGATTTACAAATTCGTTTTCTTCTCAAGCAATACTCGCAAACAACCTCACAATTCAGTTATGCGACTTGAAGCATGTTACTCCGCAACTCAGTTCAGATTTACTCTTCGAATCAATCAAGTAATCGCTTTTTTTTTATAAAAACAACTCAATAACAGATATGGGTTCATCCATTTTAATGAAGAATTCACTTCGAAATCAATGTAATGTGTCTGATATGTTCAAAAACGATTTGAAAACCAAACTGAAAATCACTGATTCTATCAGAGATACACAAACAAGACACCGAATCACACCTGAAATTGATCCAATTTTACCGAAACTTGACTGAAATTTACCGAAAATCAAAAGTTGTACCACAATCTTCACTCTGTGTATATTAATCGATGAAAATAAACAACAAGAACTATTAATCTCTCTTTGTCAACAATGAAATCATTCAGATCTATGTATAATGTGCTGAGTATAATCATTCATTCAAATTCAGCAAGTTTTGATCACTGATCAGTCTTAAATCGATGTAATATTGTTAGAAATAATCAAAACTATAACACAACACATACTTGTACAGATTCAGCGTGATCACCCAAACTCCGGTACTCAGGATTCAACTTAGATCCACCGGCGTAACCGACGGTGGTACGTACAACTCCATCCAAGCAACCGAACACATATTCCGCTCTCCAGAAGCTTCCGAGAGAGAAAACAGCGGTTTTAAGGAACTGATCCGGGGGATTTCCAGTGACCTGAGAGATCGGATTCGGAAACTTAATCGCTAGGGCTGTTATATTGGGGGTGAGTGTGATGGTGAGAATGATGTATGATAGGTTTGTGTGGTTTGAAAGTAAAAAACCCATTCTGACCCATGTTAAAACTTAGATGAATATTTTAAAACTCATCCTAACCCATCTTGAATATTTCCCTAGCCCATTCTGACTTATTTCCTTTTTTAAAATGGCCTAAAATAACCCAAAATGTCATGGATGGGTTTTTGTTGCCACTCCTATCTTTTTTATTATGTTTCGTCCCTAGTTACTCAGGTAAGCCTTGTCGCCGGCGAATGACCGGAAAAACACCAGACATTGTATCTTCGCCAGTTACCTTCCGTTTTAGAGGTAAATATGTTACGACGATGTATATATAATATAACCTTTTCAAAAAATCTACGGGCCTCTTACGTTTTTGGCCTTGAGCCGACGTCCACCCGGCACTTGCTCCAAGCCGGCCCTGTCTCACACGTAAAGATAAAGTTAGATGGGAAATAAATATAGACGCTCATCGAATAAGTCCAATTTTGAGTTATGAAAAACGATTTATTAGAATTTGAAAGTTTAAAACTTGTATATGAATTTGCTGGAAATTTGACTTACTCAATGGGGATAAGTTTATTTGGAGTCAAATTTGGGTTTATTCGACTTATTCCAATTAAGAAAAAGATACAAAATAAATAAAAAATTACAAAAAGAAAAACTAAATTACCATTTACCTTAATTTTTATCGATTTAACATAATAACACATAAATAATAATAACAATACAAAAACAAAACTAAAAAGTTTAAAACAACATAAAACCATAATAAAACATCAACCCTTAAAATCATCAAAAACAATAGAAAATCGTCAGAAACCAAACAACACATAGAATGACATCATTTCGAGTCCCAAAAATCTTTTTTTTTTGTTTTTTTTTTTTTGCTTTTTGAGTCCCCGCATTTAGACCTGGCAAACGGGTCGGGTCGGGTTGGGTCATGGGTCAAAACGGGTTCGGGTCAGAACGGGTTCGGTTCAAAACGGGTCAATTAAAAAAAGGGTTGTTTTGGTTCGGGTCGGAACGGGTTCGGGTCAGAACGGGTTCGGGTTGAAACGGGTCCGGGTTAGAACGGGTTTCGAGTCGGGTCGGGTCAGTTTTGTTAAAAAAATGCTTTTTTTTTTAAAAAAAAAGAGAGATTGTACATCAAGGGGCAATTTTGTCGGGTTGAAACGGGTCCGGGTCGGTTCGGGTTGATTATATTTCATCATTCTAACTTGTAAGATTTGTTGTTTCCTAAAACTAGAATTGAGATGGAAATGTTTGGAGTTTGATGGTAGTTATCGTCATGATATGCAGGATATAGTACAGGTTACACATGATGCAGATTTAGGCATTTGGCGAAAAATTCAGATACATTATGTTAATAGATATAGTGCATCTTAATGGATTTACAATCGTCAGAGAATGTTCTTTTTCAGGGTTTCAGATGTTGGTATAAGAGTAAGATAATCAACTGAATGAAGAAAAGAAATAGCAAACAACAATTTTGAAAAAAGAATCGGAGCTTTTATTATGAATATTACTCAGTGCTTTTCAGTGCATGCATTACATAATGAGAGAGGACTTATTTAAATACTAGAAAAGGTTCGCGTCAAAACGGTTCGCGTTAAAACGGTACGAAACTCGTCCCGACCCGAAACTCGTCTCGTGCGGAAACTCGTGCCGGCCCAAAACCTGTTGCAATCCGAAACCAGTCCGTGCAGAAACCCGTGTCGGCCCGAAACCCGACCCGAACCGACCCGTTTCTTTAAGACACTAACCCATATCGACCCATTTCTTTAATGTTGTCGACCCGCTTTGACCCGAAAATAACAAGATGGAATTTCAAGTGACCCGTTATGACCCAATTAGTTAAAATATCTTACCCAAATCAACCCATATAATTTTAAAAGCAACCCAAATTAACCCATTTGGAAGGCTTTGGGTCAAGATTGCCCCCTCTACCCGCATTATATGAAGCGCTCGCATTTGAATTCCCCCACCCAATTTCTGTTAGTTTGACTGTTAAAAGTTCATGAAATTACTAATATAGCCCTAGTTTTTTCTTGTAAAATTACTAAAACACCCCCTGAACTTTTCAAAAGCAAATAAGAGTTAAATGCTTGGTTGGTCCCTGTGGTTTGCAAAAATTGCAGATGTGGTCCCAAATGTTTACTAATTACACGCGTGGTCCCTGTGGTTGTAAAAAATGCACTCGGTTGGTCCCTAGCCCTAACATCAGTTAAATTTCTTAGTTAAGTCTATGTTAAATGACCAAAATACCCTTTCCTAACTATAAAAGGGTAGTGAACCCTGTCTCATTCATCAGACCTCTGCTTCTCCGGTGATCAGAGTCGGTCCGGCGATCTCCGGCAACAGGTCAAGGGAGTCCGATTTCCGGCGATCTCCGGCAACAGGTTCCTCCGGCGAACCCCCATAACCACCGTCCTCCTCTTTCTCTCACACATCCACAGCCAAACACCCCATTTCCCCTCTCTTCTCCGGTGATCAGAGTCGGTCCCGGCAGTTCAGAGCTGGAAACCCTAACTCAAGCAAGATCCAACTGACATCTCTTGTCACCACCTTTCCCCTGCATCTTGAATTAGACAAAACCCTAACCTACACATAACAAACATCACCCCTCGTCCTCTCTCTCGAGATTCCGGCAACCACAGCCGCGTTTCCGGGGGCGACACTCTTCTGCAACCACTCACCTGCACCCGCGTCTCTCTCCTTCGATTTGGTTCGAGCGACGGCGCCGCCGTCCCAGCGGCGGAGTTGTTTTCTGCCCCGACAAAATCAACGGTAAACCCTCACCTCGTCTTGTCTCTTCTCTTCCTTTTTGATTTTTTGAGAAAGTGAGGAGGTTAATTGTGATGCTGTTATGATTGAAGATGACGATGATTCTGCTATGGCGGATGATGATGATGATGGCGGTGGAGGTGCCGGCGAACGGGGTGGAGTTGGTGTATTTTTGTTCGGCTTCGTTTTGAGATTCGGGTAAACAAGAGTCAGCTTAAGCTCAATTCCAACCTCGAGTCCTGGTTTCGGCTTCGTCGCGTCTGGTTCCTCAAATTCAGGTTAGTTTGAGACCGGTTTTTGTTTTGATTTTGCTCGATTCAAGTTACATTCATATTGTTTCGCTTCGGTTCATTTCAAATTATTCAATTCTCATTCGTTTCAGATTTGGTTCGGGTCAGCAGGTTCAGTTCGTTTCAAATTATTCAAGCCCGTCGGATCGGAGACCTACAATTCCGACTGTGGTGGGGTGTGATGGTGGTGGGTGGTTACTGGTGGGGATTGGAGGAGATGATGGTGTTTTTTATATATTTTTTTATTTCTTTTAATTGTTCTAAGGGTAATATAGTCATTTCACACATAGTTAACTGAGAAATTTAACTGATGTTAGGGCTAGGGACCAACCGAGTGCATTTTTGACAACCACAGGGACCACGCATGTAATTAGTAAACATTTGGGACCACATCTGCAATTTTTGCAAACCACAGGGACAACCAAGCATTTAACTCAGCAAATAATCATCATCAGTGCATCTTCTTGATACACCATGAACACATGCTCCACCTTAAACCCTCACACACACTATCCACCACCACCCACACCACCGCACCAGCACCACCCCCACCATCATCCCTACCACTGCAACAAGATCAACCATCACCACTCGACGACAACGACGTCTACCGTCATCCCCACCACAAGATCAACCGGATGTCTCTCTCCCACCGCCGCAGTAATCTCCACCAAGTCGAAGTTCCAAATCCAAATCATGAAACTTGGGCTCCCCAAGCAGACTAGTAGCTGACTTCTAACATAAAAATCGGGTTTTCGAGTTCGTGTTTCGGATTTTGCACAGTTCGAAAAACTCCACAAGCATCCGGTAATCCTTTCATATTTCTCCATTTACTTTTTTGCTTTTTGAGATTTAATATTTCAGTTTCGTTGTACTGGACAATTGGGTTTGTGTACTGATCAATTGGAATTTTATTAGGGTTTGTGTACAGGCCAATTGGGTGCCCCTTTTAGTGGTGAATTGGGTTTGACTTCATGATTCAACAAATTGTAGTATTACAAAATGTCTATGTACTACTATATTTTACTTGTTATTTGCTTATTAGGATTTAAACAACTAGTTTAGTTATGTTCAAGATTTGTTATGACCCTCCTATAGGGATGACGAGTTTCGTCTCTATAGACGAGGAAGTCAAAATAAATTACCATGTTTTTTGGATACACATGTTATTCTAGTGATGATTCTGATTGAATGTATGTTTATAATTAATTCATGTTAAATTGTTTAAATTCATTATTTTTGTTGAAGGAATGGTTGATGTTGCACATGGACACGGGGGAGATGGTGGGAGTCAGGACCCCAATAGGAATCCAAACACAATCCATAGCGTTAGCGAGTCTTGTAAGTGGTTTCATTTAATTAACTAGTTTTTTTTCCTTCTTTTCTTTTTCAGTTTTTACTTCTTTTTTCTGTGTTTCTTTATTGGTTTTCTCCACACAATGGAACTGGTAGATGCATCTTCTGTCAACACTTTACACTTGATAAGAACAAAAAAAAATCTAAAGAAACATGAATAAAATTGCGGGTCGACTTAGATTAGAAGGTCGCTGCTTCGATTTTAGTTGTTTGAAATCGAATAAAATTGCGGGTCGACTTAGATCAGAATATCTTTTCGATTGGCTAACTTTTCAGTTTTATGTTTGAATGTAGCCCAAGCCAAGAGAAAGCGTGGACGGGCGAGAAATGTAAAATTATTTAAATAAATTTGAACAAAACCAGAGTGAGGTATTACCCATTTACTTTTCTGATGAGGCACGTCAGTATGAGTTCACTGGACCGCATTCCTCGGATTTTATAAGATTTATCTCCAACACTATTGCAAGTGTAGTTCCTATGCATTTTAAAGATTGGCAGAGTGTTCCACCTCAGTACAAAAAAAGCCGTGTATCCCTCACTTTTCGTAAGGGCTCATGCGTAATGTTTTATTCATATTTCTGTTTCGTAACTTACATATTTTCTAATTATTTGTTTTTATAGGATTACTTTAATCTAAACATGTATAAAGATGGCGACGCCAACCAGTGGGCAGGAATTGAGCTCGGAATCATTGCCGAATGTCAGAGTTGCTACAGCAGTCGAAAGAATAGACTGAAAGAACATTTTTTTGAAATATGGAGGTTATGACGATGTTGAAAGAGCAAATAGTTGCTGCCCAAAGAATTATGAACTGTGAAAGTGGGTTGACCTTATTGATACGGTGTTCTTGGATCCCGCCTATATAAGACGATGCAATGCAAATAAAAGAAACAAAGAAAACCAAAAACACCCCAGTTATCATGGTAGTCGATCTTATGCTCAAAAGCGATATATAGAGGTATGAAAAATTGTTAGTTTTACCCAAGAACGTATTAACTTACCTATTGAATCTCAACAATAGTATTTTTTTTTGTTTACAAGGAGCAAAAAACTGGAAGCGCGAACCATATTGCTGTTTTTGAAAAGACACATTACAAGGCAGCGATGGGCAAACGATGCTTGTGCAGTAGATTGGGTGAGTAAAAAACTCAGTTGTATGATTAAGTATCTTGTTATTATGTGTGGTCAAGTAACCCAACCTACTTTAATACACTAGAAGTTGGATATTTTAGTGCTTGACCCAAATCTACTTTAATACATTTAATATGTCCAGCTTTTTAGATTAAACGGGTCAAAATGAGCCGAACTCACTTTAATACACTTATTAAGTCCATTTTTTTAGTTTAACTTAATATGTCCAGCTGTTTAGATTAAACGGGTCAAAATGAGCAGAACCCACTTTAATACACTTATTATGTCCATTTTTTAATTTAACGGGTCTAAAGCGGGTCGGGTGATTTTGACCCATTTAAAGCTATTACCCGGTTTCATCATTACGCCCCGCTTGCGGTATGCGCATATAATGTATATATGTGTGGGCCATCGGGGGCAAAAGTGAAAGTGAACTAATTTTAACGTTATTTTACTAATTTCGTTAAAATAACGTTAAAAGCGGGGGACGGTTAATCATGCATCATGTGGTGGCGTTGATAGCTGAAAGACAAAAGGGTACATGCACTAATCAGTCTTTCTCCCGATTCCTGAGTGTTATATGCCTTATGTCCAAGGCTTGATGCAAAACTACTATCGAGCCGGGGGTCTCACTGGAAGCAGCCTCTCTATTCCTACTAGGTAGAGGTAAGGTTATCTACATCTTACCCTCCTTAGACCCTACCTTAGCTTTGCTATTGGTGAGATTTACTGAGTATGATGATGATGATGATGATGACCCGGTTTCATCATTCTTCATTTAACTACATGTATATAAAAAGCAAGTATTTTTATACAGGATGACCTGAATATAAAATAATTAAAGTTAGTATACATAACAAGTGTGTCATATAGGTTCATGACAACTATATTATATCAACATGACAAGTTTCTTTCCACTTGTTTATACTGTTTTTTCTTGGACAGAAATGTTTAATTTAATTTAATATCAAGTTATGTGTCTACTGAGCTTTATACCAGTCATAAACTAATTTTTCTTAACATTATACCATGTAACTCGAAATTTTAGGTAACATGGTGTTTCATTAACAAGAGAACTACTTGTGTATGTTCAGATCTAACAAGTTTTTATTGATATATATTGTTTGGTTAAAAATATCCAACTTTACGTTTAAACGGGTTAAAATGACCCGAACCCACTTTTATACACTTATGTTGACCCGAAACCACTTCATTAGACTAAACATCGGATACTATTGTTAGTACAGTTGCATTTATTGAAATAAATGAGTTGTTATTTTTTATTATTAATGATGGAACAGGTTGGTTTTATCGATTTTAAAGCAGTTATGTTGTCGAATTTTTGTAAAAAATCTAATGTATCGTTTAATGTAGGGTAAAATTCAATACGAGTTATCGAGAGCTTCGAGAGATGCGGATGATACATTACCAGTTGATGAAATCGGGGTACTCAAAAGTGCCTTAGGTCATAGGAATGGGCACATCCGGTTTTGGTCGTGTTGTTAAAGATGTCACCCACGAAATATCGAGTTCATACCCTCCGCCACGACAACAACAATTGGAAGAATTGCAAGAAGAAATGCAAGAAATGCGACAACAACAACTAGCGCAAGTGCAAGTGTGACCGACCATTCTCAAACCAAGCAATTATGGAACTACAACATGCAGTGAAACGAAAAATGCGTCAAGATGATGATTAAGAATTAGATATTGCATTTAACTTTTAATTCGAAGTTTGAACTCGATAACTAATTTTATTTTGATGCTTGAATTTGATAACTAGGATGAATATTTTGTATTTTGAACTTTTGGTTTTGCAATTTTATGTTGTTTGAATTCAGGTAAAAAATTTAGGGTAAACTGTAAAAATAAAAAAAAGTATTAAAAAAAAGTAATATGTAGGGACGACATATGGTCTCTATAGTTAAATGTCGAGGCATTGGTGAGATCGTGTTTCGTGGGAATGTTGTTATGAAAGGTTACTTAAAGAACCCGAAAGCCAATTCTGAGGCTTTCGCACACAGGTGGTTCCACTCGGGTGACTTAGCCGTGAAACACCCGTATGGTTATATGGAAATAAAATACAGGTCAAAGGATATTATAATATCAGGTGGTGAAAATACAAGTAGTGTCGAAGTCGAAAATACTTTATATCAACACCCGTTAATTGTCGAGGCATTGGTGGTGGCTCGACCCGATGAAAGATGGGGTGAATCCCCGTGTGCTTTTGTGACGTTAAAAACCGAGGTAGACAAATCGGATGAAGGTAAAGTCGCGAAGGATAAAATGAAGTTTTGTCTCGCGAACATGCCGGGTTATTAGGTCCCGAAATCGATTGTTTTCGGTTTGTTGCCAAAAACCGCTACGGGAAAGGTTCAAAAACACTTGCTAAGGGCTAAAGCAAAGGAAATGGGACCTGTTAAGACGAGCAAGTTGTAAATTTATGTTGCATTTCGTTAAATTCATATACAAATGGTGTCACAGATGTGTAAATTGATGCATTCCTTTGATTTATGGATTTTGTATTATATTTTCAAATTTGTAAATTTGTATGCTGTCAAAACTTATGTTTTCAGAAGTAAAAATTATGGGGTTGGCACCCCCGCAGTCCCTCACAGTTGCCGGGCTGCTGGACTATCTTTTAAATAGGCTAGACTTTAAAAGTTTTCGACTGGACTTTTAAATCCGAATAAAGAATTTGGACCAGCTTTGTAAATAAAAACTTTGGACTAAGATTAATTACACGGTTAGGCTCCGTGGTATGTTTATATTACAACTTTGATACATATTTATTTGAAACTACAAAATTGGTCTTAAGTTATTCATCTAATGATGTATATGTGCATAAAACTGGAATAAAAAGGTGTTCCAAATCATAAATCAATCACACATTATTTAATTGGAAACCTTCAAACGAAAATTACAAAGATAACTAGGAACCACATAGTGTGTAATTACCCAGCTTCAAAACGTACCAACGTCTATACAGAAAATTTTTATTAACTAAATTCAACAAAAATAACCAAAACATAAAATCTAGACACCAAAGGTTACCTTGTGCACGGCATGATCGAGCAAGACGCAAATACCATAATGATGAGGCTAAACACCATTCTCAAGTTGAGTCACCAATTGCCATCATTCGCTGGTCTTTTTAATCCCATCAATCTTATCTTTATCTTCTTCATTGTCTTCGTCAAAACATAAACCAACTAAATAAAAATAAAAATAGATTAAATGAACTTTCGTTATCTATAAGCATAATGAAACAAACGTAATATTTTATAGTTATTATATTATATATGGAATTAATTATTTTCTTAAAATATTATTATGGTAGCAAAATTTGAACATTTTCTTCCACTCTGCGACAATACTGATATTTATGAAAATTGAGGAAATAAAAAAACGAAATTAAATAACAGGATGAGAAAACCAAATACTTTAATCATTCGTTTATAAAGTTTAGAAACTTCCAGTTCTACTCTTTTGATAAAGAAATGAAATAAGCTCAAGTTTGGCTAACCAATCATTTTGCAGAAAATGACATTTAAAATGAAATAACGTCTGGTTCATTAAGTATAAAAGTTTGAGAGGGAGAAAAATAACGCTACCTTGGAGGAGGATCGATACGGATATTGGGAATGTGAGAAATTTTAGGCCAATCCACACCCTTCTCTTTTTCATACCTTTCAAATAGATATTTACAGTTCTTTATCTCAAGTTCATTCAGGTCCTTGAAACTTTGAATCTCATCTGGTAGAGAAACTAATTCATAGCAGTCTTTTAATTTTAAAACCTTGAGCTTTGGAAGGTTACTTGGTAAGGATTCCAAACTCCGACAATAAAAAATGTCCAGATTTTGTAAAGAAGGAAACAACATAGTGGTGGTGTCTCCTGACTTGTTTGTGTTGTCATCATGGAAACACTTTAAAGAATACATGGAATGCAACGTGATGCTCCTAAGACTGGGTAATCTCCCAAGTGCTGGAATACACTCACAGTTGTAACACCCATAAAACTTGATTTCAACCAAATTCTTTAAATTGACCATCCAACTTGGAGAAATATTCTTTCCCATGTACCATTCTATACCCAATTCCTTGAGACATGGATTTGGTTCCAGACCCTCAAGAACCTCGTCATCATTGTGTTCATTCCTTAAAAACTCCCATTCTAAATGCAAAACCGACAGATTTGATTTGCATTTGAGGTTGGCACTCTTGGCCTCACTTAAACCTCCAACGTTGTCAAGTCTTGCTATCGCCAGCCTCTCGAGAAGATTTAGATCCCCCAATTCCCCTATTTTAGCCCCACTCTCGTTACCAACAGGAAACCATGGAAGCCTTTTGAGATTAGTTAGTTCTTGAACTCCTGATGGCAAATGCTTGAGTGAGTGAGTCAAACTGATGTCCAAATGTTGAAGAGAACGCATGTATCTCAGGCCTTCAGGCAACTTACACAAGTTTCTACAGTAACACAAAATCAACACTTGCAAGTTTTGGAGATAAACAATCGACTCTGGTAAAACTTTTATCTCTGTGTATGATAATATCAAGTATTGCAAGTTTTGGAGATACATAATTGACTTCGGTAAAACTTCTATACTTGAATCAGATAAATTCAAGTATTTCAGATGTTTGAGTTTGCAAATTGATTCGGGCAAAGCGCTTAACTCAATCTGATGCAAGTATAATACCTTTAGATACATGTGGTTGCAAATTTGGCGAATGTCACATTTATATTTTTTCCCAAACATGAATATAGACTTTAATGACGTTAAATTTTCTAAATCCTCTGACGAAAATTGAACCTTTTCATCTGGACATGACGAGCTCACATGAAGTGCCTCATTTGTGATTCTAGCCTCCCTACCAGGCTTTATAACTAAACAATCATCTCCCATCACATGCTCTGCCAGGTCGTGCATCAGATCATGCATTTTATACTCATTAGAGAATCTGCCAACCTGGAAGAAGGACCTCCAAACCAAACAATTTAAAATTTCTTCCCCAAGCACATACAAGTCTATTTCTCCTCTAGGTGGAATAAAATCGTTAGACGCCCACACCGAAATCAATACATCCTTCTGCATCTCATAGCCTTTAGGAAACAAACAACAATAAGCAAAACATCTCTTTATATGTGGAAGCAAGGTATCATAACTTAACTTCAAAGCAGGCAAGACCTTGTTTTCTTGCAACTCCCATATATGGTTGTCTTTCACACGTTTCCAATCACTGCTACTGTTTTTTGACCACATTAAGCTACCCAAAGTCTTCACTGCCAAAGGCAGTCCTTGACATTTCTTAACTATCTCCATTCCGATAGGCTCTAGCTCACTTATGTTGTCCCATTCTCTTCCTTTTGCAAATGCAAACTTCTTGAACAATAACCACGAGTCCTTTTCAGATAAGCATCCGAGTTCATGTTGTAACTCGGGAACCTTGGCCATCATTCGACTAGTCGTTTGGAATCGTGTTGTCGTCACAACGATACTTCCTTCAGCCCCACAACTTAATATTTCACTTAATTGGTCCCACTTACTCTTTTCACTATCTTCAATCCAAACGTCATCTAGTACAACTAAAAAATTCTTTCCCGTTAACTTACTTCGAAGGGAATCTTGCAACGTATCTAGGGTTGTAAGTGTACACCCACATCCATCAATGGATTCGATGATTCTTTTTACCGTGTCTTTAACTTGGAAGTTTTGAGACACGTATACCCAACATCTCAACTCGAAATATTGATTCACCCTTTCATGGTTGTAGACTAACTGAGCAAGAGTAGTCTTCCCCAGACCTCCCATACCCCATATACCATACACCCGAATCTTACCATCGTCATGTTTTCCTATATCTTTGTCACATATTGTTCTAGTAACCTTCTCCATCTCTTCATCTCTTCCAAAGATCACTGAAGAATCATGTATAAGAGAGCTAGTTTCCCTATCTGGCATCTCAACTGCAACGCCAACATCTACACGACTTACGTCACTATGTGACAAACCTAACCTAGATCTCTGGGATGCAATGGCATCCAGTTTTCTTCTTAGGACTCTAATTTTGTGAGCAACCCTTACACGGAACATAAGTTGATTATGATCGGAGGAGAAGAAGGCTCTTACCCTGTGTTTTATGCCTCTTTGTTTGTGTAGACGTTGTAGCAAAGCTTCAGTTGAGATGTCGTCCAACACATTTTCTACCTTCAAGGATGCTGATCTGAGACTCTTCAGCCATATCTCTACAGTCTTTTCCTTGCTATGTTTGTCTGCTGCATCTTCAAGAACAGCTTGGATGTTGGTAAAATCTTCCTTGAGAGTCAAAATATCGTTTTTGAATCCCCAAAGCAGATTGAACTCTTTGATAACTTCAGACGTCAGCCTCCCCACCACCTCCCTCACAAGGGCCGAAACACCCGCATCTCCCATTATTACTATTCAAAATATTAGAATCAGAGATGGATCATACAAAAGAATTGATGTTTTAGAACCAAAGCAAGATGGTGAAGAAATTAAGAAACAATTGATAGGTATGAGTCTTCACTTTATTCCTTGCTTTCACTTTATTCATTCCTTTCACTTTAGCCCTTGCGTTTTGGTTAAGTTAGGTATGTCTCATGTTTTAGTTTTATTACACTACGCAGCGAAAGACAGGGGGCGGGGCACCCTCTGGGCCCCATAAAGCTTCGCCATTGCGATCAATGAACCTATTTGATAAGTGTTATGATTATGAAAACATTGAAACATAACAACTGCTTCATTGATCAATACCATATACAAGAATTTGCTTATTATGATTCACAAAGAATTCACAACAAAATCAACCAACAAGCCTAAAACATCGAATTTCTTGAAATTAATTTACAAAAATAAATACTATCTTGGCATGAAAAAAAACCATAAACTTAAGATTATACCTATGATACCAACATATCAACAATAGCCTCATCGATTAACGACCCAAGTAGTCGCCCCTCAATCTCAACTCCGATTTCAAACGCTTCCAAGTCAAAATCGAGCCACTTTTTATGTTGACCACAACTCATATCCTTGTCAACAAGCTCATCCACCATACAATCTTTCATCTGTTCCCACTCATTGACCTTATTACACACATGTTCAACCAACCGGTCTTTTCTTGTTACAACTGCTAGCCCTCTTAACCAAACTGCACATCTCGAGTCAACGCACTCACTCACACAGTCAAACACGAGCTTACGCCTTAGCTTCGGCTCGTATTTCTTGTCAAAAACCGGTTTTTGAGCTTCTAGTTGATCAAACAGATGTGGGTTCACAATCTTGCTGGTCCTGTTTAACGTAAAATCCTCAAACATCGACTCGATGTTTGTAAGTATGTTCTTTATGTACATGCGTTCTGACTCATTGCCAGATGAGTCGGGATCAGCTTCGGTTTTCGTCAGTATCGTTGAGAAAACTGCACCGAATTCTTGACCCGCTACCTACAAACATCACAAAGTCAAAGATAAATCAACTGTAATAAACTGCATTAACCATATACACTAACACACATAACAAAGTGACATACTTGAGCATCTTTACTGGTTCTGTCTTGGTTTCGCTTATCTTGGAAGATTATCGTTCTTGTGATTCTCGATTCTTGATAAACCGAAGCTGGACTCATGGCGGTTAACTCCCGTAGTTGTTGATCCAAAAGGGTACTTAACGAACCACCTCCAGTTGCTGAACTCAAACTATTTCGGTTAATCTTATCCATCGATCGGGAAATTGGAGATGTGAATGTAAACGAAATAACATCCAGTCCATTAGATTTAGCTGCAATTTTTCCGTTTCTATCTTGTTTAGCACCACCCTTGTTTTTAACATATTCGGTTAAACGTTTCCTTAGATCGACCGTTTTGTTCGCCGGGATTACAGCCACCGAGCGCTTATCAAAAACCGATTTTCTAGATTGTGTATTCGTAGAAGATACCGAAGATTTTGCAGGAGATTTTACTCTATCGGGTACACAATTCTGCTTTTTATTGTTAGGTTTGAGCACTTTGTTTGTAGCAGGTTTCTTGAGTGTGTTCTTTTCACCAACTGGTTGATTGTTTGCAGATTTTGCTCCGTTTAAAGTGAAACCCTCTCGTTTTTTAACGTTGACTTTCGCCTGAATAGCTAAAGAAACCGACTTTTTCCCGTCTTTTTGTTCTAAACATCCGTCCCAACTTTTGTTCATTGATTGCCCTTTAAGCTTCCTAGCAGCGGTTGACTCCACGGGCCTTGTAGGAGACAGTTTTCGATTAGAAACGTCAACCGAAGTTGACCCAACAAGCGGTATTTTTGACACTGCTTCCATTATACGCGTGGGATTGTTTAAAGACACAAATCCCGAGCTCTTGATTGTAGATACGAGTTTGTGTTGAGTAATGATAACAGATCGAGCTGATTTTGGCAGTAAACTTTCGGTTTGAAACTTCTCGATTATATTACGTTTTTGCTCAACTTGACGATTGTCTTTCTGTTCAAGTTCCGAGACTTTTCCTACATGTAATGCAGAAGAATCTGGCCTAGATCGAGTGTCGAAAAATCGGTTTGACTTTGTGTCGAACGAATTTGAAGTAGGGAAAGAATCTAATCCCATAAGCCTAGCAACCACCCCGGGGGATTTACCATTATCATCTTCATCGATTAGTGATGATGTACAGCCTTTAAGAATTAAACTACTTGTTGTATAATCTTCAATCACCTATATATAAATTCACAAATTAAATATTATCACGTTAACTTTAGAGTAAAATGGCATTTTCGTCCCTGAGGTTTGGCCAGTTTAGCAACTTTCTTTTTCCGCATTTGGATCCAAAAGGTTTGAAATCTTGCCATTTTCATCCGGCTCGTTAACTCCATCCTTTTATTTTTTCGTTAAGTCGGGGGTATTTCCGTTTTTTTTTTGCTAACTTAAAGGCAACTCGGTCTTTTTCACTTTATGTGAAAAGACCGAATGCCCCTGAAAAAGACTGAACTGCCCTTTAAGTTAACAAAAAAAATGGAAATACCCTTGACTTAACGAAGAAAAATGGATGGAGTTAATGAGACGGATGAAAATGACAAGATTTCAAACCTTTTAGATCCATATGCGGAAAAAAAAACCTTTGGACGAAGTTGCAAAACTGGTCAAAATGGCATTTTAGTCTTAACTTTAATATAAACACTCTAAACTGGATGATATGTAATGATTCATACCGGATGATACTGAGTGATCTGCATGTTTGTATCGACGCTCGCTTTCTGCTGCGGTTGTACTATATCAATTTAAAATTCAAGGTTAAAAAACAGAAAGTCAAAGCTGACTAAAGTCAAAATGCGCAAAACGGCTTTTTTTGAATATTGAGATAACAATACCTGATAAATTGGCGATTTTGGAGACCACCTTCTTATTCGGCTTCAAGTTCCAATCGAACAAATGATGAAAACCGCGACCTCCTTCACCCTTGGAACCTTGTTTCGCAACTCTCATGTTTGCATCGGTTTTAGGACGTTATCCCGGAACCAAATAACTTCTGCAAACTACAAGGTATTGAAACATAATCATAACCAAAGGAATTATATAAAGGATGGGTAGGCAGGTTTTAGTACATTAAAACCCCTTTCGTCATTATATGCAAGAAAAAATTGTTTGTTTTCCCACTATGTCAACACACTTTCAATTTTTACAATTGTTTGCAAATAGCATTCTATAGCAGGTTAAACATGTTGGCGTAGCACCGCGTTTTAGTGGCATGGCAGTGTGTCATGTCACTATTTTAGCTACAACGGTACAAAACCGAAAGTACGTTACATAAAACAGGACGAAACATTTCTCTTGCAACATAAATGTTTAGAAGTAAGTACATTTTGATCATGTGGTGTAAAAACTAAAAAGCCTAACTTTTTTATTATTTACTATAAGCTTTAAAAGAATCGGAAATTATGAAATTTTAAAACTTATGCACAAATCATGGCTCAATTGCTTAGAATCGCGTCAAACATATTGATTCATCTGTATAACAAAACAATCTAGTGATCCTCTAGAAAACTTTTGACTTTCTAGAGTCAAACTCAAAACTTTTTAGTAATATAAAATATTCTTGTATTAGGTATGTAAGTGTGTATTGTGGTATGAAAAGTTCAAGAATTTTCACATGGTGCAACCAAATGATTCTGATGAGAATGTAAATTGTGCAAAATTTCAAAGCAAAAAGGTTGACTCTAATTTTCAAAGTCAAACATTCAGTAAGCCTAAAGTAGTCAAACTAAAGCATGTAAAACATGAATTCCATTGTACATCACCATCATTTTCTACTAAAACACCAAAGATTTCAGCTAAAACAAGATCATAAACTGATAAACCACAGATAAAAGTTTTACCCAATTTTCTTCAAGTAAACAGACTCAATTTCAAGATTTTAACTCATAATCACAAATAAAAACAATCAAAATCACCAAATCCCAGATCAAATATCCAATAATTCAACAAAAAGACTCATAATTTAGCTGCATTGGTACAAATTGGAACAAATTAAACCCTAGATATTCCAATCAGCAGTACTGATCAACACCTCAAAGTCTTCACCATTGACTTTAAACAAAAAAAAAAAAGACACAAACTTTCCACTTTAAACTTACAAACCCAGATCAAAACAAGCATAAAATTCATAACCCAGATAACATTTTCAAGAATTCATCAAATAAAACAAACCAAAATGACCAAATCAGTGAAAATTTTTCACCATTGACTTTTGACCAAAAAAAAAAAAAAAAAAAACAGAAAGAAAGAAACACCCGCATCTGCCATGATTACTATTTCAGAAAGAAAGAATCACAAATTTGTGTATGCCACTCAACGATTGATAGTAATTCAAGAAGTGAATGTTTGGAAACAAAAGCAAGAAAGTGAAGAAATGCAAAAGTCAATCTACCAACTACTTGCATTGTGTGGTTAACGTGTTAACATGTGGACTGCATATTATTGCAAGGATTGGATAAGAATTCTTTTTTAAAAGCATTTCTTTTTTTTTTCTAAATAACTTTTGAGCAGGGATGAACTCGGTATCAACTCGTACCGAAAATCCGAAAAAATGGGTATCGGTACTGGTATGGAAAAAATACCCTGTTCGATACCGGTACTGGTACGGACCGATATTTGAAGGTAAATATCGGTACCGAAAATCATGTCGGTTTGGGAAATTGGTACCGGTACTGGTTGCGAACCAATTGCTAATGTGGCACTTGTGTGTGACATGGCATCTCATGTGGAAATTTCTTGTTAGAGATGTGATGTTAAAAAAATCATACGGAAATGAGACACACATACAGGCACACGACTCGCCATGTTTATCAAGTTAAGTAATAGCAAACGTCCAAGAATCCAAAGTCATCATTGTGTTTTTTCTCATGTAATGGAGCAGAAAACATAGAAATAAGATAATTAGAGTTCATACATTAGACTTATTCAAACTCGTGGAACCATCTAAACAAGTGACCGGTTAGCTCTAGTGCGGAATTTTTTAACGTTTTCCAAACTAAAGATTATCTAAAATCATAACTAGCAGTTTGGTTAAAGTTTGATGTAAAAATTGCAAATTTTAAACCACGAGTCACCAAAAAAGTTAAGTGCCTAAAGCTTTTACTTTAATGATAAACTTATGTGAACATAGTAGTAATTATACTTCCATAATTGAGCGGGTTATATACTCAATTTTACCATTTAATGTTTTCAATTTCAGTTGACTCAGTTCTGACCATCTTAGAAAGCGTTTAGACTATGGGGGTGTGGGGGCTTGAGTTTGGGCATTGCTCGACACGTGGTGATTGTGGGCTCCACCAGACCACCCCAAAAAAGTGAGGTGTGCAAGCGGCGTGGCCAGACGGCGTTGGTGGTCCATGTTGGTTTTTCATATACTTGATTTATAAAATAAAACGCAAACTTATATTAATTTATAAAATAAAACGCAAACTTATAATAATTTAAAAAAAAAGTTACAGAACATCATAAAAATTAAAAAAAAACTACTTATTAATCCTAAAAAATAAAAAATAAAAGTAGTTACTAATTCCTAAAAAAAAATACAGAGTTGGATAAATGTTAAAGTGGGTAACCCACTTAAATTCTGGATTCCCGTCGTGCCTCCACACGGTCAAAACAAACTTTAAACCAATCCAGCTTCGGTTTGAGTTCACACCACATTTGTTGGCAGGTGTTTAAATTGTGACGAGCGTTCCCAACGTGTTGTTGGTATTGCTGGAACGCTTGTCCTCAATATGCGGTTTGACCGCGTTGTAACGTACGTTGTGCATCGACGATCGATGTGACAAATGTGATCTCCTCCTCCTCCTCCTCCTCCTCCTCCGTCCAATGCACCATGTTCGGTTTTTTGATGTTGGTTTGGTTAAAAAAAGATGTGTTATTTGGTGTGAGATTGGTTGAAGAAGAATTGTAAATAATTGTGGAAAACATAAAGTTTAGGATGGGTATTTATAGGTAAAAATGTGTAAAAAATTTAAAAAAAATGATTTTTAATTCAAAACCGCCATCCCAACGGCTATGGCTAACGGCTACCCCCAAGCGGTCCAACACCACCACCCAATCCTAGCCAGCCAGCTCAGCCACCCCCCCCCCTCCGGCGGGCTTCAAAGCCACACTAGCTGGGCAACGCCGTGGCCAAAGTTGGCACGGTGTGGGTTAGCCAACATTGTCTGGCATCCCCGCCCCAGTAAACGCCCCACACGCTCTAGTCTTACATGCATCACTACTTAATTACTAGATATGATCAAATCAAACATTTTTAACAAGTTTTAAAGGTTCCTTAACAAGTTTTAAAGACTCCTTACAATATTTCTAAACTGTTACAACTCAGAAGTGTTAATTGAATTTGGGTAGCCTTTTGTGCTCAGTTTGTGGTGTAGATGATGAAGACGTCAACCACTTACTGGTCAACTGGCCGTTCACCTCTTCCATTTGGGCCAAACTGTGTAGATGGGCCACCTTGTGTAATGATGTTTTGATTCCACATCCTTAATTTTTTAAGTTTAGTTAATATTAATATAATTTTATGTCGACCAGAACGAGAAAATTTGGGGAAAATGACGAAAGTTGTTATGGTGCTAATGTGGCATATGAGGAAATCTCGATAGTTTGGGACAAATCCCTCGTCTCTTAGAGCATTCACATCCATTTCACCATATTTTTATCTTAATTTACACTAAAAACACTACATTGTATCTCTCATTTTCAATTAAATAATATTTTGTATATCTTTATTGTTACTTTTTCTCTCTCCTCCACTTACAAACATTTTTAAAATATATTAAAAAATTATAGGAGATGAACAGAAGTGTTAATTGAATTTGGGTAACCTTTTGTGCTCAGTTTATGGTGTAGATGATGAAGACGTCAACCACTTACTGGTCAACTGGCCGTTCACCTCTTCCATTTGGGCCAAACTGTGTAGATGGGCCACCTTGTGTAAATATGGTAGAGCCGCCCGACAATATAAAAATAGCCCGTCAAGGCTGCATTGATTGGTTGTACGGTATAACCCCCTACACATCCCAATTCAACCTTACTCCCAAAGTCCCATTGAACTCAAAAGTACAACCCCACATTGCACCCTACAAGGGAAGAAAACAAATATACATAACCCCACAATGTCCACATCCAAAACAAAAGTAGGCCCGAAATCAAGGCTGGCCTTGAGAACTCGTGTATCGTGTTCGAGCTCGAAAAAATATGCCCTCAGGCGTTAACGAAATTGGGTATTTGGCTCACTAAAGGTCTAAACCTAATGCTAAAGGGGTTAATAACTAATCTAAACTATAAGAATAGTTTTGTAAGGGGACCTATGTTGGTGTTTGTATGGATATACCCGATTAAAAAAATATTTTACATATACATATCGAGTTTTTTCATAAAAAAACGTGTCCCTCGAAATATCGGGCCCTGGCCAGTGGTCCTCCCCGCCCACCCCAGGGCCGGCCATGCCCGAAATTGACAATGCAAAATGAATAGGTCAAGTGTACAATCCTACAACGCGACACATTCCACGATATCCAACTCTACAACTCCACGAGGACCACAATGCACATAATGCAAAACACCTCTGTTTTCATAATTGGACTAGACCAAGTATCGTTGGCCCAAATTCAATAAACACAAACACAAGAAAACATATTTAATGTCAAAATTCGGTTGCAACTCTTTCATTATTATAAACTCAACTCGACAAATAAAGCCCAATACATAATCCTCTACGAGACGCAAACTTATCGTAACCCACCTCAAACTCTATTTAAATAATCAAATAAATCTAAACATACAAACTAAGCAAACTTTATCTTCTTGTTTTCCTCAATTTACTTTTGAAATAAACCAAACTTTATCTTAACCCAAATTGGTCCAACACCAATAACTGGGTATTTTGAACCAGTAACAAGTCCAGGTGATCGGATTGGATTTCAAATTATATGTATATTTCATTGCTTTTTTCTTCCCAAAGCCGAAAAAGTGGGTACTGGTACGGAAAAAATGCGCGGTTCGGTACCGGTACCGGTACGGACCGGTATTTGAATGTAAATATCGGTAGCGAAACACAAAATGTCGGTACCAAATCGGTACCGTAAATCATGTCGGTTGGGAAATTCGTACCGGTACTGGTTCCAAACCAATTGCTTATGTGGCACTTGTGTGTGACATGGCATCTCATGTGGAAATTTCGTGTTAGAGATGTCATGTTAAAAAAATATACAGAAATGAGACACACATACGGGCACACGACTCGCCATGTTTATCAAGTTAAGTAATAGCAAACATCCAAGAATCCAAAGTCATCATTGTGTTTTTTCTCATGTAATGGAGCAGAAAACATAGAAATTATATAATTAGAGTTCATACATTAGAGTTATTCTATAAGATCATTAAGGATATGCAAGCCTTCTTAACTAATTGGGATTCATACATTAGAGTTATTCTCTAAGTCCTCTTGGTTTTTGCTTTTTTTTTTTTTTCGATGTGAACAAACACCTTACGTGGGGATACATTTGTCCTTTCGGGGCTAATCTCACTATGGATATGCAAGCCTTCTTAGATAACACCGTGACATTAGTCGAGCTAGGGTATTGTTTCGTGAAACCATCCAAACAAATGATGAGTTTGTGTTATAATTTAAAATGTCCATGATGTCGTTCAAACTCGTGAAACCATCTAAACAAGTAACTGGTTTGCTCTAGTGCGGAATTTAAAATGTCCATGGTGTCTTAGTTATTAATTTGTATGGTTAGACAGGTTTTCGTTTACTCGGTTTTGGTTGATCACTTTTTGGAGCAGGTTAGTTAACAGATGCTATTGATTTGGACATGAACATAAAATGGTTCATAACCCACAAACCAGCTGGGTCTCAAGGACATCAACCAAACCTATTATTTTCATGGTACACTTTTTCACTCCACATCACTCATAGTATTCTTCATGGTTTCAACACTTTCGGGCTAACCCATAATTATTGCATAACCTGATTTGTTCGATGCTCCCGTTTTGTTATGGCGATCGGTTATAGTGCGCCTAACCAAAACCAAACTTGCGCTTAATATGAGCCCTCAAAACCAAATCATAGGTTATGTTTGAGTCGGTTTTATTGGTTATGGGTAGATTGATTAATCGGTTTTTGGTTACTTAAAGGTAACTATCCGGTTACTAATGATATTTCATATCGTGATAGCTTTTAATCCGAAAACAATTCATAGCTGCAAATGCTGGTTTATTACCCAAGTTTATTTTGCTTCACACAAACTAGTTTAATACCCGTCCGTTGGACGGCTTACGCTAACAACGTAACAAACAAAGATAATGTATATTGAGGGTGTTCGGGAACGCTTCTCCTTTTCTTCTTTTCCATATCCTTTTTTGAAAATGTTGCAACCATCTAACTTTTCCTTTTCTTCTTTTCAAACCACTAAAACTCATTGTATTAATTGTAACGTAAAGATCCTCCTAAGACTATGGGGTGGGTGTGGGGCGGGGGTTGAGTAAAAACGCCCAAGTCACCACCACGGGTGGGCTTGGATTTCAGCGTGGCCCCTTGGGCGGGCCTAGCGGTCTTCCGTGGCCGGCTCTCATTGGCTGGGTTGGCTAGGCTTAGGTGGCTAGGCTTTTTTTTTTTATTTTAATTTTGTGTGTATTTTTATAATAATTAAAAAAAAATTATAACACGTGGCCAACCCACGCGGGCTAGCCATGCCCCGCCACATCGACCCAACATGCAACTGACCAGCGGTGCCCCTCGAATTCCACGTGTCAACCCATGCCCCAAACCCCCGCCCCACCATACCCCAGAGTCTAAACTTAAATAGTTTTAATAAATTAATTCCAATCCCATTTATTTTAGTAATATTATATCAACTTAAATTTTTTATAACCTTAGTAAAAGTAAGAGGATGTTTAAAGAAATGAAAAAGTAAGTTACAGGAGGTTTAAATAAATGAATGGTAGTAGAAGTAAGTTAAGAGGAGGTTAAAAGAAATGAACGGACAAGATTGAAGCATTATATATATTTTTTCTTTTGGTTTTTTTATGTAACTAGTGGGGAACCCGCGCGTTGCAGCGGTGTCGACAATACATGGCCGCAAAGGAATAACTTGTAAAATGACACCGCTATCATAGGTTAATCTTGATGTGGTTATAGGGAAGAAAATGTATATAATGTAATGTTACAAAAGCACAACCATCATTCGAATTGCCCAATGTACATGTTATGGGTTACCAAAAAACATTATATACCTTGAGCACCCTTTTGCCTCTAAAGCTTAACTGCTTGTCCTTAATCTCATGCTTAAGAACATTAACAAGATCCAATGAGTTGTCCCAGGATTTCAAAGATGCCCAATGTACGAAGATGATTTGGCTGCTCACACTCTGCTCCAAGTTCTTGAACATACATCCCAAAAAGACATACTTCAACTCCTTCAATTTTCCTGAAATAACAGAACTACCTAAAACAAACAACATTAGTTTAGAGAATAGCATAGCAATGATGACATCAAAAGAAAGTATAAGGCTGGAAGTGTTACTATATTTAAATTTAAATACCATAGACTTGTACCCAAATTCAACAGGGTAATTTTCATGTTGAAAGATCTCAAGAAATCGCACTTTGACTTCCAATTTCTGGTCCACTGTTGTGTTGAGCCGTCGTTCACGTCACGAATGTAACGAGAGATAAATGCAAGGTTTTCAAATATGGGAGATAGATGACAGTCGGGAATTCAAGAACACAATTCATTTGTAGTTTCAAACTGGTCAACGTTTGACTACGAAACACGGAGCTCGGGAGCACAAACGAATCATCGACAAAGAGACAGAGATCGAGCGTCTGGACATTGTGCATGATAGCAGAAGAAATCCATGAATGTATGCACGAGGCGTTAAAGAAAACGCGACATGATAAACGAAAGTTCTTGATGTTTGATGCATCACGTAACGAGAGAACGCGTTCTACGAAGTTTATGGAGCAAGTTTCGTCAGGTAGGTCCCGAGTGTCTGCCTCGTTAGCGACCCGAACAAAAGTAACCCTTACTGAACCAACCTGTTTTGAACTACCCATTCTGACCCGCATCTCAAACCCGCCCGGCCCGACCCGTTTACCATGCCTAATGCCTAGTTCTGTAGAGTAAAATTGAGGTTATCTAACTACATGAAAGTTGTTGAGTTTGAATAGAAAATCATCAATCAACAATATAAATATCATCACTAAACGCCAACTGAGTGGTTTTATATTTGGCTGATAGGTACATTTATGATCTATTGGGTAAATCTAAGTTTTAAGAGACACTGCACAAACACTTTTTCACCATAGCTTTGCTTGACTGCAGACATAACTCTTCATGTAAGTCATAATATTCCTACATAAATGATAGAAAAGAATAGGCGTGATTAAGATAATACTAAATCTGGACAACTTCCAGGACCCTAATTTAGTGCGAGTAGTCTTGATGTACCTTTCGAGTGGCCCTCTTTTGTGTGAGACCAATATAAAACTCATCAAGCAATAGTTTTTGGTTGTTAATCCCTACATCAATGGTGATAAGCAAGCATTACATAATCCCCAGGAGTTGGTTGCGTCACAAGTTTTTTTCTTCAATATCGACCTGCACGCGTACTTTTGACCCGTCAACTTCTCCATGTTTATGAAGATATATGCTTCCAGCCTTACGAATGACACTTCTTTCTGGGATTCCAAGTCTTGGTTGCTGTCTACTTCGCAAGCCGTTTGACATAACACCAATAGACATATGCCTATTCATGTTTGTTATTCACTAAGTAGAAAATAATAAAACGGTATAATATATTAATATAACTGATAAAAAACATACCTGAGCCAAAGATCCTTTAATTATGTGATGGAAAAAGGATCCCTTGTAGTGCAGGGTCTTCGAGTTTTCTGACCATTCCCCTTTTCTCCTGAAATTTAATTAAGCATGCATTACTATAAGTTGATGAAATAAACAGTCCCAAAACCCGCCAAACTTAATAATAACAAAGGGCTTATAAACCTGACCTTCAAATTTTATACTGTATATTCATCAGTGAAGTAAAAAAAATATAGTTGACCAAATCATATATGTTCAAGATTATATAATGATAATAGATCAGAAATGTCACAAAAGTTTCAAAACACGAGTACCAAGATATGGTGTAAATATTTTACCAGTACAAAGTGCCCGAAATTCTCAGCAGTTTTAGGAACAGTACCTAAGAAGAGCTGCAAAACGATACAGAAAAATAAGTTTATAGCCATTGCAATGCCTTAACAGTAATAAGTTGGCATTTATAGCATTACTATGTAAATGACAGATCAGAAGTAAATATACATCATGCAAACTGAAAAAAGAAACAAAAAAATTGTCATTCAGGGCACAAGAAACACCTGAAAACCCATTAAAAATAAATAACCGATCACGGCAACATCTAAAAAACAAATAATATTAATAAAAACTGGTCATGGCACAAAAAGAACACCTCAAAAACCATTCTTTCAATAGGATCTCCATCTATAGACACGTCCAAGTATATAAGTGGGTTCTTCTTGCTCATCTTCCTTGTATTTGAGTTAAGTCAATCCAGCACTCCTGAAGCACTCTGCGAGAAAACACAACAAAATAATACCTGTCGATCCAATAACATCGGATGTAGCCAATAGAGTTAGCATAGAATTCGATCGGTTTGACCCCAATCGGGATGGAGATCCTGCTCTGACCCCATTCCACCTAAAATATGGCAAAACCCTAGCCGCCGCTCGCACATACCAGCTTCCTCTGCTCTACGGGGAATCCAAATCAAGTTGTTGATTACTGTGTTGTTTAAGAACATCTTCCATCACATTTCGCTACCGAGAATGATAGTGCCATCAATTTCAATGATTATCAATTAGATTGGCTTGAATTGGGGACAATCAAAACGCTTGGGTTTCTTGAGAACTGCTGGGAAAATATGATGCCGAGAATGACCCTGTAGGCGTCTTAAAATGACTCTTCAATTCCAATTGTGTTGCTTAAACTCCTATGTACATGCTGCTTAAGAACTTGTATATTTGGTGAAATTACATTCATATCCATCACTTCTCCTTTTTATAATAGTATAGATTATTAATGTGTACACTATTAAAGTTCCAGGTCCTTTGATTTTCTCAAGGTGAACATCAAACAATTTCTTAACTAAAATTAATATTTTATCTCCTACAATCAAACAAACCAACTTTGGGACATGTTCCCCCTTACACGGTAGGTGATCCATCACACACATCTCATTCAAACCCTAATTTCTCCACCTCTACCACCAATCTTCCCAAATCACCTAAACACCTTTCCTCTCAATCCTTCCTCATCCTCCAGCCACCAACTCTGCAATTTCAATATTTACCTTCTTTATCCCCCATCAACATACTCACTTCATATTCTAGGGTTTCTACGAGAGAATGAAGCGACATAAGGTAACGGTAACGGTGGATATATTCGATTTGGATTTGTACTCGAGGAGGTTGTTTTCTCTGTTTTAGTTGTTCTATTATTTCTTTCTTTCTTTTTTCTTAAATGATCCTCTAAATTATGCTCTCTGACTCTTTCTCTATACAGAATGTGCAGATTATGTGTGTGTACGAGGATGATACAAGAACAGAGGGTTTTATGAGTGTGAGTGAGGAAGGGGGTGTCGTTGAGGCTGTGGTGTGACCGAGATTCGTCGTCGGCCAGAGTGCATTCTCCGGTGATCGGGGTTAGAGAACAAAGGGGATTGTGCGGCTGATGTGTTCTATTTAGGGTTTTTAAGGATATGAGTTGAGGGTTGATTTGGATCTGTACTCGAGGAGGTTATTTGTTTTCTCTCTTTTAGTTGTTCTATTCTTTCTTTCTTTTTTCTTAAAGTCCACTAACTTACGCACCGATGATCCTCTAAATTATGCTAGATTACAGAGAATGAAGAATGAAGAACCAAGTTGTACAATGAAAAGGAAAGAGGAAAAAACGCATGAAGATGAGTGATTCAGATGATAAGGTATTGAAATTGTTTTTGTTTTGAATTTGTTTGTGATTAATTTGATTTTGTATGTGTATATTGTACAAGTTTGTTAACCTAATTGAATGCCATTGGTGTTTGTTATGAGATTTGAATTCTTAGCCTATAAAAAAACACTATTTTACGTATCTGAATACCACTAAACCAAGTGTCATTTAGTAAGTTATGAAGTAAATGGATTCTATGTTTTTTTTTAAATCACCAAAATTTAATAATAAATAGGTATAGGAGGTATTAAAACTCTTAAATGATTATTTTCAAGTAAGCATTACTGGTAATAAAGAAAAAAAACTTGATGTCATTTGCTATCTTTGCTCTAATTGAAAGGATGTTTTAAGAATAGTGAACAAAAGTACACAGATCCCAGCTATGCTTTCGGTTGTGGTTCCTTCGCCTTACGCATCTTCGTTTCCTACCGGATCTTCGTTTCAGTTAATTTTACTCTTCTTTTCTTCGCTACTGCCTCCGTTCTCTTCTCCTCTCACCCTGCGCATTTCTCCGTTAACGCTGTAAGTTTCTCTCTTACGAGTATTGTTACTTTTTTTATGTGTTATTGTTGTCGTAGTTTACAGTTTGATTGATATTCTGCTGTTTGATTGATTATATGCGATTGACTGTCGTATTATATTAGTTTTGTAGAATTAAGGCTCAATTTGTAAATTAAAGTTATTTTACTGCATAATCAATAATAGCTAGGTTTTTTAGCAATGATATTTAAACAAAGTATCATGGAGGCTGAAAAAGTGGTTGATACAACTGGTGCAGGGGATACATTTATTTCTGCTTATCCTGTTGCTTTTGTTGGAGGAAAGCTTGAGATTTGCAGGTGAGTATATGTGAGTTTCTTTTTTTTTTTGTTTTTGCTTTTTTTAATATATTAATGTTGTGGTTAATGTGACTTATTTTAATGATTTGCAGCTGCAACAGTTCTCTTTGTGTCCAAGTGAAGGGAGCCATTCTAAGCATGCCTTGTAGAGAAGCAGGCTTAGATCTTCTTCAATCTAATTTGGGATAACAAAGTTGATTCAACTAAAAATCTTATTGCAAGTAAATAAGGTATAAATTAATCTCTTCTTCGCATGACTGGCTTTCTATAGGCATACGATCATTCCATAATGGAATGGAATGAAAAATAAAGAGTTATAGTTTAATACTAACAATTTCAAAAACTAAATTATCTTTTTACTTTCCAAAAAATATTTTGAAAACTTACCTTGGAACTCCACTCTATCCAATGATTTTGACACTATCAGCAGCATTCCATTGTTTCAAAAAATAACAAATCAAAACAACACATTACTGATATTTGTAAGATACATATTTTATTGATTAGTGTGTACCTTGTTGGATTTGTGTGGACTGTGATCAATGCTCTTAATCATCAGGTATTTGTACCTACAAATTCCAAATCGTAGTTAATGGTAACAAAACACTACCACTACTAAAGAAAAGTACAATAAAAAGTTAAATCTTCACTTGTAGTCCATTTGTTTCATCAGGTTTGTTGCTATTTCATCACAATTGTTGAGTACATGAAGATAAAAATTTGATTAGAGAATGTTCATTGCGGATTCATATTGTTGTTTTAATAAAATAATAATAATAATAACAATTATAAAAATAAAATAATAATAATAAATAATAAAATAATAATAATAATAAATAATAAAATAATAATAATAATAATTATAAAAATAAAAAAGTAGGCTGCTACTACTAAAAGAACCTTGTCTGATCTGAACTGGTCGCTTTTGATTATTTCAGAACCATTTCGAAGCTTCTGCAGTTTACTAAAATTTAGTATTTAAAAAGAAACAATAGCCAATGGAAATAAATGTGTTAACCTGCTTCATTTGCATGTTACAGTGTCCAGCAGGCTGGTCTTTGGGCATAACTGATGGCTTTGGTGGTGAGTGATCCATGCTGTGAATATTTCAGACAAAAAATGAGTGAACATGATGAAGACTGCTTCTCAAGTTCTCTTTATATAGAACACAACTGCAGCAGGTACCACCACTACCCTTTTTTTAGGAACTGAGCAGTTAAATCCACCACTACCCATTTTTTTAGGTGCTGAACTGCCAAAAACATGGACAGAAAAACTGCTCAAACGTGGGATGCTGCTGTTCGGTTCAGTTATGTAGGAACATGGACAGAAAAACTGCTCAAACGTGGGATGGTGCTGCTGAAAACTGCTGAAAAGCTGCTCAAACGTGGGATGGTGCTGCTCAGAACTGCTCAAAACTGCTCAACAGCGGTTAAATTTAAGAGTTTATACGGCCCAGATTTAATCTCAGCATAATCTAACGGATGATATTGATTTGAACAGTAACCGCCACTTAATGGGTTCCATATATATATATAATATGTATGCACGTATTATTATTTCATTCATAAGTTTGTGTGGGGTAATCACTGGGGTTGGTTAACGTTTTTCATTGGATATATATTTTGATTATCTAAGGGTGTATGAGGTCGAAGCGGCAACACATGCGGGGAAGGAGTTAAGCGTGTGTAGGAGACTTTATCTCACACAAAGATTAAGTTAGATGGGACATAAAAGCAGGTGTTCTTGGTACAAGTCGAATTTTGAGTTATTCGAAACGATTTATTAGAATTTGAAACTTTAAAACCTGTATATGAATTTGCTAGAAATTTGACTAATTCAATTTGAATAAGCTTGTTTGAATTCGAGTCAAATTTGGGTTTGTTCGACTCATTCAAATTTATTAAGAAAAAGATACAAAATTAATAAAATTTACAAAAAGAAAAACTAAATTACCATTTACCTTATTTTTTAATTAATTTAACATAGTAGAACATACATATCAATAACAATCCAAAATCAAAATTTAAAGTTAAGAACATAAAATTTAAAGCTTGCTAATGAAGTGGTGGTGGAGTGGTAGGGGAGAGAGTTGGTGTTCTAAGGGATTCAAGTTCGATTCTTGCTTTCCTCATTATTTTCTGCGGCACCTGGTGATGATGGGAGACTAGGCAAGTAAGCGGAGATCGCTAGTTCAATCCTTGAACCGAGCGGGTTTTACCTCACCGCACTGTCGTGCATTCGGGCGAGTGTTCACGTACTTCGGCCCTAGGTGAGGGTTTTCCCCGGTTCGGAGGCGAGTGTATCCCGACATAGTGAATTTCGTCAGTAGCCCATTTGAAAGATTCGTTGACACTTGCCCATTAAAAAAAACATAAAAGCTTAATAAAACATCAACCCTAAAAATTATCAGCCCAAACAACACATGGAATGACTAAATATTAAGTTAGTAGGTTAAAGTTTTTTTTTTGTCAATTAAATGAAATTGACATTTTATTCCCGATCTTTCTTAAACGTGCATAAAGTTTGCATACGTATTTTTTTTTTAAATTATATGATGATAACAAACGTTTTTTTTTTTTTTTTTTTGTAACATGAGTACGGTGTTGTTGGATGGAAAGTGAAGATTTAGGTTTGAGATTAGAGTTCTCAATTTCGAATCCAATCCCAACCGGGTTTTACCGGTGTGGGCCTTCGGGCAGTGGGTTTCCTCAGAACTAGTGATGGTGGGCTTGGGCTATCCAACGCTGTTTGCGATCGCGGGCATATAGGGTCGCCTTTTGCCATTGGGTTACCCTAGGTAGCCGGATATTTATTTCGTTGGCGGTTCAAAAAAATGTTATACCTGGTATTTATACAATGGTGTTTTGTTTGAAACAAGACACATAGTATTTACGTGTGTGTTTTTAGTTCTTTTAATGGTGTTATTGGTCAATAAAAATAAGACAATTGTATTTTAATTTTAGATTTAGAAATTACCATTCTTTTAGCTAATCGTAATTTGGTATTTATACAATGTTATTTTATTTGTAGTACATACATGACGTTTTACGTGTTGTATTATAATAACCATAAGTGATCTATGATAAAAAATTTTGGCATAATCGTGTGATCAAGTTTGATACAAAGTTGTGGGTCATGTTTGTAGTTATAGAAAGTCAAGGTTTGTATCAATTTTGTAATTCTAAAAGTCAGAGGTTCTTTATGTAACATGTGAAATATCATGCACAATTATATTAGAGGGTGTTTGAGATTTCTTATTTAACTTAAATTCATTTTTTTAAAATTGCGTATAGACTTATGACTTTTTTTCTAAAAGAGTTTTTAAAAAAGTGTTTGTTTTAGTTTTTGTGGTAAAAAAAAAGTAAAATGACTAAAAATAATAGAATAAATTTTCATGTTTAGTTGTTATTTTAAAGGGGAATGATAGATTTGTAATTTAATGATCAAAAAGCCAAAAATCATTTAAAAAAACCAGGATTTTGTGGCTTTTTCTAACGGCTAATTTTTTCCTCTTAAAATACTTACACCTCATAAAGATTGAACATTGGTCTCTACACAAAAGATAATTCCTCTTGACCACTAGGCTATAACCTAAGTGACAGGATTTTGTGGCTTTTAAATAACATTTTTTTGTACTTTTAATCAAAAAGTCAAAATAAAAAATACTCTTGGCATAGACACACTTTTTTTTTGAACGGCCAACAAAAGATATATTATATTACTCAAAAGGTTAACAATAGTTAACCCAAAAATACATCCACCAAAATTTTACACCTTCATACAAATTAAATCAAACCTACACCAATCCTCCCATGTAAGTGACAACGCCTTTGCCCGATGTTTCAACCATAAAAAACTTAATACTTTAATCTCTTCCACGACATTCTTCACAGCCGCCCTTTTATTATTGAAAACCGCATCATTACGCATACGCCATATGCACCATATCGCCGTCTGGACGACGGTATACACGACCTTTTGCCACCTTCTAGAGCCACGGCAATGTTTGTGGAATTCAAGCACATCCCTCGCACAAAAGAAAAATGGAGTAGCAATTCTGCACCACCTGAATAATTCTTCCCATATTTGTTGTATATACCTACATGCCGCAAACAAATGGTCACCAGACTCCACAACTTCTTCCCACAATACACATTCCGAGCTTTGAATTTGGAAGTTCCTTCTCAATAGCGCCTCCTTAGTCGGTAGTCGGTTAATAAACAGTCTCCATGTCAAAAAAATTAACCTTAATCGGGCACCATTTATTCCAGCAATGCAGCATTCTCGAGTCTTCGTTCAAGTTGGGCCGTAACAATTGTTTAAGCCCACGAACCGAAAACAAACCAGAATCTTCCATAGCCCAACTCCAAGTGTCATTTTCTCCTGAGATGCTAATGTTTTCTAACATTCTTGATAGCTCAGCCATCTCCTTTGCTTCCTGTTGTAAATATGGAACCCGGACCCAACTAAAGGCCACGAATCTCACGTCATTTTGTACCTTAATTCGATCCGCCACGAGAGCTCCTTTGTTACTTTCAAGCTGGAATAAAGACGGGAACACAACACACAAAGGAACATCCAAGATCCAACAATCCATCTAAAACATTGTTCCCAACCCATTCCCCACGACTGCCCGAAAACATGACCCCAAATCAACTCCTAAGTCCGAAAATTCCTTAGCAATTCCAGCAATCTGTTTCCACGGGTCGTGCATAGACATCTTGACCGGTACCGGAGACCACGACCTATTGTGATGATGAATACTCCAAACTACCTTTTTCCAAATACTGTTGTTATCCACCTTGAAACGCCACCACCATTTCGCCAATAATGCATAATTCACTTCTTTCAGGGATCCAAGACCCCCCCCCCCCTAATTCTTTAGGCGCCATAATATCATTCCAAGCTACCCACGATGCCCGTTGATGCTCCGGTGTGTTCCCCCATAGAAAATCTCTTCTCAACCGCTCCAATTTTTTAATAACCTGAACCGAGCTCTAAAATAATGAGAAATAATAGGTTGGCAATGCATTTAGAACCGATTTCACAAGCGTTAGCCGACCTGCATACGAAAGTGTGGTTGCCTTCCAGACCGACAGTCTGCTTTTGAATGTATCAACAACCGGCCTCCAATTCCTAACCAACTTCATATTTGCTCCAACTTGTAGGCCCAAATATTTAAAAGGGAAGGTCCCCATTCTACATCTAAGAATATTCGCCATATACATAACCTCCTCTGCATCGACCCCGACCCCGAAAAGACTACTTTTACCCAAATTAACCTTTAAACCTGAGGCCAAATAAAAGCACCTCATAATCCTGTTAATATTCCATACATTTGCCTCTGACCATTCACCCAGAAATACCGCATCATCCGCATATAAGAAATGTGATAATATTGGGCCCTGAGAAGTACACTGAATGCCATTTATGAAACCCGAAGAAACCGCTTTTTTTACAACCCCAGACAGTGCCTCCATTGCCATTACAAACAAAAACGGGGATAGGGGGTCCCCTTGTCTAAGTCCCCTATGGCACATAAACTCTTGAGTCGGGGAACCATTTACTAAAACCGATGCTTTAGCAGTAGTAACCGTCGCCATAACCTAGTCCACCCATTTAAGCGAGAAACCCATCAGATACATAATTGATCTCAGAAAATCCCAATTTAGGGTGTCATAAGCTTTCTCGATGTCTACTTTAAAAATCATACCCTTCCTTTTCGACTTTTTCAACCAGGACACTACCTCGTTTAGGATGATAGGACCATCTAAAATACTCCGGCTTGACAAAAAAGTCGTCTGTTCTTCAGAGATAAGCTTGTGGACCACAGACTTTAATCTCATGACCAACACTTTCGAAATAACCTTATTGATACAACCAATAAGGCTAATAGGTCTAAAATCCACCAAGCCACTAGGATCATTGCACTTAGGGATCAAGGCTAAGAATGAAGAGGTGCACCCGCTATTAATTGATGCATTTAGGTAGAATTCATTGAAGAGATTAACAAAATCCTGTTGGAAACTATCCCAGCACCTTTTAATGAATGCGAAGTTGACCCCGTCAGGTCCCAGCGCCCTATCCCCATGACAATCCCAAACCGCGCTTTTTATTTCCTCTACCGAGAACGGTACTACCAAACTTCCCACTTCCAAATCCGAAAGTTGTACCAAATTTGGACAGACTAACTATGGTCTATCCATCAGTGGTTCAGAAAAGCGCTCACCAAAAAAGGCTGCCACATAATCTTTAATGATAAACGGGTTATCAACCCATTCCCCTTGTATACGAAGCCCACTGATCCTATTATTGGAGGTATTAGCATCTATAATCCCATGAAAGTATGACGAGTTCTCATCTCCTTCGACCGCCCACCTAACTCTGGACTTCTGTTTTAAGTCCATATTTTTTAACCTGTCTGCCTCTACAACATAGCTTTTGCATATAGCTCTAGTTTCAATTTCCTCCTCCGTTAAATCTCTCATCTCTGCCACTAAATCCAAAGCTTCCAACTTATTCACCTTGTCTACATATTGGCCCCTATGTTGCTCCTTTAAATTTAACACCCAATCCTTTGCCTTTTTCTTGAGCCACTTCAATTTAACACCCAGACCTAAGTCGGCAGGGCCTGTAAACCGAAACAAAGCACACTGCTGATGCACAAACTCCACAAAACCTAGTAACTCCAACCAAGATTTTAATATTCTCGTTGGAATTGGGCCAAAGTCAAATGGAATAGTAGAAAGAACAACTGGACAAGGATCCGATGCAACGTTATTCAATGCAACTACAGAAGCGTCTGGCCACATATCCCTAAACTCCATGGAAACCAAAAAACGATCCAATATACTCATCTTCTGACCATTATCCAACCTATAAGTGAACTGTCTGCCCCCCATATTTTACTCAAATAGTACCGCTGACTCGATAAACTGATTGAAAGAGTCCGCATTTGGAGCTACAAACTCGGAATTCCTTCTCTCAGCAGGTGTTCTAACATCGTTAAAATCTCCCATACACAACCACATCCCTTGCAACAAATTTTTCCAACCCCACAACTCCTCCCACAGACCCCTTCGTGCAACCGGATCATTTTGTGCATGAACGTTTGCTATGTTAAGCAACTCACCCGATGCATTTATTACACCAGTAACAATTAAAAAATGACGATGTTTAATTACACTAACCTTGTCAAAATATGCTGGATTCCATCGAGATACGAGCCCCCCTGAAGTACCTACTGCATCAACAGCCTCTGATTCGAACTTAGACCTGCCCCAGAAATTACATAGTGAAAATCTGACCCCAGGTCCGATTTTTGTTTCTTGAAGTGCCATAAATGAATGCCGTGTGTTGTTTTGAGACCCCGAACCCATTCCGATTTCCTGGAATCCCTTCCACCCCTCAAATTTAACGTCAAATAATTCATTGGACCGGATTCTGAAAGCCTTCACCCTTAATCAACTCACTGACCTGATTGATGAAACCATCGAGTTGAAAACCCACTTTATTTCCGACTTCCATGGTAGCTCACACCTCATCCAAAACCAAATCGCCTTTTCCTTTCTCTGCCTGATTATCACCAGCTTCCATCCCACTCTCCACAGGTTCCGGCTCGCAGCTTGTCCCCAGATGTGTCGCTCTAATCTCGAAATCCTGACCCTTGTTAGATTCGCCGGTACCTTCCGAATGCCTATACACCTCCTCTGTGTCTCCGCCTGGTACAGGTTCATTGTTTTGTTCGCCAGTAAATAAAGAAGGACTGGGATCCACCGATATAACTTTGGACTTCTTAATTAATTCACAGAGTGGATTACAATTAGAGCCAGGCCCAACCTCATGTCCCTCAGGCCCACCAAACTCCTCACAACTTGGGCTTCTACACCTCTTGGGCCGTTTTCTAGTCCGATGCACAGAGTCAACCTTAGTGGACCCCACCAAGAAACTTCCTAAACTTTTATTCAGATCAAAAGTCGGCTGAACTTTTTCACACACATTTTTCAATGGAGTTGGGGAATGTGACATATTGGCTATACCTTTTGTCTTTAATGGCTGATTAATTTCCCCATGCAACTCCTCACAATCCACTGGTTCCCCATGCAACCCATCACCTTCCACATCCGACTCCCCACCTTCCTCTCCGTCCGTCTCCATCTCCGGTGCCAGAATATTAACATCACCACCTACATCAGAATTCCTAATTTCCCCTTCCTCTACATCATCGTCTTCGCCTACTACCGATTCAGCAAACTCCACCGGTGATTCCTTTTCAACGGATGAAAGTTCTTCAATAACACAGTCCAAAGTTTTATTTTCCACTTCAACTACCCAAACTTTAAACTGGAGATTACCCCAAACCACTTCTACCTCCTCATCAATTCGCTTAGCCGTTGACGTCAAAACCCATGAGAACCCAGTTGCATTGTCTACCTGTTTCCATGAAAACTCTGAGCATGAAATAAGGGTACCGAAAAGTTCCCCAATACGATCGAAGAACTTCGGATCTCGTAATTGTAATGGCATTCCTACCACTTTTAGACATGCCACTCTTTCAAAATCAACATGTTGTCCTTCCCAAAGAACAGCCGATGAGAGAACTTCTTCCCATACTTCCCTTTTCCTAATAACAAACTCCACTGCCGACTTCTTATCTTTGAATACTAACAGAACTTTAAGACCTCCAATATAGCCTACTGAACATTCAGAAAATCCACCAACTTTTAGCATGCTTTTGATACTACCGAACTCCTTCACATTCCTGACATCTCCAATGACAGACCTCATGACACAGTGTTCGGGATAAAGACCAGCTCTGTCTTCCACTATTATCGTTTTTTTGGAGCATGACACCTCAGCCTTAGCCCCCGCAACAACCTCCGAGGATAACCCCTTGTTCAGAACCGGCTTCGGAATGTAAACTCCGGCCGGTTGTACATTATTCTCCTTATACCGATACTCAGAGGGCCTATAGCCATTTGGTTGGGCATTTTGCTTTTGATTTTTTCCGAACCGAGCAATAGACACAGATAGTTTCGCGTCATAGATCTTAACAGTGTTCATCCCTTTCAAAACTTTGACCATATCAGTAACTCCTTCGATCCGAACAAATCCAAAATAGTTACCCCGCACGTCCCGTTTCTTTGCCACATATGCATCCTTGACTACACCGTGAGGCATGAATGTCGTCCACAACAATGATTGTGTGACTCCATCTGGCAAGTTAGTGACGAAGAAAGTTGTGACCGACCTACCATTACTAAAACCTCTGTACATGTTGTACGGAGCATCGCCTTTCCACCTTCCTGCCATTCTATAGCCCAGACACAACTACTACGAAGTGTTAACAGGATTCGGATCAGTCTAGCTAATCTATACTCAGATAGACGCTACCGATATTAGACCCGCTAAGCCAACAAGGAGAAGGTCCAACCAGAAGGCACCACCGAAACGACAGAAACTAATGATATACACACCGATCCCGGGGGCGAATGGAATAAGCAGCACGAAAAGTTAGGATGAAAGGTCAGCCGGATTCTGGCGACCTCGCACACTAACCCTAGCGACTGCCTTCGTCGAGCATGCCGGCGATAGGTTAGAAGAGAAAAAAAAATAGACACACTTTTTTACTTATTGACTTTGGGCACTTGGTGATTTTGTCGATTTCGAGGCACTACCGTCGGTTTCACCTCTCTCAATTTGATTCGTAATTATGTAGTTGATGCCTTGAATCTTGATGACTATAACTGGTGATCGGTATTAGATCGAGATTTTTTTTATGCTCGTGAATATCTAAATCATTTTTTTTTTTGAAAGAAAAACTTCTATAAAACACACTCGTGCCCGAAAACCGGACCGAGAAACCAAACAACCAAAATCCTTTACATAATTACAAATCTACACCAATCAACCCACGCTAGAGAATTACAACTGGATCTATATTTATACCACAAGAAGCCCATCGATCTAACCTCGCTAAAAATGTTCTCCACCTTAACTTCGACATCAGAGAAAGACGCCCTGTTCCGAGCCAACCAAAGGCACCAGCAGGCTGTGAACATGATGCCTTGAATAACTTCCTTCTCCCAAACTCTAAGACCGCACGAATTATGAATTTGTAGCAAGTATTTTACCGAAAAAGCGAAGATGGGAGGTAACCTGCACCAGCGAGAGATCTTCTGCCAAAGGATGATAACCGTCATACAGGAGGTAAACAGATGGTCTGCAGACTCGTCCTCAGATCTGCACAGCGGGCAAATCGCTTCACCGGAACCAATGCCTCTCCTTCTTAACGCATCCAGAGTCGGAATATGGCCCATCGCCGCTCTCCAGAAAAATACGTTGCACTTAATAGGGACCCATTTGCACCAATCAAGGGTGAAACCACCAGCAGCGGATCGAGCATCCTCCAGAACCCTCTTTGCCGAACCGACCGAAAAGCACCCCGAGCTATCCCCCTTCCACGTCCATCTATCTTTCCTGTCGATCAACGAAACCTAATTCAGAATGTTGTTAAGAGCTGACAGTTCCGTTAATTCAACATCATCGGCCGGATCGAACCTCCACAGCCAATTTCCATCAATCCTCTCCTGAACCAGACAGGACTTCACCACTTCAAGCGAGAACAGATGCGGAAACAACTCTTTAAAAGGGATATCAGAAGACCAAGAATCCAGCCAGAATAAAATCCGATCACCTCTGCCTACCGATCCTCTAAAAAGATCACGGAGCTTCGAACCCCCTTGAACCGGTTTGTTAAAAACAGAAACTATATTATGCCAAACCCCACTGATAGATTTTTTATCCGGGAGAAACGACCAACCCGATTCACAAGCATGGATAGAGTTGATCACCTTGACCCATAAATTTTCCATCTCGCATTTGAACCTCCAACCCCATTTGCATAAAAGAGCAATGTTGATATTATGGAGTTTACTAAGCCCCAACCCACTGCTTTTAATAGGCGAAGCCACGACATCCCAAGAGACCCAATGAGTCTTGTTTACCTTATTGGAACCTCCCCATAAAAACTTCCTAATTATACCTTCCAAGTCTTTAATAACTTTAACCGGGGCTTTGTACAACGAAAAATAGTAACACGGGAGGCTTTGAAGGACGGAACGAATGAGCGTAATTCTCCCACCCATCGACAGAAACACGGATTTCCAAAGAGCTAATCTTGATTTGAAGATATCATACACAGGCTTCCAATTGTTAATACGATTCATGTTCGCCCCTACCTTCAACCCAAGATACTTGAATGGAAGGGTATCTTGTTTACACCCCACCATGTTAGCCAACCCATCCACCTCCACACTATTGGTCCCTATCCCATAAAGGTTAGACTTACTAAGATTAATCCGAAGCCTCGAGCAAACACGGAAGCACCTTAAGATTCTGACAACATTAAGTGCGTTGACCTCACCCCATTCCCCAATAATCAGAGCGCCATCCGCAAAAAACAGATGAGATAGAGACGGGCCATCATTTGGAAGCGAAATTCCCGAGAAAACTCCAACCTCCACCGCTTTGTTAAAAATACACGAGAGGGCTTCCATAACAACCACAAACAGTTAAACTGGAAAGTCGAAAGTCGGTGAGCCATTGTCCAAGACAGACGCCCTAGCCAAAGAGAGAATACCCCAGAGCCAATTATACCACCTCACACCAAAGCCCATTTGGCGAAAAGTCTCCACAACGAAGCCCCAGTTGATATTGTCGTAGGCCTTTTCGAAGTCGATCTTGAAGAGAAACGCCTTCCTCTTAACTTTTTTTAGCCATGAATAAACCTCGTTAATAATAAGAGGACCGTCTAGAATGAACCTGCCACCAAGGAAAGCAGACTGGGACTCCAAGATAACAAAACCAAGAACCTTTTTAAGTCTATTAGCGAGGACTTTGGAGATAACTTTATTAATGACTCCAACGAGACTAATCGGCCGATAATCACCAAGACTGGTGGGGTCTCTCTTCTTCGGGATAAGAGCAATGAACGACGAACCACAACCAGGATTGATCTTACCCGAATCGAAGAAAGCTAACATAATATCTATGAAATCCTCCTCAAACAGGCTCCAAAAATGTTTGAAGAAACGGAAATTGAACCCATCTGGACCGGGAGCCCGGTCGTCCCTACACTCGAACACCGCAGCTTTAATTTCTTCCAAACTGAACCGAGATTCGACCCAGGATGCGTCAATATCAGGAATCTTCTTTAAGTTAGGGCAATTCAGCTTAGGGCGGATAACATCCTCCTCCTGAAACTTCGACATGAAAAAATTAAAAACCTCCTTTTTCACAAGAGTAGGCTTGGAAACCCACTCCTCTCCTACATACAGACCATGGATGACGTTGCTAGCTTTTCTACAATTGATCATCGTGTGGAAGAACTTCGAGTTCTCATCCCCTTCTTTGGCCCATCTAACACGGGATCTCTGTTTAAGATCCATAACTTTAGCTAACTCAGCCTCGGCCAAAATCTTTTTATTTTCAGCTAAAGCCCAATCCTCTACTTCCGGCAAATCTGTAACACCTCGAAAATTCACGTCCTATAATGTGTTGACACGTGTCATATGATTGAACGTGTGAAAGAATGTTCTGAAAGGACTAAAGTTGATAAGCATGAAAAGTGTATGAAAATACGAGTTCTAAATGTCAACTGTGAATAAATATATTGTACATTAACCCTACATAATGTTTATAGCATCAAACGAATAAATCATGCATCATGCGAAGCTAAAAGTGAGACATTACAAACTACAGGGGTAAAATGTGTCAACATGTTTAAGTTATACCTTTAAGTGACCTTTTGACAAACCCAAAGCTTTGTAACTGTTAATTATGCTCACTAGAATTCACGATATAAATTTCATAAAGTTTCGTTATCGTATGAGAAAGTTATGATCAAATTCGTATGCGAGGGGTTAAAGCGTTAACGTTGAAAGTTATGACTTTTCGGGTTAACCAAGAATGTCCAGGGACTTGGCAAAGTGGGTACAAGTCTTAAGGCCCTTGTAGATAAATAATAAGGGGTCAAATTGCAAGAAATAAGCTAGTTGACCTTTCGAAGAGCCAAGGGACAAATATGCGGAAACTTGAAAATGAAAAATCTGATCAGAAGGGTTCAGGCGGGCCGCGTAAGGTCCATCAACACCCTTACGCGGGCCGCGTCAGACGTACAGTAACAGAAACATCAGACAGCCTCCTACATTCGTGATTAACCGACCTTTATCAGATATTTTTGCATCTTGGACGACCCCTAGGCACCCCCTAAGCACTAGGGACACTTATTAGTGGGTTATGGTCAGTGCTAGACTTGTGTGTCAACAAATTGTGGTGTTTAAATCACTTTATAAAGACCATAAGTTGCAACATTGTTCCTCACACCTTCATTTGCACTTCTGATCATTCTTGGAGCTCCCAAGCAGGCTCAAGTCTTCACATTTCGTGCATAGGACCTTGGTAAGTTTGCTAAACCTTTCTAAATTAAGTTTAGCTTAGTTATAGCTTAAAAGTCAAACCGTCGTAATTAACGGTTGACTTTAAGATTAATCACTAATGGTCCAGTGATTAGTCGAATCAAAAGTAGTTATATGTTGGTAATTATGTGGGTAATAAACCCTCAAAAGGGTTCCCCCTGATTCCCACTCTAACTAAGTCTAATGTCGGGTCAAACTTACTAATAAAAAGTCAACATAATGTTTAAATTACAATTTATGCATGATTAGCAATGTAGAACACATACAACCTGTTTGATCATTAATATAACTTGGTAATGAATGTAGAAACATGTCTAAACATGTTCAACCCGACAATTTCCTGTTTAGACCCTGTTCGGAACCGAAAGTCGCATAGTTTGACTTATACTTTGACTTTCAGTTCTGACCCGTTATGGTATGTTTTAGAAATTCCTTAGAGATTTATTTGGACCAGGTTGCATGCTAGTATAACCCTCTGTGATTATACACCTCGGATCATTAGTTATCCAATTAATATGCATGATTCCGTTAATTGCTCATATGTTGACCATTATGCCCTTTTCACCCAAAAACGTGATTTTTGGAAATGTAAAAGAGTAGAAACTTTAATTACTGATATATAAACTTGCATACAAAATTTGACATCAGTTTGAGGTGTAGATTAAGAGTTATGCTCGTTAGCGTAAAATGAAAGCTTTATGTTAATTAAACAGCGTAATTAGCGTATAGACTAGTTAAGCCTACTTTTTAATATCAAACTCTTTACCCACTGATGTAATATATTATTTTGGGATTTTTAAAGATTTTTAATTAATTTTAGGCTGAGCATAACTAATAGTCGTAGGCTTAATCCGGTAATTGTCGGTTTTGCCCTTACGGGCCATAAAATGAGTTTTACATATCTAATCAACTCCAAACCTTTTGCTACTGATCACATATGATAAATAAATTATTTTTAGCCTTCTGGAATAATAAAAATATCAGCCTTATGTATCGAACCCGGAAATGGCTTTAATCGCATTTTTAAGCGTTTTTAACGCATAGTATGTGATATAACTATATTAAACATACAAGGGTTGATACCTACTGATATTTGAGGCAAATTATAATATCTTAACAGTAAGCAAAAGTTTTTAAACTCAGACTTCAGTTTTGAGCTTTTCGGCTTATGTGAAATTACCAAAATGCCCCTACGGTGCATAGTTTGGTTACAATTGATAAATTTCACATATATACTTTACCCTACTATTATAACTTAGTAAAAGAAGTATTTTTTCTGATTACATCAGACCTGTAACTCAGATAAATACTTAAACTCTTTTATAACCTTTTAAATGACCAAACTACCCCTACGGGCATAGTTTGTGTTTAAATTCGTTTCGGGCATAATAAAAGACAACTTACTGATGTCACAACATATTTGGAGCATATTAACTTAGGAAACCTGTAAATGGCTCTCATTATTACCCGTTACGCTTATTACGCGTTCGGTTCGGTTTATGTAACTAGTTTACATAAACTAGCCTAAACGGGTCGAACCTTATCGGTTTTATCTCAAAATCCAGAATGTGTATAATATACCCATATTAAACAAGTCTTCATACTTGTTGGGTCCAAATCACATTCTATCCGGTCATCGCTTAATCATGCGTACGAACCGTATCTTTGAAACTAACCGGTCTAAGCTTAAGCTTAATTAAAGACCCGTTAGGATTCTAATAGGTTATTATAAACCTTCGTTCCAGATTAGGAGTACCAGTAAAAGCTACTTGCAAATTGCTTATTGTGAATTATACTTTGCTCAGGTAAATACTTTTAACTTATTTTCCCTATACGGGCTTGGGTTACGGTATATAGAATACCGCTTGATCGGGCATCAAATCTTCCATCGTTGGGTGGTTAATTGAATAATTTGATTGGCACGTTTAAACAGTCTTGTTACTTAAAGCCTTTGGGGGGTTAATGACCATGTCCCGGATATCCTTCGTCGGCGCCGGATGCAACGGTAGATGGGACGAACCCACCTGGTGCCATTTTTTCCCACAGACCCTAACAGGTCTGGCCAGGGCATGGTTCGATTCTCTACCACCAGGGTCACTAACCTCATTCGAGGACTTACAAGAAAAGTTCCTCGCGTACTTTAGCCAGCAACGACGCCATGAACGTGATTCCATGGACGTCATGAACATCTGGCTCAGGGATAACGAATCGCTTGAAGCATTCGTTGTCCATTACAATAAAGAATGCCTAGAGATAGGCGATGTCGCCGACCAGATGGCACGTAACCATTTCATTGTTGACGTTAAAGATGAGCAAATGGTTATGAATATCCCTGGCAAGGATGGTTTGCCTAAGAAGTGGGAGGATGTCATGGTTGCGGTCAAGACATACGCCCAGACTCAGCGGTCCCTAAGACCGCACATGTCAAAGGCACAACCCCAGGCGGAAGGCCAGTCTTCCCGCCAAGAGCCCAAGCGCAGCAATAAGCGCAACCGGGACACATGGAATCGTGGCAGCGATTCCAAACCATATGTCCCACGAAGCAACCAGCCCGACGCAAGGGCTACAATCAACGTCCAGCGTGAAAATCGGGCGTCAAAAAAGGAATCTCGGGACCGCAGCTGGACTGATATTAACCAGTCGCCAAGCGACGTCCTTCTTACGGACGCACAATTCCTGCGACCGGCCCAACCGATGAAGTCCAAAAAGAACCAGGATCTCGCACTCTATTGCGAGTATCACAAGTACAATGGCCACACAACAAACAGCTGCATCAGTCTTCGACTGGAGATTGAGCGAGCCCTAAAAGAGGGAAAACTGCAACATCTGTTGACAGGCGCACAAAAAGCTACCAAGCGCATCACTCCCCACAACGAGGGCACCTCCACGGGTAAGAGGACCATGTACGTGACCTCTACCCACATGATCAATGGAGGAAGAGGAAGGCCGCGCAAGGTGGCAAGAAGACCGGACAATGACTGGAAAGACGAGCAAGTCATCTTTCCAAAAGTTCGAGGCGGCCCGCGCGATAGACGCGCCGTGGTTATCACAGGCCACCTGGCTCACTACTGCACCGAGCGATTGTTCATCGACCCGGGCAGTACATCCGATATTATATACGAGCAATGCTTCAACCAGTTCGATCAAGAAGACAAAGATCGACTGCAACCAGCGGCCTACCCGTTGGCCGGGTTTGCAGGGGAAACCGTATTCCCCCTGGGCCAGATTACTTTTCCTGTGCGCCTCACCAACGGGAGGCACACAAGAACAGAGGAGGTAAACTTCATGGTTTTACCGCACACCTCCAAATACGACGTACTTCTCGGGAGAGAATCCCAGGGCGATTTCAACATGATCACATCCGTCCCTCACTCTGCTATCGGTTTCCCAACTGAGATGGGGGTCGCGATAATATACGCCCGAAGGGAAGTTTTGTCTACGGACGACCTGCGTCCAGCCAAGGTAGCAAGGCCTACCCCCAACACACAACCAGAAAAATGGGTGCTTAACGCAAGACACCCAGAGCAAACGGTCACGTTGGGCCATGCCTTGACACCTACCATCAGAGCGCACCTGAAGCAACTCCTCTTCAGGAACCAAGACATTTTTGCGTGGACACCCGCAGACATGACAGGGGTACCACGCGACATAGCGCAACACTTCTTGAATACCATGCCTGGTATCAAGCCAGTAATCCAAGGCCAACGCCACCTTGGATCCGCAAAAAACGCGGCGATGGAAGAGCAGGTGCAGGAGCTGCTCTCCGCAGGCATCCTGCGGGAAGTCAAATACCAGACTTGGTTATCCAACCCAGTCATGGTAGAAAAACCAAGCGGGGGCTGGCGCATGTGTGTCGATTACAAAGACCTCAACAAGGCCTGCCCAAAGGATTGTTACGCACTTCCGGAGATCGACGAAAAAGTCGATAACCTTGCACCATTTAGATGGAAGTGCTTCCTCGATTGTTACAAAGGCTACCACCAGGTACAGATGGCAATCGAAGATGAAGAAAAAACGGCATTCCGCACTCCTACCGGGAACTACTGCTACACCAAAATGCCGTTCGGGTTGCGCAACACGGGCGCAACCTATCAAAAGTTGATGAACGACACTTTTCACGGACAAATCAGCAAAAGTGTCGAAATCTATATGGACGACCTGGTCGTCATGAGCATGGAGGAAGACACCATGCTCAACGATATCGAAAGAACATTCCAAACTCTGCGAAGCGTCAACATGAAGCTTAATCCAGGGAAATGCTCGTTTGGAATGGAAGAAGGCGAATTCCCCGGATTCATCGTAACCAAAGATGGATTCAAGGTAAACCCAGAAAAAGTTCAGGCGATTGAACGCATGCCATCACCCTCTACGATGAAAGAAATGCAACGACTAGCCGGCAGGCTAGCCGCATTAAACAGATTCATAGCCAACCACGCAGCTAAGTCATACCCTTTCATCAAGACCCTGCGGAGCTGCCTAAAAAAGGAACAATTCCAATGGACCAGAGAGGCCGAAAAAGCTTTCCGGGAGATGAAAGAGTGTTTGATCCAGCTCCCAACTTTAACCGTACCACGAAAAGATGAGCCACTTATTCTATACCTGTCTGCCGCGGACAACGCGGTAGGCGCGGTACTCATAGTGGAGCGGGAAGGAGTCCAAACACCCATCTACTACATCAGCAAAATGCTCAACGACCCAGAGACAAGGTACTCCATCATCGAAAAATTGGTACTGGCACTAGTGCACGCATCAAGACGTTTACGACGTTACTTCGCAAACCACGTCATCACAGTGTTAACTAACTACAGGATAGGCCCGATCCTATCCAAACCCGACATCTCTGGGAGGTTAGCAAAATGGGCAATTGAGCTGGGCGCACTTTCACTAAACTATAAGCCGCGCCCCGCAATCAAAGGCCAGGTCTTGGCTGATTTCGTTGCTGAAGTACCAGCAAACCGCATTCAAGAATGCGAAGAAGAACAAAACCCTGCATCACCACCATCCTCCGCAGAAACCTGGGCACTATATACAGATGGTGCATCCAATGAAGATGGTGCGGGTGCAGGTCTGCGACTTGTCAGCCCCGATGGCCAAGAGCTAACCTACGCAATCTGCCTCGATTTCAAAAGCACGAATAACGAGGCGGAGTATGAGGCTCTACTGGCAGGGCTGCGTTTGGCAGTCAAACTAGACGTCAAACATTTGGAAGCACATGTCGACTCACTACTGGTTGCAGGGCAGATACGCGGTGACTATGCCGCAAAAGGGGATATCATGATCCTCTACCTCGAACAAGCTTTGCAACTGAAATCAAGGTTCACCTCCTTCAATATTCGCCATATCAACAGGAGTGATAACAAACCTGCGGATGCACTATCAAAACTTGCATCCACCAGCTTCCAACACCTGGCAAAAGAGGTACACATCGAGATTCTGCAAAATCCTTCAGTACCCCTGCGCCAAGTAAATGTCATCCAGTACGGTACAACATCCTGGATGACACCGATAATTGCATACTTACAATCAGGTGTTACTCCCGAAAGCAAGGCAGAAGCACGCAAGCTACAATACAAAGCGTGTCATTACCAAATGGGAGACGGTATCTTATACCTTAAATCATACCTGGGGCCACTCCTACGATGCGTCAACCCCCAAGATGCCATATACCTTATCAAAGAAATTCACGAGGGAATATGTGGCATACACGCAGGCCCGCGCATGGTCGTGCCAAAATCTTGAACACCGGGTACTATTGGCCCGGCATGCACCTGGACGCAGTCAAAGTCTTACGCAAGTGTTTCAATTGTCAGCGACATGCTCCCAAGACCTTGCGTCCCAAGAACAACCTGATCCCCGTCACCACCGCATGGCCATTCCAAAAATGGGCAATCGATGTGGTGGGACCATTTCCAGATGCACCCGGTGCAGTGAAATTTATCATAGTGGCGGGTGATTACTTTACAAAATGGGTAGAGGCAAAGCCACTTGCACCAACCACCGCTATGATAACAAGGAAGTTCGTGTGGGAACATATCATCTGCCGTTTCGATCTACAAATGTGCATCGTCACCGATAACGGTACCAACTTCGCCGTCGATGACTTTCAAAAATGGCTAAAAGAGCTAAACATTGAACACATATTCTCCTCAGTGGCGCATCCGCAAGGGAACGGCCAAGTCGAGAGTATCAATAAAAGCTTAGTGGAAGGCATCAAAGCATGGTTGGGAACAGCTAGACGCGGCTGGGTTGATGAACTCCCAAGTATTTTATGGGCTCACAGGACAAGCCCAAAAACAAGCAACGGTGATACACCTTTCAGCCTGGTCTATGGCACTGAAGCGATGATCCCCGCGGAAGTAGGCCTCCCCTCACCTAGAATGTTGGCTATCAACAAGATAGACAACAATGAAGAACGCAGGGTTGACTTGGACCTCTTGGAATAAAGGCGCGAAAACGCTGCCATCAACGAGGCCAAATACAAAACCAAACTTGAAAAGTACTACAATGCACGCGTTCGCATTTGTGCTTTCAACCCGGGAGACTACGTCCTTCGTGACAATGAAGCATCAAACACGGAACGCCCAGGGAAACTTACCCCCAAGTGGGAAGGACCCTACCTCATCCAAGAGGCCCTGGGCAAAGGCGCGTATAAACTTCAAACATTAGAAGGCGAAACTATCGCACGCACATGGAATGCACAACAGCTTCGACGCTGTTATAGGTAAGCCATGTTTTTTACGTTCACCATGTAACCTATCAGGCCACGGGCCATTTGCAAATAAATAAATAGACGATTCAATGCAATATTGTTTATTTATTTCTATTACAAATGCGTGTTCCACTCTGAGGTATACATAAAAATAGATTAGCAAAATCTTCATTCATGATACCCACACAGAGTGATAACCACACGCAACTATTGTAATAGGCCCGCAATGGCAACACTATTTATCCGGTCAGTCACAGTTCTCCATACTTGCATATCACCTAGATATGCAAAAGGCAATTACAGATTTAGGGTTGCTCACAGTAACATTAAACTCATACAAATTTAAACATGCAAGTAGTAAAAACACTTGTACAAATTGAACAGAACAAACCTTTATATTCAAAAAAATTCCTACACCTGCGCGGTACACAGGGAATTTACATAAAGTTTTTTAACATCTACATGAGGAAACAAAAAAGGCACACAGGCCAGCCTAGTCTTTCTTTGTCCCGCTGGAACCCGCACCATCGGTGCCCTCAACAGCAGGTTTCTCCTCATCTTCTTCATCAGCGTATAACACTCGCAAGCGGTCCACATAGTCCTCCGTTCTAGACACTTTTCAAGATCCTCAAGACCGGAAAGGGTTGTGTCGTTAAATGCCGCAACCGCAGCATCAAGAAGCGCTTCAGTATCCACACCGTGGAACCCGGATCGCTCATCAGTATATCCGCCCTGGGCTACAACATTCATATGGCTAATACAGCGATTATAGCCAGCTTTAAAACCAGCATCCCGGGCACGCTCCTTAATCTCATTAACACCTGATACATTCTCAGGTGCGTCAAGGATGGCAGTAACAATCTGCGAAACAAGAATACAAAGGTTATGAAAGGCAAACCTATAACAAAAATAACAAAGGCAACGGATACTTACAAGCCCGATCCCGCGCATACGCATCCATTCCCGGTCAGCCTTGAGCAGCTCAAGTGACGAAGCAAGGGTATCTCTAGCCTCCTCAGCCTCTCTAGCCCGCGCTTCAACCTCATCAATACGGGCAGAGACCTCCTCGATAGTAGCCCCCTGGTCCGCACTTCAGCCTGTTAACAAAACAAAAACAAGTATACAAAAATAAACATACTTGTGAGATATACAAAGTCAAAAGGCAAAAAAAGATTTGTACCTGAAAGCCCAAGATAGTTTTCGATAAGTTGGTACGATCAACATTTGCCCCTTCAAGAGCCTTTGCAGCACGGGCCCCCGCCTCCTTGGTCTCTTCAAGAGCCTTTGCGGTGCGGGCCCCAACCTCCTTGGCCTCTTCAAGAGCCTTTGCAAGGCGAGCTTCCGCATCTTTGGCCTCTTGGGCAGCCGCAACAGCTGCTCTTTTCTCTTTAACCAGCGCAACATTTGCTGCCTTAGCATTGACAAGCTCTTGGCGAACACGAAAGAGAGTTTCATTCTGTTTGGCCCAAGAGTCTTTCCAAGCCTTGCGCTCATTAGAAAGTGTCTCGCGCTCATTAGAAAGAGATTCTTTCCAACTCTTGCGCTCAGTGGAAAGCAGTTTTGCAAGGGTACGAACCTGTTTAAGCTCAGCAGTTGCAGCCCACTCTTCAGTCTGCTTACGCTTTTCAAACGCAGCCCTATCCCTTTCAAGCTGCTTGGCACCCTCACGTGCAGCTTTCACCAACTCCTCAGCCTCGGCACGCAAGCGCACATTCTCCTCCTCCCTGCGCCCCAACACCTTATACTTTTCCATAATGGCATTGGCCATTACGGAACTCCCAACAAGCATGGAGGAGAGTTGGTTAATCTGGGCCTTACCCGACAAAGAACGGGCCCGGTTGACTTCAAAAGGGGTGCCCAAACCACCCAAAATCTCCCTACTCGCGGAGGGGTCAGCAGTAATATCATCCCCTTGCAGTACGGTCCAGGGGGGGTGATAAGCCATGGCCCGATCCTCTGTATAGGTGCGGTAATAATACTCCAATTCAGATTCTTCAGGCTGAATGGGAGTCTCTACGAAACTCGCACCCCCAGAAACGGAACCAGAAGCCTTCCCAGCAGCAGGAGACTTTGGCTTTTCAGTATAAGCAAATTTCAGGTTCAAATCATCAGCATCCTCCGGGGTAATGACATTGTTATGAGAATCCACCGTGTTATGGATTTGGGCCGCATGCCCCTTCCCAATATCCTCCTCCCGCACCGAGGACTCAGGTATAGCAGCCTTATGAACCCCCACATCCGCAGCAGTGTCATGCGGGGGAGGAGGAGGAGGAGCATCAAAGATGGAGAACCCTTCATCTTGGGGTTCTGCAATCAAAGCAAAAACACGTTAAACTACAAATACAAATACAAAATATTTGACCAAGTTATGCATCACGTACCAGGAACAACCGCAGGTTTCCTTTGTCCCACAAAAGCCCTACGTCTGGTCTGAATCTTCGGCTTCTTTTCCGCACCAGCATCAACAGCTTTCCCCGCTTTCCTCTTCTTCTCATCAGCAGCCTTAGAACCCGCAGTGGTTCCACCTGTGGCCGCACCAGCACCTGGAACACCCAAGCCCTCAAGGGTGTCAGATACTACCACGTAATCGGTATATCTGCGGAAATGAGATCGAGAGATACCTGTTGCATGCGGAAACAAAGGCGGAACAACAGGAGCTTCAGTTTTCTTCTTGCCGCGACCCCGCACAGGTTTATCTACTTGCTTCTTCTCTGCATGCTTTTTGGGAGCACCCTTCGACTAAAACTTACCAAGGGCCCCCCAAGAGTACCTGCATGTAGAATATCAGCAACACAAAAATTATAAGGCAAGAAAAGCAGGCTATGAATTATACCTTTGCCCTGTGGCAGGGGTGCATTCATTGCCTCGCGTGTAGGAACGCGGAAGTTATGGAGAATGGTCAAATTAAAACCTGCACCTTCAGCAGTCTTGACAATATCAACCTTGCCAGTAAAGGTTGGATCAAATATCTTCCACAGCTCAACAACAACTTCTGATAATACACGTTCAAATTAATAGCAAACAACGGAATAAGGAAACCGCACAAGAGTAAGAACACTTACCACTAGTTTTCTCCCGCACAACGGGCCTTGCATGCTTATCGGCCCTAGTCAATAACATCCGTAGCATCCACAATTCAGTGTTCTTCAACAGCCTATGCTCAATAGTCCTCAACCGTGGGAACCACTTCGCATTCTCCGCATTAGGAATGGCAATATCCTCTGCAGGGATAGGCTCAATAACATTCCGCAATGTCATGTTGAGAACAACCGCGGCAGCTTTAACATAGAAGAACTTGCTCTTCCACTTTGTAATACCCTTGGGAGGGATCATCAACTTGGTACTTCCGTACCGTTCTCGGAAAGAGAAGAACCCAGTGTTCACCGTCAACTGATAAAACCCCCGGAAATTATCAATGGTAACCGGCAAACCAAGGGCACAAAAACTCGATTCAAAGTGTCTAATACGAATAAACCCAAAAGGACTCATCTGGGAGATATGGACCTTGTAATGCTCCAACAAATCAGCAATAAAAACGGTCAATGGTAAACGAAGGTTACCATCAACGAAAGAATCGGCCCACATGGTCACGTGACCGGCTGGAGCACAAGCACCGGTATCACCGTCTTGGGGATAAACAGCCCCAAACTCAGAGGGCATCTGTGTGCTAATCATCAGTTGGTCGAACGATGCTTTCGACCACTTCAAGGGTGGTAACCCACCACCAGGGGCACTACCACCATCATCTTCGTCTTCACCGCCCACCGGAGAAGAAACTTCAGGGTTTTCACCCTCCACATTGTGTGGGTTAGATGGTTCAGCCATCAGAAATATGAAGAAGAGAAGTATCGAGTTACACAAACTCAGAAAACTCAGAAAGTTTCCGGAAAGAAAAGACAGATTCACCGGAGAAGACAAAGAGAGCACACCCTTTTCACTGGAGAAATTTTTTGAATTTTGAACAAAGTGAGGGGAACCCAAACGGTTTCCCCTTATATACTCATCGCAATTAATGCGATGGAGTAACCGACTTACAAAGTTCGAAAAGGACCACTTACGTTTCGCCACGTGTTCAGCGACTTTTCCGCTGACGGTTATCACGCGCGCGTGGCCGCCCACGCGCCTGACAGAAATGACCTTTACACTACTTGCTACAGTGCAGTTATGACCTCGGTCAATGCAAATGTCCTTTCAGAACATCACATGTCAGAATCCTACCAACTTTCAACAACCCACACGTGCCATCAGCCACGTAGACAACACAAAAGCGACAAACATTATCCAAACTTAAGCGGCATGCGGTTTCTCTGGTTTACCGCACCATAACCCATACCGCATGCCGTTTTTTACATACCCCTCAAAAAAGGCAAAAATATATATATTTAAATTATATAAGGGGGTATAAGCAATAACCGCACATACCCACGCGCACACGTGGAATATGCGGAGAGGACATACACCAACCCGCACAGGTGCGTCAGATACTCAGAACCAGCATGGTTCTTTGGACTGCGAAAACCGCCTCTCAGGATGCGGTAAACCGCACTCCATGTAAGCCTCTTCAAACTTCAAAACCCTCATTTCCGGTTCACAACCACGGAGGGAACGCAAACAGCTTCCCCTTAAGGAAAGGGACAAGTGTGCTGAGCAACCGCACATCAGCAACCCTGTCTCCTGAACCTTCAAGAGCTACGTCCAGGCTACAAGACTTCTAGAAGCGAGTTCTTTCCTGAAACCGCAACCACTCGTGAGTAGTTACTACAAACCGCAACTGTGCGAACGGTAGCTACGGAAGAGCCACAACTAAAGCACCACGCGGAGGAGCAAAGCTACTTCAAGGAAAACTGCTTTTCAATTAAGGAAAGTGGATACAAAACGAATGCGGAAGAGTTTCAACCAACTTCCCAAGTATCCAAGGTGATCTCCTCCGGCAACACCACTTAAAGAAAAGCTACTTTCCACCAAAGCGTGAAGGAAAGTAGCTCCAGAACAGTGGTAACAAGTCTGCTTATGACTAGTTACCCACCTATGGACCGCATAGAATAAACAACGGTGGGCACAACCCTGCCTACGACCATGTTTATCTGCCCATAGTTCAGATTCACATTGTTCGACCAAACACGGCCAACAATGGCGCAACTACCCCACGTTCCTCAAACAAACATGGCCAACAAGGTACGGCAACGAGGTAATCGCAAAGGACGTGCGGTTACTAGAGAGCTAAGCCTGAGAGGACGTGTGGTTACTTGAGAGATAAACCGCAGAGGGCGTGCGGTTACTAGCAAGCTTTACTGGAGAACATGAATACCCCACAAAACAGGGATCATCATTGCATGTCCAGTTGCTGAACATAGAGCTTGAGCAAAGTACTTACCACTTTGCACTAGCTGACGCAGAGGTTACAACTAGAATGACGAAGACGTACATCTTCAGTCATGATCTCAAAGGTTGGTTCGAACCCTGCTAACACCTTCAGTCACCGTCTCAAAGGTTGGTTCGAAACACCAACAGGTGGCTGATGACATCAAGAAAAGGTAGACTAAGAGTCAAGTCCTTGGCTGACTCTTCTCGAAGGAAGGAACAATCCACTCGAAAGGCCTACTACTTACTGAACGGAGCCATCTGCATGGCCCGTATTTAACCTTCTAGACAACATAGTCCAGTATCCCTCCCACATGCAACTTGCATACGGAAGGAACACTAGACTGGGGGGACTTGAAGGGGTATGGTCCCAGATCTCACGTCAGCATGACCGCGAATGACCATTACCCTCATCAAAAACCTCCAACAGCAATAAACTCACCCGTGTCCGCGTGGGCACACGCGAACACAGCGGTCCAATCTGTCCAGTGATGAGAAGACTTACCTTAAGGACGGAAACCAATGTTACGCATAGCGATGCGGCCCCGCACCGCATCCTATAAACATTTTCGTCACGACAAGGGATCTGGACAACAGTAACAGTCACTCAGCAGGCAATGCGGCATAACACCGCATCCCGCGTAAATCATGGATGGAACAACCAACACGGGAACAACATCAATGACCGCAAGCAGCGATGCGGCTTGGCACCGCATCCTGCCTACAAGGCAAGTGGGTCTGACACCACAGTGCAAGTGGCACTGAGAACAGTCGCCTACCGGCCCACGTATATACAACAGTCTGACACCACAGCAGGACGTGGCATCACCATAGTAACCGATAGGTCTGACACACCTGCAAATAGCTGTGCGATGTCAGGCTAACTACTCAACTACCCTCCTCCACTCCTCGGCTATAAATACTGACCCCAAACCAGGTTTGAGGTATCACTTCTAAACTCTCTCAGTACTACTACTATCACACTTTGCTTCCCAAGCAAACTACTGATTCTCACGCCGGAGAGTGGTAACAAGGAGCACCCCCCACCCCATCCTCCTTGTTGCGAGTCACGGTTTGTTTCCTTGTGCATGAAACCCACCACCAGACGATCCAGCCGGCGATCCTCGGAAAGAAGGGATTAACCCTCTTGACGAGACCAGTGAGTTAACCCGCCAGGTTAACCATTGTTTCATCAAGAGCCAACATTGAGGGAATTAAACACTAGCCTTTTGTGTTTAATCTCAATAACACAAATTGCACATTTCGAAACTTTCGAGTCTAGACATATAACATAGGATAAATTCCATTTTTGTTTGTGTTATCCTTTTATTTTACATATATTTTTGTTGTTATCTCATGTTGTATTGACAGGATTAACAAAATGCCGCCAAGATTCTTCCGAAGAAGAGGACGAGGAAAGGGGCCAATCACCGCCCCCAATGACAACGAGGCATGACCATCGAATGTGCGAGCTCCTTCTACCACAGAGAGTGATGATCCCCGGCAAAACCGGAGGAACCTCTTCGAGCCGGCTAGACGGTCGGTTTCGCACAGTTCAACACCTCCTGTTCATAACCCTTATGGGCCACCGCCAGAGTATGAGCCCAACAACCCTCAACCTTCATACATACCATTACAGCGATCTTTATCGCATAATTCTTTTGGTGACCCTACACCAGTTTTTAGGGGCCGGTTTAACCCGACAAATTTTATACAAGAACCGGTGGGTTTTAACCCATTGGGGCCAGAGGATCATTTCTCTGGCGATCACGCGGACGATATGGACGAGGATACGGACCCCGTCGAACCTGCCAGTGGTATACCAAACCACCCGATAGAGATCTCTGACGGATCTTCTTTCCACGGATCACCATATGTTGGTCCAGATAGCTTTCAAGCTATGTTTACCAGGCACGAATGGTACTATACACCTCCTCGCCATTCACCGCCTCAGCAGCAGCAACAACAGCAGCAACAGGATCCCTCTGTGGATTCACGGTTTGTGCCAGTTACGCCACCGCCTCCACCGCCGCCAGTTCAGCAGGCACCTCCGCAACCGCCGAGGCGTAGGAGATCTGGACCGCGTATGTCTACACGGGGAGGAGATTTCCATTTCAGCTCTCCTCGGCAATCAAGTGGCGGCCATTACCCGCCACATCAAGAAGATCCACAAATGGGTGGACCTTCACACCCAGTTGCACCGCAACCACCGCCGATGGGTTTTGATAACCCAGTTCCAGCATACACGGGTTCCATGGCGTATAACCCGTTTGAACAGCCAGTGCACACCAACTACAACTACGTCGAAGCCGACCCATACATGGTAGCGGCTAACTACAACACCAAGGACCCTATGGAGATCCATGGGGAGTAGGGTACCCAACACACGGGTAACAAATACCTCCAAGATCTATTATCAGGCAACAATCGCAACCACCAAGGTTCTCCCCACCAGAGCGTGAAGAAATTCTGCAAAGGTTGGACCATGTAGAGCGAGAATTTCACAGGGAACGAAGGGAGCGACAAACTTTCTTCCAAGGATTAACGAGCCTAATTAAAGGGAAGAGCAAGAAGGACCACTGAATCCTTCCATTTTTTGTTGAGCCCCTGCGTGGGCCAGTCTTGCTGTATAAACCCCTGCGTGGGTATGCTTGTTTGTTTTGACCCCTGCGTGGGTCTATCTTTCTGTAAACCCCTACGAGGGTATGTTATTTGTGTAAGTCCCTGCGTGGACTATTATGTTATTAAGCCCCTGCGTGGGAATGTGTGTTATTAAGCCCCTGCGTGGGTAAGTACTTGTTTAAACCCCTGCGTGGGTAAGTTGTTTGTTGAAAAGTCCCATTTAGGGCAACATGTAATCTTTTGATAATTAATGGAATGTTATGTTTATAAATTTCATCTTGCTATTATATGCATAAATAGTATGTATGAAATAAATAAATCAAAATCATTCCTTTTAATAATAATCTGCCTATTTAAATATTGAATAAGAATCTTAAGAGTGAAACCTAGCCTGAGTGTCATTATAAAGACCTGGACATGATGGTAAGACCTGTTTAAAAGATTCAAATCCCAGTTAACATCTGAGAACATGTTAACACTCCTGGCAAACGTGATTCATTAAAATCGCACACGTCATTATTATATAAGGATCTTTTCAAAGATTCCAAACCCAACTAAATGATCTCCGAATCATGGGTTAAATCATCAATTAAAATGATCATATTTTGACCATACGTGGTAATATGGTGCCTACGGGCCCTGCTGATTTCCATATGAGCCAAAAGACAGTGGTAGCGATGACTCCCTGTCAGATAAAGGTAATGAACTAGGTTCAAACCTTCATGCTTTGATTCTCTGAAATCATAGCTTATAATTTATAAATGTCCTTGTGACTAGGCCTATTGTGCCAGTATACCTTCATGTTTTGATTCTCTGAAATCATAGCTTATAATATATAAATGTCCATGTGACTAGGCCTTTTGTGCCACAAATAAAACTGTTATTGTTTATAATTAGGATAAAATTTTAATTGAAATCCTAATTGAATACGATTAATAAATTAACCAAATATGGTCTCTGTTTACCATGGTTAATGAATTACCCTAAGGGGCAATTCCATAATAAACTCCCAAGTAAACTATTTTCCTTGTTTTCTGCAACAGTTCAATTAAAATGGCTAACTCGGACGAGGTTAATAGTTATCCAGTGGAGAATAATGAGAACGCCCGAATTAATTTAACGGGTGCTGAATTGAAAGCGATAATAGACGGCGCAGTTACAAAGGCCTTGGAACGGCAGTACGAAGAGTATAGTGGGACTCGGAGCAGGACCCTATCTACGCCGCACTCAAAGCCTAAAACACACTCTGAGGCACACAGCAAGCCACCTCCCAAGAAGGATGAACCCAAGAAGGGGGATGACGATCGTCAGTCCACCAATCAAAAAAGTGTTCCATCTCAACAGATAGTACTAAATCAAGAACCCCGTAACAAGGGTTGCTCCTATAAATACTTCGTTTCTTGTAAGCCCAGGGATTTTACTGGGGAAAAGGGAGCCATTGACTGCATGACGTGGTTAGACGAGATGGACACGGTTGTGGATATCAGCAGATGCGCTGAGAGGGATGTGGTCAAGTTTGTGTCGCAATCATTTAAGGGCGAAGCTTTAGCCTGGTGGAGATCATTGATTCAAGCCACCGGGAAGATCCCATTGTACAAGATGTCATGGGAACAATTCGTTGCCCTCATCAAAGAAAATTACTGCCCTCAGCATGAGGTGGAGAAGATAGAGTCTGATTTTCTATCATTAGTGATGACAAACCTTGACTGTCAAGCTTACCTAACGAGCTTCAACACAATGTCCCGGTTGGTTCCGTATCTGGTAACCCCGGAACCAAAAAGAATAGCTCATTTTATCGGTGGTTTAGCCTCGGAAATCAAGGCAAGCGTAAAGGCTTCTCGGCCAGCTACTTTTAGATCTGTAGCTGACATATCCTTGTCCCTCACTTTGGATGCGGTCCGGCAGAGATCGCTGAGGAATAAGGAGGCTGAGAAGAGAAAACATGAAGATGATAGTTCACGGAGGTCGAACAAGAAGCACCGTGGGAACGGTGACAACAAGAAAGGATCAGAGTCAAGGAAAGAAGGGCATCATTCTGGTGAGAAGCCCAAATGCAAAATTTGAAAGAAACAACACTATGGAAAGTGCAGACTCGAGTCGAACTCGCAGACTCAGTCAAAAACCTTTGCATGTGGAATATGCAAGTCCACGGATCACAAGACCTTGGATTGCAAGAAGATGAAAGACGCAACGTGCTACCGTTGCAATGAAAAGGGGCACATTAAAACCAACTGCCCTAAATACACCAAGAAGCCTGAAGAGGCCAAGAAGACAAATGCTAGAGTCTTCAGAATGGATGCCAAAGAAGCGGTTCTAGACGACAACATTATTACAGGTACTTTCCTTGTAAATGACGTCTATGCTAGAGTACTTTTTGATTCAGGCGCTGATAAGTCTTTCGTTGATGTTAAGTTTTGTGAATTGCTGAAATTACCTGTCAAAACCTTAAATGTGAATTATGAGGTAGAGTTAGCAGATGGCACCCTAGAAACCGTCTCTACTATGTTAGATGGATGTGTTATATCCATTAAGAACCACTCTTTTCCTCTGTCCCTACTTCCATTTAAGTTAGCCGGTTTTGACATAGTCTTGGGTATGGACTGGTTATCTCACAACCAGGCCCAAATCGTCTGCAACAGAAAGCAAGTGGTGATAAAGACTCCGTCTGGTGAATCACTTACCATTCGGGGAGATACCCAGTATGGACTGCCTGAGCAAGCGACTATGCTCAAGGCTTCAAAGTGTTTAAAGAAGGGTTGTGTCATCTACATGGCACAAGTGATTATTGATGAGCCTAAACCGAAGATCGAAGACATTCCCATCATTTCTGAATACCCAGAAGTTTTTCCTGAAGAACTACCTGGTTTACCACCAGATAGGCAAGTGCAATTTAGAATTGATATCATCCCTGGAGCAGCACCAGTTGCTAGAGCACCTTACAGGTTAGCACCAACCGAAATGAAGGAGTTGAGGACACAACTGGATGAATTGCTAGCTAAAGGTTTCATTAAACCTAGCTCGTCCCCTTGGGGAGCACCAGTCTTGTTTGTCAAGAAGAAGGATGGATCGATGCATCTGTGCATCGATTATCGTGAGCTTAATAAGGTCACGATCAAGAATAGGTATCCTTTACCCAGGATCGACGATTTGTTCGATCAATTACAAGGGGCAAGTTATTTCTCGAAGATTGACTTAAGGTCAGGCTACCATCAACTGAAGGTTAGAGATGAAGACGTACACAAAATAACATTTAGGACTCGTTATGGTCATTACGAATTCCTAGTGATGCCTTTTGGGCTCACTAATGCACCAGCCGCATTCATGGATCTCATGAATCGCGTATGCAAGCCTTATTTAGATAAATTCGTCATCGTTTTCATCGACGACATTCTTATCTATTCGAAGAACCAAGCTGACCATGAGAAACACCTTCGTTGTATTCTCAAACTCCTGCATCATGAGAAACTCTACGCCAAATTTTCCAAGTGTGAATTTTGGCTTCGAGAAGTCCAATTCCTTGGACATGTGGTGAGTGAGCGTGGTATCCAAGTGGATCCCGCAAAGGTTGAAGCAGTTATGAACTGGCAAGAGCCAAAGACGCCTACAGAGATTCGTAGCTTCCTAGGATTGGCAGGATATTACAGGCGTTTCATTGAAAAATTTTCAAGGATTGCTGCACCCCTAACCTCCTTAACTAAGAAGAAGGTTAAGTTTGTTTGGGGCCCTAAGCAGCAAGAGTCCTTTGATATACTTAAACAGAAGTTGAGCAATGCTCCTGTATTGACGTTACCTGATGGAATCGAAGAATTCGTAGTTTACTGCGATGCATCGCACACTGGCAGGGGGTGTGTACTTATGCAGAAATGCAAAGTTATTGCCTATGCATCACGACAATTAAAGGTGCATGAAAAGAATTACACCACCGACGACTTGGAGTTGGGTGCCGTTGTATTCGCACTAAAACTGTGGAGGCATTACCTATATGGAATCAAGTGTGTGATCTATTCTGATCACAAGAGCCTCCAGCATCTGTTTAATCAGAAGGAATTAAACATGAGGCAGCGCCGTTGGATGGAAACTTTAAATGATTATGATTGTGAAATCAGATACCATCCCGGCAAGGCGAATGTAGTCGCCGATGCCTTAAGCAGGAAGGAAAGGGTGAAACCCATCCGAATCAATGCCAAGCGCATGGAGATAAAGAACAGTTTGATTGAAAGGTTGTTAGCTGCACAGAAGGAAGCTGTGTTGGAAGCTAACTATCCTAATGAAAAGCTAGGGGTAACTGAGGAGCAGTTAACTCTTAGCAAGGACGGAATTTTAAGATTAAATGGACGAATATGGGTTCCAATTTATGGAGGACTTCGAGATGTCATCCTCCAGGAAGCCCATAGTTCCAAGTACTCCGTTCATCCTGGAGCTGATAAGATGTACCAGGATCTAAGGGCAAACTATTGGTGGATAGGCTTGAAAAAGTCTGTAGCTGCCTATGTAGCTAAGTGCTTAACTTGTGCGCAAGTCAAAGCTGAACATCAAAAACCATCAGGTTTGCTACAACAGCCTGAACTTCCTACGTGGAAGTGGGAAATGGTAACCATGGATTTTATCACCAAGTTACCCAAGACAAGGAAAGGAAATGATACAATATGGGTTATAGTTGATAGACTGACTAAGTCAGCATATTTCTTACCCATCAAGGAGACTTATAACTCTGACATGTTAGCCCAGTTATACGTGGATAAGACTGTGGCCTTACATGGCATACCTGTGTCTATTATCTCTGACAGAGATACTAGGTACGTACACGTCACATTTTTGGAAAAGCTTCCAACAATCTTTGGGCACGCGTTTGAATTTTAGTACGGCTTACCATCCTCAGACAGACGGTCAGAGTGAGCGTACTATTCAAACTTTGGAAGACATGCTACGTGCATGCGTGATTGATTTGGGTGGTAGTTGGGATAACCACCTACCTTTGATTGAATTCTCCTACAACAATAGCTACCACACCAGCATCAAGGTTTCACCTTTTGAGGCATTATACGGTAGAAAGTGTAGAACGCCAGTTTGTTGGGCGGAAGTTGGAGACGTCCAATTATCAGGACCAGAGATAGTGTTCGAGACGACGGACAAGATTGTTCAGATTCGTGACCGTCTCAAAGCTGCCCGGGATAGGCAGAAGAGCTACGTTGATCCAAAGCGTAAAGCTTTTAACTTCGAAGTAGGTGACAAGGTCCTACTTAAAGTATCACCCTGGAAGGGGGTGATGCGATTTGGTAAGAAAGGAAAGCTAAGCCCGAGATACATAGGACCTTTCGAGGTTATCGAACGTGTCGGGTCAGTTACCTATAAGTTAAACTTACCTGAAGAGCTCAGTAGTATACATAATGTATTCCACATCTGCAATCTGAAGAAGTGTTTCGCTGACGAATCACTGGTTATACCACATACAGATGTGCATATAGATGAGAGCTTAAAATTTCTGGAAAAACCTTTGTCGATTGAAGATCGACATGTTAAGAAGCTTCGAAGGAAGCATGTACCTATTGTAAAGGTCAAATGGGATGCCCGAAGAGGTCCCGAATATACGTGGGAGGTTGAATCCACGATGAAAGAAAAGTACCCCTATTTATTTCAGTAAATCTCGGGTCGAGATTTATTTTAAGGGGGTGAGGATGTAACACCTTGAAAATTCACGTCCTATAATGTGTTGACACGTGTCATATGATTGAACGTGTGAAAGAATGTTCTGAAAGGACTAAAGTTGACAAGCATGAAAAGTATATGAAAATACGAGTTCTAAATGTCAATTGTGAATAAATATATTGTACATTAACCCTACATAATGTTTATAGCATCAAACGAATAAATCATGGATCATGCGAAGCTAAAAGTGAGACATTACAAACTACAGGGGTAAAATGTGTCAACATGTTTAAGTTATACCTCTGAGTGACCTTTTGACAAACCCGAAGCTTTGTAACTGTTAATTATGCTCACTAGAATGCACGATATAAATTTCATAAAGTTTCGTTATCGTATGAGAAAGTTATGATCAAATTCGTATGCGAGGGGTTAAAGCGTTAACGTTGAAAGTTATGACTTTTCGGGTTAACCAAGAATGTCCAGGGACTTGGCAAAGTGGGTACAAGTCTTAAGGACCTTGTAGATAAATAATAAGGGGTCAAATTGCAAGAAATAAGCTAGTTGACCTTTCGAAGAGCCAAGGGACGAATATGCGGAAACTTGAAAATGAAAAATCTGATCAGAAGGGTTAAGGCGGGCCGCGTAAGGTCCATCAACACCCTTACGCGGGCCGCGTCAGACGTACAGTAACAGAAACATCAGACCGCCTCCTACATTCGCGATTAACCGACCTTTATCAGATATTTTTGCATCTTGGACGACCCTTAGGCACCCCCTAAGCACTAGGGACACTTGTTAGTGGGTTATGGTCAGTGCTAGACTTGTGTGTCAACAAATTGTGGTGTTTAAATCACTATATAAAGACCATAAGTTGCAACATTGTTCCTCACACCTTCATTTGCACTTCTGATCATTCTTGGAGCTCCCAAGCAGGCTCAAGTCTTCACATTTCGTGCATAGGACCTTGGTAAGTTTGCTAAACCTTTCTAAATTAAATTTTAGCTTAGTTATAGCTTAAAAGTCAAACCGTCGTAATTAACGGTTGACTTTAAGATTAATCACTAATGGTCCAGTGATTAGTCGAATCAAAAGTAGTTATATGTTGGTAATTATGTGGGTAATAAACCCTCAAAAGGGTTCCCCCTGATTCCCACTCTAACTAAGTCTAATGTCGGATCAAACTTACTAATAAAAAGTCAACAGAATGTTTAAATTACAATTTATGCATGATTAGCAATGTAGAACACATACAACCTGTTTGATCATTAATATAACTTGGTAATGAATGTAGAAACATGTCTAAACATGTTCAACCCGACAATTTCCTGTTTAGACCCGGTTCGGAACCGAAAGTCGCATAGTTTGACTTATACTTTGACTTTCGGTTCTGACCCGTTATGGTATGTTTTAGAAATTCCTTAGAGCTTTATTTGGACCAGGTTACATGCTAGTATAACCCTCTGTGATTATACACCTCGGATCATTAGTTATCCAATTAATATGCATGATTCCGTTAATTGCTCATATGTTGACCATTATGCCCTTTTCACCCAAAAACGTGATTTTTGGAAATGTAAAAGAGTAGAAACTTTAATTACTGATATATAAACTTGCATACAAAATTTGACATCAGTTTGAGGTGTAGATTAAGAGTTATGCTCGTTAGCGTAAAATGAAAGCTTTATGTTAATTAAATGGCGTAATTAGCGTATAGACTAGTTAAGCCTACTTTTTAATATCAAACTCTTTACCCACTGATGTAATATATTATTTTGGGATTTTTAAAGATTTTTAATTAATTTTAGGTGAGCATAACTAATAGTCGTACGCTTAATCCGGTAATTGTCGGTTTTGCCCTTACGGGCCATAAAATGAGTTTTACATATCTAATCAACTCCAAACCTTTTGCTACTGATCACATATGATAAATAAATTATTTTTAGCCTTCTGGAATAATAAAAATATCAGCCTTATGTATCGAACCCGGAAATGGCTTTAATCGCATTTTTAAGCGTTTTTAACGCATAGTATGTGCTATAACTATATTAAACATACAAGGGTTGATACCTACTGATATTTGAAGCAAATTATAATATCTTAACAGTAAGCAAAAGTTGTTAAACTCAGACTTCAGTTTTGAGCTTTTCAGCTTATGTGAAATTACCAAAATGCCCCAACGGTGCATAGTTTGGTTATAATTGATAAATTTCACATATATACTTTACCCTACTGTTATAACTTAGTAAAATAAGTATTTTTGCTGATTACATCAGACCTGTAACTCAGATAAATACTTAAACTCTTTTATAACCTTTTAAATGACCAAACTACCCCTATGAGGCATAGTTTGTGTTTAAATTCGTTTCGGGCATAATAAAAGACAACTTACTGATGTCACAACATATTTGGAGCATATTAACTTAGGAAACCTGTAAATGGCTCTCATTATTACCCGTTACGCTTATTACGCGTTCCGTTCGGTTTATGTAACTAGTTTACATAAACTAGCCTAAACGGGTCGAACCTTATCGGTTTTATCTCAAAATCCATAATGTGTATAATATACCCATATTATACAAGTCTTCATACTTGTTGGGTCCAAATCACGTTCTATCCGGTCATCGCTTAATCATGCGTACGAACCGTATCTTTGAAACTAACCGGTCTAAGCTTAAGCTTAATTAAAGACCCGTTAGGATTCTAATAGGTTATTATAAACCTTCGTTCCAGATTAGGAGTACCAGTAAAAGCTACTTGAAAATTGCTTATTGTGAATTATACTTTGCTCAGGTAAATACTTTTAACTTTTTTTTCCCTATACGGGCTTGGGTTACGGTATATAGAATACCGCTTGATCGGGCATCAAATCTTCCATCGTTGGGTGGTTAATTAAATAATTTGATCGGCTCGTTTAAACAGTCTTGTTACTTAAAGCCTTTGGGGGGTTAATGACCATGTCCCGGATATCCTTGGCATCATTTTACGAAATGGCCACGACTTAAGCGCGGGGTGTAGGCGTGCACCCGTCAGTGCACAAAAGAATATGTGGTGTGTCTATTGATCTTTAACCCGGACACGATCCGGGCTACTGAACGCACAAGGAACATGTAATTCGTTCACAAGATTATATATTTAAATAATTCTCCCAAGTTATAAAATGTTTATGCCACGTGCATCCAAATCAATTTTTAATCATTTTTAAAATGAGTCAATTGATTGTATTTACCAGTGTAAACTGACGTATTTTTCCCAAAAAGATTAAATGCAGGTACTAAGCGTAATTGGCTGGGATTTCTCCTTAGCATCAATAGAAGTCTCGCAAGCTTAAGATGCCTAAAGTCTGTTGAACTATTGTTTCCATTTTATTTTCGATCCGTCTGTGGATAAACAATCGACAGTTGTGATATTTGATATTACAATCTTATATTCGGTTGAATTATATCTTATAATTTGCTTCCGCTGTGCATATTAATTATTGTGTTGTTTGACTATTATGTTGCCAATCACGTCACGATACTCCCCACCGGGCCCACCGGTGACACGTGGAAATCGGGGTGTGACAAAATCCCTAACCTCCAAAAGAGCTTCTAATTCCTCCACTTCTTGTTCAGCTAACGAGATCACTTCTCCTTCCTTTTGACGCATCGAGTCTCTCCATTCCTTAATTTTACTCCGAATGAATCCCAATTTTTTGACCAGCCTAACATCAGGAAAACAATCCGCGGCCGAGAAATTATTACACGCATCAATAATAACGTCTTCATAACCCTCTTTCCCCAGCCAAGAGTTAAACACCCAGAAAGGACGAGCCCCGAAGTTAACAGATTTGGTAGATAAAATAATGGGGCTATGATCTGACCATAGGTTTGGTAAAACTTGAACGTGAGCCTCCGACCATTTATTAAAGAATTCGGAGTTGAAAAGGAATCTGTCTAGCTTACTGAGCTTCTGTCTGTTCTCGGAGTGCCACATGAATTTTTTCCCTCTCATTTCGTATTCTACTAAACCGGCCTCGAAAATAAATGAATTAAAGTTAATAGCGCACGAGGGTTTGAACGAACAGTTTCTTTTTTCTTCGCGAAAACAGGCAGCGTTAAAGTCACCTCCAATAACCCAAAGCCCGTCATAATTGTTGATAAGGGCACACAACAAATCCCAGACCTACTTTTTAGCCGGAACCCCTTGGGGAGCATATACGTTCAAAAAGTTAACAACTGAGTTACTTCCTACCATTTTACCCCTGATGTGCAAGAAGTTATTATTTTTATTCATCCCTTCCGAAGAAAAAACACCCTCATCCCAGACGCAAATCAAGCCCCCCGAGAGACCTGAAGCACACAAGGACTCCATACCAAAGTTCCCACTACCCCAGAAGTTCGACATATCAAAACGAGAAACATCACTGCGTTTGGATTCCTGAATTGCCAAGAAATTGACACCGAACTCCTTCCTAATTTTCTTAATCCACCCAGCCTTATGATCACCCCCATCCCTCTCAGATTGATAGATAAAAAATTCATGAGGAAACACCATTAATACCTGAGGAAGAGATAACTTGTCTGATAAACTCCGAGTGGTTCTGCAAATCGACTCCAATTTTGCTCCCGATACATAAAGTACTTTGTAATTCCTTCTCCGTAGCATCGATTGGGACCTCACCTTGAGATGACTACAACGGCTCACCAGGAACAGCCTGCACAGACCCAACTACAATCGCAACAGAGAAAGGGATCGTATCACTAGGGCACAAATCCTCCGGTAACGCTTCAACATTAAGGTCGAAATCCCCGTTAGCACTTGAATCCGGAAGGTTCCTCACGGAGCTCCCCTCTTGAGATCTCGATGTGAAACCAATAAAGCCAAAGCCTGGTTCGAAGTCGTTCTCCTCTGTTCTATATCTTTTCTTAGGTCTCTGATCCACTGGGGGAGAGGCCAAGTTAGAAGCAGGCCGGCCCTTTCTCCTCTTCGGGCCAGAGCAAACTCTCTTATGGGCCTTAGAGACTTTGGTGGTGTTTGTTTTTTGGCCAGAAGTGCTTCTGGCCACTTATGTCTGCGTCGTGTAGACGCGCGTAGACGTTTGATGTCTGCAGCTTGTTTGTTTTCCGGAAGCACTTCTCACCAAAAAGGTCTTCCCCACCTCTTCCCCAAGCAGACATGTCCCAACCTCTTCCAACTTCTTCTCTCTGCCAAAACACAGACCTGCATCACCCCTGCTCCGCCACCACCTCCACCTCCACCCTCCGCCACCACCTCCACCCCCAACACCACCTCATCCACCGCCCACCCCTGCTCCGCCACCACACCAATCCGAAACAAACCCAGGTCAAACCCGAAACTGAAACAAGAGCAAACATGTCGCACCGAGCCGAGACTCCTGAAACCCAAACCAAATTTGAAACATCACTGCTGTAACCGTGAAACCCGTTGGAAAAAAACACCACCGCCGCGGCTCCACCGGAGAAGTGGAAGAATGAGGGTGTGGGGGTGCAATTGTCGTCGTTCAATCAAAACTCCGGTCGCCGTACAGAAACATAGAGAGGAGGGAAAAGGTGAAAACCTTGGATTTGCAGAGAATGATCTTTGGGAGGGAAAAGGGGAACCCGTATGCGGCTAGGGTTTTGGGCAAGTCCAATTCCTTTTGTTTCGGGGTGGGTGGTGGCTGAAGTGGTGGTGGAGGTTGGTTGTGGTGGTGGAGGTGGACGGTGGTTGTGGTGATAGAGAGAGGTAGGGAGAGAGAGATAAGAGAGAGAGGTTCTGTGTGTTGTGTGTGTTTTTAATATGAGAAGAGGTTTTTATATATAAAAAAACAAACCCTCTTCTTGTTGTAGACTGCAGACATTTGGTCCACCTCTTCTCCTGCACATGCTTGCAGATGTGGGTCCGCAGACTGCAGACCTTTTCCCGCAGAAAAAACAAACAGCACCTTTATCACCTGAGCCCAACAAGAAATTAAAACTCACCTCAGGATTAACTAAGGTGGGGCCACCATTCAACTGAACTCCCACATTAACATCCTCGAGACAATCATCCATGAAGCCTTTTTGCATACCCTCCTCAGACCTAGGGATTCCCACTTTATAAAAAATACCAGACTCCTTGTCCCCACCCTCGCCGCTATTTTCTCTCTCTTCATGCATGCCTCCAAAATCCCCATGCACAGCCTCTTCGTGAACCCGAGGAGACTGCTCCTCTTCCACCAACTGCACCGGTTCGACTGCCACCTGAGCCCCATCTTCCGGCATCTTCCCGACCGGTGACTACACCATAGGAGATCCCGAGCTAGAGGATAATGGTGAGCTGACCGGGACGCCCAGACAATCCGGGACCCAAGCATCCTTTTCTTCTTCAACCCAAACTCTAAAGATCCTTCTCTTCTAATTCAAAGAGACCACTTCGCTAATTCGCTGAGCTTCCCCCGCTAGGATCCCCACTTTAACCAAAGATAAGTCATAATCCTCGTCGAAACCGTCTGGAACGTGCAAGACTTTCCTAAAAATCTCACCTACTTGCCTGAAAACATTGACTTCCAACAGGTGAAGGGGGATTCCATGAAGATTTAGCCAGGCCACCCTTTCCAACGAACGAGTCTGACCTGCCCAAGGTTCCAACTTAGAAAACCAAGGATCCCAAACAGACCAAGAAGAGAGAAACATGCTAGCCGAGGACTCGTCCCCAAAGGAAACAAGAACCGAGAGCCCACCCAAATATTGAATCCTGGAGTATGGGGCCTTGGCAATCCGAAGCAACATATCGAGATCAACCAAAGTCTCAAGGTCCACCGCTCTCCCGACAACCGCCACGCCGAAGAGATCTTTGAAAGGTAACGTTCTGTCATGCACAACAAGAACTCTACTCCCATGACAATCCAAGTTCCTACTCCCAACATCCACAGAAGACATCCCAGCCCCGGAGGACTTCCCCAAAACCTCGCTGAAAGACCGAGCGTCTCTGAGGTTGAACAATCTGCTCCTATGGCCATAATCAGGGGGAACCTGACCCTGCTTACCTTTCTTGATCACCGGCGGCGGAGGACAACCAGAATTCTCTAGAGAAAATCTCGCTAAATTGATTTTGAGTTTTACATCCCCCAACTTAACACCCATGAGCGATCTCTCCAACTCGGAGCAGTTCCTTACGTTAGAAAAACTCACAAACCCAAACCTACACCCATCTTTATCTCTTTTCTTTGCCACATACGTCCCCGAAATAACCCCGAAACCCTCCAGGCCCTTCCTCTGCTCCCGAGGAGTGCATCCTTCGGGGAGGTTAGAGACAAAGAACTTTGTAATCACCTCGCTACTCCGGCTACTGGAGCCACCCAACCCCGACCCATCCATGGGACGCACCGCGAGCTTATGAAAGGTTAATAGAATTCGTACTAGTCTAGCTAAACTACCACAATAGCCGCGACCAGTGACAGACCTACTAAGCAATCGAAACTCGGACACGAACCCACAGCCCCACTAAACAAGAACCACAGAGAAACCGACCACAACTGAGAAGGCGAATGGATTTGGATCGGCACAGGATAGAGAGACGGGTATTCTCAAGGAAGAAACCGAAAATACCCAACCCGCTATACCGGTTGGACCCTCGTCGTCGAGCACTTCCCGACAGCCTCAGAGAGAAAAAGAATCCTTTGAAGGTTGGGAAACGAAGATTTTATGAATATCTAAATCATAAATTAGTATTTTAATGAATCCATGGATTTCATGAATGTTTAAATTTAATAAAGGTAACAAAGTGTTTTAAAATAATGATGTTGTCGATATTGTTTTACCAATTTGGAGGTCAAACTCACTCACTTTTTAATGAAGTTAAAAAGAAGTTGCTGAAAATTTTGATTCCACATCCTTACTTTTTAAAGTTTAGTTATTAATATAGTTTTATGTTGAAGAGACCGAGAAAATTTGGGGAAAATGACGAAAGTTGTTGTGGCTCTAATGTGGCACATGAGGAAATCTCGAGAGTTTGGGACAAATCCCTCGTCTCTTAAACCAACTCCCCTCCACCCAAATATTTTTATTATGTCCATTACTTTTACAATTACACCATTAAAACGAGTCTGTTATTATCTTTAATCTGAGTATGATATTCCTATAGATTTCTTACAATTAAAAAAATAATTAACATGTTAGGTATTAGTATTAACAGTGTCTATGTTTCTCTCCGCATTGTGCGGACACCCTGAGTTAACGATACATTTTAACTGATTTGGTGATTTGGATGGAAATGATAACAAAAATGAAAGATCAGTGGTCTAGTTACAAAAAATCCTTATTTTGGATGTACCATGCAAAAGTGTGGACACCCTGAGTTAACGATACATTTTAACTGATTTGGTGATTTGGATGTAAATGATAACAAAAATGAAAGATCAGTGGTCTAGTTACAAAAAATCCTTATTTTGGATGTACCATGCAAAAGTGTCAAAACATCTGGGAAAATTTTAGCATTTTACTCTACATATAAAGAGAACACACATTGTAATTTTACATAACTTTTACTCTTCATACAATGTTATTGATTTTTAAAACCAACTACTTCAACTATTTTCAAACGATCATAACTTTTATATGCCATTTTTTTTAATTTACATCAAAAAAGAAAAATAAGCATTTTATGCTCTTTAATTCAAGTACGATATTGCTATATTTTTTATTTAAAAAAAATATGTTATGTGATTACTAGTATATGTGTCGGCCATGGCATTGCGTGGACATCCATTTAGTATCTATCTATCTATCTATACTTTCTATAAAATGAGAAATCCCAATGACATAAGAAAAGCTGAGGTGTCAGCCATAGAGGCTGTCCAACAAGGTTTTTCTTATGTCATTATTACATCATAAATCTTAATATAAAATCACTTTAAATTTCAAACCACTGCCCTAAATTCAAATTTCAAAGCTCTGCCCTTATTCTAAATTCAAACATCTGGCCTTCATTCATAATTGAAACATCTGATGTTCATTCAAAATTCAAACCTCTGGTGAGATTCAAAATTCAAAATCTTTGCTTCAAATTTAAAATTCAAACCATATAAATTTTCTCTGATCTTTTATCAACTCTCAACTCTCTCTCTAAAACTCTCTGATCTTTAAAATTAAATCACGCCTAAAATTATCTTAGTTCTCTTTTTCAAACCCTAAATCTCCACCAATCGTTGTTGAACCATATCGTTTCTCAAACCCTCTTGCCTCTCGCCCGACGATGTTGAAGTTTCATCAAGGAATCGCACTACCCCTCTTTAATTGGAGATTCGTTGTGTTGTGTTTCAAGTTAGGTATGGCATTCGTTTTCTGTTTTGTGTTTGTTGCTGTTAGTTCACCTTCATACTTATAGATGACTTTAATGAAAGAAAAGGGATAAAGAATTCTCATTTTTTTTTCAGGTAAGGAACAGGAAGAACTGATGATACCTTCGGGTTTTAATGATGTTGCTTGATTTTAATTCTATTTGCTAATTATAGATTAGAGAGGGTTTTTTTTTTTTTTTTAGTTTTTGGTTTTATTAGAGAAATCAAAGTCTCTGCTTGCATTGTTTTGACTTTGATTTAGATTAATACTTTGTTCTTAAATCTTGATTTTAGGTTTTTTTTAAGTATCAGTTTGAATCGATACACCAGTTTGTAATAATTTTCATGGTTTTCATATTTTGAGATTTGAAGATTAGATGAAATATTGTCTTAATGTTGCCGCTGATTTGAATCTGTCTTGGGTTGTATGATTAAGTTTTTTTTAAACAATATTAATATGTTTTTTTTCTACAACCGTGTTGTGATGGGTCTTCATTTATTTACATTGTGACCATGTTTGATTTCATAAAGGTTATGTGACTATCTTACAAAACCCATAAAGGCCGTGTAACCTGTATCTTATAAATTTTCTCAAGGTCATGTGACCTTTGTCTTTGAATTTTTTTAAAAGTCGTGTGACTTTTGTCTCATCAATAGACTTTGAAACAAAAATTAGTCTTGGTTTTATTAGATTATATCTCAGATTATGGCCTTATTCTTTCAAAGTGGGTGTAAAGTTCTTTTAGAAAAAAATGTTTTATACATAGACAATTATGATCAAGTCAAATTAAAATAAATATCGTTTTTGAAAACCTTATAGATGATTAATGTTTTTTCTTCAAACTTGGATAGAAAAACATTTATGTTTCTTATATATTCATAGAGAAATATCCATACAACTTTTTCCTTTGTGCTCTAAGCTGTTCAGAAAAAAAGATTTTTTCAAAAGAATCTGGAGGGTGGTAGCATCAATCTCCCACTCTCCGAGTTGATGTTCAATTGGTCGCCTTTTTTAAAATTACAGCTATAGTTCATAACTTTTTGCATATTCTTTCTCGGATAACTCCTAACAAAAATGAAGGTTAATTTTTTCATAGTGTTAAATTACTAAAATTTTCATTTTACTAAAAAAACTAATAAACAACCATTAAAGGATTAAAAAAATACACATGGGACCCACCATCTACACCTCACCCCACCACCCCCACCCCCTCACCCCACCACCCCTACCCCCACCCCCTCCCTTTTTCCCTAAACCACCGCATCCTCACTTTTGTGTGTAAAATAGAGTAACAGAGAAAGAAGCGGGAGAAAGAGAGAAGGCGGAGATGGAGGGTGGCTTGCCGGCCAACCACGACGGAGTCACAAGCACCGATCTCCACCGACGATTATCCGGTGACGACGGCGATTCTCCGGTGATAACAGTTTGGTTTTATGTGGGGGTCGTTCATGGCGGTTGGAGATGATGATGATAATGTTGGAATTCTCCAGTGGCGACAACTAGCCGTGTTCAATCGGCTACTCATATGCTCTGTGTGATAATTGATTTGAGATTTGTTCACAACTTTAACTAATTTAGGTTTATATTCTAGTTTTGGTTGCGTTTTTTTATGGATCTAGATGAAGTGCTCATATGGTTGTCCTAAATTCCTTCCGATTCAATTGTGTTAATGATTTTATGCTTCCTAAAGTGTTCACAACGTATGGTTATTGCTTTTTTTTTTGTTTATATATTTTGTTTTGGGATTGTTGGTTACTGAATTACCGGATGAAGATTAAGGTGATTAGACCACCTGTAGTGGCAGCGGAATTGGGCGTGGATTGCCCCAAAAACGCCCACCACATCGCCCCTGGGGTGGTAGCTGAAGTTTAAGGTTATAAGACCATGCGTAGTCGTTAGCCCAATAATGCCCTCACCCTGGGGCATTTTCTGCCATGTGGCAGTCCAGTCAGCATGGGGGCATTATTGGGCGTTATTGCAAAAGTGGCGCAGTGAGAATAATGCCAAATAACGCCCCTTCCAGTCATTACACAATTATTTTTTTTTTAATTAAAAACTTAAAATATTGGCTGTTAGCCCCTTCTAGCCGTTACCCAGTTTCTCATTGGTCCAACATTGCCCCTTTCAGCGTTATTTAAAAAACGCCACAACAACTTTTTGCCAAGAAAACGCCCGAACACGCCCAGGGGGGCGTCGTCTTGGCGTTATGGGGCGTGTTTGGGCATTATTTTTGATGAAAAACGCCCGGTTACGGGTGGTCTAACATATGTTTTGTCTAGTAATATTTTCCTTAGGCTATGTTTGTTGTAATTGGTTGGTTAAATCATTTAAATGGAGTGTTTCTTCATTGCCGATATTGGAATTTTGTTGTTCATTGTGTTGTTGTTGATGTGTAACAGGTGCTACTGGTGGAAGATTACATTGTCATCTTTTATGCAGGTAAATTTCTTCCTTTATTCACTGATGTATTGAGAAGGTATTATGCTGTCAATGTGGTGTGTCTCTGTTTAATTTTGTTGTTCTGTTGGTGTTTGTTAAGCTAATAGATCATACAAAGCAAGTCCCTGTTTTAATCATGTAAATTTTTAAAACGATTTTGGTTAGCATTACGAAATGTCTCTAGTTAGTCGTTGCAACACGTAAAGGCCAGCGGGAGATGTGTTCAGCCTTTTAAGTGGTTTTATTAAAAACTAAAAGTGAATGAGAACAAAAAGTTATCACACGATCACTCGAAAGAAAAATAGGTGTTTAGCTTGTTAAAATAAATATCGTTTTTGAAAACCTTATTGATGATTAATGTTTTTTCTTCAAATTTGAATAGAAAAAAAATTATGTTTCTTATATATTCATAGAGAAAGATCCATACAACTTTTTCCTTTGTTCTCTTAGCTGTTCAGAAAAAAAAGGTTTTTTCAAAAGAATCTGCAGGGTGGTAGTATCAAGAGTAAATTGCTAAAATCGTCCCTGACGTTTATTCACATTTGCTATATTCATCCAAAAAAGGTTTTTTTTTCTCATAGGAACCACTAAGGTTTCAAAAAAGTTGCTAAATCCATCCAAAATGACTAATACTCTTAACAATACTAAGTTGATAGAGGGGTAATTTAGTCATTCTTTTAATTTATTTAATTTGCCCTTTTTTTTTTAATAACTAGTGGTTTTGTATCCATTTGAAAATAGCTTAGTGGTGTTGATGAGTTTTTTAGTTTAGGATATGAGAGATCACAGGTCAAATCACATAATATGCAAGTTTAGTTATTCAAAAAAGAAAAAAATAATAATAATAAACCTAACTGGTGGTTTTGTATCTCAATATTCACATCATGTTAATCTTACACAAAGATCGAATCCATCTTTTTGTGAACTTGTTTCTCATTATCATTTAACGTACAAAACATATGTGGTTGCACATCAAAAGCTAACATACTACGTCAAATTATATTAAAGACCACAATGGATTATATATGATAGTGACAGACACATGAAATATTTTTAAGGGGTGTAGATGAGTGGTTTAACCAAAATTTCAAGGAGTGAGCACAAGATGTTGCCCTACGTGATACACTAATTTTTTTTAAAGGGTGCATCCGCCCACTGAACTCATCCCTTACTAGGTCCACCCTTGATCTCCGGTATCATAGTGTCAATTTAATTACTAAATGCATATAATTATATGTTTTGTATATATGATTTTTATAGTTTTAGGTTACGATTAGCTTCCAAGTCTTTAACATATTTAATCTAATAAATTATCATTATTCAACCTGTTTATGGGTATTATAGTTTATGCAAACTTAGTAAGAACAAATGATTCGAAATTAGAGTTTGTTTGAGTCTGACCTGACCAGACCCTACTCGAAAAAGTTACAAAATCAAGTCGGTAAACATTATATCACCAACAACCCCATTATAAAAACTTACTCCACCTCAAACATTCACACCTCATGTCCACTTCACACTTATCTTGAAAACCCCACGCGTTACCATATCTTTCTAGAACAACAAAAAAGTTCATGGGTCAATATTAACTTGTTAAAAATGGGTAAATTAAATAAATTAAAAGAATGACTAAATTACCCCTCTATCAACTTAGTATTGTTAGAGTATTAGTCATTTTGGATGGATTTATCAACTTTTTTGAAATCTCAGTGGTTTCTATGAGAAAAAAACATTTTTTTGAATGAATCTAGCAAATGTGAATAAACGTCAAGGACGATTTTAGCAATTTACTCTAGTATCAATCTCCCACTCTCCGAGTTGATGTTCAATTGATTGCCTTTTTACATTGGTTTTACACTTTAAATTGTTTGAAGAAGTGAAGAGAGTGAGTGTGGTATGAAGTTCAATAAAGTATTTTTAAAATGACAACTTGTTTGGTAGTTAAATTAATGTTTCTAAAGGATCGAGTTGTGGACGAGATGTGATTAAACATGTTCGGACTATCAAATTGAGGGGGTGTTAAAAATATTCAATTGGTCTAATCCTCCTTTTACTTTTTCCTTTGCATATTGGGCTGAGCATTTACTGTGGCCTGTCTCCTCTCCTTGGGGTTCTTGATAGGCTCCTTGGTGTTAAAAAAAAAAAAAAAAAAAAAAACATGGTGCGTCCTCAAGATTGTAGAGAAAAGATTGTCTTGATATTTGATTTATTTTTTTACATATTTCTTAAAGAGCCATTAGTGTTTGCTGCGTTAACTGATATAGTGATTTGAATGAAAATATAACAAAAATAAAACGTAAATGGTCCAGTAACAAAAAAAAACTTGTCTTAAATGTAGCATGCAATAGTGTCAAAACCTCCGCGAAGATTTTAGCATTTTACTCTACATATAAAGTGAACAAACATTGTAATTTTACATAACTTTTACTCTACGTATAATGTTATTGATTTTTAAACCAATCACTCCAACTATTTTCAAATGACCATAACTTTTTCACGCCATATTTTTTTTTAAATTACATAAAAAAAAGCAATTATACTCTTTAATTCGAGTAAAATATTGCTATATTTTTTTGTGATTTAAAAAAATCAACATGTTATGTGAATACTAGTGTATGTGTTGGCCATTGCATCGCACGGACACCTAGTTTTTACTATATATCTATACTATATTATAATACATATATAGAGAACAAAAGGTGATTTTACATAATTTAAAAAGTTTGAGTAATTACGGCTTTTAAAGCATATAGCACAATTCTTTAAAACATATTATTAACTTTTAAACCAACTTCCACCACAATTTTTAAATGTCCGTAGTTTCTTCATACGTTACTATTTATAACAAAAAATTACTCTATAAAAGCGAACAATTTATTCTCTTTAATTTGAGTATGATATTGTTACAGTTTTTTTATTTAACAAAAATTAACATGTTATAGCATTACTATTGTGTGCTTCTTGTCGCCTCACCCGGGCACTCTGTAATGTGTGTATATGTATTATATCTGAAAGGCACTATGAATTTAGGGTCTTCAATACCAGCTGGCTGGGGCAATGAAACATTCAAATAATGAATGCAACACTCACTCAACTAAACAGAAACAAAAGGAAATGTGTATACCTTTTTAAAATACAATCGTCTATTTCTCATTTCCTCAATGAGAAAAATAATACATAAAACTTTTTAAACAACTTCCCTCACAAATTCATACGTTACTATTTATAACAAAAAAATACTTTATAAAAACGAATATTTTATTCTCTTTAATTTGAGTATGATATTGTTACAGTTTTTTTAGTTTTTTTATTTGACAAAAATTAACATGTTATAAAATTACTATTGTGTGCTTCTTGTCGCATCACACGAGCACTCTATAACGTGTGTATATGTAAGGCACTATGAATTTAGGGTCTTCAATTCCAAGTGGAGCAACGAAACATTCAAATAATGAATGCAACAATCACTCGACTAAATAGAAACAAAACAATAGTTTTTAAAAGTACAATTGTGTATTTCTCATTTCCTCGGTTAAAAAAACAATACATAAAACTCTTTTATAAAGTAAAATTGAGACTGAAAATAGACGTCTAATTAAATGCGTGAGTGAATGAGGCCTGCTATATTTTGTGTTTTGCAATTAAAATCGGATGAAAATAAACCTTAAAAATTAAAATCGGATGAAAATGAAAATGCTAAGGCCGTCCGATATGGGGATCGTCCCCGGTTTGTTCTGGTCCGGCGCCGGGCCAAACACCGCCCCGCCCCCCGGCTTCGTCTTAGTCGTCCTCTTCTGGACGTTGGAGACGCTCCACATAAAGACAAAAAACATGTCTCCCCCTCTCTCACACACCTATAGATACAATATATACATATATATTTCAGGTTCATCCCCCCATTTCCATACCTCCATCCTCTTTGCCCCATCCTCACACCCATCCTACGTGACGCCTACGTGGCGGAAACCATCACCATACCGCATAGCCTAAAGCATTGTCCAATATCATTGGGATGTATGTGCTTATAAAATTTAAATTATAATGCTGCTCCAAATCTTACACTCAATCACACGCAATATTGTTGTTTAATTGGATAGCTTCAAAACAGAACTACAAAAACAACCAATAATCACATATGAATCTGATGTGTAATTACCCTGTTTGATCGAAACAAACAAGGTAATTACCAAAACGTACATGATCCTAACTCATATTTAAAGAAATCATGATCTCACTTAGCTTATGTAACAAACAGCGGAACCCATAAGTGATCCCTAATCAACTAGCGTTTATACCACAAATTTAATGACGAAGCTAAACAAAAGCAAGACACAAATACGGAAATACCATAATGACGAGGTTAAACACCATTCTCAAGTTAAGTCACCAATTGCCATCATTCGCTGGTCTCTTTAATCATATCCCATCATTCTTATCTTCATCTTCTTCTTTGTCATCAGCTTTAGTCGCTAAATATATATAAAAATAGATTAAATGAACTTTCGTTATCTATAAGCATAATGAAACAAACATAATATTTTATAATTATTATATTATATATGGAATTAGTTATTTTTTTTAAATATTATTATGGTAGCAAAATTTGAACAACTCTATGACAATACTGATATATATTTATGAAAATTGATGAAAAAGAAAAAGAAATTAAATAACAGGATGAGAAAACCAAATTATAGTTTAATCATTCGTTTATAAAGTTTAGAAACTTGCAGTTCTACTCTTTTGATAAAGAAATGAAATAAGCTCAACTTTGGCTTACCAATCATTTTGCAGAAAATGACATTTAAAATGAAAAGTTCTGTCTGGTTCACTAAGTATAAAAGTTTGAGAGGGAGAAAAATAACGCTACCTTGGAGCCGGAGGATGGATACGGATTCTGGGAATGTGAGAAATTTTAGGCCAATCTACACCCTTCTCTTTTTCATACCTTTCAAATAGATGTTCACATCTGGTTATCTCAAGTTCATTCAGGTCCTTCAAACTTTGAATCTCATCCGGTAGAGAAACTAATTTTTTGCAGTAATTTAAGCTTAAAACCTTGAGCTTTGGAAGGTTACTTGGTAAGGATTCCAAACACAGACAGTAGCGAATGTCCAGATTTTGTAAAGAAGGAAACATAGTGGTGGTGTCATCATGGAAACACTTTAAAGAATACATGAACTCCAACGTGATGCTCCTAAGACTGGGTAAACTCCCAAGTGCTGGAATACACTCACAGTTGTAACACCAAGAAACACAAATTCTAACCAATTTATTTAAATTGACCATCCAACTTGGAGAAATAACCTTTCCCATGCAATACCTTATACCCAATTCCTTGAGACATGGATTTGGTTCCAGTCCCTCAAGAACCTCTTCATCGTGTTCATTCCTATGAAATCTATTCCATTCTAAATGCAAAACCAACAGATTTGATTTGCATTTGAGGTTGGCACTCTTGGCCTCACTTAAACCCCCAACGTTCTCAAGTTTTGTTATCCCCAGCCTCTCAAGAAGATTTAGATCCCCCAATTCCCCTATTTTGGCCCCACTCTCGTTACCAACAGGAAACCATGGAAGCCATTTGAGACTAGTTAGTTCTTGGACTCCTGATGGCAAATGCATCAGTGAATGAGTCCCCTCGAGGTCCAAATGTTGAAGAGAACTCATGTATCTCAGGCCTTCAGGCAACTTACACAAATTACCACAATAACACGAAATCAACACTTTCAAGTTTTGGAGATAAACAATCGACTCTGGTAAAACTTTTATACTTGAGTATGATAATATCAAGTATTGCAAGTTTTGGAAATACATAATTGACTTCGGTAAAACTTCTATACTTGAATGAGATAAATTCAAGTATTTCAGATGTTTGAGTTTGCAAATTGATTCGGGCAATGCGCTTAACCCAATCTGATGCAAGTATAATACCCTTAGATACATGTGGTTGCAAATTTGGCGGATGTCACATTTATAGTTATACCCAAACATGAATATAGACTTTAAGGACGTTAACTTTTCTAAATCCTCAGACGAAAATTGAAACTTTTCATCCGGACATGACGAGCTCACATGAAGTACCTCATTTGTGATTCTAGCCTCCCTACCAGGTTGTATAACTAAACAATCATCTCCCATCACATCCTCTGCCAGATCGTGCATCAGATCATGCATTTTATACCGATACTCATTAAAGAATGCGTTAACCTGGAAGAAGGACCTCCAAACCAAACAATTTAAAATTTCTTCCCCAAGCACATACAAGTCGTTTTCTCCTCTAGGTGGAATAAAACCGTTAGACGCCCACACCGAAATCAATACATCCTTCTCCATCTCAAAGCCTTTAGGAAACAAACAACAATAAGCAAAACATCTCTTTATATGTGGAACCAAGGTATCATAACTTAACTTCAAAGCAGGCAAGACCTTATTTTCTTGCAACTCCCATATATGGTTGTCTTTCACACGTTTCCAATCACTGTTACTGTTTTTTGACCACATTAAGCTACCCAATGTCTTCACTGCCAAAGGCAGTCCTTGACATTTCTTAACTATCTCCATTCCGATAGGTTCTAGCTCACTTATGTTGTCCCATTCTCTTCCTTTTGCAAATGCAAACTTCTTGAACAATAACCACGAGTCCTTTTCAGATAAGCATCCGAGTTCATGTTGTAACTCGGGAACCTTGGCCATCATTCGACTAGTCGTTTGGAATCGTGTTGTCGTCACAACGATACTTCCTTCAGCCCCACAACTTAATATTTCACTTAATTGGTCCCACTTACTCTTTTCACTATCTTCAATCCAAACGTCATCTAGTACAACTAAAAAATTCTTTCCCGTTAACTTACTTCGAAGGGAATCTTGCAACGTATCTAGGGTTGTAAGTGTACACCCACATCCATCAATGGATTCGATGATTCTTTTTACCGTGTCTTTAACTTGGAAGTTTTGAGACACGTATACCCAACATTTTTTGTCGAAATATTGATTCACCCTTTCATGGTTGTAGACTAACTGAGCAAGAGTAGTCTTCCCCAGACCTCCCATACCCCATATACCATACACCCGAATCTTACCATCGTCATGTTTTCCTATATCTTTGTCACATATTGTTCTAGTAACCTTCTCCATCTCTTCATCTCTTCCGAAGATCACTGAAGAATCATGTATAAGCGAGCTAGTTTCCCTATCTGGCATCTCAACTGCAACGCCAACATCTACACGACTTATGTCACTATGTGACAAACCTAACATAGATCTCTGGGATGCAATGGCATCCAGTTTTCTTCTTAGGACTCTAACTTTGTGTGCAACCCTTGCACGGAACATAAGTTGATTATGATCGGAGGAGAAGAAGGCTCTTACCCTGTGCTTTATGCCTCTTTGTTTGTGTAGACGTTGTAGCAAAGCTTCGGTTGAGATGTCGTCCAACACATTTTCTACCTTCAAGGATGCTGATCTGAGACTCTTCAGCCATATCGCTACAGTCTTTTCCTTGCTATGTTTGTCTTCTGCATCTTCAAGAACAGCTTGGATGTTGGTGAAATCTTCCTTGAGAGTCAAAATATCGTTTTTGAATCCCAAAAGCAGATTGAACTCTTTGATAACTTCAGACGTCAGCCTCCCCACCACCTCCGTCACAAGGGCCGAAACACCGGCATCTGCCATGATTACTATTTCAGAAAGAAAGAATCACAAATTTGTGTATGCCACTCAACGATTGATAGTAATTCAAGAAGTGAATGTTTGGAAACAAAAGCAAGAAAGTGAAGAAATGGAAAAGTCAATCCACCAACTACTTGCATTGTGTGGTTAACGCGTTAACATGTGGTCTGCATATTATTGCAAGGATTGGATAAGAATTCTTTTTTAAAAGCATTTATTTATTTTTTTACTAAATAACTTTTGAGCACGGATGATGAGCTCGGTATCAACTCATACCGAAAATCTGAAAAAAATGGGTATCGGTACTGGTATGGAAAAAATACTCTGTTCGATACCGGTACTGGTACGAACCGATATTTGAAGGTAAATATCGGTAGCGAATCACAAAACGTCGGTACCAAATCGGTACCGAAAATCATGTCGGTTTGGGAAATTCGTACCGGTACTAGTTGCAAACCAATTGCTAATGTGGCACTTGTGTGTGACATGGCATCTCACGTGGAAATTTAGTGTTAGAGATGTGATGTTAAAAAAATCATACGGATATGAGACACACATACAGGCACACGACTCTCCATGTTTATCAAGTTAAGTAATAGCAAACATCCAAGAATCCAAAGTCATCATTGTGTTTTTTTCTCATGTAATGGAGCAAAAAACATTGAAATAAGATAATTAGAGTTCATACATTAGACTTATTCAAACTCGTGGAACCATCTAAACAAGTGACCGGTTAGCTCTAGTGCGGAATTTTTTTAACGTTTTCCAAACTAAAGATTATCTAAAATCATAACTAGCAGTTTGGTTAAAGTTTGATGTAAAAATTGCAAATTTTAAACCACGATTGATGTGGTGGTAGTCACCAAAAAAGTTAAGTGCCTAAAGCTTTTACTTTAATGATAAACTTATGTGAACATAGTAGTAATTATACTTCCAAAATTGAGCAGGTTATATACTCAATTTTACCATTTAATGTTTTCAATTTCAGTTGACTCAGTTTTGACTATCTTAGAAAGTGTTTAGACTATGGGGTGTGGGGGCTTGAGTTTGGGTATTGATCGACACGTGGTGATTGTGGGCTCCACCAGACCACCCCAAAAAAGTGGGGTGTGGAAGCGGCGTGGCCAGACGGCATTGGTGGTCCATGTTGGATTTTCATATACTTGAGATTTATAAAATAAAACGCAAACTTATATTAATTTATAAAATAAAACACAAACTTATATTAATTTAAAAAAAAGTTACATAACATCATAAAAATTAAAAAAAAAAACTACTTATTAATCCTAAAAAATTTAAAAAAAAAGTAGTTACTAATTCCTAAAAAAAAATTATAGAGTTCGATAAATGTTAAAGTGGGTAACCCACTTAAATTCCGGATTCCCGTTGTCACGGCCCCCGTCCCGGTTTTACCCGGTCCAGGAGCCGTGGGACAGAAATCCCGTAGTATTTATTTAATTTGGCAGCGGAATTATTAACAGGATCGTTTAAAACTTGAAAATACCCGATTATTAGGTGATTTCACTGGGAAACCCCTATTTTCCAAAAACATGTTTCTTTATTTAATCGAGCCACTTCTTCAAGCGTGTAGTGCTACACGGCACTTTTTCCTGGATTACAGCAGATCACCTGAAACATGTTTTAAAAAGGTTTTATCAGCAGGGAAATACTGGCGAGTCACTCATTTACACAAAACGACACATTGTTATAATATACAGTATTAAGGGTGATTACATTGTTTCTATCAACCAATTACCCCAAATCGGTATTTGTCACTCGACTGTATCTGTGAGTATGGTCAGATCACCCATTGGCTAACCCGTTGTCAAATGGTGACGGGAAGTAAGTAATGTATACAAAACCCCACATACCGGCAGTAATTGAAGATTACAAAGACTTAATCTCTGTAATTATAACTTTGAAAACCAACATGATTTTGAAAGCAATTTGATAAAAAGAGAATGACTCACATTGTAGATTTAGACGGGCAGCACTTAGCCTACTGATAAGCCTGTTAACCTAATTCAATTAACAATGCACACGAAAACTAGGTTAGTAACTTTAATCCAACTTTTACGACAACTCACGAGATCAAAACCTTCACAATGAATGACAAAGTGCGATACTTAAACATCCATCGAATTCACGACGAATGATAAAGCATAGCCCGAGTTTGGGCAGCACTTAAACATCCATCGGATTGGTTTTTATCGATCGGACATTAAATCGTAGCAGTGATCGAGTTATTACCCTGTTATCGCGGCAGAATTTCGTGATTGTGTGTGTTTTTGAAGTAAAAGGATGATAACTCAGTGTAGGAAACGAGTTTTTACGTCGAACCAACGCCAAATTTCAAGTGCCAATGCCCTGCTATTTATACTGAAAAACCGCCTCCCTCGCGTGGCACGAGGGTCTGGCGCGTGGCGCGAGGGGCACCCCCCTAGCATAGGGTAGCCTCGTGTCTCAGTAACTTGGGTAAGTCGACGGTTCGTAAAATTTCGAATTCTATCGTAAACTGTTTAGATAATATCAACTAGGAAATACCCCCCCCCCCTCTTGAGTTTTAGGGGCCCTGATCCTGATTCCGATTGTTCTGAAAATTTTAGGGGTTATGCAGGATTACTTTGGGGTCTCAATTAGGGTTTCCCATTGGACAAATTAAGATAAGAATTAATGTTTTTAATGAGAGTTGTTACACCCGTCGTGCCTCCACTCGATCGTCGTGGCTTAGGTCGCCCGTAGGGACACGGTCGAAACAAACTTTAAACCAATCCAGCTTCGGTTTGAGTTCACGCCACTTGTGTTGGCAGGCGTTTAAATTGTGACCAGCGTTCCCAACGTGTTGTTGGTATTGCTGGAAAGCTTGTCCTCAATATGCGGTTTGACCGCGTTGTAACGTATGTTGTGCATCGACGATCGATGTGACAAATGCGATATCCTCCTCCTCCGTCCAATGCACCATGTTCGGTTTTTTGATGTTGGTTTGGTTAAAAAAAGATTTGTTATTTGGTGTGAGATTGGTTGAAGAAGATTTGTAAATAATTGTTGAAAAAATAAAGTTTAGGATGGGTAACAAATTTAAAAAAAAAATTGATTTTTAATTCAAAACCACCATCCCAACGGCTATTGTCACACCCCAACCGATGGCGGAATCATCGGGGCGCGGCACTAGGCGAATCAGATTGCTCAAGAGAATCCATAACAACTATATTGCGATAATATTTAATACATTCGTTATCCCATACTAACAAATAATACAATCACGTAAGTTATCACAGATTTATTATCCTCTCGAACAATGCGAATCCGACAACCTAGATTTTAGTTGAGTTTCTAGACTTCCTAGCTTGATTTGATATAGTCTGCGATCTAACCTGCAACATACGTTAAAATATTTGTCAATACAAAAGTATTGGCGAGTATACAGGTTTGATAAGTATAGCATAGTAGATTAAAAGTGCTGCGAATTTCCACATGCGTAAACGTAATACACGACATATATACTCACAAAACTGATACTACCAACTAAGTCCTCGATGCTCGAATGTACGATGGCATAACTAGACCCCGTCGGGCGCAATAGTACTATACTAGTCTTGGTGGGACGTCGCGAGTATAAGCCCTAGCACATATGCAACTAGCATCACGTATATCTATGCATAACAGTTATTCGCAAGTGATAATTCGATTGATTGAATAATTCGATTGATGAGTTCGATTTGTTAGAAACGTATGTTACACCCAAAATTCGATTAAAAAGGGGTCAAGTATACTCACAGTGCGGATTTAGCGAGATTACAACTTGATCGAGTCGGTTACGAGTTGTCTGTAATGATCCTTGAAGAAATAGAGTAAACGAAGTACGGTTAAACAAGATTAACTTGAAAAGTTACTCGTTTGATTGATTTGGGCCTCATCCGTGCGGATTAGACATGTTATCCGTCCGGATGACAAGTCATCCGTCCGGATGACATGTTATCCGTGCGGATAACAGGTTGTCCGTGCGGTTGGTATGGTGGTACGTACGGACGGAGGTGCGCGCGGACTGACATCGTTGTGCGTGCGAACGAGTGTGCACGTGGGTGAGTGGTCCGTGCGGGTGAGTGGTCCGTGCGGATGACATGATCCGTGCGGGCTGACATGATCCGTGCGGACTGGCATGATCCGTGCGGACTGACATGATCCGTGCGGGCTGCAGGTGCGTGCGGATGACATCCCATCCGTGCGGACTGGTGTCATCCGTGCGGACTGACCTGTTGTCCGTGCGGGTTGTCATGTCTGTTTCGCATTGTTTTCGAGTGTCTAACAGAAAGAAAACGTTCGTTTTCACTAGAGTAGTGTAATTTCGCACTAACACTTGAAGTCCCGTTAATTCCGACTCGTTCTAACGACCGGGAATCACCTCGTTCCATCAGATCTGACCGTTCATGGTGGTTCTTCATGGTTAACTCGAAATCGCACAGATTTAGGTGTGATTTGTCATTAAAACAGGTGGGAATCACCCGGATCTGAGTCGTTTATGGTGAAATGAGACCCCAACTTGAAGTTCATAAGAACTCCTGGTGACATCACCTCAAAACGCCTCAAATCCGTAGATTTCACGGTTAGAATTTGAGTTTTGAAAGATAGAATAATGTAGATTCGAGTGTAGATTGTAGAAGTACAAGTTTTAGGTTGAAATCTTACCGGAATCGCGAGGAAATCGAGAGAAAAGGGTCTTGGTGCGCGTGTGGTTGAACAGGAGCTGTCACATCACTTGAATAGTGGTGTGACAGGCTATTTATAGGCGATGGTCTATCCGTCCGGATAGACATCCTGACGGGCCGGACTTCTTCGTTTTTGATCGATTTGATAGTTTTTGAAGCGTGTAATGACCATAATTAGTTTATATTATCATTATATTGTTATTATTATATTATATATATATATATATCACTAGAGGTCGTATTTACGTATCCATAATCCAGAGTTTCGATATTTAACGATCGGTTTCGATTTCGAGTATGCGATTATCAGCGACGTTACACGGCCATCAATGAGGGTAGTATAGGTCCTTTCTTGATGTCATCGTGAACGTTATTTCGTGTAGTGCCGCTAAGGCTGACGGGGTACCGTTTACTCGTATTGTCATCATCGTCATGACGACTGGAGCTACAGCACTCACCCGAGGGCCCTTGTTAGCGTTAATTGTTTAAGTTCGACACATCACGGCCACTGAGGAGGGTAGAATAGGTCCTCACTCACTGCCTCCGCGAGTGTTAGTGTGATAGTAATGTAGTATAATGATATTGTAGCTTGAAAATATGCGATTATCCTTCGAATAGCGATATATACGATATAGTTACATTATGATCTGAATCTCTGGTGCTAGGCGTAACGAGTATAACGAGTAGTAACAACGCACAAAAGTGCGGGTTGTTACAGTCTCCCCAACTTTAGGAAATTTCGTCCCGAAATTAATCCAGTAGGTAGACTTCTAAGAGTTGATCTTGTATAAGTAGCGATACAGCGAGTGGTTTGACCGTAAGTTGACAGCGTGAACGTTTCGAATAAGAGAGGTCGACTGCGATAGTGAGAAGGCGACGTAAAGACGAAAGTATAAATCACACGAGTTGACATTTCAAGGTACCTTGTCTTGTGTAGAATTCGTTAGTTTGATGCGATTGTAGACTTAAAGGACTTGAAAGGGTTTCTCATGACGTAGAATTAACTGAGTCGATTGTTAACCAACGTTACAAGAAGTGTTCGTTTTAGATATTTAAAAAGGAATTTAGGATGAGAATATTTGAAAATTTTCCTTTTAACGTGAGGTCAACGGAGTCGATGTTAACCGATGTTGCAAGGAAGTTTAAGTTTCTAACATTTTAAGGAATTTGAAGATGAAAACAAGGGTTACGAAAACTTCCTTCTGACATGGGTTCAAGCTGAACTCGATGTCGAACCAATGTCTTAGGAAGGATTTTATTTTGACGTTGTAAAAGTTTAGGGAAAAACTGGGCTTTATGAAACTTTTCTTGGACATGGAGTTAAGCTGATTCGATGTTAGCTCCACGTCGTGAGAAAATTTCACTTTGTCCACCGATTTTTAAATCAAAATTTTGTAAAAGACGTTTTTATCAGTACAAAAAGGTAGTTAATTACCGAGCCCCCACTTGGCACTTTCCCACGAAAGTTTGTTAATATGTTTAAAACACTTATATATAGAAAGTACCAGCGGCGTATCCACCATGCTTTGCCCATATTATCTCTGTTTCGTGAGGCAGTGTCAGGTGTGCCGATGTGACGTGGATAGAATTGCGTTTTACTCGGCCCAATCGATAGAAAGTCGGACCGAGCATAAGTGTCACACCCCGATTTCCACGTGTCACCGGTGGGCCCGGTGGGGGAGTATCGTGACGTGGTTGGCAACGTAATAGTCAAACAACACAATAATATAATGCACAGCGGAAGCAAATTTAAAATAAGATACAACCGAATTTATTTATTGTAAACAAAGTCACAATTTATCCGGTGTTTATCCACAGTAGGATCGAATAACAAAATATTGTTTATGGTTCAACAGACTTCGGCATCTCTAAGTTTGCGAGACTTCTAATGATGCTTAGGAGAATTCCAGCCTATTTCGCCTAGTACCTGCATTTAATCTTTTTGGGAAAATACGTCAGTTTACACTGGTAAATACATTCAACTGACTCATTTTATAAATGATTGAAAATTGGTTTGGATGCACATGGCATAAACATTTTTATTAACTTGGGAGAATTATTTAATATTATAATCTTGTGAACGAATTACATGTTACTTATGCGTTCAGTAGCCCGGAACGTATTCCGGGTTAAAGATCAATAGACACACCACTTATGTGAGTTATACACGGGAGTACGCCTACACCCCGTGCTCAGGTCGTGGCTATCTCATAAGATAATGCCGAGGATATCCGGGACATGGTCATTAACCCCCCAAAGGCTGTAAAGTAAACACATCTGTTTAAAACGAGCCGATCAAATTATTCAATTAACCACTAAGCGTGGAAGATTTGATGCTCGATCAAGCGGTACGCTATGTACCGTAACCCAAGCCCGTATAGGGAAAATAAGTTAAAAGTATTTACCTGATGCAAAGTATAGTCACAATAGTCAAATAGCAAGTAGCTTTTACTGTTTCTCCTAATCTGGAACGAAGGTTAAATATAACCTATTAGAATCCTAGCGGGTCTTTAATTATGCTTAAGCTTAGACCGGCTAGTTTCGAATATACGGTTCGTACGCACGATTAAGCGAAGACCGGATAGAATGTGATTCAGACCCGAAAAGTTTGAAGACTTGTTTAATATGGGTTCATTATTCACATTCTGGATTTTGAGATTAAACCGATAAGGTTTGACCCGTTTCGGCTAATTTATGTAAACTTGTTACATAAACCGCGCCGAACGCGTAAGATGCGTAACGGGTATCCGTAAGAGCCATATACAGGTTTCCTAAGTTAATATGCTTCAAATATGTTGTAACATCAGTAGGATGTCTTTCGTTATGCCCCGAACTAATTTAAACACAAACTATGCCCCGTAGGGGTAGTTTAGTCATTTTAAAGTTTGTAAAAGCGTTTATATGTTCAACTGAGTTACAGGTCTGATGTAAACAGTAAACATACTTATTTTAATGTGTTATAACAGTAGGCTAAGTCATGTATGTGAAATTTATCACATTTAACCAAACTATGCCCCGTAGGGGTATTTTGGTAATTTCACATAAGCCGAAAAGCTCAAAAACGAAGTCTGAGTTTATCAACCTTTGCTTACTGTTAAAATATGATAATTTGCTTCTTATATCAGTAGGTATCAACCCGGGCATGTCCAATATGATTTTAGAACATACTATGCGTTAAAAACGCTAATTTAGGCGATTAAAGGCCATTACCGGGTTCGATACTTAAATCTGATATTTTTATATTTCCAGAAGGCTTAAAATAATTTATTTATCATAACTAATCAGTGGCAAAAGGTTTGGGGTCGTTTAGATGTGTAAAACTCATTTTATGGCCCGTAAGGGCAAAACCGACAATTACCGAATTAAGCCTACGACTATGAGTTATGCTCAGCCTAAAATTAATTAAAAATCTTTAAAATTCCCAAAATATTATATTACATCAGTGGGTAATTCGTTTGATACCAAAAAGTATGTTTAACTAGGCTATACGCTAATTACGCCATTTTATTAACATAAAGCTTTAATTTAGCGACAATGAGAATAACTATTAATCTACGAGTCAAACTGATGTCAAACTTTGCATACAAGTCTAAATATCAGTAACTAAGGATTCTACACTTTTACATTTTCATAAATCATGATTTAAGGTAATAAGGGCATAACGGTCCACGTATGAGCATTTAACGGAAACTCGCATATTAATTGGATAACTAGTGAACCAAGGTGTATGATCACAGAGGGTTGTTCTAACATGTATCCTAATCCAATTTAAGCTCTGAGGCATTTCAAAAATATGCCCAAACGGGTCAGAACTGAAAGTCAACCGAAAAGTCAAACTATGTGACTTTCGGTTCCGAACCGGGTCTAAACAGGAAATAGTCGGGTTTTATAGGTTTGAATATGTTATTACACTAATTACTAAGTTATAACAATAATCAAACAGGTTATATATGATCTAGATAGCTAATTATGCATAAATGACATTTTAAGCAATATGTTGACTTTTTAAGTAAATGTTTGACCCGACATTTGACCTGCTTAGGATGGTGATCAGGGGAAACCCTTTTGAGGTTTTATTTCCCACATAATTACCATTCTAAAACTACTTTTAATTCGAGATAAGACTGAGTCATTAGTGACTAATCTCGAAGTCAAACCGTAATTACGACGGTTTGACTTTTAGCTAATTAACTATGCTAAACACAACCAAATAAGAACTAGTAGACTTACAATAGTCAAATGCACGAATTTTGATCAGAAGGGAGAGTTCCTTAGCTCCAGGAATGCTCCAAAGATCAGTTGTAAGTGTGAAGAATGAATGTGCAACATGTTGGGCTTTATATAGTGAAGAACTCACCATGATTGGTTGACAACTCACTCTAGGACTAACCACAATTCGTTTACACATGTCCCTAAGGTCTAGGAACATTTTAGGGGTCGTTTACAACTGATAAAAACCGAACAAACAGGTCACAATCACGAATAACCTGCTGCAGAAGGTTTCAGGATGCTGGCAGCTACCTTACGGACCTCAACATTGTTGAGGTTGAGGTCCGTATGCGACCTCCCAGCCACAATATTTGACTTTTCTTTGGTACTTTGCAAAGGTAACCCCATTATCCGACTTTGTGACCTCAAACAACAACTTAGGGACCTCCATTATGTGTCTAGTACAGTTCCTTACCCTACCATTTGCAATTGCTTGCTTAGATTCCAAAACAAGACCCGAAAACCAAGTGTTACCATTGCTTTTTCTTAGTAGGATCACATCATGCACTTGGGGTCCTATCATAAATCAATAATTTCTGTATTGAGGGTATAAGAGAGGGATATAACATTTAATCGGGTCTTGGGATTTATAATTAAGGTCGTTCAGAGGTAACAATTTAACATGACGTCACTTTAAATCCTACCGAATCATCTTTATTAAACCCGGGTTTACAACGCGTTTTTGTCTGACATGACACGTGTCGTTTTATTATTGAACCCGAAATTTTCGAGGTGTTACATCCTCACCCCCTTAAAATAAATCTCGACCCGAGATTTACTGAAACAAGTAAGGGTACTTTTCCTTCATCGTGGATTCAACCTCCCACGTGAAATCGGGACCTCTACGGGCATCCCATTTGACCTTAACAAAAGGTATATGCTTTCTCCGAAGCTTTCTTACCTGTCGATCTTCGATCGACACAGGTTTTTCCACGAATTTCAAGCTCTCGTCAATATGCACATCTGTATGTGGCATGACATGTGTTTCGTCAGCGGAACACTTCTTTAGATTGCAGATGTGGAACACGTTGTGAATTCTACTGAGCTCTTCTGGTAAGTTCAACTTATAGGCAACTGACCCGACTCGTTCGATAACCTCGAAAGGTCCTATATATCTCGGGCTTAGTTTGCCTTTCTTACCAAACCGCATCACTCCTTTCCAGGGTGATACCTTAAGTAGGACTTTTTCACCTACTTCGAAGTGAAAGTCCTTACGACTTGGATCCGCGTAACTCTTCTGCCTATTCCGGGCAGCTTGGAGATTGTTGCGAATTTGGACAATCTTGTCCGTCGTTTCGAATACGATCTCTGGTCCTGATAACTGGACTTCTCCAACTTCCGCCCAACAAACTGGCGATCTACACTTTCTACCGTATAATGCCTCGAAAGGCGCAGCCTTTATGCTGGTATGGTAGCTATTGTTGTAGGAGAATTCGATCAATGGTAGGTTCTTATCCCAGCTACCTTCCAATTCGATCGCACATGCACGCAGCATGTCCTCCAACGTTTGAATAGTACGCTCACTCTGACCGTCAGTCTGAGGATGGTAAGCCGTACTAAAGTTCAAACGTGTGCCCAAGGATTGTTGGAAACTCTTCCAAAAGTGTGACGTGTACCTAGTATCCCGGTCAGAGATAATAGCTACAGGTATGCCATGTAGGGCTACAATCTTATCAACATATAACTGGGCTAACATATCGGAGCTATAAGTCTCCTTGATGGGTAAGAAATGAGCTGACTTAGTCAGTCGGTCAACTATAACCCATATCGTATCATTTCCTTTCCTCGTCTTGGGTAACTTGGTAATAAAATCCATAGTTACCATTTCCCACTTCCACGTAGGAAGTTCAGGCTGTTGTAGCAAACCTGACGGTTTCTGATGCTCGGCTTTGACTTGCGCACATGTCAAGCATTTTGCTACATGGGCGGCTACAGACTTTTTCAAGCCTATCCACCAATAATTTGCCTTTAAATCCTGGTACATCTTATCAGCTCCAGGATGAACGGAGTATTTGGAACTATGGGCTTCTTGGAGGATGAGATCACGAAGTCCTCCAAAGATTGGAACCCATATTCGTCCGTTTAACCGTAAAATTCCGTCCTTGCTAAGAGTTAACTGCTCCTCAGTTACTCCTAACTTTTCATTAGGATAGTTGGCTTCCAACACAGCTTCCTTCTGTGCAGCTAACACCCTTTCTATCAAACTGTTCTTTATCTCCATACGCTTGGCGTTGATTCGTATGGGTTTAACCCTTTCCTTTCTGCTCAAGGCGTCAGCGACTACATTCGCTTTGCCGGGATGGTATTTGATTTCACAATCATAATCATTCAAAGTTTCCATCCAACGGCGTTGCCTCATGTTTAATTCTTTCTGGTTAAACAGATGCTGGAGGCTCTTGTGATCAGAAAAGATCACAAACTTGATTCCATAAAGATAATGCCTCCACAGTTTTAGCGCGAACACAACGGCACCCAATTCCAAGTCATGGGTGGTGTAATTCTTTTCGTGCACCTTTAACTGTCGCGATGCATAGGCAATCACCTTGCCCTTCTGCATAAGCACACACCCCATGCCAGTGTGTGATGCATCACAATAAACTACAAATTCTTCAGCGCCTTCAGGTAAGGTAAGCACAGGAGCGTTGCTCAACTTTTGTCTTAAAACATCGAAGGACTCTTGCTGCTTAGGGCCCCAAACAAACTTAACCTTTTTTTTAGTTAAGGAGGTTAGAGGTGCAGCAATCCTTGAAAAATTTTCAATGAAACGCCGATAATATCCTGCCAAACCCAGGAAGCTACGAATCTCTGTAGGCGTTTTCGGCTCTTGCCAGTTCATTACTGCTTCAACCTTAGCGGGATCCACCTGGATACCACGCTCACTGACCACATGTCCAAGAAATTGGACTTCCCTAAGCCAAAATTCACACTTGGAGAATTTGGCATAGAGCTTCTCCTTATGCAGAAGTTTGAGAATACATCGAAGATGTTTCTCATGGTCAGCTTTGTTCTTAGAATAAATGAGAATGTCATCGATGAAAACGATGACGAATTTATCTAAGTGCGGCTTGCAAACGCGATTCATGAGATCCATGAACGCAGCCGGTGCATTGGTGAGCCCAAAAGGCATCACTAGAAACTCGTAATGACCGTAACGAGTCCTAAATGCAGTCTTGTGTACGTCTTCATCTTTGACCTTCAGCTGATGGTAGCCTGACCTCAGATCAATCTTTGAGAAGTAACTTGCCCCTTGCAGCTGATCGAACAAATCGTCGATCCTGGGCAATGGATATCTGTTCTTGATCGTGACTTTATTAAGCTCGCGATAGTCGATGCACAGACGCATCGACCCATCCTTCTTCTTGACAAACAGGATTGGCGCTCCCCAAGGAGATGAACTAGGTCGAATGAAACCCTTAGCCAGCAATTCATCTAGCTGCGTCCGCAACTCCTTCATTTCGGTGGGTGCCAATCTGTATGGTGCTCTAGCAACTGGTGCAGCTCCGGGAATGATATCGATCCTGAATTCGACTTGTCTATCTGGTGGTAGGCCAGGTAGATCTTCAGGAAATACTTCTGGGTATTCTGAGATGACAGGGATGTCTTCTAACTTCGGTTTAGGCTCATCAATGATTACCTGTGCCATGTAAATGACACACCCTTTCTTCAAACATTTTGAAGCCTTGAGCATAGTCACGTGCTCAGGCAGTCCGTACTGGGTATCTCCCCGAATGGTAAGTGATTCACCAGACGGAGTCTTTATTACCACCTGTTTCTGGTTACAGACGATTTGGGCCTGGTTATGAGATAACCAGTCCATACCCAGAACTATGTCAAAACCAGCTAATTTAAACGGAAGTAGAGACAGAGGAAAAGAATGGTTCTTAATGGATATTACACATCCATCTAACACAGTAGAGACGGTTTCTATGGTACCATCTGCTAACTCTACCTCATAGTTCATTTTTAGGGTTTTGACAGGTAAATTCAACAATTTACAAAATTTATGATCTACGAAGGACTTATCTGTGCCTGAATCAAAAAGTACTCTTGCAAAAACATCGTTTACAAGGAAGGTACCTGTTATGACGTTATCATCCTGTACAGCCTCCTTCGCATCCATCCTGAAGACTCTGGCATTAGTCTTCTTAGCCTCCTCAGGCTTCTTGTTGTACTTTGGGCAGTTAGTCTTTATGTGCCCCTTTTCGTTGCAACGGTAACACGTTGCATCTTTCATCTTCTTGCAATCCAAGGTTTTGTGTTCCTTGGACTTGCACAACCCACAAGCGAAAGACCTGGATTCGTTATTCGAGGTTGATTCGAATCTGCACTTTCCAAAGTGCTGTTTCTTGCAAGTTTTGCATGTGGGCTTCTCCCCAGAACGATGCCCATCTTTCTTCGAATCTGATCCCTTCTTGTGATCACCGCTCCCACGGTGCTTCTTGTTCGACCTACGCGAACCGTCATCATCATGCTTCCTCTTCTCGGCCGCCTTATTCCTCTGCGATCTCTGCCGGACCGCATCCATTGTGAGGGATAGAGAAAGGTCAGTTACAGACCTGAAGGTAACTGGCCGAGAAGCTTTGACACTGGCCTTTATCTCGGGCTCCAATCCACCAATAAAACGAGCAATCCTTTTAGGCTCCGGGGTTACCAGATAAGGTACCAACCGGGATAGTGTATTGAAGCTCGTCAGATAAGCTTGACAATCGAGGTTCTTCATTACCAGTGATAGGAAGTCATATTCTATCTTTTCCACCTCATGTTGAGGGCAGAAATTTTCTTTGATCAGTGCAATGAATTGATCCCACGTCATGCTATACAACGGGATCTTTCCTGAGGCCTCCATCAGTGATCTCCACCAAGCTAACGCCTCACCCTTGAAGGACTGTGAGACAAATTTAACCACATCACCTTCAGCGCATCCGCTGATGTCCACGACTGTGTCCATTTCATCCAGCCACGTCATGCAGTCTACGGCTCCTTTTTCTCCCGTAAAATCCCTGGGTTTACAAGATACAAAGTACTTATATGTGCAACCCTTGTTACGGTGTCCCTGATGCAGTATCAACTGCTGAGATGGATTACTTTGGTGGTTGGTGGACTGGCGATCATCATCGTTTTTCTTTGGTCCATCCTTTTTGGGAGGAGGCTTATTATGAGCCTCAGAATGGGTCCTTGGCTTTGACTGTGACACAGAGTGGGTCCTACTCCGCGTACCACTGTAATCGTCATATTGTCTATTCAAAGCTTGTGTGACAGCCCCGTCTATGATTGCTTTTAGTTCAGCACCCGTTAATGTAATCTGGGCGTTTTCATTCGGCTCCACCGGATGGCTATTGCCTTCATTGGAGTCAGCCATTTGTATTGAACTGTTGCAGAAAACAAGGTCAATATTTTACTTGGGATTTTATCATGGAATTACCCCTTAGGGTAATTCGTTAACCATGGTAACAGAGACCATATTTGGTTAACTTATTAATCGCATTAATTTAGGATTTTAATTAAAATTTATCCTAAACATAAACAATAACAATAAATATTAGCACATAAGGCTTGGTCACATGGACAATTTAATAAACTATGATTTCAGAGAATCAAGACTTTTAAGGTTTGAACCTAGTTCATTACCTTTATTGGACAGGGAGTCATAGCTACCACTGTCTTTTGGCTCATGTAGAAATGAGCAAGGCCCGTAAGCACTATATTACCACGTATGGTTAAGTATAATCATCTTAATTGATGATGTAATCCAGGATTCAGAGATCATTAAACTGGATTAGGAATCTTCTAAAGAATCCTTATTCATTTAAGAATGACATGTGATTTTAACGAATCACTTCTGCCAGGAGTGTTAACATGTTTTAAGATGTTAACAGGGATTTGAATCTTTTAAACAGGTCTTACCATTTTGGCCCGGTCTTATATTTGACACGTGGCTAGGTTTCACACTATTAGATCCTTAATTACATAGGCAGATTTATTCAAACAGGAATGATTTTTAATTTATTTATTTCATTTATAATTTATTTATGCTCAAATGGCAACTATGAAATTTATAAAAATAACACTCCATTAATTTATCACTATATTACATATTGCCCTAAACGGGTCTTTTACACATGAAATTTGCCCACTCAGGAGCTAAAACATACCAACATGCCCACGTAGGGGTCTTACAGAAAGACACAAGTCCTCGTAGGGACTTTAAACAAACATGAGTCCACGCAGGGACTACTTACTCAAACCACACACACCCACGTAGGGTTTTAAAACAAAATAAGCATGCCCACGCAGGGGCTTAACAAACAACTACACCCACGCAGGGGCTCATACATCAGCGATGGAAGAATTTAACGATTCTTCTTGTTCTTCCCCTTGATCAGACCCATCAGTCCTTGGAGGAATGTTTGCCTTTCCCTTCGTTCTTCATGTGCTTCCCGTTCCACCTGCTCCAACCTATGCAAAATTTCCTCCCTATTTGGAGAAAATTGTGGTGGCTGCGACTGCGTCCTTATGATGGGCCTAGGTGGTATCGAGTATCCCTGTGTTGGGTAACTCACCCCCCAAGGATCCCCATAAGGTCCTTGCGTGCCATAGTTCGCGGCTACCGAGTATGGATCAGCCTCTCCATAACCGTAGTTATGTTGTGTTGGTGGCTCGAACGGGTTGTAGCCCATACCACCCGGGTATGCTGGTATCGGGTTTTCAAAACCCATTGGAGGCGGCTGCTGAAAAGCTGGCTGCGAAGGCCCACCCATTTGTGGGTCCTCATAGTGTGGTGGGTAGTGACTAGCACTAGACTGTCGCGGGAATCGAAAGTGAAGCCCCCCGGTCGCACAGATATGCGGGCACCGGTTCTTCTACGCCTTGGCGGTTGAGGAGGTGCCGGTTGAACTGGTGGCGGTGGAGGCGGTGGCGTAACTGCCACAAAGCGATGATCCTCCGAAGAATCTTGATGATGCGGCTGTGCTTGTGGCTCTTGGTGCTGCTGAGAATGCTGCTGCTGGTGCTGCCCATGTGATGACGAGTGGTGTGAGGGTGTATAATACCACTGTTGCTGATCAAATAGAGCCTGGAAGCTATCCGGACCACCGTAGGGTGACCCGTGAAAGGATGATCCGTCTGATATTTCGATCGGATGATTCGGCGTACCGCTAGCTGGCATGATGGGGTCAGTATCCTCATCCATATCGTCAGCATTATCCCCCGAGAAGTGATCTTCAGGCCCTAGTGGGTTAAAACCCACGGGTTCTTGCAAGAAATTGGCCGTATTAAACTGGCCTCTGTAGATAGGTGTGGGGTCCCCATAGGAATGATGGGATAGGGACCTTTGCAGTGGTACATATGAAGGTTGTGTGTTGTGAGGTTCATATGGGTTAAGTGCGGGCGGTGTCGAGCTATGCGAAACCGATCGTCTGGCCGGTTCAACCTGGTTTCGCCGGTTTCGGCGAGGGTCTTCGCTTTCCGTAGCTGTCGGAGCCCGTGTATTTGATGGTCCTGCCTCGTGATCATTGGGGGCGGCTGTCAGCCCCTTACCGCGTCCCCGTGTTCGGAAGAATCTTGGCGGCATTTTTCGATATTCCTGTCGACAAAGCATGAGATAATAATACAAAGATATATGCAAAATTTAAATAAAGAATAACACAATCAATAGTGGAATTTGTCCTATGTTATAAGTCTAGACTCAAAAGTTTAGATATGTGCAATTGTGTAACTGAGATTAAACACAAAAGGCTAGTGTTTAATTCACTCAGTGTTGGCTCTGATACCAACCTGTCACACCCCGATTTCCACGTGTCACCGGTGGGCCCGGTGGGGGAGTATCGTGACGTGGTTGGCAACGTAATAGTCAAACAACACAATAATATAATGCACAGCGGAAGCAAATTTAAAATAAGATACAACCGAATTTATTTATTGTAAACAAAGTCACAATTTATCCGGTGTTTATCCACAGTAGGATCGAATAACAAAATATTGTTTATGGTTCAACAGACTTCGGCATCTCTAAGTTTGCGAGACTTCTAATGATGCTTAGGAGAATTCCAGCCTATTTCGCCTAGTACCTGCATTTAATCTTTTTGGGAAAATACGTCAGTTTACACTGGTAAATACATTCAACTGACTCATTTTATAAATGATTGAAAATTGGTTTGGATGCACATGGCATAAACATTTTTATTAACTTGGGAGAATTATTTAATATTATAATCTTGTGAACGAATTACATGTTACTTATGCGTTCAGTAGCCCGGAACGTATTCCGGGTTAAAGATCAATAGACACACCACTTATGTGAGTTATACACGGGAGTACGCCTACACCCCGTGCTCAGGTCGTGGCTATCTCATAAGATAATGCCGAGGATATCCGGGACATGGTCATTAACCCCCCAAAGGCTGTAAAGTAAACACATCTGTTTAAAACGAGCCGATCAAATTATTCAATTAACCACTAAGCGTGGAAGATTTGATGCTCGATCAAGCGGTACGCTATGTACCGTAACCCAAGCCCGTATAGGGAAAATAAGTTAAAAGTATTTACCTGATGCAAAGTATAGTCACAATAGTCAAATAGCAAGTAGCTTTTACTGTTTCTCCTAATCTGGAACGAAGGTTAAATATAACCTATTAGAATCCTAGCGGGTCTTTAATTATGCTTAAGCTTAGACCGGCTAGTTTCGAATATACGGTTCGTACGCACGATTAAGCGAAGACCGGATAGAATGTGATTCAGACCCGACAAGTTTGAAGACTTGTTTAATATGGGTTCATTATTCACATTCTGGATTTTGAGATTAAACCGATAAGGTTTGACCCGTTTCGGCTAATTTATGTAAACTTGTTACATAAACCGCGCCGAACGCGTAAGATGCGTAACGGGTATCCGTAAGAGCCATATACAGGTTTCCTAAGTTAATATGCTTCAAATATGTTGTAACATCAGTAGGATGTCTTTCGTTATGCCCCGAACTAATTTAAACACAAACTATGCCCCGTAGGGGTAGTTTAGTCATTTTAAAGTTTGTAAAAGCGTTTATATGTTCAACTGAGTTACAGGTCTGATGTAAACAGTAAACATACTTATTTTAATGTGTTATAACAGTAGGCTAAGTCATGTATGTGAAATTTATCACATTTAACCAAACTATGCCCCGTAGGGGTATTTTGGTAATTTCACATAAGCCGAAAAGCTCAAAAACGAAGTCTGAGTTTATCAACCTTTGCTTACTGTTAAAATATGATAATTTGCTTCTTATATCAGTAGGTATCAACCCGGGCATGTCCAATATGATTTTAGAACATACTATGCGTTAAAAACGCTAATTTAGGCGATTAAAGGCCATTACCGGGTTCGATACTTAAATCTGATATTTTTATATTTCCAGAAGGCTTAAAATAATTTATTTATCATAACTAATCAGTGGCAAAAGGTTTGGGGTCGTTTAGATGTGTAAAACTCATTTTATGGCCCGTAAGGGCAAAACCGACAATTACCGAATTAAGCCTACGACTATGAGTTATGCTCAGCCTAAAATTAATTAAAAATCTTTAAAATTCCCAAAATATTATATTACATCAGTGGGTAATTCGTTTGATACCAAAAAGTATGTTTAACTAGGCTATACGCTAATTACGCCATTTTATTAACATAAAGCTTTAATTTAGCGACAATGAGAATAACTATTAATCTACGAGTCAAACTGATGTCAAACTTTGCATACAAGTCTAAGGATTCTACACTTTTACATTTTCATAAATCATGATTTAAGGTAATAAGGGCATAACGGTCCACGTATGAGCATTTAACGGAAACTCGCATATTAATTGGATAACTAGTGAACCAAGGTGTATGATCACAGAGGGTTGTTCTAACATGTATCCTAATCCAATTTAAGCTCTGAGGCATTTCAAAAATATGCCCAAACGGGTCAGAACTGAAAGTCAACCGAAAAGTCAAACTATGTGACTTTCGGTTCCGAACCGGGTCTAAACAGGAAATAGTCGGGTTTTATAGGTTTGAATATGTTATTACACTAATTACTAAGTTATAACAATAATCAAACAGGTTATATATGATCTAGATAGCTAATTATGCATAAATGACATTTTAAGCAATATGTTGACTTTTTAAGTAAATGTTTGACCCGACATTTGACCTGCTTAGGATGGTGATCAGGGGAAACCCTTTTGAGGTTTTATTTCCCACATAATTACCATTCTAAAACTACTTTTAATTCGAGATAAGACTGAGTCATTAGTGACTAATCTCGAAGTCAAACCGTAATTACGACGGTTTGACTTTTAGCTAATTAACTATGCTAAACACAACCAAATAAGAACTAGTAGACTTACAATAGTCAAATGCACGAATTTTGATCAGAAGGGAGAGTTCCTTAGCTCCAGGAATGCTCCAAAGATCAGTTGTAAGTGTGAAGAATGAATGTGCAACATGTTGGGCTTTATATAGTGAAGAACTCACCATGATTGGTTGACAACTCACTCTAGGACTAACCACAATTCGTTTACACATGTCCCTAAGGTCTAGGAACATTTTAGGGGTCGTTTACAACTGATAAAAACCGAACAAACAGGTCACAATCGCGAATAACCTGCTGCAGAAGGTTTCAGGATGCTGGCAGCTACCTTACGGACCTCAACATTGTTGAGGTTGAGGTCCGTATGCGACCTCCCAGCCACAATATTTGACTTTTCTTTGGTACTTTGCAAAGGTAACCCCATTATCCGACTTTGTGACCTCAAACAACAACTTAGGGACCTCCATTATGTGTCTAGTACAGTTCCTTACCCTACCATTTGCAATTGCTTGCTTAGATTCCAAAACAAGACCCGAAAACCAAGTGTTACCATTGCTTTTTCTTAGTAGGATCACATCATGCACTTGGGGTCCTATCATAAATCAATAATTTCTGTATTGAGGGTATAAGAGAGGGATATAACATTTAATCGGGTCTTGGGATTTATAATTAAGGTCGTTCAGAGGTAACAATTTAACATGACGTCACTTTAAATCCTACCGAATCATCTTTATTAAACCCGGGTTTACAACGCGTTTTTGTCTGACATGACACGTGTCGTTTTATTATTGAACCCGAAATTTTCGAGGTGTTACAATAAGATAGGAGCGAATAGATTAGTCCAGCGAGTTGGTAAGCGAGAAGCGAATAGCGTGTTTTCGATTAGATTGCACATTAAACCCACATGGCACGTTTCCACGAGGGTTTGCTAACATGGCGAAACACCATGCTTCGCCAGGTTAGTTTTGCCTCGTGAAGCGGTGTCATGTGCACTAATACGACATAGACCGTAATGAACACCAAGCGAGCGATAAACGGTAGATTATACACGATATGCGATAAGTGATTAGATGGTTAAACGAATGATATAAACATAACACTAGCAATGATGGTGATGATAATCGAATTACGATAAACTGCAGTTGTTGCGTGCAAGCGATGGAGGTTTGCGATTTCGATTTACGCGGTTCGGTTCGATTGATTAACACCACAGAATTTAACTAACATCAGACCCCACATGGCCTGTTTCCACGAAAGGCCGCTGATATAGCTAAAACACCTTGTTTTAACCATATGAGCTTCTTCTCGTGAGGCGAGGTCATGCGTTCCAACTTAGCACAAATATCACAGATAACGGTAGGCGATAGCGATAGATTGATACACGGCAAATGATATAGGCTCACGTGATAAGCGATAGGGGTTGCGAGATACACGAGGTAAGCGATTGCGATTAGTCGAGTTCGATTCTTGTTTCGAATAGGCTTAACGTTTCGTTATGACGCATGATGGCTATCGAGGAGGGTAGATTAGGTCCTCACTCAACAATATCGTGAGCGTTTATTTGCTTGATCGAGATTTGTTGCAATAGACTTACGACCAGTCTTGCGCCGATGCAATTTGCCTGCGAGGTAGACTCCCTAGAGTCCATCGATGAGGCGATTGCATTGCGTTTGCAGACTTACGACAAGTCTTGCGATGATACGGTATGTTACGCCTTGCGATTGAGTGTAGTGTGTTGAAAATAAGCACAATAGTATAATAGGTCTAATATCGTTTAACTCCACGTGGCACTTTCTTCACGGAACTTTCGGTAGTATGGTAAGGCATTCCTCGCCCGACCCCTACTACTTTCATCCCGTGTTTCGGTGTCACCTTTTGTCGAACGCTATGGCACCTTTAGAATTCACTACGATCACCGTGCACTGAACCAAATAATCCCGTGTGCACCCGCGATTAATTGTTCCTTGCACGCTTATCGTACCTCGTTCTAAGAGTGTAGTGAGGGTAAAACACATTATTTCGTGATATAGTATATAGTATGTGTGTGAATCTAGTCTAAGTGCGACGATTTAAGAGTGAGAGAGAAAATGGAGACGAGAGTTAACGCATAGTGACAATATCGAGTAGGTTCAAAACATAGAGATTATCGTCGAAAATCGTATCATTACAACTTTATCCTACACTTGCCAGATGTCTGATGCTTGAAGACTTTTGCGGGAGTTGTTGTTGTTGTACTCAAGTTCACGGTTCGATGCGACAGTTGCGGGTGAAGTGACCGTAACGGTTGCAGTTATTGCAATAGCGACAGTCATCCCCAACTGGATGATGATAGGTACACGAGTAACACTGAGGATGAAATCCAGTGTAGGCTCGTTTTGGAAACATCGGAACTGCTTGAAGAGGTTCCGGTTGCAGCAGTTCGGTTGTTGATGAGCTCGGGCTTGAAGTCTTTCGCTTGTGGCTGGGTTTGTCGGTGTCCTGCGAAGAAGTGTCGTTGTTGGAGGATTCGTCTGAAGACTCGCTTGCGGAGTCTTTGGCTGATTTGTCGGAAGATCCGTCGGCAGATTTGTCAGAAGAATCGGCAGCAGATCCGTCCGAAGAATCATTAGCAGATCCGTCAGAAGAATCGTTAGCTGATTCATTAGAAGAATCGCCAACAGAGTTGTCAGAAGATTCGTCAGTAGAATCATCAGAAGATTCGTCAACATGTTCGTCTGACGGATTACTGGCGATTGCTTGATGAGCTAGCTTGACAGGATTCTTTGAGAATAATCCTTCCATGAGTCGTTTGTTGTTGATCTCTGCGGCTAAACGGTATGTTTCGTCGATGGTAGCGGGCCTTGCAGCTTCGACAAAATCACCCACACACTCAGGCAAGCCACGAATGTACTTCGTGATGGCCTTCCCCGGAGTGTTGACTTGACTTGGGCAAATTATGCTAAGCTGTTTGAAGCTTGCGGTGTAGCCAGCATTGTCACCTTCGGTTTGCTTGATTCCCCAAAATTCGTTTTCTAGTTTCTGGATTTCATGAGGAGGACAGTATTCTTTCTTCATGAGTTCCTTCAGCTCATCCCAAGAGAGGGCGTAAGCTTCGGAGATCCCACGTTTGTTACGTTCGGCGGTCCACCAGTCGAGTGCTCGCGATTGAAATACTCCGGTGGCGCATGTAGTGCGGAGACTATCGGGACACCCGCTTTGACGAAGGGTAACTTCGATAGAATCGAACCACTGGAGTAGTTGAGTCGCACCTCCTTCACCCGTGAACTCCATCGGGTCACAGGCTTTGAAGTGCTTGTAGAGAAAAGTAGATTGCGGCTCCTTTGTCTTAACGTCTTCCGAAGTTCGAGAGTTGATAAGAGAGTGAACTCGTGTGGCAATCTGAGGAATGACTTTGACCACTTCCCTGGTCACAAGTGAAGCAATCCTCTTTTCGCCCCTTCGTTTGGCTCGTCTCTTTGCTAACATTCTCGAAGTAGAGTTGTTGGAAGGCATCTAGACAGAAGGAGACTTGGAGTGAGATTCGATCATAATGATTTTCGAGTTTGCGTTGTGATTTGAGCGCGTTCAAACTTGATGCAATAGTATAATAGTAATGCGAATCACATAGGAGCCATATAGGAGACACGAAGTTCCTAAGTTCTCACACAATGATTTGTTTGTTTATTCGTATATATATATATATATATATTTATCTATATGTAATTTGTAATCATACTCATAAAGGTCGATTTAGAATAAGCGAGGACGCGTTGAGGTGAGAAAACGATAGCGAAGGCGATAGATTATGCATTTGTTTTGTTGCGAACATTCGAGTTTCGTTTTAGATTGCGATAGTTGTGCGAATCGTGCGTTTATAAAGTAAGGAGTGAAAATCGTTACATCGAGAATTCGATAAAGCGTGAAGTTTCAAAAAGTAAATAAGTTCCAATCATTGTAAAATTGGCGGGTCGTATAATAGAGTGCCTTGGGTGTTTAGGCGTTGACTACCCAAGGTAACCCAACTATATCTACAAGTTCGGGCGCGCGCGTTGACCTAGAGGACTCCATGCTTCCACTGGGATGCAGCTCATGGCATTCGCCTTCCTAGTCATCGCGTGGCTCGAGTTGTTACAATAGTCGAGTCCTTGGTGAGAGCTTTTGAAAACCATTTTATAGAGAGTGGAACGACTTATTAAGGTACGGGTTTCACCCCTGGCTTAACAGTTTCGTTCCTAATTGTGGTTATGCTCCTCGAATAAATTCGTGAGTTCCACAAGATTTAGAAATGGAGACTTTTGTCGAGATGTGGATGTCACTCCTAACTCGATGAAAGGTTCTCGTGCTAGAAAAATGCGCTGAGTGAGCAATCCTACCGAGAGTTCTTGGTTTTCACACCTGATCTCGACTGGATCGCTCGGTTTCGTCATGCGAGTATTTTCGAAAACGTGTGTATTGTGTCGGCCTTAGGAAGGGCTAAGTAGTATTTCAGCCTTAGGAAAGGCTCCTTCGTGTGAAGTTGTAGTATGCGGCGTTCACACAAAGTTGTAGCTTTTAGCAATTTCGATCGAGAGTATCAAGTAAGCCCAATACAAACCCCACTAGGTTCGTACGAGTCGGCCTGTTGGTACTTAGACTATAGACTAGGTAAATTTTTAAGACGTCGACCCGGACTAGGTCGAGTCTGACCTAATTCCCTATAGTTATGGCTCTGATACCAATCTGTCACACCCCAACCGATGGCGGAATCATCGGGGCGCGGCACTAGGCGAATCAGATTGCTCAAGAGAATCCATAACAACTATATTGCGATAATATTTAATACATTCGTTATCCCATACTAACAAATAATACAATCACGTAAGTTATCACAGATTTATTATCCTCTCGAACAATGCGAATCCGACAACCTAGATTTTAGTTGAGTTTCTAGACTTCCTAGCTTGATTTGATATAGTCTGCGATCTAACCTGCAACATACGTTAAAAGATTTGTCAATACAAAAGTATTGGCGAGTATACAGGTTTGATAAGTATAGCATAGTAGATTAAAAGTGCTGCGAATTTCCACATGCGTAAACGTAATACACGACATATATACTCACAAAACTGATACTACCAACTAAGTCCTCGATGCTCGAATGTACGATGGCATAACTAGACCCCGTCGGGCGCAATAGTACTATACTAGTCTTGGTGGGACGTCGCGAGTATAAGCCCTAGCACATATGCAACTAGCATCACGTATATCTATGCATAACAGTTATTCGCAACTGATAATTCGATTGATTGAATAATTCGATTGATGAGTTCGATTTGTTAGAAACGTATGTTACACCCAAAATTCGATTAAAAAGGGGTCAAGTATACTCACAGTGCGAATTTAGCGAGATTACAACTTGATCGAGTCGGTTACGAGTTGTCTGTAATGATCCTTGAAGAAATAGAGTAAACGAAGTACGGTTAAACAAGATTAACTTGAAAAGTTACTCGTTTGATTGATTTGGGCCTCATCCGTGCGGATTAGACATGTTATCCGTCCGGATGACAAGTCATCCGTCCGGATGACATGTTATCCGTGCGGATAACAGGTTGTCCGTGCGGTTGGTATGGTGGTACGTACGGACGGAGGTGCGCGCGGACTGACATCGTTGTGCGTGCGAACGAGTGTGCACGCGGGTGAGTGGTCCGTGCGGGTGAGTGGTCCGTGCGGATGACATGATCCGTGCGGGCTGACATGATCCGTGCGGACTGGCATGATCCGTGCGGACTGACATGATCCGTGCGGGCTGCAGGTGCGTGCGGATGACATCCCATCCGTGCGGACTGGTGTCATCCGTGCGGACTGACCTGTTGTCCGTGCGGGTTGTCATGTCTGTTTCGCATTGTTTTCGAGTGTCTAACAGAAAGAAAACGTTCGTTTTCACTAGAGTAGTGTAATTTCGCACTAACACTTGAAGTCCCGTTAATTCCGACTCGTTCTAACGACCGGGAATCACCCCGTTCCATCAGATCTGACCGTTCATGGTGGTTCTTCATGGTTAACTCGAAATCGCACAGATTTAGGTGTGATTTGTCATTAAAACAGGTGGGAATCACCCGGATCTGAGTCGTTTATGGTGAAATGAGACCCCAACTTGAAGTTCATAAGAACTCCTGGTGACATCACCTCAAAACGCCTCAAATCCGTAGATTTCACGGTTAGAATTTGAGTTTTGAAAGATAGAATAATGTAGATTCGAGTGTAGATTGTAGAAGTACAAGTTTTAGGTTGAAATCTTACCGGAATCGCGAGGAAATCGAGAGAAAAGGGTCTTGGTGCGCGTGTGGTTGAACAGGAGCTGTCACATCACTTGAATAGTGGTGTGACAGGCTATTTATAGGCGAAAGAGGAGAAGGAGAGGGATCAGGCCCGGATAGCCTATCCGTGCGGATGGCCCATCCGTGCGGATGGCCCATGCGTGCGGATGGCCATCCGTGCGCATGCCCATCCGTCCGGATGGTCTATCCGTCCGGATAGACATCCTGACGGGCCGGACTTCTTCGTTTTTGATCGATTTGATAGTTTTTGAAGCGTGTAATGACCATAATTAGTTTATATTATCATTATATTGTTATTATTATATTATTATATATATATATATCACTAGAGGTCGTATTTACGTATCCATAATCCAGAGTTTCGATATTTAACGATCGGTTTCGATTTCGAGTATGCGATTATCAGCGACGTTACACGGCCATCAATGAGGGTAGTATAGGTCCTTTCTTGATGTCATCGTGAACGTTATTTCGTGTAGTGCCGCTAAGGCTGACGGGGTACCGTTTACTCGTATTGTCATCATCGTCATGACGACTGGAGCTACAGCACTCACCCGAGGGCCCTTGTTAGCGTTAATTGTTTAAGTTCGACACATCACGGCCACTGAGGAGGGTAGAATAGGTCCTCACTCACTGCCTCCGCGAGTGTTAGTGTGATAGTAATGTAGTATAATGATATTGTAGCTTGAAAATATGCGATTATCCTTCGAATAGCGATATATACGATATAGTTACATTATGATCTGAATCTCTGGTGCTAGGCGTAACGAGTATAACGAGTAGTAACAACGCACAAAAGTGCGGGTTGTTACAGCTATGGCTAACGGCTACCCCAAGCGGTCCAACACCACCACCCAATCCTAGCCAGCCAGCTCAGCCCCCCCCCCCTCGGCGGGCTTCAAAGCCACGCTAGCGGGGCAACGCTGTGGCCAACGCTGGTACGGTGTGGGTTAGCCAGCATTGCCTGGCATCCCCGCCCCAACCAATTCCCCACACCCGCTACTCTTACATGCATCACATGCATCACTACTTAATTACTAGATATGATCAAATCAAACATTTTTAACAAGTTTTAAAGATGAGTAAACTGCTATTTTGGTCCCTGTGGTTTGGGCATTTTTGCCATTTTAGTCCAAATCTCAAACTTTTTAAATCTGGGTCCCTGTGGTTTCACTTTTGTTGCCATTTTAGTCCAAAATCCAAAAACCCTCTTTTTTTACTGTTGAAAGCTGGTTCTTTTGTCTTTTTGTGAGGGGCATTTTGGTACATCTCAGGTTTTTTATAACATAGTAATTATTTTTAATAAACTAAAAAAGAGTAAATTGCAATCGTCTCTCAGACTCCTCTTTCCCTCAATTCATATCCCTCTCTACCTCTACACATCTGCATCTTCATCTTCTCTACCAAAACCCTAATTTTATTTCAAAACCTACAACTTCAATGGAGACAGATGAAAGCTGCAACCACAACCACAACCTGCAACCACCAACAACCAACCACTGTAAACCACCATCATCTCCGACCACACACAACCGTTATCCACCATAACCATCAGCCACCACTGCATCACCTCTACACAGATCTGCCGCCATCCTCACTCCACTCTTCCCCTCTAGTTCCGGCTGATTACCGGCGTCTCGCACTCACATAACCCAACTGAACCTATCTCACACATCTGAACCTTATCTTCTTCTTTGATGAACGATAGCAGCAACCATCATCTTTCAAGTCTCTGCGATACCAAACATCTTTGGTCAAACCCCCAATCTCCTTCTCTGTCTGCGATACACAACCTCCAAACAATCAAAAACCCCAAAAAAAAAAAATGTGCAGCTGCCACTCTCATCTACCCTCATCCAAAACCCTAACCATAACATCTCAAAATTCACCACTTCATTGCCCAAAATGGCCGAACAACTCGACATGACACTCGATGACATCATCAAGAACAACAAGAAATCAGCAGGATCTGACACTAACACAACTTTCCGAGGCGGTGGCCGCAGCCGCGGTCTAGGCCGGAACCGTGGTCGCGAACCAGAACCAGCTCCCAGACCTACCAGACGAGTTGACAACCGAGTTCCGACTCGTATAAATATACCATTACAACTCCAGAGCAGTCATCAATCACTTGTATAAATATACCATTACAACAACAACAACAACAACGACAACATCTTCTTCATAATATCTTCGATGTTGCTCCTGAAGTTCCTGAGTCTTCTTATTCGGGTGATTAACGAAACATCCAAAACCCACTAAAGATGTGGGTTATAGTCTTTCGAGACCTGGGTTTTTTGTGATGATCTGCAGATATAGAGGAGAGAAGAGAGAGAGACAGAGTGACAGGGTGTGGTGAAAGTGACGGTGGGGGTCATGGTGGTGGAGGTGGAGGTTGTGGTGGTTGAAAGTGACGGTGGAAGTGGTGGTTGTGGTTTGGGTTTGTTTGGGTTGAAAGTGACAGTGGAGATGTGGTTTGTCTGCAGATCTTGCTTTAATATGTTATAACAAAATTAAAATGACCAAAATGCCCCTGTACAAGAAGACAAAACAATCAGGTTTCAACAGTCAAAATAGGGGGTTTTTGGATTTTGGACTAAAATGGCAATAAAAGTGAAACCACAGGGATCCAGATTTAAAAAAGAGTTAATTGCCATTTTCGCCCCTGAGGTTTGGGCACATTTGCCATTTTCGTCCAAAATCACACTTTTCGACCATTTAGCCCCCAATGTTTGGTCATTTTTGCCATTTTCGTCCAAAATCACACTTTTCGACCATTTAGCCCCCAACGTTTGGTCATTTTTGCCATTTTCGTCCAAATTGCCTAACCCAATTACTTTATAGCATCAGAGGGGGTATTTTTTAATTGGACGAAAATGGCAAAAATGACCAAACGTTGGGGGCTAAATGGTCGAAAAGTGTGATTTTGGACGAAAATGGCAAATGTGACCAAACGTTGGGGGCTAAATGGTCGAAAAGTGTGATTTTGGACGAAAATGGCAAATGTGCCCAAACCTCAGGGGCGAAAATGGCAAATAACTCTTTAAAAAATTTGAGATTTGGACTAAAATAGCAAAAGTGCCCAAACCACAGGGACCAAAATGGCAGTTTACTCTTTAAAGATTCCTTAACAAGTTTTAAAGATTCCTTACAATATCTCTAAACTGTTACAACTCAGAAGTGTTAATTGAATTTAGGTAACCTTTTGTGCTCAATTTGTGGTGTAGATGATGAAGACGTCAACCACTTATTGGTCAACTGGTCGTTCACTCTTCCATTTGGGCCAAACTGTGTAGATGGGCCACCTTGTGTAAATATGGTAGAGCCGCCCGACAACATAAAAATAGCCCATCAAGGCTGCATTGATTGGTTGTACGGTATAACCCCCTAATAGTGGTGCACAAATCGGGTTTTTTTAAAAACCGGTTCCGGGTATGGAACCGGCTTTGGGTAGGATCGGGTTTTACAAAATCGGGTTTTTTTAAAAACCGGGTCGGGTCCGGGTTTTCTACCAAAAATGTATACCCTATATACCCGGGTTCGGGTAGGGTTCGGGTCGGGTTTTATAAAACCCGGGTATTATAATACCCTATTTTCGGGTTCGGGTGCGGTTCGGGTAGGGTTCGGGTATGCATCGGGTTGGGAAAAAACCCGCACCAGGTATTAAAAAAACCCGACCGGGTATTAATGCTTCTTGCACATTCAAAGAAGGGACCCGCATCGGCATTGTTGGACAGACAGGGAGCGGAAAAACAACATTAATAACTGCACTTTTCCGTCTAGTAGAAACTGATAGTGGAACAATTCATATAGACGGTTTGGACATTTGCTCTATAGGACTAAAGGACCTCAGAATGAAACTAAGTATCATCCCTCAAGAACCAACACTTTTCAAGGGTAGTATAAGAACAAACTTGGACCCATTAGAACCTCACTCTGATGATGAAATATGGAAGGTAAGAGAAGTAATATTAAAAAAGTAACTGTTACTTTTATTTTTTTTTTTATCGGAAGTTATTACTTTGTAAAATCGGTTCTTAAAGCGATCATGAGTTCTAACTTCTAAGTAGCGGTGACAAATGGGTAGGTCGTATCTGGTTAGGTCAATGGATCTTTCCAGCAAATAGAGGAGAATAATGACCAAATACTTCAAATATCATTAGAAACCTAATAATTAAACAAGATTACATCCAAGTGTAGGCCCCCAAGGGGAGTAGGGGACAAAAAAATTCAATATGAACCGGGTTCGGGTATAAACCAGGTATAAAAAACCGGTTCCGGGTATTTAAAAAACTGGGTTTTATAAAAACCGGTTCCGTGTATTTATAAAAACCGGGTTTCGGGTATAAACCAGGTATAAAAAAACCCGGTTCCGGGTTCGGGTTTTAGATCAAATATGAACACCCGGTCCCTACCCTATGGGTAGGTTCAGGTTCGGGTTCGGGTACAGAAAACCCGGTTTTTATAATACCCGGTTCCGGGTTTTTTTTCCGGGTCCGGGTTCGGGTTTTTTGTGCACCACTACTCCCAAAGTCCCATTGAACTCAAAAGTACAACCCCACATTACACCCTACAAGAGAAGAAAACAAAGATACACAACCCCACAATGTCCACATCCAAAACAAAAGTAGGCCCGAAATTGACAATGCAAAACGAATAGGTCAAGTGTACAACCCTACAAACGCACCACATTCCAAGATATCCAACTCTACAATTCCACGAGGACCACAATGCACATAATGCAAAACACCTCCTTTTTCATAATTGGACTAGACCAAGTATTGTTGGCCCAGATTCGATAAACACAAACACAATAAAACATATTTGATGTCAAAATTCAGTTGCAACTCTTTCATTATTATAAACTCAACTTGACAAATAAAGCTCAATACATAATCCTCTACCAGACACAAACTTATCGCAACCCAACATAAACTCTATTTAAATAATCAAATAAATCTACACATACAAACTAAACAAACTTTATCTTCTTGTTTTCCTCAATTTACTTCTAAAATATATATATTTTTTTTAATGGCAAACAATTTCAAATTCATCACCAAACTTTGTACAATGTTTATGACAAGCAAGACACTGGAGAAAAACATCAAACAAAAACCACTCACCTATATGATATTACTATGATAGATACTCGTCCATATCGAAAGATACCCAATTCCGCCACACAAAGTTGCTCTGTTTTGCTCTATTCTTGATCCTCATGAAAGACACTATTTGCGTTTCACCGAAAATCTTCTCGATTACCACTCGAGCACCTGAAAAAATTAAGGCGTTTCTTGCTTTCCATAGTTCCCAACATGTTGCTAGGAGAATTGTTTGTATCACCTCCTTCTTTAGCTTCGACATCATCAACAGTTTATGAGAGTTTAGTAGATCCCTCATGTTCTCGGCCGATACAGTTGGGATTCTGCACCAGCTACGTACTTTGTTCCACACTATTGTCGCCACGTAACACTTTACAAAAAGGTGATCAGAGTCCTCAGTTTGTTCACCACACAGTCCACATATCGTTGACCCGCAATTTATATACCGTTTTTGTAAATTTTTTAAAGTTGCTAATCTGTTCTGATTACCTCTCCATGCAAAAATATTTGCTTTCTTAGGGGCCCAATTCACCCATTCCGTTGGGCAGTATGGTGCAACAAATCTAGAGAAAACTGACCTACTCGAGGAAACTGAGAATATACCTTTCCTCATTCAGGCACCATTTCCATCGGTCCTCGCCTCCCGATAAAGGAATTGCGCTGCGAATGGCGCTGATTTGCTGCAGTTGTTGCTGTTCTGCAGCCGTAACAGGGGCCAGTTTCCACTCCCATGCTGTAGCCCGTTCAGCAACCGTCACATTTTTATTTTTTTCCAACAAAAACAGCGCTGAGTGTCTGTTTTTTAGCAAGCCGCTACCACTCCAATTATCCAGCCAGAACCTTACACCTGTACCATTTCCAACAACCGCCTCCATCAGTTGATGAATCTGTATATCTGAGTCCTCCAAGTCTTTTTCAATCTTGATTCTTCCATTCCAAACTCCAGTAATACCCACTTTAATCGGCAAGTACGACCACGAGTTAGGATTAAAGTGAACTGCCGTCACGGTTCGTTGCCACAAACCATTACCTTCATTCTTGTATCTCCACCACCATTTTAAAAGTAAACTCATTACATTTATATCTGAAGAACCAAAGAATCGAATCTAGGCCGGAGCCTGTAAACGAGGGTTTGGATCTTATGAGAGAACTTGAAGAACAGTCCTGCAAAACAGAAAACCGTTAGGCTCGCCGCAGAGATGGGAGGGCCCCTCTGCGACCACCCTCCGGCGTGAGGATAAGTATTGGTAGAGAGAGAAAATAGAGAGAGAAAGTAAGGACGAAGGTTCAGAAAATCGTACTTGGCTTTGTACTTGATGGGGTATTTATAGTAGTCAACTTAGATGTCGTCATCCGTCCAGACGCACTTGAATGGAGGTTCGTCTTCGGAGGTTTAGGGGTGCTGGACGGACATTATTTAGATGTACGTTCAAGTGAAGTCTTGTTCGTCTTGAGAGTTACGTCCGGCCTCGGACATGTATCTTCAAGTCCCCCAGTTTGGTGAGTCTTTGCAAAGACTTTAGCAAACTATTACTTCGAGTTTTTGTTCTGGTTGGATGACGTGTCGTTACGGGAGTGATCTGAGTCGATGACGTGGTATGATTTGAGTGGTGATGATGTGGCGTGGGTGACCTTTGTGATTTGTCAGTCAGTCACCTTCTTGTGACGGTAGCAAAACCTGCGTTGGGAATTGCAAGAGGTGACGGTTGACGTGACTACCCCGCAACCGCCTTAAACCCCTATAAAATCACTTTTCACCATTTCATTTTTACCCTTCTTTTCTCTCATCTTTTTTCCCTCTCTGCTGTTACCCTCTTCTCTTTGAGTCTCTTCTTCTTCCTTAAGGTGCGTCCATTTCTTTTATTTAAACTTCTTATTTTATGAAATGGCTCCTGGTAAGGAGAACCTTGCAGAGAGTGTGAGTGTGCTTACCCAACGTCAGTTGGATAAGTTCGTTCAGGATTATAGGATTCCCCGGGATCTTTGTCCGGTCCTTCCCTCCGATAGGGAAGCCATATATCCGTTCCGTCAAGGGAAGTTTCCCTTTTACACTCGCGTCTGTAATTTCGCGAATTATAGAGTTCCTTTTTCTCGGTTCTTGATTAGGGTTTTACAGTATTTTAGGGTCCATATTTGTCAGGTTAACCCCTTCGGTCTTAGTCGTGTTAACCATTTTGAAATTTCTTGCCGAGCCTTAGATCGGAAACCGGACCTGAATGTTTTTCGTTATTTTTATGAGTTTATAACGGCCGGAGATTGGTATACTTTTGCACACCGAAAGAATGTTCCGTCCCCGTCTTCTGGTGAGCGGTCTAGTCTAAAGAATTGGAAAGATAATTTTTTCTGGTTGGATGACCGCTGCCTACCGGAGGATATGAGGTGGCGTTTCAAGGATCAGACGATGTCCTTTGACGAAGACTTTGTTTATGATGAAAATTTTGTCCGTGCCTTAATTGATCATAAATCTCTCATTCGTCCCCTTCCTGAGCATTTCCTTTGGTTAGGTCGTGTCAGTTTTTCCTGGGCCCGAGGGGATGATGATTGGCCGATTATTCGCCGAAAGAGTGATCGTAAGTTTCGGCCCTTTACGTCCCCTTCGGCACCATTACTTTATTTATTTTGCTGACTTTCTTTTTGTTTTCTGGGGGTGCAGGTACCACAATGTCTCTTCTTGATGCCTTAAAAGTTCCAAACATGGATGTTTTGGATTTTGATTTTGGAGAACAGGACGCGGAGGATGTGCCCTTTATGAAGCAGGTGGCTCCTTCGGCCCAACCAATTCGTCCGGAGGTAACTCAAAATGTGATTGAGCCTTCTGCTGCAGAAGCCACTTCTTCTGTTCCTCAGGATGTACCTGAGCAGGTTGCAGCCGGGGCCACATCCTCCATCTCATTATCTTTAAAGGATGTGGAGGGTTCGTCCGGATCTCGCACTGGCAAAAAACATACCCTTGATGATGTTGATAGTGACACGGAGTTCCGCACTTTGGACGAGGCTTTACAATTTCGACCTTCCTTAAAAAACAAAGGTGTTATATCAGGCACGGATCTGTCAGGCGTTGTTCTAAAGGCTCGTCCTCATAAGAGGAAAAATGAGCCATTTCAAATTCGTGCTACCGACCCACTTCCTTTGCCTCAGTCTAAGAAATCAAGGAAAAGTTCTCATTCCGAAGGTAATGTGATGGCTGAACTGGATGAACATCTTACCGGTGGTAAGTTTTCTAGGGAAGAGGCCGCATTGGCTCGTAACAAACCAACTCCTGTCTATTCAGGTGGCTTTGTACCTGATAGCGAAGTGGAGAGCATGGAAATGGAGAATCCGGTGATTACGGATAAGGGAAAAGCTCACGGTGAGCCAAAGGTGGTGACTTTTTCAGGTACGCACTTAGGCTCATCCTTGGGTCCGGACTGTTTTGCAGATGATGAGGAAGATCAAGTGTCTTCTCTTCCCTCGTCTTGGTTCGGACCTGAGTTGATGTCCTTTTTTCGATATGCAGATTTGTTTTCGGATGACATGGATATCGACCCAGCGACTGCCGAAGAAAAGTTCGTTCCTGACTGGGACATCCGTAACAAAGATTCGGTGATGGATACTTTGGTTGCCAGAACTATGCTTTTCAATATCAACACCCCAATAGATCATGTAAGGAGTCGGAAGATGAAGAACCCGGATTTAGGGGCTGCGGTTTTGACTAATCAAGCCCAATCGAATATTTTCGTGACGGAGCTATATCGTCGGTGGGTGGAAGCGGAGTCAGTAAGGGAGGAATTAGAGAAGGAAGCTCGTTCTTTGAAGCGTAAAGTTCAGAGAAGTCCGGAGGCGGCGAAGAAAATAGCCCAATTGACCCAAGACCTTCAATCTCAGCAAGAAAAGGTTAACTCTTTAATTGCTCAAAATCAATCATCTCAGGCTGCCGCTGCTGCTGCTGCGGAGGACAGGGATAAGATTTCTTCGGAGTTCTCGACTTTTTCTGAATCGACGAGGTTGAAAGACGAAGAGCATAAGGCTGTTTTGTCGAAGATGGAAGATTCTCTTAATAAGGCACGTCTTGCTTATGAGAGCATGATGGCCGGTATGTCTTCTTTCTGTTTTAATTTGTTTCTTGGTTCTCCTGTTTTTCTAACACTTTTTCCAGAACGGGACGCGCTTAAATCAGGCGAAGCTGATTTGAAGGAACGCATAGAGGAGATGAAAAAGCGCGAGGAAGAAATGGGGTCAGAGAATGTTTCTTTGAAAGCCAAAGTGGAAGATCTTCAGGAGACGAAAGCTTGGATGCTTTCAGAAGGAGCTCAGCTCTTGGCTAAGAATATCCACAAGGGTCCGGAGATGACTGCCGCAGTGGCTGGAGTTAATAACGCAATGAGTGCGGTGGGCATCAATTCCGGTGTTCACGCTGGTTACGTACACGCCTTACAGAAGAAGACCGCTTATAAAGATGTTCCGATTCTGAATCGCAATGCTACGGAGGAGCTGAAGGCGGCCGTTACCTGCTTCGATACTCTTAAATTTCCAGTGATAGAAGACCTTCCGAAGCTTGTTAGTGCGCCACTTTCAGAAATCAAGAAAGCTCTCCGTTTTGCAAGTGAATGATCTTTCTTAAGGAAGTAAGGTGGACATGCCCGGCTTTTTGGGGTATGCACCTTGGACGTTTGAGTTTGATTTAGTTTGTAAGGTGGACATGTCCGGCAACTTGGGGCATGCGCCTTATTTTCAGATGAATGTAATGATGTTTTTACTGGTGTTTGAACAATTATCCTTTGTAAATAACTATGTAACTTCCGGTTTATTTAAATCCGGTTAGTTTTTTGATGTAAACACTTGCTTATTCATGCGTCCATGTTATATGTTTTACATTTCTTATTTTTCTAGAACGTTCATTTTAAAGGTACGGATCCGATTTGTTTTACTTAGGATAATTTTTAAGTGAAGGAGAGCACAAACGAGACCAGTTTGTCCTCACCTTTTAGGGTTAGTGTCCCTGATTCGGCCGAATATTTTACTTGTCGCAACGTTGTTAAAGATAGAAAATTTTAGTCTATTTTCTTTTCCGGAGTTTTATCCTTCTCCGATTGACAAAGTAAAAACATTTTATGCAATCCGTGGGTAAGACCCTCCACGGTTTTTGGAATTTAGAATTCATTCGGTGCGGGTATATCCATCCGCGTTACATGGAAATAAAAAGAGTGACGGTGGCCGTAGCTCCGTATTACAGTCTTATTTAAAAATAAGAAACTTTCTAAAGAAAACATTTCTTCAGGTGAACTCCGTTCCAGGTGCGTGGTATGATGGTTCCGTCCATTTTCTTGAGTGTGTATGCACCGTCTCTTCCCGCAGTGTTAATCAGGTAAGGACCTTCCCACTTTGGTGCCATTTTTCCGGAGCCTTCTACCAAACTTGCTTCGTTACTCCGCATGACGTAGTCCCCCACTTTGAACCGGACCTCCTTCACCTTTGAGTTGTAGTGCTTTTCCAACTCTTGTTTATATTTCGCCTCTCGGATCGCCGCGAGCTCTCTTCTTTCTTCGGCTAAATCCAGGTTCAGAAGGAGTTCCTGTTCATTTTCCTCTTGATTCAGCTGCATGCGGGGAGTGGGTATCCCTACTTCAGCGGGAATAACTGCTTCGGTGCCGTACGTCAAACTGAAAGGAGTTTCTCTGTTGCTTGTTTTCGGCATTGTTCGATGCGCCCATAGAACGTGTGGGAGCTCATCCGCCCACGAAACACCTTCCTTCCCCAAGCGCTTCTTGATGCCTTCCACGATGCTGCGGTTGGCTCTTTCAACTTGACCGTTAGCTTGGGGGTGGGCTACCGAAGCAAAATTCTGCTCGATACACATTCTTTCGCACCATGACTTGAACGGTTTTTCAGCGAACTGTTTCCCGTTATCGCTGACTATGCACATCGGCATTCCGTACCTACATACTATGTTTTCCCACACAAACCTTAGCACCTGCTCCCCTGTGATGGTCCGGAGGGGTTTAGCCTCGACCCATTTTGTAAAATAATCAATGGCAACCAACAAGAATCTCACCCCTCCGGTGGAAACAGGGAAAGGACCCACAATGTCAATCCCCCATTTCTGAAAAGGCCATGCCGATGTTACTGGGACGAGGTTGTTCTTGGCTCGATGGCTAACGGGAGCGTGGCGTTGGCAGTCTTCGCACGATTGTAATTCGTTCACCGCACTTTGGTGCATACCTGGCCAAAAATACCCGGCATTCATTACTTTGGCTATAACCATCCTTGGTCCGGCATGAATACCGCATATCCCCCAGTGGATTTCACGTATGACATAGCTGGCTTCTTCTGGCGTTAGGCATTTTAAGAGTGGACCTAAAAAGGTCTTTCGGTAAAGTTGCCCGTTATGGATTTGATATTGCAGCGCTTTGACCTTTAACTTCCGAGCCTGAGCTTTGTCTTCCGGGAGTTTTCCTTCTTTCAAATAATCCACGATCGGAGTCATCCAAGATTTTTCGCTTACAGAAACTGACATGACCGATTCCGTCTGCTGGATGGCCGGGGCTTGCAAGGTTTCAACTAAGACTTCTTTGGATAGGTGACAGAATGCTACGGATGCGAGTTTACTCAAGGCATCGGCCTTTTTGTTTTTGCTCCGCGGAATGTGTACGATCTTGCAAGAATCAAAAGAGGAGATTAAACTATTCACTTGCTGGAGATACCGAACCATGTTGTCTTCTCGGGCTTCGTATTCTCCACTGACTTGGTTTGCTACCAGCAATGAATCAACATGAGCTAACACAGAGGTTGCTCCAGCTTTGGCTGCGGTTTGGAGGCCTGCAAGGAGGGCCTCGTATTCTGCTTCATTGTTTGAAGTTTTAAATTCGAACCGCAAAGCATAAGTGTACTCTATCCCTTCTGGATCTATAAGGATTAGCCCTGCTCCTGATCCCTCTTTACTGGAAGCTCCATCCGTATATAAATTCCATACCCTTGGTAGGGCGGATTTTTCTTTGGTGCTTTCTCCGGTTGGAACCTCCGTAAGGAAATCTGCCACCGCCTGACCTTTTACCGGTCCTCTGGTGCGATAGGTGATGTCGAAAGCGCTAAGCTCAATTGCCCATTTCGTGAGACGTCCGGAGACTTCTGGCTTTCTGAGAATTTGTTGGATCTGGAGATCAGTTTGTACTTCTATATTGAAAGCTTGGAAGTATCTTCGGAGACGTCTGGATGCGTGTACCAAAGCAAGTGCCAACTTTTCGATCATCGGGTACCGGGTTTCATAATCTTTCAAGATGCGGCTCACATAGTATACCGGGATTTGCGCTTGATTCCGATGCACTACAAGCACTGCACTTATGGCAAAATGAGAGGCAGGAAGATATACAGTGACAGTTTCTCCGGTGATTGGAGCAGTTAAAGTGGGCAAGGATCCAAGACAAACTTTCAGCTCCTGAAATGCCGAATCAGCTTCTGATGTCCACTCTATTTGGCCCTTTTCCCGTTCGTTTTTTCAATACATTCATGAAAGGAATGGAACGATCGGCCGCTTTTGAAACAAAGCGATGAAGAGCGACGAGCTTCCCATTTAATGATTGTATTTCTTTGACAGTTTTGGGAGGTTGCATGGAGACTACGGCTTTGATTTTATCCGGATGTGCCTTGATTCCGGACTGGGTTATCCATACACCGAGAAACTTTCCTTCTTCTAAACCGAAAGAGCATTTTTTGGGATTGAGTTTAAGATTGACACTCCGAAGCCTAGTGAAGGTTTCGAGTATGTCATCAATCATGTTATCCTCGGCCTGACTTTTTATGACCAGATCATCCACATAAATTTCCAGATTCCTTCCGATCTGATCTTTAAATGCTTTATCCATCAATCTCTGATACGTGGCTCCGGCGTTTTTTAATCCAAACGGCATTTTGGTGTAACAATAAAGCCCTTCATTGGTTACGAACGCTGTCTTATCCTCGTCTTCCAAAGCCATTTGAATCTGATGATAGCCTTTGTATGCATCCAAGAAGCATTTAAGGCGGAAGCTGGAGAGGGAATCAATCTTTAGATCGATCTCTGGTAAGGGGTAACAATCCTTCGGACATGCGTTATTTAGATCGGAAAAGTCTACGCACATTCTCCAGGTTTTATCTTTCTTGGTTACCATTACAGGATTAGAAACCCAAGTTTGGTAACGTACTTCTCGGATGATTCCGGCATTTAACAATTTTCGTACGTCTTCGGCGATTGCCTTGTTTCGAGCTGGAGCCATGTTTCTTTTTCTTTGGGCCACTGGTTTTGCCGAATGCGACACTTTTAACTTATGTTCGGCCAGACACCGAGGAACTCCTACCATATCGGAGGTTTGCCAGGCAAACACATCAAGAGAGTTAGACAAAAGGTTCCACAACTTCTTTTTGGTACGTTCGGGTAGCTGAGCTCCGACTGAAATTTTTTGCTCTGGGAAGTGCGGATGGATAGCCCACTCTTCTGTGCAGAGGTTCGGAGGTTTCTCAGTACCCTTGCTTTGTCGTACTTCTGCTACACAAATTGTAGATTCGGAGTGCAAAGTTGCCACCCCTGCTTCGGTGGGGAATTTTAGCGATCCGTGGATGGTAGAGCTGATGATGCCGAAGGCGCACATGCCGGGCCTTCCTAATATGACATTATGCACGGACCTTGCTTCTACCACTAGATACGTCAGATTTACGGTTCGGGCGAAACTCCCTTCTCCCAATGTTGTTGGTAAGGTGATTTGCCCCATAAGCTGTACCACTTCTCCGGAAAAGCTTACCAACGGCATTGATACTCGGACCAATTTTGCTTTGGTCTGCGGAGCTAGTTGTTGAAAACACTGCTTATACATAATTTCGGTGGCACTTCCACTGTCGACATAGATCCTCCGGACCTTGTGACCTGCTATGATCGCGGATACGATGATTGGTCCGTCTTTGACTTCTTCAGGGTTGATAGGGGGAAAAGCAATGGGTTGCTGCATCCAAGCAGCCATATGATGGCTGGATCGCTTAATGCCTTGGCTACCCGTTTTTCTGATCATGCCTATTACTGGTTGGTTGTTCGGATTATCCACCGAATTGCCCGAAGACTTCCCTTCCTTCACTTCTTTTACTAGATGCGACAGTTTTCCGGATCGTACTGCTTTTTCTATTTCTTGTTTCAGGGACCAGCAATCATCAGTGTTGTGACCTCGAGCGTGATGATAATCACAGTATTTCTTGGAGTTCTTATCACCTGGATTTCGGAGCTTCGGTGGAGCGGGGAAGTTTGACCCTTCCGCACTAAGAATTTCACTGGGAGTTTTGGAAAGGTCTGACAAGTTGTAAAATCTTGATCCGGAGCTTCTTCCACGTGGAGGTCTGTCATTCCTGTTGTATGGGTGTGATCGCCCTCTATTACTGGACGGAGTTTTATCGAATACGGATCCACCATTTTTCTTCCAGGAAGACATTTTGTGATCTGACTCCGGAGCTGGATTGCATGCGTTTTTGCCCCGAGCAAAGGCTCTGGCTCGCTCCATGAGTACCTCCATTGTCTTTGGGAGATTTTCATGTAATTTTTTCGACCAACTGATTGTTTCGGACTCCATGACAGAATCCGGAGATTCTCAGTTGGTCGACTACTCCGCTGATCTGCATACTCTCCCGGTTAAACCGGTCAATGAAGCTATCCAAAGATTCTCCATCCCTTCTCCGAATGTTGTGAACTTCGGTGATTTCTTTGGAATAGTGTCTTTGCTGGCTAAAATTTTGGAGAAATAACCTTCGGAACTCTTCAAAATCGTTAATCTCACCCTCGTTCAGCGCATCGAACCATACTCGAGCAGCTCCAGTTAGTGTTTGCGCGAACATAAAACACCAAGCTGGCATCGGCCACTGTTCAACTCGTGCGGCTCCGTCGAAATCGAACATATGATCATCTGGATCAGTTGTACCATCGTACTTTTTTACTGTAGTTGGCATTTTGAGCTTCGGAGGAAGCTTAGCATGTGTGATGCGGGCGCTGAATTTTGACTTTGCAGTCATGGAGACTGGGTGATATGGTTTGGTGAGTTCCGGATCGTTACTTATATCCATCTGCGCGTTATTTCGTATTGCCATAGCTGGCGAGGGTCCAGACGAGCCCTGAACATACCCAGAATAAATTTCCGAAGTAACAACTGTGGAAAAAGTAGGAGGGGTAAACATTGTAGGACCCATGGTCCTTATCGGAGCTTCTTCTTGAAACAACCTGGTCCGTAAACCAAGGATTTGTTCATCTCTAGCTTGCTGTGCCTTTAATCGTCGCAGAAGACTTGCATTTCTGGAGAGAAACTCCACATCGAACTCAGATGTTTGCGAAGTAGGGATTAACACGAAAGGCAAGGTTGTTCCCGGCCCTGAGCTTAAAGCATCTGAGGTTATGGAAACAGTACTTGCAGGTGCGGTAATTTGTGTACTAACAGTTGTAGATCCCAGATTCACAGAACCTGAGGCCGCCATTTGTCAGTTCTTTGCTCAAGAAATTCACCAGAGTGAAGGACTAAGAGCTTTGAGATCGGATGGCGCCAATTGAAGAACCAAAGAATCGAATCTAGGCCGGAGCCTGTAAACGAGGGTTTGGATCTTATGAGAGAACTTGAAGAACAGTCCTGCAAAACAGAAAACAAAAAGAAAGTCAGCAAAATAAATAAAGTAATGGTGCCGAAGGGGACGTAAAGGGCCGAAACTTACGATCACTCTTTCGGCGAATAATCGGCCAATCATCATCCCCTCGGGCCCAGGAAAAACTGACACGACCTAACCAAAGGAAATGCTCAGGAAGGGGACGAATGAGAGATTTATGATCAATTAAGGCACGGACAAAATTTTCATTCAATATCCTTTAGCAAACCGAATCCGACCCACCTTTTCCCATCGGGCCGGCTACCCTTTCCCAACACACCGAAGCCATTTTTGATTTTTCGTTCGCCAAGTTTGTTACCAAAGAGTCCTCTATCCCGATTCCGAACAAATGTGATTTTTTATGACTTAACTTTAGCCCGGAAATGAGTAAAAGCACCAATAACTGGGTATTTTGAACCGCCTTTGTTTGAACCAAACTTTATCTTAACCCAAATTGGTCCAACACCAATAACTGGGTATTTTGAACCGCCTTTGTTTGAACCAAACTTTATCTTAACCCAAATTGGTCCAACACCAATAACTGGGTATTTTGAACCGCCTTTGTTTGAACCAAACTTTATCTTAACCCAAATTGGTCCAACACCAATAACTGGGTATTTTGAACCGCCTTTGTTTGAACCAAACTTTATCTTAACCCAAATTGGTCCAACACCAATAACTGGGTATTTTGAACCAGTAACAAGTCCAGGTGGTCAGATTGGATTTCAAATTATATGTATTTTTCATTGCTTTTTTCTTCCCAAATTATATGTTCTTTATGTACACGCGTTCTGACTTGATGCCAGATGAGTCAGTATCAAGCTTCTGTCGTTGTCGGTTTCGTTGAGAAAACCGCACCGAATTCTCGACCCGTTACCTAAAAACATCACAAAAGTCAAAGATGAATAAACTGTAAATTACATTAACCGTATTCACCAACACACATAACAAAGTGACGTACTTGAGCGTCTTTACTGGTTCCATTTATCTTGGAAGATTATGGTTCTCGTGGTTCTCGATTCGTGATAAACCGAAGCTGGACTCATGGCGGTTAATTCCCGTAGTCAGTGGCGAAGCTTGAGATTTCCGACCGGGGGGTCGGAAGTCACCGGACCTAAAATTATACCTTAACAATTATAAAACCGGGGGGTCGAAAGCGTATATATCTAAAAAATTCTATACGAAACGTACATACATAACACTACTGAGCGAAAAGTTCGGGGGGTCGGGCGCCCCTCCCGGCCCCTTCAAAGCTACGCCCATGCCCGTAGTTGTTGATCCAAAAGGGTACTTAACGAACCACCTCCGGTTGCTGACGTCAAACTATTTCGGTTAATCTTATCCGTTCGATCGGGAAATTGGAGATGTGAATGTAAACGAAATAACATCCAATCCATTAGATTAAGTTAGAACTTTTCCATTTCTATCATTTTTAGCAGAACCCTCCTTGTGTTTCTAGCGACGAACGGCACCACCGTAACCACCGTCGCACGCCTCCACTGCAACGCAATCGGTTGTGAGCGATCTCAGTGTTCAGAAAATCCGAAATCCAAAAAAAACCTTTCCGAATTCTTATTTGGATCGGATTTGGGTCTTACAATATAAAGAAATCGGATTATTCGGGTTATTTGGGTATCCGGATAAACCGAATAACATTTAATATGTTTTTAGCAAAATAGTGTTCCAATACATAATTAATATTAGTCCAGCCCACATGAGCCCAATACTAAACCGAATAACATTTAATATGTTTTGAAGACTATGTTTTGAACTTTATTTTAACGAGTACTAGGTTAGAACCCCGTATATTACACGGGCTGAATATATACAATTTGATATACTAAGTAATAAAAAGTTACATTTTTAAAAACATGTGCATTGCATGGATTGAATAAACAAAGAGATGCATGATCATTTAGATGTTTTTTTAGCTAAAAGGACACACAGAAATACGCAGGAATAATATATTTCATATAAATAAGTGAGGAAGAAAGGAATTAAAAAAGGCCGGTGAAGAATAATGAAAAGTCGAATGTATTAATATTTTAATTATATATTTTGAAGATAATTTTCTGTGAAGTTAATAGATTATTTTTATATATCTTTGAAAATTAATAAGAATAAAATAGCATATTATCCGTTTCAAAATAAAGATGACAAATTTAAATTTGATTTTTGTTATAGTCTTATCATTTATTAATATCTATATATAATGAATATATTAGTTATAAAATAATTATTTATAATTAAGTAGGGAAACCAGCCTAAAGAGTTAAGTGGGTAAAACAATTGTGTATCATATGTTTTTTTTTTTTTTTGAACTATAATGAATCATATGTTACACGAGTGATTTTCCATATAATTCATATTATCCATCACAATTTTGAAGTAATTATTGTGAAAAAAAATAGTGAAATAAATGCAAATGAAACTTTAGATAATGTGAATAAGGGTTAGTATCATTTCAGAACCATAAATATTTACAGAACTCGCAAAACTCCTAATAAACAATCTTTTTATTTATATATTTTTATGTTTAGGATAATTTTATCATTTATTATGCGTATTTTTACGATTACATACATGTTAAGAGTAATTTTATCATTTTTTAGATGTAATTTTATAATTACACATATGTAAACTAGTTTTTTACATATATGTAATTAGTTATGACACACACACACACACACACACACACACACACACATATATATATATATATAGGGAGGGCTCATGCGAGAACTCCATTTATTGCGAGAACCGCGAGAACCAATGTGAACACAACCTAAAATAGTTAAAAAAAAACCTAACCCCCACCCCCCCCCCCAAAAAAAAAAACCTAACCCCCCCCCCCCCCCAAGCTAAATGCTAAAAACTAAAACCCCCAAAAAAACCTTAAAAAAAACCTACCCCCCCCCCAAAAAAAAACCTAAACCCCCCTCCCCCACCCCCCCCCCCAAAAAAACCTAACCCCCCACCCCTCAAGCTAAAATGCTAAAAACTAAACCCACAAAAAACCTTAAAAAATCTAAAAAAATCAAAAACAATCTAAATTTTTTTTTTAATATTTTTTATGCTCAAATCGCTACTTTTAGTGGCAAAAAAAAAATATTTTTTAAATTTTTTTATTTATTTTTTTTTTTTTGCTTCGAAAAGTAGCGATTTTTATATAAAAAATATTAATTTTTTTTTTTGTGATTTTTAGCTATTTTTAGGCATTTTTGGTTGTGTTCACATTGGTTCTCGCGGTTCTCGCAATAAGAGGTAGTTCTCGCATGATCTTCTCCCTATATATATATATATATATATATAGGGAGGGGCTCATGCGAGAACCACTCTTATTGTGAGAACCTTGAGAACCAATGTGAACACAACCTAAAATAGCTAAAAAAAACCTAACCCCCACCCCCCCCACCCAAAAACCTAAACCCCCCACCCCCCCCCCCCCCCAAAAAAAACCTAACCCCCCCCCCCCCCCCCCAAGCTAAAAAAAACATAAAAAAAACCTAACCCCCACCCCCCCCCACCCAAAAACCTAAACCCCCCACCCCCCCCCCCCAAAAAAAAAAAAACCTAACCCCCCCCCCCCCCCCCCCAGCTAAAAAACCTAAAAAAAAACCTAACCCCACCCCCCCCCCCCCCCCCAAGCTAAAATGCTAAAAACTAAACCCCCAAAAAACCTAAAAAAATCTAAAAAAATCAAAAAAAAATCCAATTTTTTTTTTTTTGATTTTTTTAATATTTTTAGGTTAAAATCGCTAGGTTCGAAAAGTAGCGATTTTAACCTAAAAAATATTAAAAAAATCAAAAAAAAAATTTTGTGTGATTTTTAGCTATTTTTTAGGCATTTTTGGTGTGTTCACATTGGTTCTCGCGGTTCTCGCAATAAGAGGTGGTTCTCGCATGATCTTCTCTCTCTCTCTCTATATATATATATATATATATATATATATATATATATATATATATATATATATATATAATTTTGGCAATTAAACATATGTAAACTATTTTTAACATGTATGTAATCAGAGAAATACATATAATAGATGATAAAAAGATCCTAAATACAAAAACTTATATATAAAATGATTGTTTATTAGGAGTTCTGAAAGTTCTGTAATTATTTTGAGTTCTGAAACGAACTCAATCCATGTGAATAAACCCACCATAAACCCACCGATACCGAAATCGCCAAAATGTGGATACCGATCGGGATACCGATACCGATACCGATCGGTACGGGATCGGTACGGGATCGGTATGGGATCGGTATTGGTATTCATATGCTCATCCCTACCACTTACTGGTCTGCTGGACTACCTTTTAAATAGGCTAGACTTTAAAATTCTTGAATTAAAAGTTCTTGACTGACTTTTTAAGGGGTCTTCTATTTACACACCCCTATAATCTTATTTTCACATTCGTATTTGTATACGGGCCGTATAGAATGTTTATGCACAGAATTTAATGTGGTGGAATGTTTTTTTTATATGTATAAGGGAGGTATAGTTATATACGGGCCGAATACAGATATATACGAGTAATATAACTTTATACGGCCTGCATAATTTTGTTTCGCAGGTTTGATAAGGGTTTTTAGTTTTGAAATCTGTATACGGGTCGTATAATGTTATACGGCCCGTATAGCCCGTATAGAAATGTTAATTTTTTGGTGCAATCGGGAAACCGTTTAATAAGTTTAGTAAACTTTTAAATAGTGTTGTATATATCGGATTATGTTACGACTTTGTAGTTCAACGTATTTATAATGTTTAATAAGTTTCCACTTTGTAAAACGACAAATATGTGATATGATTATGATAAACTACGACAACAATTATTAAACAAACAACTTAACATCTAAACAAAAGATTAACATTTAAAGTGTTTTACATCTAAAACAAACAAAAAGATAAATTTTATACAATGTTTCAAACGTAAAATAACAAAAAAAAAATACAATAAGCAGCTACGGTGGTGGTGGTGGTGGTGGTGCAGCGCCAGCTCGTGGAGGTAGGGGGCGCCAGAATGCAGCTACATCCGAATCGACCTGATCGAGTCTCGACTCGACCTGAACGAGTCTCTCCTCCACCCCCGGTGGAGGCATCACATGCTGTCTCACGCTCCGTCGAATGTACGGGCGATCACCCTGTACATCCTCCGCAGCTACCTGTGATCGATCGACGGTATGATTGACCCCCTCATGTACCCTGCCTCCCTCTCCGTCGCCTCCCTCTCCCTCGCCTCCCTCCCCTTCGCTTCCATCTCCCTCGCCTCCCTCTCCCTCATCCCCACCATACGCCCAAACCAGCCCCTGTCCCTCGACCTCGTGAGCCAAACCCATCGATTGGGCTGGGCCCCTCCCAATCCTGTCAAGCTGAAGTGTTAGGGTCATATCCTTTGCCACCTGCGGGGACAAGAGGCGAGTGAAATGCTTTGCCAGATGGGTGACGAAGCCCCCACAGCTGATGTGGGAAGAGGTACGCTTAAAAGCGTACTCGGCGAAATATGCGGCCAACCTGTATGCCAAGTTGGTCCCCCCACCGGTAAGTAAGTCGTGCAAGTAGAATAGGTCACTTTGGGTGACCCATTCCCTGCTATCATGACGACCGGCGATCGTCACGCCGATACACCGATGTAGGTATCGGTGTAACGAGTCGTAAAGGCAACTCGCCCGCGCCTTCGGGGATCGCAAACTTGGTGTCGCGAACTCCCCGGACCCAATAGTGCCCCACCAAGGCCACAACACGTCACTGGACGTGCTGATGTGCGCATCAAAAAATGCTTGGGATACTGAGTACTCCTGTGAGTACAGACCCAAGGCAACGGCGAATTCAGGAAGTGTCATCCTCTGAGTCTTGCCGCAAATAGTAAAAGCTACGGCGGGTGTCGTCAAAAAATGTTGTAAACCCCAACCCCGGGTGTCCATAAATGAAAAGGTACATAAAAACTCTAAAGTAATCTCCCTGTGGGCACGCTCTGTGGCGGCATCAAATAAGCGGTCCCACGCAGAGTTAGCTGGCATGAACTCCCGGACTCGACCGATCGATCCAATATTGGTCAAAAACTGAATATCAATGGTCCGAGGCGCATCCAGCTCCATCTCTCGTAATCTGCCCAAAACCCTATAGGCAGCCGTACCTCGGGGGATTTCGCAAATAAACTGACGCGTCTCTTAGATCTTGTGCTGTGTTTCTTAGATCTTGTACGGTGTGGTTAAATTGCTAGCATGTGCTATGTTTCTTAGATCTTGTACTATGTAATTCAAACTTTATGGCAAGAAAGACTCTCCTTAGCCACAGCCCCTCTGGGCTGGGCTCTTCATAACACTAGGGGGCTGGATTTTGGGCCTTAGTCAAGGATCCAACAAGGCGTTCCTACGCCTACAACCACAAATCAACGTCCCCCCCGTCCCCCCCCCCCCCCCCCTTTACAGGCTAGCCCCAACAAACTCTCGAAAACTAAAGTGACTTCCAGTTCTAGACCCTTCAAAGTTCAAACAACCATAATGCCCCCACTTGGGTCACAGGCCCAAGTTACTGGGTCCGGCAGCCTTCATATGATAAGATCATTGTTTCACTTAAAAAACTAATAATAAAACGTTATGGAACACAAAAAAAAGTAGTTGGAATTAAGTGTGTGTAGGCATTGGCGAAGCTTGAGGACTTTATCTCACACGCAAAGATGAAGTTAGATGGGACATAAAAACAGGTGCTTGTCGAATTTTGAGTTATTAGAAACGGTTTATTAGAAATTGAAAGTTTAAAACCAATATATGAATTTGCTATAAATTTGAGTAAGCTTTTTTGAATTCGAGTCAACTCTGGGTTTACTCGACTTATTCGAATTAAGAAAAAAGATACAAAAATAAATAAAAGGGTAAGTTACTTTTTGAGTCCTTGTATTTTATAGCTTTTACCCACTTGAATCTAAAAATCAAAATGTTTAACGCATTGAATCCCTATAGGCAGTTTTCTTAACCATTTAAATCCAAATTTCGAACACTTTAATAATTATTTTGTTAAAATTATTAAATGACCAAATTATCCCTATAATTAAAAAATAGATAAAAAACTAATTTATTTTTAGTTTTCTATTTCTCCTTCTCTCTCTTATAAACACCAATCTCTCTCTCTCTAAACCTAAATCATCTCCATCCCACCACCACTGCCACCACCATCGCACTACCGCCACCTCCAAACACCTACCACCACCAGTGCCGCCCCACTGCCCCCACCATTCCAGTACCGCCACCTCCGAACGCCCACCACCAACGTCTCACCCCATTGTCGAGAACCCTCCACCATCGTCTCACCTCCACCACCATCGTTGTCGCCCCACTGTCACAGGTCGCTGCTATACTGTTTTAATTTCGAGGGTTAGGGTTTTAAATTTGGGGGTTTTGTTTATTTTAGTAATATTTGTCACTTTCATCGGTGTTGGTTCCAGTTAGGTATTTAGGAACCACAATAAAGTATCTTGAAGAAAGATGCTACAAAGAGGTGTGGTGAGATCATATCCATTTGGTTACTGTTATTACAGAGGTGTATAGTAAGCTGATTTGCATGTGCGAAGAGCAAATGGCGTATTTTGCTGTGAACCTGATGAATGTTTCGATTGAACTTTTGGATGATGCTAAACGTGATACGGTCCAGATAATTGGATTTCAGACTCTTGTTAGATTCATCTATAGTCAGGTGGATGGAACTTACACATATAATCTTGAAAGCCTGAAGAAGATGGTGGTGTGGTGGTGGTGTGACGGTGATGGTGGTGGTGATGTGATGCGGGCCCAAGTGTGGAGGAGCGGGCCGAAAAACACTTATTTCTATTAGTTATTTGCATTTTTATGTTTTTTGGACTATTTTGGGCATTTTGTTTTAGGCCGTGTGTTTGGCCCGTTATCTTTTTTAGGCCCATTTCGAATTTCTGTTCTTATTTATATGTCCCTTTAGTAATTGAAACAATCAGACTTGAATTTTGAGAAAACTGAATTTTCACTTCAAATTCCGTAGCCTTTGGGTTGCAATTTGGGGGTTGGGGAAGAACTACACGGGTATTCGTAGAATCAACGTGTTTGATCTTCATTATCACACTACTCACTACATCATGATGTGGTTGAGAGAGATAAGGAAGAAAGAGAGAGAGAGAGATGAGGAAGAGAGAGAAATCAGTGTTTGTGTGTTTTCTCTATATAATAATAATAATAACAACAATAATAATAAAAGTAATAATATAATACAGGGGCATTTTAGTCTTTTAATAAAAAACTAATGAAAAATTTAAACGTGGTTAGAAATTTGGACTCAAATGGTTAAGAAAAGTGGCTATAGTGACTCAAGGCGTTAAACATTTTGATTTTGGACTCAAGTGGTTAAAACATATAAAACACAGGAACTCAAAAGGTAATTTTCCCTATCTTTTAATGCAGCCCATGTAATGCCCGTTTAACCTACTAACTAATTATTAAGTTAGTAGTTAAAGTCTTTATTTTGTGTCACTAAATGAAATTGACATTTTGTTCCTGATCTTTTTAAAACGTGTATAAAGTTTTTATACGCATTTTTTATATTACATCATAATAAAAATATTTTTTATCTTCAATATGAGTACGGTATGTTGTAAAAAATACAATTTTTTTTTACCTGGTGTTCATATGATGGTGTGTGTTTTTAGTGCATGGTGTTTTTAGGTCTTTTCATGGTGTTATTGGTATGTAAAAACCAAGAACACTGTGTTTTAATTTAAGAAACTAAAGTTCTTTTATCTAATCGTAATTTAATTTTATTTGTAGCTGTTACATGATGTTTTACCTATTGTATAATAATAACCATAAGTATTCTATGGGTCAAGTTATTCTACAAAGACTTCTAATTGTAAGAAGTGTAAGAAGGATTTATAGAGTGACAAGTGTACAATAACCTAAAACTAAACCCACTACATCACCACCAAAAACCTAAACACCCACCCCCACCTCACCACCACCCAAAAACCTAAATCCCCCCCCCCCCCCCCCCGAAAAAAAAAACAAAAAAAAAAACTATACCTCACCAAAAAAACCCCAAAAAAACCTAACCCCCCCCACCCCCCAAAAACCTAAAAAAAATTGTGGTGGTGGATGTTTAAGGTTTTTTTTTTTTTTTGTGGGTTTTTTTGTGTAGTGGGTTTTTTAGGTTATTTGACACTTGTCACTCTATAAATCCTTCTTACACTTCTTACAATTAGGATCCTTTGTATTTGATCCTAATCCAGTATTCTATAATTAAAATTGTTGGCAAAATTGTGTGATAAGTTTGATACAAAGTTGTGGGCATGTTTGTAGTTATAGAAAGTCAGGTTTATGTCAATTTTGTAATTATAAAAGTCAAAGGTTATTTATATGACATATGAAATGCCATGTGCACTTATATTAGATATGTCGATCAGGGTAGTAGGAGTGTGTTGTTTGATGAAGCGATGTGTCGGTAAACAAAACAACGATATATAACCGTATCATTCAACGATGAAGCTTGATTTGGGCCAGGGAGGGGCCTGGCCCCCAACTTTTTTCGCTTAGAAGTAAAATATTTTTTGAATTTTTACCAAAAAAAAAATTTCTATATGTATTGGATCCTGCCCTCAAATATGTTGAGTCCCTCTGAATTTTTCTTTAAAAGCTTTTAGTCTAAACTAAGCCCAATAACCTATGCCATTTATTTACCCAAGAAACATAAAGCCCAATACACCTAAGAAACCTAAAGCTTAACAAAGTAATAAATCCATGTTATTTTTAAAAAAATAACAAGCCCACACTTAATCTCTAACCTAATCGACGTGAATTTGGGCAGTTGGGGATTTGGTCGATTTCAAGGCACTACCATCACCCCCTCAATTCGATTCGTAATTATGTAGTTGATGCCTTGAATCTTGTTGACTATAAATGGTGAATGAGATTTGACCGTTTGGTGCTCATGAATATCTAAAACATAAATAAGTATTTTAATGAATTGGTGGATTTCATGAATGTTTAATTTAATAAAGGCAACAAAGTGTTTTAAAGTATTTGTTGCCGATAATTATTTTACCAATTTGGAGTTGAAACTCACTCTTTTTTTTTAAGTTAAAAAAAAGTTGCTGAAAATTTTGATTACACACGTCAAGTGTCTGGGACAAATCCCTCCTCTCTTAAACCAACTCCCACCGTCCCCAATGATTTTTATATGTTCATTACCTTTACATATGTTAATATGTTTTCAAATTACACCATTAAAACGAGTCTTTTATTATCTTTAATCTGAGTATAATATTTCTAAAGATTTCTTGTAATTAAAAACTAATTAACATGTTACATATTAGTATTAGCATGTCTATGTTTCTCGCCGTATTGTGCGGACACCCTAAGTTAACTATACATTTTAACTGATATAGTGATTTGAATGAAAATGATAACAAAAATAAAACGTAAATGGTCCAGTAACAAAAAAAAATCTTGTTTTAAATGTAGCATGCAATAGTGTCAAAACCTCCGCGAAGATTTTAGCATTTTACTACAAATAAAGTGAACAAACATTGTAATCTTACATAACTTTTACTCTACGTATAATGTTATTGATTTTTAAACCAATCACTCCAACTATTTTCAAATGACCATAACTTTTTCACGCCATATTTTTTTAAATTACATAAAAAGGCAATTATACTCTTTAATTCGAGTACAATATTGCTATATTTTTTGTGATTTAAAAAATCAACATGTTACGTGAATACTAGTGTATGTGTTGGCCATTGCATCACGCCGACACCTGTTTTTTAGTATATATCTATACTATATTATAATACATATATAGAGGACAAAAGGTGATTTTACATAATTTAAAAAGTTTTGAGTAATTACGGCTTTTAAAACATATAGCACGATTCTTTAAAACATATTATTAACTTTTAAACCAACTTACACCACAATTTTTAAATGTCCGTAGTTTCTTCATACGTTACTATTTATAACAAAAAATTACTCTACAAAAGCGAACATTTTATTCTCTTTAATTTGAGTATGATATTGTTACAGTTTTTTTATTTGACAAAAATTAACATGTTATAGAATTACTATTGTGTGCTTCTTGTCGTCTCACCCGGGCACTCCCTAATGTGTGTATATGTATTATATCTCAAAGGCACTATGAATTTAGGGTCTTCAATACCAGCTGGGGCGCAATGAAACATTCAAATAATGAATGCAACACTCACTCAACTAAACAGAAACAAAAGGAAATGTGTATACCTTTTTAAAGTACAATCGTCTATTTCTCATTTCCTCAATGAGAAAAATAATACATAAAACTTTTTAAGCAACTTCCCCCACAAATGACTATAGTTTTTTCATACATTACTATTTATAACAAAAAATTACTCTATAAAAACGAACATTTTATTCTCTTTAATTTGAGTATGATATTGTTACAGTTTTTTAGTTTTTTTATTAGACAAAAATTAACATGTTATAAAATTACTACTGTGTGCTTCTTGTCGCATCACGCGAGCACTCTATAACGTGTGTATATGTAAGGCACTATGAATTTAGGGTCTTCAATTTCAAGTGGAGCAACGAAACATTCAAATAATGAATACAACAATCACTCGACTATATAGAAACAAAACAATAGTTTTTAAAAGTACAATTGTGTATTTCTCATTTCCTCAGTGAAAACAATAACATATAAAACTCTTTTGTAAAGTAAATTTGAGACTGAAACTAGACATTTAATTAAATGCGTGAGTGAATGAGGCCTATATTTTGTGTTTTGCAATTAAAATCGGATGAAAATAAACCTTAAAAATTGAGGGAAAACTCGAAATGTCATAATTGGAGGTATAGATAAAGAAATTTGGACTCAATAGTTTGTGGCTATTTGTCATAGTGAAAACTTTGTATATCAAAAGGTTAGCAAGAAATTTGTTTTTTTATTAGAAAATGGAAATGCTAAAGCATTGTCCAATATCATTGAGATGTATGTGCGTATAAAATTGAAATTAGAAAGCTGCTCCAAATCTTACACTCAATCACACATATATTGTTGTTTAATTGGATAGCTTCAAAACAGAACCACAAAGACAACCAGTAATCACATATGAATCTGATGTGTAATTACCCTGCTTGATTGAAAAAAACAAGGTAATTACCAAAACATATAGATGATCCTAACTCATATTTAAAGAAATCATGATCTCACTTAGCTTATGTAACAAACAGTGGAACCCATAAGTGATCCCTAATCAACTAGCGTTTATACCACAAGTTTAATGACAAAATTAAACAAAAGCAAGACACAAATACCATAATGACGAGGTTAAACACCATTCTCAAGTTAAGTCACCAATTGCCATCAGTCGCTGGTCTCTTTAATCCCATCATTCTTATCTTCATCTTCTTCATTATCATCGGCTTTAGAGGTCACTAAATATATATAAAAATAGATTAAATGAACTTTCGTTATCTATAAGCATAACAAACATAATATTTTATAATTATTATATTATATATGGAATTAGTTATTTTTTTAAAATATTATTATGGTAGCAAAACTTGAACATTTTCTTCAACTCTACGACAATAATGATATTTCTGAAAATTCATGAAAAAGAAAACGAAATTAAATAACAGGATGAGAAAAGCAAATACTTTAATCATTCGTTTATGAAGTTTAGAAACTTCCAGTTCTACTCTTTTGATAGAGAAATGAAATAAGCTCAAGTTTGGCTAACCAATCATTTTGCAGAAAATGACATTTAAAATGAAATCAAGTCTGGTTCACTAAGTATAAAAGTTTGAGAGGGAGAAAAATAACGTTACCTTGGAGGAGGAGGATCGATTCGGATACTGGGAATGTGAGAAATTTTAGGCCAATCCACACCCTTCTCTTTTTCATACCTTTCAAATAGATGTTTACAGTTCTTTATCACAAGTTCATTCAGGTCCTTGAAACTTTGAATCTCATCCGGTAGAGAAACTAATTTTTTGCAGTAATTTAAGCTTAAAACCTTGAGCTTTGGAAGGTTACTTGGTAAGGATTCCAAACACAGACAGTAGCGAATGTTCAGATTTTGTAAAGAAGGAAACATAGTGGTGGTGTCATCATGGAAACACTTTAAAGAATACATGAACTCCAACGTGATGCTCCTAAGACTGGGTAAACTCCCAAGTGCTGGAATACACGTACACTTTAAACACCTAGAAAAATAAATTCTAACCAAGTTATTTAAATTGACCATCCAACTTGGAGAAATATTCTTTCCCATGTAACATTCTATAACCAATTCCTTGAGACATGGATTTGGTTCCAGTCCCTCAAGAACCTCTTCATCGTGTTCATTCCTATGAACTCTATTCCATTCTAAATGCAAAACCAACAGATTTGATTTGCATTTGAGGTTGGCACTCTTGGCCTCACTTAAACCTTCAACATTCTCAAGTTTTGCTATCCTCAGCCTCTCGAGAAGATTTAGATCCCCCAATTCCCCTATTTTGGCCCCGCTCTCGTTACCAACAGGAAACCAGGGAAGCCATTTGAGACTAGTTAGTTCTTGGACTCCTGATGGCAAATGCATCAGTGAAGTAGTCCAACGGAGGTCCAAATGTTGAAGAGAACTCATGTATCTCAGGCCTTCAGGCAACTTACACAATTTATCACAATGATGCAAAATCAACACTTTCAAGTTTTGGAGATAAACAATCGACTCTGGTAAAACTTTTATACTTGAGTGTGATAATATCAAGTATTGCAAGTTTTGGAGATACATAATTGACTTCGGTAAAACTTCTATACTCGAACCAGATAAATTCAAGTATCTCAGATGTTTGAGTTTGCAAATTGATTCGGGCAATGCGCTTAACTGAATCCCATACAAGTATAATACTCTTAGATACATTTGGTTGCAAATTTGGCGAATGTCACATTTATATCTATACCCAAACATGAATATAGACTTTAATGACGATAACTTTTCTAAATCCACAGACGAAAATTGAAACTTTTCATCCGGACATGACGAGCTCACATGAAGTACCTCATTTGTGATTCTAGCCTCCCTACCAGGCTGTATAACTAAACAATCATCTCCCATCACATGCTCTGCCAGGTCGTGCATCAGATCATGCATTTTATACTCATCAAATAATGTGTCAACAACCTGGAAGAAGGACCTCCAAACCAAACAATTTAAAATTTCTTCCCCAAGCACATACAAGTCTATTTCTCCTCTAGGTGGAATTAAACCGTTAGACGCCCACACCGAAATCAATACATCCTTCTCCATCTCATAGCCTTTAGGAAACAAGCAACAATAAGCAAAACATCTCTTTATATGTGGAAGCAAGGTATCATAACTTAACTTTAAAGCAGGAAGGACCTTATTTTCTTGCAACTCCCACATGTGGTTGTCTTTCACACGTTTCCAATCACTGCTACTATTTTTTGACCACATTAGGCTACCCAATGTCTTCACTGCCAAAGGCAGTCCTTGACATTTCTCGACTATCTCCATTCCGATAGGCTCTAGCTCACTTATGTTGTCCCACTCTCTTCCTTTTGCAAATGCAAACTTCTTGAACAATAACCACGATTCATTTTCTGATAAGCATCCCAGTTCATGTTGTAACTCGGGAACCTTAGCCATCATTTGACTAGTTTTCTGGGATCGTGTCGTCATCAGAACGATACTTCCTTCATCCCCACAACTTAATATTTCACTTAATTGGTCCCACTTTGTCTTTTCCCTATTTTCAATCCAAACATCATCTAGCACAATTAAAAATTTCTTTCCTCTTAACTTGTTTCGAAGGGTCTCTTGCAACTCTTCTAGGCGTGTAAGTGTACACTCTTTTTTTCCTACGGATGTGATGATTCCTTTTATTATCTCTTTAACTTGAAAGTTTTGAGAGACGTACACCCAACTTTTTAACTCGAAATTTTGACTCACCCTTTCATGGTTATAGACTAATTGAGCTAATGTAGTCTTTCCCAACCCTCCCATACCCCATATACCGTACACCCGAACTTCTCCATTCTCATGTTTCCCTGTATTTTTGTTACATATATTTCCTATTACCATATCCCTTTCTTCATCTCTTCCGAAGATCACTGAAGAATCATGTATAAGCGAGCTAGTTTCCCTATCTGGCATCTCAACTGCTACGCCAACATCTACACGACTTACATCACTATGTGACAAACCTAACCTAGATCTCTGGGATGCAATGGCATCCAGTTTTCTTCTTAGGACTCTAACTTTGTGAGCAACCCTTGCACGGAACATAAGTTGATTATGATCGGAGGAGAAGAAGGCTCTTACCCTGTGCTTTATGCCTCTTTGTTTGTGTAGACGTTGTAGCAAAGCTTCAGTTGAGATGTCGTCCAACACATTTTCTACCTTCAAGGATGCTGATCTGAGACTCTTAAGCCATGTCTCTACAGTCTTTTCCTTGCTATGTTTGTCTTGTGCATCTTCAAGAACAGCTTGGATGTTGGTGAAATCTTCCTTGAGAGTCAAAATATCGTTTTTGAAACCCCAAAGCAGATTGAACTCTTTGATAACTTCAGACGTCAGCCTCCCCACCACCTCTGTCACAAGGGCCGAAACACCCGCATCTGCCATGATTACTATTTCAGAACGAAAGAATCACAAATTTGTGTATGAGATTGATAGTAATTCAAGAACTGAATGTTTGGAAACAAAAGCAAGAAACTGAAGAAATTGAAAAGGCAATTCACCATTCAGCAACAACTTGCACTGTGTGGTTAACGCGTGAACATGTGCTCTCAATTATTGCAAGGATTGGATATTAGACAAGATTTGACAAAAGAATTCTTTCTTTTTCTTTTTTAAAAGCATTTCTTTAGCCAAAAGACTTGACAAAAGAATTCGTTTTTAAAAACTTTTGAAAATGGATGAGCTCGGTACCAATCGGTATCGAAAATCCGAAAAAATGGGTACCGATACTGGTACGGGAAAATACCCGGTTCAGTACCGGTAACGATACAGACCGGTATTTGAAGGTAAATACCGGTAGCTAAACACTAAACATCGGTACTGAATCAGTACAAAAAATCATGTGAGTTCGGGAAATTCATACCGGTACCATTTGCTTATCCTTACTTTTGAGCCCCACCTAACTAACCCAAAGGTCTCAGTTATTAATCTGTATGATTAGACCGGTTTTCGTTTACTCGGTTTTGGTTGATCACTTTTTGGAGCAAGTTAGTTAACTGATGCTATTAATTTGTACATGAACATAAATTGGTTCATAACCCACAAACCGGCTGGGTCTCAAGGACATCAACCAAACCTATTATTTTCATCGTACACTTCTTCACTCCACATCACTCACAATATTCTTGATGGTCTCAACACTTTTGGGCTAACTCATATTATTGCCTAACATGATTTGTTCGATGCTCCCGTTTTGTTATGGCGATCGGTTATTGTGCGCCTAACCAAAACCAAATAAGCGGTTAATATGAGCCCTCAAAACCAAATCATAGGTTATGTTTGAGTCGGTTTTATTGGCTATGGGTAGATTGGTTAATCAGTTTTTGGTTACTTAAAAGTAACTATCCTGGTACTGATGATATTTCATATCGTGATAACTTTTAATCCTAAAACAATTCATAGCTGTAAATGCCGGTTTATTACCCAAGTTTATTTTGCTTCACACAAATATGTATATACTTATTATTATTATTTCATTCATAAGTTTGCGGTTGTATATACTTATACTATGTAAAAATTGAAAAGACAATTCCATGTACTATGTAGTTAAAGCATTAACATGTGGTTCCTATCCATTTTACTCCCCCTTGTTACACTGTCGGGTGTGGGGGGCTTTGGTTTGGGGTATTGATTGACAAGTGGTAGTTGTGAGATTCACAAGGTGTCGCGTGGCGGGGCTGCGGCTGGGTGTGGGTTGGCGTGGCTTCGAATGGCGTGGCCAGCCATGTGTAATTTGTCAGTTTTTTTTAACTATTTAAAATTTAATTTAACTAAAATAAAATATTACATATATTTTTTTAAAAACTACAAATAAAATTAAGAAAAACTACATGAAATAAAATAAAAAAGATTAAATACTTCAAGATTGGCCCATCTCATATTTTTTCAAGATTTTTGGTTTCATTGGCAACGTCAATTCCAATTCTGGGCCGCTAAGGTGATCGACGGGCATGGCGAGAAATTTCATATTCTCGCGTTTTTCTTTTAGAGATGTTTTTTTATCGTCTGCGGCTTAGATATTTTTCCTCATCTCGATCCTTTGTTTTTGGATGAAATTGAATGTGTCGATTTTCGTCCCAATTTCTTCCAACTGGTCGGTGTACAACCCTATACCCGAGCCCAAAAATCTTTGCGGTGTCGTGAAGTCCCTATTCCCAAAAAAAATTGGCATTATAAAAAAATATATTAAAACTGAAAAAATAATATTGTTATATAAAAAATACCTTTAATCGGATCTTGTGATTCGACGATATAACATCTTACCAACATGGTTTCTTCTTGATGCGTCCACTTTATTTATGTTCGTTGAGCGGCCGCAAGTGTTTTCTCTTCATCCGTTTTCTTCTTGTGACTTCTTTTTTTGGCCGGTTTGGATGACGAACCACCAATGCCTTGCGGTTGTGTTTCGGGTACGGAATCGGGTTGGGAAAGCTTAACGACGGGAATAGATGATTCGTCGTATGAAAAGCTCGTGAACACATGGTTTCCTATATATGACACGATTCCCGCTAGTTCGGGACACGGTGAGTAGACTAAACCTTGAGGATGGTCGCGGTTTGTTGGTTGACGGTTTTGTGGCGGGCTAGGGTTCGGGTTTTCTTGGTATCCAAAGGGGTTGTTTAGGTTGTATCCACAGTTAAAAGGATGCATTGTAGAGGATGTGGGTTAAATTTATAAAAATATAAAGATAGAAGAAGTAGAGATGTAGAGAAGTGGTAAAAAAATTGTAAAAAGTGGGTAGTATTTATAAGGTATAAAAAAGATTTTTTTTTTAAATAAACTAGCCAACGGTCCAATTTCAACAACCAATCTAGCTAGCCAGCTCACACCCCGCCAAAGTGTAAGTAATATTAAAAAAAGTACAAGAAAAAACATAAAAAGCAATAGATATGTAAACGAAATTGCTTATTTAAATATAACAAGACTTGATCATGTGTTTTATAAACTAGCCAACGGTCCAAAGTGTAAGTAATATTAAAAAAAGTATAAGAAAAAAAAAACATAAAAAGCAATAGATATGGGTAACCGAAATTGCTTATTTAAATATAACAAGAGTTGATCATGTGTTTTAATTTTTTTTTGAACGGTGACTTTCTTTTTGAGTGACCCAATGTCACACCGTCTAATCGGCGGCCCTAGCCAAGTCTGTCCAGACTTACGTTGTCTTAACCGGGCCCGCGCTGGGTTGGCCAGACTTGGTTACGACGTTCCCCTGGAAACCGTACTGCCTCCACACGAGTTGTCTCGCTGAAGTAACAGCCGGATGAAAACCGGGGTGCGGCTCAGGATCGAACCCCTCTCGGTGGGTTTGTCACCATTATTGCCCAATATCCACCCAAATATGACACAAGTGGGAATTGAACTTGAGTCTCCATTGAAAAACCTAAGTCTCCTAACACTAGGCAAGAAGTGGGGGATGATCATATGTTTTATTTAAATCGAATAATATTTGATCATTGTGGCAAAGCTTGAATGTACTGGTAAACGAAATATATATATATATATATATATATATATATATAGTGGAGGGTTCAAATGAGAAGAATTTTTTTGTAAGAAGAAAAAAGAAGAAGTTTCAACCAATAAGAATGCTTCTTTTTACTTCATTTAATATTTCTATTTAATTTTAATGTAAGGGTATATTGGTAAACTTACATAAATCATTAATTTGTATTCTTCCCCTTTAATAACTAGCTAAATTAAATTTGTAACTCCTTTTCAAAATATATACATTTTCCAAATTAAAAAAAAAACAACTTAATTTAAAGTGTAGAATAAATTACTAGTTGTGTAGGATAAATTACGAGTTGTGTAGGATATATTTCGATGTGTGTAGGATAAATTTCGATTGTGTAGGATAAAATTCTATAATATGTAGGGTATATATAGGAAAATTTTGATATGTGTAGGTTTTGTAGATTATATGTAAGATAATTAATGATTAGTTAACTAATTAATTAAAGAGAGAAAAATTAATGATATAAGTTATAAATGAAATAACATTTTACTAATATGCCCTTTCTTCTTTTTCTTCTCACATTAAATTTCTTCTCAAATGAACCTTCCCCTATATATATATATATATATATATATATATATATATATATTTATTTATTTATTTATTTTTTTATTTTGGTGGTGCATCACATGTCTAAAAAACATTCAAAGAAAATGATCATTATATTCTTCTGGTGATTTAACTATTTCTTGTGACTATTTTGCTTGTGATGATCATGTGACTTATTTAAAATATTCATTCAAAGACGTTGTTCCCAGGTTTTATGAGCTGCACCTTCGTTATTCCTAAAATTACTTGTCCAACGAGTGATCTACATATGGTTCTTCATATCATTCAGAAAAGCTAAAGAGATGTATATATTTTCAACGGACCAAGTCAATCCACGGGTTTTAAGTTTCAACTTACTTATATAATTGATGTGGGATAAAATACACATATTTGTCCCGTGTAATTTGTTTAATTATTGTAGAGGTTTTATTTATTTTTATTTAGTTTTAGTGTTATTTTATTTTATTTGGTGTTGGGTCAGGTCCTGGTACAAATGGAGCAAAAACAAATATTAAACAAATAACTAGCCAGTTGAGTAGAGTAGGACGCCATAGACCGAAGTAAAAATTGCAGCCATTTTTCGTGATTAGGCCGAACCTATTTATCTTTATATATTAAAATAATGGCCATAATATTCTATTGGGGATAACATTAGGCTGCCATTTATATATTAATTGTTGGAGGGGTTCTTTAGTGCATGAGGAAAAAAAAGATATATAAAGAAAGCACATGGCATACGTACTAATTAGTAATTGTTGGCACAATTACTTATGTTGAAAAGAAGTCAGGCAACCATATTAATACTTGTGTGAACTCTTTTGGCAGCCATTATAAAAGGGGGAGCATTAATTTGAAAGAGGACATGACCGTTTGACTGCTTCTTCACTCCTTGGGCCCTGTGAACAATTAATTACACATTGATCTATAATGTATATTAAAACAAAACATTTTGGTACCCGGCATAAATTTAATCCACTAATTGACACCTGGCAACTTAATACTCCTTAATGGAATAAAATGAGCGGTAAAACAAAAAACCCTTACGCCTCTTCATCCACTCTTTTTGCTGAACAGCAATTAATCAGAGATTGATACAAATTCGGGATTTTCCATAATTTTCAAATCAGTTTCCTTTCAATCTTATTTCCAATTATAAACCCTAATTCAAACGATTTCACCATCAATCTTTCTGTCAATTGTTTTCTTCAAACCTAGAATTGATTGTTATTTGTTGAGGCTTGATCAAGGGCTCGAATAGATGATTCATATATGCATTTCTCTGCTATCAAGACCAGAGAGATTGACCCCAAAATTGTTATACGCGAACCCTAGGTGGCGATGGAAGTTGTCGAGGTTAAAGCTTGGGCTTCTTTCGTAATCCTAGGTGGCGGTGGTATGACGGTCGCGGTGGTAAGTGGTGGCTTCTCAGTATTTTATTTCAAATTAATTATCTCCATGTTTTATATGTTTACTGGTCTGGGGTTTTTTCGTTCAAAATTCTATATCTGATTCCATGTTTTGACTGACGTAATAATGAATTTCTTAGTTGTGCTGTGCTAAATACTTATGCACATGAAGTGTTTGATGTTTTGCTTCTGAGAACACTTTTCAATACTCTCATATTTTCTCATCTAAAACCCTAATGCTTCTTTGTTTTTTGGATTCGTTTGTTATAAGAACTAATACGAGCATTAAGTTAAACACAGTGACATCACATGTTATAACTACCAGTACAAAGATTAAGTTATATCTGGTGTCTTGCGGTTATTTTGATTTGGATGTCTGTTTCTTGCTTTTAAACATAAACCAATGTTTTAGATCAAACTGGTTTATAGTTTTCATAAAGCTGAGGAGTTTTTGTAGTTTGTATTACCGGTTAGTTGTGTGCTTTTATAGACCTTTAAATGTTAATAGCACCAATGAGTATTTGATAATTTTGGATTTGCGGGTGAAGGATGATATGAAGAAGCAAGAAGAACTTCCTCTATGAAAAGACGGAGATTCAATAATGGATTAGTTAGTTGACCTAACTAGCAAAGAATGTGGGTGCCTTCTGGTGATCGATGGTGATTACCACCTCATTGGGAGGATGTGCTCTTGACTTCTTGCAAGGTACAAGCGGTCCTGATTCGTTCTTTCATCATATTTCGTTTTTTAGTTAATGCAAAATTCCAAATGTCTTAAATTGTTATCTGAGATAGAGTTTTATGGTTCACTAAGTTTAACATTATACAAATTTTATTGATAACTCAAAAATTTGCTTAAGAGTAAGTTGATTTCATTGGTTTGCAAGCATAATTCTCTAACATTATGTTTTACAGATTAAAAAACAAAACAGGTGCATCGCTTTGACTAGATAGAATCAGAATATTTATGAAAAAAATGGGGTAATCAAAATTGTTTGAATGCATATATTTATGGCTTTTTTGTAATTTTTTAATTAAATTTAGATTAGCTTAGGTCTTGCTTATGTTATTTACACATGTTTGGCATCTTTATGAGAAAATGTATTCATACATGGTTGGTTACTTGGTTTTAAAAAGTATGCCTAAGCATGAGACACGCGAGACGATTTGAAAAAACTTAGGCTTATTAGGAGCATGGCTACACATTGATGCATCGAGTCTACTTGATCAGCTGGAAGCCAAAAAGCCTGCTGTTAAAGCTCCTCTTTAGTTTTTATGTTAATTAGTCTAACTGTTTTTTTTTTCTTCCCTGAAGTAGGTTTGGGCTATAAAGTTTCTCTTTATGCTTTTAAAGAATTGTGGTTAAATTTATTCTACAGCCTCTTTACCTTGGGGATTGCCCAGGTGTTTCGGTTGAGTAATGCTATAACAGCCAACTTTTGTAGACATTCCATTGATTTGAACACCTTTTATGCCAATTTGGCTATTTTGTTTTTATAAATAAATAGTGTTATATATATGGCTTAGTTCTTATTCCATAACATGAAAATGTTTCATTTGTATGTAATTATATATATATATACTTATTCCTCGTGGTAGGTTTGTACAGTACCTCCAGCAGCCACCGGAGTAAGATAATAGGTTATTACTTTGCTAAAAGTTTAAAAGCCAGACTATTACTACAATAATTTGATTCTTTCATTACAAGCCGCTTTACGAAAACAACCATTAAGAGCACATTTCAAGCGGCTATATACCAGCTTGCCTTATACTGTCCATTCAATATAAAACACATATAAACGGGTCCAAATCCCCATATATATAACTAGGCGCTTTAAGTATTGATTTTCAGGTCATTGGTACACTTGACTAAAAAAGCTTAAAATGAGTATGTTAAAAGCTATATTGGACTGATCTTGTATTGTTTTATGTGTTATGCCTTGCCACTAATAGTTTAAACAAAATGAGTAGATTGGCGAGTCGGTTTTTACGCTTTGACTGATCTTTTTTTTTTTTTTTTGAATTGTTACACCTCAATGAAAGTTACCGAAGTGGGAGTTTAAAACCTATCTTGGATGGCACGAGCAGGTAAGTTTAATAACATTATCTTCACATCATTAACATGTTTACATAATAAGCCAGTTTTCACCCACGGTCAGCTGTATGTTGCTTTATCGAGAGTTAAAACCAGACAAGGAGTTAAACTTCTGATTTTGGACAATGACGGCAAACCTACTAATAAAACGACAAATGTAGTTTACAAAGAAGTATTTCGTGACTTGTGGTCTCCATGTACTCATTCATCGTTCGATCATTCATTCCATGTAACTGTTCTCTAAAATGATCCATAACATTTTTTTGAAGTCATTTAATGTTTATTTTTTGTTGTTTTTTAATGAATTTTGTTAACGTAATACAAAACATGTATACTCATACACACACTTAAATATTAACCTAAAATTCTACATAAATAAACAGTACATTGACTTATAATTCGCCATCCATTATCTTCCATAAACACAATATTACACAAATTTGCATCATCATGTATCTCGAGATATTAAATTATTTGTCTCATTGTAGTTTACTAATTTATTATTACTTGAACGGTCATTTAATTCAAACGATTAGTTCAATAAATTAAACTTATTCATTTGTGTTTTAGTCCACCCGCGAACCTCGCGGATTCTTAAACTAGTTTGTTTATATATTAAACCCTACTACAATTATGGGGGGAGAGCAACATCAGACATATATATATTCCTAGACGAATCAAAAAAAAGGGAGGAGAATAACATCAAGAGGAAAAAATTTGGAGGTGATCTTTTGCAAGGAATTTTTAGGCTTATTTCGCAAAAAAAAAAAAGCATTCGACGCTACGGAATCTACGGGCTCGAGCGGGAAGCTTAGAGAGCAAGGAATAAACCGTTTTTTCTACTCGATTTCTTTAATTTCTATTTTTCTTTGTTCGTTGTCGATGAATTATTGTTCTAAACCTTGTTTGATTATTTTTGAGACTATGTTTTCTGGCTAAATAAATTTTACTACCTAGGTATGACAATGGTTTAATAAAAGTTTGGATTTTTATTCGTTAATAATGCGGTTCATGGGTTTTCTTGTATTGTAAAAAATTATGGAATTTTAACTTGGTGTATATGCATGCTTGATATTATTTTATTGCCCGTTTATTGCTTCGTATAATCCTTGGTGACGGTCTTTATCACATAATAGGGTTGTGTTAGGGTTCTTGATTTAGGTGAGTGTCTATATCACATAATAAATCTTTAACTCTTTAAGGTGAAATTACGTAACTAACCTTAAATGTAATATTCGGTAATTTAATAAAATCAAGTGTTCTGCTAATCTTGTCGCTGTGAGGCTCGAGGTTATTAATAGGTCTCGGTTTGGTTTATAGCTAGGTCTAAGAGCTGGTCTAGTCCTTAAACATTCCATTGTCTATTAAACCAAGATTAAAACCCGTAGTTGCTTTAGACTTTCGCGCTGTGAGGTAGATCGTCTTATATAGGCACTTTCAAGAAACTAGAGGACTGTGAGGAAATCTAGAAAACTGGTAAACGTAACAGCCTAGGTAGTGCCACAAGAATCGCCTTTAGAGTGTTTGAGGGGCTTAGTGGTGTCTTAATAGGTTTAGTATCCAAAGATCCCGGTTCCATACCACAAAACTATTGAATAGAAATCCATTCTGAGTTAAACTTGCGTCAAGCCTAGGTAGTCTTCATCACCACTGGTCAAAGTCTTCGTCCACGTTCACGTTCGTGTCTAGTTATTTTATTAATAATCTAGTTTAATATTTTATTATAAATTTAGGATATTTACCCCCCCCCCCCCCCAATCAACATACAATTAGTTAAGTGTGTCAGTCTTAGTCTAGATAGAGTCTTAGCGTAATCCTTAGAGTCTCGTGGGTTCGATACTCGGACTTACTGTAACTATACTGCATTGATCGGTACACTTGCCGGTTGTGTGGTTTAGTTTTAGAGAAAGTCTAAGTTTATAAATTTAAAGCTTAGAGTGTCTAGATTTAGGGTAATTTTAGTTGTTTTTAATTAACCACTTTTAGCACATCAAGTTTTTTGGAGCCGCTGCCGGGGATTCTTCGGCGATTGCGTTAATTGCTTTGTTTGGACTTAGTTGACATATTACGTGCTATTTGTGTGTTCGTTGAGTCGTAGGAGTTTAAAAATTATAAAAAAAGACATATTTTTTTATTGTCTTTTCTAGTTTGTCGAGCCGTTTGTTAGAATCTTCTTACTTGTTTGTTTTCGTTTTTGCAGTTGATGCCCCATACGCGTTCGCAGGGACCTCCGCCGAATTCGTTTACAATCAAGTCTTCCTTCTCGTCTTCTGCGACCGAGGTAAGTTCTTCTAGCTCTTCTTCGTTTTCGTATCCCACCCCCGCTTTCGACTTCACACCGAAGCCATTGCCACGCAATTCCCTACCACCCTCCCGTTCTCGTACACCTAGTCCTCCACCCGCTATTCAAATGGCGAACCGCACCGTTTACCAGCAGGCTACCACCGGTTTCACCGGCGCGACTTCACCCATCACCCTTCCGAACATCGCGAATGATAGATCCTGGCAGATTCCATCCTACATCATGACGGCCATCACCAATTCATGCCAGTTCCATGGTCGTGACGAAGAGGTTGCTCCCACCCACATAAACCGCATAACTCGCCTTTGCAGCACCTTCTCCATTGAGGGTATTAATCTCGACGCTAGGTACCTTCAGGTCTTCCCATTCTCACTCGCAGGTCGCGCAGCCGTCTGGTTCGATTCTCAGCCAGCGGGCACGTTCACCACTTGGGAAGGTCTACGTGACGCCTTCCTAGCCAAGTACTTCCCACCAGCCAAGGCGTCCCGCCTCCGTGATCAGATCCACTCCTTTCGCATGGAGCCTGATGAGTCGTACCAATTAGCATGGGAGCATTTCCAAACTCTGATTTCTCGTTGTTCTCAGCATGGTTTGTCAGATTGGGCATTAGTTGAAAAGTTCTACAATGGTCTTACTCCTGAGATTAGAGCTCGTTTCGATACTTCAGCAGGAGGTCAACTTATGGGTAAAAAGATAGTAGTTGAGTGTAACGATTTGTTTCAGAGTTTTGCCCATTCGGATATGGATTACAGCACTGCCAGCAGGACTTCCATTCCTGTGACTACTTCTTCGGCCAGTCGAGGAGTAAACCAAGTTAGCTTGGATTCATCGGTAGTGGCTGTTTTAGAGGGTATGAAACGAGATTTGCTAGAGTTAAAGAAAAAGGTTGATAGGTGTGAGGTTTGTAGAGGAGGCCACGATACGGTAGAGTGTCCCACACTTACGTTAGAGCAGGTTGAGTTCATAGCAGGTCAGTCTAGGGGTCCATTTAATAATAATAATATTTTTAACTCCAGCTGGCAGGGTAGTGGTAGTAGTAGTGGATATCGCCCTTCAGGCAATCCCCCTGGTTTCCCATCTGGTCAGTATCAAAGTAGGGGACCTGGTTTATATACGAGTAGTGGGTCAGGTTCGAGTGGGCAGTTTGCTAGCGGAGGGTCGAGTCAGGAGAGTCAAGGTAGTGGCAAGGCTTTCGAAGGGACTTTGAGTAGGATGGAGGAGATGTTCGCTCAGATGATGACACAAAACGTGCAGATGATGACGCAGAATCAGGCGACCCAGAAATCCCTAACTGAATTTGTTCAAACTCAAGATCTAATTAATAAGAGTCACGATCTTCAGCTTAAAAACAAGAGTCTACTCTTTTAGATCTTAAGAGAACAGTAGGGGATATAGCTAGGTAGTTGGGAGAATCCTCTTCTGGTCAGTTTTCAGGTACCACGCACCCAACCAACCATTCTGTGAAAGCAATCACTACTCGCATTGGGATGAGTCTAGGGGAGGTCGTGAGAGAGAATGCTGAGTTAGGGAGTGATGGTGAGGTAGATGAGGAGATAGAGATGGAAAAGCCCGATAAAGTGCAACATAGGCTGGGCCCAGCAAGTACCACACATACCGAGGAGCCCCAGGTTGAGAAGAGAGTAGAGAAGCAACAGATTAGGGTTAGGCCACTGCCCTTATTTGATCCCTCCCGTCTTCCATTTCCCGCCCGCTTTAAGCAGCAGCAATATGTTAGGGAGTACGAGAGATTTCTTGAGATGTTCACCCAGTTAAAAGTAAATATTCCGTTGATAGAGGCCCTGCGGTCCATGCCCAAATACGCCAAGTTCCTTAAGGATTTTCTCAAGCGTAAGGATAGGTTAGGTGAGTGTTCTAATACTCCATTGAATGGAGATTGTTCTGCGGTGATCTTAAACAAACTTCCTGAGAAACTCACTGATCCGGGCATATTCACGATCCCATGTTTGTTTGGTGGTGATGTTAAAAACCCCGCGTTGGCAGACCTTGGTGCTAGTATTAATTCGATGCCATGTTCATTTTACGAAAAACTAGGCCTTGGTGATTTGAAGCCAACTCGTATGACCCTCTCGTTAGCAGATAAGACAGTTAAGTACCCTAGGGGGATTGTAGAGAATTTGTTAGTGAAAGTGGACAAGTTTGTCTTCCCAGCGGATTTTGTAGTGCTAGATATGGAGGCCGATGAAAACGTGCCGTTAATTTTAGGGCGTCCGTTCTTGAACACTGCTAAAGCGCTTATAGATGTCTTCTTAGGCACAATCACACTTAGAGCGGGCGACGAATCGGTAGTTTTCAAGGTGACGAATGCAAGAGGGTCGAGTGATAGAGTCGAGGCGGTAGCGTTAGTGGGGGAGAGTGAAAGGGTTGAGAGTGATAAAGAAGAGGTGTTGTATGATCCAAGTCTAAAGAAGGAGATAGAACCCAAGTGTGGGGATCCACCTGATAGGAGAGTAGAGGAGTTAGAGGAGAGATTGCTGAGATTAGAGTTTAAGATAGAAATGCTGAGCAAGGCTCAGTGTGGGGATAGGAGAGATGTGGAAAATGTTAGATATGATAGTGCTACAGCCCGTGAGAGTGTGTATAGAGGGGAGCTGCGCTTACATGATCCTCCATAAGTACGTGAATAGTTTTGACCCACTTGTAGAGTTTGTATTTTGAGTCTTTTATTCTGTACCATGAGTCTAATTTAGTAGTATTGAGTCAGTCGTTTATGTCGAGTCGGTATTGCTTTGGTGTTTGCTTGTTTTTGTTTATGCAGGTTTGAATATGTACCACCCGTACTCAATCTCCATTCGGGTGATTTTAGAACTGCTTTTCGAATATCAGGCATTTATCGAGTGTATCAGTTAGAGTAAAAGCCGATCGCGACCGAAATGCTATACGATCGAGCTGGATTGGACGAGAGATTTGAAGCTTACACGTTATATTACCAGCTAAGTCCTTTCCAATTTGCCCTTTGTCTTTTATTTCTTATTTATTTTTAGTTTTTGAGTCGGTTTCCATCCTACATTGACGGCAATGTAGAGTTTAAGTGTGGGGATGGGAGACTGCGTCTTTTTAGGTATATTTGAGTCAAAAAAAATTGAAATTTAAAAAAAAAAGAGTTGGTTTTGTGAGTCCCGGTCCTTTAGCGCATAGAAAATAAAAACCTTTTCAAAACGTCAGTCAAAAGCGGTTTAATTGTCAAATTTACGAGTCGAGAGCGCATGTTTCTTTAAGTTGCGGGATAGTAGGTTGACTGAATCAGTTTTTGAGGAGTAAAAGGTTTTGGGATGCCTAGGATAGTGGATTGAGCCGGAGAGTTAATTAGTTGTGCATCGGTAACCCTTATATACCACATGATAGTGAGATTTGAGCCTTTGCATTTTTCATATTTATATGTTCACTACTTTCGTTTCATGTGTGTTTACCAACTTGTTGCATTACTTTAGAACTTGTTCGTTTTGATACAGTTTGAGACCTTCGGTTAGGATTTGACATGGATATGATAGAGGCATTATGATCACCCTGTTTGTGTTTCCTTTGTGTTAGACCCGTTTTACTACTATCCTTAGATACACCACTTTGAGCCTAGTCATTCGTTTGTTACCCATTGTTGATGTGATGACCGGATTGTATTGTGTATTATTATCTTTATCTCAAAAATGAAAAAATGAAAAACGAAAAAAAAAGAAAAAGAAAAAAAAAGAGAAAATATGAAAAAAAAAAATAGAATAAAGTTGTGGGTCAAAGCGACCAATTTGTTAGGGTTTTGTTTCATGCTTATCCGGTTTATCGTGTGATTACATGTTTATCCATATATTCCCAAATAATAATAAAAAAAAAAACCCTTACCCTTTTGCCCTTACCTACCCAATAAAGTCCTCTTGATCCGTGTCGAATTTTAAACATTTAGGCGGAGATCTGATTGACGTACAAGCTTATGATAGTATGCTTCATACTTTGGTTTTGAGAGTTCACTCTAAATTACATATATATTAGCCGAGAGACGAGTGAAATTGTGAGGGGTGTTGACATTGCATGATTGGTTACTCGAAGGTAAGAAAAACTTGATTAGGTAGGCCTGTTTCATTTAAATATTATGATTTGTCAGCCTTTTGAACGTTGTAAGTCTTGCGAAACCTCTGTGTTTGATGATTTCGTAGTTCACGTTATCATTTGTTCGAGACTTGCGTTATTGTTAAGTGTTTAAGTTGGACATGTTGCTTGGGATTTTGCTTAGGGACAAGCAAAAGGTTAAGTGTGGGGATATTTGATGTGGGGTAAAATACACATATTTGTCCCGTGTAATTTGTTTAATTATTGTAGAGGTTTTATTTATTTTTATTTAGTTTTAGTGTTATTTTATTTTATTTGGTGTTGGGTCAGGTCCTGGTGCAAATGGAGCAAAAACAAATATTAAACAAATAACTAGCCAATTGAGTAGAGTAGGACGCCATAGACCGAAGTAAAAATTGCAGCCATTTTTCGTGATTGGGCCGAACCTATTTATCTTTATATATTAAAAGAATGGCCATAATATTCTATTGGGGATACCATTAGGCTGCCATTTATATATTAATTGTTGGAGGGGTTCTGTCGGAAAGTGAATGATGTGTCGTAGTGTAAGGGCTAAATATGTAACTTGGTGTTCTATATAAACACCATTTCTTTGTAACCCTATTTTTCTAGTACAATACAATCCCAATACAATTCAACCCCAATCACTGTGTTTGTTCTCCATACTAGACAACATGGTATCAGAGCAGTGTTTATGATCCGTGACCGCCTTGTTCATCATCTACAATCAACAAAACCAAAACCAAAAACCAAAAATCAAAACCAAACCAGAAAAACCAAAATCAACTCCAAAAATCTGATCAAACTCCAAGAATCCAATCTATCTCCACCGCCGCCGCTGCAAGAAACCCTAAAATCCTATACTCAGCCGCCACCTCTCAAATCTGTTTCTTAATCCATCATCGCAAAAAAAAAAAAAAAAAAAAAAAAAAAAACATATCCCTCTTCTTCTTCTTCGGATACAGATCAAACAGATCCGAAATTCCAATCTAAATCGGATTGTTTGTATCATAGATTCGATCTGAATTCTTTGGCTGTGAATCGTGATATTGAAACAGGTTATTTGTTCTGTTCGTCGATTAAGGAAGAGAAAAAGGAAGTATATTGCTGTGTTGCTTGAAAATTAACCGAAGGAAAGAGATTAGTGGAGGATCATGTTGATTGAAAGAAGGAATTTTTTAATTCTTGATAATAGAAGTTGTAGGCTGTCATTGCTAAATCAAAGAAGAAGAGGCGGTTGTTTTTAGAGAATCAAGGTTCTAGAAGAAGGCTGAATTTATTGAAGTTTTTTGGACCGGAATTTTAAGCTTGCGGAATTATCTAGCGGATTTACTAAGTTCAGGGTATCTCAAATCTTGAACGCGAGTTCAAGTTGCCCGGCGTATTTGATAAATACGCCGGTAAGATAACTTCGCTACATAGCATTGTTATTCCAAGTCTCTTTTGTGGCGTATTTAATATTTCGTGCTGGTCTGCCGTCTTATCCGTGGTGACAGTTTATTTAGAAAAAAAAAATGGAAATCAATCATGGGAAAAACAGTTCTTGGATATTTGATTCTGGTGCCACTGACACCATGACATTTGAACCGTTGGACATACAGTCAATGTCCAATCCTCAAAAAACTCAAATCCATACCGCAAACAATGGAATGATGCAAGTAAAAGGAGGAGGGACTATTGAAATTTCACCAACTATGAAATTGTCAAATTGTCTCTATGTTCCATCATTATCACACAAACTGCTCTCCATTAGCCATATTACCAAAGAGTTGAATTGCACGGTACTAATGCACCCTACCTTTTGCCTTCTACAGGATATCAGGACGGGTGTGATTATTGGACGTGGTACTGAGCGCCAAGGATTATACTATGTGGATGAAGTGGCTCAACAGGGTACTGTGATGTTGGCACATGGAACTGAAAACCGGGAAGCCTGGCTATGGCATAGACGTTTGGGACACCCATCCGTTGTCTATTCACACCTTTTGTTTCCAAAACTCTTCCCATCCAATGGGAAAATAGACTGTGAAACCTGCTTTCGTGCTAAAAGCCATCGACAACCATTCAAACCTAGCAATACGAAAGTTGCTTCACCTTTTTCACTAATCCACTCTGATGTGTGGGGTCCTGCTCCTGTGATGGGGGGCAGGGTCTTCGGTACTTTATACTATTCGTGGATGATTGCACTAGCATGACATGGGTATATTTTTTAAAAAACAAAGCCGAAGTTTACGAGAAATTTATCACGTTTTATGCTATGATTCAAACTCAATTCCAAACTCAAATCCAAATCCTTCGATCCGACAATGGGGGGGAATTTGTCAATACATCCATGAAACAATTCTTTAAAACCAAAGGATTAATTCATCAAACCTCTTGTGCTCATACCCCCGAACAAAACGGTGTTTCCGAACGGAAAAACCGTATTATTCTTGAAATGACTCGAGCTCTTTTAATTGAATCTCAGGTGCCTAAATCCTTCTGGCCGGAGGCGGTTGCAACCTCTGTGTATCTCCTAAATCGGCTCCCCACAAAAGCTCTTAAATTTATGACTCCCTTAGATCGTCTATCTAAGTCTGCCAGTATTCCCCACCCTCTTACACTTGAACCTCGAATCTTCGGGTGTACTGCATTTGTTCACATACCCAAAACCAACCAAAACAAGCTTGGCCCATGTGCTGAGAAATGTGTATTTGTCGTCTATGGGATCGATCAAATAGTTTACCGGTGTTATAATCCAAAAACTCATCAAATGTTCACCACAATGAATGTTGACTTTCTTGAAACAAAATACTTTTATAACACCCAACTCAGTGGTCAGGGGGAGAATGAATGTATAGACACTCTGAGTTGGCTAACCCAATTTCCCTCATCTGAAGAAGTAACAACAGAAAACCATCACAGTACTCTGAGTCAGTCACCTTCAAACACAGCCACACAATCTGCGGAACGCAGTACCACTGAAGAAAGTCCATCCAACGTGATACCAGAGGTAAGAAATAATGAGAACTCTGAATGTACTACATCTTATAACTATGAGACAGCAGGGGAACACATAGAACCGACAACAACCGAACCTACAGAACATGTTGAACCAGATGTTGAACAGGTTGAACTAGTTGTTGAAGAGGTGGAACCAGTTATTGGAAATGTTGAACCAGGTGCAGCAGAGACAACCGGGAGGTATTCCCTCCCTCCAAGAGAAAATAGAGGAGTTCCTCCTAAGAGATACTCTCCAGAAAAGGTGGCTCCAAGGTCTAGGTATCATGTGGCAAACATTACCACTGGAAACTTGTCTAAGGAAGCTAAAGCTTTTGCCACTGCCTTGTGCTCTGAACAAATGCCATCTACAACACAGGAAGCCTTGAAATCTGAAGAATGGAAAAAGGCCATGAAGACCGAAATGGAAGCACTTAAAAAGAATAACACGTGGGAGAAGTGCATCCTTGCACCAGGAAAGAAACCTGTGGGATGTCGGTGGGTGTTTTCAGTCAAACACAGACCTGATGGCACGATTGAAAGATACAAAGCACGGTTGGTTGCAAAGGGTTATACTCAGACTTATGGAATCGACTACTCTGAAACCTTCTCCCCAGTAGCCAAAATCGATACAATCAGAGTCCTTTTTTCTATAGCTGCCAACAAAGGTTGGCCTCTTCATCAATTTGATGTAAAAAATGCCTTCCTTCATGGAGAACTGAACGACGAGGTCTATATGGACGCTCCGCCAGGATTCAATGAGGATTTCAAGGATGGAGAAACATGTCGGTTGAAGAAATCTCTGTATGGGCTTAAGCAGTCTCCTAGAGCTTGGTTTGGAAGGTTTACCCTTGCTATGAAGAAATATGGCTTCAAACAAAGCAACTCTGATCATACCCTATTTTTGAAACGTAGGGACAGTCTTGTGACCTGTTTAATTATCTACGTTGATGACATGATACTTACGGGAAACGATGAAGAGGAAATGTCAATGTTAAGAGATAAACTTTTTTCGGAATTCGAGATGAAAGATCTGGGAAGATTGAAGTACTTTCTTGGAATTGAAGTTCTAAGGTCTAAACAAGGGATTTTTATCTGTCAGAAGAAATATATCCTTGATCTGCTAGCCGAAACCGGAATGATTGAGTGCAGACCGGCGGACACCCCAATGGTGGTTAATCACGGCCTACACATGGAAGATGGAGCAGAACTAGCAGATAAGGAGAGATATCAACGAATGGTGGGAAAACTGATATACCTCTCCCACACTCGTCCAGATATAGCTTATGCAGTAGGAGTGGTGAGTCAGTTTATGCACCAGCCCCAAGCGAGCCACATGGAAGCAGTATTAAGAATCATCAGGTATCTCAAGGGAACAACAGGTCATGGTATACTGTTTAAATCAAACGGGCACTTAGAAATCCAAGCTTATACAGACGCCGACTGGGCAGGGGATAAAGGAACGAGAAGGTCAACCTCAGGATACTTCACCATGGTCGGAGGAAATCTAGTTACCTGGAGAAGTAAAAAACAAAAGGTAGTCGCCCTATCTAGTGCAGAAGCCGAATTCCGAGGGGTTGCCCGTAGCCTAGCAGAGATTCTGTGGATTCGCAAGCTCCTAACTGAGATTGGATTCCTTCCTACTACAGCAACCAAAATCATGTGCGACAATAAAGCTGCTATACAGATCTCAGAAAATCCTGTCCAACATGATCGAACAAAACATGTGGAGGTAGATCGACACTTCATCAAGGAGAAATTGGAGGAAGGTATCATAGAGCTCCCATATGTACAGTCAAAAGATCAACTCGCAGATATTGTCACAAAAGTTGTCAACGGGAACGTCTTTAGTAGCTGCTTGAGCAAGTTAAGTATTGGTGATCCCACTACTCAACTTGAGGGGGAGTGTCGGAAAGTGAATGATGTGTCGTAGTGTAAGGGCTAAATATGTAACTTGGTGTTCTATATAAACACCATTTCTTTGTAACCCTATTTTTCTAGTACAATACAATCCCAATACAATTCAACCCCAATCAGTGTGTTTGTTCTCCATACTAGACAACAGGTTCTTTAGTGCATGAGAAAAAAAAAGATTGAGTATAATGCATGGATAGTCCTTGTGGTTTGGTGAAATTTCACCTTTAGTCCCCAACTTTTCAAAATTACACTCTTAGTCCCTGTGGTTTGACAAGTTGTTACTCGGATGGTCCCCAAAGCGGATAGGGGTTAGTTTTTCTGGTTAAGTGGGTGTGAAATGACAAGGACTATCCGAGTAACAACTTGTCAAACTACAGGGACTATCCGAGTAACAACTTGTCAAACCACAGGGACTATCCGAGTAACCTTCATCCGCTTTAGGGACTATCCGAGTAACAACTTGTCAAATCACAGGGACTAAGAGTGTAATTCTGAAAAGTTTGGGACTAAAGGTGAAATTTCACAAAACCACAGGGACTATCTGTGCATTTTACTCAAAAAGATATATAAAGAAAGCACATGGCATACGTACTAATTAGTAATTGTTGGCACAATTACTTATGTTGAAAAGAAGTCAGGCAACCATATTAATACTTGTGTGAACTCTTTTGGCAGCCATTAGACTAGAAGGTATGGGGGCCGGCTAGGACCGGCGCCGGTCCCCCACACCGCCCCCCTCCATCCCACCCGTCATCCACAGCGGCCCAAAGCCGTTCTCGCCGTGCCACTTTTGAAAAATATAGCCGTTGATAACGGCTAGATTAATAAAAAAAAAAACCTTTTTCAATTTAAATATATACCCATTCTTTATACCATTTCCTCAATATTTCACCCATTCTTCTCCCATTCTCATCCATTTTTATAAAAAAACACTCCCATTTTTATACCAATCTTTTATAAAAAAATATCTCTTCATCCACAATGGCATCTAATCCTTGGTGGTCCGGCTCTTCTTCGAACGAAGAGGAGATGTTTTTCGCAAACGCTGTGGTAAAGGCGACGCAGATTCTTTTGGAAGAGGAAGAGGACTCGTCTGAAAACGTTATTACCAGACGAATACGGGTTAACAGAGACCGCGAAGGAGCGCACGAGAAATTGGTTAACGATTATTTTTCGGATGCACCCCTTTACAATGCCGACACTTTCAAACGAAGGTTCCGAATGAGTCGCCGTTTATTCACACGGATTGCTGATGATTTGGCGGGGCTAGACCCATTTTTCACTCAACGACCCGATGCTCGGAATTATGAAGGGTTCACCACGTTACAAAAGTGTACTGCGGCCATTCGCCAACTGGCGTACGGGACAGTGGCCGACGCGTTGGACGAGTACTTACAGATGTCGGCAAGAACTGCGCGGGAATGTTTGTATCGGTTTTGCCATAATGTGGTGAAACTGTATAGCAAAAAATATTTGCGGAAACCAAACGAGTATGATGTTCAACAGTTGTACCAAGCTCATGAAGCAAGGCACGGGTTTCCGGGAATGCTTGGTAGCATTGATTGTATGCATTGGGCGTGGCATAACTGCCCGACTGGGTGGCGAGGCCAATACACGCGAGGTGATCACGGCTATCCAACCTTAATACTTGAGGCCGTGGCGTCACAAGATTTGTGGATCTGGCATTCTTTCTTTGGGCTCCCTGGTTCACTCAACGACCTCAACGTGCTATACCAATCGACGATCTTTAGCGATGTCGTTAATGGAATCGGTCCAGACACCCGTTTTACAGTTTCAGGGGTTGAGTATAGACGCGGGTATTATCTGGCTGACGGAATATATCCGTCTTGGTCTACAATTGTCAAGACTATTTCATTTCCTGAGGACGAAAAAAGGAAAAAATTCGCCAAGCGTCAAGAAGGTGCAAGAAAAGACATCGAACGTTGTTTTGGTGTTTAAAAAAAAATGGGCCGTCCTTGAACATCCGGCACGTGGGTTCACACCGAAGAGGTTGTGCCTTTGTATGTACGCTTGCATTTTGCTCCATAACATGATTATTGAAGACGAAGGTCGGACGATTTGTGAGTATGATGAGCATGCATCTTACGGGAATACTGTCCCGGTAGATCCGACGCAACAGGATTTAAACTCGTTCGCGCTAACCAACGACTTCACGCATATAAACCTTCAACAGGATTTGGTAGAACATATTTGGAACAACGTTAACGTAGCGGACGGTGACGAAGACGAGTAGTGTAGTTTTTTATTTTTAGGAAATGTAATTTTTTTTTAATTTTTTGGAAATGTTTTTTTTTTTTAGGAAATGTAATTTTTTTTATGTTATGAAATGAATTTAATTATGTTGTTTTATGTTGTATTTGTTAATTTTTATAAAGTTTTTATTAAGTTAATAAAGTAAAACTTAGAAAATTATAAAATAATGAGGTGGGGTAGCCCCATCCTCCATCCCCTCAAAGAAGTCAGGCAACCAGACTGGACGGTATGGGGGCCGGCTTAGGCCCAGCGAGGCCCGGCGCCGGTCCCCCACACCGCCCCCCTCGCCCCGTCCCGTCCTCACGAACAGCCCACAGCCGATTGCGCCGGTCCTCCCTTCTCCACCCTTCTCTCACATCTACCTATACATACATACATATATATATACACAAACAGTGGCGGAACTAACCCAAAAATTTAGGGGTATCCTAATTTTTTTTTTTTTAGAATCAGGGGTATCATTTATATAACAGAAACGGATTTGAGAGGTATTTTTACACTACGGAAATGGAGTTAAGGGGTATTTTTACACTACGGAGACGGGGTTGAGGGGTAGCCCGTGCCACCCCTATTTTTACTATAAGTCCGCCACTATACACAAAGTGGTTCATCTCCCACCCCCTAGGTTCATCCCCTCCAAGCCACTCCTACGTGGCGGTGACGTGGCGGCCCATCCTTGGAGGACTTGCCTCCTCCATACCTTCCAGTCTAATACTTGTGTGAACTCTTTTGGCAGCCATTATAAAAGGGGGAGCATTAATTTGAAAGAGGACATGACCGTTTGACTGCTTCTTCACTCCTTGGGCCCTGTGAACAATTAATTACACATTGATTTGTTTATATATTAAACCCTACTATAATTATGGGGGGAGAGCAACATCAGACATATATATATTCCTAGACGAATCAAAAAAAAAAGGAGGAGAATAACATCAAGAGGAAAAAATTTAGAGGTGATCTTTTGCAAGGAATTTTTAGGCTTATTTCGCAAAAAAAAAAAAAAACCATTCGATGCTACGGAATCTACGGGCTCGAGCGGGAAGCTTAGAGAGCAAGGAATAAACGGATTTTTCTACTCGATTTCTTTAATTTCTATTTTTCTTTGTTCGTTGTCGATGAATTATTGTTCTAAACCTTGTTTGATTATTTTTGAGACCATGTTTTCTCGCTAAATAAATTTTACTACCTAGGTATGACAATAGTTTAATAAAAGTTTGGATTTTTATTCGTTAATAATGCGGTTCAAGGGTTTTCTTGTATTGTAAAAAATTATGGAATTTTAACTTGGTGTATATGCATGCTTGATATTATTTTATTGCCCGTTTATTGCTTCGTATAATCCTTGGTGACGGTCTTTATCACATAATAGGGTTGTGTTAGGATTCTTGATTTAGGTGAGTGTCTATATCACATAATAAATCTTTAACTCTTTAAGGTGAAATTACGTAACTAACCTTAGAAGTAATATTCGGTAATTTAATAAAATCAAGTGTTCTGCTAATCTTGTCGCTGTGAGGCTCGAGGTTATTAACAGGTCTCGGTTTGGTTTATAGCTAGGTCTAAGAGCTGGTCTAGTCCTTAAACATTCCATTGTCTATTAAACCAAGATTAAAACCCGTAGTTGCTTTAGATTTTCGCGCTGTGAGGTAGATCGTCTTATATAGGCACTTTCAAGAAACTAGAGGACTGTGAGGAAATCTAGAAAACTGGTAATCGTAACAGCCTAAGTAGTGCCACAAGAATCGCCTTGAGAGTGTTTGAGGGGCTTAGTGGTGTCTTAATAGGTTTAGTATCCAAAGATCCCGGTTCCATACCACAAAACTATTGAATAGAAATCCATTCTGAGTTAAACTTGCGTCAAGCCTAGGTAGTCTCCATCACCACTGGTCAAAGTCTTCGTCCACGTTCGTGTCTAGTTATTTTATTAATAATCTAGTTTAATATTTTATTATAAATTTAGGATATTTAAACCCCCCCCCCCCCAATCAACATATAATTAGTTAAGTGTGTCAGTCTTAGTCTAGATAGAGTCTTAGCGTAATCCTTAGAGTCTCGTGGGTTCGATACTCGGACTTACTGTAGCTAACTGCATTGATCGGTACACTTGCCGGTTGTGTGGTTTAGTTTTAGAGAAAGTCTAAGTTTATAAATTTAAAGCTTAGAGTGTCTAGATTTAGGGTAATTTTAGTTGTTTTTAATTAACCACTGCGTGCACATCAATAATCTAGCTTTGTTAAGGGTATTGTTTTAGTTTAAGTGAGCTCGTTTAGAAAACTAATAATCTGTATTAGTTATACAAGAAAACTAATAATTTGTATTAGTTATACAGGGTGGGAGTTGGCTACAAAGTCTATTTTTGCTACAAAGTGTAAAAAGTTATAAAACACACTCAAAACTCACAAATAACATAGTGAAGATTACTAAAACACCATATTTGTGAGTTTTGTGTTGTGTTTTGGATGATAAGGCTTTGATTATCGAATGACTAACATTAGTGTGTTTTATGTTGATTTTCATGTTGGGTTTTATATTCATAGTTGTATGATGGTGTGTTTGAAGTTTTTAAGGACTGTTAGGGTTTGAATATTGTGTTTTAGTGATCTTCACTATGTGATTTGGGGGTTTTAAGTGTGTTTTATGGCTGAAATTGTAGTGTTTTATGACTTTGTACATTTGGTAGGAAAAATGGATGTTGTAGCCGAACATCACACTAGTTATACAAGTTATAAGTATTCATTAATATATCACCATTAAAAATACATATGAAAATTCATATATTTATGTTTTTATTTAAGGGATATTGGATTTAAATAACCCAAACTTTCATCAATTGACTGATAGCATTCTCAACTTTCGAATTGTACCACACCATTCCCCAACTTTCAACCTATTGGTTGATAGCACTCCCAAACTAACTAAACCCTAACCCAGATAATTTTTTTGCTGATATGGCACTTGTATGGTGATATGGCATCAGACGTGTAATTTTTTGATGACGTGGCGTCGCACTTGGCTTTTTTGATGATGTGGGAGCTAACGTGACATCTAACTTGGTTTTTTTTGATGATGTGGCATTGGTTTGGTGACGTGGCAGCTGATGTCAGGTAACTGGGTTAGTGTTGGGATAGTTTGGGAGTGCTATCAGCGATTAAGTTGAAAGTTGAAAGTATACAAATCGAAAGTTATGTCGGCCAATTGGTGAAAGTTAGAGTTATTTAAATCCAATATCCATTTATTTAACTCAATATGATGATTTCTTTATTGTATGATTATGTAAAGTATAGAATATTAAAAGATGGTATAACAAGCTTAAAAAGCAAGTTAAACTGAACCTAGACATATAATTTAATAAAGTAAAGGGTCGTATTATTGACACACCTTGGGAAATTAAATCGACACCTTCAATACGCATTGTATAGGTCTGTACGATGCATATTATGTGAAATTCAAACTTCTAGGTCAGTCAAAGGCTGACAATGTCCCCATCATGCGCAGTAATACGCATCGTATAGACCTATTCGATGCGTATTGGTACTAGGTTGTCCTTCAAAGCTGACATCTAGGGTTCACATGCAACCCTAATATGCCTCGTATAGGCCTATACGATGCGTATTGTAGTACGAGGTTGCTTTCTGTCACTCAAAAGTGACAGAAAGTGATTGACATCAGCCCTATACGGGTCGTATAGGCCTATACGACCCGTATTGAACTGTAAATATGCATTATGCTACCTCTATTTAAACGATGAAGAAGACGATGATATATGTCATCTTCGTTATATATTCACATTCGCTAACATGTCTTGGTTCAACCACATTTTGGGCGAGTCGTCCGACACAAACACGAGCAGGTTTATTTCGGAAAGCAGTGTGGTATAGCATTTTTTTTTAACTTGTTATGTTTTTTTATGAAATACTTAGCACACCGTTTGTATTAGGAGGGGTCTGTTGTCCTTGATTCTTACGATGGTAGAGGAAATGATGATCACGCGGAGGAGGTCGTGTCCGGCTTTCGTCCCCATCATAATGAATCGTTGTTGCTAGAGCTCAACGAGGTAAGTATATATTTACTTTTTTCTATTCGGCGTTAAAATTACCATTACCTTTTACCCGTTGGGTTTTTAGTTTGTTGTGCCCCGCCAACCGTTGTTACCAGATTTAGATTTAAACGAGGTAAAAATAAATTTACTTATTATTATGAAGGCTTTTAGATGTGCCGTTATGATTTAACCGTTGTTATTTTCTGTTAGTCGTGTCTAGCTATGATCATGGTTATGGGTCTCCGTATTATGAAGCCGGTTACGGTGCCTCATAGGGACATGAAGAATATGACAATAACTTTTTCGTTAGTGGTGCCTCGGGAGTACAAGAAGACGTTGGTCAGCCTTCTTACGCGCAAGAGTCATTGGGTGACGAGCAACCCGCTTACTCTGAAGTTTGGTACAAAACGGATCAAGTACGAATGATATATATTTTTGTTAAATGTTCTTTTTTTTTTTGTTAAAAAATAATTATAAAATTGTTAATAAAAATACATTAAAAATTGTTATATTTTTAAAACTATTATAAAAAATACATTAGAAATTGCTATATATTTTTTTAAAATATATGTTATATTATTAGATTGATATGGATGTCGTTGTTATAAAGAAACGCGGGCGAAGAAGCAACACTTTGGACGGAAAACCACACGGAACGGATAGCGTGGTATGTATGAAACGATAACGAAGCCTAACATTGATAGGACAGTGAATTATATTGATTAATTTGTATAGCTAAAGAAAAATTTATTTGTATAGTTTATTCCATTTGTTTATTGACACCACAGTGTATTGTATTGATTCATTTGTATAATTAAAGAAAAAATTATTTGTTTAATTTATTCCATTTGTTTATTGACAACACAGTGTATGGTATTGATTAATTTGTAATTTTAAAGAATAATTTATTTGTGTAATGTATTCCATTTGTTTATTGACAAGACAATGCATTATATTGATTAATTTGTAATCTTAAAGAATAATAATTTATTTGTAAAATACGCTAGAATACGTAAAAATATGCTAAATACGCTAAAATATGTCAAAATACGTTAAAATACGCTAAAATATGCTTTTAAAGAACAAACTTTTTAAATAGAAATTGCTTTTATCCAATTAAATGAGGAGTGAGAAAAATAGATTTTTAAAAAATATCAATTTTAGTAAATGCTTTTCAAATAACCGTAAATAAGTTTTCCACCTACACCATTTTGGGAAAAAAAAAACTCAACTATAGTTGTCCCCATTTAGATGGATAGTGTAAATAAGTAATAATTTAGTAAAAGGGCAAATTATATTTTTCGTCCTTTATGTTTGTACTGGATTGCAACGGATAGCCTTTAAGTTCAATAATTACAGCCACAGTACTTTTTTGTAAAACTCATAACACTCTACGTCCTTTATCACTAACTAAGTTAAATTTTTCATTCTAAATATGACAAGTGCCTTGCACATGAGGGTAGGTTAGTAATTTTACTATTATACTTAAAATAAATGTCATTTTAGTCCTTGTGGTTTGGACCATTTTGCCAGTTTAATCCAAAGGTTTCATTGTTCGCACGTGGGTCCAAAAAGGTTTCACCGTTGCTATTTTAGTCCACTGGGTTAACTTCATCCATTATTTCTGTTAACGAGAAGGACAATTTGGTGATTTTATAAGACCGAATTGCCCTTGTAGTTAACAGAAGTACATATAAAATGACCGAATTGCCCTTCTCGTTAACAGAAAAAATAGATGAAGTTAACCCAGTGGACTAAAATGGCAACGTTGAAACCTTTTTGGACTCATAGGCGAAAAATAAAACATTTGGACTAAACTGCAAAATGGACCAAACCACAAGGATCATGAAGGGAAATCTCTGAAGGAGGTGCTAATGTCCCTCTTACATGATAACGGTTATATTTTTTATATTTCTACCAATAGAGTTTCAAACAGGTATTCTTCGTTCGTAAAAAAAATATATAAGTACTTCCTTGATCTTCCACATGTGTTGCTTATGGATGCCACGTACAATGCGAATAAGTATAAATTGTCTTTTATTCAAATAGTTGGCGTAACTTCTACCAACAAGACAATTTCCATAGCTTTTGCAGTTATGCATAAAGAAATAGTGGAGAAATACGTTTGGGCATTAAATTGTTTAAAATCAACTCTAGATGAGAGCGTGCAACCACGTGTTATAGTTATGGATAGGGAATTAGCTCTGATGCATGCATGCGAGAAAGTTTTTACGAATGCTACCCGATTACTTTGTACGTGGCACATTTCTCAAAGTATATTTAGAAACTGCAAATCATTTTTCACCTCGCAACGTGATTGGGATTCCTTCAATATAATGCAGAATGTACTCGTCGAATCTCAAACGTGGACATCATTCTTCCAAAATTACAAGCAACTTTAGTCAATGTTGATCCATCGTCAAAGTAGTTATATAACTATTATCTTTTTATTATTATTATTATTATTATTATTATTATTATTATTATTATTATTACTATTTTACAGAGCGTCATTTAAAGCGTTCACATTGTTGTTGTCAAGTTCGTAAGTGTTATTGATTACCATGTTCTTGTGAAATCTCAAAGTATAAGAAAGCATGTCACTTTATCCAAAGTATTCCGTGGTAGTATTTAAAAACTTACAACTTATGCTTCAATGCAGGTCAATCTAGTCCTTTAGATTCGATCGATGTATTATGGAAGAAACTTGAGTTACCATTATTTTGTGTGGATATTACTTGTGATGTTGAATTGGAAAGTTTTAAAAAAGCCTTCAACAATCGATCCAAGCTCGGAAAGAAAAATTTACTACAAATGCTAAAAGAAATAATCGATCCAAGTATACCTTCTGTTGAAGAACCTGATGTTAAAGAGGATACTCGTGGACGACCAACTACAAAATCAAAACAACAAAAAAAGAACCCTATAACTGCTAAACCTCCCTTTCAATGAAGCTACTTCCAAATGCCTCCAAGCAGGGCTGGCCCTGAGAATTCATGTACTATGTTCGAGCTTGAAAAAACGTGTCATTAGGCCTTAACGGAATTGGGTATTTGGCTCATTAAAGTTTTAAACATAATGGCAATGCGCTAATAACTAATATATATATAGATTTGGGACCATAGTTCCTCTTATTAACGGATATAATATTTTCTTGTTATTTACTATCTTAGTTTATCTGAAATATATACATTATGAATATTAAAGCATTGGTGTCACCGCTGGTTAAATTCAAAGATATTTTAATGTAGTTTGTAGGTTAAAAAAGATATAAGTCCTAAGACCGCATAGTGTGGGCGTGGAAGTCTGGTGTGGAAGCCAGTCCACACCCACCAAACCACCACGTGCTTGGCGTTTTCCACAACGTTGTGTGTAGGGTGGGGGGATTAGCATGGGTGGCAATTTGGTTGGTGATGTGACACGAGTTGATTGTTGGTTTGTGATTGGTTAAGTTTTTTTTAAACACTAGGAGGGGAACTTTCCGCGCCCAACACCACTTGTACCCTTTTTTAGCGTGCACACTTACTTACGTGGTTGTCACATGGTGCTTAACGCCCCATCTTTAAACCCCTTCACGCCGTATAGTCTAACGCATTATTTACAGCCATATAATTTATCAATTGAATTGGCAAAAGTAAAACGATAGTACCTTTGAAAAAAAAATAGTGAAATCTCCTTTTTAGATCCTATTGTCGGGTCCAAACCCAACCATCACCCCAATCATTCATCATATACTTTCTCTCACATTCACTTTTCCTCTTTCACCAATTTCTCTCACATTCACTTTCTTCTTTCACCATCCACCTAACATCCCATTGTCGGCAGGATTTGTGATGTTTCTAGACATGTTGTGTAAGACTAAAGGGTACGGAGAGCCTCATCCCCAAGGGATGAGCCGCCACGTCAGCGCCATATAGGCTCGGCTTGGAGGGGATGGACCTAGGGGTGGGGGATGAGCCTCTTTATGTATATATATATATATATATATATATATATATATATATGTGTGTATGTATGTATAGGTTATTGTGAGAGAAAGGAGGACCGGCGTATCCGGCTGTGGGGAGTCGGTCTTGCCGAGCCGAGCCCAGGGGGGCGGTGTGGGGGACCGGCGCCGGTCCTAGCCGGGCCTCAGCCGGCCCCCATACCCTTTAGTCTAAGTGTACATCCACTTTTATCTATTGATTCGATATTTTTTATTATCTCTTTTACTTGGAAGTTTTAAGAATCATAGGTTCTGTTTGTTTTTGCTTAAAATGTCTGTAAAGTGCTTATGTCTGCGGGCGGGCAGACATAAGCCCTTGAAGACTGTTTGTTTAAAAAAAAGAAGAAGATCTTAACATAGCTTTTAATAGCTTCAAAAAAAAGCTATGTATAATAGCTTCATTATCTTCACACAGCATCTGCAAGACCTTCTTCTTCCTCTTCTCCCCTGCCACCACCTCTCCGCCACCACCTCGACCTGCCACCACATCTCCGCCACCATCTCCTACCTCTCAGCCACCACCTCCACCACCACCATCGTCCAAACCCACCACCACCTCGACCTGCCCAAATCGAAACAGAAACGGAAACGGAAAGAGGGATGGGTGAGGTGTGTTTACCGGAGAAACAGATCTGCGATCGCTCGGAAACGGAAACGGAAACCGACGCCGGAAATGGGCCACATCGGAAACAGATCTGCGATCGCCATCGGAAACAGAAATGGAAACCGCTGTCGCTCTCTGGAACTCCCGTCACCATCATAATCGTCGTCTCCATCATCATCGATTTTCATAATCATCACCGGTGAACTGTTGTAACTGCCGGACCCGTCGCCGGATTCCGACGACCAGAACATGAGCGAGAGAGGGAGACCGGTGGTGGTGGTTGTAGAGAGAGAGATTTTGTAGAGAGAGAGCAGAGAGAGAACTGGTGGTGTGTGTTGTGTGAAGTTGTTTTGAAAAAAAAAAACAAACCCTCTTCTCCTTGCAGACTGCAGACATTTGGGTCACATCTTCTCTTGCAGATGCCTGCAAATGTGGTCCGCAGACTTCAGACATTTTACCTCTGAAAAAACAAACAGCACCTATGGTTAACTGTTTCATGGTTACAAACTACACGAGCCAAGGTAGTCTTTCTCAAACCTCACATACCTCATATGCCATACACCCGAACCTCCCCATTCTCATGTTTCCCTATATCTTTGTTACATGTCTTTGTTGTTACTATCTCCATTTCTTCCCATGATAATTGAAGTATCATGTATAACCGAGCTTGTTTCACTATCTGGCCTCTGACCTACAACTTTAAATCTAACTTAAATCTCTCGGAATTTATGACATCCAGCTTACCTTTTATGTCTTTAACCTTGTGAGCAATCCTAACACGGGTCATATATTTATTATGATTAGAGGGGAAGAAGGCTCTTACCCTGTATTTGACTCGTTTTTTGTGTAGACGTTGTAGCAAAGCTTCGGTTGAGATATCGTCCAACACATTTTCTACCTCCAAGGATGCTGATCTGAGACGCCTAAGCCATACCTCTACAGCGTTATTCTTGACACGTTTCTCTTTTGCGTCTTTAAGAACAGCTTGGATCTGCTCGAAATCATTCTTGAGACTCAAAATATCGTTTTTGAGTGCCCGAAGTAGAGCAAGCTTGTGAGTAGCTTCAGAACCGAGTGTCCACACCACCTCCTTCACAAGGACCACAACAAGCGCATCGGCCATGATAACTGTTTCAAAATACTATGATCAAAAGTGTTTGTATGCCATTCAAAAATCGATCGTGAACTAAGAACAATATGTTTGAAAACCAAAGCAAGAAAGTGAAGAAATTATAAATGCAATCCAACAACTACTTGGACTGTGTAGTTAAGGCGTTAACATGTGCTGTTTCCTGCCATTGTAATGTCTAGCTAAAGCTTAATATGTGGTCTAAATCATTTCTTTTTTCTAAATATTTGTTTAGCCCCATTAAACGTGCCAAAAAAATCAGTGATTGGTTTGTATCCTTTAGTAGGTTTTCGTTTAGTCGGTTTTGGTTGATAAGTTTTTGGAATGGGTCGTTTAACCGAAGCCATGGACTTGTACATGAACGTAACAAAATAACAAACCATAGGGAGCATACCTGCTATTTTCAAAAGGTGGGGACTAAACGTGAAACAACGTGAAACCACATGGACCATCCGGGCAATTAACTCTTATTATTATTATTATTTCAGTCATAAATATGTGGTTGTATCCACTTGTACTGTACAGAAATTGAAAAGGCAATTAAATCTAACCACCTACTTGTACGGTGTGGTTAAAGTGCTAGCATGTGCTGTGTTTCTTAGATCTTGTACTATGTAATTCAAACGTTGTCTTGGTGATAGGGGTTTCTCATTGAGGGGTTTAAATTGGGGATCTATTGTGCGAGGGGGCTCTCTAGCGCGGACCCGGTTAAGACAACGTATGCTAGACCTCCCGACATTCGCGAATAATTCACACCTTTCAAAAAAAAAACGTTATGGCAAGAAAGACTCTCCTTAGCCACAACCCCTCTGGGCTGGGCTCTTCATAACACTAGGGGGCTGGATTTTGGGCCTTAGTCAAGGCTCCAACAAGGCGTTCCTACGCCTACAACCACAAATCAACGTCCCCCCCCCCCCCCCCCATTTGCAGGCTAGCCCCAACAAACTCTCGAAAACTAAAGTGACTTCCAGTTCTAGACCCTTCAAAGTTCAAACAACCATAATGCCCTCACTTGGGTAACAGGCCCAAGTTACTGAGTCGGCAGCCTTCGTATGATATGATCATTGTTGCCCTTAAAAAAGTAATAATAAAACGTTATGGAACACAAAAAAAAGTAGTTGGAATTAAGTGTGTGTAGGAGACTTTATCTCACACGCAAAGATAAAGTTAGATGGGACATAAACATAGGTGCTTGTCGAATTTTGAGTTATTCGAAATGGTTTATTAGAATTTAAAAGTTTAAAACCAATATATGAATTTCCTAGAAATTTGAGTAAGATTATTTGAATTCGAGTCAACTCTGGGTTTACTCGACTTATTCGAATTAAGAAAAAAGATACAAAATAAATAAAAGAGTAAATTACTTTTTGAGTCCCTATATTTTATAGCTTTTAACCATTTTATTATTCCATATATAAGTTTGTAAGTTTTTTGTGCATCATCACTTGTACATTGTGTTTTGGGAGTTTTTCAAAAAAAAACTTGATTTTTTACTTTTAACCCAAAGGTTTTTACCTTTTTCAATTTTAACACTACATAATTTGTTTTTTTAACTTTAACACAAAACTTTTCATTATTTGCAATTATTCCATATATAAGTTTGTAAGTTTTTTGTGCATCATCACTTGTACATTGTGTTTTGGGAGTTTTTCTAAAAAAAAAAAAACTTGATTTTTTACTTTTAACCCAAAGGTTTTTACCTTTTTCAATTTTAACCCTACATAATTTGTTTTTTTAACTTTAACCCAAAACTTTTCATTATTTGCAATTATTCCATATATAAGTTTGTAAGTTTTTTGTGCATCATCACTTGTACATTGTGTTTTGGGAAACCCAAAGGTTTTTACCTTTTTCAATTTTAACCCTACATAATTTGTTTTTTTAACTTTAACACAAAACTTTTCATTATTTGCAATTATTCCATATATAAGTTTGTAAGTTTTTTGTGCATCATCACTTGTACATTGTGTTTTGGGAGTTTTTCAAAAAAAAAACTTGATTTTTTACTTTTAACCCAAAGATTTTTACCTTTTTCAATTTTAACCCTACATAATTTGTTTTTTTAACTTTAACCCAAAATTTTTCATTATTTGCAATTTAACTTCGCAACTTTTGTCACTTATACTTTTCATCTTTGGCAAATTTTCGTTTTACGTATAGTTCTAAATTTTTCGAGTTAATACGACGCAACGTGCATGTATGGTTCAACGTTTTTACCTTAACCCAAAGGTTTTTACCTTTTTTCAATTTTAACCCTACATAATTTGTTTTTTTAACTTTAACCCAACACTTTTCATTATTTGCAATTATTCCATATATAAGTTTGTAAGTTTTTTGTGCATCATCACTTGTACATTGTGTTTTGAGAGTTTTTCAAAAAAAAACTTGATTTTTTACTTTTAACCCAAAGGTTTTTACCTTTTTCAATTTTAACCCTACATAATTTGTTTTTTTAACTTTAACCCAAAACTTTTCATTATTTGCAATACTTCGCAACTTTTGTCACTTATACTTTTCATCTTTGGCAAATTTTCGTTTTACGTATAGTTCTAAAATTTTCGAGTTAATACGACGCAACGTGCATGTATGGTTCAACGTTTTTACCTCTATTTTTCCATGTTTGACAGGTTCATCGCAACACGCATATCATAGGTCGAGTCAGTGTTGGTGGTCGATGACGGTTGTGTGAGATTAGTACTATTTGACACTGTTTTACGTCCCGCCGCAACGTGGGGGTGTGCTTTGGGGGGTTTTCAAAGAAAAAATGGTTATGCATATAGTTGTCGTAACGTTGGCTTTGGGGGTTTTAAAAAAAATTGATTTTTTTACTTTTCACCCAAAAGTATTTCATAAATTACTTTTAACAAAAAACTATTTATTTTTTAACTTTTAACCAAAAACTTTTTATCTTTTGCAATCTATCCTCATAACTTTTTTTACTTTTAACTTTGGTCTTTTATATTTTTTCATTTTCCGTAAATTTTTCGCTTTATGCTTGTTTCTAAATTTTGTGACTTAACATATCGCAACGTGCGTCTTTTGTTTAACATTTTTATGTTTCGTTCTAAATTTTGCGAGTTAACACGACGCAACGTGCGTGCGTGGGTGAACGTTTTTACATCGTCTATTTTTTCCCCGTTTGACAGGTTTAACAAAATGTGCAAGTCATAGATTGACTTAGTTATAACTAAAGAATCCCCGCCGCATTGCGGCGGGTCGTAATCCTAGTTCTTATAAATAAGCAAGTGCAATATGCATACATGTGTTGTAACATGTGCTTAGGGAGTTTTTAAAAAAAAAACTAGAATTTTCCTTTTTAACCTTCAACTTTTAATCTCTAACAATTTAAGTTTTAAGTTTAATCTTTGTTTCCTTTTTAACCATAAACTTTTAATCTTTGATAATTTAAGTAGGCATCAAGAGTTGTAACTTGTGCTTAGGGTATTTTTCAAAAAAAAAAATCTTGATTTTTTACTTTTAACTCAAAAGGTTTTTACCTTTTCCATTTTAACCCTACATAATTTGTTTTTTTTAACTTTAACTCAAAATTTTTCATTATTTGTAATTTAACTTCACAACTTTTGTCACTTATACTTTTCATCGTTCGCAAATTTTTGTTTTACGTATTCTAAATTTTTCGAGTTAATACGACGCAACGTGCATGTGTGGTTCAACGTTTTTACCTCTATTTTTCCATGTTTGACAGGTTCGTCGCAACATGCATATCCTACGTCGAGTCAGTGTTGGTGGTCGATGACGGTTGTGTGACATTAGTACTATTTGACACTGTTTTACGCCCTGCCGCAACGCGGGGTGTGCATTGGGGGTTTTACAAAGAAAAAATGGTTATGCATGGTTGTCGTAACGTTGGCTTTGGGGGTTTTTTAAATAAATTGATTTTTTTTTTACTTTTTACCCAAAAGTATTTCATAAATTACTTTTAACCCAAAACTATTTGTTTGTTTACTTTTAACCCAAAACTTTTTATCTTTTGCAATCTGTCCTCATAACTTTTTTTTACTTTCAACTTTGGTCCTTTATAGTTTTCATTTTACGCAAATTTTTCACTTTATGCTTGGTTCTAAATTTTGTGACTTAACGCATCGCAACCTGCGTGTTTGGTTTAACGTTTTTACGTTTCGTTCTAAATTTTGCGAGTTAACACGACGCAACGTGCGTGTGTAGGTGAACGTTTTTACATCGTCTTTTTTCCCCGTTTGACAGGTTTAACATAACGTGCGGGTCCTAGATCGACTTAGTTATAACTAAAGAAGGTCCGCCGCATTGCGGCGGGTCTCAATCCTAGTTTGAATTAAAAAACAAAATGTTTAACGCCCTATAGCCACTTTTCTTAACCATTTGAGTCTAAATTTCGAACGTTGTTAGATTTATTTTGTTAAAATTTGTTAAATGACCATATTATCCCTATAATTAAAAAATAAATAAAAAACTAATTTATTTTTAGTTTTCTATTTCTCCATTCTCTCTTATAAACACCAGATCTCTGCATTTCTCTCAGTCTCTCTCATCATCTTTCCTTCTCTCTCTAAACCTAAATCATCTCCATCCCACCACCACTGCCACCACCATCGCACTACCGTGTCAAAGAACAGATATCAAGACTGAATATACCCAAATAGATGTTTTATTAAACCAGAAAAAATGAACTGAAGAATAAACAGCTGTACAACCAATCTCTCAACACTCCTCTCACTTGCAGATTATTAACATGATAATCTGCACATAAGACGACCTAACAAGCACTTAGTGAATCAAAGATATTCACTATTTGAATGTAACCCTAAATTGCATAAAGAAGAGATAAGGAACAGAGAGAACAAAAATGATACAGTACACTGCACAATAACATAGGGATACGTATTTATAGTGACCCAGATCCAACTGAATACTCCGGATAATCCGTATTGTTACCCAGCATGCAGCAAAGCACTTGTGGGTTTAATATCTCCAAGCTAGCCCAGCAATAGCATAGCCCAACAGTTCAGGTCCATAAGAAAGCACAGGCCCAAGCTTTTATTCAGCCCACAACTCGTTCGTTATTAGTCCAGACCTCGAAATATAACAAACAAAAATCTTAATAACAATTATAAAACAATACTAGAGATATTAAAACTGAAGTATAAAAGTATCACTTTTAACATACCGCCACCTCCAAACACCTACCTATTGGATTTAATCTTGATGGGTCGGGTCAAAGTCGGGTCACGGATCTAACGGGTCACGGGTCAATCAAAGTGTGACTGTTAAATCTGATCTGGTCAAGTGTTTGACCGAGTAACTTGGTGAAAACGTGGGATTATAAGGGGCTGTTTGGCTAAGCTTTTCAAAACTACTTATTTGCTTATTTGCTTTCTGAAAAGCAAATAAGCAAATAAGTAGTTTTGAAAAGTGAAAAGCAAATAAGCAAATAAGTAGTTTTGAAAAGCTTAGCCAAACAAGCCCTAAATGGCAATATTATGAGGAGATCATGGGAGTGAAGTTACGATTTTCGTGGGGATAGTTAGTTTAGTTATGTTATTTTGTTTCTATATTTAAGTGTTATATTCAGTTCATTGTAAATCATCATTTTGAAATTAATATACAGAAAGTGTACGTAATTGTGTGTGTGTAAATTCAAGGGACCTGAACCAACACTACCACCACCAGTGCCGCCCCACTGCCACCACCATCCCACTACCGCCACCTCCGAACGCCCACCACCAACGTCTCACCCCCATTGTCGAGAACCCTCCACCACCGTCTCACCTCCACCATCACCGTCGTCGCCCCACTGTTACAGGTCGCTGGTATACTGTTTTAATTTCGAGGGTTAGGGTTTTATATTTGGGGGTTTTGTTTATTTTGGTAATATTTGTCACTTTCATCGATGTTGGTTCCAGTTAGGTATTTAGGAACCACAATAAAGTATCTTGAAGAAAGATGCTACAAAGAGTTGTGGTGAGATCATATCCATTTGGTTACTGTTATTACAGAGGTGTATAGTAAGCTGATTTGCATGTACAAAGAGCAAATGGCGTATTTTGCTGTGAACCTGATGAATGTTTCGATTGAACTTTTGGATGATGCTAAACGTGATACGGTCCAGATAATTGGATTTCAGACTCTTGTTAGATTCATCTATAATCAGGTGGATGGAACTTACACATATAATCTTGAAAACCTGAAGAAGATGGTGGTGTGGTGGTGGTATGACGGTGATGGCGTGGTGGTGGTATGATTGAGAGAGATAAGGAAGAAAGAGAGAGATGACTAATGAGGAAGAGAGAGAAATCAGTGTTTGTGTGTTTTCTCTTTATAATAATAATAATAATACAGGGGCATTTTAGTCTTTTAATAAAAAACTAACAAAAAATTTAAACGTGGTTAGAAATTTGGACTCAAATGGTTAAGAAAAGTGGCTATAGGGATTCAGAGCGTTAAACATTTTGATTTTGAACTCAAGTGGTTAAAACTTATAAAACACAGGGACTAAAACAGTAATTTACCATATCTTTTAATGCAGCCTGTGTAATGCCCGTTTAACCTACTAATATTGTGTCACTAAATGAAATTGACATTTTGTTCCTGATCTTTTTTAAACGTGTATAAAGTTTTTATACGCATTTTTTATATTACATCATAATAAAAAAAAATTTATCTTCAATATGAGTACGGTATGTTGTAAAAAATACAAAAAAATTTTTTTACCTGGTGTTCATACGATGGTGTGTTGTTTGAAACAGACACGTATTATTTATGTGTGTGTTTTTAGTGCATGGTGTTTTTAGGTCTTTTCATGGTGTTATTGGTATGTAAAAACGAAGAACACTATGTTTTAATTTTAGAAACTAAAGTTCTTTTATTTAATCGTAATTTAATTTTATTTGTAGCTGTTACACATGATGTTTTACCTATTGTATAATAATAACCATAAGTATTCTATAATTAAAATTGTTGGCAAAATTGTGTGATAAGTTTGATACAAAGTTGTGGGCATGTTTGTAGTTATAGAAAGTAAAGGTTTATGTTTATGTCAATTTTGTAATTATAAAAGTCAAAGGTTCTTCATGTGACATATGAAATGCCATGTGCACTTATATTAGATATGTCGATCAGGGTAGTAGGAATGTGTTGTTTGATGGAGCGACATGCCGGTAAACAAAACAACTTGATTTGGGCCTTTGGGCCAGGGAGGGCCCTGGCCCCCAACTTTTTTCGCTTAGAAGTATAATATTTTTTGAATTTTTACCAAAAAAAAAAAAAAAAACTCTGAGTTTTTCTTTAAAAGTTTTAGTGTAAACTAAGCCCAATAACCTATGCCATTTACCTAACAAATATAAAGCCCAATACACCTAAGAAACCTAAAGCCTAACAAAGTAATAAACCCATGTTATTTAATCTCTAACCTAATCGACGGGAATTTGGGCACTTGGGGATTTCGTCGATTTCAAGGCACTCCCATCAGTTTCACCTCCTCAATTCGATTCGTAATTATGTAGTTGATGCCTTGAATCTTGTTGACTAAAAGATTAGTGGGTATGGAGAGGCTCATCCCCATGAGGATGGGCCGCCACGTAGGCGCTACATCACAATCTTATGGAGGATGGGCCTCCTCCATTTTTGAGGGGGTGGTGGATGGGGCTATCCCACCTAGTTATTTTATAATTTTCTTATTTTTTTGTTAACTTATTAAAAACTTCATAAAAATAAAAAAATACAACATAAAACATCATAAATAAATTCATTTCATAACATAAAAAAATTACATTTTCAAAAAATAAAAATTACTAATCCTAGAAACGGAAAACATAAAAACGAAAAAAAAATTACGATACGATTAAAAAACTAAACAACCTACGACGTCCATTTTTTCTTCACCTCCTCTTTCATCCTCCGATAAACCTCGCGTTCATCCTCCGGAACCAAGTCGAGATCCAGCCTCATAATCCTAAAATCCTCCGCTCGAGCATAGTCGGCCGGCACGGTTTTCTTGTGACAATATTTTTCGGCCGCGAAATCTTTGAACGAACGGAATTCATTTATCAACTCGTCTATTTTCAAAGACGCCTTCGACCCGCCCCCTCCACCCGAGCCGCCCCCTCCACTCGAGTCGGCCCCTTTGCGCTTTCCGGCCGCCTCTTTTTTTGCTTTGTCCCTTCCGGTGGGACGTTCATTCTCGTGAACGGGCAACATATCCTCGTCATATATCGGGTCGTCGTTTATGTCGGTTTGACAACGAGCGGTGGAGCCTCCCGCACTATAACTTTCGGACTCGGAAGTTTTAGTCCGTTTGGTGGTTGCGACCTCATTTGGAATCGGCGCCCATTTTGGTTCTTTCTTTAAAATGTTCCATGCTCGGAGGTGCAGGAAAGGCGCCGGATTTTTTGAGTCCCATTTAGCCATCGCAAGGTTAAGAATGTCCTCGTCGTTACTCCCACTAGGAGGATTGTTGTAAATTGCGTTATAATACCCGCAAAAATCATTCACGGTCTTGTTCATTTTCCGCCACTTGCCTGATACGGAATCGATATCACGTATCGGGCCTTGCCCCATAAGCTCGTTAAATCTATCCGTTGTCGCCTTCCAAAAACTAGTACCTGTTTGATTGTTCCCTAAAATTAAAAAAAAATGCATTAGTAAAACTAATAAATAAATCTTTTTAAATTTAAATTAAAAAATAAACTTTGGTTCATACCGACAATCGGGCAAGTTGAGGACTTAACATACGCAATTGCTAGCGCCTCCTCCTCTACTTTTGTCCACTGTTGTCTCTGCTTCGCCTTCGAACCGCTTTTTTTTGCGGTGTCGGGTTCGGTTTCAACCACCTTCCCCGTGTTTTTTTTTTTTTGAGTTTGAGTTCTTTAGGTGGCGATTCGGGGACGACTTCTTCATCATCATCATCAAGTTGAACCGGGGGTTGTGGTTGGGATTGTTCAAGTTGCAACGAGTTGCGTTGCATGAATTGTTGGAGTGCTTGAAATTGTTGCATTTGTTGAACTTGGGACATTTGTGAGAAGGCGTTGGGTGATTGTTGGTAACCCGAAAACGTAAATTGTGGAGACCCCCACGAAGGATCCATAGTCGGAGTGTAAGCGGGACCCGAAAAAAAGTTAGGTTGGTTCGGGTTGGGATTGTTCGGGTTGGGGTTGTTTGGGTTGAATGGATTCATGATTTGTATAAAAAAAAGGGGAGTGTTTTTTATAAAAATGGATGAGAATGGGAGAAGAATGGGAGAAAATGGTATAAAAATGGTTGAAAGGAGGGTATTTATTTAAAGTTTAAAAGTTTTTTTTTTAATTATAGCCGTTGGTTAACGGCTTTATTTTTGAAAAAATGGGCCCGTCATAAACCTCTTGAGCACGCCGGTTATCACGAGCCGGGCCAAGGGGGCGGTGTGGGGGACCGGCGCCGGGCTTCGCCGGGCCTAAGCCGGCCCCCATACCCCTTGGTCTAAATGGTGATTTGACCGTTTGGTGCTCATGAATATCTAAATCATAAATAAGTATTTTAATGAATCGGTGGATTTCATGAATGTTTAATTTAATAAAGGCAACAAAGTGTTTTAAAATAATGATGTTGCCGATAATTGTTTTACCAATTTGGAGGTGAAACTCGCTCACTTTTTTAAAAAGTTAGAAAGAAGTTGCTAAAAATTTTGGTTCCACATCCTTAATTTTTAAAGTTTAGTTAATCTATATCTATCAATATAAAAAGAGAAATCTGAGTGACATAAAAAAAGCTGATGTGGCAGCTAGAGAGGCTGTTCAACAATGCTTTTCTTATGTTATTACCGCATCATAAAGCCTAATATATAAAATCATTTTAAAATCTGTCTAAAACTCTGACCTCAAACCTCTACTCATATCTATGTATTCATGGATAAGAAATTGAAACATCTGTCATCAAAATCTCTGCCTATATTCAAAATTCTGGCTCCAGATTCAAAATTAAAACCATACACGTATACATATATAACACAACTGATTCTGACTCCACATTCAAATTCTGGAGCCATTTATCTCTCTCACTTATATCCGCGAGCAATCTCTCTCACTCTCTATCCAATGCAGAATTTCCATATTCAGTCGGTTCATCTCCGATTACAGCTTTTTGTACTTCACGTAATTTTTCCAACATCATTGTTGCAACATCGTTGAGAGTATATTTTTTGCGGCATTTTTGAATTTTAAATTTTGAACTGATCTATTCTAATTCTCGCTTTATATTTCAGCCTAATCAGAGTTGTTTGAAATTCAAACAGTCAGTTGCGGGTTATTTTAGGTTTGTGGATTCTTTTAAACTGTTGATAATGTTGATAATTTTTATTTTAAAGTGTTGATATATTTCATCTTTGTTTTTTCTTCGAGCGAGCAGTGGGAAATTCTTCTGCACTGTTCTTGAAGTCTGTTGTAGGAGAGTGGAGGACTTCATGAAGTAATCTGATGCTGCTCTAGGTTTTCTTGTATTTATTAACACTGATGATGTCGATTTTATATATTAGTTCTTCATTAGCTCAGTTGTGTTCCAGCGACCGTCTAGAGAATTGCATTTCAACATCGTTTGTGTCCGACCAGTGGTAGAAGCATGGGTTTGCTATGTAGAGTTTTGTTGGTGTTGCAGATTTTGATTTGTTTTTTGAGAGGACAGGTTTTTAAAATACAATTGTTGATGTTTTGAATCAGCCTAACCATCAGTCTTTTATAGTATTTAAAATGCATCTTTATGGTAAATGAAGAAGTTAATGGTAATTATGATAACCTTTTTTTTCTTTTGATACCAGAGGTTTAAAATTTGTTTTTCGGTTTCTTGATATTTAACTGTTTAGTTTTCCCATGAAAAGTTATTTTTGAAAGGTTTTGCATTAAATGGCTGCTGTTTTTAAATATATGAATTTACATGTTTATATTAAATGTACATGTTTTTGCCTCCTATATTAGTTTAATGGTGTGGTGAAATTAAGTCTGACCTTTGAGCTGTTAGCTATTTCACTATATAATATGATTGTCAGTTCACCTGTTTTTCATTACGTTTTACTACCAACATATCCTTCTTTTACTTTAGACTTGAAGAAATATACAACTTAAAATGTCATCATACACTTCTGCAGACTCTGATGATTTAAAGTATCGCTTTATCAAGCAAGTTGAGGATCAAGTATATAAGGATAGGGCTACTCTTCAAGAGCTGAAGAGGTGTTTTGATGGACTGCATCTTGGTCTGTTCACGAGAGATCAGGTGTCCAGAAACCTGATGGCGATGCCTTCAACAGCCATACGTGACCTTTATGTTGTTAGTAATATAGAGTGCGGTGATAGAGATTTGGAGTTCATGGCGATGCTCAAAGATATACATAGACAAGTTCAGTACTCGGTGGAGTTGAAGCTAAAATTTCTTAATTCTTGCTGTTAGATTATTAAATTTCGTTGTTCAGTACTCGATGTAATTGTTGATCTATCCTCATATGTCATAGATAAATTTTACTTCTATTAATCTTTGTGGAGCATTTTATTTTTACTAATTTTAGCATCAACAGCCCAGTGGTACCGGTGATTATTTTAAAAATATTGCAGCGGAAATTTCATCAGGACCGTGAGTTAGGAAAAATATCAGAGTTTAGAAAACACCGGATTTTATTTATTAAATAAATGGAATAAATCCATGTTTTACAAAGGTAGCTTTAATAAGGGATAAACCCAATTACATAAAACAATATTTCTTAATTTGATTTAATTAATAAAATAAGCCACTTCTTGAAGCCTTTCAGTGCCGTATTCATCTCTTACTCCACTCTACTGTAATTACCTGAAACATGTTTGAAAAAGGTTTTGTCAGCGGGAAATACTGAGTGAATCATTCTATTTTCTAAAACGACTCATTTGTTATAATTTACAGTATTAAGAGCGATTACAATGTTTCTGATATCAACCAACTACCCACAGTATTTGTCACTCGACCCATTGGCCCATTCGTCCAATGGTGTCTGTGACTATGGTCATATCACCCCTTGGCTGCCCCAATGGTGAAGATTATCAAGTAATGTATATAAAACCCCACATACCGGCTGTAATTTGGTGATTACATAAACTTAATCACTGTAATTATAACCTTTGAAAATAAACATGATTTCAAAAGTAATTTGATAAAAAGAGAATGACTCACATTATAAGCATGCAGGTTCATACGGGCAAAGTTTAGTCTACAGATAAGCCTTGATATATTGCAGATACAGGCAGAGCTTAGCCTATTGATTAGTCTTGTAACCTAGTGCACACGAACTAGGTAAGTAACTAATACAGCATTTACGATAACTCACGAGATTAAAACCCTCACAACGAATGACAAAGTGTAATCACTTAAACATCCATTGGAATAACAACGAATGACAAAGTACAATCACTTAAACATCCATCGGATTCACAACGAAGGATAGAGTATTCCCCGAGTTCAGGTGGTACTCAAACATCCTGTCGGAATCACGACGAGTGACAAAGGATAGTACTAAAACATCCATCGAATAGTTTCAATCGATCGGACATTGAATCGTAGCAGCGATCGAGTTAATACCCGGTATCGTAGCAGCACCCCACTATACTAATTAGTGATTTTGATAGTGAACAGAACGTAACTCAGTGCCTATAACGAATTTCTTCGTCGTTTCAATTCCAGAATGCAAGTCCCAATGCCTGCTATTTATACACAATTTTGACCTCGCTTACGGACCGTAAGCCTCATCCCTTACGGTCCGTAGGGGACACTTATTCACTATAGGCTTGCCACGTGTGTGTGTAGGCTTGCTGAGTCGACGGGACGAGAAATTTCGATTCTGACAACGAATTGTGATGATAATTGTCAATGGGGAATAACCTCCCCTGAGTTTTAGGGGTCCTGATCCTGATTCTGATTGTTCTGAAATTTTTAGGGATTGTGCAGGATTACTTGGGTATCTCAATTGGGGTTTCCTATTGGACAAATAAAAATAATAAATAGAACTTTTGATGAGAGTTGTTATGATTTGGAACAAAAGGGAATAAAACGGTGAGAAAATAGAATGGACCCACTTTGTAACTTTAGGGTTCAACTTAGAAAACCTCCTGGTAGAATTTTGGGTATAACTTCTGAACTATATAGAAATATATTTTTGTAAATGGTGTTAAGTATAGTATTCCTAATTCAACCTTGTCCCGAAGTCCCGAGACCGAATCCCAACAACTTAGTCGGGCAGAGCCCTGACATATGTTATGAGGCTCAGATCAATCGGAAAGGGTAGCGGTGATCGGGAGTTAAAACACTTAAAACGAGACAGAGCCTTATTATGGGGTGAATTACTAGAATAAGAAAGTATATATACGTATGTGAGAATGGGCGCAGATACAAACAGAAAGAAAGAAAAAGAAAATGAGACATATAATGTTTAGCTATCCCTCTATTTATATTGAATTTTGAATGCTTGTACCTCACATTTCCAAAGATTCCATCTAATCTTAACATGTACACACGTATAGCATGCATTCTATTTTCACTTAATATCTTACACATGCACACATACGTGTAAGTAGTATTTAATATTAGTTTGATTTATATTTATTATTTTATTTATTATTTTAATATAGGATATGAATTTTAGGAAGGTACACGACACCTTCTATTTGTTTTATTTATATTATTATTATTATTATTATTATTATTATTATTATTATTATTATATATATCAATTACCATCGATAGTTTGCGTCAGCTGTCTTTTTCACTTTTGCCTTTCCGCCACTAAAGTTTGTTTCCTTTCATTTTTCACCCCTCAGCAAATCTACGGAAGAGAGATCGAGAGGGGGAAACTGGAGAAAGAAGAGATAGAGTAGTAAGAATTAGAAAGTGAAATAGAAACAGATCTGGACCCGGCAAGTCTCCGGCCACCGACCTAACACTCTCACATCATACACCTTTGGGTTCTTTATACGACCTTTAGTCACTCAGGTGGTTCGAGAGAGAGAATCTGGACAGAGGAAGTGAGAGAGGTGGTGGGCACGATGGCGGAGCCTGGTCGGTGTGGCAAGGTGGATTGACTTTCCGACGAAGTCGGCTAGGGTTCCGGCGAGATCCCGGTAACCCAATTCAGGTTTGCATGTCTCAGTCCAAGATGATTAATTTTTTTCAATCGTATATTCAGTATTATTAGCACGCCTTAGTTGTAATTACCATAAAAGTAAGTATCATCAGCTTTCTTGCATATCAAAAGCACTTGTAATCGGTCAAAATGAGTTCAATGTGAAAACTACATATAACAAAGAATTGTAGTTGGTAAAAAAGATGTTCTGTTTTCTTATTTTTTGTGTTGATACAAAAAAAATTTGAGTATTTCGGTGCTAAGTATCCCTTTTTTATATGCATAATGTTGGAAGAAATTGGCTGTTAGGGGAAATCTCTCGATGGGTTGGTGGGTTTGATTGTATTTTAGGATGAAGAATGAAGAGAGGCTGGAAATGAGGAGCCTGCCACTAGGATGATTTTTCTCAACAAAACAACGGTTGTATTTTTATCAAACGAACATATGATTGTTTGTATAAAACTCTATTTAAAAACTTTGTATAATATCAATAATTCTACTTTAACCAAATATAAGATAAGACAAGATAATTATGTAATGTGATTAGATTTTTTTTGAAGATTATGTAATGTGATTAGATGGTATACAAACATATAGGATGTTGACTCGCTTAGTACATATAGGTCAGTGAATGTGATGGTATACGGACGCATATGGCCGTGAATGTGATGGTATACGGACACTTAGGTCAGTGAATGTGATGATGTACGGACGTATAGGGCGGTTAATGTGATGGTATACGGACCTATAGGGTGGCGATAAGTATGATGCTAGAAAAATGGTACACCAAACATGAACTTTAAAAAAATTGTATAGCAAACATTTATAATAAATTTAATACTATAGTATCATTTTATTTTTAGCATGTATCGGTACCGAACCAATTCAACTCCAACCGAGTATATCGAATTTCCACCGCAACGCGGTGGGAGACTAGCACTATTGTTGTTTTTGTGACATATGCGTTACTTTCCTATGCTAATTAATTACCTATAGGACTTGATTTCCAGGTTACTTTAGAGTTCATATAAGAGACATTCATTAGACGAGTTGAGCATTCCTTTGATTTGCGTAAGAATCCTCAACCAAAACCCATCTACATCTAAAGTTGCATGATATTTTTGAGATTTTCATAATGTGATGAGGTTGAGATGATGAAATAAGCAGCTTGCAAAACATTCAATAGATTTCAGAGGATTGACCGTAGGCTGATCACAACGAATTGTGGTTAAACTTATTGATTTTAGAATCTCTAAAATATGGTTTCTTAGTTGAAAAATAGTTCTGATTGGATTTGGCCAGATCTATTTGTTTGTTATCTATATGGGTCATATGACCCAGGTAGCTTTTGGTCATCCGGATAGAATAACCAAGATTATATAGCATATATGGGTTAAATTTGAATTACATAAATAAAATATAAAAGTAAAAAAGAAACAAGAAAGCTTTAAGAATAATAGGAAAATAGTTATGAGTTTATACTAAAAGAAAGTGGCCATTAGGTGTTACAAAATCCAGTGATTATGATGTGAGTAATTGGATTGTTTAATCACTATGTTTGGCTGCAAACAAATTTAGTGTTTACAAAGGAGCCAAAAAATGAATTGATATATGTATAGACTATGGCAATTTATATAATTATTTGCCTATAGACAAAATACTCTTTTGTTGGGTATCAAATTGCATCCTAACTGGACTACAAAGGTTTGCCATCGATTCTAACTAAGGTGAAACGTACTACTATGAAGACAATTGCAATTGGTACTTTTGCTTTAAAATTACTCAATGTGTTTATTTTTGGCGAGAACAATGGAACCAAAGGCCAAGCATAGTGGTTCAAAATGTAAATTACTCAATTTGTAAAAAAAAAAAAAAAACCTTAACTGGTTAGTGTCTAAAAATTGACTTGACTGTTTTTATTTTAAACAGGCTCCACAGGTAGAAGATTGAAAACATACAACCAAAGCGAGTAGCCGATTTTCCAAGTGCTAAAAGGTTGCTACAAAGGTGAAAATTTGGACCTGTTCAATGTTCATCCACTATTTTACTTTGCCTTAACAGGATGTTTATCCATGATTTTACTTTGCATCTAACAGATCAAACGACAAACAACCCTTTTTGTGCTATATAACTTATCACTATGTTAAATATCATCACAGAAAGCATGTTATTGGAAACTTAATTTGTCGATTATCGTTAATTGGTTATGTTTATGTAAATTCTTTTTTTTATACTCAATTGGTTAAGTTGTTTTAGCAAATCATTACAGAGGTAAAAAACCCGCCGCGAAGCGCGGGGTTCCTTTACTAGTTATTATTATTATTTAACTACTTTATTCATTTAGCGTGTATAACTTCTAAAATATAACGTTCTAGAAAATAATAAATATGTTATGAGAACGAGAATATTTTTGTCTACATTTGGGTCTAAGTTTTATTAAAAATAGAGTAGGTTCAGAATACAATGTATTTTTATAATTTAATTATTATACGGTTCCTAGGCCCGTCCAGGTACTTCATATTTCTAGTAGTCAACTTACCTGTAATTTACCCGTCTAATAATATAGGTTCTTAGATACTTTTATTTTATTTAGAAAAGGTCACTCATATACAGGCCAATATTATTTCAACCAACTATATAAAATAGTGTTAAAACTATTTGGGTTAAATAATTATATTAAAATAAATTAGTTACTAGTTACTAGTGGTTAATAAATTTAACCAAACCTATAATTCTTATATATAAAAATAGGGATGTTACATATTGCCCAACGGATCTTTGTAAAATGTCTTCAGAAGATCAAAAGTCCATTCTTAAAAAATAGCTATTTTTTAAATATTTTTAAAAACTCTTAAAAGTTTGTGGAAAATAACTGTTGGGCAAACCTCTGTTTCTCTTAATTCTTGCTGTTAGATTATTAAATTTCGTTGTTCAGTACTCGATGTAATTGTTGATCTATCTTCATATGTCATAGATAAATTTTAATTCTATTAATCTTTGTGGAGCATTTTATTTTTACTAATTTTAGCATCAACAGTTGTTAGAGTTGATATCTGCTATTGTAAAGGTTTGTTAAAGTTAAATTTTGCCAAAAGAGAACAACTGCTTGAAATCATCATCTGCTGATGATTAAAGCATTATAATGTCTTCAGAACATCAAAAGTCCATTCTTAAAAAATAGCTATTTTTAAAAAATTTGTCAAAAATCTTTAAAAGTCTGTTGAAAACAACTGTTTTTAAAACATCTGTTTGGCTAAAAATTCATCCACTGCTGAAAGGTATTGTCTGTTCTCATAAGTTCTGTTTTATGTAATGATTGTTGAGTTGCTTCTGTTGCCAACATCTGTTATTGTCCAACAACGGTTTCCAAAGAATTGCCAACCGTTAACACAACAGAAGTTCTGAACATCTGTTATTGCCCAACAGATCTTTGTAAAATGTCTTCAGAACATCAAAAGTCCATTCTTAAAAAATAGCTATTTTTTAAATATTTTTAAAAACTCTTAAAATTTTGTGGAAAACAACTGTTGGGCAAACCTCTGTTTCTCTAAAAATTCCGATGACATAAGAAAAGCTGATGTGGTAGCCAGAGAGGCTGTCCGACAATGCTTTTCTGAGGTTATTATTGCAGTCTTAATATATAAAATCAATTTAAAACTAATCATCAGTGTTTTCATAGTATTTGTTGATGTTTTGAATCAACTTCTGTTTGGATAAAAATTCATCCACTGCTGAAATGTATTGTCTGTTTTAATAAGTTCTGTTTATCCTAGCGACTGTTGATTTACCACTGTTTACAACATCTGTATCCGATGAAGTGGTAGAAGCATGTGTTTTCCATGTAGAATATTGTTGGTGTTTAAATGAAGAGGTTTTTTTTATTTTTTTTTATGCCAGAGGTTTAAAATTTGTCCTTTCGGTTTCTTGATATTTAATTTTATAGTTTTCCCATGAAAATTTATTTTTGAAATGTTTTGCATTAAATGGCTGCTGATATTTAATTTATATTTTTTAATATGAATTTATTTGTTTATATTAAAAGTCTGTTGAAAACAACTGTTTTCCAAACCTCTGTTTGACTAAAAATTCAAACACCGCTGAAGGGTATTTTCTGTTCTCATAGGTTCTGTTTAATCTAAGGACTGCTGACTTACCACTGTTGCCTAACATCTGTTGTTGCCCAACAGTGGTTTCCAAACAACTGTCATCCATTATCACAGCAGAGGTTCTGACGTGGACAGATGTTAGCCATCAGATCTTTGTAACTTCTGATACGTCAGCATTCACTTTTTCACTTTATAAAACCATGTTTCTTCCCCAAACAGAGGTTTTACTGTCGTCTCGAATTTAAAATTCATCAAAGCGGTTTCTACCTTCTTCTTCAACACTTCTTCATCAACCTCTCGCAAGTTTCAATTCCGATCATGGCTCTGATAATGAAAAAGCACCATAACTACCTGCCTATTTTTTGAGAAAACCGAGAAAAATACTCTCTATCATTCAATGATTGATGTTCTTACATCATCAAATATAAGGCCATTCTTACCGCCGATGCACCCATTTACCTAGAAACACTCCGTGATTTCTGGGCAAATGCGAATATTGAAGAACAAAACAATGTGAAATTCAGTATAACTTCAAAATTCGGAGGTGAATCGGTTGCTATTAGCCTCACTATTGTGTCAACAACATTTGGGGTAAACGACTTGGCAGGTAAGACATCTTTCCTAAAAAATGAGATTCAAACAGAGTTGATTGAGAGAGGATATGATGGACAGTTGAATAAGGTAGCTATGTTTAAAGCAAATTTTCCACCACCAATGAAATCCCTGTTCCATACTCTCTTAACCTGTGTCTCAAATAAAACTACTTCTTTTAATGAAATACCTTTGAAAATTCAGTCATTGGGGTATGCAATTTTGATAAATACTGATTTTAACTACTCACAAACATTGTTTGCTGACTTCGTTACAAATTTGAAAAACATTAAAAAGGGGAAAACTGCTGCTTTTCTTATGTTTCCTAGACTATTAAGCTACTACATGCAAAAACATGTTTCTCAAAAAGCTTTTGAACAAGGTAAAGCTTTTAAAATGAATAGTCTAACATCTGAAACTTTTAATCGCCTTATGGCTAAAGAGTCGGATGTTTCCAAAACTGAAGCAGAAGGGAATGAGGAAATTTTAGATGAGTCCACAACTGCTCATCAAACCTCTGTTGCTGAGCCCACTGCTCTTGGTGATCACATCACTACAACCACTGCTGTGAAACCCCCCATCAACAAAACCCAAAAAGACCAAAACAAAATCCAAAAAGCCCATCGAAACCATAAAAACGGGTCCTCTGGAAGATGAGATCCCAGAGGTTAACCCTGTGACAACACAAATGTCACTAGAAACCACTGTTGCTACTTCCTCACAACATATGGAAAGATCTCAACCCTTAAACCAAACTCCTCATGATTCCTCACAAAAGGAACATGTTGTATTCACAGGGACACCACAATATGATGTCATACCCTCATATGAGAGTATGCTTAAAAGCCCTTCTCCCGGGGCAATGTCTCTTTCCACAGCAATCCCTTCATCTTCTATTACACCAAAGTTTGTAACACTGCTTCAAGCTATTGACATCCAGACTCATAGCAGTCCCTCCCACGAACACTTTACTGAGAGTTTAACTTCAACAATAGTTGTGTTTGAACCTGTTCAATTAGCTAACCCATAAACAGTTGAGGAGGCTACACCTCTTGAATTTCATGAAATTCTTGATGGTATTTCAAGTGGAGCAGCTACTACAAATGTCAAATCCACTGATTCACATTTGGACAGTAGTTTCATCAGTCAGACTCCCTTGAAGGCAACCACTGTTGTGTCTACCAAGTTATCCACTGGTGAGTTCAAGTTAACCACTGGTGAGATCACTAAGGTAACCACTGATGTAGAGGGAAGTCTGACAAACAGACCCATGTATTGACTTTGATCAAGTCTGATGGTAGTGTTGAAAAGATATCAAGGGAGAATGCACTTGGTCTGAATCCAGTTGACCTCCAAGATCTTTTTAACCTTCAGCTTGATAAGGATGAAGATGATATTGATTCCTTGGATTTTGAGCTCCAATTCAAAGGGCAAATCCGGGAAAGGTTGATGAGAGAATAAAGATCTGTTGATTTCTAAAGTCTGCTGATTTATAAAGGCTGTTATACATAAAAATCTGCTAAAGTCTAAAGTCTGTTAATGGAGCTATCATCTGTTGAACTCAAAGAACTGTTGGAAGTCAAAGGCCTGATCAATCTTGATTTAGCTTTGGTGAAAGTTGTTGAGGCAGGTGATTGTGTGTTCGTAGTTAATGTTTGTTGAAACTTAAGTTGTATTCAAATTCTATTAAGTTTTGTTAGACATCTTTTATATGTACTTATGTCTATAAACAGTTTACATTGTCTTTTTGGGTAAACAGTTTACATTGTCAATGGGTGGATACTCGCTTTTTTGGATAGGAGAATGGAAATAATCGTATGTAACTTATATATTAACCGATAATCTATGTTTATAGTTGTCTTTTAGCTATAATAGATAACAATTTTTGATACAACATCTATATACCTATCTATACTTTCTATCAAAATGTGTTATGCATGGTTTTCTAAAAGCCACCCGCTAGTACTATATAATAAAAGAAACCATGTTTGAGACACTTGTCATCATATTAGGCCATGTACTATATGGATAATTATCATTTAGTTTAATATTTCTAATTAATTATAGATAATCTCCTACAAAATATTATTTAGTTTAATACCTTCTACCTAATTATAGATAATTATTATTTATATCTATACAAATAATAATTAAAATAAAAAGATAACAAAAGAAACCTTGTTTGGGACATTTGTAATCATATTAGGCCATGTACTCTATGGATAATTATCATTTAATTTAATATCTTCTAATTAATTATAGATAATCTCCTACGAAATATTATTTAGTTTAATCTCTTCTAACTAATTATAGTTAATTATTATTTATATCTATACAAATAATAATTAAAATAAAAAGATATTAATGGTAGCAATTATAATGAGAACATAATAATACAATAACATTGCTAATAATGATATTAATAAAAAAACAATATTTTTTGTCATATGTATGTTAATAGTTATAATTAAAAAAATATAATATTTACTTATAACAACATTTAAATATAAATACAAATTAAAGAAACACTAATAAAATATAATCGATTACAAATATAAATATACTTTAGTCTCAAAATATTTCTCCTGAACCATTAAACTTTACGAGCATATAAGTGATGACAATGTACCTGCCATTTACATGTGCTCAAACTTTTTAGAAATTTTGAAAGCTAAACATTAATTACTATATGTGTTTTATTATATACGAGTTTTTGAAACCCGCGCATTGCGGCGGAAATATCAAACTGAACAAAAACAGATGTTAAAACGTTTAACCTCGCACATGCGTTGTGGACCATTATGTAAACAAAACGCTATCATAGGTTCTTTATGACCAGAAGGATTTACATCGATTATGAACCATAAAAATGAATGTCGTTACCATAAAAATGTCAAGCAATATTTGAATAAGATATTCGGATTCGTATTTCGAATATTTGAATCTGATAATGAATTTTGAATGAAACACTATATTTTCAACTTTAGTTAACTTATTATATATTATTATATTGGAGATCACTTATATTAAACAATACATTAAAAATAATAAATACGAGTGTAAATTATAAGGTCGTTGACACATGTTAATAAAATGAAATTTTCGTATCTTTTATTACCCTTTTTTTAACACACATATTAATAAAATGAAATTTTCATATTTTTATTATACCTTAGAAAACACGGGAATAATATGTTCGATTTGGCTTCTTTAATAATTAAAAATGTTTGAGACTGTAAATAAATTTTGAATTATTCCTAGTATAATAAAACAAAATGTTTAGGTAGAAATGTACTAAATTTGTCTTTTCTTTTTATCTTCAAATTAGATAACACAGCAAATTATTATTACTCATATTTCATTGAGAACTGCATCTATACCGTCTATATAAAAATAATATATAATAAAATCAATTTTAGAACATGGTTTTCAAAAACCATGTACAGGAAACTACATCTATAGACAGTGGCGGATCTAGGGGTGTTTTGGGGGTTCCCGGGAACCCCCTCGGTTTGGAAAAAAATGAAAAAAATAGTGGAAATTTTATATGATTTAGAAAAAATTAGTAAGAATTAGTGAAAATCTAGCAAAAGGAACCCGGTGAAAAAAATCCTGGATCCGCCACGACTATAGAGTCTGCACTCTCTCTCCCACCTAATCCTATAAGGGACTGACACAACACAACTCATCAACACCACCATCACAAAGTTGCCCTCGCTACCAATAACCTAGACACCACCACTGTGTCACTACCCATGTAGCATTGCCACCACCGCAACATCACCACCACCGCCAAACCGCCGCAGCAAGACTACATTCTCTCTACAAACACTCTCTAATCTTGACGGAAACCCCTCTGCTACCGCTACCTTAACGCCTCCACCCACTGCCTTAGCCACCACAACTTCTTGTATCCGACGGTGGTGTTGCATTTTCCAGTCTACATTATTCAATATCGACTGCTTGTTGTTGTTCTTGTTGTTTGAAGTTATAATTTGCCTTTTGTCTCCTTTACAGTCAAACAAATGGTAGAAGAAGTAGTATTAGGGTTTCTGGGACATAACATTACAAATGTTGGTATAAGGACAAAGTGAGGGGTGTAGGGGAGTGTGACCAATCAAAAGCAAAAGAGTGAACAACAGACCAATAAAAAGCAAAAGAAAATTGAACAGTAATTTGAGAGGAGCAACCAAAGTTGCTAAATTAATAGACGGAAAATTTACTTTTAGTCATTTAGATTTTAAAATCTTGATATCAGATTATCAAAGAATTTCATAACTACAATTAAACTTCCTAAAAGAATGATGATAAACGTGGATTAAGTTATTCCATTTATATCTTAAATCAAACAGATTATATGTTTATCTAAAAATAAAATTCGGATAAAGAGGAGTTTGATAAATCAAATTGGGATAGATAGGAAAATACATGGTTTTAAAGATATAATATTTTTACTATTTAGTATATAAAATTACATTTATTCAACTCGTACAATACATATGGTTTATATATGTATAACTTTTTAATATATAAAATTATATTTATTCAACTCGTGTAATACACGTGGTTGTAACCTAGTATTAATATAATTTAATGTTTGAGAGACAGAAAATTGAGAAAAATAAGGAAAAGTTGTTGTGGCGCTAACGTGGCACACGAAGAAATCTCGGGAGTCTGGGACAAATTCCCCCTCTTAAAACCAACTCCATCCATCCCCAACGATTTTTATATGGTCATTACCTTTACATATGTTAATATGTTTTTAAATTACACCATTAAAACTAGTCTTTCATTATCTTTAATCTGTGTATTATATTCCTAAAGATTTCTTGTAATTAAAAACTAGAGTTACATGCCATTTTAGTCCCTGTGGTTTGAACTATTTTGATAGTTTAGTCCAAAGGTTTTATTATTCGCCTATGGGTCCAAAAAGGTTTCACCGTTGCCATTTTAATCCACTGGGTTAACTTTTTCATTTTTTCACCGTTGCCATTTTAGTTCATTGGGTTAACTTCGTCCATTTTTTCGCCTGTGGGTCCAAAAAGGTTTCACCATACGTAGTCGTTGGGGTGAATAATGCCCCACCCTAGGGTGTTTTGCGCCACGTGTAATCCTAGTCATCAAAGGAGCGTTATTCACAAAGGGGCGTAGTGGTGATAACGGCCAATAATGCCCCGTCCATCATTACACAATTATTAATTTTTTAATTAAAACTAATTAAATTTCATTAAATAAAAAACATTACATTCTAAAAAAACGTAATTAATAAAAAAATAACCAAAACAAATAAAAAAAAGCCGAAACACATAAATTAAAAAAAAAAAAAACCGTAACAAAGCTAGAGTCCGTATTTTTGACGGATTTGTTCCCGGCGCTTTTAAAGCCGGAGAGTATGGTCTTGGAAATTAGTGAAAGACAACACAAAATACACAAGGGATTAGGGTGAAGGGAGTGGTTAAACACTTTGAGTGACAAACTAAAAAATCAACCAATGAGAGTGTGCCATGTCAAAGTGGTAAACTATGCTTAAAATGTTGGCAATGGTTTAGACACTTGGTGAAGTAGTAAACTATTTAAAAAAAAAAGGAAAAATGTGTGATTGGTTGAGATGGCATGGACCCCACCACAAAACCCCACTCTCTCCCCTCTCCTCCCTCTTCCCGAATCGGTATACCTTCACCGATTTTGGCCTCATTTTCGGCAATATATGTTCGGCAAACATATTGGCATTGGTTTGCCAAGTGGTAAAGTGGGTTTACCACTTTCCACTCCCTTCACCCTTAAGAAGATGGAGACGACATCAAAAAGTAATGGAAGGGAGATTTCCAAGATTCTTTGAGATGTCACAATTATATCTGCCAAACCCGTTTCTTCTAGAGCTAACCCTTAATGTCTTCCTGAAATGCCCTTTCAGTAACACTTACTCTCTCATGCCCCATGAGATGTGCATGATACGAAAGTCTCGATGTGGAGTGGAAGGATTATGACTTTCATGATAGCAACAAATTTGTTGTACTTTGTATTTAGTTAAACATTTATGTGGCTTTGAAATTGCAATTGTTAATATTTCTTTAGAGGAAGGTAATGGCTAATTCCACTATTTTCCATTTTTTAACCGCTTGTATTTTAAACTGGCCATTTTGAAATGTACGTAAATATGATATATATTGTTTTTGTTAGTTATTTTAAATAATTTTTGATGACATATTATGCATGGTGTCAGGTTTGGTGTAAATATGATACATATTGTTTCGACTTTTGATGACATGTTATGTCATGGTGATTCGTTGTTTAATAAAATTTGTTATGTAAAATTTTTAAAGGCCACACGTGTTTTTACACGAGTTTTACATCTTGTCTTTTAAAAAGGCTAGACTTTAAAAGCTCTGGACTAGACTTTTAGACCATCCACAAATAAGGACCATTAAAAACACTTAAAAACATGTTTAGCCAGATGTCTAATCCGAAAAACACACATTTTTTTAAAAACACCCAAACCCACCCAATTAGGAATCATAAAAGCACCTAAAACAATGGCATATCATAAACACCTTTTACATATATTTTTTTTAATCACCAATCTTATTATTTTAATTAACTATATTAAAGTTTGAAAATATAAATTATAGAGTTAAATGCCATTTTAGTCCCTGTGGTTTGGGTCATTTTGCCAGTTTAGTCCAAATGTTTCATTTTTAACTTGTGGGTCCAAAAAGGTTTCACAGTTGCCATTTTAGTCCATTTGGTTAAATTTATCTATTTTTTCTGTTAACAAGAAGACCAATTTGGTCATTTTGTATGTAATTCTGTTAACTAAAAGGGCAATTCAACCATATAAAATGACCGAATTGGCCTTCTCGTTAACAGAAAAATGGAAGAAGTTAACCCAGTGAACTAAAATGGCAACTGTGAAACCTTTTTGGACCCACAGGTTAAAAATGAAACCTTTGGACTAAACTGGCAAAATGACCGAAACCACAGGAACTAAAATGGCATTTAACTCTAAATTATAAAACTTAAAATATAAAGTTTATTAAAACTTTACTGTTCTAATATTATAATTTAAAACTGATTTTTAACATATATAAGTTTAGAATATTTAATTTCTTATAAAACTATTCTTTTAATAAAGAGTAAATTACAAGTTTTGACCTTTATGTTTGTACCAAATTGCAGACGGTGTTCTTTGCCTTTAAATTTGACGAGTTTTGTCCTTAATGTTTCAAAATCTTGCACGTTATATCCTTTAGCTCTAACTCAGTCAGACTTTTTTGTTAAATATGGTCATGTGACTTGCACATGAGGGTACCTTTGTCATTTCACCTTCCAGAGACTATTGTGTAAAAAAACTTATATGAATGGGCTATTATGTAAAAAATAAAAAACATGTTTAAATAAAAGAAACTATGTGAAAATATAAATCCCAAAGATAATTGAATGTTTCTTTTCTGGGCATTTCAACAACTTCTAACTTTATATTATTTACCATCTTGCCAATCACATAATCATAACCATTGAACCATTAAAACATTATTCCATATATAAATAAGCAAACTTTTTGTGCATAACAACTTGTAACTTATGCTTTGAGAGTTTTTCAAAAAAAAAACTTTATTTTTTACTTTTAACCCAAAGGTTTTTACCTTTTGCAATTTTAACCCTACATAATTTGTTTTTTTAACTTTAACCCAAAACTCTTCATTATTTGCAATTTAAACTCCACAACTTTTGTCACTTACACTTTTCATATTTGGCAAATTTTCGGTTTATGTATAGTTCTAAATTTTTCGAGTTAATACGACGCAACGTACGAATGTGGTTCAACTTTTTTATGTTTTGTTTCAAATTTTGCAAGTTAACACGGCGCAACGTGCATCTGTGGTTCAACTTTTTTATTATATTTTTTCATGTTTGACAGGTTCGTCGCAACACACAGATCCTAGGTCGAGTCAGTGTTGGTGGTCGATAACGGTTGTGTGACATTAGTACTATTTAACACCGTTTTACGTCCCGCCGCAACACGGGGTGTGCTTTGAGGGTTTTCCAAAGAAAAAATGGTTATGCATATAGTTGTCGTAACCTAGGCTTTGCGGGTTTTCCAAAAAAAATGATTTTATTTTACTTTTCACATTTTGTCACTTACACTTTTCATCTTTGGCAAATTTTCGGTTTATGTATAGTTCTAAATTTTTCGAGTTAATACGACGCAACATACGAATGTGGTTCAACTTTTTTATGTTTTGTTTCAAATTTTGCAAGTTAACACGGCGCAACGTGCATCTGTGGTTCAACTTTTTTATTATATTTTTTCATGTTTGACATGTTCGTCGCAACACACAGATCCTAGGTCGAGTCAGTGTTGGTGGTCGATAACGGTTGTGTGACATTAGTACTATTTAACACCGTTTTACGTCTCGCCGCAACACGGGGTGTGCTTTGAGGGTTTTCCAAAGAAAAAATGGTTATGCATATAGTTGTCGTGGGTGGGAGTTGGCTACAAAGTCTATTTTTCTTACAAAGTGTAGGAAGTATTCTAAGGGTGACATGTGGCATTTAGAGATTTTATATTAAAGGGTATAAAGGTAATTAAATAATTAACTTATTTATGGAAGATTTATTTCTTAAACAAAATAAAGAGATTTTTAAGGAAACAACATATCTCTTAAGAATTCAAAATTTTCAGTTACTTATAATACAAAGAACTTATACAGAACAAATTAACATGACATGCGATCACCCACGAACAAATTCTTGACGTTGTGTTTTAGCAGTTATTAGTTTATTCACGTTGTGTTTTATCAGTTATAACTGTAAATAACTTACATTTCCGTATAACACACTGGTATAAATAGTTTAGATTCTGTATAATACACCAATATAAATAACTTACATTCCGTATAATACACCAGTATAAACAGCTTAGGTTTCGTATAACACACCAGTATAAACAACTTCGACCGCTAGTATAACACACTAGTATAAACAACTTTGATTCCGTATAACACACCAGTATAAACAATTTTGATCGCCAGTATAACACACTAGTATAAACAATTTAGATTCCGTATAACACACCAGTATAACACACCAATATAAACAACTTAGATTATGTATAACACACCATTATAAAAGCTTGCATTTCGTAAAACACACTAGTATAAACAGATTAGATCGCAAAAAAAAAAAAAAAAAAAAAAAAAAAAAAAAAAAACCAAAACGTATGAACATTTTTTGGAATAGATCATAGTGTTATTCTTCTACATTGTTTGAATGTTATTGAATCATGTTGATGTCTAGATCCATGATTTTAGAGATTGGTGGTTAATTAATGAAGAAATGGCTAGAATAAAGGAAATGATGGTAGTTTCTTTATTTAAAACACGATTAATGACTACAATGCCCCTGGCATATTAAATGAATCAATAATTAAGACACAAATATTACAAAAATGCCACCCAACTAATCTCAACCATTGATCAAACACATCCAATGGCACAAAATACTTCCTACACTTTGTAGAAAAAACACACTTTGTAGAGGAACCTCACCCTAGTTGTCGTAACCTAGGCTTTGCGGGTTTTCCAAAAAAAAAAATGATTTTCTTTTACTTTTCACCCTAAAGTATTTCATAAATCACTTTTAACCCAAAACTATTTGTTTTTTACTTTTAACCCAAAACTTTTTATCTTTTGCAATCTATTCTCACAACTTTTTTTACTTTCAACTTTGGTCCTTTATAGTTTTCATTTTCCGCAAATTTTTCGCTTTATGCTTTGTTCTAAATTTTGTGACTTAACACATCACAACATGTTTTTACGTTACGTTCTAAATTTTGCAACTTAACACGACGCAACGTGCGTGTGTGGGTGAACGTTTTTACATCGTCTATTTTTTCCCGTTTGACAAGTTTAACATAACGTGGCGGGTCCTAGATCGACTGTGTCTTTGGTTTAACCTTTTTTACGTTTCGTTCTAAATTTTGCGAGTTAACACGACGCAACGTGCGTCTGTGGATGAACGTTTTTACATCGTCTACTTCTTCCCCGTTTGACATAACGTGCGGGTCGTAGATCAACTTAGTTATAACTAAAGAATCCCCGCCGCATTGCGGCGGGTCTCAATCCTAGTTGAGATAAAAAAGTTGAGATCACTATGTTTAAATCTAGTTGAATCGAATTAGCAGCTGCATCTCCAATTGGCAGATTCCATTTCACAGATCATGAATTTCACCCAATCTATTTGTTTATTTTCACTATCCAAACAACCTGTTCCAATGATTCACTTTCAAACAATTGCCATCAAAAAACAAATTTGCGCGCACACACACACACTCAACCAAAGTGTTCTAAGTTCTCCCCTAATCCCAAATCAACACAACCAAAGTTATCACCGAAACTAAAATGCGAGGAGACGAAGAATTACTTGGGCCAAGATCTGACGCCGAGTTCGGTGAGCTTCGATTCCGAAGGGTTTTTGACGATCGTAATTCCCAATTTCTCGGTAGTCATAGTATCTGAAGAAGCTTTGATGAGTCCTTGATAGCGGCGAGCCTTATAATAAACCCTAAAATGGAGATTATTGTTGATTTAATGATTAAAGAAGAGGGGAAAGATAAGGAGTGTTTGGTTGTGGGGTTAGGGTTGTGACAACCAGGAACAAAAACTAATTCGGATGATTTAATGGACGCCATGTTTTGAAAACAAATATTTTCATTTCGGGAACAACTTTGGCCTTTGCACGGCGGCGCACCGGAGCTTGGAGCAGAGTCGCCGGAGGTTTTTGTTGAAACTATTGAGCATTTTGAGGGTTTGGGTGTTATTTTTTAGTGGGGATTTTAGTAAGGGTCTGTTTGGTATGAGGTAATGGAATAGACGAGAGAATGGAATGGACGGAGTAATGGAATGAAGAGGAGAAAGAAATGGAACATTACCATTCCAGTGTCATGTTTGGTTATAATTGCAGGAAAGGAATAAATCATTATAAATATCGAAAATACCCCTGCCTTATATGTAATACATAAAATCATTTATATGATTTTTGAAATTTTTACTATTTCACATTTTCGCTGCTATATGAAAAGAATATCATTCGATCATAATCTTCATAATTATAATCATTTAAAGAGATCAATTCAATAATCTAAAGAATAACTTCAACTTAATACTTGTATTCTGCTATTAAATCTCACAACTCAAGAGCAACTTCTGGAATTGGCATATATGGTGGAAGAACAAATTCAACCAACAACAGCGTATAAACACAACTAAAACATCAAAAATCATAAATTCTTCAATACAAGTAAATGGAATATTTATCAAGTGACATTAAGCTTTGAGTAAACAACTTGGTATGAACACATGGATTTCAACAACAGACATACAAAAGATAACTTTGTTTCAATATATCATTCAAATAGGGATCTAACTTATAGACGTATCAAACATTGATTACGAAAAAAATACTATCTTTTTTTAATACCGCGAGGGCATTCTTCCAGCACGGTGTCGATTTCATCCTACTTTTGGTGACGCCGCCACCGATGGAGGCTAGGGCCTTGATGAGTGCGTCGGTGGGAGTGGTCTTTCCGTGGTCCACGTGGCCGATAGTTCTAATGCTGACACGAGGTTACGTTCACTCGAATTTCCAAGAGTAATTTGGACAGTGGTGAGAGGTAGTGGCAGAGTAACAACCGGAGTTAAACCAAAGTTGTGAAGAAATAGGTTTGGTGGGGGATTTGGAAACAAACATGGAAGAAAATAGCAATTTTGAATAAACCAGTAATTTGGAGGAAGAAGACGACCGTGATGACGAGGAAGGGTTTTTTTTTTTACGGAGGTAAGATTATGATTCGTGGGAGATGGACAGAGTGAGAGGAGGGAGGGCAAAATTGAGATATAGATGAAATATGGAACGGAATGAAAAAAAAAAGAAGGGGGGGGGGGGGGGTTGGAGGAATACTTTAGACGGAATGGAATAACTTAGGTAATGCTTCATTACATTCCATATGTCAACCAAACAATCTTATTTTCATTACCCTTGAATGGAGTATTCCATTCCCACCCTCATTACCTCATACCAAACACTACCTAAGTGTTTGTCTAATGTTTGTGTGAGTGAGGATGATAGCAAGTGTTTGTTTGATGTTTGTGTGAGTGAATGGGTGTTCAAAACCGGATATCTGAAAATTCGGATATCCGGAATTTTCGGATACCAGATTTCACTATCCGAATCCGTATCCAAAATTTCGGATATCCGAAAATCCAACTTTTTATTTAATTTTTTTTTCATATTCGAAAACGGATAGTGTGGATAGTTTCGGATATCCAAATATAAGTTTTCGGATATTTCGGATATTTTCGGATATTTTCGGATATTCGGATATCCGAAAAAAATGAAAATTAAATTTTCGGATATTTCGGATATCCGAAAATTTTGAATATCACTATCCGAATTCGAAAAATTCGGATATCCGATTTTTCGGATATTTAGGATTCGGATATCGGATATTTCGGATAGGATTTTCGGATACGGATACTTTTGAACACCCCTATGAGTGATGATGATAACAGTGGAATTCTGGAAAGAGAGGGAGAAGAGAGGAGAGGAGGGAGAGTGTGTGTATATTTTTTTATTTTGTATATAATGTCCCTAAATAACAATTATTTACAAAATAGCCTTTATGAATGTAAAATGACAAGAATGTCCTCATGTGCAATGCACATGACCATGCTTAACAAAAAAATCTAACTGTGTTAGGGCTAAAGGACATAACGTGCAGAATTTTGAAACGTTAAGGACAAAACAAGTCAATTTTAAAGTTAAAGGATACCGCCTGCAATTTGGTACATACATAAAAGGACAAAACTTGTAATTTACTCTTTAATAAAAGGGTTATTGGATTTCATCACCCCAACTATCGGCCTTTGGCCGTTGCCACCCCCAACTAACACTTTGACACCCGGCACCCCTGTAACATCTCGAAAATTCGTGTTAAATAATAAAACGACACGTGTCATGTAAGACAAAAGCGTCATAAGTCTCGGATTTGAATAAAGATGTATGGCAGGATTTTAAAGTATCGTCATGTTAAAATTTTACCTCTGAACGATCTCATTTATAAATCCCAAGACCCTAATATATGTTATAAACATCTTATAGCTTCAATCCGGAAATTGATGGAAATAATTGAATTCACAATGTAAGATAGAATTGTAAGAAAATGCTATGGCACACCTTTGTTTAAGGCTTTTTCAAAAGCATCCAAGACACCTTTAAATCATGTTATGGTGATATATACTGTGCAAGACCCAAGTGTACTATATTAAACATATAGTATATGTTCAAGTTCAGTAAAATATAGCATTGATTGATTTATGATTTAAGTGGTGGGCTCCTACGGAGAAGTTTCTACGGTTAACCTTCATATTCGGTTCTTGCTTTTTGAATTCAAAACAAATAAACCAAAGTGGTAGGGTTAGCAAATGTCTAAAGCACATTTTAGAGGCCCCATATTGTTATAATAAGTCCCAAAATCGAAACCTACAAGTTGGCCTTTCAAAACACCAAAGATCAGTAGATTTTTGTGTCTGAGGTCCAGCTTACGGACCGTAAGCTTGGGTACCTTGAGGTCCGTAAGGTACCTCCCAACAGCAGAAAACGGGCAGTAGCCTGTTTGATGCAATTCTGACCCATCTATCCGGTATTTCTTGCACATGGGCGACCCCTAATCTGTTCTAGAGCACTAGGGGCATGTGTATATCAGTTGTGGAGTGTTGTAGACCTTGTTGTCAATAAATCATGGTGCCTTGAACACTATATAAACCTCATAAGTTGCAACTCTTTGATCATTCCATTCTCAATCCAAGTCTGATCAATTGAGGAGCTTTCAAGCTGATTACAAGGCCTCCCTAATCATCATTAAACACCTTGTAAGTCGCCTAACCTTTCTAAATTAATTATAGTTTAGTAATTAGCTTAAAAGTCAAACCGACGTAACTACGGTTTGACTTCGTGATTAATCAGTGATAGCTCAGTCGTATCACGAATTAAAAGTACCGTTAGATAGGTAATGATATGGGTATTAAACCCTTATAATGGCAAGTTCTGATTCCAGACCTATCTAGGTCGTTTGTCGAGTCAAATGTTGACCGAAAAAGTCAACAGAAACGTCAAATATGATTTAAAGCACAATTAGCAATCCGAGAGGCGTGTAACCTGTTTTAACCTTAATATAACATGGTAATAAGTATAAAAACTTGTCTACGCTTGTTCGACTCGACAAATTTCTATTTAAACCCGGTTCGGAACCGAAAGACGCAAAACTTTGACTTTTGCGTTGACTTCGGTTCTGACCCGTTATAGTTTGAATTAGACATGCCTTAAAGTCCCATTAGGGATGAGTTACTTGATAGTATAAGCCTCGGTATTAGTTTCATTGATTATCCGATGCTCTCGTGCGTTTCCGTTAAATGCTCATACGTTGACCGTTATGCCCTTATTACCTTAAATCATGATTTATGAAAATGTAAAAGTGTAGAAACCTTAGTTACTGATATATAAACTTGTATGCAAAGTTTGACATCAGTTTGACTTTTAAATTAGGAGTTATGCTCATTGTCGCTAAATCAAAGCTTTATGTTAACAAAATGGCGTAATTAGCGTATAGCCTAGTTAAACATAATTTTTTATATCAAATCTTTTACCCACTGATGTTACATATTATTTTGGGATTTTTAAAGATTTTTAATTAATTTTAGGCTGAGCACAACTCGTAGTCGTAGGCTTAATTCGGTAATTGTCGGTTTTGCCCTTACGGGCCATAAAATGAGTTTTACACATCTAAACGATTCCAAACCTTTTGCTACTGATTAGTTATGATAAATAAATTATTTCAAGCCTTCTGGAAATATAAAAATATCAGATTTAAGTATCGAACCCGGTAATGGCCTTTAATCGCCTTATTTAGCGTTTTTAACGCATAAGTATGTTTTAAAATCACATTGGACATACCCGGGTTGATACCTACTGATATAAGAGGCAAATTATCATATTTTAACAGTAAGCAAAGGTTGATAAACTCAGACTTCGGTTTTGAGCTTTTCGGCTTATGTGAAATTACCAAAATACCCCTACGGGGCCTAGTTTGGTTAAAAATGATAAGTTTCACATACATGCCTTAACCTACTGATGTAACTTAGCACATTGTGTATATTTGCTGTTTACGTCAGACCTGTAACTCAGTTAAACAATTAAACTCTTTTACAAACTTTAAAATGACCAAACTACCCCTACGGGGCATAGTTTGTGTTTAATTTAGTTCGGGGAATAACGAGAGACACCTTACTGATGTCACAACATATTTGAAGCATATTAACTTAGGAAACCTGTATATGGCTCTTACGGATACCCGTTACGCTTATTTCGCGTTCGGTGCAGTTTATGTAACAAGTTTACATAAATTAGCCGAAACGGGTCAAACCTTATCGGTTATATCTCAAAATCCAGAATGTGAATAATAAACCCATATTAAACAAGTCTCCGAACTTGTCGGGTCTAAATCACATTCTATCCGGCCTTCGCTTAATCGTGCGTACGAACCGTATCCTGAAAACTAGCCGGTCTAAGCTTAAGCTTAATTAAAGACCTGTTAGGATTCTAATAGATTATTAAAAACCTTCGTTCCAGATTAGGAGCCCAGTAAAAGCTATCTGTACTTGCTGAATTGATATACGGCTGGGATTAAATTTATATTTAGCTCAGGTAAATACTTTTAACTTATTTTCCCTATACGGGCTTGGGTTACGGTACATAGCGTACCGCTTGTTCGGGCATCAAATCTCCACGCTTAGTGGGTAGTTGAATAATTTGATCGGCTCGTTTTAAACAGTCTTGTTTACTTTACAGCCTTTGGGGGGTTAATGACCATGTCCCGGATATCCTCGGCATTATCTTACGAGATGGCCACGACCTGAGCACGGGGTGTAGGCGTACACCTGTCGGTGTATAACTCATTATTGTGGTGTGTCTATTGATCTTTAACCCGGATACGTTCCGGGCTACTGAACGCATAAGTAACATGTAAATCGTTCACAAGATTATAATATTAAATAATTCTCCCAAGTTAAAAAGATTAATTTTGCCTCTGTGCATTTTAATCAATGTGTCAAGATATTTTGTGCCACGTGCATTCAAAACAATTTACAAACTCTTTTTCCAAAATGAGTCAGTTGAATGTATTTACCAGTGTAAACTGACGTATTTTCCAAAAAGGCTAAATGCAGGTACTATACGAAATTGGCTGGATATTTCTCCTTAGCATCAATAGAAGTCTCGCAAGCTTAAGATGCCTAAAAGTCTGTTGAACTATTGTTTCTATTTTATGTTCGATCCTTCTGTGGATAAACTTCCGAATACTGTGACAGTTGATATTACAATAATAAATTCGGTTGTATTATTTTTTCTTTTGCTTCCGCTGTGCATATTAATATTGTGTTGTTTGACTATTACGTTGCCAACCATGACGTCACGATACTCCCCACTGGGCCCACCGGTGACACGTGGAAAGTCGGGGTGTGACAGGTTGGTATCAGAGCCAACACTGAGTGAATTAAACACTAGCCTTTTGTGTTTAATCTCAGTTACACAATTGCACAATCTAAACTTCTGAGTCTAGACTTAACATAGGAATAATCTTAATCCTAATATGGAAATCTTTGCTTCCAATTATTATTATTATTATTGGATACGTCGCCAAGCGAGGAAGTTGAACTAGGGATTCTCCATACCCGGAGCCTTGAAATGCTGAGCTTCGTACAGCGACCAAGATGAGACGTGCAACCAAGGAGAAAGCATTCAGGAATTGAATGAAGAAGAAACTCCTTTGCTGAAAATCGTTTCCTCAATAGTCCTTATAAGGACATAATTACCTTACGGTCCCTACGAGGACAACAATATTCCTTTCAAGTCCCGCTTAGGGCAACTTTATACTTTTATTTTTATATAATGGAATGATTAAGTTTAAACTTTCATTCTAAATAAGAAATATTAAATAAATGGAAAAAAAATATATTTCCTTTTTGCAAGATCTACCATTATAATAAAATGGCAAAATCTAAAAGGGCAAGACCTAGCTTCGGGTCATATTAAGACCGGCCAAGATGGCAGTTCCACAATTTAGATTCAGATCCATATTTACACCTCAATTTAAAATTGTTCTGCGTTAATAATTAATTAAGAATCTTAAATGTGAAACCTAGCCTTGGGTCAATTATAAGACCGGGCCAAGATGGTAAGACCTGTTTAAAAAGATTCAATTCCCTGTTAACATCTTAAAACATGTTAACACTCCTGGCAGATGTGATTCATTTAAAATCACACACGTCATTTTTATATAGGATCCTTCAAAAGATTCCTAACCCAGTTTAATGATCCCTGAATCCTGGGTTTATGTCATCAATTAAGATGATCATATTTTAACCATACGTGGTAATATAGTGCCTACGGGCCTTGCTCAATTCTACATGAGCCAAAATACAGTGGTAGCTATGACTCCCTGTCAGATAAAGGTAATGAACTAGGTTCAAACCTCAAATGCTTTGATTCTCTGAAATCCTAGCATATAATTTATAATTGTCTACGTGACTAGGCCTATTGTGCCAAAATACCTTCATGCTTTGATTCTCTGAAATCATAGCTTATAAATTATATATGTCCTTGTGACTAAGCCAGTTGTGCTAACATACTTAAAGACCTTGATTCTTTAAAATCATGGCTTATAATTTAAAAATTTGTCCTTGTGACTAGGCCTTTTGTGCTATAAAATAAAACTGTTATTATTGCTTTGATTCTCTGAAATCATAAGCTTATAATTTATAAATGTCCATGTGACCAGGCCATTGGGTGCCACTAATAAAACTATTAATGTTTTATAATTAGGATAAATTATAATAGAAATCCTAAATAAATATGATTAATAAATTAACCATACATGGTCTCTGTTTACCATGGTTAATGAATTTCCCTAAGGGGGGTAATCCAGTAATAAACATCTCTTATAAGGGAAGTGCCTACGGGTTATAGTAAATGTCCTCTGAGACTAAAGACAGTGGTAGCCTACAGCTCCCTGTCAAGAAAAGGAAATGAACTTTGATTCAAACCTTAAGGCCACGATTCTCTGAAATCATGGCTTATAAATTTAACTTGTCTACGCGACAAGGTCATTGGTGCTATTATTAACTTATGAATTAGGATTTATGATAAAAATCCTGGATAAAATAAATATCCTTCCTTCTCTGTCAGTATGCAATTGAAGGGAATCTTAAAGGTGAAATCTAGCCTACGCGGCCAAGATGGTGAAACCTACTCAAGGAATTCAAATCCTTGTTAACACCTAGGAATGTGTTAGCACCCCTGACAAATGTGATTCAAGAAAATCACAACAGTCATCCTTATATTGGATTCTTCTAATTCTCAAATCTAGCCTAGTGATCTAAGAATCATGGCTTATATCATCCTATAAGATGATCAGATAATAAACATCCGTTAGTAATGAAGCACCTACGGAGTAAACTTGTTGTCCGATAAAACAATGACAGTGGTGGTCTTTGACCTCCTGTCTAAAATATTGGACTATGTCCAAACATAATAGTCAATATGATTAATGCAATCATGACTTATAGCATCTAATAGGATGAACAAATTATAAACATCCATAAGTGATGTTTTCGCCTATGGGCCAAATTATACTGTCCATGTGTGACAAGGACATTGTGATCTTTACGATTCCCTGTCCAAAGTGGTGAACTATGCTCAAGCCTAATAGTTCATATGATCAATACGATCATGAAAAAAAATCATCAATACGATGATTTAAAAATTTTAACATCCGTAATGATGTTTTGTCTAAGGGCTACATTATATCGTCCAACTGAGACAAGGCAATTGTAATCTTTTGTGATTCTTTGCCAAGGGGGTGAGCTATACTCAATTCCTATAGTCTATGCTATCAGTGCGATCCTGACTAGTATCCTCAGTATGATGATCAAAATATTAACATCCCTCGTGATGAAATGCCTACGGGCTATGCTTTATTCTAGTGTCGGTAAGACAAAGATAGTAGTGATCTTTATGATCCCCTGTTCAAAATGGTGTGATTATACCCAAACCTAATAGTCAATATGATCGATGTAATCATGACTAATATCATTAGATACGATGGTTATATATAAACATCCATTAGTGATGTTGATTGGCTTATATATCTGCCAAAAGAATCGTCTTTCAAGACGATGACAGGTGTAGTTTATGACTCCCTGTCCAAAGGTGAAGAACCACGTTCAAACCTTGAAGCCCTAATCTAATAAGATTGCGGCTTATAAATAAAGGTCTTTGGTGGTAGACCATCAAGTTGTGTTTTTAAAGTCATTCATGACAAGCCTATGTGCTATAATTGGTCATTCGTGACAAGTTAACATATTAAATGTTAACATTCCTGGTGACATGCCTTTGTACCAGATTTGATGAATGTCCTTATAACAAGGCCGTTTGTGCCATATCTAAATGTCATTACGACAAGGCCTTCGCGCCATATGATTACTTATGTCCTTCATGACTGTGCTTTATGCCATATTTTTCTACGTCCCTCGAGACAGGCTTCTATGCCATATATGTATATATATATAATAAAAGTCTTGTAAGGACTAGCCTTTGAGCTATTTATAATCGTCCTAGTGACAAAGACAGTTGTGACATTATGGTCCCCTGTCAAGCAGGTATTGGACTCGCTCCAAACTTTGCATGCCATTGATGGTCCCGTTGTGACCTAGGCTAAATATAATGGAAATACGTTCAAATAACATTCACTATGAATGTTCGGAACAGAATAGCCTATACGGTTTATGAATGCCGTGGCTAACCTAAGTCAGGTCATCAGGATTATGACCAATAATGGTTAAATCTTGGTGATTGGTACCAAATTTCGGGTATGGAAAACTCGGATGAGGTAGACGAAAATAGCAATACTAATAAGGCGACGAAAGTTAATAAAACTACAAACGTAAACCTCAATATTAATGAAGTTAATCTTCAGGCTGTGGTTGACCCAGCAGTTGAAAGGACCATGGAAAGAACATGAAATAATCTAAAGAGCCGAATGCTCCTCGCTCTGAATTTCACTTAAAAACCATGTTCAATTGCTCATGAGGAGATTTTGTTCACACTTCGTATATGAAGGATGAACCAAAAGAAGGAGAATAACTCCCAGAAATCTGAGAAAGAGAGCAAGTACAGGCTTAATAAAAAGCAACGAAAGTTCGGTAAGAAGCCGGTATACCTCTGAGACTGCTTCAGCATTAATAGATGGATGTTTTATATCCATTAGGAATCATTTTTGATGTCCTAGTTCCGTTAAATACAAGGACTCAATTTAGTGATAAAATCAAGCCCATATTGTGGGTAATAAGAAGCAATTAATTATCAAGACTCCTTATGAGACAACTCTCATAATTACACGTATCCGTACGATTTATTTATATTAAACATAAAAAATGGTGGAACTGGCCGTCCCCGGAATCGAACCTGGGTCTAGGCCGGCCGCACCCTTTCGCGCACCTAGCCAACTGAGCTAGGTGCCTAGTTTGTAAAACTTCCATTATTGATTAAATATAAGCACTTGTACAATAAACTTCCTTATCATTTATCAATGATAATTTCTGCTAAGTGTCCTGTTTTTAATACAGGCAATAATAAATCTTCATGAACCATTAACTTAGCAAAATTTTTATTATCATCCACAAGGTATAACTACCAAGGAAACCATAGTAACCGATTCTTATAGATCGGCAAGGAATCCTTCCGAAAATCTTAGAGCGCTCTTTCTTCGCATAGAGTACGACAACATATGTTATTTTAATTATTTTTCTCATTGTTTTTCTATCGCCTGCGAATGCCAAACTATGTTTGATAAAAGTGTCATATGAGGATTGGCGTATCCTAGTGTGTCCCATAGATTAATTCCATGTCTGATCAGCATGGAGGTTTAATACATGGAACCCCTAAGATATCCCAATGATCATATTGTACTAAAGTCGACTAGTAGTATTCAAAGAAGATATCCAAAAATGGAAAATTTTTCCAAGTAAATGTTCCCGATTAAGGAATTCGTGGACTTATAACATGAAGGTGTCACTCATTTGAAACGAACAATGATGGATGAACTGGAGCCTGAGATATGGAAAATCTCTATAGCCTCCTTGTATCTTAATTATCTTCTCAAAAGTTTCCCCTGCATACCTCCTGGAAGACAGGTAGAACTAAGATTAACATCCCGCTGTGGGCTGGAGTATTATGAAAACTCCATATTGATTATGGAAAAATCGAAACCTTGATTTAGTAGGTTTTAAAACATAGGCACATAAAGCCTGACTCAATCTTCTAAGGGTTTGATATTGTTAAATAAGAAAGACGGTTCATATTGCTTACGTATTAAATGCCGCAACCCTAATTAGGAAACGATTAAGAATTTGCCATCAGCTACCCAGGATCTAAGGGCAAATTATTGGTGGATAGGCTTGAAAAGTCTGTAGCCACCCATGTAGCTAAATGCTTGACATGTGCGCAAGTCAAAGCCGAGCATCAAAAGCCGTCAGGCTTGCTACAACAGCCTGAACTTCCTACGTGGAAGTAGGGAAATGGTAACTATAGATTTTATTACCAAGTTACCCAAGAAAAGGAAAGGAAATGATACGATATGAGTTATAATTGACAGACTGACTAAGTCAGCACGGTTCTTGCCCATTAAGGAGACTTATAGCTCTGACATGTTAGCCCAGTTATACGTCGATAAGATTGTAGCCTTACATGGCATACCCGTAGCTATTATCTCTGATAGAGATACTAGATACACGTCCCATTTTTGGAAAAGCTCCCAACAATCTTTGGGCACACGTTTGAATTTTAGTACGGCTTATCATCCTCAGACTGACGGTCAGAGTGAGCGTACTATTCAAACGTTGGAAAAATGCTACATGCATGTGCGATCGATTTGGGTGGTAGTTGGGATAGGAACCTACCATTAATCGAATTCTCCTACAACAATAGCTACCATACCAGCATTAAGGCTGCGCCTTTTGAGGCATTATAAGGTAGAAGGTGTAGAACGCCAGTTTGTTGGGCGGAAGTTGGAGATGTCCAATTATCAGGACCAGAGATAGTGTTCGAAATAACGGACAAGATTGTCCAGATTCGTGACCGTCTCAAAGCTACCCGAGATAGGCAGAAGCGTTACGCTGATCAAAAGCGTAAGGATTTTCACTTCGAAGTAGGTGACAAAGTCCTACTTAAAGTGTCACCCTGGAAAGGGGTGATGCGATTTGGTAAGAAAGGCAAACTAAGCCCGAGATACATAGGACCTTTCAAGGTTATCGAACGTGTCGGGTCAGTTGCCTATAAGTTGAACTTACCAGAAGAGCTCGGTGGAATTCACAATTTGTTCCACATCTGCAATCTAAAGAAGTGTTCCGCTGACGAATCACATGTCATGCCACATACAGATGTGCAGATAGACGCGAGCTTAAAATTTGTTGAAAAACCTTTGTCGATTGAAGATCGACAGGTAAGGAAGCTTCGAAGGAAGCATATACCTTTTGTTAAGGTCGAATGGGATGCCCGTAGAGGTCCCGAATTCACGTGGGAGTTAGAATCCACCATGAAAGAAAAATACCCTTATTTGTTTCAGTAAATCTCGGGTCGAGATTTATTTTAAGGGGGTGAGGATGTAACACCTCGAAAATTCGTGTTAAATAATAAAACGACACGTGTCATGTAAGACAAAAGCGTCATAAGTCTCGGATTTGAATAAAGATGTATGGCAGGATTTTAAAGTATCGTCATGTTAAAATTTTACCTCTGAACGATCTCATTTATAAATCCCAAGACCCTAATATATGTTATAAACATCTTATAGCTTCAATCCGGAAATTGATGGAAATAATTGAATTCACAATGTAAGATAGAATCGTAAGAAAATGCTATGGCACACCTTTGTTTAAGGCTTTTTCAAAAGCATCCAAGACACCTTTAAATCATGTTATGGTGATATATACTGTGCAAGACCCAAGTGTACTATATTAAACATATAGTATATGTTCAAGTTCAGTAAAATATAGCATTGATTGATTTATGATTTAAGTGGTGGGCTCCTACGGAGAAGTTTCTACGATTAACCTTCATATTCGGTTCTTGCTTTTTGAATTCAAAACAAATAAACCAAAGTGGTAGGGTTAGCAAATGTCTAAAGCACATTTTAGAGGCCCCATATTGTTATAATAAGTCCCAAAATCGAAACCTACAAGTTGGCCTTTCAAAACACCAAAGATCAGTAGATTTTTGTGTCTGAGGTCCAGCTTACGGACCGTAAGCTTGGGTACCATGAGGTCCGTAAGGTACCTCCCAGCAACAGAAAACGGGCAGTAGCCTGTTTGATGCAATTCTGACCCATCTATCCGGTATTTCTTGCACATGGGCGACCCCTAATCTGTTCTAGAGCACTAGGGGCATGTGTATATCAGTTGTGGAGTGTTGTAGACCTTGTTGTCAATAAATCATGGTGCCTTGAACACTATATAAACCTCATAAGTTGCAACTCTTTGATCATTCCATTCTCAATCCAAGTCTGATCAATTGAGGAGCTTTCAAGCTGATTACAAGGCCTCCCTAATCATCATTAAACACCTTGTAAGTCGCCTAACCTTTCTAAATTAATTATAGTTTAGTAATTAGCTTAAAAGTCAAACCGACGTAACTACGGTTTGACTTCGTGATTAATCAGTGATAGCTCAGTCGTATCACGAATTAAAAGTACCGTTAGATAGGTAATGATATGGGTATTAAACCCTTATAATGGCAAGTTCTGATTCCAGACCTATCTAGGTCGTTTGTCGAGTCAAATGTTGACCGAAAAAGTCAACAGAAACGTCAAATATGATTTAAAGCACAATTAGCAATCCGAGAGGCGTGTAACCTGTTTTAACCTTAATATAACATGGTAATAAGTATAAAAACTTGACTACGCTTGTTCGACTCGACAAATTTCTATTTAAACCCGGTTCGGAACCGAAAGACGCAAAACTTTGACTTTTGCGTTGACTTCGGTTCTGACCCGTTATAGTTTGAATTAGACATGCCTTAAAGTCCCATTAGGGATGAGTTACTTGATAGTATAAGCCTCGGTATTAGTTTCATTGATTATCCGATGCTCTCGCGCGTTTCCGTTAAATGCTCATACGTTGACCGTTATGCCCTTATTACCTTAAATCATGATTTATGAAAATGTAAAAGTGTAGAAACCTTAGTTACTGATATATAAACTTGTATGCAAAGTTTGACATCAGTTTGACTTTTAGATTAGGAGTTATGCTCATTGTCGCTAAATCAAAGCTTTATGTTAACAAAATGGCGTAATTAGCGTATAGCCTAGTTAAACATAATTTTTGATATCAAATCTTTTACCCACTGATGTTACATATTATTTTGGGATTTTTAAAGATTTTTAATTAATTTTAGGCTGAGCACAACTCGTAGTCGTAGGCTTAATTCGGTAATTGTCGGTTTTGCCCTTACGGGCCATAAAATGAGTTTTACACATCTAAACGATTCCAAACCTTTTGCTACTGATTAGTTATGATAAATAAATTATTTCAAGCCTTCTGGAAATATAAAAATATCAGATTTAAGTATCGAACCCGGTAATGGCCTTTAATCGCCTTATTTAGCGTTTTTAACGCATAAGTATGTTTTAAAATCACATTGGACATACCCGGGTTGATACCTACTGATATAAGAGGCAAATTATCATATTTTAACAGTAAGCAAAGGTTGATAAACTCAGACTTCGGTTTTGAGCTTTTCGGCTTATGTGAAATTACCAAAATACCCCTACGGGGCCTAGTTTGGTTAAAAATGATAAGTTTCACATACATGCCTTAACCTACTGATGTAACTTAGCACATTGTGTATATTTGCTGTTTACGTCAGACCTGTAACTCAGTTAAACAATTAAACTCTTTTACAAACTTTAAAATGACCAAACTACCCCTACGGGGCATAGTTTGTGTTTAATTTAGTTCGGGGCATAACGAGAGACACCTTACTGATGTCACAACATATTTGAAGCATATTAACTTAGGAAACCTGTATATGGCTCTTACGGATACCCGTTACGCTTATTTCGCGTTCGGTGCGGTTTATGTAACAAGTTTACATAAATTAGCCGAAACGGGTCAAACCTTATCGGTTATATCTCAAAATCCAGAATGTGAATAATAAACCCATATTAAACAAGTCTCCGAACTTGTCGGGTCTAAATCACATTCTATCCAGCCTTCGCTTAATCGTGCGTACAAACCGTATCCTGAAAACTAGCCGGTCTAAGCTTAAGCTTAATTAAAGACCCGTTAGGATTCTAATAGATTATTAAAAACCTTCGTTCCAGATTAGGAGCCCAGTAAAAGCTATCTGTACTTGCTGAATTGATATACGGCTGGGATTAAATTTATATTTAGCTCAGGTAAATACTTTTAACTTATTTTCCCTATACGGGCTTGGGTTACGGTACATAGCGTACCGCTTGTTCGGCCATCAAATCTCCACGCTTAGTGGGTAGTTGAATAATTTGATCGGCTCGTTTTAAACAGTCTTGTTTACTTTACAGCCTTTGGGGGGTTAATGACCATGTCCCGGATATCCTCGGCATTATCTTACGAGATGGCCACGACCTGAGCACGGGGTGTAGGCGTACACCTGTCGGTGTATAACTCATTATTGTGGTGTGTCTATTGATCTTTAACCCGGATACGTTCCGGGCTACTGAACGCATAAGTAACATGTAAATCGTTCACAAGATTATAATATTAAATAATTCTCCCAAGTTAAAAAGATTAATTTTGCCTCTGTGCATTTTAATCAATGTGTCAAGATATTTTGTGCCACGTGCATTCAAAACAATTTACAAACTCTTTTTCCAAAATGAGTCAGTTGAATGTATTTACCAGTGTAAACTGACGTATTTTCCAAAAAGGCTAAATGCAGGTACTATACGAAATTGGCTGGATATTTCTCCTTAGCATCAATAGAAGTCTCGCAAGCTTAAGATGCCTAAAAGTCTGTTGAACTATTGTTTCTATTTTATGTTCGATCCTTCTGTGGATAAACTTCCGAATATTGTGACAGTTGATATTACAATAATAAATTCGGTTGTATTATTTTTTCTTTTGCTTTCGCTGTGCATATTAATATTGTGTTGTTTGACTATTACGTTGCCAACCATGACGTCACGATACTCCCCACCGGGCCCACCGGTGACACGTGGAAAGTCGGGGTGTGACAACCCCCAACTTGACTTTTTGTTTGTGCTGGCACCACTCAGTTAAAATTTCACTAACTGGGTTTGTTTTTTATCCGACGTGGCACATAGTTGATGAGTTAGACCTGATTACGTGGCAAATGTATCACTTCATCTCCTTCTTTATAACCAGACAATAAAACAAACAGCCAAGTGTGAACCCTAACATAATCACCCTTCACATCTGGGCTGGGGCAGGATACCGGCGACGCTATGATTAAAGACAACGACTGAGCTTCATCGCTGTTTCAAGTGACAAGCTACCGGAGCTCACCTCGAATGGCGTGCAATGTGCTCTGAACCTAACATAATCACCTTCCTCCGCAAACTTCCAATCCGGCATTTTAAACGGCGACATCGGTGGCGGTGGTGGAATCCCTCTCATCGGAGATTCACTATCACTTGAGCTATTATCAATGCTGTTAAAGAAACCCATTTTTACTGTCGCTCGAGGTTTCACTATCACAAAAGGTGACTCTAGTGACGGTGGTGGGTTTTGGTACACGCGTCGTTGACAGTTTTGGTGCACGTGCGGCCGTAGATGGCGGCGGAGGTACCAGAGGTGTTGATGATGAAGTCTTTTTTCGTCTCTTTTTTGGATGTGAATAAGTTGTTGAGGATTGATAGTGACGGTGGTGGTGGTGGCGGCGGCGGAGAGGCGATGGAAGCTGAAATTTTGGATTGATGGTGTGTTTATCTTGTTATTAGTATGCCGATGTTTGCCACTGTTGTAGGAATATTGTTTGCAACTCATCGGAGATCAAGATTTGTAGCAGAATGGTATTGGAGTTGCAGGTACCTGGTGGTGGTGGTTATTGGCCGGAAAAGAAACGAGAGGGGAGGTGTGGGTTTGTTTTGTATCAGTGGAACCCTATGTTGTCTGTGTTATAAAGAAGGAGAGAAGTGACATATCATTCGTCACATAATCAGGTCCAACTCATCAACTATGTGCCACGTTGGATAAAAAACAAACAAAGTTAGTGAAAATTAAACTGAGTGGTGCCAGCACAAACAAAAAGTCAAGTTGGGGGTGCCGGGTGTCAAAGTGTTAGTTGGGGGTGGCAACGGCCAAAGGCCGATATTTAAGGGTGATAAAATCCAATAATAAATGTTAACTAGATGTATAAAAAATAAAACTGAAACTTATATAAACTAGAGTAAATTACAAGTTTTGTCCTTTATGTTTACATCAAATTTCAGGCGCTGTCCTTTAGGCCAAAAGTTGACAGGCGCTGTCCTTTACCTTTCAAAATCTTGCACGTTTTGTCCTTTAGGCCAAACCTAGTTAGAATTTTTGGTTAAATCTGGTCATGTTCCTTGTACATGAGGGCATTGTTGTCATTTCATATCTTCAGGGACTATTGTATAAAAAACTTATGTTTAGGGATTAGTTTATAAATTAAAACACTTAATTATTTGTTTATATATGTTTTATAAAAGTTTATTATAGCCTTTCACATCCATTATTATCCCCATCGATCTGCTTGATTGAAGATTCTTTTTCCCCATCTTCTTCTCCAAATTTTTCAATCATTTCAACAATTTCAACAATCAAGATTTGGTTTTTACAGTTTCTTTGAATTGAAACCATATATTGAAATCAAATTCGGATCATCATAGATGTCAACGGTTGGATCTTCAACATCATCATACTGGTGCTACAGATGCAACCGCTCAGTTATCATCCAAATCCACCTCCAAGATTCATCTTTATCGTGCCCAGATTGCACCGGAGGCTTCATAGAACAGATCGCCAGCCCGACCCGCTTACCCGGAGGTCCACCCGGGTCGGATCTTTACCAATCCCGGTTTCCAGCAGCCGCCATGTACATGGGGTCGCAAAGCCCGGGTATATGGTCTTCAGATTAGTGGGTAGGGTGCTGGCGGTGGTGGTAGGCGGTGATTGTATGGTTGATGGTGGTTGGTTGTCTTCAGATTAGTTGGTAGGGTGCTGGTATAGGTGATACAAGAGGTTGAGGGAGAAAGGGATGAGAGTAAAAAAAGGTTTTAATGATTAATTATAAATAGAGTTTTTTTACAAACTAGTCCCTTAACTTAAGTTTTTTACACAATAGTCTCTGAAGAGATGAAATGACAACAATGCCCTCATGTGCAAGGCACATGATCAGATTTAACCAAATATTCTAACTGGGTTTGGCCTAAAGGACAAAACGTGCAAGATTTTGAAAAGGTAAAGGACAGTGCCTGTCAACTTTTGGCCTAAAGGACAGTGCCTGAAATTTGATGTAAACATAAAGGACAAAACATGTAATTTACTCTATAAACTATGTCAATGATATTTTGGATATATTTCAAAAAAAAAAAAAACCTGTAGGGCACAATTTTAAATACGTTTGTAATTTGTAATGACGTTTGACGTGTTTTTGATGATTTATAAATTTTAGTTTGATGTTCTTTTGTCTTACATGATCATACCCGACCCGCTATGAACCGATATTTTTATACAGCTAAGGACCTAAAATCTTTGAAAATATTCTGCACCCCCAGAAAAAAATTCATGGATCCGCCACTGTTTACAAGTCAAGTTACACTAACTTAAGAAGCATTTGGTTACTTCATTCATAATGAATACAACAATTACTTTACAGGCTACTATCTCATGCAATTGGCAACTTCATTTATTGACAGCCATACAAAAATAAAATACTTTCACTAAGGGTTACTCGACCTTTTAAAATGCATCATATAATAACGGGTCCTTATATAAAAAAAAATATTGTTTACGATTAAAGGATTAAAGGATCGTGACTAAATAAAGATAAAGGAATAAACTACGTGAAAAAACAAACTACAAGCAATGATTAATATGGAAGAGAAACATGAGTGAAACAAAAAAAAAATGGGACCATGATTCATTCACAAAGTGTTTGCCAATTTGATTCAAGTTCAAATGCAACAAGTAGTAACTTGTTACTTGATGGCCTACCAAAATTTCTAGACTCCACAATCCCCAAATACCAACTGGAACCATATATCTAAAAACCTAAATCACAAAACATACAAAATAAATTATTAACAAATCTTATTGACCAATTAATAAGAAACGAGAGTTGGAGTTCGATTAGTATGTTGGCTTGGAATCAAAGTAGGAGACGATGAAGGGTATCTATCACTAATTCATTATAGGGGTCACTTAATATAAATCATACGTAGAAGTGTTAAGAGAGGTTGTAATATGCTAAATTTAATTATTCCCGTTTCTCTCTCTATATATACATATATATTCAAGAATTTTGTAAGCTTTCGCAACCATCAAAAGATTTTCTAATTTGCTTCTTGTCATTCCAACTAAATAAGAACTATGTCACCAACATAACCAAACTTTACATACAAAATGAGGCCCCAAAACGTTGAGAGCCTAAAGCAAGGGGAGGAACTAGAGGAAGGGTCATGTAACAACTTTCACTAAAAGTCCTAATTATTTTATTATTTTATCCAATAGGAAACCCTAATTGAGACACCTAAGTGATTCTGCACAAACCCTAAAATTTTCAGAATCATCAGAATCAGGATCAGGGCCCCTAAAACTCAGGGGGGGACTCAACGATTATCCATATATCTCGCTGTCTAAAACAAAATTCGAGAAACCGTCGACTCACCTGAACTTCAAACACACGTGGCAAGCATATGAGAAATTTGTATCCCTTACGGACCGTAAGGGATTAGTCTTACGGTCCGTAAGCCTGTCAAAAATCGTGTATAAATAGCAGAGTGTGGGATTGGAAATTGGGCGATTGAACGACGTAAAAACTCGTAATACACACTGAGTTACGTTCTGTTTACTATCAAAATCACTAATTAGTATAGCGGGGTGCTGCAAAACAGGGTAATAACTCGATCGCTGCTACGATTCAATGTCCGATCGATTGAAACTATCCGATGGATGTTTTAGTACTATCCTTTGTCATTCATTGTGAATCCGATGGATGTTTAAGTAATTATACTTTGTCATTCGTTGTGATTCCGATGGATGTTTAAGTGATTGCACTTTGTCATTCGTTGTGAGGATTTTAATCTCGTGAGTTATCGTAAATGCTGTATTAGTTACTTACCTAGTTCGTATGCATTAGGTTACAAGGCTAATCAGTAGGCTAAGCTCTGTCTGTATAAATCTGCAATATATCAAGGCTTATCTGTAGACTAAACTTTGCCCGTAGAAATCTGCAATGTGAGTCTATTCTCTTTTCTCACAGTTTTTATCACCTTTTTGTGATACAATTATATTTACAAATGCTTTCCAAAATCCTAAATGTTTACTTGTTATACTTACAGTGATTAAATTTTTATATTCTATAATAACTGCCGGTATGGGAGGTTTTATACATTATTTGACCCTCGTTACTATTGGACAGAAAGTTAGCCAATAGTAGCATGACCACAATCACAGTGGGAATTATGCCTCAGTAGCTATAGCCTATAACTAATATTATTTTAACATTAAATCGTTAATAAAATTTAATGTATGTTTGAAATAAATCTAAATGGTGTATACCATAATAAAATAGTCAAGTATAATATATTTTACTATAATAAGATTATATTTTTAGTCTTAGTCACGTTAATATATTAAATAATGATATTACCATTATTTAATTAAATATATTATATTTGATAAGTTATAGTAGTTTGACATAAAATGATATATGTCATTTTCTGGGTTAAATGGTTTGGTGCCATAAGTAATATATTTGACAAAGTAATGTCACGGGACACAAATAAGTCCAGAGTCACTAGTTGAGAGAATGATCAACAGTGACATGTCCAAAGGCACTAGTTGAAAGAATGATCAACAGTGTTATGACCAGAATCACTAGTTGAAAGAATGATCAACAGTGATATGACCAGAGTCATTAGTTGAAAGAATGATCGAATGATCAACAGTGATATGACCAGAGTCATTAGTTGAAAGAATAATCAACAGTGATATGATCACCGTCACAGGAATCGCCTAGTGACAGATAAATTGAATAATAGTAAAATATAATTACTTGATAAAATTCACTATTGGACGAAAGTGAGCCAATGAGTGATATGACTACTGTCACATCGGAACTGCCACCATGTGACAAATACTGATTGAGTTGGGTAAATATAAATAAATATAAAAACCTTAATGCTATAAGGTATAACAATATATTTTATAAAAATGGAATGAACTCACTCAGTATTTCCCGCTGACAAAACCTTTTTCAAACATGTTTCAGGTAATTACAGTAGATTGGAGTAAGAGTTGGATACGACACTGAAAAGCTTCAAGAAGTGGCTTATTTTATTAATTAAATCAAATTAAGAAATTTGGTTATATGTAATCAAATTTTATCTTTATTAAAACTACCATTGTAAAACATGGATTTATCCCATCTATTTAATAAATAAAAAAATCCGGTGTTTTCTAAACTCTGATATTTTTCCTAACTCACGGTCCTGATGAAAGTTCCACTGCAATATTTTATAAAAATAATCATCGGTACCACTGGGCTGTTCGCGGCTTCCGATTCCGTCCAGGGTGGGTCGGGGGTCGTGACAGGTCAAGAGGATCCATTGACCTCCCGAACAAGATAATTCCTTGGACTTTTAGGGGGGTCATCACTCACCACTAATTTATCACTAATAACTTCCAATCAAATTCCGTCACGTCATCGAGCTTTATTCCATCACTCACAATCTTTTTTAGTGGAAATGCCCATCACTTGTTTAAAGGTTTTTTTTTTTTAATTAAAGATAACATGCAAAACGGTTGATTTAAGAAGTTATAAAGCATCAAAAATATAACGCAAATTAAGTTTCACTCGTTATCTTAGAGGGGTGGCGGTGCCTTGTTCCACGCGTGAAGAATATTTATCACGCATAAATTTTGTGCCACCCCGAGTGGCCTTATATATAGAATCTGCTATTTTTATATAGTAACCAATTTACAAGCAATTCGTCATAGGGGTAAGATCAAATAAAAAGTTAATTTTCCCTAAGTAGGATGAGAAGGGATCTTAACCATTCATTTTTCAAATCAATGGTTAAGATGAAATGGTAGGAGAAAAGATGAGTGCAAGGGTATCTTGGGAAAATCCAATTTATGGACCTTCTCTCTCCACATGCAAGACACATGCATATTCCACCCCCATTTTTTAAACGTTCATAACTTTTTTACACGACATTTTTTTTTCATAAAAATTTCATCGTAAAATCAAGAGTCTTTTTATCTTTAATTTGAGTACCATATTGCTATATAAAATATGAAGACTAAAAAACCCACTAAAATGTGTTGTATTTCTATGTTGTATAGCATTTTTTTGTGCTGAATTTTTGTACCATATTTTTGTACTAATTTTTTTGTGCTCAATTTTTTTGTCTTAAATTTTTTTTTCTCAATTTTTTGTGCTGGATTTTTTTTGTACTAACATTTTTTAGCTGAATTTTTTCGTGCTATATTTTTTGTACTAGATTTTTTTGTGTTATATTTTTTTGTACTACATTTTTTGTGCTATATTTTTTTGTACTATATTTTTTGTGCTATATTTTTTTGTACTAGATTTTTTGTGCTAGATTTTTTTTATACTAGATTTTTTTGTTATATTTTTAAAAAACAAAAGAGGTGCCACATGTCATTTTCATTCCTATTTATAAGGACCAAAATGCCCTTTATTCCTACTTATTAGAAGTGCCACATGCCATCATCACAATCCTTCTTAGGCTAGTTAGGCAAAATCCACTTTTTAGTGGATCATTCCCCATTGGTCATATTCTTTATAAAATTACGCGGGTTATAAACTCAATTTCACCATTAAATGTTTTCAATTAGGGAGAAGGGGGTGCACCCCTCATGAGATGGGGGAAAATTTTTACCCGAACCATTAAAAAAACGCATGATTCGTTGAAAGATAGTGGGCCCCACCATTACACCCTCTCCCTCTCTTCCCCGCATGCGGCAACAACTCCCCGCATTCACCCTCTCTTTCCTCTTCACCCCGTGGCATAAAGGTGTTGGCTCCCGTGCGGCAAACATATTCCCCGCATGCCTCCCCGCATGCACCCCGAACAACCTTAGAATTGACTCATTTCTGACCGTCTTAGCAAGTCTTCCACATGAATCACTACTTCTTTACTAAATTATCAAATGCTTAACAGGTTTCTTTACATTATTATTTCTAAGCTATTAGAACTTAGTAGTGTTAATTTATAAAGTAACAAAAGATAGAAGTATACAAGTAAGTGGATGTCACGTGATGACACCTTGATATGGTAAAGAGTCACGCAACCTATAAAGGAGCTATCAAGGCTGCATTGAGTGGTTGTATGGTACAACCTCATCCATTACATTGCACATCCCATGATCCCTAATCCCATTTGAACTCAAAAGTACAACCCCACAAGTATACACAACCCCACAATGTCCACATCCAAGTAGGCCTGTCAATGGATGGATATGGATTGGATCATGATCCGATCCATTAATTATCCAACTTAAATGGATTATGATCCGATCTATGATCCAACATAATGGATCGTGATCTGATCCATATCCAAGTAATTTTAAATGGATGGATCACTATCCGGATCGATCCATATAAAAAATATAATAAAAAACCTCAAAAAATAAAAAAATTCACAAACAATTAAAAAAATTGTAAAAATTCAAAAAAAATCTACAAAAATTTTAAAAAAAATCTAAAAAATTTAAAAAAATCTAAAAAATCTAAAAAATAAAAAAAAAATCAAATTTTTAAATGGTGAAAATTTTCTTAAGAGCTGGATGGGGCCTGCGTGTAAATAATGTGTACTATGTTGGTATAGGTAACATAGTACTATGTTTACATTACAGATCTGCATTACAGAATCTTGTTTTTTAGTAAAGTTATTTGATACCTTTCTGTCTCTCATGTTTCTCTAGTGTAACAATAACAAACATTATCAAATTTCTTTTCTCATTTCAATTACTAACAAAAACAGAAAGACCAATTCATGAATCATGATAAAATATTCAAATTACTTTCATCACATTATCATAGCAATATGAAACACAAGGCCCAAACCCACAAACAACCAAAACCCAGATCATAAATTAACAAACAGATTATTATTAAATACACCACAATTCAGAAAGTAACAAACAGGATTAAACACACACACACACAAATATATATACATACATGATGTTAATGAAACCTAGGAAGTGCCACTAGAAAGACTACACAATTTTTCAAAAATGACATCAAACCCACTTGGAATTAAGAGATATGTAAAGTCAAATAATGACAATTTCAGAACAAAAACAAACATCACAGTTCACAAAGATCCAGTTCATATACGAAGTCAAAGAATGTTAATTTTGGAACAAAAAAGTCAAAGTTGGAAGTAATTCTTCCTTCGAAGATCTGAATAGTCAACAACCCATACTAATCCATCAGTTTGCTCAAAGTAGTTTCTCCAGTAAATCGAACTCGAGCTCAAGCCTGGTCGAGCAAGGGCTCGGCTCGGCTCGTTTGCACCCCTATCGTTGACCATCAAAAGCAAAAGCAAAAACAAAATCATACGAACCGTCTATTGACTGCTTTACGAATTTACCAACAATAACTGTCTCATAACTCATAAAGGACACATACCTACCAAACTACACAGACCAGTCAACTACAATTTTCAAACCTTACTTGTTACTTGTTAGATGCTGAATTGCTGATGTATGAACTGAAATTGGATGCTGATGTATGAACTGCAGTAAATTAGATGCTGATGTATGAACTGAAATTGGTTTTGAACTCGAAATGAAATCAGTTTGGTGAAAGCGGTTCCGGTTTTAAATCCCCCCCCCCCCCCCCCCTCCTGCTGAAACTGGTTAAAAGCGAACCGAATCAATCCTTTTTCGATTTGAAACTGGTTTCAAAACCAGCCAGTTTGGTTTCATCAGGTATGTTATATGTATATCAACGTCATTTCCCTTACACTAAAGGCTCCTACTTGTTACTTCAAAACGAGCACTGTATATTCAGCAAAACCGAAACACAATTTACATCAAAACATTAAAAGCAACGTCATTTCTTCAAACAATTACACAACTAAATCAAGAATCAAGAAACAGAGGTAATATATTCAGCAAAACCGAAACACAATTTACATCAAATAAAACATCGAATCAACAATTTTAAACCTAACAAAGCATGAAAAAACGAAACATAAGTGAGAAATTTGTTGAATCAGTGTGCGAAGTTGAGAGGACTTACGGTGGTGGTTGTTGCGAGCGGTCGTGGTAGTTGCGAGCGGTGGTGGTGGCTGCAATTGGGGTCTCCGATGAAACGATGATTGCGGTGGACTGGAGGTCGACGGAGGTGGGACGGAGATGGTGGAGATCGACGATTGCAGATAAGATGAGATGTGAGATCAACGATTGCAGGCTGAGTGTCACTCGACGATTGTAAACGATGAATTGATGAAACCCTAAGAGAGTGCCGTTTGTTTCTCTTTTTTTAATTAGTAATGGATTGATCCGGATGGATCATGGATCGATCCATATAATTAATTGTATAATTGGATCAGTCCATTGGATTAACTAATGGATTGTTGGATATTTTTTATGATCCAATAAGTGATTTAAATGGATCAGATTGGATTGGATATGGATCAATATCCAATCCATTGACAGGCCTACATCCAAGACAAAGGTAGGCCCGAAATTGACAATGCAAAACGAATAGGTCAAGTGTACAATGCACCACAATCCAGTATAGCTAGCACTAAAACTCCGTGAGGACCACTACACATAATGGAAAACACCTATGTTTTCATAATTGGATTAGACCAAGAACCGGCTATATGACCAGTCAAGTTAAAATCTTTTTGACCACCTCCATCTCAAGTCTGAACCAGCAAACCAGACCCAGTTGTGAGATTGAATTTCTAATTAATTGTATTTTTTTATTTCTTTTTTTTCTCCCCAAATATCATATAGTGTTTCCTATTTTGTTAAAATTGAAAATTCACGCTAAAAGATTATGTAGTTTCATATTTAATTTTAAATCAACTGTATTTATATTTTTTGTTTTATTTTGTTTTATTTTGAAACTAATTACAAGCAGATAGAATTCATAATAAGCTACTACAACCATTTATGTAATAGATATTTAAAAACATGCCCAAATCATATCAAATCATCATGTAATGGAGATTGTTCGTAATGTTTGTGATACAATTTATGGATACATCACTTTTAACAGTGACAAGTAAACCATTAAAAAACAAACTTCTTAGTGAAGACTCAGATTAAGTATTATAAATTTTAAACACTTAAATCAACATAAAGTCATAAATACAGCTTGTAATCACGCTACTTAACCATACGACGAGAGTGGGAATGCATACCTCACAACAAGCCGGCAATCACAGTAATGCTTGTCTTAGGGAACACTTTTTGCAGTTTATTTCTCCTGCAGTTGCAGATAGAATGAGAAAAATAAGTTTAAAAACACAGATTTTGCTAAGAACAAAACAATGAGAGTCATTAAAAACTAAAAGCAGTGGCAATGCAAATAAAAAATAAAGCATGTTACTGGTGAACTTGCACCATGAGGTACCACACCTACAAGTCCTGCTAACACAATTGAGTATACGGTGACTTGAGATGATAATCACTAGTGACATGCAAACAAATTAGGATCATATGACGTGGTAGTGATTAACCAATGAAAAAAAAGAAGACAAAGTTAGATATGGTGATAAACCACCAATGCATCATGCTACATAAGGGTCAGATAACTTGTTGCTAACGTCTTTGGATAACATGTAGGGGAAACTGCAATGGACAAATGGTGGATTTTTTCATATTAAAAAAAACTATCAACTAACTTGTTCGCATCTACTATAAATAGGGGTGCAAATAAGCCGAGCCAAGCCCGTGCTCGACTAGGCTTGAGCTCATATGAAAGCTCGAGCTTGAGTCATGGGTAGTTTTTCAAGCTCAAGCTCGGGCTTGGCTTGTTTAATATGTATTATAAATTTATATATAACATAATATATACACACACTTAATAGATTACTTATAAATTGTAAAAATAATTGTTTAGGCTCATGAGCCAACTCGAGTTCGTTTACTAAACAAGCTTATTTTTAGTCCCAGGCTCGTTTCGAGCCAATTTCGAGTGGCTTGCAAGTAGCTCGGCTCGTTTACACCCCTAACTTAAACAACTAACCAAGTTACTTACACAATGACGAATAAAATTGGAAGAAAAAAAGAACAAACATTTCTTCAAACACTTGATATGCATAGATTCTCAACATCATCAATCATATGCAACAAGGTCAACTGCACCCAAAATCGCAGCACTGATCAAGATTCATCATGAATTGAAACATTAATTGTAAAATTCAAAGTTTGCAATGCAAAATAAAACAATAGCTTCAAACCTAGCATAATAGTGAGTTTCAGCAGGCAGGTGGGCCTAAACAAAAGAGTGCATATTAAAAGTTAATTAACCGTAAAATCATTCACAGGAAGTTCCCTTCACCTCAGTCCGGGTAAACCCCTTTGTTTAGGTCTCTACATAATCGAAATCCATTAACATAAACTTCACATATTTGATCACTATTGCTCCAAAGTTCATAAATCAAATTGCATTTAAGAAAAAGCAGTGGCTTTAGGGTTCCATGTTACCTTAATGGCAGTCGCAAGAGAGATGAATGTTTGAGAGCACAAAATTTTGAATGGGGGGAATTTGGATTGGGAACTCTGGGAGGAAATAAGTTCTTTCTAAATTTTTAAAACAAAAAGTACAGTTTCAGTAACAGAGAAAGACTGCTAGGAGTGGGACTTGGTTGGGGCTTGGGTTAACTTGTGGTGGAGATGGGCTTCATTAGGCCATCTAAAAAAGTGGGGTGTGGTAGCGGCGTGGGCTAGCTGGCGTGCGTGGACATGTGGAAATTTATATATTTTTTATATTTTGACATTCATAAAATAAAACACACCACAAATTTAATTTAAAGAAAAAGTTATATAATAAATTAAAAAAACAACTTAATAAATCCTAAAAAAATAAAAAGCTTCATAATAAATTCTAAAAAAAATTACAAAGTACGATAAATATTAAAGTGGGGAACCCAACGAAATTCTGGGTTCTCATCTTGCCTATACTCGATTTTGGCGATCTCCACTCGATCGTCGTAGCTTAGGTCCCCCACAGGCACACGGTCGAAGCATGCTTTAAACCGATCCAGGTGCAGTTTTAGCTCCCGCCACTTATGTTGACACGCGTTCAAGTTATGACGCGCGTTACCAACATGTTGTTGGTATTCCTGAAACGCTCGTGTCCAGTAGGCGGTTTGACCACGACGTAGCGTTCGTTGTGCGTCAACGATTGACGTCACTAGCGCTAGCTCCTCCTCCTCGGTCCAATGAACCATTTTCGGTTTTTGGGTTGGTTTTGGATGAAAATTTGTGTTTGAAGAAAGGTGTTGTGAATAATATTGATGTTTGGGGTGAGTATTTATAGGTAAAAAATAGTAAAAAAATAAAATAAAATTTGATTTACATAGCGGTAACCGCCATGGCCAACGGCTAGCCCAAACGACTATGGGTAACGGTCTAATCTTCATAGCCAATCCCAGCCAGCCACATTGACGCCCCAACCCGCCCCACGCCAGGCTTCATAGCCACGCCAAAGGGGCAACGTCGCTACCCAAGCTGGCCCGGTGTGGCTAAAGCGGCATTGGTTTGGTTCCCACGCCCCAAACCCAAGCCCACACTCCGCGGTCTAAGATGCAACCCTTTCCTTTACTACACAACCCATGACTCAACCTCCACCTTTGTTTGAAAGCTAGGGGTATTCTTTCACAGCAACATCAAGGGTACAACTCCCTACTATACCAAGACCCTTGCTTCAAGCTAACCAGCCCTAGGTTAATACCCGCTTGTAGGTTCAGTCCCTATTTCAAAAAATTCAACACTTCAGTCCCTGACGTTGTCAGTTTGATTCAATTAAACCCTGAGGCAAACTTCTGTCAGTCAACTGTTAGTTGACTTAGTTGACTTGGGTATTTCTGTCATTTTACCTAGAAAACGAAGGGCATTATGGTAATTTTGTATTTTAGAAACCCTTATAACAAATATGATCGCTCTAAAAGCCCCCATTTGCACCTTTCAATACTTCCTTCCTTCTTCTTCTATTCCAGGAACTGAAACACATGGCGACACTCTCTTCGTCTCTTCTACCTCTTAACTCCCACTTTCTTCATAGTGATCCAAAGTGAAGCCAATACTATTAAACAAAATCCCCTAAAACAACCAAATCAACATCTTTAACAATCGCCTGTATCCGGAAGGAAGAAGTAGTCATCATCATCGGAGAAAAGTCCCCCCTTCACAATTATCATCAGCTCTAAGAACAATGAACACATATTTTAAAAGTGGGATTAAAGTTATTGTCCAGAACACAAAAGATAAAACTCCAAATATTTTTTCATTGGACTCTGAATGTTGAATGTCTTCTGCAAAAGCACTTTTGTATACATACAAAGGGGAGGTGCTTAAATCACCATAAACAACCCCTAAACTTTGATAAGCTGAAGTCATCACTTCCCTTCATGATTCTTTCTACAATAACATGAACACAAGTATTGCTATATTGTCATCAATATAACCTTCAAATTTATGTTTTTTACACTTTTTATACCTTAATTGGATGAGAATTCCGCTTTCTTCCTTCAATATCCTTCACTTAGAACCTCAAAAGAGTTGTTTTCATGTCGATATGGATAAAATTGAAGATGACCCAGATGAGAAAACAATAGACCCACTTCAAGATTCTTGAAGGAATGAGCAAAACAGAGGAAAAAAATTGATTTGAAGATGACCCAGATGAGAAAACAATATACCAGTTCAAGATTCTTCAAGACATGAGTAAAACAGAGGAAACCCCCCTTAAAACAACCAAATCAGTATCTCTAACAATCGCATGTATCCTGAAAGAAGAAGTAGATCATCGGAGCTGGAGTCGTCGGCCTATCCACAACTGACCATGGGCTTTTATAAAGAATATGGTGATGAATCTGGTTGTGATATACAGAGAGTTATAAAGAAGAAGAATTTTCGTGCTTGCACTTTTGGTCCCTGGAGGGTATTATAGCCATTTAACAAGTTCAGTAATGGCAGTTTGCCCCACGGGTTTAATTGAATCAAATTGACAACGTCGGGGATTGAAGTGCTGAATTTTTTGAAATAGGGACTGAACCTGCGAGTGAGCGTTAACCTCATGGACTAAAACTGTACTTCACTCCAGAAATAATAAATGTTAACTAGATGTATAAAAAATAAAACTGAAACTTATATAAACTATGTCAATGATGGACCAATACGACTCATAAGGGTTATAATTATTCTTGTATGTCTTAGGGATCCATAGTCTAGACCATAGTATGCCATAAAAAGATTAGATAATGTTATGATGACACATATTAGGTTGTAATAAGTTATAAAGGACCATAAATGTGGTTGCGGGTCTTAATGTATTAGGTTGGGTTGTAATGGTTCAAAACATGTCTTACCGAGTTATAATGGGTCATGTATGTCTAAATGAGTCATATTAACACCACTTGACTATCGTTAACCCTAATTGATCCTCATTAACCCATATGAGTCATCATTGACCCAAACTTACTATCATTAACTATTAATAACCATAGTCCGTGCTACCTAACAAATAATGACACTAACATATCCTATTTGATCAATATTGACCTTATTTAACCATTATTCACCCTAACAGGCCATTACTGACCCCAAAATGCAATCATTAATGCTAACTAACCATCATTGACTATAATTGACCCAAATGAACCATTATGGACCATAATGAGCAATCAATGACCGTAATTGACCATCATTGATCACTATCGACCCTAACCGAGCCGTAATTTTATTTATAAAATGGCGTTTTTTATTTTAAGAAAGTTGAATATAACGGTACATCTAAATTAGTTACAATTAGGTTCAGATCTCCAAGTTGTTCAAAGGTCTAATCGTGGTCACTCAAAGTTCGGCCACTTTTGGATCTTCATAACTGACCTTTTGGGATTTGATGATTACTGAGATTTAATAACACAATCAAATAATTGATTGAAGTTAGAATCGGGCCAACTTTAAAAATTCCTCCTAACGATCTTAACTTGTAAAAATTTGGCCCTCGTTGATCCTTTTCTAACATATAAGAATCTGATCACCTCAATAGATTCAAGTGCACTTGCAACTTCCTTAATAGATTCAAGTGCACTACAGTTAGAAAATGATCGATGGGGGCCAAATTCTTACAAGTTGGGATCGTTGGAGGGTATTTTTAAAGTTGGGATTATAATCGACCAATAGGTGAAACTTAGAATTATTCAAATCCAATAACCCTAACTTATGTCGGAGTAAATAAGTAGACCACCACTAAAACTCATCGTCCTTTATAAATTAACATATTTGTTTCTTTTTATTTGATTTAGAACTTGATGGACTTATTAACTGAAATGAGTACCAAACCAACCAAATACTATGCTGCATTTTTTTCTATTTATAGCTCACTTTATACTATTACTCTCAGGTTGCAGTGATTTCACCAAACATTCCAGCCATGTATGAAGCCCGTTTGGGCATTCCAATGAGCGGAGCAGTCATAAACGCGATCAATATTCGTCTAAACGCTCCGACTATCGACTTCCTTTTAGAACACTCATCATTACCAGTCATAATAGTTGACCAAGAGTATTTCAAACTTGCATAATAAGCTTTACAAATTCTAAAAGATAAAACACAAGCCAATTTTAAATATCCACATTTAATTGTTGTCAAAGATGAAAGAATTGAATGTGATCCAAACAACCACTTATACGCTCTAGGCGTGGTTGAGTATGAGAAGTTTCTAGAGTTCGGTGACCCTGAGTTTGCTTGGAAGCAGCCACAAGACGAGTGGCAAAGTATTGCTTTAGGTTACACTTCGGGTACAACGTCTAGTCCTAAAGGGGTGGTGTTGCATCATCGCAGTGCTTATCTGGCAGCTACCAGTAATGTTGTGATATGGAGTTTGCTGGATAAAGTTGTATACTTGTGGACTTTGCCTATGTTCCATTGCAACGGTTGGTGTTTTACTTGGACGCTTGCCGCCATCTGTGGGACCAACATTTGCCTACGACAGTGTAACAACTCTCATAAAAAGTCATAATTATTAAATTAATTAGTCCAAAAGGAAACCCTAATTGAGACACCCAAGTGATTCTGAGCAAACCCTAAAATTTTCATAATTTTCAGAATCAGGATTAGGGCCCCTAAAACTCAGGGGGGGTTAAACCCTATTGACGATTATCCAAATTGTGAACTGTAGAAATCGAATTTACGAAAACTATCAACTCAGCTAAGCTAGTCCCAAACGTGGCAACCTATAGCTAGAAAATAGGTCTCACGCGGCCCGCGTGAGAATAAGCCAAAACTAAAGCGGGCCGCGTAAGGGTAAAATTTTACCTATAAATAGTGGGGTTTGGGACTGGAATCTGGGCACTAAAACGACGTTCAAACTCCAATTCTACACTGAGTTACGTTCGAATTACTATACAAACACACACGGGTCTCGAAATTCTGCTGCAAAACAGGGTATTAGCACAATCGCTGCTACGATTCATTTATCCGACGATCAATATATCCAATGAATGTTTAAGTGCCGCCCACATTAGGGTTATACTTTATTGTTCGTCATTAATTTGACGGATCATCGTTAATTCGATGGATAAAGTATTATACTTTGTCGTTCGTTGTTAATTCAACGGATCATCGTTAATTCGATGGATGAAGTATTGCATTTTGTCATTCATTGTGAGAATTTGATCTCGTAAATTATCGTAATTGCTGGATTGATTACTAACCCAGTTTTGTGTGCATTGTTATTTATATTAGGTTAACAAGGCTAAATCATAGATTAGACTCTGACCATATTAAATCAGCAATGTGAGTCATTCTCTTTTTATCAAATTACTTTCAAAATCATGTTTATTTTCAAAGGTTATAATTACAGTGATTAAGTTTATGTAATCACCAAGTTACAGCCGGTATGTGGGGTTTTGTATACATTACTTGATAATCGTCACCATTGGGGCAGCCAATTGGGGGATATGACCATAGTCACAGATTCGGTCGAGTGACAAATACCGTGGGTAGTTGGTTTGATATCAGAAACATTGTAATCGCTCTTAATACTGTAAATTATAACAAATGTGTCATTTTAATAAATAGAATGATTCACTCAGTATTTCCCGCTGACAAAACTTTTTTCAAACATGTTTCAGGTGATCTGTTGTAATTCAGGAAAAGTGCTGGGGAGCATTTCAAGCTTAAGATAGTGGCTCATTATAAAAATAAAGAAATAAGTTTTGTAATATCAAGATTTCATAGTAAAAACATAATATTGTAAATTATCAGGGTTTTATCCCGAATTGTGAAATAAAATAATCGGGGAAAATTTTAGCTTTAAACGATCCTTTTTAAATAAACTTCCGATGTTAAACTCAATTAAATAAATACCGCAGTATTTCTGTCCCGCGGCTCCTGAAACGGGTCAAACCAGGTCGGGGGCCGTGACAGAAAAAGGTGGTATCAGAGCCACTGGGTTAAGCTAATTAAGTATTTAGAAATACTTAATTTTTCCTGATTACTATTATGTGATTATGTGTTTTATTAACTGGCTATTTGTTAATTACAGTATGGGTAAACAAAAGCTGTCAAGCATCTATCTTAAATTAGATAGATCATCTAATGAGAAAGGAAGTTCATCCCGAACCAAATCCTCGAATCAGGCTGAAATTCCTGAAGAAGGAATATTCGTGCGAAAGGCACAATACGAGGAATCACTTTCTCCTCGAAGGAGGGAAATGATTATTAAGAAAAGTAAAGAGAAAATCCGAGAAAAGAGGATTAAACGGGAAACTCAGGAATTAATTGATAAATCACCTTGGGAAGATAAACTAGATGAGAAATGGGCAAATTTATATATGCTAGCCACAGTAGCAGAAAATATAAATCTTTAAAGTTTAGCACCCTACCCTCACAATCTAGAAACTCTGTGTGATAAATAAAATTTGAAACCTAAGTGTGTTTTTCAGTTATCTTTGTAATCAACTAGTACACAGTATGTAATAAATTACGGTTATTTGTAAATTTTAACTTAGTATTTTATGCATTTTGCATATATGCTACATCAGCATGAGTGGGATATCCGAAGCTTTTCAGAACCTTAATCTTTACCCCGTAACTATCGAAGCTTCCAAGGAATATACTAGCTACTATCCCGATGTTGAACAACCAGTAGAATTCAAGGTTCCACCTTTGAGCAAGCCAAAACAAAAGAAAAGGACTTATGTAGGATGGAGAAAAATACGTAAGAAGAAGCCAGCTAAAAAACTGCCCAAAATAAACAATCCTTTGAAAAAGGGAAAAGAAATTATAACCGGAGAGAGTTCTAAACAACAGGAAATGGAAACTGAAGACAAAGAGGAGGGTAAGGAGATAGAAATACAGATGGAGGAAATTACTAAAGAAGTAGTAATGGAAGTTGGGCAATGGTCTATACCAGCTCAGAGAGAAATCGGAGAGAGTTCCAATCCAAACCAGGAAAGAACTTTTCAAGATGAGATAGATTTCCTATTGGCAAGCTGTGAAACCATTCAGCCTGTCAATAATAATAATAATAATAATAATAATAATAATAATAATAATAATAATATTTCTAATTATCCTCTTGGAAACCAACTCCCTATGAATTGGGAACCAGCAATTCCAGATCCAATAGTCCACTCCCAACCCATAGGAATGGACGAATGGTGGACAAACGATTGGCAATTTCAAAATATTGTCAACGATCCTTACTTTTTTCTTCCACAATTCGATCCAGAACCATTACCTAATCCACCCATGAGTAATGAAAACATGGCTGAACTTCGCCACTTTGGTGAAGAGTTGTTTGATGCTGGAACTAGAATCAGGGAAATAGGGGGACAGATTGCTTGGAAGTACGATGAAAGGGAAATGCGTTTTTAGAACAGCCAGTGACGAGAGATAGTACGATGATAAAATAGTAGTTGTATAATAGTACTAGTAAAGTTAGTCTGTAAATAACCAATAAAACTCTGTATGATATCTGTGAGTAATGATGCATACTATGATAGATATAAAATGAAATCGAGAAATCGATTGTTTTGACTATATCTGTATTATAAAATTTTCTGATTGTTTGTATATAATTATTATTTGTCCGTTACTAATAAAATTTATATATATACATTATCAGATGGCAAACAGTGGTAATGAACCTATTAATGAAGTTAATCATTCTGAACAACATTCAAGAGATCAATATATGACTCGGCAAGATATCGAAAACATTGTTGCTCAAGGGATAGCCAATGCTATTCCAGCATTCGTTGCTGCTATAAAGAATCCGATCGAACCGCAACAGATTGTTCCTAGTAAACAAATTACTGAAGATAACTTCAGTAATAGTGTAAATGGAGGCAATAACCATAATAAGGAACCACATCAAGCTCCATTACCCAAGAAAATGAAAACTGCAACGCCTGGTTGCACTTTCAAAGAATTCCTTGCTTGTAAACCCACTGTAACAACTCTCATCAAAAGTCATACTTATTATATTAATTAGTCAAAAAGGAAACCCTAATTGAGAGACCCAAGTGATTCTGAACAAACCCTGAAATTTTCATAATTTTCAGAATCAGGATTAGGGCCCCTAAAACTCAAGGGGGGTAAACCCTAGTTGATAATTATCTTCAAAATTCGTTGTCAAGTTACTGAATTTCGAAAATTTCAACTCAGCAAAGCTAGTTTCAGTCGTGGCTACCCTATAGCCTATTTTGATTCCATACGGACCGCAACACTCTCAACCTTACGGTCCGTATGGTGCTCTACGGACCTCAACGTTGACAAGCTTACGGTCCGTAAGCTAGAAAAATTTTACCTATAAATAGCAGACATTGGTAGACGAATTCTGAACATTTTACGTCGACCGAATTCTCACAAATACACTGCTTTACGTTCTGTTATTCCAAAATTATACCCCCGGGTATCGAAATTCTGCTACAAAACAGGGTATTAGCACAATCGCTGCTACGATTCAATTATTCGAAGATCAAGATATCCAATGCATGTTTAAATGCCGCCCACATTAGGGTTATACTTTATCGTTCGTCATTAATTTGACGGATTGTCGTTAATTCGATAGGTAAAGTATTATACTTTATCGTTCGTTGTTAATTCAACGGATCATCGTTAATTCGATGGGTAAAGTATTATACCTTGTCGTTCATTGTTAATTCAATGGATCATCGTTAATTCGATGGACAAAGTATTGCATTTTGACATTCATTGTGATAGTTTGATTTCGTAAATAATCGTAATTGCTGGATTGATTACTAACCCAGTTTTGTGTGCATTATCTATATTAGGTTAACAAGGCTAAATCATAGATTAGACTCTGACCATATTAAATCAGCAATGTGAGTCATTCTCTCTTTTTATCAAATCTATTTACAAAATTATGTTTTATTCAAAGTTATAATTACGGGGATTAAGTCTTTGTAATCACCAAGTTACAGCCGGTATGTGGGGTTTTGTATACATTACTTGATAATCGTCACCATTGGGGCAGCCAGTGGGGGATATGACCATAGTCACAGACACCATTGGACGAATGGGCCAATGGGTCGAGTGGCAAGTACCGTGGGTAATTGGCTTGATATCAGAAACATTGTAATCGCTCTTAATACTGTAAATTATAACAAATGTGTCATTTTAGTAAATAGAATGATTCACTCAGTAATTCCCGCTGACAAAACCTTTTTCAAACATGTTTCAGGTGATCTGTTGTAATTCAGGAAAAGTACTGGGAAGCATTTCAAGCTTACTGATAGTGGCTCAATATAAAATAAATAAATGCTTTTGTAATATCACGATTTATAGTAAAAACATACTATTGTAAATTATCGGGGTTTTATCCCGAATTGTGAAATAAAATAATCGGGAAAAAGTTTTAGCTTTAAGCGATCCTGTTTCCGCTGTTAAACTCAAATTAAATCAATACCGCAGTATTTTCTGCCGCGGCTCCTGAAACGGGTCAAACCGGGTCGTGGGCCGTGACAGAAAAAGGTGGTATCAGAGCCACTGGGTTAAGCTGATTATGTATTCCGAAATTGCTCCATTTTTCCTGATTACAGCCACTGGGTTAAGCTGATTAAGTATTTGGAAATACTTAATTTTTCCTGATTACTATTATGTGATTATTTGAATTATTAACTGATTATTTGATTATTTGTTAGTTACAGTATGGGTAAGAAAAAGCTGTCAAGCATTTATCTTAAATTAGAGAAATCATCTAATGAAAAAGGAAGTTCATCCCGAACCAAATCCTCAAGTCAGTCTGAAATTCCTGAAGAAGGAATATTTGTGCGAAAGGCACAATACGAGGAATCACTTTCTCCTCAAAGGAGGGAAATGATTATTAAGAAAAGTAAAGAGCAAATTCGACAAAAGAGGATTAAACGGGAAACTCAAGAATTAATTGATAAATCACCTTGGGAAGATAAACTAGATGAGAAATGGGCTAATTTATATATGCTAGCCACCGTAGCAGAAAATATAAATCTTTAAAGATTAGCACCCTATTCTCATAAATCTAGAAACCTTGTGTGATAAATAAAACTTGAAACCTGAGTATGTTTATCAGTATCTTTGTAATCAACTAGTACACAGTATGGAATAAATTACAAAGTTTATTTGAAAATTTTAACTTAGTATTTTATGCATTTTGCATATATGCTACATCAGCATGAGTGAGATAACTGAAGATTTTCAGAATCTTAATCTGTATCCTGTAACTGTTGAAGCTTCCAAAGAATATATTAGCTACTATCCTGATGTTGAACAACCAGTAGAATTCAAGGTTCCACCCCTGAGCAAGCCTAAACAGAAGAAAAGAACTTATGTAGGATGGAGGAAAATCCGTAAGAAGAAGCCAGCTAAGAAACTGCCCAAAATAAATAATCCTTTGAAAGAAGGAAAAGAAGTCATAACCGGAGAGAATTCCAAATCACAAGAAATGGAAACTGGAGATAAAAAGAAGGGTAAGGAGATAGAAATACAAATGGAGGAAATTACTAAAGAAGTAATAATGGAAGTTGGGCAAGGGTCTATACCAGCTCGGAGAGAAATCGGGGAGAGTTCCAATCCAACCCAGGAAAGAACTTTTCAAGATGAAATAGATTTTCTGTTGGAAAACTGTGAGACGATTCAGCCTGTCCAAACAAATCTTTTTACCTACCCTATTGAAAACCAATTCCCTATGAATTGGGAACCAGCAGCAATTCCAGATCCAATAGTCCACTCCCAACCCATAGGAATGGACGAATGGTGGACGAACGATTGGCAATTTCAAAATATTGTCAACGATCCATACTCTTTTCTTCCACAATTCGATCCGGAACCATTACCTAATCCACCCATGAGTAATGAAAATATGGCTGAACTTCGCCACTTTGGTGAAGAGTTATATGATATGGGGAATAGAATGAGGGAGATAGGTGGACAGATTGCTTGGAAGTACGACGAGAGAGAAGTGCGTTTTTAACAACAAGTGACGAAAGATGGTAACAAGGATAAAATGATAGTTGTATAATAGTACTAATCAAGTTAGTCTGTAAATAATCAATAAAACTCTGTATGATATCTGTGAGTAATGATGCATGTTATGATAGATATATAAATAAAATCGAAAGATCGATTGTTTTGACTATATCTGTATTATACAATCTTCTGATTGTTTGTATATAATTATTATTTGTCAGTTACTAATAAAATTTATATATATACATTATCAGATGGCAAACAGTGGTAATGAACCTATTAATGAAGTTAATCATTCTGAACAACATTCCAGAGATCAATATATGACACGGCAAGATATCGAAAACATTGTTGCTCAAGGGATAGCCAATGCTATTCCAGCATTCGTTGCTGCTATCAAGAATCCACCCGAACCGCAACAACTTGTTCCTAGTAAACAGATTACTGAAGATAACTTCAGTAATAGTGTAAATGAAGGCAATAATCATGTTAACCATAATAAGGAACCACATCAAGCTCCATTAACCAAGAAAATGAAAACTGCAACGCCTGGTTGCACTTTCAAAGAATTCCTTGCTTGTAAACCCACTGAATTTGCAGGCAATGAAGGAGCAACTGCATCACTGCGTTGGTTAGAGAAAACCGAAGCAGTCATTGCAATAAGTAAATGTGGTAAAGATGATCAAGTCATGTATTCGTCCAATCTGTTCAAAGAAGGAGCACTCGAGTGGTGGAATACTGTGTTACAATCAAAAGGAAGAGCAATAGCTTATGCTATGACTTGGGAAGAATTTAAAGGTTTGGTGGAAAGAAAATTCTGTCCCGAGTATGAGAAGGAACAGATGGCGAATAAATTTCTAAATCATCGGATGATGAGTGTGGATTGTCGCGGTTATACCTCGACATTCTTCGAATATGCAAGAGTAGTACCAACATTGGCTTCGCCAGAACCGGTACTTATTTCTCGCTATATTTGGGGGCTAATTAGCGAAATCCGCAATATTGTTAAAGCTGCGAGACCTCGCACTATTGATGATGCGGTAGAATTAGCCAACACTCTGACCGATGAATTGGTGCGCACAAGAGATGAAGATAGGAAGAAGGCACTAGCTCAGAAAATTACCCAAGGATTTCGTGTGGGTAATAATAACAGCTTCAAGAGAAAAGGAACAGGGCAATCTCCAGGTCCGTCATTCTGCAAGAAATGCAAAAAGAAGCATTTTGGAAGATGCGATATTACTTGCAATTTTTGCAAAGCTATAGGACATCGTGAAGAGAACTGTAAAAAGAAAACAGTAATCTGTTTTAACTGTGGAGAAGCGGGGCATTACAAAACAGAATGTCCTAAATTGGTCAAACCAGTAGACAACAAACCAAAGACGACAGAAGGAACTACTAAGAAGAATGCTAGGGCATTTCAGCTGACCACCCAAGAAGCCGAACTTATTCCAGATGTGATAGCGGGTACGTTCCTAGTTCACAACGTCTATGCAAAAGTATTATTTGACTCTGGTGCAAACCAAAGTTTTATAAATACTTCATTCTGTCAAGCTCTTAGTTTACCTTTAACCAATACTAGGCAGATTTTTACCATTGAAACAGCAGACGGAAATTCAGTTAAAGTAAATAAAGTGTTGCAAGAAGGAAACATAGAACTTTTAGGACATAAATTCTCTGCAAGACTATTGCCGATGAATTTAGCTGAATTTGATGTTGTATTAGGAATGGATTGGTTAATAGCCAACCATGCTAGAATCCTTTGTGATCAGAATTCCATAGAAATTCAATCACCTACCGGAGAAGTGATTAGGATTACAGGAGATAAACCACGGAAACCCATGAAGTTCATATCAGTAATGAAAGTTGCTAATTATGAACGAAAACAAGGAATAGTGTATATGATTTCAGTAATCATTAGCACTAAGGGAAAAGATCTAAAGGAAATACCAGTAGTATCGGAATACTCTGATATATTTCCAGAAGATTTACCAGGATTACCTCCAGATAGGGAAGTAGAATTTAGAATTCATTTAATTCCAGGAACTACACCGATAGCCAAGGCACCTTATCGGTTAGCACCCACAGAAATGTTAGAGTTGAAAAAGCAATTAGATGAATTACTAAGTAAAGGATTCATACAACCTAGCTCATCCCCTTGGGGAGCGCCAGTGTTGTTTGTGAAGAAAAAGGATGGTTCAATGAGAATGTGTATCGATTATAGGGAATTGAATAAGGTTACAATTAAGAATCGATATCCATTACCTAGGATTGATGATCTTTTTGATCAACTTCAGGGAGCTAGATATTTTTCTAAGATAGATTTACGCTCTGGATATCATCAATTGAAGGTACAAGAAGAAGACATACCTAAGACTGCTTTCAGGACTAGGTATGGTCATTACGAGTTTACAGTCATGCCCTTCGGGTTAACGAATGCACCTGCAGCATTCATGGACATGATGAATAGGATCTGTAAACCGTATTTGGATAAATTTGTAATTGTTTTCATAGACGATATACTTATTTATTCCAAAAGTCAAATAGAGCATTGTGAACATCTTCATGCACTCTTAACTTTGTTAAGAAAAGAAAAGTTGTACGCCAAATTCTCGAAATGCGAATTCTGGCTAAAGGAAGTACAATTTTTAGGACACATGGTGAATCATGAAGGTATTCATGTAGATCCTGCTAAGATAGAGGCAATTACCAAGTGGAAAGTTCCACAAACAGCAATGGAAATTAGAAGTTTTATAGGTTTAGCTGGGTATTATAGACGGTTTATTAAGGATTTTTCCAAGATAGCCGTACCATTAACTAAGTTAACCTGTAAAGCCACTAAGTTTGAATGGGGATCTAAACAGGAAGAAGCCTTTAGGATTTTGAAACAGAAACTAACCCATGCACCAATTTTAGCCTTACCAGAAGGAACTGAAGATTTTGAAGTATATTGTGATGCTTCAAAATTAGGATACGGGTGTGTGCTTATGCAACGCAAGAAGGTAATTGCGTATGCATCAAGGCAGTTGAAAAAGCACGAAGAAAATTATACGACTCATGATTTAGAAGTAGGAGCCGTAATTTTTGCCCTTAAGATTTGGAGACATTATCTGTACGGAAGTAAGTTTACTATCTATACAGACCACAAAAGTTTAAAATATATCTTTGGGCAAAAAGAGTTAAACATGAGGCAAAGGAGATGGATGGAAATCTTAAGTGACTACGACTGTGATATTCAGTATCACGAAGGAAAGGCGAATGTAGTTGCAGATGCCTTAAGTCGTAAGTATTATGAAAAACAACGAAGGGTTCGTGCTCTCAGATTAAATCTACAAATAGATTTAATGGAACAATTGAAGAATATTCAAACTACAGCAATCAAGGATGATGCTGAAGGGATGAAAGGACGAATCAAAGAATTAGAACAAGGAGCAGATGGAATTTGGAGATTCCATAAAAGTAGAATCTGGGTACCTAAGCAGGGAGACTTAAGACCTAAGATTTTAGAAGAAGCTCATAAATCTAGGTACACTATGCACCCAGGAAACAATAAGATGTACCAAGATTTAAGGAAGAATTTCTGGTGGATAGGAATGAAAAGAGACATAGCCAGTTATGTTTCTAAATGTCTTACTTGTTCACAAGTTAAGGCAGAACATCAGAAACCTTCAGGATTACTACAACAGTTAGAGATGCCAGTATGGAAATGGGAACTTATAACAATGGATTTTGTTACTAAGTTACCTAAAACCAGAAAAGGTAATGATGCGATTTGGGTAATTGTGGATCGATTAACCAAATCAGCTCACTTTCTACCTATGAAAGAAACCTTTAGCATGGAAAGACTGGCTAAATTGTATGTAGATGAAGTTGTATCCTTACATGGAATTCCACTCTCCATTGTTTCGGATAGAGATAGTCGTTTTACTTCCCATTTCTGGAAAAGTTTCCAGCAAGCTATGGGAACTCGACTAAACCTGAGCACTGCATATCATCCACAAACAGACGGACAAAGTGAAAGGACGATCCAAACTCTAGAAGACATGCTCCGAGCATGTGTAATAGACTTTGGTGGAAGTTGGGATGATCATTTACCATTAATTGAATTCTCCTATAACAATAGTTATCATTCAAGCATTGATACCGCTCCATTCGAGGCACTGTATGGAAGAAAGTGCAGAACCCCAGTTTGCTGGGCAGAAATAGGAGAAAGTCAGTTATCAGGACCTGAAATAGTACAAGAAACAACTGATAAAATTACTCAAATCAAGGAAAGGCTGAAGACTGCTCGAGATCGCCAGAAGAGTTATGCAGACAATAGAAGCAAGCCATTAGAATTCCAAGTTGGAGACCGAGTACTATTGAAAGTTTCTCCTTGGAAAGGAGTAGTCAGATTTGGAAAGAAAGGAAAGCTAAGTCCAAGGTACGTAGGACCATTTTCAGTGATCCAACGTATAGGACCAGTAGCTTATCGTTTACAATTACCAGAAGAATTATCTGGAGTACATAATGTATTTCATGTATCCAATCTCAAGAAATGCTTATCAGATGAATCTCTGGTAATACCTCTTCGAGATATAGAGGTAAACGAAAAGTTGAAATTTGTTGAGAAACCTATTCAAATTGAGGATCGAAAGATCAAATTTCTCAAGCACAAACGACTAGTTTTAGTCAAAGTAAAGTGGGATTCAAAGAGAGGAGCTGAATACACTTGGGAACTGGAGTCAGAAATGAAGAAAAAGTATCCACACTTGTTCCAGTAAATCTCGAGGACGAGATTTTTCTTAAGGTGGGGAGAATGTAACAACTCTCATCAAAAGTCATACTTATTATATTAATTAGTCAAAAAGGAAACCCTAATTGAGAGACCCAAGTGATTCTGAACAAACCCTGAAATTTTCATAATTTTCAGAATCAGGATTAGGGCCCCTAAAACTCAAGGGGGGTAAACCCTAGTTGATAATTATCTTCAAAATTCGTTGTCAAGTTACTGAATTTCGAAAATTTCAACTCAGCAAAGCTAGTTTCAGTCGTGGCTACCCTATAGCCTATTTTGATTCCATACGGACCGCAACACTCTCAACCTTACGGTCCGTATGGTGCTCTACGGACCTCAACGTTGACAAGCTTACGGTCCGTAAGCTAGAAAAATTTTACCTATAAATAGCAGACATTGGTAGACGAATTCTGAACATTTTACGTCGACCGAATTCTCACAAATACACTGCTTTACGTTCTGTTATTCCAAAATTATACCCCCGGGTATCGAAATTCTGCTACAAAACAGGGTATTAGCACAATCGCTGCTACGATTCAATTATTCGAAGATCAAGATATCCAATGCATGTTTAAATGCCGCCCACATTAGGGTTATACTTTATCGTTCGTCATTAATTTGACGGATTGTCGTTAATTCGATAGGTAAAGTATTATACTTTATCGTTCGTTGTTAATTCAACGGATCATCGTTAATTCGATGGGTAAAGTATTATACCTTGTCGTTCATTGTTAATTCAATGGATCATCGTTAATTCGATGGACAAAGTATTGCATTTTGACATTCATTGTGATAGTTTGATTTCGTAAATAATCGTAATTGCTGGATTGATTACTAACCCAGTTTTGTGTGCATTATCTATATTAGGTTAACAAGGCTAAATCATAGATTAGACTCTGACCATATTAAATCAGCAATGTGAGTCATTCTCTCTTTTTATCAAATCTATTTACAAAATTATGTTTTATTCAAAGTTATAATTACGGGGATTAAGTCTTTGTAATCACCAAGTTACAGCCGGTATGTGGGGTTTTGTATACATTACTTGATAATCGTCACCATTGGGGCAGCCAGTGGGGGATATGACCATAGTCACAGACACCATTGGACGAATGGGCCAATGGGTCGAGTGGCAAGTACCGTGGGTAATTGGCTTGATATCAGAAACATTGTAATCGCTCTTAATACTGTAAATTATAACAAATGTGTCATTTTAGTAAATAGAATGATTCACTCAGTAATTCCCGCTGACAAAACCTTTTTCAAACATGTTTCAGGTGATCTGTTGTAATTCAGGAAAAGTACTGGGAAGCATTTCAAGCTTACTGATAGTGGCTCAATATAAAATAAATAAATGCTTTTGTAATATCACGATTTATAGTAAAAACATACTATTGTAAATTATCGGGGTTTTATCCCGAATTGTGAAATAAAATAATCGGGAAAAAGTTTTAGCTTTAAGCGATCCTGTTTCCGCTGTTAAACTCAAATTAAATCAATACCGCAGTATTTTCTGCCGCGGCTCCTGAAACGGGTCAAACCGGGTCGTGGGCCGTGACACCCACTGAATTTGCAGGCAATGAAGGAGTAACTGCATCACTGCGTTGGTTAGAGAAAACCGAAGCAGTCATTGCAATAAGTAAATGTGGTAAAGAGGATCAGGTCATGTATTCATCCAATCTGTTCAAAGAAGGAGCACTCGAGTGGTGGAACACTGTGTTACAATCAAAAGGAAGAGTAATAGCTTATGCTATGACTTGGGAAGAATTTAAAGGTTTGGTGGAAAGAAAATTTTGTCCTGAGTATGAGAAGGAACAGATGGCGAATAAATTTCTAAATCATCGGATGATGAGTGTGGATTGTCGCGGTTATACCTCGACATTCTTTGAATATGCAAGAGTGGTGCCAACACTGGCTTCGCCAGAACCGGTACTTATTTCTCGCTATATTTGGGGGCTAATTAGCGAAATCCGCAATATTGTTAAAGCTGCGAGACCTCGCACTATTGACGATGCGGTAGAATTAGCTAATACTCTAACCGATGAATTGGTACGCACAAGAGATGAAGATAGGAAAAAGGCACTAGCTCAGAAAATTACCTAAGGATTTCATGCGGGTAATAATAACAGCTTCAAGAGAAAAGGAACAGGGCAATCTCCAGCTCCGTCATTCTGCAGGAAATGCAAAAAGAAGCATTATGGAAGATGCGATATCACTTGCAATTTTTGCAAAACTGTAGGACATCGTGAAGAGAACTGCAAAAAGAAAACAGTAATCTGTTTTAATTGTGGAGAAGCGGGGCATTATAAAACAGAATGTCCTAAATTGGTCAAACCAGTAGATAACAAATCCAAGACGACCGAAGGAACTACTAAGAAGAATGCCAGGGCATTTCAGCTGACCACTCAAGAAGCAGAACTCATTCCAGATGTGATAGCGGGTACGTTCTTAGTTCACAACGTGTACGCAAAAGTATTATTTGACTCTGGTGCAAACCAAAGTTTTATAAATACTTCATTCTGTCAAGCTCTTAGTTTACCTTTAACCAATATTAGGCAGATTTTTACAGTTGAAACAGCAGACGGAAATTCAGTTAAAATAGATAAAGTTTTACAAGAAGGAAACATAGAACTTTTAGGACATAAATTCTCTGCAAGACTATTGCCGATGAATTTAGCTGAATTTGATGTTGTATTAGGAATGGATTGGTTAGTAGCCAACCATGCTAGAATCCTTTGTGATCAGAATTCCATAGAAATTCAATCACGTACTGGAGAAGTGATTAGGATTACAGGAGATAAACCACGTAAGCCCATGAAGTTCATATCAGTAATGAAAGTTGCTAATTATGAACGAAAACAAGGAATAGTGTATATGATTTCAGTAATCATTAGCACTAAGGGAAAAGATCTTAAGGAAATACCAGTAGTATCAGAATATTCTGATATATTTCCAGAAGATTTACCAGGATTACCTCCAGATAGGGAAGTAGAATTTAGGATTCATCTAATTCCAGGAACTACACCGATAGCCAAGGCACCTTATCGGTTAGCACCCACAGAAATGTTAGAATTGAAAAAGCAATTAGATGAATTACTAAGTAAAGGATTCATACAAACTAGCTCATCCCCTTGGGGAGCGCCAGTGTTGTTTGTGAAGAAAAAGGATGGTTCAATGAGAATGTGTATCGATTATAGGGAATTGAATAAGGTTACAATTAAGAATCGATATCCATTACCTAGGATTGATGATCTTTTTGATCAACTTCAGGGGGCTAGATATTTTTCTAAGATAGATTTACGCTCTGGATATCATCAATTGAAGGTACAAGAAGAAGACATACCTAAGACTGCTTTCAGAACTAGGTATGGTCATTATGAGTTTACAGTCATGCCCTTCGGGTTAACGAATGCACCTGCAGCATTCATGGACATGATGAATAGGATCTGTAAACCGTACTTGGATAAATTTGTAATTGTCTTCATAGACGATATACTTATTTATTCCAAAAGTCAGGACGAACATTGTCAGCACTTGCATGCACTCTTAACTTTGTTAAGAAAAGAAAAGTTGTACGCCAAATTCTCGAAATGCGAATTTTGGATAAAGGAAGTGCAATTTTTAGGACACATGGTGAATCATGAAGGTATTCACGTAGATCCTGCTAAGATAGAGGCAATTACCAAGTGGAAGGTTCCACAAACAGCAATGGAAATAAGAAGTTTTATAGGTTTAGCTGGGTATTATAGACGGTTTATTAAGGATTTTTCCAAGATAGCTGTACCATTAACTAAGTTAACCTGTAAAGCCACTAAGTTTGAATGGGGACATAAACAGGAAGAAGCTTTTAGAATCCTGAAGCAGAAACTAACCCATACACCAATCTTAGCCTTACCAGAAGGAACTGAAGATTTTGAAGTATATTGTGATGCTTCAAAATTAGGATATGGATGTGTGCTTATGCAACGCAAAAAGGTAATTGCATACGCATCAAGGCAGTTGAAAAAGCACGAAGAGAATTATACGACTCATGATTTAGAGCTAGGAGCCGTAATTTTGCCCTTAAGATTTGGAGACACTATCTTTACGGAAGTAAATTTACTGTCTACACAGACCACAAAAGTTTAAGATACATATTTGGGCAAAAAGAGTTAAACATGAGGCAAAGGAGATGGATGGAAATCTTAAGTGACTACGACTGTGATATTCAGTATCACGAAGGAAAGGCGAATGTAGTTGCAGATGCTTTAAGTCGTAAGTATTATGAGAAACAACGAAGGGTTCGTGCTCTCAGATTAAATCTACAAATAGATTTAATGGAACAATTGAAGAATATTCAAACTACAGCAATCAAGGATGATGCTGAAGGAATGAAAGGACGAATCAAGGAATTAGAACAAGGAGTTGATGGAATTTGGAGATTCCACAAAAGTAGAATTTGGGTACCTAAACAGGGAGACTTAAGACCTAAAATTTTAGAAGAAGCTCATAAATCTAGGTACACTATGCACCCAGGAAACAATAAGATGTACCAAGATCTAAGGAAGAACTTCTGGTGGATAGGAATGAAAAGGGACATAGCCAGTTATGTTTCTAAATGTCTTACTTGTTCACAAGTTAAGGCAGAACATCAGAAACCTTCAGGACTATTACAACAGTTAGAGATGCCAGTATGGAAATGGGAACTTATAACAATGGATTTTGTTACTAAGTTACCCAAAACCAGAAAAGGTAATGATGCGATTTGGGTAATTGTGGATCGATTAACCAAATCAGCTCACTTTCTACCTATGAAAGAAACTTTTAGCATGGAAAGATTGGCTAAATTGTATGTAGATGAAGTTGTATCCTTACATGGAGTTCCACTCTCCATTGTTTCGGATAGAGATAGTCGTTTTACTTCCCATTTCTGGAAAAGTTTCCAGCAAGCTATGGGAACTCGACTAAATTTAAGCACTGCATATCATCCACAAACAGATGGACAAAGTGAAAGAACGATCCAAACTCTAGAAGACATGCTCCGAGCATGTGTGATAGATTTTGGTGGAAGTTGGGATGATCACTTACCATTAATTGAATTCTCCTATAACAATAGTTATCACTCAAGCATTGAAACTGCTCCATTTGAGGCACTGTATGGAAGAAAGTGCAGAACTCCCGTTTGTTGGGCAGAAATAGGAGAAAGTCAATTGTCAGGTCCTGAAATAGTGCAAGAAACAACTGATAAGATTACTCAAATCAAGGAAAGATTGAAGACGGCTCGAGATCGTCAGAAAAGTTATGCAGACAATAGAAGCAAGCCGCTAGAATTCCAAGTGGGAGACAAGGTACTATTGAAAGTTTCTCCTTGGAAAGGAGTAGTCAGATTTGGAAAGAAAGGAAAGCTAAGTCCAAGGTACGTAGGACCATTTCCAGTGATCCAACGTATAGGACCAGTAGCTTATCGTTTACAATTACCAGAAGAATTATCTGGAGTACATAATGTATTTCATGTATCCAATCTCAAGAAATGCTTATCAGATGAATCACTGGTAGTACCTCTTCAAGACATAGAGGTAAACGAAAAGTTAAAATTTGTGGAGAAACCTATTCAGATAGAAGACAGAAAAGTGAAGTTTCTCAAGCACAAACGACTAGTGTTAGTTAAAGTAAAGTGGGATTCAAGGAGAGGACCTGAATACACTTGGGAGCTGGAATCAGAAATGAAGAAAAAGTATCCTCAATTATTCCAGTAAATCTTGAGGACGAGATTTTTCTTAAGGTGGGGAGAATGTAACAACTCTCATAAAAAGTCATAATTATTAAATTAATTAGTCCAAAAGGAAACCCTAATTGAGACACCCAAGTGATTCTGAGCAAACCCTAAAATTTTCATAATTTTCAGAATCAGGATTAGGGCCCCTAAAACTCAGGGGGGGGGGGTTAAACCCTATTGACGATTATCCAAATTGTGAGCTGTAGAAATCGAATTTACGAAAACTATCAACTCAGCTAAGCTAGTCCCAAACGTGGCAACCTATAGCTAGAAAATAGGTCTCACGCGGCCCGCATGAGAATAAGCCAAAACTAAAGCGGGCCGCGTAAGGGTAAAATTTTACCTATAAATAGTGGGGTTTGGGACTGGAATCTGGGCACTAAAACGACGTTCAAACTCCAATTCTACACTGAGTTACGTTCGAATTACTATACAAACACACACGGGTCTCGAAATTCTGCTGCAAAACAGGGTATTAGCACAATCGCTGCTACGATTCATTTATCCGACGATCAATATATCCAATGAATGTTTAAGTGCCGTCCACATTAGGGTTATACTTTATTGTTCGTCATTAATTTGACGGATCATCGTTAATTCGATGGATAAAGTATTATACTTTGTCGTTCGTTGTTAATTCAACGGATCATCGTTAATTCGATGGATGAAGTATTGCATTTTGTCATTCATTGTGAGAATTTGATCTCGTAAATTATCGTAATTGCTGGATTGATTACTAACCCAGTTTTGTGTGCATTGTTATTTATATTAGGTTAACAAGGCTAAATCATAGATTAGACTCTGACCATATTAAATCAGCAATGTGAGTCATTCTCTTTTTATCAAATTACTTTCAAAATCATGTTTATTTTCAAAGGTTATAATTACAGTGATTAAGTTTATGTAATCACCAAGTTACAGCCGGTATGTGGGGTTTTGTATACATTACTTGATAATCGTCACCATTGGGGCAGCCAATTGGGGGATATGACCATAGTCACAGATTCGGTCGAGTGACAAATACCGTGGGTAGTTGGTTTGATATCAGAAACATTGTAATCGCTCTTAATACTGTAAATTATAACAAATGTGTCATTTTAATAAATAGAATGATTCACTCAGTATTTCCCGCTGACAAAACTTTTTTCAAACATGTTTCAGGTGATCTGTTGTAATTCAGGAAAAGTGCTGGGGAGCATTTCAAGCTTAAGATAGTGGCTCATTATAAAAATAAAGAAATAAGTTTTGTAATATCAAGATTTCATAGTAAAAACATAATATTGTAAATTATCAGGGTTTTATCCCGAATTGTGAAATAAAATAATCGGGGAAAATTTTAGCTTTAAACGATACTTTTTAAATAAACTTCCGCTGTTAAACTCAATTAAATAAATACCGCAGTATTTCTGTCCCGCGGCTCCTGAAACGGGTCAAACCAGGTCGGGGGCCGTGACAGACAGGTATCTCTTCACTTTACATAGGTGTTTATTGTTTAATCTCAAACGCGTCAAATAAAAAATTTAACTAAAAGGGGAACAGATCAAACAGGTTGAAAGTTTTTATAACCTCCTGAAACGTCTTATCATAGATTAATATTATTATTGTTGTAACATTGTTTATTTATTCATAATTTACCTATTATATCTTTCTATACTAATAAACAAAAATCCTTTTTGGACATGTGTCATTCTCTGGTAATTTCTCACCCTTTTTTTTATTTATCTCTTTTATTAAATAATAATAATATTATTAAACATCAATTTAACAAAATCTATTTATCTCTTTTGTTTTCATAATCTGAAATTGATTTCTTTTTTAACTCTAAAGTTTTATTCTTTAGCAAGTTAAGTCTAAAGTTTCAATCTTTGGTATTTTAACCCCTTTTATTATTGATTAATTTGATTTTTCATTTCTAATTCAAAAGTTTTCATCTTTTTCAATTTAACCCCTTTAATTATTTTTACTTTCAACCCAAAGCTTTTCATCTTTCGTAATTTAATCTCAACACGTTTTTTACTTTCAACTTTAGTCTCTTATATACTTTTCATCTTTCATAAGTTCTCTGTTTCACGTGTCGTTCTAAATTTCCGAGTTAACACGTCGCAACGTGCGTGTGAGGTTCAACGTTTTTTCATCTATTTTTTTCCTGTTTGACATGTCCGTCGCAGTACGTCTATTTTTCCCGTTTGATAGGTCTGTCGCAACGTGCGAGTCAGAGATCGACTTAGTTATTTTTTTCTCGGTTTTACACATAGGCTCGTGGTCATGTGAGAAACATTTGTCGTTCATCTAACATGATATATAACTAATGAATCCTCCGCCGCATTGCGGCGGGTGGTAATTCTAGTTTATAACATTGTAAGAAAAGTGAAAAAAAAAAGTGTTCACATGTCAACCAAACTTGAACTAAAAATGACCTGTTTCAAGATGAACGTATTTTTATGCTAAATATTTTGTGTAGGTGACGGCTAAAGGTGTTTACTCAGCAATAGCCAATCTAGGTGTCACACATTTTTGTGTCGCCCCGGTAGTCCTCATCTCGATAGTAAACGCCCCACAAAACGATACCAACCTCCCACTCCCCCGCCTTGTCCACATCATGACCGTTGGAGCCGCCCCGCCACTGGCAGTCCTCTTCAAAATGTCTCAAATCGAGTTTTGTGTGGCACACACATACAGGCTCTAATGATGTCAAAACTTATGTTTTCAGAAGTAAAAATTATTGGGTCGGCTGTAACGCCTCGTATTTTCGTATTTCTATGCTGTTAGAAAATTCATGTTCGTTTTCTATTTTTAGAATCACAGTCGAAAGAAAAAAAAAGATTAAGAAACGATAAACGAGACTTTATGCGGTTTAATACGACCGACGGGCGTACACGTTTAATAACGACTTACGGCGCAATTTTTAAGTGCATTTGACCCTAAAGCAATATTCTATCACAAATTTTGACGATCGGGCTTTGTAGGAACTGACGGGCCACTTAAAACACGCGAGATTGGGCTTGTGGGCCTTGGGACCAAGCCCAAAGCCCACTAACTAAACCTACCTATAAAAGGGTATGAAACCCTAAGTTCCACATGTTTGATCAGCCGCATGTTGTCTACTCTCTTCCAAATCCTCTGCTCAATAACACAGCCACACATCTCATCTCCATGTCTTCACCTAAATCTTTCTTGTCTGTAACTTATAAACAAACACACACATAAGACATCAGACACAAAACTCAAAACTCAACTCTCACACACCCACTCGATCTCCCTCCTCCTCTCTAAACCCTGGACCCCGGTCACCGGCGCCGATGCCGGCGAGTCCCCTCTCCGAAGACAGGGACTCCGAAAACAGCCGCACCCCCTTCACATCCTTGTTCCTCCCTCGCGATGACCGGCAGATGAACAGCAGAAGGCCGGCGACGGGCTGGCGGTGGTGCAGTTATGGGGTTCGAAGGTGATGGAGACAAGAATAGTGGCTGCCAGAGCCATGGCAGCTCCGGTTTGGGTTGGTTCAAGCTTCATATCAGGTCTCGAGGTTCAGTCACATATCAGGTTCAGGTCCGGGTTAAGCGGCTCAGTTAGTGGGCGAACCAGGTTCAGTGGCGGCGGTGGTGATTCGAGTCCCAAATTCACCAGGTTCGAGTTGGTTTTGGTTTGGGAGTTCGGGTTTCAACTTCAGTTTGGTTCGGGTTCTGTTTTGGACAGAGTCGGGTTTGGGATTTAGGTCTCGTTTCAGTCAACTTCAGACCGGGTCAGATTCGGTTCAGTTTCTGTTCGGGTCAACTCGGTCAAACAGTCAATCGTGGTCAACTGGTCAACACGAGGCAACCACGAGATGTGGTAAAAATCTTAACGACGTGATATTTTTATCATTGATGTTTATATTAACTTAGTATTTTACTCGTAAAACATTAAATTATTCAGACTTGTAAACTAATCGTGTTTATATAACTTTTATAAATTTATATATTTTTTTGTTGATAAAAATTGTTATTGAGTTTTGGAATTATATCGACAACTTATGTTGTCGGGATCGTCCGAAAACAGAGGAAACTCTGCCCGTTTTTCGTAAAAAAATCCGTAAAGAGAAACGTGTTCAATCATAAAACGAAACCTATCGAGATTCAAGTATTTTTATGAAGTAAATACAAATGTATATTTAATTTTTGACGACACTTCTGTAACCTCCAAATATTTATACCCTTTCGTTTGCTCATGTATGGTGACCTCGACGTTCCATCATCCAATCCTTCAACTCTTCATAGGACTACAAAGGAAAGCTTTGCAAAAGTGAGCATACTCGATCCCTTTTTACGCTTTATTACTTTTGGGATGCAATACATGTACTTTGAATCAAATACACAAACATGCTAGAATTTTGTTTATACAAATAATCTCTATATTTGCTCATACGTATTATACTTGCAATCATACGTGTTAAATTCATATGCTTGTACTTAGTCATTGCCATGAAAAATCTGTTTAAAACATTTTTATATTTACACTCAAACTTGTATGCTCGTCAATACTTTTTGTATTGAACTATGCTTTAACATGTATTGCAGGTTTTGATGATGCAAGGAATTTAGTAGGATTGCCTAGAAACGCATTTAAATTTTAATACTTGTGGCATTGTAATTTACTTTCAAACCTGTTGTATTTTGTTTCCAATCTTGTAATAAACCATTATCATGAAATGAAATATATTTACCTGAATACTTGTGTATATATTATTTATTTCAAACTTGTGGTATTTCTAGTGCAAGCAATGTAAAATGTAATCATTAAATACCTGACACAAATAACGTTATGAAGTCTCTTGCAAACTATTTCGTCTCACTCCGATGTTTCCGCCATCGGTTGGGGTGTGACAGATTGGTATCAGAGCCATAACTATAGAGAATTAGGTAGAATTGCCATGTTCGACCTAGTCTATAGTCTAAGTACCAAAACTTGACCATTCCTGATTCTTGCTTAATATGAAATTCTCCCTATTTGCTTCTACCTCTTCGTTTTGTCTAAAGATACAATGTGCCTTTTCTAAGACGTTTTACGCAATAAATAGCTTGAAGACACTCATATTCCACAATCGAAATAACTTATCAAAATAGGGGTGATTCCTGCCTTTGGTGACGAATTTCAATCCACCTTACATGTTATTTTTGCATGAAATTTCACCATCAAGTCAGGAGTGATATCCATATCTTGATGGGAATTATCCATTTCATATTCTAGTGGATCCTTATTGACGACTCGAGATTTTATCTTGTTCGTTCAATAAACCACATTTTGGGGATGAAATTGTCAAGCTAGGATTGATATCCCACCTTGATGACTGGTCCCACTCTTCGATTTTCAATCTCGCCAAAGTTTCGTATCTTCCATCAAATCAGGGACGTGTATTAACTGGAAGGGTAAAATACCGTTAATCGCCTGGCGACGATAGTATTATACCTATTAGGCCAAAGCATGTCTCCCTAATTCGAAATGACTTACGATTCACTTTGGAATAGTCGAAGTTTCTCAACCCGAAACGCTCCAATACTTACCAATCTCTCTTTTACGTTATCTTAATTTCTTTACAATTTAATACTTATTACCACGTTCATTAAAAAAAAACTCAACGTTATACTAGAATCGATTTTATGCACAACACACTTCGCAATTCCAAAATTCAAAATTTATTTCACAACAATTCGATACATCCTTACTAATACGTTATACTTGGTTCGGGATTGCTGGGATATTCTTATGTGATAAATTGGTCATTAACTTCGTACGAAGCCACACCTTAACATATATAGTGCTTGTGTAGCACTATAGGAGTAACGCACCACCACATGGATTTGTGGTAATGTTAAGTCATTCATTCATACTAGCGGAAGCGATGGGTTGACAACTTGTCATTAACTTCGTAAGAAGCCACAACTTAACAAATATTGTGCTTGTGAAGCACTATAGGAGTAACGCACCGCCACAAGGATTTGTGGTAATGTTAAGTCATTCATTCATACTAGCGGGAGCGATGGGTTGACAACTTGTCATTAACTTCGTAAGAAGCCACACCTTAACATATATAGTGCTTGTGAAGCACTATAGGAGTAACGCACCGCCACATGGATTTGTGGTAATGTTAAGTCATTCAATCATACTAGCGGGAGCGATGGGTTGACAACTTGTAACATCCCTATTTTTATCATATAATAATTATAGGTTTATTTAAATTTATTACCCACTAGTAACTAGTTTATTTTTAATATAAATATTCAACCTAAATAGTTTTAAACACTATTTTATAGTTGGTTAAAATATTATATTAATTAATTAGTTTGTATAGGGTTGACCTTTCTATTTAAAATAAAAAGTCTATAAAAACTTATATTATTAGACGGGTAGATTATGGGTAAATTGACTGTAAGAAATATGAAGTACCTGGACGGGCCCAGGAACCGTTTACTAACTAAACTATAAAAATACATTGTATTTTAAACCTACTCTATTTTTAATGAAACTTAGACCCAAATGTAAACAAAAATATTCTCGTTCTAATAACATATTTATTATTTTATAAACCGCTATATTTTAGAAATTATACGTGCCAAATGAGTGAAGCAGTTAAATTAAGTATAATATAAATAATAATAAAATAATAAAAAGAAAATCAATATTCTATCTAATTATGTATGTTACGTAAATATGAGAATAAAATAATAAATAATATATATATATATATATTTGAAATTATAATAAATGTCTACATAGAATTTAAAGGGACAATTTCGTATCCCATATAAACTTTCGTGTCATATATTTTTATATATACATATTTAAAATTAAACTTGTTTCATGTCCAATCCAATCTCATTCAACTATCATGTCCTAGTCTGGTTACTTGTACTTTGTGATAAGACCAAAACATAAAATAATAAAAAAATTTAAGAATAAACATATAAATATAATAATAGAACCAATTGAAATGAAATACGTGTGATGTGTGGAACAATACAGGTATAAGATAGGTGGCCATCTTGGCTTAAGACTGGAAGGTATGGAGGAGGCAAGTCCTTCAAGGATGGGCCGCCAAGTAATCGCCACGTAGGAGTGGCTTGGAGGGGATGGACCTAGGGGGGTGGAGGATGGGGCTAAATATATATATATATATGCATGTATGTATAGGTTGGTGTGTGTGGAGATGGCCCGTCGAGATCGGCGAGGAGTTGCCGCTGAGGAAGGGTGGGATGGAGGGGGGCGGTGTGGGGGACCGGCGCCGGTCCTTGCCGGGCCTCAGCCGGCCCCCACTCCTTCTAGTCTAATATTGAAGCAATATAGCAACTATAAATAGCCTTAACATTTCAATCACAGTTATCCTATTCTTGTCTTTCTCTTACTCTCTTTCGCCATCTTCTAATTTTCTTAAATTCTGTTTATTTATTTTACTTTCACCTAAATAATAATAATAAGGCTTTGCTCCGTTTTAAGTGTTTTAACTCCCGATCACCGCTACCCTTTCCGATTGATCTGAGCCACATAACGCATGTCAGGGCTCTGTCCGACTAAGTTCGTTTGGGTTCTGTCTCGGAACATCGGGACAAGGTTGAATTAGGGGTACTATACTTAACACGAGTACAAATATATATGTATATATTTTTTTTAACTCAGAAGTTATACCCAAATTTTATACCAGGAGGCTTTCTAGTTGAACCCTAAATTTACAAAGTGGGTCCATTCTCTTTTCTCACTATTTTATTCCCTTTTTCTTTATAATATAATTATATTCAAAAATATCCCAAATTGACCCGTTAGTAAAAACCTGGACCCCCAAAACCTTAAACCATATCAAAAATAAAGAAATTCAGAATTCTAATATCCAGGCGGGCCGCGTAAAAGATGAGCATACCTTTACGCGGCCCGCGACAGCTCAACGATAAGCGAAAGTCTGGTGCCGCCACGTGTCAATGACTCAGCAACCCTTAGCCGCCTTTAGGGCCCTCGCGGGCCGCGTAAATGTTATACATGGGTTTACGCGGGCCGCGTAAAACCCATATTTTTGCTATAAATAGCCTGGACATCAAGCTTTCATTCTGTGTCGACCAAATTCTCAAATCCTTCATAATTATGTTCAAAATTTACTTTCAAAGTAGTGGGGTGCTGCTCCGATACCGGGTATTAACTCGATCGCTGCTACGATTCAATGTTCGATCGATAGAAACTATCCGATGGATGTTTAAGCGCTATCCTTTGTCATTCGTCGTGATTCCGACAGGATGTTTGAGTACCACCCGAATTCGGGGAATACTCTGTCATTCGTTGTGAATCCGATGGATGTTTAAGTGATTGCACTTTGTCATTCGTTGTGAGGGTTTTAATCTCGTGAGTTATCGTAAATGCTGTATTAAGTTACCTACCTAGTTCGTGTACACTAGGTTACAAGGCTAAATCAATAGGCTAAGCTCTGCCTGTATAAATCTACAATATATCAAGGCTTATCTGTAGGCTAAACTTTGCCGTATGAATCTGCATGCTTATAATGTGAGTCATTCTCTTTTTATCAAATTTGTTTACAAAATCTTATTTATTTCAAAGTTATAATTACAGTGATTAAGTTTATGTAATCACCAAGTTACAGCCGGTATGTGGGGTTTTGTATACATTACTTGATAATCTTCACCATTGGACAACGAGTTAGCCAAGGGGTGATATGACCATAGTTACAGACACCATTGGACGAATGGGCCAATCGGTCGAGTGACAAATACTGAGGGTAGTTGGTTTGATATTTGAAACATTGTAATCTCTCTTAATACTGTAAATTATAACAAACAGGTCGTTTTATTAAATAGAATGATTCACTCAGTATTTCCCGCTGACAAAACCTTTTTAAAACGCGTTTCAGGTATTTACAGTAGATTGGAGTAAGAGATGGATACGGCACTGAAAGGCTTCAAGATGTGGCTTATTTTATTAATTAAATCAAATTTAGAAATATTGTTTTATGTAATAAAATTTATCTTTATTAAAGCTACCATTGTAAAACATGGGTTTATTCCATCTATTTAATAAATAAAATCCGGTGTTTTCTAAACTCTGATATTTTTCCTAACTCACGGTCCTGATGAAATTTCCGCTGCAATATTTTTCAAATTAATCACCGGTACCACTGGGCTGTTCGCGGCTCCCGATTCCGTCCAGGGTGGGTCGGGGGTCGTGACACAACTTGTCATTAACTTCGCAAGAAGCCACACCTTAACATGTATAGTGCTTGTGTAGCACTATAGGAGTAGCGTACCGCCACATGGATTTGTGGTCATGTTAAGTCATACATTCATACTAGCGGGAGCGATGGTTTGACTTGTTTATTCACATGCCAGCAATGCGTTAATCTTGTTAACTAAGTATGTCATATGGTTTATTCAAAGATTTACTCATACCCATACTTAAACTCTATACTCTCATAATTAAATACAATCACGCTTGCATACTTAAATTCCTGTGCGCTATCATTCATACTCGTAATACGATAATGTACCCCGACCCGTACACTACTAGTACAAACTATGCGGATCATGCACATACCAAAATAATCGCGGATGCATACGGGATTATATTGGTGGATGCATGAAAACCATAGTAGGTTCTACTGTGTATCATAACACGGAACGTAACATGACACCGAGTCGCGAAACGGACGTAACATGATATGAACATGGTGGATACGCCGCTGGTACTTCCTATATATAAGTGTTCCTACCATGTTACCAAACTTTCGTAAAACGTGCCATGAGAAATTCGATGTTTCCTTAGACCTTATCGAGTACAAACTTTGATCATTCGCCACTTATTTCTCAGTTATACCTAGACACACTTCAAGAATGCCATCTTTTCCCAAAAGTCTTCCTGTTAAATAAATTTCGAGATGAAATTTCCTAAAGTAGGAGAGACTGTAACGCCTCGTATTTCCGTATTTCTATGCTGTTAGAAAATTCGTGTTCGTTTTCTATTTTTAGAATCACAGTGGAAATAAAGAAAAAAAAGATTAAGAAACGATAAACGAAACTTTACGCGGTTTAATACGACCGACTGGCGTACACGTTTAATAGCGACTTACGGCCCAATTTTTAAGTGCATTTGACCCTAAAGCAATATTCTATCACAAATTTCGACGATCGGGCTTCGTAGGAAATGACGGGCCACTTAAAACACGCGAGATTGGGCTTTTGGGCCTTGGACCCAAGCCCAAAGCCAACTAACTAAACCTACCTATAAAAGGGTATGAAACCCTAAGTTCCACATGTTTGATCAGCCGCATGTTGTCTACTCCCTTCCAAATCCTCTTCTTAATAACACAGCCATACCCTCATCTCCATGTCTGCACCTACATCTTTCTTGTCTGCAACTTATAAACAAACACACACATAAGACATCAGACACAAAACTCAAAACTCAACTCTCACACACCCACTCGATCTCCCTCCTCCTCTCTAAACCCCGGACCCTGGTCACCGGCGCCGATGCCGGCGACTCCCCTCTCCGGCGACAGGGACTCCGACAACAGCCGCACCCCCTACACACCCTTGTTCCTTCCTCGCGATGACCAGCCGGCGAACAGCAGAGGGCCGGCGACGGGCTGGCAGTGGAGCCGTCAGCGGCGGCGGCGGTGCAGTTATAGGGTTCGAAGGTGATGGCAACGAGAACAGTGGCTGCCGGAGCCATGGCAGCTCCGGTTTGGGTTGGTTCAAGCTTCATATCAGGTCTCGAAGTTCAGTCACATAACAAGTTCAGGTCCAGGTTAAGCGACTCAGTTAGAGGGCGAACCAGGTTCAGTGGCGGCGGTGGTGATTCAAGTCCCAAATTCACCAGGTTCGAGTTGGTTTTGGTTTGGGAGTTCGGGTTTCAACTTCAGTTTGGTTCGGGTTCTGTTTTGGACAGAGTCGGGTTTGGGATTTAGGTCTCGTTTCAGTCAACTTCAGACCGGGTCAGATTCGGTTCAGTTTCTGTTCGGGTCAACTCGGTCAAACAGTCAATCGTGGTCAACTGGTCAACACGAGGCAACCACGAGATGTGGTAAAAATCTTAACGACGTGATATTTTTATCATTGATGTTTATATTAACTTACTATTTTACTCGTAAAACATTAAATTATTCAGACTTGTAAACTAATCGTGTTTATATAACTTTTATAAATTTATATATATTTTTTTGTTGATAAAAATTGTTATTGATTTTTGGAATTATATCGACAACTTATGTTGTCGGGATCGTCCGAAAACAGAGGAAACTCTGCCCGTTTTTCGTAAAAAAATCCGTAAAGAGAAACGTGTTCAATCATAAAACGAAACCTATCGAGATTCAAGTATTTTTATGAAGTAAATACAAATGTATATTTAATTTTTGACGACACTTCTGTAACCTCCAAATATTTATACCCTTTCGTTTGCTCATGTATGGTGACCTCGACGTTCTATCATCTAATCCTTCAACTCTTCATAGGACTACAAAGGAAAGCTTTGCAAAAGTGAGCATACTCGATCCCTTTTTACGCTTTATTACCTTTGGGATGCAATACATGTACTGTGAATCAAATACACAAACATGCTAGAATTTTGTTTATACAAATAATCTCTATATTTGCTCATACGTATTATACTTGCAATCATACGTGTTAAATTCATATGCTTGTACTTAGTCATTGCCATGAAAAATCTGTTTAAAACATTTTTATATTTACACTCAAACTTGTATGCTCGCCAATACTTTTTGTATTGAACTATGCTTTAACATGTATTGCAAGTTTTGATGATGCAAGGAATTTAGTAGGATTGCCTAGAAACGCATTTAAATTTTAATACTTGTGGCATTGTAATTTACTTTCAAACCTGTTGTATTTTGTTTCCAATCTTGTAATAAACCATTATCCTGAAATGAAATTTATTTAGTTGAATACTTGTGTATATATTATTTATTTCAAACTTGTGGTATTTCTAGTGCAAGCAATGTAAAATGTAATCATTAAATACTTGACACAAATAACGTTATGAAGTCTCTTGCAATCTATTTCGTCTCAATCCAATGTTTCCGCCATCGGTTGGGGTGTGACAGATTGGTATCAGAGCCATAACTATAGGGAATTAGGTAGAATGCCATGTTCGACCTAGTCTATAGTCTAAGTACCAAAACTTTACCATTCCTGATTCTTGCTTAATATGAAATTCTCCCTATTTGCTTCTACCTCTTCGTTTTATCTAAATATACAATGTGCCTTTTCTAAGACGTTTTACGCAATAAATAGCTTGAAGACACTCATATTCCACAATCGAAATAACTCATCAAAATAGGGGTGATTCCCGCCTTTGATGACGAATTTCAATCCACCTTACATTTTAGTTTTGCACGAAATTTCACCATCAAGTCAGGAGTGATATCCATATCTTGATGAGAATTTTCCATTTCATATTCTAGTGGATCCTTATTGACGACTCGAGATTTTATCTTATTCGTTCAATAAACCACATTTTGGGGATGAAATTGTCAAGCTAGGATTGATATCCCCACCTTGATGACTGGTCCCACTCTTCGATTTTCAATCTCGCCAAAGTTTCGTATCTTCCATCAAATCAGGGACGTGTATTAACTGGAAGGGTAAAATTCCGTTAATCGCCTGGCGACGAGAGTATTATACCTATTAGGCCAAAGAATGTCTCCCTAATTCGAAAGGACTTTCGATTCACTTTGGAATAGTCGAAGTTTCTTAACCCGAAACGCTCCAATACTTACCAAGTCTCTCTTTTACGTTATCTTAATTTCTATACAATTTAATACTTATTACCACGTTCATTAAAAAAAACTCCACGTTATACTAGAATCGATTTAATGCACAACATACTTCGCAATTCCAAAATTCAAAATTTATTTCACAACAATTCGATACATCCTTACTAATACGTTATACTTGGTTCGGGATTGCTGGGATATTCTTATGTGATAAACTGGTCATTAACTTCGTAAGAAGCCACACCTTAACATATATAGTGCTTAAGTAGCACTATAGGAGTAACGCACCGCCACATGGATTTGTGGTATTGTTAAGTCATTCATTCATACTAGCGGAAGCGATGGGTTGATAACTTGTCATTAACTTCGTAAGAAGCCACACCTTAACATATATTGTGCTTGTGAAGCACTATAGGAGTAACGCACCGCCACATGGATTTGTGGTAATGTTAAGTCATTCATTCATACTAGAGGGAGCGATGGGTTGACAACTTGTCATTAACTTCGTAAGAAGCCACACCTTAACATATATACTGCTTGTGAAGCACTATAGGAGTAACGCACCGCCACATGGATTTGTGGTAATGTAAAGTCATTCATTCATACTAGCGGGAGCGATGGGTTGACAACTTGTCATTAACTTCGCAAGAAGCCACACCTTAACATGTATAGTGCTTGTGTAGCACTATAGGAGTAGCGCACCGCCACATGGATTTGTGGTCATGTTAAGTCATACATTTATACTTGCGGGAGCGATGGTTTGACCTGTTTATTCACATGCCAACAATGCGTTAATCTTGTTAACTAAGTATGTCATGTGGTTTATTCAAAGATTTACTCATACGCATACTTCAACTCTATACTCTCATACTTAAATACAATCATGCTTGCATACTTAAATTCCTATGCGCTATCGTTCATGCTCATAATACGATAACGTACCCCGACCCGTACACTACTAGTACAAACTATGCGGATCAGGCACATACCAAAAAAATCGTGGATGCATACGGGATTATATTGGTGGATGCATGAAAACCATAGTAGGTTCTACTGTGTGTCATAACACGGAACGTAACATGACACTGAGTGTAACACCTCGTAAAACCGTGTCCAATAATGTGTTGACACGTGTAATAAACCCTAATAAAGTCAAACGTCGACTATGAAGGACTAATTTCATCAAAATCAAAAACCTTGAATATAAAAGGACTGAAAGTGTCAACATGCCTAAACTAGGCCTCTGAGTGACTTTATACGATGTCCGTATTCTCAAACGAGCAACTTGTTGGACGAGAGGAGCCGTTTTTGTAATTATTTGAAAGTTTGCGCGACGAAGGGTTAAAAGTGTCAACATGTTAATTCTTACCTCTGAGTGACCTTTTAACAAACTGAGAGCTTCATGATGTTTGATTGTATTCTCGGGAATGCCTAATATTGGCCATTCAAGGCTTTTATGCCAATAAGTAATGTTACGCGCAAGTTTGCGAATTAAAGGGACCAAAAGCGTCAACAAGCGAAACTACGATACCGAGTGACTTTTTAGAAGAACCAAGAACTCCGTAATACTCGGTCACGTTATCTGGAATCCCTAATATGGGCTATGTAAGACCTTGATGTCGTAAATGATGTTACGCACCACTTTGTGCGTTAAAAAGGACTAAACACGTCAAGCAACGAATCTACATCTCAACATGACCTTTTATACGAACCGAGAAGTGTCATGATGCTTGGTTGTACTACCGGATGCGCCTAAGACGGGCCATTAGAAAGTTATGTACCCTACACTAACTTGACATAATGAATATATGAAGTTTTGGGCCATTCATGTCATAATTGAAAGCTAATTACTGAATGAAGGAAGACAAGGACCAAAACAGCATAAACGCCAAACATGTGACCTGAGCCGCGAGACCCTGGGCCGAGCTACATCGCGGGCCGCCAGGTCATGTACAACAACAACATTTTTTTTATTTATTTTGTTTTGCTTGTTCATCACTCATATCTTATTCCATACTATTTTAATCGATTTTCTTGGGCAACAAGCTGGTTGTAACAACTGTTTTTACACCTGTGATGATCTTACATGTCCCTCAAACACTTGTCATAATCCTACAAATTCTCAAACACTATAAAAAGGAGTGTTCATCACCACATTCACTTGCACCTATCATTTGTATTCTCTCTTCTCTCAAATTCTGAAGGTTCCTGACCAAAAAGGAAACTTATTCTAGTAGAAAAGATTACTAGGACCCTTTGTAAGTGTCTTAGTCCCCCTCTTTAGTTCAGTTTTCTTAATTAAAAACCGAAAAGTCAAAGTTACGTAAATTAGCTTTGACTCTCGGTTTAAACTCAAATGGTCCAGCCATTGTTCGAAATGAATATGGTTATGTGACCATAATTAGATAGGTGTTAATCCTTTAAAAGGGCACCTCCTAATTATTTCGTTTGCTTAGTTAATTGTCGGGTCAAACTATTCAATTAAAAAGTCAAACTGGACAGATTTATAAATAATAAACAAAACTAATAATGCAGAGGTTATAAATTATATTTTATCACTCTAATAACTTGGTAAATATTATTAGAACATGTCTAAGCATGTTCAACCTGACAATTCTGAGTTTAAGGTCGGTTCACAACCGAAAGTCGCAAAAGCTTGACTTTTGCTTTGACTTTCAGTTCTGACCCAATTAAGCTTAAATCCTTTATGTTTTAAGCTTCCATTAGGACCGTATTATGTTGTGGTATAACCCTCTGAGGTTATATTACCTGGTCATTAGTATTCTGAATTATATGCTAGTTTCCGTTATTATGCTTATAAATGCCCATTATGCCCTTATGTTATAAAAACAAGATTTTTGAAAATGTGAGAGGACAAAAAGCTTTATTACTGATATATAAGTGTGTCACAAAAATTTGACATAAGTTTCTTTTCTCAAACTAAAGTTATGCAAGATATCGTAAAATGAAACTTTTTGTTAATTAAATTGCATATTTAGAATAAATCACATTTAAGCCCAATTTTTGACACCAAACTTATTACCCACTGTTATGATATAATTTTTAGGGATTTTTGGAATTTTTGGTCGGATTTTATACTGACCGTAATATAGTGTGAATTCGGTAATTGACGATAATGCCCTTTTCATTAATAAAATGAGATTTACATATCAATAACATACCAAACCTTTTCCTGCTGATGTTATATGATAAATAGAATATTTTAAACAGTTAAGGCTGATCAAAATCTCAGAATTTCATAAACATCTTGAATATCGTCAATTATCGACTTTTACGCTAATTAGGCGCATAGTATGGTTTAAAACCATATTTAGCACCTAAGACTTGTTACCTACTGATTTTATAAATAAATTTTAATACTTTAACAGTAAGTATAATTTTTGAACTCAGACTTCCAATTTTGTCCCTAAAAGCCTATGTGAAATGACCAAAATGCCCCTACGGTGCATAGTTTGACCATAAATGGTGAACCTCACATATGTATGATATCTTACTGATGTAACATGATAAAATAAATTTTTTTACTGAATGTTTTAGACAAGAACCTCAGTTTGCTTTAAAACCTCTTTTATAAATATTAAAATGACTGAAATGCCCTTACGAGACTTAAATTGGTTTTATATAGTTTTTGGGCATATATGTTAACATCCTACTGATGTATTAACATATTCTAAGCATAATAACATATGGTACTTGTATATGATTCATTTGGTTGTCCGTTATGCATTTACGCGTTCGGATCGGTTTATGTAACTAGTTTACGTAAGTTTGCCGAAACGGGTTTAACCTTATCGTTTTTACTTCAAAATCCAGAATGTACTTAGTTTACCCATATTATACAAGTCTTCGTACTTGTTGGGTCTAAATTACATTCTATTCCGGTTATCGCTTAATCTAGCGTATCGTACCGTTTTAGATACTTTAAGCTAGCCGGTCTAAGTCTACGACTTAAATAAGACCATTAGCATTCTGAATTGGTTATATATTACCATCACTCCAGACTAGAGCCACCCGGTAAAAGCTACCTGCATTTAGATAGATTGGATACGACTGAGTTATTTTGCTGTGAATCAAGTATTAGCTCAGGTAAATACTTTTAACTTATTTTCCCTTATACGGGCTTGGGATACGGTAAATTAATACCGCTTGGTCGGGTGTGGGATCAATCAAATGCCGGATTGTGGCTAGTAAATCCACAGAACCCGTTTTGATACTGTTTTGTTGATAACTTAAACATTGGGGGTTAATGCGACCATGTCCTGGATATATCCTCGGCTCATTTCATTTGTAAATGGCCACGACCGATGCGCAAGGTGTAGGCATACACTGAAAAGATGCCAATATTAAAATACTAATTACCCACAAGTTGGGGATAACTCCTTTATAGGTTTTATAAGTGGTGTGTCAGTTAATCATGTCTCATTCTCTGTACTGGGACCCATATGTATGGTAAACATGTAATTCAGTATACAAGATTTTAATAAGAATTGTCCCAAGTTATAAAAGGTTTTGTGCCTCGTGCGCCTAAATCAATTTTCATAAACTCTTTTCAAATGAGTCGGTTGATTGTATTTACCAGTGTAAACTGACGTATTTTCAAAAGACTAAGTGACAGGTACTACTCATAATAGGCTGGGAGCTGCTCGGTGTCGAAATAGAGGATCTTGCAAATCCTTAAAGATGCCTTAAAGTCTGCTAAACTCCATTTCATGCTTTTGTAATGATCCACCTGTGGATCTATTATTACAAGCTCGTCTATAATTAATACTTTGATAATTTCAGACATTGGGTTTGTAATAATATTTTATATTCCAAGACTTCCGCTGTGCTATATCTGTGTTAAATTGTCTATGATGATATCAACTACGTCACGATACTCCCCACCGGGCCCACCGGTAATATGTGGAAATATCGGGGTGTGACAGGTTGGTATCAGAGCCAACGTTTGAGTGAATTAAACACTTGCCTTTAGTGTTTAATCTCAAATGACACAATAGCATATTCCTTAGACCTTCCGAGTCTAGACATAACATAGGAATGCTCTCATCACTATTAAGTAAACATTGTTTTCGATTTTTATGTGTTTTGAATATGTCGCCAAGCAAGGAAGCCGTTAATGGAGATTCTCCTCATCTGAAGCCAAGGAATGTTAAGCTTCGCATCACGGCTAGGATAAGTGTGCGACCGGTTTGGAGGAAGACCTTCATGGACTCATTCCTAAAACCAAACCCATTGAATTTTAATCAGACTTTGGAGTCCATACCAAGAGGTCCCTGAGGCTCCCGTATAGAAATAATACCAGTGGATACTAATGATCCATATTTCTTATCTTCAAGTTTTGGAATCCCAGACTTGGATTATATCTGTCAAAACCCAATCTGTGATCCATATCATTCTTGATTCTACTTCTGTAATGGATCCTGATTAGGAATGCTTGCATTATTCACTGGGATCTTCAGTATCCCTACCGTGTATGGTAAACAAAGAAGAGAACCAATCGAAATGAAGCAAAGAAGACGTTAGAGAATCCTTCTTCAATAATATTCATTGTCCTTTAAGTCTCTAAAAGGACATATCTCTTCTATATAGTCCTTGTGTGCACATACCTTTCGACTTAAGACCTTGTATGGGCATTTGCTATTTAGTCCCTTCGTGGACTTGGTATTTCAATATAGTCCTTTCATGGACATTATACTCCAATATAGTCCTTTCAAGGACATGTTATTTCATTAAAATCCCTTGTGGACATTATATTTCATTATAGTCCTTTCAAGGACATATTGTTTCATTAATAAGTCCCAATGAGGACGTATCTTTCGATTTAAAGTCTGTGTGAGGACAATTGTTTAATAACGTCCCTTCGTGGACATGATATATCATAATAATCCCGATGCGGACATATCATATAGTCCCTATACGGACTTATATTTTCTTTTTAGTCCCTGCGTGGACTAAAGTTGCTTTAAGTCCCTGTGAGGACATCTGTACAGCAAAGCCCCTTTTGTGCGCACGCTGTACCAATATAGTCCTTTGAGGACATGTTATTTCATCAAAATCCCTTTGAGGATACGCTATTTCGAAATAGTCCCTTGAGGACATGATATCTCATTATAACCTCTTTTTTAGACATAACATTCCATTATAGTCCCTATATGGACTTATAATATTTTATAGTCCTTATACGAACTTATTTTTTTCCTCTTAGTCCTCTGTGGACAAATAAGATACTAAAAGTCCTGATGAGGCACTATTGTAAATTCCTAATGATTTATAGAAAGTTTTGAAAATCTTATATAGGTATTCATATCGTCCTTTATCGAACGATCGTTCCGATTTTACTCGAACTTTATTGATCAGCTGAAAATTTTCAAAAGATCCTCTTAATGGTATAACCTAGCCTATATGTCTATAAACATGGCTATGATGGTAAAACCATCTTAAGACAATAAATCTTGGTTAGCATTCAGAAAATGTTAACACTCCTGGCAGTGTGACTTGAGAAACCACACCAGCCGTCAAAGTATTTAAACTACGTCCGAGCCTTAAAACCTATATGATCAAATTAAATCATGGTAAGTATCATCAATGTGATGATCATACCATAAACATCCATTAGTGGTGAAGTGCCTACGGGCTATACCTGTTGTCCAATAAGACAACGACAGTTGTGGTCTACGACCCCCTATCTAAGAATGTTGGACTATGTCCAAGTCTCATAGTCTATATGATCAACGCGATCATGACTAATATCATCTAAAATGATGATCGTATCATTAACATCCTTTAGTGATAAAGTGCCTACGGGCCATACTTGTTGTCTAAAAAGACAATGACAATTGTGGTCTATGACCCTCTGTCTAAAGATATTGGACTATGTCCAAGCATCTTAGTCTAAACGATCAATGTAATCGTGACTAATATCATCTAATACGTTGATCATATTATTTAACATCCGTAAGTGATGTTTAGCCTACGGGCCCTATTATATTGTCCATGTGACAAAGACAGTTGTAATCTTTTATGATTCCCTATCAAAGGCGGTGAGCTGTGCTCAAGCTTAATAATCTACATGATCACTGCGATCATGATTAATATCATCAATTACGATGATTATAAATATATATATATATATATATATGTAAACATCCATTAGTGATGTCCATTATTTTGCCTTCGTGCCAAAATAAATCATCTTTTAAAAGCAAGGACAGTTGTAGTCTACAACTCTCTGTCCAGGGGTGAAGAACTATGTTCAAGCCTCAAAGCCCCTGATCAAATAAGATTGCGGCTTATATATTTAACATCCTTCGTGGCAAGGCTTTCGATGCCATATATAATTTTCCTTTGCGATAAGGCCTACGTGCCTTATAATCATTAAACATCCTCCATGACAAGCCTATGTGCTACACATATATGTCCTTGTGATGAGGCTTTTGTGCCACACCTATATATCCTTGTGACAAGGCTTTTGTGTCACATGGTTATTAATGTCCTTCGTGACTTGGCTTCATGCCGTATCTTTTATGTCTTTCAAGACGGCCTTTGTGCCAGCATCTTAAGATCCATTGTGGCCAGCCATTGAGCTATTCAAAATCGTCACTATGACAAAGACAGTTGTGACATTGTGATCCCCTGTCAAAAAGGAAATGGACTCGGTCCAAACCTTAAATACCATTGATGGTTCTCTTATAACCTAGGCTAGTTGATATCTATATTCCTTCAAATAACATTCATTAGGAATGTTCGGAACTTAATAGCCTATACGGTTTAATGATGTCGTGGCTAATTTATGTCAGGTCGTCAGGATGACGACTAACTATTGTTCAATTTGATGTTTAGTACTAAGCCTCGAGTATGGCAAACTCGAAAGAGGCAAACAACAGTCGCGAAACTGATGATGCAACGAATGCTAATGATACTTCAAATGAGAACCTCAATAATAATGAAGTTAATCTCCAAGCTGTGGTTGACGCAGCAGTTGGAAAGGCCATGGAAAAGGTCATGAAAAGGTTCAAAGAGCCAATTGTTACTCGCTCCAAATCCTATTTAAAACCACATTCAATTTCTCATGAAGCGAGCTTTGTTCACACTTCGAATGCGAAGGATGAACCAAAGAAGATAATGTATAATGAGGAGCTTCGTTTCCATAAAGGATGTGCTTACGAGTACTTTGTCTCTTGCAAGCCAAAAGACTTCAATGGCGTGAAAGGAGCCATTGATTGCATAAAATGGTTGGACGAAATGGAAACCGTTGTGGAGATCAGCGGTTGTGCTAAGGATGACACTGTGAAGTATGTATCACAGTCATTTAAGGGCGATGCCCTTACTTCGTGGAAGACATTAATCAGGTCCATGGGGAAGGTACCCCTATACAATATGGAATGGTCCAAGTTTATGGACCTTATCAGAAAAACTTACTATCCACGACATGAAATGGAAAAGGTGGAATCAGATCTTCTGACTCTCACCAAGAAAAATCTAGATTGTCGGGAGTATGTCACCGACTTCAACTCATTGTCTAAGATAGTACACTCTTCGATTAACCCAGAATCTAAGCACAATGCACATTGTACTAGTGGTTTAGCACTAGAGATGAAAGAGCTTGATAAGGCTTCAAAGCCTGCTTCTCATAAATCCGCTATGGATCGGTCTCTGCCACTCCCCCAGGATAGGTTGAGAAGTGAGTCAGTCAAAACTGAGGCCGACAGAAAAAGGAAAAAGGAGGAGGATAACATCCAGAAATCTGAGAAAAAGAGCAAGTACGGGCTTAATAAGAACCAACAAAAGTTCAATAAGAAGCCTGTATGTAAGCACTGCTATAAGAGGCACTGGGGACAGTGTCGAATAGAACAAAGACCAAAGCAGTGTGGCATCTGCAAAGGAACTGGTCATCAGTCCCATGAATGTAGGGACATAAAGAATGCAGTCTGATTAGGGCTGGCATATCGTGTATACCCGTACACGATTAGACACGACACGATAAGACACGATACACGAAATCCCATACACAAACACGACACGATAACTTATCGTGTCCTTTTTTTCAAACACGAACACGACACGATATACACGAAAATTACCTGTTAATACCTGTTAACATGACTGTTCGACTGCTATACACGAAAATTACCTGTTAATACCTGTTAACACGAACAAAAACACGAACACAGCATGCTATCTGAGAGTTACAGAGGGAGTTTAGGGTTTTATTTTTTTTTTGAATTGAATGAGGGATGAAAATAGAAAGGAATTAAGGAACCCACACGCACATGGCTGATGAGTTTTTTTTTAAATTAATTTGTTATCGTGTACTAACGGGTATTAACAGGTATTTAACCTGTTTATACACGAAAATTAACCGGTAATCTCATGTCTACCTGTTTGGTACACGATACCTGTTAAGGCCATACACGATACCTGTTAACTTTGTGTAGGTTCGTGTCGTGTATTCGTGTATTCGTGTAAAATTGCCAGCCCTAAGTCTGATATGGCTGTGGTGAGATAGGCCACACCAGAGGCAGTACATATTAATAATATCATCAGGTGCATTCCTTATCATTTATCAATGATCGTTCCTGCTAAGTGTTCTGTTTATAATACATGCAATAATAAGTCTTTCATAGACCTTAAGCCTAGCAAACTTTTGATGATACTCATAAGAACTCCAGATAATAAGTAAGGTAGAACCTACCAATGAAACTATAGAAACCATTTATTCTATTTCTCGTCAATGATCCTTCTGAAAAATCTAAGAGTACTCTTTCTCCGAGTAGAGTACGACAATATATGTTATTTTAATTATTTTCTCATTGATTTCTATCAACTGCGAGTGCCAACTATGTTTGATAAAAGCGCCATATGAGGATTGGCGTATCCCAGTGCGTCCCATAGATTGCGTCCATGCCTGATCAGTATGGAGGTTTAATGCATGGAACCACTAAGATATTCCAATGGTCATATTGTACTAAAGTCCGCTAGTGGTATTCAAAGAAGATATCCATAATAGAAATGCCTAAGTAGGCGTCTCTACTTAAGGCATCCGTGCACTCGAAAAACAGATGTGTCATTTGTATGGCACCAGTGTCGAACAACCCTGTTTACCTCCTGAGAGGCAAGGTGGAGTTAGGATTTACATCCTATTAGGAGCCGTATCTGTTACATGAGCTCTATACCTGTTAGCACCAACGGAAATAAAAGAACTAAAAGCTAACCAGATGAGTTTATGGAGAAAGGCTTGTACAGCCTCGCTCATCGTCCTAGGAGCTTCGATTATTATTGATAAAAGGAAACACGGTGCAGTATGCTTGTGCATTGATACTGCAACCCAACTAGGAAACGATTAAGAATCGTTATTAGCTGCCCAGGATCGTTGATTTGTTCGACTAACCATGAGGGTAGTCAATTCCTTAAGATTGATTCGGATAGTAATTGGAATGACTAACTCACCCTAATTAAGTTCTCCTATAACAAATAGCATTATATAAGCATTAAGGCTGCTCCTTTGGAGACCTTGTTTGGGAGAATATGTCAACGCCTATTTGTTGGGCAGGAATTGAGAAAGCCCAATTATCAGAATCTGAGATTCTCCTAGGGACGACGGATAAGATTATATGAATCCGTAATCGTCTAAAAACTGCCAGTAATCGGCAGAAGAGCAATGCGAAAGAGAGGAGCAGATCTCTTAAAGTTCCAAGTAGGGAACAAGACTCTATTGAAAAGACCAACATAAAGGGTATGATACGTTTCAGTATAAAGGGCGAGTTGAGCCCTGGATATGAAAGACCATTCGAGGAAAATTGAATATGTCAAGATCAGTAGCCTATAAGCTAAAACTTACCTAGGAACTTGATGGTATCCACAATGTGTTTCACACTCGTGACATAAGGATATGTCTAGCCATTAAGTCAATAGCATTATCACATGATGATGTGTAGATTAATGAAAACTTATGGTTTGTTGAAAAACCGGAATTGATCAAGGATCGATAAGGTTAAGAAACTCCAACAGAAACATATACCTATTATTAAGGTTAAGCGGGATGCCGTAGAGGCCCCAATTATACATAGGAGGTCGTGTTCACTACGTGACAGAAGTACTCCTATCTTTTGAGCAAATCTCGAGGTCGAGATTTCTTTTAAGGGGGTGAGGATGTAACACCTCGTAAAACCGTGTCCAATAATGTGCTGACACGTGTAATAAACCCTAATAAAGTCAAATGTCGACTATGAAGGACTAATTTCATCAAAATCGAAAACCTTGAATATAAAAGGACTGAAAGTGTCAACATGCCTAAACTAGGCCTCTGAGTGACCTTATACGATGTCTGTATTCTCAAACGAGCCACTTGTTAGACGAGAGGAGCCGTTTGCGTAATTATTTGAAAGTTTGCATGACGAATGGTTAAAAGTGTCAACATGTTAATTCTTACCTCTGAGTGACCTTTTAACAAACCGAGAGCTTCATGATGTTTGATCGTATTCTCGGGAATGCCTAATATTGGCCATTCAAGGCTTTTATGCCAATAAGTAACGTTACGCGCAAGTTTGCGAATTAAAGGGACCAAAAGCGTCAACAAGCGAAACTACGATTCCGAGTGACTTTTTAAAAGAACCAAGAACTCCATAATACTCGGTCACGTTCTCGGGAATCCCTAATCTGGGCTATGTAAGACCTTGATGTCGTAAATGATGTTACGCACCACTTTGTGCGTTAAAAAGGACTAAACACGTCAAGCAACGAATCTACACCTCAACATGACCTTTTATACGAACCAAGAAGTGTTATGATGCTTGGTTGTACTACCGGATGCGCCTAAGATAGGCCATTAGAAAGTTATGTACCCTACACTAACTTGACATAATGAATATATGAAGTTTTGGGCCATTTATGTCATAATTGAAAGCTAATTACTGAATGAAGGAAGAAAGGGACCAAAACAGCATAAACGCCAAACATGTGACCTGAGCCGGCCTCGCTCGCGGATCGCGAGACCCTGGGCCGAGCTACGTCGCGGGCCGCCAGGCCATGTACAGCAACAACATTTTATTTATTTATTTTGTTTTGCTTGTTCATCACTCATATCTTATTCCATACTATTTTAATCGATTTTCTTGGGCAACAAGCTGGTTGTAACATCTGTTTTTACACCTGTGATGATCTTACATGTCCCTCAAACACTTGTCATAATCCTACAAATTTTCAAACACTATAAAAGGGAGTGTTCATCACCACATTCACTTGCACCTATCATTTGTATTCTCTCTTCACTCAAATTCTGAAGGTTCCTGACCAAAAAGGAAACTTATTCTAGTAGATAAGATTGCTAGGACCCTTTGTAAGTGTCTTAGTCCCCCTCTTTAGTTCAGTTTTCTTAATTAAAAACCGAAAAGTCAAAGTTACGTAAATTAGCTTTGACTCTCGGTTTAAACTCAAATGGTCCAGCCATTGTTCGAAATGAATATGGTTATGTGACCATAATTAGATAGGTGTTAATCCCTTAAAAGGGCACCTTCTAATTATTTCGTTTGCTTAGTTAATTGTCGGGTCAAACTATTCAATTAAAAAGTCAAACTGGACAGATTTATAAATAATAAACAAAACTAATAATGCGGAGGTTATAAATTATATTTTATCACTCTAATAACTTGGTAAATATTATTAGAACATGTCTAAGCATGTTCAACCCGACAATTCTGAGTTTAAGGTCGGTTCGCAACCGAAAGTCGCAAAAGCTTGACTTTTGCTTTGACTTTCAGTTCTAACCCAATTAAGCTTAAATCCTTTATGTTTTAAGCTTCCATTAGGACCGTATTATGTTGTGGTATAACCCTCTGAGGTTATATTACCTGGTCATTAGTATTCTGAATTATATGCTAGTTTCCGTTATTATGCTTATAAATGCCCATTATGCCCTTATGTTAAAAAAAATGAGATTTTTGAAAATGTAAGAGGACAAAAAGCTTTATTACTGATATATAAGTATGTCACAAAAATTTGACATCATTTTCTGGTCTCAAACTAAAGTTATGCAAGATATCGTAAAATAAAACTTTTTGTTAATTAAATTGCATTTTTAGCATAAATCACATTTAAGCCCAATTTTTGGCACCAAACTTATTACCCACTGTTATGATATAATTTTTAGGGATTTTTGGAATTTTTGGTCTGATTTTATACTGACCGTAATATAGAGTTCTTGTGTGAATTCGGTAATTGACGATAATGCCCTTTTCATTAATAAAATGAGATTTACATATCAATAACTTACCAAACCTTTTCCAACTGATGTTATATGATAAATAGAATATTTTGAACAGTTAAGGCTGATCAAAATCTCATAAGTTCATAAACATCTCGAATATCGTCAATTATCGACTTTTACGCTAATTAGGCGCATAGTATGGTTTAAAACCATATTTAGCACCTAAGACTTGTTACCTTCTGATTTTATAAATAAATGTTAATACTTTAACAGTGTATAAGTTTTGAACTCAGACTTCCAATTTTGTCCCTAAAAGCGTATGTGAAATGACCAAAATGCCCCTACGGTGCATAGTTTGACCATAAATGGTGAACCTCACATATGTATGATATCTTACTAATGTAACATGATAAAATAAATATTTTTACTGAATGTTTTAGACCAGAACCTCAGTTTGCTTTAAAACCTCTTTTATAAATATTAAAAGGACCGAAATGCCCTTACGGGACTTAAATTGGTTTTAAATACTTTTTGGGCATATATGTTAACATCCTACTGATGTATTAACATATTCTAAGCATAATAACATATGGGACTTGTATATGATTCATTTGGTTGCCCGTTATGCATTTACGCGTTCGGATCGGTTTATGTAACTAGTTTACGTAAGTTTGCCGAAACGGGTTTAACCTTATCGTTTTTACTTCAAAATCTAGAATGTACTTAGTTTACCCATATTATACAAGTCTTCGTACTTGTTGGGTCTAAATTACATTCTATTCCGGTCATCGCTTAATCTAGCGTATCGTACCTTTTTAGATACTTTAAGCTAGTCGGTCTAAGTCTACGAATTAAATAAGACAGTTAGCATTCTGAATTGGTTATATATTACCATCACTCCAGACTAGAGCTACCAGGTAAAAGCTACCTGCATTTAGATAGATTGGATACGACTGAGTTATTTTGCTGTGAATCAAGTATTAGCTCAGGTAAATACTTTTAACTTATTTTCCCTTATATGGGCTTGGGATACGGTAAATTAATACCGCTTGGTCGGGTGTGGGATCAATCAAATGCCGGATTGTGGCTAGTAAATCCACAGAACCCGTTTTGATACTGTTTTGTTGATAACTTAAACATTGGGGGTTAATACGACCATGTCCTGGATATATCCTCGGTTCATTTCATTTGTAAATGGCCACGACCGATGCGCAAGGTGTAGGCATACACCGAAAAGATGCCAATATTAAAATATTAATTACCCACAAGTTGGGGATAACACCTTTATAGGTTTTATAAGTGGTGTGTCAGTTAATCATGTCTAAGTCTCTGTACTGGGTCCCATATGTATGGTAAACATGTAATTAAGTATACAAGATTTTAATAAGAATTGTCCCAAGTTATAAAGGTTTTGTGCCTCGTGCGCCTAAATCAATTTTCATAAACTCTTTTCAAATGAGTCGGTTGATTGTATTTACCAGTGTAAACTGACGTATTTTCAAAAGACTAAGTGACAGGTACTACTCATAATAGGCTGGGAGCTGCTCGGTGTCGAAATAGAGGATCTTGCAAATCCTTAAAGATGCCTTAAAGTCTGCTAAACTCCATTTCATGCTTTTGTAATGATCCGCCTGTAGATCTATTATTACAAGCTCGTCTATAATTAATACTTTGATAATTTCAGACATTGGGTGTGTAATAATATTTTATATTCCAAGACTTCCGCTGTGGTATATCTGTGTTAAATTGTCTATAATGATATCAACTACGTCACGATACTCCCCACCGGGCCCACCGGTAATATGTGGAAATATCGGGGTGTGACACCGAGTCGCGAAACGGACGTAACATGATATGAACATGGTGGATACGCCGCTGGTACTTCCTATATATATGTGTTCCTACCATGTTACCAAACTTTCGTAAAACGTGCCATGAGAAATTCGGTGTTTCCTTAGACCTTATCGAGTACAAACTTTGATCATTCACCACTTATTCCTTAGTTATACCTAGACACACTTCAAGAATGCCATCTTTTCCCAAAAGTCTTCCTTTTAAATAAATTTCTGGACGAAATTTCCTAAAGTAGGGGAGACTGTAACGACTCGTATTTCCGTATTTCTATACTGTTAGAAAATTCGTGTTCGTTTTCTATTTTTAGAAACGTAAAAAACGTTTTATGTAATTTGGTACTTTTCAAAAGCACACGCACACACACACACACACACACACACATATATATATATATATATATATATATATATATATATATGGGTCAAGTTATTCTACAAAAGCTCGTTTTTGGGTGGTGGTGTGTGTTTAGGTTTTGGGTGGTGATGTAGTGGGTTTTAGGTTATTGGACACTTGTCACTCTATAAGTTTCTTACACTTCTTACAATTAGGAGCTTTTGTAGAATAACTTGACCCATATTTTGTAGAATAACTTGACCCATATTATATATATGGGTCAAGTTATTCTACAAAAGCTCCTAATTGTAAGAAGTGTAAGAAACTTATAGAGTGACAAGTGTCCAATAACCTAAAACCCACTACATCACCACCCAAAACCTAAACACACACCACCACCCAAAAACCTAAACCCCCACCACCCAAAACCCTAAACCCCACCCCCCACCCCCGGCAAAAAAAAAACAAAAAAAAACTATACCTCTCCAAAAAAAACTAACCCCCCCCCCCCGCAAAGAAAAAAAAAACTATACCTCACAAAAAAAACCCCCAAAAAACCTAACCCCCCCACCCTCCACCCCCCAAAAACCTAAAAAAAACCTAACCCCCCCCCCCCAAACCTAAAAAAAAAAAACTTAAAAAAACAAAACACCCACCCCGACCACCACCCAAAAACCTAAACCCCCACCCCCTCGGTAAAAAAAAAAAATTTTTTTTTTGTTTTGTTTTGGGGTGGGTGATTGGGGGGGGGGGGGGTGGGGGGTTTAGGTTTATGGTGGTGGTGGATGTTTAAGTTTTTTTTTTCTTTTTTCTTTTTTTTATGTAGTGGGTTTTTTTAGATTATTGGACACTTGTCACTCTATAAATCATTCTTACACTTCTTACAATTAGGATCCTTTGTATTTGATCCTAATCCGTATATATATATATATATATAAGAGACCGCTAAAATGAAAACCACCTCTAATTGTAAGAACCGCGAAAACCAGTTCCTAGCCACTAGATCAGCAAGATGGATGGATGAGATTAAAAGTAACTAAAATTAATATTAAATACGTTTTTTCTTATTACGTCTTTAATATTTTAATCCAAAAGAGTAATTTTGTAAAATTACTTTTTTTTGTCTTTTTGTCTTTATTATTTTTTATTACTTTTTTGTTTTATTATATTACTTTTTATTTTCTAAACATAATTTTTTATTAAAAGCATTTTTGAAGGGGTAAGGTCCCAAAAACCTTGTTTCAAGTTCTTGGGATCATACCACAACCTCGTCAAAAAATCCTCTTTAAACCTTGCACGGCTGCGCACTGGTCCCACAAAGAGAATTTAGAAAGAAAGATGATGTTCAACACCTGCGCGCCAAAAGGAGACTAACGAATCCTTGCGCCAACCCCTATAGCAGATAGGATAAAAATCCTAACAAACACCCCTGCATAAATTATATCCAGACTTGGGTATAAACAACTTTTCTATCACCACAAAATTGTCGTGAAGAAGAGCCACACGGGATTACTGCCAGGCCCTTCTAGAAGGACTCATCGTGCACCACTATTCGGTTATAACCGAATAGCCACGTAGCATCATCCCAGGCTCCCTCAAAATCACGATGATGGCACAAAATTGAAGGAGATCCACACTTGCCCACTTTACACGTGGCAACATGTAACACCTCGTAAAATCACGTCCAATGATGTGTTGACACGTGTATTAAACCCCAATAAAGTCAAACATTGACTATGAGGGACTAATTTTGTGAAAGATCAAAAAAAAAAAACTTTGATTATGGAAGGACTGGAAGTGTTTACATGCTTAAAATAAGACTTTGAATAATCTCTCGTGATATTCGTATTCTCAAAATTAAGCCACTTGTTGGATTATCGAAACCGTTTGCATAATAAATCGAAAGATTTGCACGGTAAAGGGTTAGAAGCGTCAACATGTTTAATAATACCTCTGAATGACCTTTTAATGAACCCGAAACATTATTATATCTAATCATATTCTTGAGAATGCAAATCATTGGCCATTTAGGGCTTTAATGTCGGTATATGACAATACACACAAAATTGTGCGTTAAAAAGGGTTGAAAGTGTCAACATGTTAATTCTTACCTCTGAGTGACCTTTTAAGAAACCCAGAGCATCGTAATGTTCGATAATACTCTCAGGAATGCCCAATATGGATAACATATGGCTTTGACACAATAAAGCGATAATACGCACAAGTTTGCGCGTTAAAAGGACCAAAAGCGTCAACATTTAAAACTACACCTTTTAGCGACCATTAAAGCGAACAAGTGTGAACTGGAGTGTCGTAATACTCCATTATACTCCATTATACTCTTGGGAATGATTGTTATTAACTTCGTAAGGCTTTTACGCCATTTCGCGTTAATACACGCAAGTTCGCAAATTAAAGGGTTAAAAGCGTCAATATGTCAAACTAGGCCTTTGATTGACTCTTTTAACATATCGAGAAGTTTATGATGCTTGGTTATACTCTTGGATATGCCTAATTTTGGAAATACAAGGCCTTGCGTGCTAAAAACATCGTTTCGGAGGAGTTCGGAAGTGCAGGGGCCAAACTTGTCAACATATGAGACTTTGCGTGAGCTGGTCTGGTCCTTACGGACCGTATACCTGGACCCTTACGGTCCGTATACCATGTCCAGTAACAGAATATTCAAAAACCAGCTTTGGTTTGCCTCCTTGTCTCACATAATTGATTCTAGGGATCATTTGATGGTTTGGAAAGATGGTATTACATCTGTAATCATCTTGTAACTTCTCATAACACTTGTTGATCATCTAAAGACCCTCCAAATACTTTAAATAGAGGTGAACTCATTTCAATTTTTCACACCATTTCTTGAATTCCTTGCTCTCTGCTCAAATCTGAGGATCCTGACCTTAGGGAACCTCCTTTTGAGTTATCTTCTGTCCTAAGGACCACTTGTAAGTGTTCCTTTCATGCTTAGTTATTTTGTTTGGCTCTTAAAACCGAAAAGTCAAGCGTTTGCGATAAACGCTTTGACTTTTAGTTAGACCTTGTACGGTCAAGCCATGGTTCGCAACGAACATGGCTACGTGATCGTAATTAGGTAGGTGTTAAACCCTCAAAAGGGAACCTCCTAATTACCACGTTTACTTAGTTAATGGTCGGGTCAAAGTAATTAAAATAAAAGTTAAACGGGTCAGTTTTTAAATCAAATTCATAACTGATAATATAGAAGCTATAAAATCAGTTTTGTCACTTTAATAACTTGGTAAATATTAATTGAACATGTCTAGGCATGTTCAACCCGACAATTCTAAGTTTGGAATCGGTTCGCAACCGAATGTCGCAAAAGTTGACTTTTTCTTTGACTTTCAGTTCTGACCCGAATTAGCCTATCTTAATTATGCCTTAGGGTTCCTTTGTGACCATATTATATGATAGTATAACCCTTCGAGGTTATACTACATGGTCCTTTAGAATTAGAGTTCATATGCATGTTTCCGTTATATGCTTAAAAGTTGACTATTATGCCCTTTTGATATTAAAACGAGATTTTTGAAAATGTGAGAGGACAAAAACCTTTATTACTGATTTATAAACATGTCCTAAAAATTTGACATCAGTTCATGGTCTAAAATAGGAGTTATGCAAGATATCGTAAATGAAAGCCTTTTTATTAATTAAATGGTATTTTCAGTATAAATCATATTCAAACCCAAATTTTGACATCAAACTTTATACCTACTGATGTAATATAATATTTAAGGACTTTTGAAGATTTTTATTAAATTTTAAACTGATCATAACATAGAGTTCTTGCATAGACTCGGTAATTGACGATAATGCCCTTTTTACTAATAAAATGAGTTTTACACATACTTTACATATCAAACCTTTTTTACTGATTTTATATATTAAATAAGTTATTTTAAACAGTAAAGGCTGATCAAAATCTCAGATTTCCTTAATCAACCCGAATATCGTCAAATACCGACTTTTATGCGATTTAGGCGCATAGTATGGTTTAAAACCATATTTGGCACCTAAGGTTTGTTACCTACTGATGTTATGGATAAATTTTTATACTTTAACAGTAAGTATAAGTCTTGAACTCAGATTTCAAAATTTAACCCTTAAAGCATATGTGAAATGACCAAAATGCCCCTACGGTGCATAGTTTGGCCATAAACAATTAAGTACACATATGTATGATATCTTGCTGTTATAACCACATAAAATAAATATTTTTACAGAAGGTTTTGGACCAGATCTTTAGTTTATATTTAAGCCTCTTTTATAAACTTTAAAATGACCAAAATACATCTACGGGGCTTAAATTGGTTTTAAATTCGTTTTGGGCATAATTAGGGCTGTAAACGAAACAAACGTTCGGCGAACTTGTGAACTGTTCGGCGGGAAGTTCGTTTGTGTTCGTTCGTTTATTAAACAAACGAACACGAACAAGAAATTTCATTCGTTTAGTTAAATGAACAAACATGAACAGAGGTCGCGTTCGTTCGTTTATTTTCGTGAACGTTCGGTAACGTGTTCGCTTGTGTTCGATAGTTCGTTAGTGTTTTTAGTTTTTATATTTATTTAAATATATCAAAATTCTGACAAATTAAATATCTAATAAGTGTCAGTGTATTATATATTATGTTCATGAACGATTGTTTGTGTTCGTTTGTTTCCATTTGTGTTCATGAACATTAGTTTGTGCTCATTTGGGTTCGCCAACGTTCGTTGCCTAAAATTAACAAACAAACACAAACGAACACGAACAAGTTCATTTCATTAACAAACGAACACAAACATAAAATCCCGTTCGATAAGTGTTTGTGAACGGTTCGCGAACACATATATTTTTTAACAAACGAACACGAACAAGGTCTTGTTCGTGTTCGTTCGGTTCGCTTACAGCCCTAGGCATAATGGAAGATATCCTACTAATATCATAACATATTTAAAGCATATTAACTTGTGGAACTTGTACATGACTCATTTGGTTACCCGTTACGCATATACGCGTTCAGTGAGGTTTATATAACTAGTTTGCATAAATTAACCGAAACGGGTCAAACCTTATCATTCTTTACTTCAAAATTCAGAATGTGTTTAGTTTACCCATATTATACAAGTATCCATACTTGTCGGGTCTAAATCACATTCTAATCCGGTCTTCGCTTAATCTTGCGTTTTGAACCGTAAACCTTTCCTTAAAACTAACAGGTCTAAGTTACAACTTAAATAAGACCCGTTAGGAATCTAAAAGGTTAAAAAAAAAACCTTCATTCCAGATTGAGAGCCCCAGTAGAGGTACTTGTGCTTGCTAATTTGAATATACGGCTGAGGATAAAATTTCATTTTAGCTCAGGTAAATACTTTTAACTTATTTTCCCTATACGGGCTTGGGATACGGTATTAAAATAATACCGCTTGGTTAGGTATTGAATGTTTAATCGATTAGTGGTTAAATTATTGAGGTAACCCGTTTTATTCTGTCTTGTTTGAAATAAAATCCTTTGGGGATTAATGACCATGTCCCGTGTATCTTTGGCATCATTATTAAGAAATGGCCATGTCTTAAGCATGGGGTGTAGGCATACACCTGACAGTTGCGTAGGAAAAACGGTATCTCACTCTCTTGTGGACCTATACTTGTGGTGTGTCTGTTAATCTTGACTCGGTTTCTATATCGGGCCCTGAATGTATAACGAACATGTAAATCTGTATACAAGATTATTTTTATATAATTGTCCCAAGTTATAAAAGGATATTTGTGCCTTGTGCATTTAAATCAATTTTCATAAATGTTTTCAAAAGAGTCAGTTAATTGTATTTACCAGTGTAAACTGACGTATTTTCCAAAAAGATTAAGTGACTGGTTCTGTACGTAATTGGCTGGGAGCTCGGGGCGTTAATAAGGAATCTTGCAAGTTCTAAACGTCTAAAGTCTGTTGAACAGTGTTTATATTTCTGTTTTAAGATCCACCTGTGGATCCTTATACAACCGTTGTGTAATATTCTATTATACTTTCGAATTGGTTTGTATTATCTTTACTTTAGACTTCCGCTGTGCATTGAACTGTGATTATTTGACTATGATGATATCAACTACGTCACGATGCTCCCCACCGGGCCCACCGGTAATACGTGGAAATATCAGGGTGTGACACAACACCCTGACCGTTGATCAAAATCACGATCCGTGTGCATACACACTCGTTAAAGATTAACGGGAGGGAAAAAATAACCGCTCACGGAAAATACATTTCCGTCAACTTTTCATCAAACAGGTTTTCCTGCCCAAACTCTTGCTATAAATAGAAGGATAATTCAGGTATAATTCTCAAGTCACATTCACTTCAAACTAACTACTTCTTCTTCCAAAACCTGTACTTATTCTCACGCCGGAGGGTGGTCACGGAGAGAATCTCCATTCTCCCCGTGGCGAGTCTGACGGTTGTTTATTTTGCAGTAATTGATAGAAGAAGAGAACCACTCACCATCGAATCAAACGGAGAGACGTAACCCTTTTATGCAGATTCAAACCCCCTGGTTCAGTTGATTCCGGTCAATTAAACCAGTGTTTCTTCAACTTTTAAATTCAAATTTTTTTAACAAAACAAATTTTTTTGCGTGGCGGTTTTTGCACGCCGTTTTTACGCCCGGCTTTTTCACGCATCTTTTTTTAACGCGTTATTTTTGCACGTCGTTTTTTACGCTCGGCTTTTTCAAGCGTAGTTTTTTTAACGCGCCTTTTTTACGTCCGGTTTTAATGCGGCGTTTTTTACGCCCCATTTTAAAGCGTCGTTTTTTAACGCGCCGTTTTTTACGTCCTGTTTTACGTTAAAAAAGTTTACGTTTGACGTTTTACGTTAAAAAAAGTTTACATCTTACGTTTTACGTTAAACTTTTTAAACTTTTTACTTTTTACGTTTTACGTTTTACATTAAACTTTTTTCGTTTTACGTTTTACGTTAAAAAGTTTACGTTTTGCGTTAAAAAGTTTACGTTTTACGTTAAAAAGTTTACGTTTTACGTTTTATGTTAAAAAAGTTTACGTTTTACGTTAAAAAGTTTACGTTTTGCGTTCTATGTTAAAAAGTTTACGTTTTACGTTTTAGGTTAAAAAAATTACGTTTTAAGTTTTAAGTTACACTTTTTACGTTTTACGTTTTTGCGTTTTACGTTTTTACGTTAACCTTTTTACGTTTTATGTTTTACGTTAAAAAGTTTACGTTTTTATGTTTTACGTTTTACGTTAAAAAGTTTATGGTTTAACTTTTTTTTTACAAAAACTTTTTACGCAAAACGAACGCACCCAGGATTCGCAAACTCGGTAGGTGTCTCAGATAGATTGTTATCGTCATCGACTGGGGAAAAAATATAAAAAACCAACAACATCAAATCAAAGTGTATCTCGAATAAAAAAACGGGGTTTGGCTCAGATTTTCCGATAATCAAAAGGCTGCAAAGTGGGGTTGCAGGTTCAAAAACCTACCCTCCAACATCGTTGCCGCGCCATCGTCGTCAAAATGTAGGTTTTTTTTTCATCATCGCCACCCAAATCCAACCGATCAAAACACACATAGTTCACTTATAAAAAAATCACCAGAAAATCAAGCGGGCACCACCGGCACCAAACGGGCACCACGAGATCCCCCTAAATCACAATATCGTCGGGTAAATCGCGTCGAATCCCAAATTCTATAACCATAAAGGAATGCCCCTTCAGTAACCTCAAGAACCCTACAATCGAACTAACAACAACAACAACAAAAGGGCAAACAGTAGGTATAAGTAAAAAAAAAGCCACAGATTAATCAACTTTTTACAAAAATTCCCAAAATGGGAACTCAAAAAGCCACAAATTAATCAAAAAAATTTGAACTCTTTTCAAGATTCCCATCAGCAATTTTAAGATTCCCATTCAGCAATTTCAAGATTCAAAGTTTTGAATAACTATTAACAATAAACAACAATGGGAAACTCTGACCTTATCATTAACACTTCAAAAATTGAGATTCAAAAACTGAAATCTTTAATTTCACAATCTGTAGGTGGGTTTTGTACCCACCACAGTCTTCTGTCGCCGACTAACAACCTCCCACCACCGTCTTCCACCGCACACACCACTGCGAACAGTCAGAAGCTCAAAACACCGGTTCACAAAGCCGGTTGCCGGTGGGCATGTGGGGACGATTGGCATCACCGTCGTCGGAGAATCGAGGGGGCGCCGCCATCACCGTCGCCGCAGAAGGGGTGGAGGTCACAGGTGGCAGCGGGAGGGGTCACGGTGGAGGTCGTCGTGCACCACCATGTCGCCAGACTTGATCTTCAAGATCTGAGAGAGAGAGGAAGCAAACTTTGAATTTGAACAAAAGTGTTTTCAAGATATGAATAGAGAGAGGAAGAAAATTTGAATTAATAGAGAGAGAAAGCAGATATGATTTAATAGAGGGAGAATAAGAGATCTTTAAATGAAGAGAGAGATAGAGATTGGACATTTGAGGTAAATGACCATAATACCCTTTAGGTTGTCATATTCTGATTGGTTGAGAGTGGTTCTCGCGGTTCTTTCAACTGGATGTGGTTTTCATTTTAGCGGCTCCCTATATATATATATATATATATATATAACTAATATAATAATACAAAAAAGTAATAAAAAAACAGTAAAGACAAAAAGAAAAAATAGAGTAATTTTACTAAACTACCCTTTTGGATTAAAATATTAAAGAAATAATAAGACAAAAAGTATTTAATATTAATTTTAGTTACTTTTAATCTCATCCATCCATCTTGTTGATCTAATGGCTCGGAACTGGTTCTCGCGGTTTTTACAACTGGAGGTGGTTTTCATTTTAGCGGTATATATATATATATATATATATATAGGTTTTCATTTTAGCGGTATATATATATATAGGTTTTCATTTTAGCGGTATATATACCGCTAAAATGAAAACCTATATATATATATATACCGCTAAAATGAAAACCACCTCCAGTTGTAAAAACCGCGAGAACCAGTTCCGAGCCATTAGATCAACAAGATGGATGGATGAGATTAAAAGTAACTAAAATTAATATTAAATACTTTTTGTCTTATTATTTCTTTAATATTTTAATCCAAAAGGGTAGTTTAGTAAAATTACTCTATTTTTTCTTTTTGTCTTTACTGTTTTTTTATTACTTTTTTGTATTATTATATTAGTTTTATTTTTTAAACATAATTTTTTTATTAAAAGCATTTTAAAATTCAGATTTTTTAACAGATTTTTTAGACTTTTTACGTTTTACGTTATACTTTTTACGTTTTACATTAAACTTTTTACGTTTTCTGTTTTTAGGTTTTACGTTTTACGTTTTTATGTTAACCTTTTTACGTTTTACATTAAAAACTTTACGTTTTACATTTTACGTAAAACTTTGTACGTATTACGTTTTTACGTTAAACTTTTTACGTTTTCACGTTTTACGTTTTTACGTTTTACGTTAAACTTTTTACGTTTTTACGTTTTACTTTTTACGTTTTACGTTTTTTACGTTTTACGTTAAAAAGTTTACGTTTTACGTTAAAAAGTTTACTATTTAACTTGTTTTTTTCACAAAATTTTTTTACGCAAAACGAACGCACCCAGAAAATCGCAAACTCGGTAGGTGTCTCAGATAGATTGCTATCATCATCGACGCCTCAAAAAAAATATAAAAACCCAACAAACAAAAATCATAAGAACGAGTGGATTCTTGAAAAAAATGGGGGTTTGGCTCAGATTTTCCGATAATCAAAGGCTGCAAAGTGGGGTTGCAGGTTCAAAAACCTAACCTCCACCATCCTTGCCGCGCCATCATCATCAAAATATGTGTTTTTTTTTTTTGCATCATCACCGCCCAAATCCAAACGGATCATATAACCCACATAGTTCACTGTTCAAAAATCTACCAAAAAGCACCAGCAAAACCCATAGATTCAAACATTCAAAAATCACCCAACAAAAATCACTATTCGAATCTACCAAAATGACTGTTCAAAACATTCAAACATTCAAACTAACCACCAAAACCCAGCAAAAATCACTGTTCGAAAATCTACCAAAATCACTGTTCAAACATTGAAACATTCAAAACCATAGATTCAAACATTCAAAAAATCACCAGCAAAAAACATTAATAAAGCATACCCAAATATCTCAGAGAAACAGTGCTAACCAAACACCACCACCGTCGCCGTGAAAAACCCACCACCGCCACCACCGTCTCCGTCAGTCCTCACCACCACCACCGTCCCCGTTGCCATCAAAACCCACCAGCACAGTCGCCGCCAAAACCCACTACCACCGTCGCCGTCAAACCCACCACCACCGTACTGGTAAATCGGAGAGGGTCAACGTACTGGTAAATCAGAGCCGACACATCGAATTCCGAACACCCGACCCCCATCTACTTCTGAACACCCCATCCCCAACACATTGACTTCCGAAGGGGGCGGCGAATGGCGGCGGTGGTGATGTCGCCGGAATCTGATGAAGATGATGAAGAGTTGCTTTGAGAGAGGATGAAGCTTCATCAAAATCTTCGTCAGGAGAGATGAGTTTCAAATGAAAAGAGAGAGAGAAAGAGACAAAGATGACTTTTAAATGATCTGACAATTAGAAAAGGTAATGGTTTTAATTGAGGAGAGAGGTATAGATTTGACATTTGGGGTAAATGATCAAACTACCCTTTTTGTTGGCAGAATATGATTGGTGGAGAGTGGTTCTCATGGTTCTTACAACTGGAGTTGGTTTCTATTTTAGCGGATCCCTATATATATATATATAGGGTTGGGTTATATGGAAAACCCCATCTTTTTTAGAAAACCTTGGAAACCCAACCTCATCCATTGATTTTGTTTCATCCAAGTAGATCAATGGTTGAGCTTTTTTTTGGTGTCTTTTACATTTAAATAAAACCATAAATTATACACAAGTAAAGGAGAAGGGCATTTAAGGTATTGAAAATCTGACTTTTCTGTCACACACATCAACTTTATTTCTCTTATACACACATGTTATCTCTCTCTCCTCTCTCCTCTATCTTCAATCAAGATCATGATGAACACCAAACACAAGTTTAGATCTTCAAGTTCAGATCTACATCGTGTGAAAGAGAAAATGTTTGAAGATTGTTGTTTTAGAGAGAGAACGACGACATGATGAAGGTTTTTAGAGAGAGGAATTTGTTGTTTTAGAGAGAGAAACAACAATCTTCATCATGTTCATCTATAACACCAAGAACACACATACAAGTGTATGAGAGAGAAAAAGTTAGAAGTTGTTGTTTTAGAGAGAGAACGATGGCACGATGAATGTTTTTAGAGAGAGAAAGTTGATGTTTTAGATAGAGAAACAACAATCTCTATCACAAAGACACACGCACAAGTGTGTGTGAGAGAAGAAGCTTTGAAGATCTTCTTCGTGTTCATCGGACGGTTCTAGATCCGGTAAGTGTTCTTGAAATATCATTTCACACTTGATTTTTTGTTGAAATGGTTGTTAATATGTTTTTATGGGCTGAAAGTGTTCTAGTAATGGTTAATGTTCATGTATTTTAAATAAATCAAAAACTTTAGGATGCAATTTTGAACGGGTTTTTTTGTTGGTTTGGTTGCTTGTTTGGGGATTTTGATCTTAACAATAATTGTTTTTTTTTGTTGGTTTGGTTGCTGGTTTGGGCTTTTGATCTGAACAGTAAGTGTTTTTTTTTGTTTGGTTGTTTGATTTACAGAAAGGGACCCATAACATGTGTTAAGCACCTGTTAGAATGATATATAATGTGTGTTGATTTACAGAAACAGATCCATAAAGATATTCAATTGAAAAGCTGGATGGATGTAGGCGACGTTAATGCGAGGACATAAGTCAAATCTTTTGGGAAAGAACTCTTCGTTCGTTTATAACATGTGTTAGTGGTTCATGCTGTAACAGAACACCATGATGTAACCTGACATGTGTTCATGTATAACATGTGTTAAGCCCCTGATAGAATGATATATAACGTGTGTTAACCTTTGTTAATTTAAAAAAAAACAAGTAATATCTATTTTATTTTTATTGATGTTTAAAATATCCGATAATGTGGATACCGAGCGTAATACTTGTACAAGTATTACATGTACAAGTTAGTATGTAACGTGTAATATTAAACGAGCCATTTATGGTAACACATGTACCGGTAATTTTGGAATATATAATATGAAACGGGTCATTTGTTGTGCACATTTTGGAATATATAACATGTGTTAAGCCTCTGTTATAATCTTTTTGTAAGTTTAACTTTATGGCCTTAACACTGATGTACATGTAGTTACATTTGTGTTAATAAGTTTAACTTTAGGGCCTTAACACTGATGTACTTGTTTTGTTCATAGGTGAATGGATGTGTATGTTCAAAATAAAGATGGTTATCAAGACGCAAAGCGTAGCTAGATTTTCTAACCTTTATGATAGTTTTTGGATCATCTTTATATATTTAAGTTTGTATAAACATTTTTGTTACCTTTAAGTATGATTGTAATGCGTGCAATTACTAACAACCCATGATGACAAGTGACTTTTGTTTTGATTAACATTTGTAAATGTTGGTCACTTCATTCCTTTAGTACACATGTGTTACATACGTTAACATGGCAACGTTACATATGTAACAATGGTCGTTACATATGTAACAATGGTTGTTATATATGTAATATATTTAATGAAAAATAATAAACTACTATTAAACGTATGAGCTATTGAATATCACCCTGTATGCAAGATATATTACCCCGAAGTGTAACACATGTTACAACATATAAGACAAAGTAGATCATGCCCTACATTCAACAATGAAACACTTCTTACCCCGAAGTGTAACACATGTTACAACAGTATATGCACATCATAGTGTTAGGATCAGTATATGCACATCATAATGTTTTGCAAACCACTTTCATATACCTTAATACAAGTCGGGTTACAACAAAGATTACGAGGGATGCTTAACACATGTTATCATATGTATACAAGTCGGGTTACAACAAGATTACGATATTAACTAAGCTCACCATTAAACCCATCGCCTCCATCGACTGTTTTCACCCTTATCACATGTTAAGCAACTACATGTTCCAAACAGACAAATTGTAACACATGTTAGATCAGTATATACATATCATGGTGTTTTGTAAACCACTAGCTTATACAAGAATACATGTCAGGTTACAAAAAGAATATAACAGAGGCTTAACACATGTTATATATTCCAAAATGTGCACAACAAATGACCCGTTTCATATTATATATTCCAAAATTACCGGTACATGTGTTACCATAAATGGCTCATTTAATATTACACGTTACATACTAACTTGTACAAGTGTTACGCTCGGTTTCCACATTATCGGATATTTTAAACATCAACAAAAATAAAATAGATATTACTTGTTTTTTCTTTTTTTTTAAATTAACAAAGGTTAACACACGTTATATATCATTCTAACAGGGGCTTAACACATGTTATACATGAACACATGTCAGGTTACATCATGGTGTTCTGTTACAGCATTACCACTAACACATGTTATAAATGAACGAAGAGTTCCTTCCCAAAAAATGTGACTTATTGAATATCTTTTTTTTAACACATGTCCCCACATTAACGTCGCCTACATCCATCCAGCTTGTCAAATGAATATCTTTATGGGTCTGTTTCTGTAAATCAACACACGTTATATATCATTCTAACAGGGGCTTAACACATGTTATGGGTCTGTTTCTGTAAATCAAGAAAACCAACAAAAAACAATTACTGTTCAGAGATCAAAATCCCTAAACAAGCAACCAAACCAAACACAAACTTTTTAACACAAAAATAAAAACCTACAAATTACATAAACATTTACCACTTTTTAGAACCATTTTAACAAAAAATCATGTTCCTCTCTAAAACAGCCATTACACAAAAAACTATTAACAACTATTTTAACAAAAACATCAAGTGTGAAAATGATTTTTCAAAATAAAATACTTAAGAGATTGTTGTTTCTCTCTCTAAAACAGCAACTTTCTCTCTCTAAAACACTTACCGGATCTAGAACCGTGCAATGAACACGATGAAGATCTTCAAACTTGCTTCTATCTGTGTATTCTTGGTGTTCTTGATGAACATGATAAAGATTGTTGTTTCTCACTCTAGAAATCAGCTTTCAACAAGCATGAGCACACCCGAGATGAAGATGACGACGTGAGATGAAGATGAACACACCCGGAATCAGCTTTCAACAAACAGAGATGAAGTTCATGGAGTTTTGAAAATGGGGGAAGCTAAAAGGTAAAGAAATGGAGTTTTGAAAGTACATCTAGATGTGAGGTGGGTAAAGATCGAAGTAAAGACCTTGTTTAGGAAGTTGAATGCTCCATAATACATTAATGGTGGATCTAGTATTAAAAATGTTGGACCGGTTACGTGACCCGAAAAGTCAGTCTGAGTAGCTCATTCTCACATATAAAGGCGGAATCAGAATATGTAAGATTACAACAGCTTGTTCTTTCAATTCTTATCTTTCTATTGCTTTCTGATGATATTTTGACAGAGTTTCGGCTCCCAAGCACACACATACATCTCCTGAACTAATGAACATGCTGGACCTATTTATAGAGTTTCTGGTCCACTCATACGACATGCCATATGAGCGGTCCAGAATACTTTGACATAAAAGCGATCCACATCATGACACATGAGCGGTCCAGACTTAAGACAATGACACATAAGCGAACCAGACCCTATTTCACACAATATTTACATTTTGACCCCCTGTTGACCAATATTGACTTCAGGCTTTTTGTAGACGCAGTCAACAGACATTCCGTGCACTAACAGACTCCCCCTTGGATGTTGACGTAGTCTTCAGCAATCTTCAGCACCTGAGTCTTCGGTCTTGGTCTTTTCTTCAACTCTGTCTATCTTCACAAGCATTCTTCACAGGTTTCAGCATCACCTTGCTCTAACTTCAACTTCCCAATAACTGTTGATCCAGACTCCCCCTTTCACAGACTCCCCCTCTCAGTATGCTGGAATCTGAGGTATCTGGTTCAAGCTTTGACAATTAGCTTCCATGGGAATAATGAAATTCAAAACCTGTTACCCTGCACATCCTCTACCTCAACATAAGTTTCACAAATTTATAACAATTGAATTTAGTAAACTTACTGGTAGAAATTATTTATTCAACAAACATACTAGTTACATCAAGTTCAAATGAATGACCCTGATAAACTAACCATACAGTCTTTTAAAACATTTGTATATGACATTCAAAGTTTTCAATATATTCTCCCAATCCAATTCATCATGTTTAGCACTTGGAATTTTGAATATCTGCTCTTCAACATCAGTTGTCGAAAATCTTTTTGAATTTTTCAAAATTATAAAGAAATGCAGTAAACAAATATGTACAAATAATATTTTTGTGAGTTTGTGTAAGAGGATCATATCAGTTCATGAGACCAATCACTAACACCATTAAGCTTTAATCATTTTAAGTTCTAAACGATTCACCTAGATTGTCAGTATACTGATCCACTTAAATTTTCACACAAAGTTCAACTGCTTCGAGATACGAGTTTAATGTCTTAGATACTTAAACTTATTCGCGTATCCCACCTCAGAATATACTCCCGTATCCAGATCCCAATATTCAGTCTTACAGGCAATTATAACACAAATGATATCTGTAAGGGGTTAATAATTTATGAAGAATCATGAGAGCTCAGGTCAGAACCATCGTTCAGCAGAGAGATCATGACTCAACTTTTGAGTGTGTCCCCTTTAGAGGATCTTTTTTACAACAGCATTGCTAAGCAATTTTATTGTCTTATCATTTATGCTGAGGGTGATGCTATATTTCAAGCATTTGCAGAAAGTATTATTCGAGGACTAGGTCAGAACCACCCTTCAGCAGAAGTCCCGGAATAATACCCCAGATATCACTGAGTATAAAAACCTAGTATATCAGAATACGAGACCTTTCAAACAAGATTTCGGGGGTTACCCATATATCCGAGAGATGTTACCCACGATATAAGCAAGTTTGAAATTTAGGTTTATATCTCGTCACAATTTACTAAATGTGCAAAAACCTACTGACACATCATCAGTGAGACCGTTTATCACATTTGACATTTCATATCTTTAGCATGCTGTGATCGTCTACTGATGTACTATCATTTCCTCTTTTATACACCAAAACTCATTTTTGCTTTTTCAATGTTTTTGAAATTTTCAAATTTTCTAATTTTTTTAAAATTTTTCTCCCCCTAAAATCAAAATATGTTTCAATTTTGATTTTCAAGGAAAATTTGAAAACAAACTATACAAGAAACATGACAAACTGATATCAAATCGCTTCAATTCGCCATTCACTCGACATAAACAATCAGAACTCCCCCTGACAACAAACTATTTTCCCATTTAGATTTCAAAACACTTAAGTTTGTTTTAATCAAATGGTTTTTCCGGAAAAATAGTTTTGTTGAACTAACAAACCACTTGTTGGTTAGGGGATTACTTCATCACTTTGTTCTCCTATAACCATTTTGAAAGATTTAACAATTAAAACCCTTGTCAATAACAAACATTAGTAGAAAATCAAGTACAACTTAATGTCCCTGATTTACCACTTATAAATCGAAATATCACAGTTACCATCCTGTGAATTTCTCAAGAATGATGCCGATACCTGCTTCACACTTACCAACCTGGAAGCTCCGGCAAGTCAGGAATTCAACTAACAGATTTTGACACCCAAGCCTGACTAGCCTTAGGTGTGTTTTGAGCATTTCTCTTTTCTTCATAAAATTCTTTTGCCCCTTTTACCTTACCATCAGCCATCTTACTAAAAATATGTTCAACATTGCTATTAAACATTTTTCTAGTTTCAACACCTTTTTGATTTTAGGTTTGCGGCTTGTAATGGTGGAAAGTTCTCATCATTCATTAATGGAACTGTCTCTTCCTTTTTTACCTCAACTTGTGGCTCCTCTGATTTTGTGGAATCAGATTCATTGCCCGAACTTGGCTTGTCTGACTTGGATGAGCCAGATTCATCGCCAACCATTTTCTTCTTTTCCTTTTTCTCTTTTGTCCTCAGATTTGCATCTGAAGAATTCAATTTACTTGGCTTTGCAGTCGAGTGAGTTGATTCATCAGAACTTTTATTCAATCTGTCCGGTGAACCCGAAGACAAAATTTTCTCGAGATACTCTCTCGCCTTTTTCCTTTTCTTTCGCAGTCTGTCTTTCTGCCCCTGTGAAAGTTTAACTTTCTTTTCTTGAATTATCTGATCCTGAACTTTAGGTTTTAAAACCTTCTGTTCATGGGGCTTGACGTTGACTGGTTTCTTTGCCATTCTTTGAGAATTAACCCTCAATCTTTCATTTGATCTCCTTGGGCAATCTTTGGCAATCTGTCCTCTGATATGACAATTATAGCATCTTCTTGTTTCATAACTCCAATTCTGGCAGTTAACAGCAATGTGTCCTCGAACACCACAAGAGTAACACACTCTGTTATCGTACCATTCACCACTATCACACCAAACACTTAAATCATAGCATTGTCTGGCTTTGTGGTGATTATCACTCCTCCTGAAAACTGGATTTGTCTTTGAAGCAATGTGGTCAAACCTGCACCACTTATTACCAACTTTTTGTAAATTTTTATTTTCAAATTTTTGTGATTTTTCAAAATGATTGGATGACTTATCTGATGAGCTGTTATTTTCATTTTTAAAATTTTTCAAATTTTTAACTTTTTGTTTTTGTTCTACACTCTTCTTAACAGGTTTTCGTTTAGAACATTCACCTGTTTCAGTAGATTGCAAAACAGTATTTTTAAATTTTTCTTGTAAATCTAAAAATATTTTTCTTTTCTTTTCTTTTTCATCATCAGATATTTCATCACAATCTTCAATTTTGACTTTGACTTTGTCAAAATTTGTGACATTGTCACTTATTGGAACAGAATTGATCGGTTTTGGACACTCATATGGTGCCGAAGTCACAAAACCTTTCAATTTCACTTCAAGCTCTTTGATTTTCATCCGAGCTTTTTCAGCTTCTTTTTCAAGCTGAATGATTTTAGCAAGATGAGAATTGATTTCAATTTGTTTTTCAAGATTATCTTTACCAAAAATATCTCTCTCATCTTCTAAAATCTTGATTTGATTTTGAAAATCTTTTTCTTTTTCTTTTAACATTTCATTTTCCAATTTTATCCAAAAAACGTTTTCATTTTCAATTTTGATTTTTCCAAAATCTTTTTCTTTTTCTTTCAAGTCATTAATTTCCAATGTCAAACTGTCCAAACTACTCAACAGTTTGTCATTTTCAGACGTCAATTTCTCACAATTTTCTCTCATTTCAAGAATCTGTTTATTATCAGATTCTTTCTCATCCTTCAAACTTTTGATTTTCAATGCTAAACTCTCTACATTCTTCAGAAGTTTAACATTGTCTGTTTCTGATTTCTCGCATTTTGAGCACACAACTTCACTTTTTGAAGTTTCATCCTTCTTTGATTCTTCAATCTTTGATGTTCCTGCAAGAAAAATTTTAACCATATCAGCAGGATTCAAATCTTCATTTAAAAAACAACCTCTCTTGTGATCATATTTCATCTTTCTTCTTACATCAATACCATTTTCAATTCTTTTGATTATTTCAAGAAACACATCCAAACTTAACCATTTTGATTCTCTTTTTAATTTTTCTACCATCTCATTCTTTTTCTCTTCATTCTCAACATTGCGTTTTCTAAGCTCTCTGATGAAATCATAATAACCAAATTTTGAGAACCTAGAATCCTTTTTCAATTTTCCTAAAAATTCATCCCAATCTGAAGGTAACGCATCTGCAAACTTAGATATCTTTTCAGCATCTGATATCCTTAAGTAATACATTTCAAAACTTTTATGTAAATCTTCATATCGCTTATACGTATCACTAAAATTCTCATATTTCCTACACATAAAATGTTCAAATCTTTCAACCAAAACCTCCTTTTTCTCAAGAGGAGAACAACAAGTCCAATTGTTTATTCTTTCAAGTTTAATGTTTTCCAGTTCGTCAAACATTTTGAATTCTTGGTATTTGTGCCTTGTAAATCACCTCGAATCACCTGCAATACAAACAATTAGTTCAAACGAACTTAATACGTAACAGTGAATTACCGATGACACTTATACAAATTTTTCGAGATTTTTGAAAAACAGAACCACAAAAGCGAACCAATCTGTGCACGTGACAGATAAGCGAACCAAACAGGTTCAGATAAGCGAACCAGAAAATGTACTAATGAGCGAACCAGACAATGTCTGTTTGAGCGGACCAGACTTGTTCGTTCGAGCGGACCAGACTTGTTCATTCGAGCGGACCAGATAGTGTCCGTTTGAGTGGACCAGACTTGTTCGTTCGAGCGGACCAGACTTGTTCGTTCGAGCGGACCAGATAGTGTCCGTTTGAGTGGACCAGTCAAATGCCAGATAAGCGAACCAACTGTGTCCGTTCAAGCGAACCTGATAGTAAGAATGTCTGAAAGAGCGAACTAAAACTCGCAATGACCGAAAAAGCGGACCACAATTTTTAACCCATTTTTAGTCCAAATTACAATCTGATACTTTCAAGGAATGTACTACTATTAATTCCGATCACAATGATATGATTATTGTTCAATTTCGACCGCAAAATCGTTCCAGATCTGAAGATGAAGAATCTGTCCGAGAACCGATCGAGATTTTGATAAAATTGATTGATTTTTACTAAGTTTTAAGGTCTGATACTGTTAAGGATTGATTAAAAAACAAATTCGCTCAATATGCTTGAACTTCAGATCATTCTGTCCGTAGAAACTTGTATAATCCGAAAAATAAAAAACAGAAATTGAGTAGAAAGATGAGAAAGGTGTCGAATCAGCTGATGTAGTATGAACTTCTCGTCCTGAAGCTCTGATACCACTTGTTGGACCGGTTACGTGACCCGAAAAGTCAGTCTGAGTAGCTCATTCTCACATATAAAGGCGGAATCAGAATATGTAAGATTACAACAACTTGTTCTTTCAATTCTTATCTTACTATTGCTTTCTGATGATATTTTGACAGAGTTTCGGCTCCCAAGCACACACATACATCTCCTGAACTAATGAACATGCTGGACCTATTTATAGAGTTTCTGGTCCACTCATACGAGTATACGACATGCCATATGAGCGGTCCAGAATACTTTGACATAAAAGCGATCCACATCATGACACATGAGCGGTCCAGACTTAAGACAATGACACATAAGCGAACCAGACCCTATTTCACATAATATTTACATTTTGACCCCCTGTTGACCAATATTGACTTCAGGCTTTTTGTAGACGCAGTCAACAGACATTCCGTGCACTAACAAAAAAGGACTTGTTTAGGAAGATAAAGATATTTTGAAAAAAAAAACTTTTTAATTTGAAATATACTAAACGAAATGAAGGATGAGAATGATGTGATGGGTACATTAATGATGGTGTCAAATCATGTTGGTCAATAGATCTTTGGGGTGGGGTAGGCATATGTAAATTTACCATAGTGCTCTCAAAAGCAAAAAAGGAGATGAAGTTGGGTGGGACATGTGGCCAAATGTAGGACATGTGATGGGTTTTCAAGGTTTTCTCAAAAAAAGGGTTTTTTATGTAGCATTATCTTATATATATATTTTAGGGGTTGTTGACCTTGGGATTGGTGGGTGGGTTTTGATTCGTAGGGGCATTTAATTTTTTTAAAGTAAAAATAAAATAAAATAGTTTATGGTATGGGTAGTTGCCGCCAACGTTTACTAGTTAACTCGGTTAGACTATGGGGTATGGGGCGGGGGTTGGGTACAAACGACCAAGTCACCACCCCGGGTGGGCTTGGGTTTCGGCGTGACCCCTTGGGCGGGGGTTTCAGCCCGGGCGTTGGGCGTGCCGCGGTCTTTCGTGGCCGGCTCTCATTGGCATGGGTTGGCTAGGCTAGGATTTAAATTTTAAAAAATAACCGTTTGGCCATGCCACATCGCTACCCCAACTACTATAAAACCCCCCACCGCCTGTCCACATCGCTACCCCAACCCTTCACTCCACCTACCCGAACCCGCTACCCACACTTGAAAAATGGCTTCATGGACGCACGAGTAAGAGATAGCACTTGTAACGAGCGTCGTGGACGCGATGAAGGGCCGCCAACCCGGTGAGACCCGTTACTGGCCGGAAGCTTTCGCTAGCTACCGGCACAATCTAAACGCGTGCCAACACAAGTGGCGCGAACTACGACCGAAGCTTGACCGTTTTAAAGCCTACTACGACAGCGTCCCGGGTGGTGATATAAGTCACGAAGACCGGGTGGCGGTGGCCAACATCGAGTTCCGGGGCAAGGAGATGAAGCCGTTTGACAAGCTCGCCCTGTTCGAAATCTACCTAACGCTTAATTAGGGCTTTTTTTAGATTTGTAATCCTTTTTTTTTTGTAAGATTTTGTAATTTTTAGGAAATTTTAATAATAATTTTAGGCTTTTTTTTTAAATTTTGTGTGTATTTTTATAATAATTTTAGGCTTTTTTTAATTTTTTTTATAATAATTGACACGTGGCCAACCCACGCGGGCTAACCCCGCCCCGCCATACCGACCCAACATGCAAGTGACCAGCGGTGCCTCTCGGAGTCCACGTGTCAACCCATGCCCCAAACCCCCGCCCACCATACCTCACGGTCTTAGAACACCGTGTATTACACTAATATAGGTTTAATAAATGTAATTTTATATATTAAATAAAAAACAATATATTTTAAAAAAACCTCATTTATTATATGTGTTGAGTAAATATAATTTTATATATTAAATTATATCTGTAAGAACCTCGTGTATTGTGCGGGTTGAATAAAAGTAATTTTATATACAAAACAATAAAAAAGTTATATTTAAAAAAAACTGTGTATTCACGGGTGGAAGAAATGTAATTTTATATACTAAATAATAAAAAAAAGTTATATTTAAAAAAAACTCTGTGCATTGTATGGGTTAAATAAATTTAATTTTATATAGCAAATAATAAAAAAATGTTATATCTTTAAAAACCCTGTGTATTACACGGGTTTATCTATTATTAAAAAAAAATCTTTCTAAATCAAAATGGATTTTTTTTTTATTTTTTAAATTACGTTAATACTATTTAAAATTTTTGGTTTGATTAATAAGTTATTTAATATAATTTCTCATAGTTAACAATAATAACATTAACAATAAATAATATGCATGTTTATCTACTATTAACTGAAACAATGTTTTTTAGTTTAGATAAGACTTTATGATTTGAAGTTAAGTTTATGCCAATGATTTAGAGTTGATAAGATTTATATTAATTTAATTAATATTTAATAATTTAAATTAAATAATAATTATCTACAATTAAGGATGGTCTAGAATAATTACAAGTGTCTCTCCATTAGTTTCTTTTATTATACAGTATAGATGAGTACTTTGAGCCAAATTTGACATGACGGGTGTTGCTTGGTCGGGGTTAGGGTTCAGAGTGCCCATTCCTCCCTAAATCATTATTCTACGGAAAACTCGAAATGTCAAAGTTGGAGGTCAATTGTCTATGGGTCTTGTAGCTCCTATAGTGAAAACTATCAATTCATAGAAAAAGTTAGCAAGAAATTTGTTTTAATTGGAAAGCTTCAAAACAACATAAAAGTTAGCAAGAAATTTGTTTTAATTGGAAAGCTTCAAAACAAAACTATAGCACAGTCCAATATCATAAGCTTCAAATGTGTAATTGCCCAGCTTGATCGAAACAAACACGGTAAACCAAAACATACACGATCATATTTATAGAAATTTTGATTTTACTTAGCTTATGCAACAAATAGTCAAACCCATAAGTGATCTCTAATCAACTAGCGTTTATACCGCAAAATTTAATGACTAAACTAAACAAAAGCAAACCAAAACACCAAACTGACGAGGTCACCAATTGCCATCATTCGTTGGTCTCTTTAATCCCATCAATCTTATCTTAATCTTCTCTGTCGTATTCGTCTAAATATAATGCCCCTAAATAAAAATAAAAATAAAAATAGATTAAATGAACTTTCATTATCTATAAGTATAATGAAACAAACATAATATTTTATAATTATTATATTATATGGGAAAAGATCAAATAGGAAGTTTATTTTGGCTAGGAAGGATAGGAAGCAATAGGATTAGGACATGTGGCAAAATTTAAAATAAAGAGGAAGGGTATTTTAGTCAATCTTATCCTTTCTTCTTCCTTTTCAAAACCCAGTAACTTTAAAACCCACCATTTTCAAAACCCACCATCTTCAACCATTTCTTCACTTTCTATCTCAATAATCACTACATTATAGTGCGATTTTCGTCACCAATCAATGATTCAAACACCTGATCAACGTGTTCTTCAGCTTTTTGAAGAAAACCCAGTTTAATTTCATACAAAATCTCGTTTTTTTTTCCGGTGATTTTGAAGATAATCACTCGATCCGTTCGATTCGAGCACTGATAAGTGTTTCAATCATTCAAAATTCGTCAATTGTTGAAGAAATCACTTCGATCCATGTAAGAAATTCTTTAATTTCATTTTTACGATCTGGGTTTTTGATTTAGTCATTGCGGCAGCCCCTGGCGGGGTCCAAGGGACAGAGCCCCTGGCTGGGGTTGAGCTGCGTTGGTTCAGACAGTTCACAGCACAGACAATTCACAGCACAGAGAAAACTATTTTCATTGTTCAATGCGTTTTAGAGAGAACACCTTCTTTGGTGTTTTTAGGCATTTGCGTTTTAGAACTAAAACATTTTTATGTGTTTTCTAGCCATTGCGTTTTAGAAAAACACATTCTTGAAGTGTTTTTGGTGCATTGCGTTTTAGGTAAAACACTTTTTTAGGTGTTTTCAGTCCATTGCGTTTTACAGAGAACACTTTCTTTTGTTTTTTAGGCAATTGCGTTTTAGAATGAGTCATTTTTAAGTGTTTTCTGGCCATTGCGTTTTACAAATAAGACATTTCTTTGTGTTTTTTGTGCATTACGTTTTAGGTAAAACACTTTTTTATCTGTTTTCAGTCCATTGCGTTTTAGAAAACAGACATTTTAAGTGTTTTCTGGCCATTGCGTTTTAGAAATAAGACATTTGTTTGTGTTTTTGGTGCATTGTGTTTTACGTAAAACACATTTTTATGTGTTTTTAGTCCATTGCGTTTTACAAAGTACATTTTCTTTTGAGTTTTTAGGCTATTGCGTTTTAGAAATAAGACATTTCTTTGTGTTTTCTGGCCATTGCGTTTTAGAAAAATGTCATTTTTAAGGTTTTTTTTTTTCATTGTGTTTTACGTAACTGGGGTTTTTCTATTGCGTTTTACGCAACTGGGTTTTAAAAAAAAAATTTCGAAAATATAGCAATAGTATACTCGTTTTAAAGATAAAAACGCTCGTTTTTTGGTGAAATTTTTATAAAAAAATAATGTCGTATGAAAGAGTTATTAACGTTTAAAAAATGGGGGGGGGGGGGAATTGGAGGAGAGAGAAACTATTGGCTTGCATTGACTAGAATACCCCTAAACCAACTCACGCGCTTCTTTTATTCCCTTTAATTTCCCTGATTTAATTTTAGCCATTGATTAACTAAATGGATGGTCAAGATCACTTCCTAGCCTTCCTAGCCAAATAAACTTCCTATTGTATCTCCACCCTATATTATATATGGAATTAGTTTTTTTTTCAAATATTATTATGGTAACAAAATTTGAACATTTTCTTCCAATCTACGACAATGGTAGCAAAATTTGAACATTTTCTTCCAATCTACGACAATAATGATATTTATGAAAATTGATGAAAAAGAAAAATGAAATTAATTAAATAACAGGATGAGAAAACCAAATAGTTTAATCATTCGTTTATGAAGTTTAGAAACTTCGAGTTCTACTCTTTTGATAAAGAAATGAAATAAGCTCAAGTTTGGCTAACCAATCATTTTGTAGAAAATGACATTTAAAATGAAAAGTTCTTCACTAAGTATAAAAGTTTGAGAGGGAGAAAAATAACGCTACCTTGGGGGAGGAGGAGAGATACGGATAGTGGGAATGTGAGAAATTTTAGGCCAATCAACACCCTTCTCTTTTGCATACCTTTCAAATAGATGTTTACATTTCGTTATCTCAAGTTCATTCAGGTCCTTGAAACTTTGAATCTCATCCGGTAGAGAAACTAATTCATTGCAGTTTCTTAATCTTAAAACCTTGAGCTTTGGAAGGTTACTTGGTAAGGATTCCAAACACGGACAGAAATAAATGTCCAGATTTTGTAAAGAAGGAAACATAGTGGTGGTGTCTCCTGACTTGTTTGTGTTGTCATCATGGAAACACTTTAAAGAATCCATGTACCACAACTTGATGCTACTAAGATTGGGTAATCTCCCAAGCGCTGGAATACACTCACACTTGTAACAAGAAAAAACACAAATTGTAACCAAATTATTTAAATTGACCATCCAACTTGGAGAAATATTCTTTCCCATGTAATTCAATATACGCAATTCCTTGAGACATGGATTTGGTTCTAGTCCCTCAAGAACCTCTTCATCATTGTTTTCATTCCTATAATTCCATTCTAAATGCAAAACCAACAGCTTTGATTTGCATTTGAGGTTGGCACTCTTGGCCTCACTTAAACCTCCAACGTTCTCAAGTTTTGTTATCTGCAGCCTCTCCTCGAGAAGATTTAGATCCCCCAATTCCCCTATTTTAGCCCCACTCTCGTTACCAACAGGAAACCATGGAAGCCATTTGAGACTAGTTAGTTCTTGGACTCCTGATGGCAAAAGCTTGAGTGAACGAGCCCCCTCGATGTCCAAATGTTGAAGAGAACTCATGTATCTCAGGCCTTCAGGCAACTTACACAAATTTTCACAGTAACACAAAATCAACACTTTCAAGTTTTCGAGAAGAACAATCGACTCTGGTAAAACTTCTATACCTGTGAATGATAATATCAAGTATTGCAAGTTTTGGAGATACATAATTGACTTCGGTAAAACTTCTATACTCGAATTAGATAAATTCAAGTATCTCAGATGTTTGAGTTTGCAAATTGATTCGGGCAATGCGCTTAACTCAATCTGACGCAAGTATAATACCCTTAGATACATGTGGTTGCAAAATTGGCGAATGTCACATTTATATGTACGCCCAAACATGAATATAGACTTTAATGACGTTAACTTTTCTAAATCCTCAGACGAAAATTGAAACTTTTCATCCGGACATGACGAGCTCACATGAAGTACCTCATTTGTGATTCTAACCTCCCTACCAGGCTGTATAATTAAACAATCATCTCCCATCACATGTTGTGCCATGTCATGCATTAGATCATGCATTTTATATCGATTAGATAATGTGCCAACCTGAAAGAAGGACCTCCAAACCAAACAATTTAAAATTTCTTCCCCAAGCACATACAAGTCTATTTCTCCTCTAGGTGGAATTAAACCGTTTGACACCCACACCGAAATCAATACATCCTTCCTCATCTCATAGCCTTTAGGAAACAAGCAACAATAAGCAAAACATCTCTTTAAATGTGGAAGCAAGGTATCATAACTTAACTTTAAAGCAGGTAAGACCTTATTTTCTTGCAACTCCCATATGTGGTTGTCTTTCACACGTTTCCAATCATTGCTACTGCTTTTTGACCACATTAAGCTACCCAATGTCTTCACTGCCAAAGGCAGTCCTTGACATTTCTCAACTATCTCCATTCCGATAGGCTCTAGCTCACTTATGTTGTCCCACTCTCTTCCTTTTGCAAATGCAAACTTCTTGAACAATAACCACGAGTCCTTTTCAGATAAGCATCCGAGTTCATGTTGTAACTCGGGAACCTTGGCCATCATTCGACAAGTCGTTTGGAATCGTGTTGTCGTCACAACGATACTTCCTTCAGCCCCACAACTTAATATTTCACTTAATTGGTCCCACTTTGTCTTTTCCCTATTTTCAATCCAAACATCATCTAGCACAATTAAAATTTTCTTTTCTCTTAACTTGTTTCGAAGGGTCTCTTGCAACACATCTAGAGGTGTGAGTGTACACTCTTTTTCTTCTATGGATGTGATGATTCCTTTTATTATCTCTTTAACTTGGAAGTTTTCAGAGACGTAGACCCAACATTTTAAGTCGAAATTTTGATTCACCGTTTCATGGTTATAGACTAACTGAGCCAGAGTAGTCTTTCCCAAACCTCCCATACCCCATATACCATACACTCGAATCTCACTGTTCTCATATGTACCCATATCTTTGTTACATATCTTTTCGACTACCATCTCCATCTCTTCATTCCTTCCGAAGATATTTGAAGAATCGTGTATATGCGAGCTTGTTTCCCTGTCTGGCATCTGACCCACAACTTCAATATCGTCAACATGACTTGTGGGAGCTGAAGGGGTCAACTGTAACTTAAATCTCTCGGAATTTATGACATCCAGCTTACTTTTTATGTCTTTGACCTTGTGAGCAATCCTAAGACGGGTCATATATTTATTACGATTAGAGGAGAAGAAGGCCCTTACCCTGTATCTGATTCTTTTTTTGTATAAGCTTTGTAGCAACACTTCGGTTGAGATCTCGTCTAGCACATTTTCTACCTCCAAGGATGCTGATCTGAGTTGCTTAAGATTAGAAGGTGTCAAAACTTATAAAGGTGAGAATTTAGTTAACTTGAATAATAGTCACGATGATCTTAATGTGATCTTGATGTTAAAGGAGTTTCTATGAATATGTAGAACAATAAGATTGAAATTTTAAAATTTAAATAATGAAAATAAGCAATTACACAATACATATTGACTTGTACCCATGGTTGTAAGTTTTCATGGCAAGTATCTATTTCAATGACGTTGTTGAAGTCGTTTTGGGTGAAATATATTTGAACCCTGTTCAAATCGGTTCGGGTCGGGTTGAAACTGATCCAAGTCATAAAACGGTATTAAAATAATGTAATTGGGGTCATGTTGAAACAGGTTTGGGTCATAAACCAGTATTTTAGAAAAAATATACTTTTGGGGTCAGATTCAACCCGGTTTGGGTGAAAACTATTTGAACCCTTTTCAAATCGGTTTTGGTCGGGTTGAAACGGGTATTGGCCATAAACCAGTATTTAAAAGGTTTGGGTGACAAGGGGGGGGGGGGGGGGGGGGGAATAATTGGTGAAATAACAAAATTTATAACATACCTTTCAAAAACTCTAAAAAACTAATACATTGAGAAATACCAAAATTTATAACAGGTAAACAGGCATTGAGTTTCAGTTTTTAATATGGTGTGTAATCTTCGTTTAAAAAGGCGCACCTTATGTACAAGGCGATCAGGATAGCGCGTCACGGCCTTGAGGGCACTTCATCTATTTATGGGTCAAAACTGGTCAAAGTTAGGGTGTGTAGGAGACTTACATGTAAAAACAAGCAAATGCATGAATATGAACAGTTTGCTTAATAAAAGGGTTAATATGTAAAAAAAATAGTGTGAGACGCAGCTTCAGGTTGTAAATAAAGTTTTTTTGATCGTGCGTAGACCAACATCTCGTGTACGTGATGTGCACGCCTCAGATTTTGGGACCCGAACGCCTCAGAGCGCCTCTTGCTTTTTAAACCAAGCACTGAATACATATAAAAGAGAAATAGTGTATGAGTTTTCCCCTTAATAATTCTTAAGCTATTTCCCCATGGAAATGTTTCCTATGGATCCGCTTAATACATTAACTTAAATGTTAAACTATAAATTCAATGTTGCAGCTGCATTGTTCTACTTTGCCTTCGAGGTTTATTTCATTTTTAAAGTATTTCAGGTATCCGTTAGGCGTCCCATGGATCAGATATCATGGTTATTACGAAGATCTGCACATAAATGTCATATATCCGGGAAAGGACCGTGACTTAGGTGCGTATTTCATTACTTGTATCATATTGTCATACATGTGCACATAAGTATGGACTTGGTCGAAGGAAGAGTTTCTCCACACTGAATCTTGTGAAGGAACTTAATCTAAAGGTGACTAAAAATGGTTTTCGACAGACGTTTTATATTTTCAAAAACCAAAATCTGTATATTCGATTTTGCTATTTTCGTGATTTAAAAAGAAAAGGCGGTTCATTTTAATGTCTTTTTTCCTATTCATGGGAATTCAAGAAAATAAATTCTACCATTCTTTGAATTCGAAACAATGTTTAGTATAAGATAGATAAAAAAAACTTAACTTTTATGATTTGTGAAGACAAAAAACAAGATAATGCAAAGAAATTGTTGTTGATAGTTTGGGAATAAAATTATGTAATAACTTATATCTTAAATATGCATCCCTCAGGTTTGTAAATTGTCCACTGGAGATTCTTTAGATATGTCCCCACAGGATGAAACATGCATGTTGGCAAATGATGCAACAATTTTTGATATGGAGGTACATCTTTTCATCATGACAAATTTATTGTTATCACTTTCATATTTGGATGTGTTTTGACATATTACGTCAAAACAGGGCAGGTTGAGAAAGTTCATTTTGTTCTGGGTTGAAACGGGCCCGTCGGGCTGACCCTGAAACTGTTTCTTAGTTTTGTATAAATAGTCATCATGTTTGTTATGGTTACGAAAACAATATTATCACATTAGTATATAAATCTTTTAACAAAACGTTTTAGAACCCATTTATCAAAAAAAAAAAGTGTTGATTTGGAAGAAAAATTAGCTTATGGGTTACAACTAGAGGTGCACAAACTGGTATTTTTTAGAACCGAAATCGGGTCCAGGTTTGGTCAACAAAGTTAACCGGTTCTGGGTACGTTCGGGTTTTTGACCAGTTTGGCCGGTTTATTTTTTCCGGTTTGGGCGGTTCGGGTCGGGGTTATGACCAGGTTGAGGTGGAACCGGTTTTGGTGGTTCCGGGTCGGTCCATTATAGGTTTTCATAATTTTTATTATTCGGTAATTACCTTATTAGCTATTTATTTAACCTAATTTTAGAAAATCTTTTACTTTGATTCCACAAACCCTCCCAATTTTTGGTCAACTGGATATTATTACAATTTCATATAACAGAAGCTAGCTAATTATCTGATTTCGATCATACAGTATGACTATCACTTTCAAAACACACATCTAAACATTCTCTTAATCAAATACTTTTGTTTTTGAACTATTGATTAACAATTTTGAGTGAAAAATTTCAGGTATATGCAGAGATTAACATCTAAAGTACGAATAATGGCTATAGAGGGTAACCATGAAATCGAAGAGCAAGTTGACGACACAACATTTGCAGCTTACAGTGCCCGATTTGCGTTTCCATTTAAAGAAAGTGGCTCGAAATCCACCATGTACTACTCTTTCAATGCAGGAGGCATACATTTCTTAATGCTTGGTGGCTACACTGCTTATGATAAATCATGTAAAAATCCACTCTTTTTGCATTTGTTGACTCCTTGGTTTTGACTTAAAGTTTTAACTGATGGGGTTATGTAATTGTTTCATATAGCCGATCAATATAAGTGGTTGCAGAGGGATTTGGCAAAAGTTGACCGCAAAGTGACACCATGGCTTGTTGGTGTTTGACATCCGCCCTGGTACAACACATATGTTTCTCATTATAAAGAAGTCGAATGCATGAGGGTTGCCATGGAAGAACTACTGTATAATGCTGGTGTTGATATAATCTTCAATGGCCATGTAAGTGTTGTAAGCCATAGGTCAATTTGAGTTGCTTTCAGTTTCAAACAGGTCAAAAAGGATTAGCTAACAAGGGAGTGGGTCAAATGGACCAAATTGGTCAAACTCATTGTCACCAAAGTGTATTTTTAATGTGTCTAAATTCCTTTATCATGTTTTCTAAAAGATTATTACAATCTTGTATGCACTGGTTAATTATGAAAAGCATTAAAATGGATTATTTTCTGGTCACCCCAATCTGACCCGACCCATACCAAAAATAACCCGTTTTGAGACCCATTTGACACATTATCCTACTCACATGCCCCGCCTATTTTGCCACATTGTACTTTATATGATAAAAAATCGAGGTTAAGTGTTTGACTATGTTTGTAAATGAACGAATTTCTTTGACTGATTTTGGTGTTTCAATTGGTTTTTTTTTTATGAACAGGTGAACTGGTACTTATGTTTTGCTGGATGTGATTTCGTTTTGTGTGAAGATAAAGATGAGGAAAAGAAGATGTAGGATTTGAATAAGCTTTGTTTGATATTCTGACCGGGTAGGCAAAGAAGCAAGATAGAGGAGCGGCTGAGAAGAGACACCACTGGTGGTGGATGACGTGAAATATGTGTGAATATGTGCCCCTAGATGATGATGAAATTGATGTACATCTTAGTTATGTTGAAGAAGCATCTATATGTTTTAGACTATAAGACGAAGACTATGCTTAACAAATAGATTGAGGTGCTGACACGCCTTCTTTATATTATGTGTAATTCAATTTATTGGGATTATTATTAGTTAAATTAATTGTGATATTTATAAAAAAAAAACTTTCTTTTGGCTAATGTTGACCTTAACTTATTGCGAAGCTGCAATGGAAATGTTAAGGTGCATCAAGTGGGCATCCGAAAGGTTTACCGAATGTGAATAATATGGATATTCAGTGTGATATTTATGCTCCGGTTTGAGTTGAATGTTGGAATATATTATGGTTATGTACAATATATGCAACTAGCCCTTCTCTCTATATCGTTCACGAAAACTTTACCATTTATATTTGAAAACCTTTAGCTTCTATAATCATTTGTTATAATCTTTCAGGCAAGAACTTATTATTTTAATTGTTTATCATTAAATTTCTATTACAAAGTAAATTGTAAACACTAATCATAAGCAATCAATAAGCTTACAAGTCTCTGCCTACAATTTCACAACCCGTGATTAAGTTTATGTAAAGTTTATAAATCTTCTTATAGCGAAAACATTTAATATGTCATACTTTTGAATGATTTTAAGTATGTATTAATCATAAATAATTATTAGAGTTAAATGTCATTTTAGTCCCTGTGGTTTGGGTCATTTTGCCAGTTTAGTCCAAAGGTTTTATTTTTAACCTGTGGGTCCAAAAAGGTTTCACAGTTGCCATTTTAGTCCACTAGGTTAACTTCATCCATTTTTTCGGTTAACGAGAAGGCCAATTCAGTAATTTTGTATGTAAATCTGTTAACTAAAAGGGCAATTCAGCCATATAAAATGACCGAATTGGTCTTCTTGTTAACAGAAAAAATGGGTGGAGTTAACCCAGTGGACTAAAATGGCAACGATGAAACCTTTTTGGACCCACAGGTTAAAAATGAAACCTTTGGACTAAACTGGCAAAATGACCCAAACCACAGGGACTAAAATGGCATTTAATTCTAATTATTAATATAAGTAACTTCTCGAGCCCGGAAAGCAATCCCGGGTGATAACCTAGTAAAATATATATTTAAAGAGAGACGAAGATTTTTTTTAAGGGTCCTAATAATTCCACATGGTAAAATCTAATTCTAATATGGTGTATACGGGCGGTCTTATACGGCCCGTATACACCATGTTAGAATAAGATTTTAGTGTGGTCGTGTTGTGGACTTGGTGGCGCACCCGAGGTGGGGGTTTACAACATTTTTTGACGACACCTGCGATATATTTTACCCTTTGCGGGAAGACTCAGAGGATGACACTTCCCGAGTTCGCCGTTGCCTTGGGTCTGTACTCACAGGAGTACTCAGTGTCCCAGGCATTTTTGGATGCGCCCATCAGCACGTCCAGTGACGTGTTGTGGACTTGGTGGTGCACTGTTGGGTCCGGGGAGTTCGCGATCCCCGAAGGCACGGGCGAGTAGCCTTTATGACCCGTTACACCGATACCTACATCGGTGTATCGCCGTGACGATCGCCGGTCGTCATGATAGTAGGGAGTGGGTCACCCAAAATGACATGTTCTACTTGCACGACATACTTACCGGCGCGGGGGAGGGGGGGGGGGCAACTTGGCGTACAAGTTGGCCGCATACTTCGCCGAGTACGCTTTTAAGCGTACCTCTACCCACATCTGCTGTGGAGGCTTCCTCACCCGTATGGCGAATCATTACCCTCGCGTCTTGTCTCCGCAGGTGGCAAAGGATATGGCCATATCACTCCAGCTTGGTCGGGTTGGGAGGAACACAACGTGCGCGAAGGGTTTGGCTCGCGAGGTCGAGGGACAGGGGCTGGTTTGGTCGTATGGTGAGGATGAGGGTCACGGGGGTGAGGGAGCAGAGGGAGAGGGAGAGGGAGCAGGGGGGAGGGAGGCGGGGTACAAGGAGGGTTGATGCTACCGTCGATAGATCACAGGTAGCTGCAGAGGATGTATACGGTGATCGTCCGTACGATCGACGGAGCGTGAGACCGCGTGTGACGCCTCCACTGCGGGTGGAGGAGAGACTCGCTCAGGTCGAGTCGGATGTAGCTGCCGTACGGGTAGATTTAGCTACTGTCAGGAGGGATGTACAGTGGATGGTCGAGGCGATTATGGCTATACATTCTGGCACGTTCCTTCCTCCACTAGCTGGCGCTGCACCACCACCACCACGATCGCCGTAGCTGCTTATTGTGTGTATATATATATATATATATATTGAGTTCATTTCAGAACTCTAAATAACTACAAAACTTTCAGAACTCCTAATAAACAATCATTTTATATATATGTTTTTGTATTTAGGATCTTTTTATCATCTATTATATGTATTTCTTTGATTACATACATGTTAAAAGTAGTTTACATATGTTTAATTGCCAAAATTATATATATGTGTCATAACTAATTACATATATGTAAAAAAAAACTAGTTTACATATGTGTAATTATAAAATTACATATAAAAAATGATAAAATTACTCTTAACATGTATGTAATCGTAAAAAATACACATAATAAATGATAAAATTATTCTAAACATAAAAATATATAAATAAAAAGATTGTTTATTATGAGTTCTGCGAGTTCTGTAAATATTTATGGTTCTGAAATGATCCTGGCCCTATATATATATATATATATATATATATATATATATATATATATATATATATATAGGGGAGGGTTATCTTGAGAACGCTAAATATTGCGAGAACCGTGAGAACGAATGAGAAAACCAATCAAAACCGAATTTTTTTAATACAAACCTCGTTCTAATTAAAATACATCATCAAAAAAGAATTCACAACATCAAATAATTCATTTCTCCTCTCAAAATCACTCTTATTACAATTTTTACTCATGTGTAAATATAACAAATTTACACATGTGTAAATTTTCGTTATTTACGAATTCACGTTAATTTAAATGTGTAAATTTAATTTCTTACATTGTATTCGAATAATAATGATAAGTGTAAAAAGAAATTTTGAATTTGAATTGTTTTTTACAAAGTTCTCGTGGTTTTATTATTCGTTCTCACGGTTCTCGCGATATTTAGCGTTCTCATTTAAACCCCCCTATATATATATATATATATATAAGTATCCGCTAAAATGAGAACCACCTCGAGTTGTAAGAACCGCGAGAACTTTTTGATCCGGGGCGAGGTGGACCAAATTTTTTTTTTCAGAAACGTAGATGCATGTATAAAAACAACATTTGTAAAAAAAAATTCAAAAAAAAAAAATGTCGTGGGTGTAGTTTTGAGCACCACAAGTTTGTGTTTACGGGACCCGTAAATTTTCCGGCCAGATTTACGGGTCCCGTAAACACAAACTTGTGGCGCTCAAAACTACACACACGACATTTTTTTTTTTAAATTTTTTTTACAAATATTGTTTTTATACATGCATCTACGTTTATGAAAAAAAATTTGGTCCACCGCGCCCCCTACGGTGTAGTTCTCACGGTTCTTACAACTCGAGGTGGTTCTCATTTTAGCATTCCCCTATATATATATATAGTGTGAGGTTCATTGGGGAACACTAAAAAAGTGGGGAACAGTGGGGAACCGGCTCAAACGAACTCCGATTGGACTCATTCCAGGGGCGTTGGAACTGGCTCGTCGAACCCTAACTAGGATCTTTTAACCCTAAATCATAACCCCTAAACCCTAAATATATTAGGGTTTGGCTTTTAGGGTTTAGCCTTAGGGTTTAGGGTTTAGCTTTAGGGTTTAGGGTTTTAGATTTAGGGTTTAGCTTTAGGGTTTAACTTTAGGTTTAGCCTTTAGGGTTTAGCTTTTAGGGTTTATAGTTTAGATTTCACGGTTTAGCTTAGGTTTTAGCCTTATTTTTTAGCTTTAGGGTTTAGAGTTTAGGAGTTAGGATTTAGGGTTTAGGGTTAAGAGATCTTAGTTAGGGTTCGACGAGCCGGTTCCAACGCCGCTGGAATGAGTCCAATCGAGTTCGTTTGAGTCGGTTCCCCGCTGTTCCCCACTTTTTTAGTGTTCCCCAATGAACCTTCCCCTATATATATATATATATATATATAGTGGTGATCCTTCGGAAAGTGTGTTTTTCCTAGAAAGTCTAGGAAGCGATATGGGCCATCCAATGGGTGTGTTTAATGGTTGAGATCATCTTAGTGGCATTTTGGTAATATGTTTTTCTTAAAAATAGGATTATTTAATTAATCAGGGGTAGATATGTCATTTAGCTTGTTTTAAATATGGAAATAATTGTCATTCCATAACCACCCCACATTTCTTGTGATTTTTTTCTCTCCCCCTCTCTCTCTCCCTTTCTCTCTCTCTCTCTCTCTCTCTCTCTCTCTCTCTCTTCCTTCTATCCTTCATGAAGAAACACATCAAGAAAACACATCGTATTAATCTGCTTGCTAATGTGCATGCTGTTAAAACACAGCGTCAAGAAATCCTCCAGCATTACCAGCATGGATGGTAAAACACAGCGTATGAATCTGGTTGCTGTTAAAACACAACTGTATGAATCTGAATGCTAAAACACAACTCTATGAATCTGCTAGCTGTTAAAACACAACTGTATGAATCTGCTTGCTGTTAAAACACAACTGTATGAATCTGCTTGCTGTTAAAACACAACTATATGAATTTGAATGCTAAAACATAACTGCATGAATCTGAATGCTAAAACATAATTGTATGAATCTGCTTGCTGTTAAAACACAACTGTATGAATCTGAATGCTAAAACACAACTGTATGAATCTGCTTGCTGTTAAAACACAACTGTATGAATCTGAATAATAAAACACAGCGTCGAGAAATCCTCCAGCATTACCAACATGAATGCTAAAACACAACTGTATGAATCTGCTTGCTGTTAAAACACAACTGTATGAATCTGAATGCTAAAACACAACTGTATGAATCTGAATGCTAAAACACAACTGTATGAATCTGCTTGCTGTTAAAACACATCACCAAGAATAAGCTGATGGTTTTGCAGTTAAATGTTAATAACCATCTCCACAATCAACAAGTGTGTTTGAAGCCATGATTTTTCTCTCTGAAAAAATTATTGAATACGAATGATGCTGGTGAAGAAGACAACAACAACAACAATCATACCCAGTAAATCCCACAAATAGCAGAACTATTAGTAGGGTCTGGGGGAGGTGGGATGTAGGCAAACCTTTCCTCTATTCAAGAATAGAGAGGCTGCTTCCTGAGAGACCCCCGGCTCCAAAACAACCAACAGACAGATAGATGAAAAACGGGCAAGTAAATCGCGTAGCAGTAGGCAGATAAATCATCAGTAAGCAACATATATGCATATATACAAGAAAATCATCATATGTTGGTCTACCTAAAGTGTAAAAGAAATCTAACCCCCCTCTCCCAAGGAAAAAGGTAGGACACATCTATACCCTCACCTACAAGTCCTTAACCTTAATCCTACGTCTCCACGCACTCCTATCATGAACCATGTCCTCAGAGAGGTGCAATTCTACCAAATCTTGCCTAAGTCTTTCATCCCAAGTCAACTTGGGTCTGCCTCTACTCCTCCTTCCTTCCACTATCATGGTTTCCACTACTCTAACTGGTTCTGTCAACTGCCTCCTCCTCACATGCCCAAACCATCTCAGCCTCCCCTCTTTTAACTTGTCTGATATACTAGCTACTCCTAACCAATCCCTAAAAACCTCACTTCTTATTCGGTCTAACATCGTGTGGCCACACATCCACCTAAGCATCCTCATCTCCGCTGCCTCCATCTTGCGCACTTGTGTTTTCTTGATGGCCCAACAATCTGTCCCGTATAACATAGCCGGTCTAACTGCTACCCTTTAGAATTTTCCCTTTAATTTTGTTGGGAACCTCCTGTCACACAAAATCCCAGTGGCTGCTCTCCACCTACACCAACCAACCTGGATGCGGTGAGATATGTCACTATCTATCTCCCCGTCCCTTTGCACAAACGATCCTAAGTACTTGAACTTAGTCGTTTGTGGGACCACTTGACCCTCAATGGTAACCTGAGTGTCCTCGTTGTCACCTGCACCGCTGAAATTACAATAAAGGTATTCGGTCTTAGACCGACTAATCCTTAAACCATTGCCTTCTAAGGCTGCTCTCCATTCCTCTAGCCTGTCATTTAGGGTTTGTCTAGTTTCAGCAACTAACACTATATCATCCGCAAAAAGCATGCACCACGGAACTGTCTCTTGAATAGACTTGGACAACTCATCCAAAACAACCGCAAAAAGAAACGGACTCAACGCGGACCCCTGGTGGAGTCCTACTTCCACGGGGAAAGACTCTGTATCTCCTACAGGCGCCCGAACCCTAGTCACAGTCCTATCATACATATCCCTAATTAAGTCTATATACTTCCCAGGAACTCCCCTACCCTCCAAGCTTTCCCAAATCAGTCTACGTTGCACACTGTCATATGCCTTTTCAAGGTCAATGAATACCATATGTAGATCTCGCTTTTTCTCCCTATACTTTTCCATTAATCTCCGTAGAATATGAATTGCTTCCGTAGTTGAGCGCCCTGGCATGAAACCAAACTGGTTTACTGTAACCTGAGTTTCTATATGCATATGTGTTCCGTAGTTGAGCGCCCCGGTGAAGAAGAAAAGGATCGAAATAATTCTATATGCATATGTGTTTTGTGATATTTGGAAGAGATTTGGATTCAAAAACAACAATAATTCCGAAAATCAGGGACAAAATCGGTTACATTAGAGATCATGCAATGTTAGTTAATGAAGATAAATTCCAAATATAAAATTAAAATGTGAAATTACATGATTGGCCTTCTAGTTAAAATCCCTCAATGACACATGTTCAATTCTTATTCCTTCCTAGACTTTCTAGGAAAAATAGACTTTCCACCCAACTCCTACTCTATATATATATATATTGTTATTTTACGTTTGAAACGTGTTCAAAAAAATCTGAATCCGAAACCGAATCCGAAATATCCGAAAACCCGTATCCGAAATATCCGAAATTTCGGATATCCGAATTTTCGGATATCCGAAAATCGGATAATCCGAAGTTTCGGATTCGGATGTGAGTTTTAAATTTTTTCGGATAATCGGATTATCCGAATCCGAAAACTTAAAAAATAAATAAATAGATATGTATTAATATATTATGCCCATTAACCATTTAACTAGCAGACATTCATATTTGAAGAACTAGGGTTTCTCAGTTCTCCCTATCACAACGCCGTCGCCACTCATATTTAAAGAACTGCCCTTCTCGCATCTTCCATCGCCGGCCGCCGTATGCACCATTCACTCTCGTGTCTCCGGTCAAAGAAGTCTCCGCCGAGATCTGTAAGTTATATACTTCAGATTAATTGTAATTGCTCGTGAGACTTATCACAACGTCGTCGCCCCTCTCCCATCTTCCATCACCGGTCGCGGAGATGGATTGTTATTATGTTGCCCTGTATCGATGTCTTCAGTCAAGAAAGCCTTCGTCTTGGTCGTCTTTGCTCGTTTGGTTAGGTTTTTTCGGGATGGATATTGCAGAATTGTAGGGATGTGTATACTTCAAATTGGTTGAATTTGCTCATTTGGTTGTCTGTATATTGCAGAATTCCGGCAATTTATCGTTTTAATTGTTGTGATTTATTTAAAACTTGGAATTGTTTGTGGTTTATTTGAAACTTGGAAGTGTTTAAGTTTGAATGTTGTTATGAATTTGATTATTTTTTGCGGTTGCAGATACATAGAACAATTTTTTTGTTTTTTTTTTAATTCGGATTATCCGTTTGGATATCCGAATCCGAACCCGAAATTTCGGATACACGAAAATCGGATATCCGAAATTTCGGATTCGGGTTCGGATGTCAATATTCACTATCCGAAATTTTCGGATATCCGATTTTCGGATATCCGAAAAGCGGATAATCCGATCTTGAACACCCCTAGTAAAAAGTTATCTTTTTGTTTGTTTTAGATGTAAAACATTTTAAATATTAATCTTATGTTTAGATGTAAAGTTGTTTGTTTAATAATTGTTGTCGTAGTGTTTATCATTAATCATATCACATATTTATCGTTTTACAAAGTGAAAACTTATTAAACATTATTAGTACATTTAACTACAAACTCGTAACATGATCCGATATATCTAAATAATATGCAAACACTATTTAAAGAATTACTAAACTTATTAAACGGTTTCCGATTGCACCAAAAATTAACTTTTCTATACGGGTTTCCGATTACACCAAAAAATTAACTTTTCTATACGGGCTATACGGGTCGTATAACCTTATACGGGCCCGTATACAGATTTTAAAACTAAAAAACCTTATCAAACCTATGAAACAAAATTATGCAGGCCGTATAACATTATATTGCTCGTATACAATCGTATACGACTCGTATAAAGCTATACGACCCGTATACATGTAAAACAAACAACACATTCCACCACATTAAATTTTGTGCATTAACATTCTATACGGGCCCGTATAACGTTATACGACCCGTATAAAACTAGAGATGTGTAAATAAGATTGTAGGGGTGTGTAAATAAAATAACCATTTTTTTAAATCATTGGCAACCCCTCACCCGGACCCACCACCTGCACACTACCCACTTTCTTTCATTTTTTCTAGCTTTTGTACAAAAACATGAAAAAAATGGTGCCTAAAAACATCACCCACAATAATAAAAAACCAAAAAATATTCCACCTAAGCTTCTAAAAACAGGGAAAATGGCTATTGGGGGTGCTCTTAAAATTTGAATAAAGAATTTGGACTAGCTTTGTAAAAAAAAAAAAAAAAACTTTAGACTAGAATTAGTTAGGCTCTGTGTATATTACAACTTTGATACATATTTATTTGAAACTACAAAATTGGTCTTAAGTTATTATAACATGGTTGGTCTCTAATGATATATATGTGCATAAAACTGGAATAAAAGGTGTTCCAAATTATACAATCAATCACACACATTATTTAATTGGAAAGCTTCAAAAGAAAATTACAAAGATAACTAGGAACCACATAGTGTGTAATTACCCAGCTTCAAAACGTACCAGCGTTTATACCGAAAATGTTTATTAACTAAATTCAACAAAAATAACCAAAACATAAAATCTAGACACCAAAGGTTACCTTGTTTATTGAGTGCCAAATTTTGTGCACATCATGATCGAGCAAGACACAAATACCATAATGACTAGGTTAAACACCATTTTCAAGTTAAGTCACCAATTGCCATCATTCGCTGGTCTCTTTAATCCCATCATTCTTATCTTCATCTTCTTCATTGTCATCAGCTTTAGTCGCTAAATATATATAAAAATTGATTAAATGAACTTTCGTTATCTATAAGCATAATGAAACAAACATAATATTTTATAATTATTATATTATATATGGAATTAGTTATTTTTTTAAAATGTTATTATGGTAGCAAAATTGAACATTTTCTTCCACTCTATGACAATAATGATATTTATGAAAATTGATGAAAAAGAAAACGAAATTAAATAATAGGGTGAGAAAACCAAATAGTTTAATCCTTCGTTTATGAAGTATAGAAACTTCCAGTTCTACTCTTTTGATAAAGAAATGAAATAAGCCCAAGTTTGGCTAACCAATCATTTTGCAGAAAATGACATTTAAAATGAAAAGTTCTGTCTAAGCATAAAAGTTTGAGAGGGAGAAAAATAACGCTACCTTAGAGGACGAGAGATACTGATAGTGGGAATGTGAGAAATTTTAGGCCAATCCACACCCTTCTTTTTTTTCATACCTTTCAGATAGAAGTTCACAGTTCTTTATCTCAAGTTCAATCAGGTCCTTGAAACTTTGAATCTCATCCGGTAGAGAAACTAATTCATTGCATTTTTCTAATCTTAAAACCTTAAGCTTTGGAAGGTTACTTGGTAAGGATTCCAAACTCCGACAATAAAAAATGTCCAGATTTTGTAAAGAAGGAAACAACATAGTGGTGGTGTCTCCTGACTTGTTTGTGTTGTCATCATGGAAACACTTTAAAGAATGCATGAACCACAACTTGATGCTCCTAAGACTGGGTAATCTCCCAAGTGCTGGAATACACTCACAGTTGTAACACCAAGAAACATGAATTCTAACCAAGTTATTTAAATTGACCATCCAACTTGGAGAAATATTAATTCCCATGTAATGCCATATACTCAATTCCTTGAGACATGGATTTGGTTCTAGTCCCTCAAGAACCTCTTCATCATTGTGTTCATTCCTATGAACTCTATTCCATTTCCATTCTAAATGCAAAACCAACAGATTTGATTTGCATTTGAGGTTGGCACTCTTGGCCTCACTTATACCTCCAACATTCTCAAGTTTTGTTATCTTCAGCCTCTTCTCGAGAAGATTTAGATCCCCCAATTCCCCTATTTTGGCCCCGCTCTCATTACCAACAGGAAACCATGGAAGCCATTTGAGACTAGTTAGTTCTTGGACTCCTGATGGCAAATGCTTGAGTGAACCGGTCCCCTCGATGTCCAAATGTTGAAGAGAACTCATGCATCTCAGGCCTTCAGGCAACTTACACAATTTATTACAGTAAAGCAAAATCAACTCTCGCAAGTTTTGGAGATAAACAATCGACTCTGGTAAAACTTTTATAGCTGTGTTTGATAATATCAAGTATTGCAAGTTTTGGAGATACATAATTGACTTCGGTAAAACTTTTATACTCGAATGAGATAAATTCAAGTATCTCAGATGTTTGAGTTTGCAAATTGATTCGGGCAATGCGCTTAACTCAATCCCATACAAGTATAATACCCTTAGATACATGTGGTTGCAAATTTGGCGAATGTCACATTTATATGCATACCCAAACATGAATATAGACTTTAATGACTTTAACTTTTCTAAATCCTCAGAAGAAAATTGAAACTTTTCATGTGGACATGACGAGCTCACATGAAATACCTCATTTGTGATTCTAGCCTCCCTACCAGGCTGTATAGTTAAACAATCATCTCCCATCACATGTTGTGCCAGGTCGTGCATCAGATCATGCATTTTATACTCATTAGATAATGTGTCAACAACCTGGAAGAAGGACCTCCAAACCAAACAATTTAAAATTTCTTCCCCAAGCACATACAAGTCTATTTCTCCTCTAGGTGGAATTAAACCGTTTGACACCCACACCGAAATCAATACATCCTTCTCCATCTCAAAGCCTTTAGGAAACAAGCAACAATAAGCAAAACATCTCTTTATATGTGGAAGCAAGGTATCATAACTTAACTTCAAAGCAGGCAAGACCTTATTTTCTTGCAACTCCCATATATGGTTGTCTTTCACACGTTTCCAATCATTGCTACTGCTTTTTGACCACATTAAGCTACCCAATGTCTTCACTGCCAAAGGCAGTCCTTGACATTTCTCAACAATCTCCCTTCCAATAGGCTCTAGCTCACTTATGTCACCCCCCTCTCTTCCTTGTGCAAAAGCAAGCTTCTTAAATAACAACCACGCATCCTCTTCCGATAAACATCCTAGTTTATGTTGTAACTCAGGAACCCTAGCCATCATTCGAGTAGTTGTTTGTGATCGTGTTGTCATCACTACAATACTTTCTTCAGCCCCACAACTTAATGTTTTACTTAGCTCCTCCCACTTGGGCTTCTCATTCTCTTCAACCCAAACATCATCGAGTACAATTAGAAACTTTTTTCCCCTTAATTTGTTCCGGAGGGACACCTGCAACTTCTCTAGTTGTGTATCTGTACACCCGCGGTTATCTATCAATTCAATAATTTTTCTCATTATCTCTTTAACTTGGAAGTTTTCAGAGACGTAGACCCAACATTTTAAGTCGAAATATTGATTCACCGTTTCATGGTTATAGACTAACTGAGCCAGAGTAGTCTTTCCCAAACCTCCCATACCCCATATACCGTACACCCGAACCTCCCCATTCTCATGTTTCCCTATGTCTTTGTTACATATCTTTCCTATTACCATATCCCTTTCTTCATTTCTTCCCATGATAACTGAAGTATCATGTATAAGCGAGCTTGTTTCCCTATCTGGCATCTCAACTGCAATGCCAACACCTACACGACTTACATCACTATATGACAAACCTAACATAGATCTCTGGGATGCAATGACATCCAGTGTTCTTCTTAGGACTCTAACTTTGTGAGCAACCCTTACACGGAACATAAGTTGATTATGATCGGAGGAGAAGAAGGCTCTTACCCTGTGTTTTATGCCTCTTTGTTTGTGTAGACGTTGTAGCAAAGCTTCGGTTGAGATGTCGTCCAACACATTTTCTACCTTCAAGGATGCTGATCTGAGACTCTTCAGCCATATCTCTACAGTCTTTTCCTTGCTATGTTTGTCTGCTGCATCTTCAAGAACAGCTTGGATGTTGGTAAAATCTTCCTTGAGAGTCAAAATATCGTTTTTGAAACCCCAAAGCAGATTGAACTCTTTGATAAGTTCAGACGTCAGCCTCCCCACCACCTCCGTCACAAGGGCCGAAACAGCCGCATCTCCCATTATTACTATTCTAAATATTAGAATCAGAGATGGATCAGACAAAAGAATTGACGTTTTAGAACCAAAGCAAGATGGTGAAGAAATTAAGAAACAATTGATAGGTATGAGTCTTCAATTTATTCCTTGCTTTCACTTTATTCCTTCCTTTAACTTTAGCCCTTACGTTTTGGTTAAGTTAGGTATGTCTCATGTTTTAGTTTTATTTAAATTTCAATGAACCTATTTGATACGTGTTCTGATTATGAAAACATTGAAACAAAACAACTGCTTCATTGATCAATACCATATACAAGTATTTGCTTATTATGATTCACAAAGAATTCACAACAAAATCAACCAAAAAGCCTAAAACATCGAATTTCTTCAAATTAATTTACAAAAATAAAAACTATCTTGGCATGAAAAAAACCATAAACTTAAGATCAATCAACAAGATTTTGTGCATTCGGTCATACCTACGATACCAACATATCAACAATAGCCTCATCGATTAACGACCCAAGTAGTCGCCCCTCAATCTCAACTCCGATTTCAAACGCTTCTAGGTCAAAATCGAGCCACTTTTTATGTTGACCACAACTCATATCCTTGTCAACAAGCTCATCCACCATACAATCTTTCATCTGTTCCCACTCATTGACCTTATTACACACATGCTCAACCAACCGGTCTTTTCTTGTTACAACTGCTAGCCCTCTTAACCAAACTGCACATCTTGAGTCAACACACTCGCTCACACAGTCAAATACGAGCTTACGCCTTAACTTCGGCTCGTGTTTCTTGTCAAAAACCGGTTTTTGAGCTTCTAGTTGATCAAACAGATGTGGGTTCACAATCTTGCTGGTCCTGTTTAACGTAAAATCCTCAAACATTGACCCGATGTCCGAAAGTATGTTCTTTATGTACACGCGTTCTGACTCATTGCCAGATGAGTCGGGATCAGCTTCGGTTTTCGTCAGTATCGTTGAGAAAACTGCACCGAATTCTTGACCCGCTACCTACAAACATCACACAAGTCAAAGATAAATCAACTGTAACGAACTGCATTAACCATATACACTAACACACATAACAAAGTGACATACTTGAGTGTCTTTACTGGCTCCGTCTTGGTTTCTTTTGTCTTGGAAGATTATCGTTCTCGTGATTCTCGATTCGTGATAAACCGAAGCCGGACTCATCGCCGTTAGTTCCCGTAGTTGTTGATCCAAAAGGGTACTTAACGAACCACCTCCGGTTGCTGAGCTCAAACTATTTCGGTTAATCTTATCCGTTGATCGCGAAATTGGAGATGTGAACGTAAAAGAAATAACATCCAAACCATTAGATTTAGCTGCAGCTTTTCCATTTCTGTCTTGTTTAGCACAACCCTTGTTTTTAACATCTTCGGTTAAACGTTTCCTACGATCAACGGTTTTGTTCGCCGTGATTATAGCCGCTGAACGCTTATCAGAAACCGATTTTCTAGATTGTGTATTCGTAGAAGATACCGAAGATTTTGCAGGAGATTTTACTCTATCGGGTACACAATTCTGCTTTTTATTGTTCGGTTTGAGCACTTTGTTTGTATAGCAGGTTTCTTGAGTGTGTTCTTTTCACCAACTGGTTGATTGTTCGCAGATTTTGCTCCGTTTAAAGTGAAACCCTCTCGTTTTTTCATCCGGTTTTGCCAATTTTGCGACTTCCGTCCAACGGTTTGTTCTTCCGCATCTGGATTCAAAAGGTTTGAAATTTTGTCATTTTCATCCGGGCTTGTTAACTCCATCAATTTTTCTCTGTTAAAACAGGGTATTTCCGTCTTTTTGCTAACTTAAAGACAATTCGGTCTTTTTCACTTTATGTACCCAATCCCGAAATTTTTCAACGAACCAGACCTGAACCCAAAAATTGTGTCACATATGAACCCGAACACAACCCGAATATTCGTTCAACCCGAATTTTTTATTTTGCAATTAAATATATTAAAAATTAAATTATACTAAAATATAATATAATTACATTATAATTATAAAATTTTAGGTCAATTTCTTATAGGATAAAATACCCACCCAGATTTAAGTTATGACATAAAACATATTGTGACAATATAAAACAAAATACAAATGGGTTAAACGGGTCAATCCGCCAACCCGCCCGGATTGACACGAACCGGACCCATTTAGTTAAACGGGTTCGTGGGTTCAACCTAAAACTGACCATAAACCGTTTAGAATAAACCCAAGTCCGCAAACTTCGTTTTCGTGTCGGGTTTTCGGGTCGTGTCAGAAAATCACACCCCTAATCACAAGTACCTATTGCATTAAATGTAATACAGAAGGCGGTTATGTAACGGCATAACCATCTATCTTTCTCTCTCTAACTACATATGATCAGAACTAGTAAACTATGTACAACTGCTTATTGTGGTTCTCACAGTTTCCTACTTAAAACTGGTTATGTATTGAATGTGCCCCTATGATGAGAACAGAAATAGTAAATACGAAATTAGATATGAGATGTGTGTTTTTTATAACTAGTGGGGAACCCGCGCGTTGCAGAGGAGTGGACAAGTTGCGGCACTATAATCGTTTTCCGTTAGTTTATCAATTTTTTTATTGCGCGTTGTGGCAGAGTGGATAAGTTGCGGCGTTGTAATCCTTTTCCATTAGTTTATCAATTGTTTTATTTTATGTTAGGTTATTAATCACTTAAAAGAAGTAGTAATTAACAATTTCGTAACATGAGTAAATGACAAGCGGATTTCGCGTGTTTTATTATTTTTGCATTAACACGTAGTGGTAATGTTTCGTAAATAGAGGTCCAAACGAGCTAAGCTACTTGAGTTGGGCTTAAAAAAAGCTTGAGAGGAGCCGAGCTTTAACGAGCACGAGCCTAAAAGTAATCTCATTTAGTAAACGAGCATGAGTTTCAGGTTCGCTTATAGAGCACGAGATGGCTCACGAGCGTAAATGAGCTCAGTGTTTGTATAATTTTTAGTCAACATATTAAACATATATTTAAATAATAGTATTTATATAATCATTAAAAAATTACCAAATTACATAGAAATGCCAAGTATATTTAAAATAAATTAGCTAATAAAATAACAAAAAGCTTGAGCTTAAAAAACTATCTGCAAGCCGAGCTCAAGGGTACAAGTAAAATTGTGGATCAAAACATCCAGGTAGGGTACATATCCTTCATCCTCAACATAACAAAATTCAAAAATCTAATATTCCATATATGTATTTCTATTTGGCAGGAATTTACGTAATATATCACGTATTTATTCTATTTATACACTTATAAGTAATTTAATTGTAGATGGGGATGCTCTCTGAACTGGCTGATAGAATTCCATCTATAGAACAAGTAAACAAGTTATATAACTGTGTTCATGAATCTGAATGCACCCAGTTAGTTTTTTCTATATTTCAGTGTCAATTTTAATAACAAATTGATGCTAAGCTAAACTTGATGATAGTTTTGCCCCCGGGTGGTTTCCTTCCTTTCATTAGCATGAAGTCCGCGATATCTCATGAAAAAATCTGTTTATCTTTGCTAGTCCCCTTTCTAGTGGCTACTGTATACTTCATGTCGTCCACGATCTGCATCAAGCATATCACATCACAAGTATTATTAAGTGTCGACTCAGGTTAACCGACTCAAATTACTGGTAATGGATCAAGAACTGACAATTTCACCACTTCCAAAGACGACGTCACAAACACTCTGGTGTAACCTGGGACGGTGTGGTCTGTCCTCATGTCGAGCAAGATTTAGTCTAGGTTGTTTTCTCGCAGTCTCGAACCTCTTCCTGGTCGGGTGGAGCTCCTAATGATGCATAGTCGGTCATCACAGACTCTGGTGTAACATATAGGTGAACCACAACAGCCACACTCATCTGCTTGACAACAAATTCAACTTTAAGTTTGTTGCTAACAAGCCCTTCAACATTATTCTATATTACACAACAGACCCTAGACTTTAAGCAATCAAAATGCACCTCAATACAAATGATATAATCTTGTATACGGGTTTTTAGCTCCTGGGCCAAAGATCCTTTGAGTGCACCCATAGAGAAAAGGAAGGCTACAGCAACACCTTGCCACCAAGTCAGGAATACGATTGACTTAAAAGTCAAGAACTTGGCCAACGGTTTGATCGGTGCTAGCTTATCCTTGGTTACCGAATAAAACTGCACCAGGCAATACAAAGCCCACGTCTGGCTGAAGTTAAGAACAACTGCCAAGTATGGGTACCTGCATACACGCATCTCATTACCGAAAGTAACCTAGCCTCATACTATACCAGTTGCGAAAAGGTGATAAAGAAAACACCAAATACATATATAGACACACACACATACATTGTTCAATACATAATCAATTTTAAGTAGAAAACCGTGGGAACCGCATAAGCACTTGTACGCAATGCTTTGAAGATAAAGCGAGAGAGAGAAAGAGAGGCAGCTAGGCGGTTACATAGCCACCTTATGTATCACTGTTAAAGCAATATGTACAAGTGTTTATGCGTTTCTCGCAGTTCTCTACTTGAAATTGATTCCGTCGTGAACGACCCTTGCATATACATATACCTACCTACCTACACACACACACACTCTTAGCACTGCAGAAAGAGTGAAACAACTTGCAAACACGATCTTTTCGCCATTTGGTCTACATGGCACACCATATGATTTTTTTAATGAAAGTTGTAATTAGGTTTGGGGGTGTTTGGATGTGTGTTTTGAAAGCGATCATATAATAATCTATAAACAGAATCACATAATCAGCTGTAATTAACAGATGTTATGAACAAGCAGTCCCAATCATCACCAGAATTAAAGCTCTGTATAAAAGGTTTGCATCTTTTAGATCATCATGAAAACAAATCAAGCTAAGATACAAATAAGCATGCAAATAATACAAAAAAGATAACTAAACAGTATATGATCATTAGTCATTACCTTCTGTACAAGTTGAAAGAGAGACATCTTTGTTTTTCCAACCAAAGAAATTGCCACTCCTGCTGCAATCTCAGAAGGTCTAAACTCCAAGAAGTCAATCCCTGCATAGTAAAAATTACCGTTTTACCCCTTAGTATCATAATTCATAAACACTCTGCACATATAAAGTAGGAGGTATATCATATGTGAGACAAAATGTAGCTATAAATTACCATTAATTAAGCATAATATGAGTTGGGTTGCTCTCAATATCAAAGATCTTGATATGGGTTGATCACAACCAAGTTTTTCAAGGGAAAATACGAACCCCGTTAAAAAGATTAGCAAGACTGCAAGAGATAGTACTTTCACGGATAATTTCTCATTGTAAGGGTTCCTCACGTGTCTCAATAACGTGTTTGTATGACAAATATAAGCTAGTTGCTTCCTATAAACATTGGATTCAAAATTACATCGTGTTCAACCATATCAACTGTGAAGTGACTACTCGAAGCTTGTACTATGCGTTGGTTAGTCTTGACGGTTGTTTTAAACTGGTCATTGGGTACGAGAAATGGAGCTTTATAATGGTCAAAAAAGGTTCTTCCACCTAAGGTAGCCTGTGATGGTCAAAAAATGGTCTTCTACCTAAGATAGCGGATCCAATGTGTCATCCAAGTGTGAGCCATGTATAATTCACGTAACCAGCCAAGTGAAAGGGGCTTCAAAGTCAAGCCAGACCCCCATCTCAAGTAGCAGGTTCCACCAACCAGCCACATATGACATATTCAGCCACTTTGCTTGCGACGTTTGCAGGCCGACCAACCATCAAGTGAAAGGGGCATCCATCTGAGATGACGGAGCATAAGAAAATCAATCATCGGTTTGCAAGATACAAAACACTTGGTGAATTTATAACTTTCAAGAAAATCATTGAATAAATAACAAATTCAATTTCGATGCTGTATAAAAACAAGAATTTAAGGTTTCATAAATTATAATAATTTAGTAGTGGGTAAAATTTTGGGGTGGTACTTTTGTTGGCAGCCATCCAATACAAAACAACATCAACTCTTCATCTTCTTGAGTTTTAAATGGTGACCGAAGTTAGCTTTAAGAAACAAAAAATTCAGCTTCAACTACTGTATACATGCTTATGAAAGATGCATAAACAATGCGGGATTATTAAAATTAACTAACTGGGAAAACGTATCCGTTTTTGTTAAATCTCCGCATCGGAAAAAATATACAATCGGAAATCGGAAACAACGGCTAAAAGTCGTTCGTTACCTGGCGTTGTCTACCTCCTCCGCCATTCTCTCTTTTTCTTCCGGTCACCTTTCGCTCCATCTATGACTTGATTTGAGGGAGCAGCAGGAAGGAAAACCAACGTGGGTTAAAAAAGGTGGACTTCGTGGGATGGAAACGGACGGCCTAGGTTAGAGTTAAATCTGAAAATCAATTTCAGACGGTTACACTGGTGCGATTGGATGAATATAATTAATGGTACAATGAGTTGAAGAGAACGATTGATTTGAAGAAAATGATGATAACATTCAATTTCAATGGAGGTTTCATATCTGATAGGGGATGTAGGGAGAGTAGGGGCAGAATGGGAAGAAAAATGTAAAAATATAGGGCTTTGTTTAAGACTTTTAGTCTGCCATCTTAAAAAATTGATGTTAAATTACTATTTTGTATATGTGAAATGCTTTATATAGTATTATAGATATAGATATAGATTACTTGATGGCAGATTAACAGGCTTCACACAGATGTTGAAATACTTGTGGTTACAAAGTACTGCATGAATCTCGTTTGGCCTAAGCCATCTTGTTTTTGCTTCCTCCATCATGTTACGCATATCCAAATCTGTCAAATTAAGACAAAATAAATAAACTTTGTATATCAGTATACCACAATTAGGGTTCCAAATTATAAGTAACAATTACCAAAGGGAAAAACAGAAAATTTTGTATTTAGCGGTATCTTTTAAGATGAAATGTAATCTAATATGTGTACCATGAACTTCTAATGCAGCTTTGTGAATTGTAACTCGTTATTCATCCACTAAACATTTCATTGTTTTAAGTTGATTTTTTACAGCAAACCATTGTTCTATATAGGCAAAACTACTAATCAAGGAAGTAACCTCTAGGCACAAAATATGGTTCCAAAATTCACAAAATAAAAAACAATTTAAAAAGAATATATGGTCCAAATAGCTTCTTAAGAGCGTTTTCATCCGAGTCTCTGTCGCTATCTATATAATTAATAATTTAACTATAAAACACCTTTTTTTCTAAACTCTGTTTATTTTTTAAAAACATCACACATCCGACATCCAACTCTCCATCTCTATCTTACTGACAAACAGTTATTTTATTGTTTTTTTTTTTCAGTTTTATACACTCACAATAATATATAGATTGATGAATAGTAAGCCTCTAGATATAGGATTAGGATCAAATACAAATGATCCTAATTGTAAGAAGTGTAAGAAGGATTTATAGAGTGACAAGTGTCCAATAACCTAAAAAAACCCACTAAAAAAAAAAAAAAAACTTAAACATCCACCACCACCAAAAACACCCACCCCCACCCCCACCCCCACCCCCCACATCACCCACCCAAAAAAAAAAAATTTTTTTTTTTTTTTTTTTTTGCCGAGGGGGTGGGGGTAGGGGTGGGTGTTTAGTTTTTTTTATATTTTTTTTTAGGTTTTTGGGGGGTGGGGGGGGGGGGGGGGGGGGGGTTAGGTTTTTTGGGGGTTTTTTTGGTGAGGTATAGTTTTTTTTTTTTGCGGGGGGGGGGGTGTGTTTAGGTTTTTGGTGGTGATGTAGTGGGTTTAGTTTTAGGTTATTGGACACTTGTCACTCTATAAATCCTTCTTACAATTAGAAGCCTTTGTAGAATAACTTGACCCCTAGATATAATAGTCACTTTAGTTTTCTATAAAACTTACTCTATTACAAACGCTCCAATGTAGTGAGTTTTCGTTGTTTTCGTTATTTTTTCCTCTATATTTATAAAGTAAGTACGATTTAGAGGCACCAATCAACCTATAACAACCACCAAATATTTCATTAAACTTACAATTTTGCCCTCTTTAAACAACAAACACTAACTATTACCACAATCTGTTACCAAAAGTAGTAAAAATAAGCACAAATAATAATTTCAGTAGCACAGAACCACAAACACAAACTCAATTCCAATTCCAATTCAAAAACCTAAACACATAAACAACAAAATTTCAAAATCAAAAATCAGTTAACAGTCAGTATACCTTCCATCGTTTTGAATCCATGAATCTCCGAACCAACGAGTGCTGCTGGTTGCTCCATATCGGAACAGAAACCCTAATTCAGTCACAATGACTAAAATCCAGTCAAAATTGCGGTCAAACAGCTGTGCAGCAGGTGATCGATCACTGCGATTGCGATTGAGGATGAGGATCTTACAGATCAGAAGGTGAAAATGAGGCAAAATATGAGTTGAAATCGGAAGAAGATAGAAGAAGAAGACCAGATTGAATTATTTTCTGTGTATATATAGGCCAGGGTTTTGAGTAAATAATATTGAAAATAATGCGTTATGCAGTCATCCTACTATTTATTGTCAAAAATCATATGTCACACCACTTTTTTTTTCTTTCTTTCTAAAGCATACTTTTCTAAAGTATTTGGAGCCTCTAAATCCTACTTTTATTATAAAACTAGTAGGGTGTCCGAGCGATGCGGCGGGGGCGACACTTTGAATTGCGGCACTCGTTGCTAGTAGTTTTCTTATTTGTATATGATAACATTATTGTGGTGGATATATGTCATAAGGCCATGTGTAGTCATAACGCCCCTTTGTGGGCGTTATGCGACACGTGGCGCGCCATGTGTGCGGGTGGGCGTTATGGGGCGTTATGCATTTTAAGCCCGTAGTCATAAAGCCCCCGCCTAATCATTACTCAATTATTAATTTCTATTTTTTAATGATTATTTTCTAACTTTATAAAATTAAAATTCATTTCATTAAATTAAAAAAACATTACACTAAAATAAAAATAAAAACATTACACTTAAAAAAAAAACGGTTCCATTAAAAAAAAAAGTTTGACTAAAAAAATAAAAAAACAACACTTCAAAGATTATATTTTTTTTCGATCCTTTCCTTTTGGGCCAACGCCATCTTCAAAGCTTTTCCGGTAAGGTGGTCGTGCGGTTTCGAGTAGAACTCAAAGTCGTGAGCCCATTGTCTATCCCGCATAATCTCCGTAACTTCGCGGTTCTCCTCCATACGTTTACTACCGAGTTCGTGTATGTCTTGAAGTCGCTTGTTTATCTCCGAAAATGCGTCACTCATATCCGTTCCCATAGATATCGATGACGACTCGGGCTTTTTCGCCCGCCTACTTCTTCCGGGCGGTCTTGGTAGCTCCTCCACCGGCTCGTCATCCGGAATATCCTCGTTCAAGTCGGTGTTTCGAGCGTCGGAGGTTGGCGTTTCGGGTTCACCCGACTCGTTTGTTTTGGACATCTTTGACGGCCGTTTATTTCCCGAACGACCACTCGGAGTAGATATGGTGGCCCATTTGGAGCTATGGCGAAGGATTTGCCAACACCTCATGTACGGGAAATGGCCATTAGCATTCGTATACTCGACCAACGCCGCTTGCGTGATGTCCTCGTCCTTGCTTCCACTTTTCCATCCGGCAAAATTGCGTTGGTACACGGTTTGAAAGTTCGTGCATTTTTTGTTTATATCGGTCCACTTGCCCGATATAGAGTCCGGTGGGCGGTATTCCTCATCTTTACCAATTAGCTCGAAAAAAAGCGCTCGTATTCGGCGCCAAAAAACTGATTTATCTTGATTGTTTGCTACAAAAAAAAGATATAATTTATTAGTCTAAAAAAACTGCAAAAAAACAGAAAAAAAAAAACAGAAAATAATTTAAAAAACTGCAAAAAACAGGAAAAAAAAAACAGAAAATAAATAAAAAAACTGCAAAAAACAGAAAATAATTAAAAAAAACTGCAAAAAACAGAAAAAAAAAACGGAAAAACAGAAAAAAATTTAAAAAATATACCTATAACCGGGTCCTCCGACACATCGATCCATGCGCGGGTTAACGCATACTCCTCATCGGACTCCCACGATATCACATTTTTTTTCGCTCGGGTGGTGGTTTCCGCTTTCTTTTTATGTGGCCGTTTTGCTTTTGCTTTTCCTTTTCCTTTTTGCGTCTCCGCTCCTTCGGGTTGTGTTTCCGGAACAACATCAGGTTCGTGTTGTGGGGAGCCGAAAGCTTGAGCCGACCCGAACGCTTGAGACGACCCCATTCCGTCGGTGTTTTGATTCGGGTTCCACCCGTAGAGATTCGGGTCCCATGATAGCGGTTGGTTCAAAAGATTCATGAACCCGGGATTTTGTTGATTGTAGTCGAGAAAACCGGAGCCGAAAGGGTTGGGTCGAGTGGGAACCGGCGACACGGGGCGAGTAGGATTACCACTTTGGTTTGGGTCCGCACTTGATCGGGGAGGAATGAAGCCACGATTGAATGGATGCATTGTATAAAATATAGGATTTCTAAAAAAAAGTGGAAGAGATAAAGGGTTGGGTTGAGTGTGTATGGTAAAAAAAAATAGGAAAGGAGGTATTTATTAAAGAAAGTTTGAAAAAAAATTGAAATTTTTTTTTTAAGAAATTGCCCGTTTGGTAAACGGTCAAAAATAACAAAATTCAATTTGATAGCGCCGTTATCAACATCGCGCCGCTCGAAAAATTGCAAAAATGGCGCCTTCCGTTTTGGTGTTGCAGGCGCCATACCGGCGCTATAAGTGGGCATACCGCCCCACTACACATACCCTAAGTGTTACACATGGGAGCCTAACACCTATAATGTCTTGCAATGTTCGATCAACTGCCTCTATCGCCTGACGTTTCGCCATCGATGCCTCATCCCATATAATTAACTTGGAGGACCTAATTAGTTGACTTATAATTCCTAAAATTTTGGGACATAGTTTACTATTTATCTACTAAATATCGTAAATTAGTATTAAATAATTCCTAAAATTTTGGGATATAGTTTACTATGTATCTAATAATATCGTAAATTAGTATTAAATAATTCCTAAAATTTTGGAACATAGTTTATCTTCTATCTACTAAATATCAATGTTTTGTTTTGTTATAAAAATTAATAATAAATAAAGTATAAAAAACTGTTTTAAACATGTAAAGATTCGTTTGTTAATAAAAAAATACTAAACAAATGACAAAAATAAAAGATAAGTTGTTATCGTTATAAAATAAGTTTATTTTGTTGGTGAAATGATAAAGTTTATAATTTTATTATTTAAAGTCCATAACTTTTTTAAATATCCACATCATACTCATCCAATAAACTTTAATTTTAAAATTTTTGTTTTTGAAAAAGTAAAAAATAGTAGGTGACTTGTAGGTACGTTTTAAACACCTTTAACTAATGTTAAATTTCATTTTTATAAATATTTAAAAAATCATATTTTTATAAAACAATTTTTATAAAAAAATAGGATGTAAAAGTTTATATCTTTATTAACTTTATCTTTTTATTTAAGAAATACAAATTATTCGAAAAATCTATAATATTATATAATTATTTTTTCATATCTCGTGTCATCCAACAGTTTTTTTTATAGAAGGCACTAATGGATATATACGAAATCCTCGTGGAACATGACTGTTAAATTGAATAAGTTTAGTGTGCTTTGTAAATACAATCTTGAATTTACTCCAAACCAAGAGGTAGTTTTCATGTTTTGGCCATTCTTGGTAATCGAATTTATCTCTTTGGAAATGATCAAGTACGAACATGTAAATTATATAATACGAACATGATTAAGTACTAAAGTATATTAGTTCAATCGAGATGTAAATTATAAGTGCAATAAAATAACACAAAACATAAACTTCAAATATAAAAACATAAAAACACTTGATATATTTCATCTAATTTCTCTTCTTTTTTGATCTGTTTTTCTTGTTTGTGCTCGAATCAGCAGTATCATCTAATTCATCTTCTTTCTCATCGTCCTCAGAATCATCTAAATTTATAACCTCGACCTATTTCCATTCAGAGAGTCTGTTAGATCTTTTCTTTTGATTCTCATACTTCCGATCCTTAAAAAACAAAAATTTAATAAAAAAGTTAAAAAATGATTAAATAAATTTTATAAAAAGAACAAATATTGAATAAAAAAATTTAAAAAAGATTAAATAAATTTTAAAATTACCTCTTTACTAAATTGACGTTGAAGATTAAACTTGTATGGACTGAACATTGCACCATAAGAAATAATTTCAACACTATTATCACCATCATCCTACAATAAAACACCAAATAATAACATAACGAACTTGTTAATATGAAAGATTATAAGCGAAAATATTACTTAAAAACTAACAAAAGCTTGTTCGACAACTGGGGTGTTTAAATTGGTGTGTTGAATCTGAAAAATCAAATAAGTTAGTATTCACATAAAAGTAAATAAAGGAAAACAATTATTCATTATTGCGATATAACAAAACTTATCATAGAACCGACCTTAGATTTTTCAATATCGCATGCTTGTTTTTTCGCATCAAGTGAATTCAGAACTGGCTCCATATTTTAAATCTGTTTAGCAATAGAAATGTAGAATTGTGAGTGTTTGCTATGTATTTATAGTAGTCCATTAGGGTTTAGTTTTAGATTGGTCATCCATTTATTTAGGAAGTTTGTTGTGAGTTTTAAGTTTTTAAAATAAGATGCACATATCCTGTTTGGTTTGTTGTGGCATGTTTAATAGGAAGTTTGTTGTGAGTTTTATCTATACTATATTAAACATGCCACAACAAACTGACTCTGTACAAGTAAAATTAGGGAATATTTTAGTTTATTAATGCCGTTCAAAACAAAAAACTTGGGTAAAAAACAAATGTTAATGCACGGTAGCTAGGTAATGGTCAAAGCTGGCTTGGGTAAAAAACAAATGTTGGCTTTAATCAATTGTACATTTACGCATCGGCTATTTGTACTTTATGAACGCACGACGAAACTAAAAAAGACAACTATCGAAACGTTTAAAAAAATGTGCCGATCGTCATGGTACCTTCGGATTTTTTTAAAACATTACGGGTTGTAAGATATCACAGGAATACATTAAAGAATTAAAGAGGGGGGGGGGGGAGTGTAACTAATTACCCATAATTATGTTAAATGTCAAGGATTTAAATGTAATAGATTGAGGGACTAAAAAATAATTATTCTTTAAAAGACCACTTTACCCTCATTCTAGGGGTTTATTTATAAATAATGGGGGAAGAAGTTCTTAACTTTTGGGAATCTTTCCCTCATGTATTATAATATAGTATAGATATACAGAGGCAATTTAATAAAATAATTAAAAAACTTGCTATATTAATTGCTCAATGAGAAAATAATTTGTTGTAAATAAGCTTGGGTGGAGTTGGACGACTAGAGAACTTTTAACGTTTCGATGTGATTTTTTGTATGGTAACGCCCCAAAAACGGGTTTGGTAGTCAAACCACGTTAATACTAAAAGACGGGCACGGTACCGTTAGTGGTGAAAGTAACCCGGTAAATATTATGATTTAAATAAATAAACCTAATATTAAATAAAAAAAGAAAAAAAGAATAAAGGCTTTTGAAGAAATAAAGTTTATAAGGGGCTCGAGTTAACGGGACTCAGAATGAAAACGGGTTATAACCCCCAGAACTAACTAAGTTAACTAGGAACAATTAACCTAGTTATTAATTGTGTAATTAAGTGAATGAATAAAGATCAAGACCTTTTAACCCTCTTCTTAAAAACTTCTAAACATGAGGGACCAAAGATGGAAAAACTAGAAAGTGGATTATTAAAAAGAAAAATCTAAACAAAACACACACACAGTGTGTGTTATGGAACGATCAACAGGAGACCAAAATGGGTGAAACCCTAGTTCACCCAAAATCAACAAATTGAAGGTCAAATCCAGCCCAAATCAGATGCATGAACACAAATTCGTGATCACCTAGTCGTGAGGATCGCAAGTTATGTTGAAATTTGTTATTTGGTGATACTTTAAAATTGTGATGAACAATCATAATCGAAATTCTGGAATGAATAATGAATCTATGAGCGTTGTTGTGATGAAATTCATGTTTAGAAACAAACCCTAGTTGAAAACTTGAAGAATTAGTGTTAAAAACTAGGGGTTTGATGGATTCCCTTGTATGTGTTAAGTGGGTTTTGTAGAAACATGTTAAACACTAAGATTTTGATAGTTATTCTAGTGCAATTTGAGTTCTATGAAGTAAATTCAGATTTGTTGATGCTAAATTCATGTATGTGATGTTTTTAGGGTTTTGATTGCTAAAAATAGTGTTATGATGTCATGAACATGCTTTAATTGAAAGCTGAATTCAAACAGCTTCTGATCAGAACTTACAACCGACTTGTATTGGCTGTAACGTGGACAAAACTTGACAGAAACATGTGTTTCTAGAATCTAAAATGTAATTCCAGGAAATATCTTTCAAACCCCGCTGGAATTGCATTTTTTCGACGAAAATTGAATGTTTTATGAATTTTTCGGTATTGAAGGTTCAGGCTGCATTTTCTAGCAGAATTTGCAGCCCATTACAAATGTCATAACTCAATTTAAGAATTGATTTATGATCTCAAATTTTTACTGTAGGTAGCTTCTGGAAATTCCAAAAATCTCCAACTGGAATTTCGTCAATCGGACAAACGAGGAATTTTAAATGGATTTTTTCGTAAGCTGCAGTCAGAAGTGACGGATCTGATTGCAGCTTAGTAAATGAATTTTTACGAATATTTAGTAAAGAGTTAGATCTTTAAATTTTAACACAAGGCTTAACCCTCCGAGAGGTACCTCACATAAAAAAATCATAATTTTTGAAGACTTGTAAACTGGTTAAACAGGTCACCAAAAACAGCCTATTTTCAGTGATATGAATTTGCCTAATTAATGTTTAAGCTTGGCTAAACAACTAGTTATGAAACTTGATTATAATAGTTATTCGGATGAATGCTAAATAGTATGATGAAACGGGTCTCGCTTATAAAAGGGAACCCTCGGTTCTTGCGAAAATGAATAAAGAAACTAGTCACGATAATCGTTTGAACTAGTTAAAGAAATTAGAAGAATAATGAATTTGATGAGAAAACTAGTTAAAACGGTAGTGTAAGAATAATGCCTATTGGATATTTGACAAATTTCTTAAATGAATTGTTGAACTTAATTGTGTAATTGCTCGTGTTATAGGCCGTTTAACTTTTAAAAGTCAAACTGACCAATAATGAAATCAATTGGTGATTTTGATATAAAGTCCGTAAGGTGAGACAGTCTTGATAATAATGACTAATCTAATCACCTTGCGAATGATAAAAGGTAGATTGACGCTCGAAAGGCTAGGTGGAAGCTTGGGTAGAAGCGGGTCAAACGGAACTAATACGCGTGGAAAAACATAATCGGAATTCAAGGTAGGTAAAGCTTACGCCTATCCTATTATTTACAAAATGCTTATAGCGAGTATGGAATATATGAATAGTAGTATGTAAATGAAATGAGATGTTCCGGCACGATACAATGCGGGTCGGAACAAGTGAGAATGACAAAAAAAAAACCATAGGTTATGGTAAAAAAGGTAAATAAGGAAAACTAGATGTGAAATGATGAACAAATATAAATTATTGAAACACTATGTTTTGGTGTAAACCGTGGTGGGTAAAATAGTAAAGTAGTAATCCGGGTATGGATTAACGAATAAATAAAGGGTTTCGAAGGGACACCACATGGCGAAAGTCATAACGGGTTAAATAAAATAAGAAAAATGATTTTTCAAATGAGACATAATCATGGGAAAAACCGGAATAGGTTAAAGGATGAAACGGTAATTAAATACCATCTCATAATGATAATTTGTCATTTCGACTAAACGGGTCAAATGGTGTTGTTAACACCATTTGATAATAATGTCTGATGATCGCTTGTTGAGTTTAGTGATCACAGGAATTAGCACATGGTACGCGTTGCTATTAACTAGAAATTAATAGCGAAAGGTATTTAAACGAGTCAATCCTATGACCTGAGCCAGGTACGCATTTTTAGAATTATAGTTAAAATGATATTTTGGTCAAATATTAGCGAAAATCCTTCGTCGTAAAATGAAGGACTAAAATTGACCAAAAAACCCTTGATGGGTAGATTGGGCAAACGACCCATATGGGTTGTTTAGGAATTGGTATTAAGATTACGAAACAAAGGTAGATACCTTAATGTAGTAAAATGATGGGTGAAAAGAGAGTGAAATTTAAAGTAAAATGATAAATCCCTCAAACGGGTCAAAAGTGTTAAAAAGGGATTTCAAGCCGAGAGCCTGAAATCTGCATTTTCGAACTATTTGAATATCAGGTTTTAACTCCATAAGATGGAGAATTAAATTTCGAATGCATAGGAAAAAAAACACCTAAAATGGACTAGTAGATAAAAAGTTATGGCCATTTAAAGTTTGATTTTTGTTGAATAATTGAGCTGGGCAGGAAATGCAGGAACAGACACAGTCCTGCTGGAAAATGTTCTCCCCCGCGGCACGTGCAGGGGAACTACGACACTGGCGCGACACGCGGGTGCCGTCGCGGCACGCGAAAAGAAAAGCGGAGCCCCTCGCGTGGCGCGAGGGGCACAAATCTGAAATTTTATTTGTTTCGTTTATTTGATGCTGAAACTTGTTTATACTTGTTTCTAAACTATCAAAACTAACTTTTTAGTTGGTTTTTGTCACGGCCCCCGACCCGGTTTGACCCGTTTCAGGAGCTGCGGGACAGAAATTCCGTGGTATTTTAATTAACAGCGGAAGTGTCTTCAGGATCTTTTTAAAACTGAAATATTTCCCGATTATTTTATTTCACAGTTCGGGATAAAACCCGATAATTTACAATCTTGAGATTTCACCAGGAAATCTTTTATTTTACAAAACATGTTTCTTTATATTTTTTTTTTATTCTGAGCCACTTTCTTAAGCTGATAGTGCTTCACGGCACTTTTCCTGGATCACAACAGATCACCTGAAACATGTTTGAAAAAGGTTTTGTCAGCGGGAAATACTGAGTGAATCATTCTATTTACTAAAACGACACGTTTGTTATAATTTACAGTATTAAGAGCGATTACAATGTTTCTGATATCAAACCAACTACCCACGGTATTTGTCACTCGACCGGATCTGTGACTATGGTCATATCCCCCATTAGATGCCCCAATGGTGACGATTATCAAGTAATGTATACAAAACCCCACATACCGGCTGTAACTTGGTGATTACAAAGACTTAATCCCCGTAATTATAACTTTGAAAATAAACATGCTTTTTGTAAACAAATTTGATAAAAAGAGAATGACTCACCTTGCAGATTTAACAGAGCTTATTCTACTGATTAGCCTTGATAACCTAGTTTAAATAACCAGGCACACAAACTAGGTTAGTAACTTAATACAACATTTACGATAACTCACGAGATTACAACCTTCACAACGAATGACAAAGTGCGATACTTAAACATCCATCGATTTAACGACGAATGACAAAGCATAAACCCTAATGTGGGCAGCACTTAAACATCCATTGGATAGTTTAATCGATCGGACATTGAATCGTAGCAGCGATCGAGTTATTACCCTGAATTGTGGCAGCACTTCGTGATCAGTGTGTGTTTTTGTAGTGATTATACTATAACTCAGTGTACAATTCGAATTTGAACGCCGAAAGAACACCCAATTGCATGAAACAGGCCGTCCTATTTATACGTGAAATTGAGTTCCCCCGCGTGTCGCGGGAGATGTTGCTGCTCCTGTCGCGACTCGCCTGGGGTGACAACCTACCCTAGGGTAGCCTTGTCACTAGTATAGGCCTGCTGAGTTGCTAGTTCGTGAATTTTAACTCTAGACAACGCATTTTAGAGATAATCGTCAATTAGGGTTTACCCCCCTTGAGTTTTAGGGGCACTAATCCTGATTCCAAATGTTCTGAAAAATTTAGGGATTATACAGAATCACTTGGGTTTCTCAATTAGTGTTTCCTATTGGACAATTTGATTAAATAAATATAACTTTCGATGAGAGTTGTTACATTCTCCCCACCTTATTAAAAATCTCGTCCTCGAGATTTACTGGAATAAGTGAGGATACTTTCGCTTCATTTCTGATTCCAGCTCCCAAGTGTATTCAGCTCCTCTCTTTGAATCCCATCTGACTTTGACTAAAACTAGTCGTTTATGTTTGAGAAACTTGATCTTTCGATCCTCAATTTGAAGAGGTTTCTCAACAAATTTCAGCTTTTCGTTTACCTCTATATCTCTAAGAGGTACTACCAATGATTCATCTGATAAGCATTTCTTGAGATTGGATACATGAAATACATCATGTACTCCTGCTAATTCTTCTGGTAGTTGTAAACGATAAGCAGCTGGTCCTATACATTGGATCACTGAAAATGGTCCTACGTACCTGGGACTTAACTTTCCTTTCTTTCCGAATCTGATTACTCCTTTCCAAGGAGTGTTGGGATTGAACCCTACCAAAGGAACAGATAATGTAAAGCAAAAACCAGCTCACAACAGAGGATCCACAATAAGCAGTAGTTTACACTTAGCTCTCCCCTTGAAAGTGAGTTATAACAACTGATGGTCTCTATCTGCTGCTCATAATCAACTGCTGCTGTCCTTTCAACTGCTGATGAAAACCCTGAAGTATCCAACACTGCTGGTCCTATCTACTGATGATAAAGCACTGCCCAGTCAAGGACTGATCAACCTTGACGAAAGCACTGACATAAAGAGAAAGCAGTTGTTTAGTGAAATATCTGTTTTATGTATAGTCAGTGGTTAGGTTAGCAGTGTTTGTGTAAGGACAGTAGATACAGGTTGATAGGCTGTTAGACGTCGCTTTCATGGTGACGTCAGCTGAGATACCTCAGTGGTTTGGTTTGCCTATAAATGTAACAGTACCCTGTACTGTTACATTTGATTGACTGAGCGAGTTCTTCTCCTCATGTCTAATCCTTTCATCTTGTGTGCAACCAACCTTGGGGCATCAGGCTGAGGGGGAGTATAGTTTGTAAGCATGTCTGTAATCTTTTGCTTTGATTTGTAATCTTTTGACTCTATGTGAAGCAATTGTTTATCAAACTATTTTCTCCTTTGATTGTGTTTACAAAGTTTGTTTTCATTTCCGCTGCACCTAACATGTTTTCATATTCATTGATCATTCATTTTAAACAAACAAACACTATCATGAGAGCCTCCGATCCTAACAATTGGTATCAGAGCCTGGACAGTCAAATTCGATCTAACAATCAATTTGACATAACAGTTCGGCTCAAAATTCATTGATACTAAGGTTGGTTGTATTTTGTTGAAAAATAGAGTATCGATTAAATCATGCTCAAAATGGTTATTCAAAAACTCTGTAAATCAACCAAGATGTCATATGACACACAAATTTCACACAACAAGAAAATTCATGCACAAGATCCTCATGGTTTCTAGATCTGAAAGCAATATCTGTTAAACCATGAGATTATTTTTATTTTTCTAAATTGATTTAAACTGTTGATGTGTAATCTGTGATGTTTTCAATAAATACTAAAGTACAAACCTCAAATTAACAAAACCTATGTTCATAAAAACATCGTTGCTTTGTTAACACAAAAAGAGGGAAATTAAAACTTTAGTTACTTAGATCTTATATGTTGAAAACAGGTTGAGTTCCTAAAAGGGACAAAATCAACTATGTCCAAATACATTAAGAAAATCAGGGGTCAACATAGTCCGTATCATGTGTAGTGTGAGATTGGTTGAAAAGTTGTGGCAACATGACCAAGTCTCTCAAAACATTACTGCAAAATGATTTTGGACTAATATTCACAAAAACTCTGAAGTGCGTTTATCTCAAAACTTCTGAAGTCGGAAGAAAAGAGTATAAACATAAAACACTGAAGAGTCAAAGAGTAGGGTAATAATGGTTATTAAGCAACTATGTGCATTCATCTGTTCAGTAAAGGGTTTTTAATTCCAGTGAATGAATTACAAAGAGGATCATGTTTGCAATCACTGATGAAGAAAATGGTACCAAACAGTGGTCAAAATGTGTTCAAAGTTTTCCTACCACTATTGTCAAAACCACTGACCATTTTCAAAAACTTGAGAATGATATAATTATGTATCTTATTGAAAGTATACCAGATCCTTTTGATGCTGTTCTCAGAAAGTCCTTTAACCATTTTTTTTTTCAAAAAGGAGTTTCTCGAATAACCAGGATATATTGTTCATTTTTTTTGGAATGATATATTTGGAACTTTTGCTTGTTTTTGTTGGCAATAGTTCCAGCTCCTGTCAGGATGTAATACCATATTTTTTTTTGTATTAGTGTCCTCATAAATGGGTCAAAAGGAAATGGTACATATGTCATGATCATGTCATACTCAGGTTTGCTTCTAAATTTTTATCAAAGGTTGATTGCAAACTGTACTTAAATTACTAAGGTACTCATGTGTTAATTAAATATTAAACGAAAATGAGTTGCCTTAGTAAAAAGTTTTCATCATCTGGGGTACTAAACCACTGTCTTTCAAAAATTGACATGTGGCAAAACCTTGAATGAAAATCTTCATAACTGTTGCTGAAACACCTGTCCTTCAGAATTGTACCATTTACCCTAACCACTGTTTTGTTCAAACGTCTGATCTCTAAACACTGTCCACTGCTGAAAGTCAACCATTGATCCCTCATTTTCGTGAAAAACACTGATACTCAAAATCAGTGTCTTATCCACTGATATGCTATCCACTGATAGTAAAAATCATCCACTGCCCATAATTTTTACCGTTGTAACCACTGATGCTTGATACGTCAGTGGCCCTTAAAACAACTGTTCTCCATACTTCATCAGTGTTTGACACGTGGTCAGTTTTTAGCCCTCAGATCGTAATAACCGCTGCCACATCAGCGATCATTTTTTTTCAAATAAAACCCTGCCCTAAACCCCCAAACAGGGTTTTACACTGTCGAATTGAATTCCAAAATTCTCTTCTCATAGCAGTTTCCAACCCTTCTTCTCAAAATCTCCAAAATTCTCCTTCATTCTTCTCCGCAAAAATGACAAAATCAAAATCAAAACCTAAATCACCATCACCTTCCAAAGAGGTCGCTCAAACGGCCGAAGAACCCATCGAAATACCATTCAAACAATTTCACAACTATCTGGGTTTACTCACAAAACCTACTGATAATCACACCTTTGACACCATCATTGATACATTATCTGCATCAAAGTACAAAACTTTGTTAACAACAAATGCTCCCATCTATCTGCAAACCCAGAGAGAGTTTTGGAAAAAGGCGTCGCTTGAAAAACAAGACGGAAAAGTCATAGCCATTAACTCCTCAATACAGGGTAAAGCAGTTCAAATAACCCCACAGTCGATCTCCGAAGTCTTTAATCTCAACGATCAGGAAGGTAAACTCTCCTTTGACAAAAACGAGTTAAAAACTGATTTTCTGAAAAGGGGCTATGCAAAACAGGCAAATGTAGATACCCTACAAAAGGGTTATTTTCCATCTGCACCCAGATTTTTATTTCACACACTTCTGATGTGTGCTTCGAATAAAACAACATCTTTTAACGAAATACCATTGAAGATTCAATGCATGGGGTATGCCATTTTGAATAACAAAGATTACAACTATTCCCAGGAAATCTTCAATGACTTAGTGAAAAATGTTGACAACAAAGCATTTTTACTTTTTCCAAGATTTTTGAGTTATTACTTTAAACAAAAATTTGTAAAGGAAAATGAAAATTTGCCAAAACAAGGTGTTCATTGTCAAATAAAAAGCTTAACAAAAGAAACATTTTCAAGGATGATGGCACCAATAAAAACAAAAGCAAGGGTACCTGAGCAGATTTTAGCGGTTACAACTGCTCCTCAGGTATCAGCTGCTGAGCCCACTGCTCCAGGTGATCATAGCAGCACAACCACTGCTTTGAAACCCACACCTGACATAACCAAAAAGACCAAAAGAAAAACATCCAGAAAACCCACCAAACCCAAAACAAAGGCAACTCTGGAAGATGAGATCCCAGAGGAAATGCATGTGACAACACAAAAGTCACCACAAACCACTGCTGCTACTTCCTCACAGCAGTTGGAAGAAAGATCTCAACCCATGCCTAAAACTCCTCCTGCATCCTCACAAAAGGATCAGGTTGTAAGCACAGGGACACCACAATATGAAGCTCTGAATCCACTTGGATCCATCTTCCTCAGTCCTGATCCCAAGGACATGTCTCTTTCAACTCCCATCCCCTCACCAATAATAATGCCACAATCCATGCTACCTTTGTTGCATGCAGCTGCTATAGCTCAGACACAAACCAGTTCCTCTCTATCACCTATCATTGAGAGCATACATCCACAAGTGACTGGGTCTGATGCTACTACTCCTGCTATCCCAGCAACAATTGAGGAGGTTACACCCCCTGAGTTACAAGTAACTCTCGGTGGTAGTTCAAGTGGAGCAGCAACTACAACTGGTGGACCAACAGGTCTCCAGTTGGCCAGTTGTTTCATAAATCAGACTCCCTTGAAGGCAATTTCTTCCATGGCAGTTTCGATAACCACCAGTGAGTTGGATCTAACCACTGGCACCATCAAAGGTTTATCAAGTGCTGAAGAAAGAAGTCCCCAGTACCAAGAACAAGGGGCATCAATGGGTGATTTTTGGGACTCTGTTCCTAAGACACACATTGATATAACCACTGCTGGTGGGGATTCAGATGATCCTACTAAAGTAGGTGATGATTCAAAATATCAGGAATTGACGGGCAGAGTGGAAAAACTTGAAGAATCAGTTTCTGAAATAAAAGAGATGGTGCAAGAGATTTTAAAAGCTCAGAAAGCACAATCCAATGCTGTTCCTGCTCAAGCACCTGCTCCACAACAAGCACCTGCTGCAAATGAGCTTTGGAATACTTTTCAACCCATGCTTGAAGCACAGCAACTTATGGCTGACAAAAAGCATGCTATTCAAGTACAACTGCTGACCAACATGGTGGAATCAAGGTTCAAAGACACTCAAGCAGATATCAAGGCTATAAAGGCTAGCATTCAAAGTGCCTCTGGCAAAGTTCCTTCTTCCATACCATTTCTTGTGAACCCCCCTTCAGATAATGCCAAAAAGGGGGAGAATATACAAGCTGTTGGGAAAAATAAATAGGATGGGAATAGAACATGGCCTTCATGTTGAGCCTGAAAAAGAAAAAGAAAAAGAAAAACAGGTCTCAAAACCTGTTAGCCAAACAGCTGATACAGCAGTAGTTACAAAAACTGCTGTCAGTAGCCAAACAGTTGCCATGTCATCAACACACACCACTCTACCACACACCACTACAACTACTGCTCTACCACCATCATCTACAATCACACCATTACCACTGCCTCCTGTCATAAAACAGAAGACAACAGATGTTATAACATCTGTTGTAATGACAGCAGCGGTTGAAGCACCAGTTGTTTCAACAGTTGTTTGTCAGACACTCCCCATCATTCAAACCACTGATTCATCCAAAACATCATCTGCCCCTTCTTCATTAAAAAGGAGAAGAAATCTCATATCAGATGATGAGTCACCACCACCATCACCACCATCAAAAACTACCTCACCACTTCCATCCCCTGCTCAAAAGCAGAAGACAACTGCTGACATATCAGCAGTTGTAATGACAGCAGATGTTGAGACACCAGTTGTTTCAAAAACTGTTAGTCAGTCATCCACCACTGCTCTCACTTCTCCTACTTCACAGCCAAAGCTCTTCAACAGAAAAAGAAAGCCAATACCTACCGATGAGGGTATACATGATCCTAATGCTGCACAATATCCACTGGAACTTGGAGCCATAAAAAATGAGATGAGGCAATTCTATACAGAAGAAGATCCTTCAAAAAGGAGATTCTCCTCACTCATAGGCTACATGCCACCAGATGATATGGATGACTACCTCAAACTCAAGGCAAGGCAGGCTAAAGTAAAAGCCAAGGTTGACAGTGAAAAAGATAAGTTAAGCGAAGATGGCATAGCTAAAAGACTGGAGTTCTACTTCACAAAAGTAAAGCAGATAGAAGGGTTTGCACAAGACCTAAACAAAGAAAAGGCTGATCAAAAGAAAGAGCTAAGAAAACAATATCTAGCCTACATCATGAAAGAGAAATTCTATCCTGCTGAAGAACAACAGTTCAAAGAATGGCCAGTAGTAGCTCTTAAGCGTGAGGCAGAAAGGATTGAAAAGATTAAGAATGATCCTACGAAGAAGAAGAATGCTCCTAACTAGAGAAAATATGAAAAACTCATTGCTGATTTAACTGCTGAATATAAGAGAAAGAAAAGGGAGCTGGTGGATGCGAAAATGGATACTGCTGAAGCCATATCAAAATGGTCAAAACAGCAGACCGATGAAGCCTATGAAAGGCTAAAGAAAAGAAAGATAACTGTTTCAGGCATTTCTAAGAAGCAAGAACAAATGATGAAGCTTGAACAGAAGATGGGAAACCTCGACACACTGTTCCGGTCTACTTTTGTAACAAATCAAGAAGAGGGAGAACAGCTGACTGAAGAAGAGGTAATAGAAAAGGAAGCAGAGTACTTCAAAGATACCATCACGAAAATGGGTCTAAAAGAAGAAACTTCAACAAAGCTTCAAAGCCTTTTTAAGGCATTAAACAAACCTACGTCTCCAAACACTGCTAAAGACAAGACAGAAGCTGAAAGACAAGAACTTATTGAACAAGAAACTGCAGAAGATATAGCTGCAGCAGACAAAGTCATTGAAGAAACTTTCAAAAGAATGTCTGAAAGTCTGCAGATGTTTTCAAGGCCATTATCCCTCAACTCATCTACAAATAAGTCTCTCCCAAGAAACCCACTTGGCTTAAAAATACTAAAGTGGATGTCTGATCAAAAGACTCACGTATTGACCCTGGTCAGAGCCAATGGCGATGTGAAGTACATATCAAGGAAAGAAGCACTAGGCCTTAGTGTTCAAGATTTGCAGGATCTCCTTGAACTTACACTGTGTAGGGATGAGGATGACCAGAGTGCACCGGAATTTGAAGCTGAATTCAAAGATCAAGCTAAGGCACTCTTGATGAGTAATAAAGGTCCTAAATAATGAAGGGTTTTGGCATTATCTGTTCCAGGGGGAGATTGTTGGGATTGAACCCTACCAAAGGAACAAATAATGTAAAGCCAAAACCAGCTCACAACAGAGGATCCACAATAAGCAGCAGTTTACACTTAGCTCTCCCCTTGAAAGTGAGTTATAACAACTGATGGTATCTATCTGCTGCTCATAATCAACTGCTGCTGTCCTTTCAACTGCTGATGAAAACCCTGAAGTATCCAACACTGCTGGTCCTATCTACTGATGATAAAGCACTGCCCAGTCAAGGACTGATCAACCTTGAGGAAAGCACTGACATAAAGAGAAAGCAGCTGTTTAGTGAAATATCTGTTTTATGTATAGTCAGTGGTTAGGTTAGCAGTGTTTATGTAAGGACAGTAGATACAGGTTGTTAGGCTGTTAGACGTCGCTTTCATGGTGACGTCAGCTGAGATACCTCAGTGGTTTGGTTTGCCTATAAATGTAACAGTACCCTGTACTGTTACATTTGATTGACTGAGCGAGTTCTTCTCCTCATGTCTAATCCTTTCATCTTGTGTGCAACCAACCTTGGGGCATCAGGCTGAGGGGGAGTATAGTTTGTAAGCATGTCTGTAATCTTTTGCTTTGATTTGTAATCTTTTGACTCTATGTGAAGCAATTGTTTATCAAACTATTTTCTCCTTTGATTGTGTTTACAAAGTTTGTTTTCATTTCCGCTGCACCTAACATGTTTTCATATTCATTGATCATTCATTTTAAACAAACAAACACTATCATGAGAGCCTCCGATCCTAACAAGGAGAAACTTTCAATAGTACTTTGTCTCCAACTTGAAATTCTAACGGCTTGCATCTATTGTCTGCATAACTTTTCTGGCGATCTCGAGCCATCTTTAGTCTTTCCTTGATTTGAGTAATCTTATCAGTCGTCTCTTGCACTATTTCAGGACCTGACAATTGATTTTCTCCTATTTCTGCCCAACAAACTGGAGTTCTGCACTTTCTTCCATATAGTGCTTCAAATGGGGCAGTTTCAATACTTGAATGATAGCTATTGTTATAGGAGAATTCAATTAATGATAAATGATCATCCCAATTCCCACCAAAATCTATTACACATGCTCTAAGCATGTCTTCTAGAGTTTGGATCGTCCTTTCACTTTGTCCGTCTGTTTGGGGATGATATGCAGTACTCAGATTTAATCGAGTTCCCATAGCTTGCTGGAAACTTTTCCAGAAATGAGAAGTAAAACGACTATCCCTATCCGAAACAATGGAGAGTGGAACTCCATGTAAGGATACAACTTCATCTATATACAATTTTGCCAGTCTTTCCATACTAAAGGTTTCTTTCATAGGTAAAAAGTGAGCTGATTTGGTTAATCGATCCACAATTACCCAAATCGCATCATTACCTTTTTTGGTTTTAGGTAACTTAGTAACAAAATCCATTGTTATAAGTTCCCATTTCCACACTGGCATTTCTAATTGTTGTAGTAACCCTGAAGGTTTCTGATGTTCTGCCTTAACTTGTGAACAAGTAAGACATTTAGAAACATATCTTGCTATGTCCTTTTTCATTCCTATCCACCAAAAGTTTTTCCTTAAATCTTGGTACATCTTATTGTTTCCTGGATGCATAGTATACCTAGATTTATGAGCTTCTTCTAAAATCTTAGGTCTTAAGTCTCCCTGCTTAGGTACCCAAATTCTACTTTTGTGGAATCTCCAAACTCCATCTACTCCTTTTTCTAATTCCTTTATTCGTCCTTTCATTCCTTCAGCATCATCCTTGATTGCTGTTGTTTGATCATTCTTCAATTGTTCCATTAAATCTATTTGTAGATTTAATCTAAGAGCACGAACCCGTCGTTGTTTCTCATAATACTTACGACTTAAGGCATCTGCAACTACATTTTCCTTTCCTTCGTGATACTGAATATCACAGTCATAGTCACTTAGGATTTCCATCCATCTCCTTTGCCTCATGTTTAACTCTTTTTGCCCAAATATATATCTTAAACTTTTGTGGTCTGTGTAGACAGTAAATTTACTTCCGTAAAGATAATGTCTCCAAATCTTAAGGGCAAAAATTACGGCTCCTAATTCTAAATCATGAGTCGTATAGTTTTCTTCGTGCTTTTTCAATTGCCTTGAAGCATATGCAATCACCTTTTTGCGTTGCATAAGCACACATCCATATCCTAGTTTTGAAGCATCACAATATACCTCAAAATCTTCAGTTCCTTCTGGTAAGGCTAAGATTGGTGCATTTGTTAATTTCTGCTTCAATATTCTAAAGGCTTATTCTTGCTTAGATCCCCATTCAAACTTAACCGCTTTACAGGTTAACTTAGTTAATGGAACAGCTATCTTGGAAAAATCCTTAATAAACCGTCTATAGTACCCAACTAAACCTATAAAACTTCTTATTTCCATTGCTGTTTGTGGAACCTTCCATTTGGTAATTGCCTCTATCTTAGCAGGATCTACGTGAATACCTTCGTGATTCACCATGTGTCCTAAGAATTGCACTTCTTGTAACCAAAATTCACACTTCGAGAATTTGGCATAAAGCTTTTCTTTTCTTAACAAAGTTAAGAGTGCATGAAGGTGTTCACAATGCTCTGTCTGACTTTTGGAATAAATAAGTATATCGTCTATAAAAACAATTACAAATTTATCCAAATACGGTTTACAGATTCTATTCATCATGTCCATGAATGCAGCAGGTGCATTTGTTAACCCAAAGGGCATGACTGTAAACTCGTAATGACCATACCTAGTTCTGAAAGCAGTTTTAGGTATGTCCTCTTCTTGTACCTTCAATTGATGATATCCGGAGCGTAAATCTATCTTAGAAAAATATCTAGCCCCCTGAAGTTGATCAAATAGATCATCAATCTTAGGTAATGGGTATCGATTCTTAATTGTAACCTTATTCAATTCTCTATAATCAATACACATTCTCATTGAACCATCCTTTTTCTTCATAAACAACACTGGCGCTCCCCAAGAGGATGAGCTAGGTTGTATGAATCCTTTACTTAGTAATTCATCTAATTGCTTTTTCAATTCTAACATTTCTGTGGGTGCTAACCGATAAGGTGCCTTGGCTATCGGTGTAGTTCCAGGAATTAGATGAATCCTAAATTCTACTTCCCTGTCTGGAGGTAATCCCGGTAAATCTTCTGGGAATATATCTGGATATTCTGAGACTACAGGAATTTCCTTAAGTTCTTTACCCTTAGTACTAATGATTACTGAAATCATATATACTATTCCTTGCTTTCGTTCATAATTAGCAACTTTCATTACTGATATGAATTTCATGGGCTTACGTGGTTTATCTCCTGTAATCCTAATTATTTCCCCAGTAGGTGCCTGAATTTCTATAGAATTCTGATCACAAAGGATTCGAGCATGATTGGCTACTAACCAATCCATTCCTAACACAACATCAAATTCGGCTACTTTCATAGGAAATAGGTTTGCAAAGAATTTATGACCTGAAAGTTCTATATTTTCCTTTTGCAAAACTTTATCTATACTAACAGAATTTCCGTCTGCCGTTTCAACTGTAAAAATCTGCCTAAGGTTGGTTAAGGGTAAATTAAGAGCTTGGCAGAATGAAGTATTTATAAAACTTTGGTTTGCACCAGAGTCAAATAATACTTTGGCGTAAATGTTGTGAACTAAGAACGTACCCGCTATCACATCTGGGATGAGTTCTGCTTCTTGAGTGGTCAGCTGAAATGCCCTAGCATTCTTTTTAATAGTTCCGTCGGTCGCCTTAGTTTTGTTGTCTGCTGGTTTGCCCAATTTAGGACATTCTGTTTTGAAATGTCCTGCCTCTCCACAATTGTAACAAATTATGGATTTCTTCCTGCAATTTTCTTCACGATGCCCTACAGTTTTGCAAAAATTGAAGGTTATATCACATCTTCCATAATGTTTCTTCTTGCATTTTCGGCAGAATGACGGAGTTGAGAATTGCCCAGTTCTTTTTCTCTTGAAATTACTACTGTTACCCACACGAAATCCTTGAGTAATTTTCTGAGCCAATTCTTTCTTTCTGTTTTCATCTTGGGTGCGCACTAGTTCATCGGTTAGGGTATTAGCTAATTCCACAGCATCATCAATAGTGCGAGGTCTCGCAGCTTTAACGATGTTGCGGATTTCACTAATCAGTCCCCAAATGTAGCGGGAAATGAGTACCGGTTCTGGCGAAGCCAGTGTTGGTACCACTCTGGCATATTCAAAGAATGTCGAAGTATAACCGCGACAATCTACACCCATCATCCGATGATTTAGAAACTTATTTGTCATCTGTTCCTTTTCATACTCGGGACAAAATTTTCTTTCTACTAAACCTTTAAATTCTTCCCAAGTCATAGCATAAGCGATTATTCTTCCTTTTGATTGTAACACAGTGTTCCACCATTCAAGTGCTCCTTCCTTGAAGAGATTTAATGCATACATGACCTGATCATCTTTAGCACATTTACTTATTGCAATGACTGCTTTGGTTTTCTCTAACCAACGCAGTGATGCAGTTGCTCCTTCATTGCCTGCAAATTCAGTGGGTTTACAAGCAAGGAATTCTTTGAAAGTGCAACAAGGTGTTGCAGTTTTCATTTTCTTAGGAAATGGAGCTTGATGTGCTTCCCCATTATGATTAACATTATCATTGCCTCCGTTTACACTATTACTGAAGTTATCTTCAGAAATATGTTTACTAGGAATAATTTGTTGCGGTTCGATTGGATTCTTTATAGCAGCAATGAATGCTGGAATAGCATTGGCTATCCCTTGAGCAACTATATTTTCGATATCCTGCCGAGTCATATATTGATCTCCTGGATGTTGCTCAGACTGATTTACCTCATTTACTGGTTCGTTACCAATGTTTGACATCTGATAATAAATTTTATGTAAATAATTAGTATAAATATAAATATAATAAAACAGTTTGCACATAATCACATTAACATGTATAATAAAAAAATATTGATTTCACAAGTTTCATTTCTATATATTATATTATGCCTCGTACACACGATTATCATACAACGTTTTAAGTTATTATACATACTGGTTATTATGATTATTTATTCACACATATTCCTGCAAACTCTCATTATCTGGTCAGCTAATTTCTTAAAAACGACACTCCCTTTCGTCATATTTCCAAGTAACTCTTTCTCCCACATCCCTAATCCGATTTCCGACATCAATTAACTCTTCGCCCCAGAGGCGAAGTTCAGTCAGATTCTTCGGGCTCATAGTTGGGTATAGTGGAGGTTCTGGGTCAACTTGTGGGAAAATGTATCAGGGTTGTTTAAAAGATTTTGGTATTGCCAATCAGTTGTCCACCATTCATCTAACTCTACTGGTAGTGGTTGAGGTTGGACAATAGGATTTGGAATAGCAGGTTCCAGATTGATTGGAATTGGAGCTTCTAGTGGGTAGCTGAAAAGATCTTCTTCAGTAAATAAAATAATATAATGTTTTATAAAATTTTAAATATATCGTTGGAACGTGCTTTGTTTTATCCATGTTTTTATCAAAATTTTATTTAAAAAATAGAACAAGTATGATATAACTGATTTTTTTTTATTCTTTATCATGACAATCCAAACCAATTCTTTCGAATAACACTGGTACAAGTATCCGTTTTTATTGTTTTTGATCTATATAAAACAAGTGTCGATATCCTCTTAGACATATCTTTATTGGTTGCTATATCGAGTGACGATATCCTACCGATACCGTAACGAAACGAAACAAACCGATACCAATTGAATATCCGCCGCAACGCGCGGAAAATCCCACTAGTTTATACATTTATGCTAATTGTATCCAACTTTTATCATGGGCTTATTTTCCCTTTTTTAGTATATTAAACTATTAATAATAATAATCTGCTATTAGGACACGTCAAGTTTTTTTTTTAACGGTGAACTTCATGTATAAGGTTATCATACTCTCCAAATCGGAGAGTCTCGTATTGCCCCACTTTGGTCAGACTATGTTGTCTTGTCTTAATCAGTCCCACGATGGCTTCAAAGTTTGGTTTTTTTGGGCGTTCCCCCAGGAAACCATATCGCCGGCTGCCATTTTTGACAGTCGTTGTGCCACCAGAAGAGTAGAACTCTCTGGCGTAACATAGGGTGGGACGAAAACCCGGTTGGGGTCGGGAATTGAACTGACAGCCTCACTCAAGGCCAAGTCCAAATCCTTCATTGTCTATATCCACCCCAATATGACACAAGTGAGAATTGAACTTGAGTTTCCATTAGAAAACCCAAAACTCCTATCAATACGCCACAAGTAGGAGACCAGGTTAAGGTTTCTTTTTAATAATGTGCTCAATTTCAAATGTTACAAATCTTGAATTAAACTATAAATAAAAATGTTTGTACCTAATATGCTCAGGATCTCAGTTGCATTTATGAAGGTGGATTGGCATAACATGTAATTAAATAAAGATCTAAATTATAACTATAGTTACGATTATTTTTTTTTGAATAAAAATAGATATAATTCAATTATTTAATAATGGTTATGCAAGACTGCAAGTAGTGTGATTTGACTATGTAATTAAATAAAGATCTAAATTATAATTATAGTTACGGTTATTTTTTGAATAAAAATATATATAATTCAATTATTTAATAATTGTTATGCAAGACTGCAAGTAGTGTGATTTCACTTGGGAGTTAGGTGGCAAAAATGGTGTAATGCATGTTGGTTTAGCGGACCAATAGGAATCAGAAGAGATGATTTCCAATATATTATTTATCATATTTAGGATTTGTTTGCGCGAAAAGGTAATTTTAAACGAAGGATGAAACCGTAATTTTTAAATTGGGAATAAAATTAAGACTATGGGGTAGGGGGCGTGGGTTGGGTACAAACGCTCACGTCACCACCTCGGGTGGGCTTTTGGTTTCGGCGTGGCCCCTTGGGCGGGGGTTTCAACCCTGACGTTGGGCGGGGGTTTCAACCCTGACGTTGGGCGGGGCTACCCACATGACATGGCGGAACCTCATTGGCCAAGAGCACTAGCCCTTTGAAATTGGCTTTTTTTCCACGCCACCCAGCCACGCCCCCTTTGAAATTGGCTTTTGGTCTTGGGTGCCCCATACTCCACGTGTCGCACCATGCCCCAACCCACGCCCCACCATACTCCACGGTCTAAATTAAAATGAAACCGTAATTTTTAAACTGAGAATAAAATTAAATTAAAAATAGGTTGGTCCAATAAAGAAGTGCAGGCAAGCTGCGTAATACTATTCCCTGAAGTTGAAAATGTATAAGTAGTTAATTAATTAATTGTGATACATTTTTACTAGTGCAGGCAAGCTGCGTAACACTATTCCCTGAAGTTGAAAATGTATAAGTAGTTAATTAATTATTTGTGATACATTTTTACTATTATTTTTCTTATCCTTTTCATATTTGTACTTTTGTCTTTTATAATTTTGTCACAGATGATTTTTCATTGTTAATAAATGTATCGTTTTACGTTTTGGGCTAAGTTTTGTAAGTTAACACGTTAAAAAGCGTGTCTGTGGTTTAACATTTTTAAATTTTCTTTTTAGTTTAACAGCACTGTCACAATACACGACTATCAACTTAGTTAGTTTTTTGAAATATTGGATTTTAATAATCCCAACTATTCGTCGTTGGCCGCCAACAGTCCCAACTTTAAAAATAATCACTGACAATCCCAACTATTAACATATTTTGCCTCCAATGGACCCTAACTAACAGAACCCTAACGCCATTAGTCTCTGATCGCCGAAAAACGTTTTTGGCCTGAAAACTCAACATATTACAGACCTTTAAGAACATTTTTCTAGTAAAAACCACAATTATTGAAGTCACCAGAAAACTCTTTTTTTCGCCGGAAAACTCAACATTTTCGTCCCAAACCTCTTTGTAACTTTAGATCGGACCTTTAGAAACATTTTTCTGGCTAAAAACGGTTTTCCGTCGGCCAGAGACAAACAACGTTAGGGTTCTGTTAGTTATGGTCCATTGTTGGCCAATATGTCAATAGTTGGGACTGCCAATTGTTATTTTTAAAGTTAGGATTGTTGGCAGCCAACGACGAATAGTTGAGATTATTAAAAATCCAATATTCCTATTTTTTTTTTCTATGTAAGTTAACGTGTCACAACACGCGTGCGTGACTCAACGTTTATACGTCTACTTTTTTCGATTTAACAATCCCGTTGCAAAGCGTGGATCCTAAATAGTTGTTACTATTATTTCTTAAAAATTCATTCCCTTTGTGCAAGAAAAATATTTGATGTAACCTTAATAAAAATATTTGTTTATTTATTAATGAAGCATTTCCATAAATATTTTATGTAGCCATAATAAGAATATTTGTTGGACCGGCTCACTTGGCAATTCCCATGTGGTTTGGGTTGGACCGGCTTTCTCCTTGGAGGTCGCCGGTTCGATCCCCGGGTGTTGCATACGGGGGGTGGGACGTCCCAATGATAGATCGTATCCTACCGAGGCATGGTGCGGTCTTGAGGGCAACCCGGTTTTACCCAGCTGTTACCTCAGCGAGTCTCTCGTGTGGGGGCAGTATGGTTTCCGGGCGGAAGTCAGCTTGCGCGGCGGCCGGGACCCGATCGAACATCGCGTCCGAGAGTGCGGGGCTGACGGGGGTTTGTCTTCGACATGAACCCGGTGACCAATAGGTTCAGTACATAGAAAGTCACTTAAAAAAAAAAGAATATTTGTTTATTTATTAAAGGAAGCATTTCGATTAGCAGGAAAAAAAAACAAGATTTAGATAACATTTTAACTTCTTCCGAAAGAAAATATGTAATTTAACCTCTCAATTTTAATATGGTATTTTTTTTTATTATTTAGCATTTCATTTTATTATACTTACTACAGTTTTTACTAGTTAGACCATCAGCTTTTATCTTTTTTAACCCGTTATACTTTATTGTGAATTAATACTAGATCCAGAACTTTTATTTTTTCCTTTTATTTATTCCTTGTCGTTTCTTTTTCAGTCTTTTTCCTCAACGTAATGTTTTTCTAAATTTTGTATGCACCATCATAACTCATAAGTAGTTTATTTTATTTACGTTTCGAACCTACTGGAGGTATTCATTTTTATGGTTATAATGAGTGTCGATACCGTAACGAACTGAACCGATAACTTTTTCGTGACTTCCGAATATACCATCGTGGCGTGGTTTTATCATCACGTAGTATATCCCGTCACGATATACTTATTTTCATCAACGTTTCGATACCATCGCGGATCTCGGGTTGGGTAACCCACTAGTTTAACTAATATAAAGTCTTATTTATATTTGTATGATTTTGTCATCCAAATAAAAGAAGTCGAATGTTGACTATTTTGATTTTTTTTCTAATTGTACTTGTTAATTTTGCTGGCTCAATTAACTGCTTTTTATAGTTGGACCCTTTATTTTCCTTTATTTGCGTAACTAGTTATAAGACCCGCGCGCGTTGCGGCGCGGGTACTCGCAAATATCAAACATATTAGTCCAAGCGTTATGTGATGTGTTGACCATATGAAAAAACACGTTTTGACGTATCCGATTGAACTCAATGTATCCTATAGTTGCATTGCCATTGGATCAAAACGTAACGTAAATCGAATTTATATCGTACAATCATAACGTTTTGACCTATTCCTAACCTACAGATAATCAAGCGACTTGATATGATTGACAATTTTGGAAATAAGAGTCATATTGTTGGAGAAAATAACTTCGTTCCATGCCCGCCAAATTCACCAACATGCCGTGAGGAGGACCCCATGAATAACTCTATCTTTCGGTTGACCTAAGCTAGATGTTTTATGTAACTTGAGGAAACCCCCAAACCAAGAATGCATATATTAGGGGAGATCTACACAATCTCATGACGAACTACCAAATCAACAAGGAGTAATAGCATGGGGTCAATAGATGGCCGCTCATTTCTTCATCCTCACCGCAAAAAAAAAAAAAAACATAAATTCTAATTAGGCCCAATAGACCCATCCTTAGTTCTCTTAGATAACGTTTGACATCTATCATCAATCATAGTATATTATAGCAAGAACTAAGAACTACGTAGCTTAAAACGTTTTATGTTCTCTTTTATTTAGTTGTGTGGTCAACATTAAGCTAGAATGCAATCTCATGTTTTCAAGTCGTTGCTCACATTCAAAATTGAGTATATTTACCTTTTATTTATAGCTAAAAGTTCGTTTGTTAAGTCTCTAATTCTTTACAAGTATTTTAAAATAAAATATTCGTTTACAATAGATGCACTAATATATTGATTAATTGAACTAAATGCAAGTTAAAGTTGTCACGACCATAAAAATTATGCAATCGTTTGGTACATTTTAATTGAATGGTTCATATTAGATTGGGGTTGTATGGGTAACGTGAATCCAAATTATTTTGATGCTAAATATACATATATTAAAAACCTATATTCAACAAACAAACAAGGTAAACAAATTGTTTATAGAAATTCTAGATTGTGAAACTCACTTTGGTTGAATTGCCAAACAACACTTCTTAGAACATGTGTAGTGGTGAAGAAAAATAATGCCCCCACCATGGGGCATTATCCGACACGTGACAGACCAGTTAGCATGGGGCGTTATTGCAAAAGTGGCGTAGTGGGAATAATGCCTAATAATGCCCCTTCCAATCATTAAACAAAAAAAAAAAACACAAACTAGTTGGTCATTGGCTAGTCAAACTCTCCTCCACTCCCATTGGCCACTTCAATAAACCATTTGACCACTTCCAGCGTTTTAATTAAAACGCCAAGATCCAATTTTTTCAAAAATAACGCCGGGTGTAATGGGGGTGGGGGCGTTTTTTTTCAATTTTTTTTAAAAAATACCGCCTCACTACGGGTGGTCTTAATATGAACCACCGATTTCAATTTTTTTTAACGGTAGATCAACTGGATTTTCAGCTTACTCAAAAGGGCCAGCATATGTTGTTTAAACCCCTCACCCCAAGTTCGAATCCCTGTGCTCTCCCATATTTACATAATTTGCACTTAGTAGGAATCGAACCTTAGACTTCCACAGGAGGAAACCACTTAGTGGAAAACCTCGTGACCAACTGGGCTATACCATATTGGCCAACGATTTCAAATATATAACAAACGGACTTTCTGTATTTTTGTTTGTTATTTTTTTAATAATTTAATCATATAATGTTAAGGTTAAAAATCAATATTGTTTGTGGTTTTAATTTCAATTAGTGAAATTCCTCCGCGCTTCGCGGCGGAAATTCGGTCGGTATTTGTTCAGTTCGTTACGGTACTTGCAGTCACTATTTTGATAGAAAAAGAAAACCCTACATTCATAAAAAACAATAAAAATAAATATTGATACCCTGATAATGATGTTGTTCAATTGATATCGGTTTCGTTCGTTTGTGTTCTATTTTTATTTAAAAAAAAGCGATATAGATTTTATTGAAACGAATATTGTGCCGATATCGTATCAAACCAAACCGAGATCAGCTTAACACTAACAACATGGGTATCAATACCGATATTCATTTTTATTGTTTTTTGCTTTTGATTAACTTACATCTTATTGCTACCATACCTGTTGGGATTGAATCCTATCAGAGGAACAGATAATTAAAGCCAAAACTGGAACAGAGCAGTGGATCCAGAATAAGCAGATGATTACAGTTGGTTCATGCAAATCTCTCCCCTTGAAAGTGGTTTCATATCTGCTGACCTCCTATCTGCTGATCTTACTAAGTGCTGACCTACAACTGCTGCCTTACATCTACTGCCCAATGTCAAAGACTGATGGAAGAACAAAGCTCTGCTGAGTCAATCTACTGGCTTGAGTCAAGTACTGCTGATCCGGACAAGCACTGCTGGATTCACAGCAGTGGAAGGATGCAGCAGCTGTTTAAGTGTCTTTTGTGTAATGATTTGTAATAGCAGTAGTTAGTACATCAGTGTTTGTATTGATCAGAGGTTAGAGTTTGTTAGGAGGTTAGATGTCACTTTCATGGTGACGTCAGCTAAGATGCTCAGTGGTTTGCAAGTGCCTATAAATAGTTCAGTACTTTGTACTGTTCTATTAGCTCTTTCACCACATCGTCTTCTTTGCACGAACAAAGTACTGAGCTCTGGCTGAGGGGGAGTTTTCATTCATTCATCAATCATTGTAATCGTTGTTGAAACAAATTCAATCTTTCGATTCATTGTGTAAAGATGTTTGATTAAAGTATTACTCTCGTTTGATTGTATGCAAAGTTTGTTTTCATCTTAATTCCGCTGCACAACTCTTTCATTTTCATCTTAATTCCAAACGAAAATACAATAAAAAAGAAACTCAGATCCAACAATTGGTATCAGAGCTTGGACAGTCAAATTTGATTTAACAATCATTTTGACGTAAATAGTTCAGCTCATAACAGTTGATACTGATCGTTTGTTCGTCCGTTGAAAAACAGAGCAAGGATTAATCACCATTAAATTTGATTTCTCAGTGTCTGTAAAACAACAAGAATGACGTCACAATCTCAGGATGATAAAAACAACATCGGCTCGCTTTTTAAACAGCTGATGCAACAGGAGTTACAAAAACTACTGCTTGCCAAACAGTTGTTCCATCAACACACACCACTTCAACACACACAACATCCACTGCTTTACCATCATCACCACCAAAAACAACACCTGCTGACATACAGCAGAAGACAGCAGATGTTATAACATCTGTTGTAATGACAACAGTGGTTGAAACACCAGTTGTTTCAACAGCTGTTAGTCAATCACAATCCACTGTCTCTACATCTACCACCACTGTTCCATCCAAAGCATCATCAGTCCCTCCTACAAAAAGGAGAAGACTAATTCTCAAAGATGATGACAATTCACCACCACAAACATCTTCAAAATCTTTAGCACTTGTCACAATTCCAAAACCTGTTCCTCTCTCTTCAGTTCCAATGTACAAGCCCTTACCTCCTGCAGGTGTTCAATTTCCTCTTGAACTAGCAGCTGTTAGAGATGAAATAAAATCCTTTTACTATGAGGATGACCCTGCCAAAAGGAGTTTGCCATCAATAAAGGGATATCCCTGGCCTAAAAATGTTGATGAATACTTGGAAATCAAGGCCAAGCAAGCAGAGGATATCTCAAAAAGAAACACACAAGGGAAATCTGACAAAGAAATTTCAAGAAATTTTCAATATTTGCTCACACAAGTCAGATCCCTAGAGCAATTTGCAAAAAATGTTAGTCAACAAATTTCTGAAAGAGCAGCTGAAACTCTGAAGAAAGACTACATTGAAAGCATCATGGCTCACAAGAAGTACAAAGGAGAGAGCTACATGTACAAAGAGTGGACTATTCCTGAACTTGAAAACGAAGCTGCACGAATTCAAGACATGATAAAAAGGAAAGTCACTCACACTCCTCCTAACTGGGCAAAATTTAGAAAGAATGTACCTGACAAACAGGAAGAGCTGAGGAGAATGAAAGAGGAACTGGTAGCAGCCGATTATGGAAACAAAAGACAAGTTGCTAGATGGAAAGAAGATGTGGTCAGGGCTACTTACAAAAAGTTGGAACAATTAAGAAAGAAAGATCCCACAGTTCCTCAAAAGCCTGACTATTCTGAAGCAGCGGTTTCAAAAAGACCACCAAAGCTGCAAATCAAAAGAACCACTGCTCCAGCTGGTGCTGCCATCTACAAAAGAAGGAGCAAAAACCAGTTTAGCATGGAAACAATTCAAGATCTATTAGCTGGAGATGCCATTGTAAAAGCAGGCACGGAAGTAATGATTAAAGAAGATCTTGAATTGGAACAATCTGCAAGTGCTGCTCAGCCAGCTATGAACAGGCCAGCCTCACCAAATACTTCTGCAAATAAACATCTCCCAAGAAACCCACCAGGCTCAAAAATACAAAAGTGGGAAACTGACAAACAGACCTGCGTATTGACTTTGCTCAGGCCTGGTGGAGAAGTGGAGAAAATATCAAGGGAACAAGCTCTTGGCCTGAGTCTTGAAGATTTGCAGGATCTCCTTGATCTTCCACTTAGCAGGGATGATGAAGATACAGATGCCCTTGACTTTGAATTACAATTTAAAGGTCAGATAAGGGAGCTGTTGATGAGGCAATAAAGTCTTCCACAAATAATGAAGAGTTTTGGCATTATCTGTTCCAGGGGGAGATTGTTGGGATTGAACCCTATCAGAGGAACAGATAATTAAAGCCAAAACTGGATCAGATGAGTGGATCCAGAATAAGCAGATGATTACAGTTGGTTCATGCAAATCTCTCCCCTTGAAAGTGGTTTCATATCTGCTGACCTCCTATCTGCTGATCTTACTAAGTGCTGACCTACAACTGCTGCCTTACATCTACTGCCCAATGTCAAAGACTGATGGAAGAACAAAGCTCTGCTGAGTCAATCTACTGCCTTGAGTCAAGTACTGCTGATCCGGACAAGCACTGCTGGATTCACAGCAGTGGAAGGATGCAGCAGCTGTTTAAGTGTCTTTTGTGTAATGATTTGTAATAGCAGTAGTTAGTACATCAGTGTTTGTATTGATCAGAGGTTAGAGTTTGTTAGGAGGTTAGATGTCACTTTCATGGTGACGTCAGCTAAGATGCTCAGTGGTTTGCAAGTGCCTATAAATAGTTCAGTACTTTGTACTATTCTATTAGCTCTTTCACCACATCGTCTTCTTTGCACGAACAAACTACTGAGCTCTGGCTGAGGGGGAGTTTGCATTCATTCATCAATCATTGTAATCGTTGTTGAAACAAATTCAATCTTTCGATTCATTGTGTAAAGATGTTTGATTAAAGTATTACTCTCGTTTGATTGTATGCAAAGTTTGTTTTCATCTTAATTCCGCTGCACAACTCTTTCATTTTCATCTTAATTCCAAACGAAAATACAATAAAAAAGAAACTCAGATCCAACAATTGGTATCAGAGCTTGGACAGTCAAATTTGATTTAACAATCATTTTGACGTAAATAGTTCAGCTCATAACAGTTGATACTGATCGTTTGTTCGTCCGTTGAAAAACAGAGCAAGGATTAATCACCATTAAAGTTGATTTCTCAGTGTCTGTAAAACAACAAGAATGACGTCACAATCTCAGGATGATAAAAACAACATCGGCTTGCTTTTTAAACCACTTATGCTAAAAAGAAATGAGTACAACATCTGGCAGAGGAGGATGGGTCACATCCTCGCTCAACAAAGCACAGGTTGTTGGAGGCCTATCATTTATGGTCCCCATGTTCCTTCAGTGCCAAGCGCTGAAGATGCTAAAAAGTTCGTTCCTAAACCAGTTGAAAATTACACCGAAACCGACTTTCAAAAGATCGAACTAGATGCTAAGGCTTTTAGCATCGTAGCATCAGCGCTGCCCAATGAGATATATGCTGGACTGTTACACTGTAACAGTGCCAAAGAGTTATGGGACGCACTTAAGGAACAGTTTGGTGGAACTGAAGAAGTCATAGAAAACAATAGGGAAATCCTGAACCAACAGTATGAAACATTTTGCTACGTTAAAGGTGAATCACTAACGCAACAATTTGAGCGTTTTAGTTGTCTCATCAATGAACTGAGGCTTGTTAACACCACTTTTACAAACTCAACTCAAAATAGCAGGTTCCTCAGGTCACTGCCAGAAAAATGGGACACTATAGCTTTTGTCACCCGAAACTCACCTGAATTCAAGGATCTGACCTTGACCCAACTCCATGGTCGACTCCTGGCCTACGAAAGGGAGTTGAACCAGAAAAGGAGATTACAAGAGTCAGGAAAAGTTACCGATGATTACACTTTCGGTAATACTGCTCTTCTGGGTCAAGAAGAATCTGGGAGCAGTGGTAAGGACCAGGGTTATGATCACTTCATTGACATAACTGCTGGTGCAAATTTCAACAACCCTGATCCTCACTCTGCTAGTTATGCATTCATTGCAAATGAAAACCAGATGTCAGACAATTTAAGTTTTGAACTAAATGATTTGCAACATTTTGATCCCACTGATTTAGAGGAAATGGACATCCTGCACCAATTGGCTTTGCTAAGTGTTAGAACTAGCAAGTTCTACAAAAGAACAGGGCGAAAATTCCCAGGTTTGCATGGGAATATAAGGGTTGGGTTGGATAAATCGAAAATCAAGTGCTACAAGTGTAATAGGTTGGGACATTTCGCTAGGGAATGTAGGAGTCAAACTACTGGTCCCATAATTACTCATCCTAGCTCAAATCCTAGACCTCAAAACCAAAACACTGTGCACTATGCCCAATATGCCCCAGCAGCACAAGTGAACACTACTCACTATGCTGCTGCCCCTGTGCCAGTACATTATGTCCAAACTACTGTTCCACAAATCCAATATGTTCAAACCCCTGCTCCACAGGTACAAGTGCAACCTGTTGCACCTCAAACCACTGCTCCAGCAGCAGCACAACCAGATCAACAAAGTTTTTTCACTCAAGGGTTTGTTGACTGGAGCAGTATGCCTGAAGATCTTAATGATGAAAATTTTACACTCTATGCTTTTAATGATTCTTCTCATGATGAGTTTTGTTTGATGACATTAGAGTCAATACAGGAGGGGGTTGAAACTGAGGAGGAACAGCAGAGTTTTGAAACAGTGGAAGAGGTGACTGAAGCAGTGGTTACTGCTGTGGCTGGTGAACTACTGTTGGGAGAAAGTTCAGGTACCCTGATTGAACCAATGACAGATCCATGGTCCATAGAGGACAAAGAAGAAGAGAAAGAAGAAAAGGCTGGTGAAAAGAAGGTTAAAGCTGATGATGAAGAAGATCATCAATGTGATTGTGCAATGATGGCAGCTGCCAAGGTATCTCCTCAAGTTCTTGAAAAACTGTGTTCTGACAATTGCATAATTGCTTTTGCTAACATCAAAGAGGTGAATGAAAACCTTCGGGATAAAATCTTGACTGATGAGGTCAAATTTGAAAGGTCTTTAAAAGAACTTAAAAACAAATTGACAGAAAAAGAAAAAGAGATCAGCTGTCTAAAAGAAGAGCAAAGCATCACCAAAACCCAACTTCAAACTATGGTAGAAAAATACCAAAGTTGCAAAAAGGAGTTGGAATCCACCCAGATTACTTGTGAAAGATGGGTGGAATCCTGCAGAGGATATGAGGTGATGCTTGCTAAACAGATTGAAAGCAATGTGAAATTTGGGGTTGGTTATAGAAAATATGATGATGAACATATTGCTTTTGAAAAATCTGTCCAAACCACTGATGAAGCTACTGAGCTCATCCCCACAAACAAGAATGGCCAAGAAGTGAAAATCACTGACAAACTTGGTAACAAAATCACACTTACCAGACCAATGGGATCCTCCACTTTCAAGGAGCTTGAAGATCATCAGTTTAAACCAAAATGGTCTGATGAGTGTGATATTCTTGAAAATTTCAAGCCAATGGACTTTACATCAATTGATGGTGTTAAAGCTCCAAAAGCTAAAGTCATACCTCTCAAGGACATCCCAGCAGTGGTTAAAACCTCTGCTACAAAGGAGTCTGAAAAGAGAAAAAAGAAAGAAAAAATTGACAACTTGTTTTGTGAATTCTGTGAGAAAAGGAATCATCTAACAAAAGACTGTTTCCACTTGAAAGCTTATGATTTAAACAAGACAAGTGTCATTGTTTCAGCAGAAAGCTGCATTGTTTGTGGTAAAACAAACCACATAACTCAAGCATGTGTGTACCTCAAAAACTTTGATGTGAAAAAGAATGAGTACATGGCTAAAACATCCTTGAGTCCATCATCATCATCAACATCTGTCAAATTCACCAAGAAACAACCACTGTTTGTGCCAGTTCAAACAGCTGTTACAAAACAGCTGAACCAAACATCTGTCAAAAGAGATGTTCAGGTTACTGATGCACCCCTTGCCAATCAGTTCAGAAAAGGCAGAGAAAAACAGTCTTACCAAAGGATTCCTCACGTTTATGAGGCCTACAAAAGGCCCTCTAAACCCAAAGTGAACAAGCATCCTTTTGGTTACCAGCAGATGATTGGTCAGAACCCACAACAGTGGTTAGAGAAACACTATCCTAAAACAGTTCAAACCCCTGACCTAACCACTGTCCATCATTCTGCATCCATCCCAGACACTGTTGAGACCCCATCCAAAGCCCTGCTGGCTTTGGAGACCCTAATGAACTAATCTTTTACTTCATGTGCAGGGAGCTTCTACATGCTTTGATAGTCTTTGGTATGTAGATAGTGGAGGCTCCAGGCATATGACAGGATGTAAAGCCCTCCTCAAAGACTTTAAAATCCATGGAGGGGGTGATATATCCTTTGGGAATAATAGTAAAGGAAAAGTTCTAGGGTCGGGTACAGTGGAGTCTGGAAAAGTAAAATTTGAAAATGTCAATCTAATAGACAATCTAAAATTCAACCTTCTGAGTGTGTCCCAAATGAGTGACAAGGGTTTTGGGTCATTCTTCACAAAAGATTGTTGTAGGATTGTTGGACCAGAAATGGTCAAAAAGATTGAAGCAATAATCAAAACTGGTCAAACTAAACTTGTTGCTCAAAGAAGTGGCAATGTTTATGTTGTTGACATGTCAAAAGAGTGTCCCAGAGCTGATGCCTGTCTGTTCTCAGCTGCCTCTAACAAAGAGACAGAACTTTGGCACAGAAGGCTGGGACACACAAATCTTAAGACAATCACAGAAATTTCAAAAAATGGTTTGGTGAGAGGCCTACCATAAAAATTGTTTTCATGTCCTGAACATTGCATTTCCTGTTTAAAAGGAAAACAGCATAAAAGTTCTTACAAGTCCATTGAAGAGTCCAAAACAACCCAGTGTTTGCAAATGCTACACATGGATTTGTTTGGCCCAGTTCAAGTCATGAGCCTAAAAAAGAAAAGATATTGTTTGGTTATTATTGATGACTTTTCTAGGTTCACATGGACTTTCTTTTTGCACTCAAAAGATGAAACTGCAGGCATTTTGCAAGACTTTATTATACAGGTTGAAAAGCAATTTGACCTTCCAGTGAAAAGCTTCAGGAGTGACAATGGCACAGAATTCAAAAATAGGGAGTTGGATGCCTTCTGTGTGAAGAAAGGGATTGTAAGGCAGTACAGCATCCCAAGAACACCAGAGCAGAATGGGGTAGTGGAAAGGAAGAACAGAACTTTGATTGAGGCTGCCAGAACCATGCTTGCAGATTCAGGTTTGCCATTAACTTTCTGGGCAGAGGCAGTAAACACTGCTTGCTATGTTCAGAACAGAGTTTTAATAAACCCCAGGCACAAAAAGACTGCCTATGAAATTCTGTATAAAATTAAACCACTGATCTCATATTTCAAAGTGTTTGGCTGCCCATGCTTTATTTTGAACTTAAAAGATTCCATTTCAAAATTTGCAGCCAAAATTGATTGTGGTTATCATCTGGGATACTCAACCACTGCCAAGGCCTACAAAGTGTTCAATACACGGACCAAGGCAGTGGAGGAGACTTTGAATGTTAAGTTCAATGAACTCTCATCAATGAAAATCCCAGCAAACCCTGCAGATCTGTTTGATCTTGAAAAATTCACTTTTGAAAATACTGCTGTCAAGACTAACAGTGCAGGTCCATCAGAGGATACAACACCAGACTATGGGTATGAAATCATCATCCCTCAAAGGTCTGCCACAAAGGGAAAAGCACCAGCTGTTCAAAACAGTTGTCAAAGCTCAACCACTGCTACCTCAACAGTTGTTGACCAAAGTAGCTCACCAACCACTGCTTCCACATCCTCAAACACTGCTGACAAAAGTCCTCAAACAGTGGATAAAAGTCAGCAGTTGTCCACTTCATTACCTCCTATACCACCACCTTTTGAAGCCACTGCTGGATCATCAAAGTCCCCAGCAGTGGTTAGCTCAGATGATACACATTTGCAGCCTTCACCAACCAATGCCATCATACCATACCAAGGAGATTTAATCTTCTTGAGATCTCATCCACCTGATCAAATCATTGGCAACATAAATGAAGGGGTGCTCACAAGAAGCCAAACCCAAAACATTTGTCTTTTTGCTGGCTTTCTATCACTCCATCAGCCAGTCAAGTACCAAGAGGCACTGAAAGACAACAGCTGGGTAGAAGCCATGCAAGAGGAGCTCCAACAGTTTAAAAGACAACAAGTATGGGAGCTTGTACCACTACCAGAAGAGGTTAGTCCCATTGGCACAAAGTGGGTCTTCAAGAACAAAACTGATGAAAGGGGTATTGTTGTCAAGAATAAAGCCAGGCTTGTGGTTCAAGGTTACAGACAGGAAGAGGGGATTGATTATGATGAAACATTTGCCCCTGTTGCAAGATTGGAAGCCATTAGACTGTTCCTGGCCTTTGCTGTCAACCACAATATGAAGGTGTTTCAAATGGATATCAAAAGTGTTTTCCTCTATGGTACAATTCAAGAAGAGGTGTATGTTTGTCAACCTCCAGGTTTTGAGGATCCATTTTATCCAGATCATGTCTACAGGCTAAACAAAGCCTTGTATGGCCTGAAACAAGCACCAAGGGCCTGGTATGAAACTCTTTCCAACTTCCTACTCTCAAATGGTTTCAAAAGAGGTACCATTGATAAAACACTGTTTTTAAAATGGAGAGGGAAGGATTTAATGATTGTCCAGATTTATGTGGATGACATTATTTTTGGAAGCACATGTAACTCAATGTGTGAAGAGTTTAGAGAACTCATGACAGCTGAGTTTGAAATGAGTGCTATGGGTGAGCTACAATGCTTTCTTGGTCTCCAAGTTCAGCAAATGCAAAATGGAACTTTCATTCATCAAAGCAAATATGCTAAGGAACTTTTGACAAAATTTGATATGAATGATTGTAAACCATGTAGCACACCCATGGCAACAAATAAGCTAGTCATGTCTGATGAAAAAGATGAGCTGATTGACCAAACACTTTATAGAAGCATGATTGGGTCTTTATTGTATCTAACTGCATCTAGACCAGACATCATGTTTGCAACATGTGTCTGTGCAAGAAGTCAATCAGCTCCCAGAAAATCAAATCTCATTGCTGTAAAAAGGATCTTCAGATACATAAAAGGTGCTCCCACACTTGGTATCTGGTATCCAGCTAATGGGAACATCAAGCTTTCAGGTTTCTCAGACAGTGACTTTGCTGGATGTCACACCACAAGGAAGTCCACATCAGGAGGGTGCCAGTTTCTAGGTGATTGCTTAGTTTCATGGCAAAGCAAAAAGCAAGCAGTTGTTTCAACATCCACTGCTGAAGCTGAATACATTGCTGCTGCAAGCTGTACAGCCCAACTCCTGTGGCTTCAAAATCAGTTACTGGATTTTGGTATCACTGCCTTAAAGACACCACTCATGTTGGACAGTCAGGCAGCAGAAAATATCATCAAAAATCCAGTTTCCCACTCAACCACCAAACACATCGACATCAGACATCACTTTGTGAGGGATTGCTATGAAAAAGGTTTGATTTCTCTGCATCATGTCCCAACTAAAGACCAGCTGGCTGATGTGCTCACAAAAGCACTTGATACAGCCACTTTTGAAAGTTTGGTCTCTAGGATTGGGATGCTAAACATGGAATAACAAGCAACATCTTGTTTTTTTTTTATGAATAAAAGCAACAAAATGTTTTCAGAAAATCAAAATTCCATCCTTAAAAATAGCTAAAAATGAAAATTTTTCATTAAAATCCTTAAAAGTCTGCCATTAACCACTGATTGTTCAAAAGTCTGCTTCTTTCAAAAGTCTGTCCACTGCTGAAAGTCAACCCCTGCTCTCTCATTATTTTGATAAACTCTGTTGTTCAAAAGCAGTGTCTTATCCACTGATATGCTATCCACTGATAGTGAAAATCATCCACTGCTTTCATACCACTGCCTTCATCTGTCCTTATCACACAAGTACTGTCCTTCACTTTCAACAGGGGTTGTCACGTGGGCAGTACATATTGGTCAGACTTTTTGTAACGGCTGCCACCTCAGCATTCACTTTCTTCCCTATAAAATCCCCCACTCACCACCAAAACAGGGTTTTACTGTCGAATTGAATTCTTAAAAATTCTCTTCTCAAAGCAGTTTTTCATCTCATTTCTTCCCAAATTTCTTCGATCAATCATCTTCAAAATGACAAAATCAAAGAAATCTGCAAAACCCTCATCCAAATCATCATCGAAAACAACCTCTCAAAAGGCAATCTCCACTGAAATTCCACATAAACCATCTCACAATCTCCTGGGTCTTCTCACAACACCAGGAACCACCAAAATTTTCGATTCCATCATTGATCTCATGGCAAAATCAAAGTACAAAACTTTGTTCATTGCCGATGCACCAATCTATTTGGCAACCCAAAGGGAGTTCTGGAAAAATGCAACCCTTGAAAAACAAGGAGACACTGCAACCACCATAAACTCTTCGATAAAGGGTAAAGTTGTCCAAATCACGCCACAATCCATTTCAGAGGTCTTTCAACTCGGTGATCAGGAAGGTAAAATTTCTTTCACTAAAAACGAGTTACAAACTGACTTCATTGAGAGAGGGTATGAAGCCACAATGATGAAGAAAATTACCTTAGAAAAAGGTTATTTCCGTCTGCATCCAGATTTTTATTTCATACCCTCCTACTATGTGTTTCAAACAAAACCACTTCTTTCAATGAAATCCCTTTAAAGATTCAAAATCTGGGATATGCAATTCTTCAAGGAGAAAATTTTAACTATTCTCGGGAAATTTTTAAAGATTTGGTTAATAATGTTGAAACAAAATCATTCTTACTGTTTCCAAGGTTTTTAAGTTACTATTTTACAAAGAAATTCAGTAAGGATGATTTAGCTATAATAAACCAAGGTGATCCTACTCAAATAAACAGTTTAACAACTGAAACTTTTTCAAGGATGTTAGCACCTTGCAAAACACAAGCAGAGGTGCCTGAGCAGATTTTAGCAGTTACAACTGCTCCTCAGGTATTTGCTGCTGAGCCCACTGCTCAAGGTGATCAAAGCAGCAGCACAACTGCTTTGAAACCCACACCTACTATCTCCAAAAAAGCCAAAAAGAAAAACTCAAAAACCCACAAAACCCATCAAAAAGGCATCTCTGGAGGATGAGATACCAGAGCTCCTGCCTGTGACACCACAAATGTCACAAGAAACCACTGCTGCTACTTCCTCACAGCAGTTGGTACAAATATCTCAACCCATAACCACAACTCCTCCTGCTTCTTCACAAAAAGAACAGGTTGTACAAATAGGGTCTCCACATCTTGATGCTCTGGAAACACTCGTTTCTATCATCCACAGCTCAACACCCGGGGCAACTCCACTTTCTACACCACCCTTCACATCCACAATTCCCTCACCAATAAAACCACTGTTGGATGCAATTGATTTGAACCAGGCATTAACCAGTCCTTCTCAATCACCTACTAATGAGAATATACCTCAACAACTGACTGGGTCTGATGTATCAATCTTTGCTAACCCACCAACACAACCTGAGGAGGTTACACCCCTTGAGTTACAAGTAACTCTTGGTGGTAATCCAAGTGAAGTAGCCACTACAAGTGTTACACCCACTGGGTTACATTTGGACAGTGGTTACATTAATAAGACTTCCTTGGAGGCAATTCCTTTTATAGCACCTCTGCCAACCACCAGTGGATTTATTTATCCTACTGACAACATCAAACGGTTGTCAAGTGTTGAAGGAAGGAGACCCCAGTACCAAGACAAAGGGGCATCAGTGGTTAATGTTTGGAGTATACTCCCTATATCCACCACTGATAAAACCACTACTAGTGGGAAATCAGATGATCCCATTAACTTGGGTGATGGTTTAAAGTACCAGAAATTGACGGATCGTATTGCAAAGCTTGATCACTCTGTTGCAGAACTCAAAGATATGCTAAAACAGGTGTTACAAGTTCAGAAGGTACAATCAACTGCTGTTCCACCTCAAGCACCTGCTCCACAAAGGGCACCTGCTCCAAATGAGCTCTGGAATCTATTTCAATCTTTTCTCCAACAACAAGCACAATTAGCAGATCAGCAACATGAAAAACATGTACAACAGCTGAGAAATGCAATGGAGTCAAGGTTCAAGAACACTCAGGCTGATTTAAAGGCTCTCAAAACTCAGATCTTGCACACCACTGGCACTGCTCCTCCAAAAGTACGCTACATTTATCAACTCCCAGAAGATAATGCCAAAAAGGGGGAGAAAATTAAGGAGTGGAAAAAGAAGGGTATAGAGGATGGTCTCTATCTTGAACCAGAAAATTCAAACATGACCAAAAAGATCCCTTTGCCAGATGGCAGCAAGAAAATTGATGTGACAACAAATGCACTAGCAGAAGCAGTTGCAAGTGTAAAAATGGATAGAGAGGCCAAAAGGAAAGCCAGGGGGAGAGAATGGATCATCCAGATCAGGGTACTTCTGGGTCAAAGGATTATGAAAATCCTGTTGAGGAAAAGAAGAAGCCTACTAGAAAAGTGAGGCAACTCAAATCCATTCCAACCAGACGTTCAAAGTCTGCTAAAAAACCACCATACAAAACAGCTGATGCAACAGGAGTTACAAAAACTACTGCTTGCCAAACAGTTGTTCCATCAACACACACCACTTCAACACACACAACATCCACTGCTTTACCATCATCACCACCAAAAACAACACCTGCTGATATACAGCAAAAGACAGCAGATGTTATAACATCTGTTGTAATGACAACAGTGGTTGAAACACCAGTTGTTTCAACAGCTGTTAGTCAATCACAATCCACTGTCTCTACATCTACCACCACTGTTCCATCCAAAGCATCATCAGTCCCTCCTACAAAAAGGAGAAGACTAATTCTCAAAGATGATGACAATTCACCACCACAAACATCTTCAAAATCTTTAGCACTTGTCACAATTCCAAAACCTGTTCCTCTCTCTTCAGTTCCAATGTACAAGCCCTTACCTCCTGCAGGTGTTCAATTTCCTCTTGAACTAGCAGCTGTTAGAGATGAAATAAAATCCTTTTACTATGAGGATGACCCTACCAAAAGGAGTTTGCCATCAATAAAGGGATATCCCTGGCCTAAAAATGTTGATGAATACTTGGAAATCAAGGCCAAGCAAGCAGAGGATATCTCAAAAAGAAACACACAAGGGAAATCTGACAAAGAAATTTCAAGAAATTTTCAATATTTGCTCACACAAGTCAGATCCCTAGAGCAATTTGCAAAAAATGTTAGTCAACAAATTTCTGAAAGAGCAGCTGAAACTCTGAAGAAAGACTACATTGAAAGCATCATGGCTCACAAGAAGTACAAAGGAGAGAGCTACATGTACAAAGAGTGGACTATTCCTGAACTTGAAAACGAAGCTGCACGAATTCAAGACATGATAAAAAGGAAAGTCACTCACACTCCTCCTAACTGGGCAAAATTTAGAAAGAATGTACCTGACAAACAGGAAGAGCTGAGGAGAATGAAAGAGGAACTGGTAGCAGCCGATTATGGAAACAAAAGACAAGTTGCTAGATGGAAAGAAGATGTGGTCAGGGCTACTTACAAAAAGTTGGAACAATTAAGAAAGAAAGATCCCACAGTTCCTCAAAAGCCTGACTATTCTGAAGCAGCGGTTTCAAAAAGACCACCAAAGCTGCAAATCAAAAGAACCACTGCTCCAGCTGGTGCTGCCATCTACAAAAGAAGGAGCAAAAACCAGTTTAGCATGGAAACAATTCAAGATCTATTAGCTGGAGATGCTATTGTAAAAGCAGGCACGGAAGTAATGATTAAAGAAGATCTTGAATTGGAACAATCTGCAAGTGCTGCTCAGCCAGCTATGAACAGGCCAGCCTCACCAAATACTTCTGCAAATAAACATCTCCCAAGAAACCCACCAGGCTCAAAAATACAAAAGTGGGAAACTGACAAACAGACCTGCGTATTGACTTTGCTCAGGCCTGGTGGAGAAGTGGAGAAAATATCAAGGGAACAAGCTCTTGGCCTGAGTCTTGAAGATTTGCAGGATCTCCTTGATCTTCCACTTAGCAGGGATGATGAAGATACAGATGCCCTTGACTTTGAATTACAATTTAAAGGTCAGATAAGGGAGCTGTTGATGAGGCAATAAAGTCTTCCACAAATAATGAAGAGTTTTGGCATTATCTGTTCCAGGGGGAGATTGTTGGGATTGAACCCTATCAGAGGAACAGATAATTAAAGCCAAAACTGGATCAGATGAGTGGATCCAGAATAAGCAGATGATTACAGTTGGTTCATGCAAATCTCTCCCCTTGAAAGTGGTTTCATATCTGCTGACCTCCTATCTGCTGATCTTACTAAGTGCTGACCTACAACTGCTGCCTTACATCTACTGCCCAATGTCAAAGACTGATGGAAGAACAAAGCTCTGCTGAGTCAATCTACTGCCTTGAGTCAAGTACTGCTGATCCGGACAAGCACTGCTGGATTCACAGCAGTGGAAGGATGCAGCAGCTGTTTAAGTGTCTTTTGTGTAATGATTTGTAATAGCAGTAGTTAGTACATCAGTGTTTGTATTGATCAGAGGTTAGAGTTTGTTAGGAGGTTAGATGTCACTTTCATGGTGACGTCAGCTAAGATGCTCAGTGGTTTGCAAGTGCCTATAAATAGTTCAGTACTTTGTACTGTTCTATTAGCTCTTTCACCACATCGTCTTCTTTGCACGAACAAACTACTGAGCTCTGGCTGAGGGGGAGTTTGCATTCATTCATCAATCATTGTAATCGTTGTTGAAACAAATTCAATCTTTCGATTCATTGTGTAAAGATGTTTGATTAAAGTATTACTCTCGTTTGATTGTATGCAAAGTTTGTTTTCATCTTAATTCCGCTGCACAACTCTTTCATTTTCATCTTAATTCCAAACGAAAATACAATAAAAAAGAAACTCAGATCCAACAATACCGTACCAAACCAAACCGGGCAATATCGGTACCCGTATTTATGCATTTTTATGCTTTTCGGTTTGATAACGGATATCGTGTCGCTACCATAATGAATCGAGCGAACTACAACGGTCTCAGTATCTGTATTTATTATATTGTTTTCTATTTCGATAAACTGACACTGTATCACTATCGTAACATATATCAAACAACATCGGTACCTTCGAAAAATTTTCATTTATACATCTCTGTCTACAAACGATAAATAAATATCGGCACTAATATTGTAACAATCTAAACTGTTCGATACCGATGATACTGATTGAACAACATCGCTATCGGTAACGGTGTTCGTTTTTATATAAATCTAATGCCCGTGGTAATATCATGTCACAACGCTCGAGCAAATAACTTTAAATGTTAAGAAAATATATTTTTTATAATTACTAAAATATAATGTTGAATAATAAATAAAATACTGTTAGATTACTATTATCATCACTCAATTTTATACATATAAAATATATATAAAATAACAAATAAAATATTATTAAAAATCAAGTAAGATTACTGTTCATCAGCACTTTATTTTCATATGTATAATAATAATAATTATTCCATATATATAAGTTTACAAGTTTTTTGTGCATCATTAGTTGTACTTTGTGCTTTGTGAGTTCTTAAAAAAAAAAACTTGAATTTTTACTTTTAACCTAAAGGTTTTTATCTTTTTCAATTTTAACCCTACATAATTTGTTTTTTTAACTTTAACCCAAAACTTTTCATTATTTACAATTTGGCTTTGCAACTTTTGTCACTTATGCTTTTCATTTTTCGTAAATTTTCGTTTTACGTATAGTTCTAAATTTTTCGAGTTAATACGACGCAACGTGCATGTGTGGTTCAACATTTTTACCTATATTTTTCCATGTTTGACAGGTTCGTCGCAACACACATATCCTAGGTCAAGTCAGTGTTGGTGGTCGATGACGATTGTTTGACATTAGTACTATTTGACACCATTTTACGCCCCGCCGTAACGCGGGGTGTGCTTTGGGGGTTTTCAAAGAAAAAATGGTTATGCATATGGTTGTCGTAACGTTGGCTTTGGGGGTTTTCCAAAAAAAAAATGTTTTTTTTTTTACTTTTCACCCAAAAATATTTCATAAATTACTTTTAACCCAAAACTATTTGTTTTTTTTACTTTTAACTCAAAACTTTTTATCTTTTGCAATCTATTCTCATAACTTTTTTTACTTTTAACTTTGGTCCTTTATAGTTTTCATTTTCCGCAAATTTTTCTCTTTATGCTTGGTTCTAAATTTTGTGACTTAACACATCGCAGCGTGCGTATTTGGTTTAACGTTTTTACGTTTCGTTCTAAATTTTGCGAGTTAACACCACGCAACGTGCGTGTGTGGGTGAACGTTTTTACATCGTCTATTTTTTCCCTGTTTGACAGGTTTAACATAATGTGCGGGTCCTAGATCCACTTAGTTATAACTAAAGAATCCCCGCCGCATTGCGGTGGGTCGCAATCCTAGTTGCCAGTTAATTTGTAACTCAGCATGCTCCTAACTTTCATTTATTTATTTAATATCAAAATACTTTATTATAATTCACTCAAATACCCATTACGAGCAAACAAAAATCCTTTATATTAAGCTAGAATCACCTTAGCCACAAAAGTGAAAATTCCACATGACATTTCGAACATACCAAAAATCTTACTTAACCGTATTCTACCATCTTACATCTAGCGTTTTCACTCTTTTTTTTTTCTGGCGAGTCTAGCAACTTTTACATGTCTTTCGGGTAAAATCCGAAACATGATTTAAAAACGGGCGATCCGCTAGATTTGCCATTCCTTCAAGGTGACGGTGGTGATGTGACGAAGTACATCATCCGCTAGTTTAACTAGCGGATATGGTGGTGACGTGTCTTCATTTCGGGACGAAAAAGTCTACATTGAAAAACAGTAAGGGCCATAATGTAACTTTATCCAAAATCAAAACGTTTCAGGCTGTTATTTGAGCGCTCATCATCACAAAAAATAGCATTCAATATCCAACAGAAAAACTAACAACCAGAGATAAGCCGGACTAGAGATGACGTTGCCGGAGAAAGACATCGACGATTTGCCGAAAAACGAAGCGAACTACACCGCATTAACACCCCTTTGGTTTCTTAAGCGAGCTGCTTTGGTTCATCCCAACCGTAGATCGGTTGTGCATGGTTCTGTTCACTACACATGGCTGCAGACTTACCGCTGCTGCTGTCGTTTAGCCTCAGCTCTTTCCAAACTCTCTGTCGGATTCGGTTCAACGGTAACATGTTTGTTTGTCTAATAAGTTAGATTTTTATTTTGTTAGTCCATGTGGATGAGCATGAATATATGGAGATGAAATGATACAGAGTTTTTAATAGAGTTAAATGCTTGGTTGGTCCCTGTGGTTTGCAAAAATTGCAGACTTGGTCCCAATGGTTTACTAATTACACGCGTGGTCCCCAAACTTGTCAAAAATGCACTCGGTTGGTCCCCAGCCCTAACATCAGTTAAATTTCTCAGTTAAGTCCATGTTAAATGACCAAACTACCCTTGCTTATGAACAAAACCCACTGCATCATCTTCATCACCAGCATCATCTTCATCTCCATCATCATCTGCATCATCTTCATCATCTGTATCCATCCACTACATCATCTTCATCACCATCATCTTAATCACAAACCCACACCATCATCATCTTCATCAACCAGAGCCAAAAGATGTCAACAAAGCACTTAACTCATAAATAAATAAAAACCACATGACAGTTCCAATCAAAAATTCAGCCTAAATCAACTGAATGACAGTTCCAAGACTCAATTCCGTGAATAAATAAAAGCAATTTCGTTGAATAAAATGAGGCTCAGAACTGTAAAAAACAATCGGTACAGATTGGATAAAACCGATTCACTCAGATCTGTAAAAAACAATCGGTACAGATCTGCAAAACTAACGGTGGCATCAAATATATATACCACCGATTCACTCAGACAATTAGAAACTCATCATCATCGCCCCTTTTATTCCAGTTAAGTAGTTGACCACAACACCCGTTTCTTCTTCAACCTATGATCTCCACCCACAACAACCCAACCCCATAACCACCGATTCACTCAGATCGGTGGTGCAATTTTGGATAAAACCGATTCACTCAGATCTGTAAAAAACAATCGGAGAAGCAGCTGTAAAACCGATTCACTCAGATCTGGTGTGGAGTGCAATTTTGGATAAAACCGATTCACTCAGATCTGTAAAAAACAATCGGAGAAGCAGCAGCTGCGGTGAGGACGAATCTGTGTACGGCGGTGCAATTTTGGTTGTCGATCGCAAGTTTGACGGTGATGGAGGTGTCGCCGGAGAGAATTAGGTGTCCGGTGGCGGTGGGTGTACGGTGGAGGAGGGGAGACGGTGGATATGGGTGTTCAGTAGTGGTGGAGGGAAGATGGTGGTGGTGCTTGTAGTGGTGGTGGTGTAGGGTAGAAGAAGAAGAAGAATTGGTAGAGAGAGAGAGAGAGAGAAGAAGACCTGGGGATGATGATGGTGATGAAGATGATTATAAAGAGAGTTAATAAGCAAGGGTATTTTGGTCATTTAACATGGACTTAACTGAGAAATTTAACTGATGTTAGGGCTGGGGACCAACCGAGTGCATTTTTGACAAGTTTGGGGACCACGCGTGTAATTAGTAAACCATTGGGACCAAGTCTGCAATTTTTGCAAACCACAGGGACCAACCAAGCATTTAACTCTTTTTAATATGAAAAGTTATGTAGATTGGTAAATACGGATTGCAATTAGGAATGATGATATAATTATAATGAAGTATATATAATGTGTATGTATCTGACCTTTTGGGATTCGATGATTACTGAGATTTAAGAACACAATCAAATAATTGATTGAAGTTATGCTAATATCTAGGGGCAGCAACTCTTAACACGTCCAGCTAACCCGACACGAAAAAATAGGTTTGGATCGACTAACAAGACCCGTTTAAAAAAACAGGCCGGGTTTAAAGTGACCCGTATTAAAAATAGGCCGGGTTTGGGTTGACCTGTAAACTCGTTTAACTATTTAGAAAAAAAAATTAATTTTTGTTTTTTCGGTTTCTATTTTACATGATTAGTCATAAGGGTGTAGGGAGTGGTTAGACACTTGAAAGTGGTAAACTTCAAAATCAACATTGGTTTAAAAAAGCGGGAAGCGCACAAAAGCGATGAGGTCTAAAAAAGCTTTTTTTAAAGCGAAGCGCAAAAGCGGTGAGCTTTTCGTACGCGAAGCGCAAAGTGATTATAAAATTTATTTTATATATCCCATAAGTGTTTAGCCTCCAATACCTATGATTTAGCTATAATTAAGCTTTATATATGTTTTAAAATGAAAAAAACATAAATGTACAGCATAAAAAGCCTGCTGTACAACACTTAGAAGCATAGAAACAACCCATGTACAAAAAGCGTGCGCCTTAGGTCGAGTTTCCCCTAAAAAGCGCGCCTCAGCTGCGCTTCTTGTACATAGTGCGCCTTATGTCACACAAGGCGATTCAGCCTGCGCCTAGATGCGCTTTGCGCTTAAGCGCGCTTAAGGCGCGCTTTTTAAAACCAAGAAATCAACCAATGAGAGTGTGCCATGTCAAAGTGGTAAACTATGCTCAAAAGTGTTGGCAATTGTTAGACACTTGATGAATTGGTAAACTATTTAAAAAAAAAAAGGAAAAATGTGTGATTGGTTGAGATGGTATGGACCCCACCACACAACCCCCACTCTCTCCCCTTCCCTCCCTCTCCCCGATTCGGTATACCTTCACCGATTTCTCCCCCAAAATCGGTAAAACTTGTGCGGTATATATGTTGGCATTGGTCACCTATCGGTGCTGAAGGAGTTTGTCGACTTCACTCCGGACGACCTAAGGGTTAAGTTATTCTATAAAGCCCCTAAAAGTAAGAAATGTAAGAAGGCTTTATAGAGTGACAAGTACACCTAAACCCACTACACCACCACCCAAAAACCTAAACCCCCCTCCCCCGCAAAAAAATAGGAAATTGGCCTATAATAATCCCACCTAGACCTTATTGGCTATTAATAATCCCACCTTAGAATATTCCCCCCACCAGTCCCACCTTTCACCTATTTTTCCTACAACGGTCCCCCGTTAAAAAAACTTAACGGAGTTAAGCTTTTTTCCAAATTACAAACATATTTTTTAGGGCTTTTGATCAGAACGACGATACGAGTCCAATGATGTAAAACTTGCCTCGAAACGGTGCTCCAAACAATGAAAACAACGCTTCAATTCGGGTGTTTAAATTTCCAATTAACAAAAATCAAGTCACTTGGAGCACCATTTCAAAGTAAGCTTTACATCAATGGACTCGTATCGTCGTTCTGATCAAAAGCCCTAAAAATCTGTTTGTAATTTGAAAAAAAGCTTAACTCCGTTAAGTTTTTTTAACAGGGGACCATTGTAGGAAAAATAGGTGAAAGGTGGGACCGGTGAGGGGAATATTCTGAGGTGAGATTATTAATGGCCAATTAAGTGTAGGTGGGATTATTACAGGCTAATTCCAAAAAAAAAAAAACAAAACTATGCCTCACCAAAAAACCTAACACCCCCCCCCCCCCCCCCCCGGGCAAGGGTGTTTAGGTTTTTTTTTTTTTTTTTTTTTTTTTTTTTTGTTGTGGGTTTATTTTTAGGATTCTTTGTATTTGATCCTAATCATTAGTCATAATAATGTTAGTTTTGACATATTATATTTTTTACTCGTCACTCTTATACTCAATATTAAACATGTTATCAATAACTCGCTTAAAACCAAACAACTCGTTTATGTGGGCAGGTTAGGGCTGAAATCTTGGACCCGAATAATAATATGGGTCAGGTTCGGGTTAAACATTTCAATTACACAACCCGCAACCCGTCAACCCGATACTAAAACTTAACCGGTGTAAATAACTAGACCGGTATAACTTATATTAGAGTAAATAAGTAGACCACCACTAAAATGTGTAGAAAACCAACCAAATTACTCTGCTGCATTTTTTTCTATTTATAGCTCACTTTATACTATTACTATCAGGTTGCAGTGATTGCACCAAACATTCCAGCCATGTATGAAGCCCATTTCGGCATTCCAATGAGCGGAGCAGTCATAAACGCGTTCAATATTCGTCTAAATGCTCCGACTATCGGCTTCCTTTTAGAACACTCATCATCAGCAGTCATAATAGTTGACCAAGAGTATTTCAAACTTGCAGAACAAGCTTTACAAATTCTAAAAGATAAAACACAAGTCAATTTCAAATATCCACATTTAATTGTTGTCAAAGATGAAAGCATTGAATGTGATCCAAACAACCTCCTATATGCTCTAACAAAAGGCGCGGTTGAGTATGAGAAGTTTCTAGAGTTCGGTGACCCTGAGTTTGCGTGGAAGCCGCCACAAGACGAGTGGCAAAGTATTGCTTTAGGTTACACTTCAGGTACAACATCTAGTCCTAAAGGGGTGGTGTTGCATCATCGCGGTGCTTATCTGGCGGCTACTAGTAATGTTGTAATATGGAGTTTGCCGGATGAAGTTGTATACTTGTGGACTTTGCCTATGTTTCATTGCAATGGTTGGTGTTTTATTTGGACGCTTGCCGCCATATGTGGGACCAACATTTGCCTCCGACAGGTACCTCTTCACTTTACATAGGTGTTTTATGTCAAACGGGTCAAATAAAAAATTTAGAGTAAAATGCCAAAATCGTCCATGAGGTTTGGGCATATTTGACTGTTCCATCCAAAATGACTTTTTTTTGTGCATTTGAGTCCTTCACCTTTGTATTTTTTTTGCCATTTTCATCTTTGGGGTTGATAATTTATTTCGACTTTCGTCCCTCGAAAAATGGCCCTTAGGGATGAAAATGTCACCTCAGGGAGGGACAAAAGTCACAAAAGTAGCCAAACCATAAGGATGAAAATGACATTTTACTAAAAAAAATAGATGAAAGGGGAACGAGTCAAACAGGATGATAATTTATACAACCTACTAGGTGATCGTATCATAGATTTAGATTTAGATTTTGATTATTATTATTATTATAGTAATTTTTACAAGAAAAGCGACAAAAAGTGTAAACGGGTCAAGCTAACCCGAACTAAAAAGTAAAAATGACCCGTTCCAACCTGAAGTCAATTTTACCTGTTGTTATCTGAGAACCACAACCCTTTAAAAATGTTGTTATCAAATTCAGTTTCTAAGACAAGCAAATTTGGTATTGATGGCTAGTTGTTTTGTGTAGGTAATAGCTAAAGGTGTTTTCTCTGCTATAGCCAATGTTGGTGTCACACATTTTTGTGCCGCCCCGGTTGTCCTCAACTCGATAGTAAACGCCCCAAAAAACGACACCATCCTCCCACTCCCCCGCCTTGTCCATGTCATGACCGCAGGAGCTGCCCCGCCACCAGCAGTCCTCTTTAAAATGTCCCAAATCGGGTTCCGTGTGGCCCACACATACAGTCTCCCAGAAACTTTCGGGCCATCAACTATATGTGCATGGAAGCCTGAATGGGACAACCTCCCTCTCGAAACCCAAGCCAAATTAAACGCCCGCCAGGGCGTACCCTACACCGCACTCGAACACTTGGATGTTGTAGACACCCAAACCATGAAACCGGTCCCACCCAACGGAACCACCGTGGGTGAGATCATGTTTCGTGGGAATGTTGTTATGAAAGGTTACTTAAAGAACCCAAAAGCCAACTCTGAGGCTTTTGCACACGGGTGGTTCCACTCGGGTGACTTAGCCGTGAAACACCTGGATGGTTACATCGAAATAAAAGACCGGTCAAAGGATATAATAATATCGGGTGGTGAAAATATAAGTAGTGTTGAAGTCGAGAATACTTTATATCAACACCCATTAATAGTCGAAGCATCGGTGGTGGCTCGACCAGATGAGAGATTGGGTGAATCCCCGTGTGCTTTTGTGACGTTAAAAACCGAGGTAGACAAATCCGATGAAGGTAAAGTCGTGGAGGATATAATGAAGTTTTGTCGCGAGAACATGCCGGGGTATTGGGTCCCGAAATCGATTGTGTTTGGTTTGTTACCGAAAACAGCTATGGGAAAGGTTCAAAAACACTTGCTAAGGGCTAAAGCAAAGGAAATGGGACCTGTTAAAACGAGTAAGTTGTAAAAATTTATGTTTAATGTTGTTAAATTCATATACAATTTGTGTCAAAAATGTTATGTAAATTGGCGCATTCATTTGTTTTATGGATTTGTATTATATTTTTAATTTGTTTTAATGTAAATTTATATGCAAGCTATGTCAAAACTTATGTTTTTATAAACAAAAAAAATATGGGGTCGACACCCCTCATAGTTGTTGTGTAACAACCCCGCCCGATCTAGGGCTGACGTGTCATTATGACGGTAATAAAAAAATCAATACTACATTCCTTTAATGATAAAACATTACATTTTAGGGTTTAAAAATATCGAGTTATTACAATTATTACCCCTTAAGAATAATTTGGTCCTAGAAATTTCACGATAACATACATTAGTCATTAATCATAAATCGATGGTAAAAAGAAATTAATTATTGAAATAAAATGACGTTTTATTCCATAATCCAAGGAGTTCAAAATAAGAGACGACAAAGTCTTTAAAATCAAATGACAAGAATTTAAAGTAGGGAAGCTCTTTCTTAAGGTTCTCGACCGAACACATCATATATGTGGTGTTGTTTTGCAAGCTCAGTTGGTTTATTGTCAGCGGTTAAAGCGAACACTCTTCTGCCAGTAGTGCGTGGCATAGTGTTTGCCCAGTAGCAGGTGTAAAATAACCTTTTTAGGTATATTTCGGTGGGGCAGTTCTGAACCAATTGTCTGGTTTGTTTACATATGTAACACCCTCCTGTGATTTTGAGGCATAGTCCAGAATGGGGTTTTCCACAAGTGTTACATAGTTGGCGTGGTTGTTGCCGGTTTTGCGGAGGAGTAGTTTTACAGCTTTGAGAACCCCTATGCTGGTTCTCATTGTTTATATTGGAATTTGACTTTTGGTGTCCAATGGTTGGGGTTTGAGAAGAGGATTGTCCAGTGATTAGGGTGGGATTATTCATGAGGTTCCCACCGTATTGCAGTTTCATTGACTTATTTGCAATTTCAAGGTTTGTACTTCATTTGCCACTTGAGTGACATCTTTAAATTATTGATTCACAATTAACCATTTAACCCTTTCACATAGAGCCCCTTTCAATTTTTGGGCCTGTGCAGCTGGGTCTGATGACTGTCGTGAGTGTTAATCAAAAACCTAAATAACCTAGGTAGCTAGGGTAAGTAGGGTATCGAATCTAGAGGAGTCTGGTGTAACATCCCGAAAACATAAATTCTTGAAATTTCAATTAGATTGCAAATAAATTAGTAAAATAAACTAACTAGGAATGACACTAACCTAGTTAGATGATGACTTATGTGTAGTTAAAGACATAAAAATAAACTAAAGGAATGTAGAGGGGCCAAACTTGTTAAAACTGAAATTGGATTTAATTAAAACAAATAAATAAACACCAAACACACAAAAATTGTGTGTGTTCGGTCGACACAAGCAGGGGGCGACCAGGAGAAGAACTCCAACCCTAGTTCTTGTCTAAATTCACAAATTGAAGGTCAAGATCAGCCCCAAAACGAAAATCAAACATAGATTATTGATCCTCATTGCAAGGGGGTTGTAAGGTATGTAAAATTCTATGAAAATTCTCTGTTTGAAATTCTTATGAATTTGGGAGATTCAAAATTTGATGATGCATGTTTGTGATTTGGTTAGATTAGGGATGGTATAGTGTCTAGAAGTAAAACCTAGACAACTACATGTGAAATCATGTCCAAATTCAGGAAATTCCATGAACACATTGAAGGTGGGTTATGGGTTTTACAAGATAATGATGAACACTAGGGTTTAGAATGATTATTCTAGTGTAATTTGATCATAGAAAGTGATTTCAGAAAAGTATGATGTTTAATGCTATATTAAAGCTTTATTGATGTTAAGTTAGCTAAATAGCAAGCTATGAACTTGAATATGAAAGATATAAAAATTCTGCCTTTATAGTGTTTGTTGAAATGCATCAAAGAAGGCTTGAAACTGAATTGTTAAGTTAAAAACGCATAATTATGATGTATGACAAAATTTGCGTTATGTATGTGATGCGTGCGAAGTGTTATATATATTAGGTGTATATTTTAAGCCCCTTTAACACTTATTTTTAGCCAAGTTTTAAATTTATAAAACACGATATTTTACTAACACTAAACACACATATGGGCAAGTGCACCCATCGTGAGCGTAGTATAGCGTTGGTAAGATACCGAGGTCGTCCAAGGACACAAGAGCTTTTAGTACCGGTTTATCCTCAACGTCTAATCAAAATAAAAAGTTTAGAAAAATGTTTTTAAACTAAGAAAAATAAAAACTAACTAAATGCTGAAAAATAAAATAAAAAGAAAAACAGATAGACAAGATGAATCACTTGGTTCCGACTCGTATCTAGTATAACCTTTGATTATTTCCGCACTTTTGCACATAATTAAGAGATTATCTTAGTTATTGTAGTAGGCCCCTCTTTTGAAGGTGACGTTACACTCACCCCAGTAGTTTGAGTCAGCAAGGATACAATCCTAAAAGGGTGGATTATTGGAAGATAATGAATTAAGTTATTAATGCAATATTGTGGTAGGCCCCGCTTTTGGCGGTGACGTTACCCTCGACTAAGTAGTCTGAGTCAGCAGGGATACAGTCCTAAATAGCCGGGTTATAGTATTAATAGTAGTTAACTTATGAGGGGATCAAAGAGTTTGGACCCCCGCCATCCAATACCGTGAAGTATTGAAGGAGGTCCTACTAAATTTGACCCAGGTCCATTGCAGGACCTCTAAACGCTGAACAATGGCAAGACCTTTACCAAACCGTTCCCTTAACCCCCGACCAGGTAGCCAACATACCTCCATATAGACCGTGGAGATATGAATGGTGAAAATCCTTTATTTTATATAGACAATAAAATAATGCCAAGACACCACGGACAAACGATAAGGAAAGATCACCTTCAACATAAGTAACTAGTTATTAAAGTCATTAATACAAAACCAAATAAAAAGTGCAAAAGATTAGAAATAAAAAGTATTATACTAGACACTTTGTCTTCACCAAGTGATGTAAGAGACTTAGGCAAACATGGCCTTGATTGTCAAGAACTCTTACGATCAATCTTGGATCCCGAGACGACTCACACACTCTATGATGGACAATGGATGATGGTGGTGGATGATGGTGTTGTAATGGTGGTGGGTGGTGGATGAAGTGTGAGAGAGGTGGTGTGCCAAGGGATGAGTTGAAATGAAACCAAGCACTCCTATTTATAGGCTGAACAGAAGACTGGGCACGGCCCCGTGTCCGCTGGGCACGGCCCCGTGCCTGTCTGACACTCTCTCTCTTCATTAATTGTAATTCGCATTTACAATTAATGCGCCTGCAGTACTTTCGCCACGCCCCCGTGCTCACTGGACACGGCCCCGTGGTGGGCGATAGAAGCTTCTATAGGTTTGTCTTTTCTGCTGCTTCTTGGGCACGGCCCCGTGCTGGCTGAGCACGGGGCGTGTTCAGTCTTCTTCCTTCTCTATTTTGCTTGGGAAGATGCCGTTGAGGGGTCGGGCAGTCCACTTAAGTTCCTTTCCTTGTATTTATGTTAGATTTAGCTGTCTTTTTGCTTCTTTTGTGAATTTGAGCTCATTTAATCCTGAAAATACAAAAGGAAGACAAAAACACTCTTTTTCCAACATTAGTACTTAAAAAGGGTTAGTTTTATGCCTCATTTGATGTAATTTATATGTTGCATTTTACACACATCAAATACCCCCACACTTGAACTTTTGCTTGTCCTCAAGCAAAACTCTTTAATATGTGGCTTACACTCCCAAATGGAATAGGTAGAAGAGAAGGTTTTGGGCTTGTCGTAGAGTGTCGGGATTTCCAAGATTCTTTAGAAAGTTTTTTTTTATTTATTTACAATCCTATTCGTCATGATTTATTTAAAACTTTTCATAAGATAAATTATTTATTAGGGCATAGCATGCCTTTTTTAAAATTCTATTTATATACAAGTTCACATACCTCACGGGAGAAATCACTCACACTCGGCCGAAGGTGTATTTTTAGTGAATCACTTGAGAGCGGCATGGAACTTATTCCTACCATAGGCTTGCCAAGCAATCAATCCTCCTCCTTTTTAACTTATATACCTTTGTAAATATCAAGAGGACTTTGTGGGTTAAGGGTTAGGTTTGGGTTAAAGGTAGGTGGTTGGGTTAGTGGTTAGTGGTTAGTAAAAAAATGAAAAAGCGTAACAAGTGTAGGTTTTCGTAGGACTTTCTATTTTTGTAACTCTTATTTTGATGAAGCTATTATTCAAACAAAGTTATTTTTGATAAACTTGTTTGCTTATTTTCTTTTGCTTCATCATCAACACATTTTTTTTTTACGAAAAACCGAACTTGTTACTAAAACAAAGGGTAAAAAATGAAAAAGGGTTTTGGTGGGTAAAAGGTTGTTGGGTTATGAAATGAAAAGGTTTAGGCTCAAAGGGGCTAACTAGGGGGATTTTTTGGGTAGGTGGTAAAAGAAAAATAAAGGTGTAGAAATAAAAAGGGTTAGTCCTAATGCCTCCATCATTTACTTACTCGGGTTTAAGTTGATAAGGACCGGGAATGTATCGTCATGGCAAGTTCTAGAGTCGTAAGAACCAAGCGGCTATTCACACAAGAAACGAAAAATGAGCATTTAGTTTAATGATATGTAATTGTATGCTCAATAAAGGCTCAAAACTCACTTTTGTGGGAATGGGTTTTTACGTGATCAAGTATATATAATCAAATTTTAACTAAGCTTGTCATGCCCTTTTTTATAATTTTCTTATGTTGGTTTTTTTTATCACGACGCTATCGGTTGTAAATTCGTAAAAATATAACTTTTTTGAGAACTTGGATTTCCCGAGTTAAACCTAGACAAGTAAAAAAAAAATTGAAAATTTTGAAAAAATTTGGGGTGATTAGCGGTTCCAATAGAGTTTTGTGTAAGGCTTGTATTTAGGACTTGCAAAATTTCAAGGTTTTAGCATCCCCCCCCCCCCCCACACTTAAATTACATATTGTCCTCAATGTGTCCCAAAAATAAATTTTTAGGCTGATTAAATGTGTAAAAATGGGTTAAAAACAAGATTTTATGGTACTGGGTAGCTGAACACGGGGTGGTGTTGGCTGAGCACGGCCCAGTGTCCAGACTGCCAGTACCAAAAGTAAACAGAAGGCTGGGCACGGGGGCGTGTCCAGTGAGCACGGCCCCGTGTCCAGGTACCTGAACTGGGCATTTTCTACAGAACCTTGGGCACGGGGCGTGTTGGGGTGAGCACGGCCCCGTGCTGAACTTGCTGTAATGAAGAAAAATTGTCGGGAGGCTCTGTTTTTGTGCATGGGGTGTTGGTTCAAGCTTCCCTTATCGTCCTTCACCATCCCGAGTGTGTTTTATTCCTGAAAAAAAAACTAAACTAGAAAACGTAAAAGTTAATCTAAACTAAAACTACGGATAGTTCCGCGGAATGCCTCCGTGGTGCGCCACGTTTATAAGGGTCCTTGGCTAGACCCACCTTATCGGGTGGTTCTGGCTCATCTTCAATTAGGGGGTCGTCATTGCCGAATGGATATTTCATTGATCACTCAAGATCGACACTTCTTTTAAATGCCCCTAATTGAAGAGGTAGATTGTTGAACTTCCGGTTTTTCAAAGCTTCGTGAGTTTTTACAAATGGTCGTCCCAACACTAGAGGAGCGTCATCGAGGATGACAAAATCGGTCGGAATTACCATTTGATTTGTTTGAACCAATACATCCTCAACTATACCGATTGATTTTATTACTTTCCGATTGGATAGAAAAATGGGTATTTGAAGTGGAGAAAAATCACTAATACTTAATTTTTCGAAAATGTAGTTAGGCATTATGTTAACACAAAGATCTTTATCGATTGTGACATTACTAATAAACGAATTTTGAAAGAAACATGGAACCGGTGTAATGTTAATTTCAAATGGGTCTTCTTTTATTAGTGAGGTTTGATCATCAGTTAACTTAACACTTACCGTTTCGTCAATTTTAGTGTTAGTGTTTAACTCTTTTAAAAACTTAGCATGAGTGGGTACTAAACAATGATTTTCAAAAGAAGGTGACAAGAGATTAATTTCTTCAAAATTAGACTCTTCTTGAATTTTAACGTTGTTGGACTCACCTTTTTCGTTGTTTAACTCATGTGTCGGTTTTTCACTTATTTGTTCTTCCATTTTTACACTTTCGGTTATCTCTTCCTTTTTTAATTATTCTCTTGCGCGGGATTCCTCTTCCCTTGCGCGAGATTCTTTTATACAGCGATCGATAACTCTAATATGTTCTAAACATAAAGTGATTGAACTCTATAGGAAAAGAAGTCGGGGCATCGAGCGGGCAAACCGGTGTGGACGCACGTTTGAAGGGCTTGCTTTAAAGGTATGTAACTTGACCCGTTACATTAAGTAAATTTTGATATTTATCATATGTGTAGTTGATTTTTAGAATAAGGGTTGTTTTGAATTAAAGCGGTGATGTCGCTATATTGAATAACATGTCAAAATTGGTTAAAACTCGTTGGTAGTCATCATAAGGGAGGATTCCTTAGATGAGCCAAACGGGTCGAATAATCAATTAAGACATGGATAATGTTTCGTAATATGATGGATTGATCCTTGTTATTGGATAAATAGTTGATATATCAGAAATACGAGAATCTAACACGTTGGCAGTTAGAATGAGAAATCCGAGTATTTAGTTTTGGAAAAACAAACAAAATCAGTCAAATAATAGATTTCCAGAGTCTACCGTAATTTACGGTAGAGACCAGAGAGCTACGGTGGTTTACCCCTGTGTTACGGTGGAACCATAATCTTCCAGGAACTACCGTAACTTACGGTACTACCGTAAGTTACGGTAGAGCCTTGGAATAAATGATAAATTTTTGTATTCTTCGTTAAATCGAATCCGTTTTAAACGCAGTTTCGATTATATATTATTTCTAAGTATTCTAATACTAATGTTTAATGTAAACATTTCAGTTTCTAGGTATTCAAGGATTACGGATGACGGTCAAGCAAGCTTTTGAAGAACCGAACACAACTTTTGAAGCTTCCGCGTTGATTTACTTTGTTTGGAAAATGTTTATGATGTAACTAGTTTGCAAAACAACTTATGAATGTTTTGAATTAGTCGGTAGTTGGCTAATGCTTGTTACCTTAAAACTTTGTTCTTTTGAAACTTTTGTTTTAAATGGTTCATCTCTTATATAAATCTTATGAATTATTATTAAATTCGAGTAGTAAATAGACGGGTGTTACAAGTTGGTAATCAGAGCTTAAGGTTGTCAACAAGTGTTCGGTTCAAGCTTGATCGATCATCCGGTAAGAATTGACTTATTATGTTAACAAATTATGTCTTATGTAAGAATGAGAAAGGAATTGATATGCATGGGAAGAGTGTGTTAACACACTCAAACCCGGAAAGTGCATTAAATGTGAACGGTTAAAACAAGTTAAGAACTTGACTAAACCGAAACAAATGAAGCAATGTTATGAATGAAATGTTTAATGTTTAAATGTAAACATTTCAGTTTCAAGATGTCGGAAAGAAACGATGATGATCCGGTGCAGACAAGCACCGAACAATTGAAAGAGATAATTGCCGAAGAGGTAGGTAAGGTAATTGAAGGAAGTCTATCCGGGTTTATAGACAAAATTCAAAGCACGGTGTTGTCACTTGTCGAAGAGCGAGTCAAAAGATTGGAGGATAGTGTCAATCTTATGAAGGAGAAATCGGGAGAACGTAAAGGGTGTTCATACAAAGAATTTATGGCGTGTAAACCGCCAATCTACAACGGGGAGGTTGACCCAATAATTTGCCAAAGATGGTTGGGTGACATTGAAGGGGTGTTTGAAAGAACCCATTGTGATGAAAGTGACTTTGTGGCTTATGGAACGGGCCAGTTGAGAGGTCAAGCCAAAGATTGGTGGGACAACCAAAAGAATGAAATAGGAGCTGAAGTGGCGAGAACCATGACATGGGAGGAGTTTAAGACACCGTTTCTTAAACATCATAGTCCCAAGGCGGTCATCAATAAAATCAAGGAAGAGTTCATGCAACTTAGGCACAAGGGTGAGACCATAGACAAGATTACGACAATGTTTATGGATAAGATGAAGTTTAGTAGTGAATTGGTGACAAGCGAAGAACAGAAGATTAGTTTTATAAGTTATATATGTGTTACTATATATTACTTGCCACGTCCTGTAGGTGCTCACGAAAGATTAGTCGCCGATTACTTTCACACGAACCGTTGTACTCGGAGACTATGTTTAGACGCCGTTTCCGAATGAGTCATCGACTGTTCTTACGTATAGCCGACGATTTAGCCTCTTATGACCCTTTTTTTACATTGTGATACGATGCTAGTGGCAAAAGGGGCTTCACCACCTTACAAAAATGCACTGTGGCGATTCGTCAACTAGCTTATGGGACAACAGCCGATGCTTGGGACGAATACTTAAAGATGTCCGAGAGAACTGCTAGAGAATGTCTATACAAGTTTTGAAAATTTGTGGTGAGGCTCTACAGCAAAATATATTTTCTAAAACCGAGTTACAATGAGGTACAACAATTGTATCAACACCACAAAGCAAGGCACAGTTTTCTAGGAATGCTCGGGAGCATTGATTGCATGCATTGGCCATGGTGGAATTGTCCTACCGCATGGCGAGGAATGTATACGTGAGGCGATCAAGGACATCCAACAATAATTCTAGAAGCTGTTGCGTCTCAAGACCTATGGATTTGGCATGCTTTCTTTGGGATTCCTTGTTCGAATAACGACGTCAACGTTCTACAAAATTCTGAGGTTTTTGACAATGTTATAAAAGGGACCGGTCCTGATACGAGGTTCACGGTTTCGGGAGTGGAGTACAGACGCGGGTATTATCTTGCCGATGGAATATACCCACCGTACTCTACAATTGTTAAAACTGTTAGGCATCCGCCAGATGAAAAAAGAAAGAAATTTGCCACTTTCAAGAAGCGGCGAGAAAAGATATTGAACGGTATTTTGGTGTTCTCCAACAAAGATGGCATATTATTGAAAACCCAACATGTGCTTTTACACCCAAAAAGTTGCGATACTGTATGTATGCTTGTATTTTGTTGCATAACATGATCATCGAAGACGAATGCCATGCAATTTGTGAGTATGACGAGAATGCGGTGGAGCAGAATAATGTTCCAGTTAGCGAAGAACAACAAGATTTAAACAGGTTCTCATTACATAACGATTTCACACATGCCAATCTTCAATCAGACACATTTGGAATCTAGAAGAAAACAACGAGTAGTTTTTTATTTATATGTGTTGTATTTTTTTCAAATGTAACTTTAGTTTTTTTTTAAATGCAAAATTTAGGTTTTTTTTTAAATGTAACTTTAGGTTTTTATTTAAATGTAACTTTTTATTTTTATTTACTTTGTTTTAATTATTTAACTAAATAAAAAAAATAAAAATAAAAAAAGGGGGGAGGACTATCCTCCACACCCTTGGGTAGTGTCACGGCCCCAGCCCCGGTTTGACCCGGTCAAGAGGCGGGGGACAGGAACCCGCGGTATCGATGATGCGACAGCGGAAGATTTTCAACAGGATCTTTTAAAACTCAAAATGCCCAATTATTTTATTCCATAATTTGGAGATAAACCCCGTAATTTACAATAGAGGAATTTAACTAGGAAATTCCCTGTTTTATTAAAACATGTTTATTCATTTTTAACTGAGCCACCTCTTCAAGCTTGATAGTGCTCCCTAGCACGTTTTCCTTGATTTACAGCAGGTCGCCTGAAACATGTTTTAAAAATATTTTATCAGCGGGGAAATGCTGGCGAGTCACTCAATTTGAGAAAATGACACGGTTATAAATTACAGCATAAGAGCGATTACAATGGCTTCTATCTTATTGTTATTTGGCGCCGTGTCATCTCCTGGTGACGATGGTCATACTACTATTGGGTCCTGTCACCCAAGTAGTGATGATTATCACTGTTAGGGCTTATTAGCCTAACCCGTGAGAAATTAGTAATGTGCACAATACCCCACTAGCCAGTGATTAAGATTACCACGACTTACTCCCTGTAATTATAACATTTGAAAATGGAGTATTGTAAAATGCTTTTGATAAAAGAGAATGACTCACATTGCAGATTTATATGGGCAGAGCTTAGCCTACTGATTAGCCTTTTGACCTAAATTAGATAACATATACATGAACTAGGTCAGTAACTTAATACAGCATTTACGATAACTCACGAGATTAAACCTTCACAACGAATGACAAAGTGCGATACTTAAACATCCATCGAATTTACGATGAATGACAAAGCATAAACCCTAATGTGGGCAGCACTTAAACATCCATTGGATAGTTTCAATCGATCGGACATTGAATCGTAGCAGCGATCGAGTTAATACCCGGTATCGGAGCAGCGCCTCGCTAATATTGAAAGTAAATTCGACTTTAGGACAGTAGAATTTCGTTTTTGAACTTTGGTTTCGACACCAACGGACTGCTCAGGAGCCAAGCTATTTATAGCTGAAAATTGGCTCTATCGCGGCCCGCGTAAACCATCCATCATACCTTACGCGGATCGCGTGGCCGCCTAGTCTATGCGTAGGCTTGATTGGTCACGAGTAGGCTAGCCAGGTGGATCTATACGTGGCTCGGAGCTTATCCGGTTATATTACACCTGGACGCAGCCCGCATAAGGCTAAGAGAACCCTTACGCGGCCCGCCTGAAACCCACAAATTCTGATTACTTGGTTTTTCATGCACAGTAAGGTTTCAGGGGTTCGGGTTTTCACTTACGGGTCATTTTGGGATGTTTTTGAGAGTCCTTATAGGTAGTCTCCACGGGGATGGTCCTCCACCCATGGTGATGTGGCGCCTACGTGGCGGGTAGTCCCTTTGGGGACTAAGCAAACCGCACCCCATGGTCTAACTGTCGTAGCCTACACATGCAAAGGGTAGGTTACGTTAGCAAGCTTCTTTTTGAATGGGGCAGCTTCAATGCTTGAATGATAACTATTGTTATAGGAAAATTCAATTAAAGGTAAATGATTATCCCAGTTTCCACCATAATCTATCACACATGCCCTAAGCATGTCCTCCAGGGTTTGGATCATCCTTTCACTTTGTCCGTCCGTTTGAGGGTGATATGCCGTGCTTAAATTTAGTCGAGTTCCCATTGCTTCTTGGAAACTTTTCCAGAAATGGGAAGTGAAACAACTATCTCTATCCGATACAATGGAGAACGGAACTCCATGTAAGGATACTATTTCATCTACATACAACTTTGCCAACCTTTCCATACTAAAGGTTTCTTTCATGGGTAGAAAATGAGCTGATTTAGTTAATCGATCCACAATTACCCAAATCGCGTCATTACCTTTTCTGGTTTTGGGTAACTTAGTAACAAAATCCATTGTTATGAGTTCCCATTTCCATACAGGCATTTCTAGTTGTTGTAGTAAACCTGAAGGTTTCTGGTGTTCTGCCTTAACTTGCGAACAAGTAAGACATTTAGAAATATATCTAGCTATATCCTTTTTCATTCCGTTCCACCAGAAATTGTTTCTTAAATCTTGGTACATCTTATTGTTACCAGTATGCATGGTATACCTAGATTTATGAGCTTCTTCTAGAATTTGATTCCTTAATTCTCCTTGCTTAGGTACCCAAATTCGTTTCTTATGGAATCTCCAGATTCCATCACTACCTTGTTCTAAGTCCTTAATTCTCCCTTTCATTTCTTCAGCATCGTCTTTGAGTGCTGTTTCTTGAACATTCTTTAGTTGTTCCATTAAATCTAATTGTAGATTTAATCTAAGAGCACGAACCCGTCGTTGTTTCTCATGATACTTACTACTTAAGGCATCAGCAACTACGTTTGCTTTTCCTTCGTGATATTGAATATCACAGTCGTAGTCACTTAGGATTTCCATCCATCTTCTCTGTCTCATATTCAACTATTTTTGCCCAAATATATATCTTAAAATTTTATGATCTGTATATACAGTAAACTTACTTCCGTACAGATAATGTCTCCAAATCTTAAGGGCAAAAATTATAGCTCCTAACTCTAAGTCATGAGTCGTATAGTTTTCCTCGTGCTTTTTCAATTGCCTGGATGCATATGCAATCACCTTCTTGCGTTGCATAAGCACACATCCTAATCCTAATTTTGAAGCATCACAGTATACTTCAAAATCTTCAGTTCCTTCTGGCAACGCTAGAATTGGAGCATTGGTTAACTTCTGCTTTAAAATCTTAAACGCCTCTTCTTGCCTAGGTCCCCATTCAAACTTAACTGCTTTACAGGTTAGCTTGGTTAAGGGTACAGCTATCTTGGAAAAATCCTTAATAAACCGTCTATAATATCCAGCTAAACCTATAAAACTTCTAATTTCCATTGCTGATTGCGGAACCTTCTCTCTTGTTTCTCGCAGCTCCAAGCTATAGCATTCGGCCCGAAACCAATCCCGAACAACACCATTCACTATGTTTATCGACTTCGACCGTTCCGCTTCATCTCTAATCACTCTAACTTCACTGTATTACGTGTTTAACCTGAAAAATCGCAAGCCTTCGTAGTTAACACATTCAACGCGCACAATCACGTAAACGACAATAAAATACGCAATTTAAACACTTTAACACACGGATCTCACACTCTCCATCAGGGTCCCAACCTCAGATCCAGCGAAGCTAGGAAGCCTTGTGAACCGTTCCATGAATTCAGACATTGGTTCATTTTCCTCTGTTTGATGGATGCAAATTCTCGAATGTATTCCTCCCTGAATGCAACTGAAATATACTGCTGGTAGAACAATATCTTGAAACCCTCCCATGTGAGTGTAGCAGCAAATGCATCACCACCTCTTGAGTGTTTAACAGTTCACCACCACATTTTGGAGTTGTCCTCCAGCTTATAAGCAGCCAATCTTGCCTTGAACTCGTCACTCACTCCCAAGGCTTCAAAAATTTTTTCCATGTTCCAATATTGTGCTTCTATCGATGTAGCACTAGAGCTAAAGGATCGGGGGTGTTGCTTCTGAAATCTTGAGAACCATCTGTGAATGTCAACAGTGGGCGGGGAAAAAGTATATTTCACTTTCTAGGTTTTGGGTGGTGAACGAGGAGGAGTTGGCGAACGAGGGGGAGTTGGAGGTGTCTTGTTGTTTATTTCCTCACACATTTCTTGCATAACAGATTGCATGAGGTTAGGGAGTAGCTTGGTATACATGTTTTGAGTGACACTTTGCATCAAATTAGGGAGCAGTCCTTCGCCAACACGTCGGACCACGGTGTTAAGATTACGACACCTAGACGATGAGCCCGAATTGCATAGGCTAGTTCTTCTAATCGGAGGCATCTACAACAATAGGGTACAATGGTGATGACAAGTATAAGAGGAAAAACCTTCTAGCCTGGTGTATACCCATTACCTCACAGGTTTTGTTTTAAACATATTTTTCGACATGAAAGAGCTTGAACTCTAATACCATAATTGTAACACCCCGCCCGATCTAGGGCTGACGTGTCATTATAACGGTAATCAGAAATCAATACTACATTCCTTTAGTGATAAAACATTACATTTTAGGGTTTAAAAGAAATCAGGTTATTACATGTTGGGCTGCTGGATTACCTTTTAAATAGGCTAGACTTTAAAAGTTTTGAATTAAAAGTTCAGGACTGTACTTTTTAATCTGAATAACGAATTTGGACTGGCTTTGTAAATAATAACTTGCTTTTCTTCAATTTTTATCTAAATTCTGATATAAATTTCATTAAAAACCGAGTTTTCATGGTAATGTACAGGTCCTTAAGGCATGAGCATAACATTTTCTTTTTCTTCCTCTTACAACCTTTAAAATATGACGTGATATTCAACGCTTATTTTCACAACATATGTTCTCTTGAATTCTGAGCTCACCTTTGCGTCGTATTTATTTTTATCTTCCATACAAATTTTATTGAATGTTGAACCCGTCGTGAAGCGCGAGTAATCACCCAGTACAAATGATGATGAAATTACAACATTAACTAGGAAGATATGGACGATCTCAAGAAGCAGTCTTGAGAAGATCTTAAGTCGAAGGACTAAACTAGTAAAATAATAATTAAAGTTATTTAATTATTATTTGAATTATCTATTAGTATTAGTTTTATTATTATTTGTTTAGATAAGTATTGTTTAGTATTTGAGTTAGAGAAGAAATAGAATTCGTATTAGTCTAGGATGTTTAGTCTTTAAATATTGAGTCCTTATAATCAAGTTTATTAATTCACAAAAAGTTAATAGAAGAAATTTGTGAATCCCGTTTGTATTCATCTATCTAATTAGATCCTATACTCTGATTTAACAAATGATACACCTATACAAGTGACACGAGGTACAACCCCACGTGCACGACAAAGACAAAAAGTCCAACTATACACAACCCCACGTTGCCCTACATCCCAAAACAAGAATAGGTCCGGAATTGATAATGTAAAATTGATGGGTTAAGTGTACAACCCCACAATGCACCACATTCTAGGATTTCCAATAGTACAACTCAATGATGCAGAAAATGGGATCCTTCGTGGTCCACGCCTAAAGTTGATATAGGGTATGTTTGGCAAAAGTAGCTGGAGGCTAGAAGCTAGTGGCTGGAAGCTGGTAGTTGGTGACTGTAGCTTTTTAGATATATTTAGGTGTTTGACAGAGTAGCTGGAGCTTTTCATAAAATGTATAAAATGACCAAACTAGACATAATTAAAAAAAGATAACTAAAAAGTTCATTACCATTAGAGGTTAAAATAGTCATTTTTTTCCTAAAATCTTGTAGCTCCTTCTAAACACTGCTAGTAGGAGCGTTCAACCAAAAGCTTCAAGCTTCTAACCTAAAAACTTCAACCTCCTTCAACCAAACAAGACTTTTTTATTGAGTAAGAGCTTTTTCTTTAAAACTTAAAGCTAGAAGCTCCTAAAAGCTCCATGCCAAACATACCCATATAGTTGCTTAAGAGGATAAGCTATAGAAAATGACCCGACTTAAAATGAGCATAGCTTTCGCTTTGTTTGCAGTAATGAGAGACGTAAATGAGTCAATGGCAGGGCCGAACTAAAACAGATTGTAAAATTGGGCATTTTCATATATTAATATGGTTAAGATTCTAATACGTTGGAATACAATGACACGTTTTTTTTTGTGTACGATTTCTAAAAGGCATACAACTCATATGTTAAAATTGAAGTGAGTTTTAGTGATAAAACCCGATGCAAGTATGTTGATTATTTGCTCTCATAGTCCAAATTTGAAAATCATATACGAAGTTAAACTCTAAATCAGTTATTCATATCCAATTTGTGATAACGCAAAAAGAAAAAGAAAACACAAAGCTAAATAGCACTTCCTTTGAAAATTTTGAGCAATCGAGAGATGATGGACTTTCAATTTATTTTTTACACAATTGAGCGACACTCTTCAATGGGTTGAAGTTTGTGACAAACCACCATATTTTGTCAAGGGTTTTTTTCCTCAATTTTTACAACTTTCAATTATTTTGTTTTTATCGTAAACACACACGAATCTTTGAATTTAGTAATTTATACTTTATTTTACATTTCAATGGGCTGTCAATTTTAAATTTTTAAGAACTTAGCCAAACATGCAAAACATAAACATGTCGGTATATAAATTTTTCCCTATTTTTCTTAAACAACTTAAATTACATCACATTCGCCTTTTGCAAGGCTCGAACCCATAATCTCAAGGGGAGTTACACCACATAAATACATAACTACAATAGCTTTGACAATTGAACCTAACCCTCACTCCGCATTTTTCGTATTATCTATATTTGTGTTTTTGTCATGCATCAATAAGTTCATAATACAAAAAAAAAAAAAAAAAAAAAAACAAAAAACAAAAACCCAGGAAAGTGTACAACCCAAAATGCACTACATTAGTGGATATCCAACCCAAATTCCCCAAGAACTCATGCACAAAACATAAATATGTCGATCAAGACCATTTACAACACTCTGTTTCGGAAAAATATGTGAAAATGAGTTTCCACAAAATGGGAAATATGATTATTTTTCTAACTTTGGACATAAATATATGTAACTATTGTTAATTTGATCATTAGTGTTTGGGTTTGTATTCTACTATATGAGACTTCTGCAAAAAGAGCTGCAAAATTAGGAGAAAAGGTGTGGGAACTTATCCCATATGCGAGGAGAATGAATGCAATGTGATGCTTTGATGGGTGCACTTGACACATGGCACCTTTGTGTTTTTGAAGGTTGGCTCAAACAATACCCAACAAGAAAAACTTACTTTTTAAGAGTACGTTTGTGTAATTCTAAATGAAAAAAAAATCAGACACAAAACTCCTTTTATATAAAGTAAATCAATCGCACACATATTATTTAATTGGAAAGCTTCAATACGTAACTACAAAGACAACTCGGGACCACATGATGTGTATATACTCAGCTTCAAACATGGTAAACCAAAACATACATGATCCTAACTCCTTTTTGAAAAAACAAAAACAAACTAGCGTTTATACCACAAATTTAATTAACCAAATTCAACAAAAGTAGATCAAAACATAAAAATCTAGACGCCAAGGGTTACCTTGTGTTTAGAGTGCCAATTTTTGTGCACGTCATGAACAAGACGCAAATACCATATTGATGAGGTTAAACACCATCCTCAATTTAAGTCACCGACCATCATTTGTCAATCTCATCAATCTTCTCTTCATTTCCTTTTCCTCATAACTAAAAAAAAAAGATTTCACGAATGGTGTTATCTATACACGTAATGAAACAAGAATCATATTTTGTATATATATGTTATATTATATATGGATTCATAAGTCTTTCTAAAACATTATTATGGTAGAAAAATAAGTTCATATGAATTTTGAAAATTTTCTTCCACTCTACGATTAATTATAATGATATATCTGTATGAAATAAAAAAATCAACTGAAACAAAATAACATTATTAAAAAACCAAATACACTTTAGTCATTCGTTTTCTGAAGTCTGAAACTACAGGCACTACTCTTTTGATAAACAAAAGAAATAAGCTCACGTTTGGTCATCTTAAGGAAAGTGAGATTTGAAATGAAAATTTCGCCTGCTTCATCTTACAATTAAATTAATTTCCTCAATATTATTAAAAATAAAAGTAAGCATAATAGTTCGAGGGGTAGAAAAATAGTCTTACCGTGGATCGATTTGGATACTCGGAATGTGAGAAATTTTATGCCAGTCTACACCAATCTCCTTGTCATACCTTTTCCTTAGATGCTTACATCCACGTATTTCAAGTGTCTTCATAAAATTGAAACTTTGAATTTCATCTGGTAGGGAAACTAACTTCTTACAGTATTGTAATGATAAAACCTTGAGTTTTGGAAGGTGACTTGGCAAGGAATTCAAACATGGACAAATGGAGATGCTTAATTCTTGTAAACAAGGAAACATATCAGTGGTGTCTCCTAACATATTTGTTTGGTCATCATGGAAACACTTCAGTGAATCCATAGATCTCAGGTAAATGACCCTAAGATTGGGTAATCTCCCAAGTGCTGGAATATGCTCACATTTCATACACCGATAAAACTCAATTTCAACCAAATTCTTTAAATTGGTCATCCAACTTTGAGAAATAATCTTTCCCATGTAATACTGTATACTCAATTCCTTGAGACTAGAAGTCGGTTCTAGTCCCTCGAGAACCTCTTCATCATGTGTAAACATTTGTTGTATACTTCTAGAAGAAGCATCTTCTGACCACTCTAACACCAAACCTGACAAATTTGTTTTGCATTTGAGATTGGCACTCTTGGCTTCACTTAAACCTCCAACATTCTCTAGTCCTTTTATATATAACTTCCCCTCAAGAAGATTTAGATTCCCCAATTCCTCTATTTTGGCCACACTCTTGTTTGAACTTTCGTTAAGAGGAAAAAATGGAAGTGTTCGGAGACTAGATAGTTCTTTGATTCCACGTGGCAAATGACTGAGAGAAGAACACTCAGTGGTGTCCAAACGTTGAAGATTCCTCATGTATCTGAGGCCTCTAGGCAACTTCTCCAAGTCATCACAACTTTTCAGAAGCAGCATTTGCAAGTTTTGGAGATAAATAATGGACTCACGTAAAACTTTTATTCTTGAGTGCGATAAATTCAAGTATCTTAAATGTTTGAGTTTGCAGACTGATTCTGGCAATGTATTCATGTCGACACCACGCAAGTATAATACCCTTAGATGCATGTGGCTGAAAATCTGGCTAGTGTTACCTTTATAATCCTCTCCGAACATGAATACTGACCTTAATGATGTTAACTTTCCTAACTCTTGCGGTGAAAATTGATAATCTGGACATGATGAGCTCAAATGAAGGACCCCATTTGGGATTATAACCTCCTTACCAGACTCTATGACTAAACAATCATCTCCCATCACAAGTCGTGCCATGTCATGCATTAGATCATGCATTACATATTCATCATGCTTGGAGTTAGCCTTAACAATGAAGAAGGACCTCCAAACCAAGCAATTAAAAATTTCTTCCCCAAGCATATACAAGTCCTTTCCTCCTTTGGGTGGAATAAAACCGTTTGCCACCCACAACATAGTCAGTTCATCCTTTGTCATAGCATAGCCTTGGTTTCTTAACTTCAAAACATCTCTTTATATGTGGAAGCAAGTTATCATAGCTTAACTTCAAAATAGCAGGCACCACATTAATTTCTTCCAAGTCCCATAAGTTGTTGTCGTTCACATGTTGCCAATAGCGTGTACTACTTTTTGACCACATTAAGCTACCCAAAGTTTTCACCGCCAAAGGCAGCCCTTTACATTTCTCAACAATCCCCCTTCCAATAGGCTCTAGCTCACTTATGTCACCCCCTTCTCTTCCTGGTGCAAAAGCAAGCTTCTTAAATAACAACCACGCGTCCTCCTCGGATAAACATCCTAGTTTATGTTGTAACTCAGGAACCTTAGCCATCATTCGTGTAGTTGTTTGTGATCGTGTTGTCATCACTACAATACTTTCTTCAGCCCCACAACTTAATGTTTTACTTAGCTCCTTCCACTTGGCCTTTTCATTCTCTTCAACCCAAACATCATCTAGTACAATTAGAAACTTTTTTCCCCTTAATTTGTTCTGGAGGGACACCTGCAACTTCTCTAGTTGTGTATCTGTACACCCACAGTCATCTATCAATTCAATAATTTTTCTCATTATCTCTTTAACTTGGAAGTTTTCAGAGACGTAGACCCAACATTTTAAGTCGAAATATTGATTCACCGTTTCATGGTTATAGACTAACTGAGCAAGAGTAGTCTTTCCCAAACCTCCCATACCCCATATGCCATACACCCGAACCTCCCCATTCTCATGTTTCCCTATATCTTTGTTACATATCTTTCCAATTACCATATCCCTTTCTTCATTTCTTCCCATGATAACTGAAGTATCGTGTATAACCGAGCTTGTTTCCCTATCTGGCATATGACCTACGACTTCCATATCGTCAACATGACTTGTGGAAGCTGAAGGGGTCAAATCTAACTTAAATCTCTCGGAATTTATGACATCCAGCTTACTTTTTATGTCTTTGACCTTGTGAGCAATCCTAACACGGGTCGTATATTTATTATGGTTGGAGGAGAAGAAGCCTTTTACCCTGTATCGGACTCTTTGTTTGTGTAGACTTTGCAACAAAGCCTCAGTTGAGATCTCGTCTAGCACATTTTCAGCCTCCAAGGATGCTGATCTGAGACGCTTAAGCCATGCCTCTACAGCGTTATTCTTGACACGTTTCTCTTCTGCATCTCGAAGAACAGCTTGGATCTTCTCGAAATCATCCTTGAGACTCGAAATATCATCTTCGAGTCCCCTAAGTAGAGTAAACTCTTGGTTAGCTACAGAACCCAGTATCCGCACCACCTCCTTCACAAGGACCGCAACACCCGCATCTGCCATGATTACTATTTCAGAAAGAAAGAATCACAAATTTGTGTATGCCACTCAACGATTGATAGTAATTCAAGAAGTGAATGTTTGGAAACAAAAGCAAGAAAGTGAAGAAATGGAAAAGTCAATCCACCAACTACTTGCACTGTGTGGTTAACGCATGAACATGTGGTCTGCATTATTGCAAGGATTGGATAAGAATTCTTTTTTAAAAGCATTTTTTTTTCTAAATAAGTTTTGAGCAGGGATGAGCTCGGTATCAACTAGTACCGGAAATCCGAAAAAATAGTTACCGGTACGGAAAAAATACCCGGCTCGGTACCGGTACGAACCAAACTTTAAACCGATCCAGCTTTGGTTTGAGTTCACACCACTTGTGTTGGCAGGCGTTTAAATTGTGTCGAGCGTTCCCAACGTATTGTTGGTATTGCTGGAACTCTTGTCCCCAATACGCGGTTTGACCGCGTTGTAACGTACGTTGTGAATCGACGATCGATGTGACAAGTGCGATCTCCTCCTCCTCCGTCCAATGCACCATGTTCGGTTTTTTTGATGTTGGTTTGGTTAAAAAAGATTTGTTATTTGGTGTGAGATTGGTTGAAGAAGATTTGTAAATAATTGTGGAAAAAATAAAGTTTGGAATTGGTATTTATACGTAAAAATTTGTAATTTTTTTAAAAAATTTGATTTTTAATTCAAAACCGTCATTCCCAATGGCTATGGCTAACAGCTACCTCAAGCGGTCCAACGCCACCACACAATCCTAGCCAGCCAGCTCAGACCCTCCCCCCCCCCCCACGCCGGGCCTCAAAGCCACGCTAGCGGGGCATCGCCGTGACCAACGCTGGTACGGTGTGGGATAGCCAGCATTGCCTGGCATCCCCGCCCCAACCAACGCCCCACACCCGCTAGTCTTACATGCATCACTACTTAATTACTAGATATGATCAAATCAAACATTTTTAACAAGTTTTAAAGATTCCTTACAATCTCTAAACTGTTACAACTAGAAGTGTTAATTGAATTTGGGTAACCTTTTGTGCTCAGTTTGTGGTGTAGATGATGAAGAGTCAACCACTTACTGGTCAACTGCCCGTTCACCTCTTCCATTTGGGTCAAACTGTGTAGATGGGCCACCTTGTGTAAATATGGTAGAGCCGCCCGACAACATAAAAATAGCCCATCAAGGCTGCACTGACTGGTTGTACGGTACAACCCCCTATACATCCCAATTGATCCTTACTCTCAAAGTCCCATTAAACTCAAAAGTACAACCCCACATACCCTACAAGAGAAGAAAACAAATATACACAACCCCACAATGTCCACATCCAAAACAAAAGTAGGCCCGAAATTGACAATGCAAAACGAATAGGTCAAGTGTACAACCCTACAACGCACCACATTCCAAGATATCCAACTCTACAACTCCACGAGGACTACAATGCACATAATGCAAAACACCTCTGTTTTCATAATTGAACTAGACCAAGTATTGTTGGCCCAGATTCGATAAACACAAACACAATAAAACATATTTGATGTCAAAATTCCGTTGCAACTCTTTCATTATTATAAACTCAACTTGACAAATAAAGCTGAATACATAATCCTCTACGAGACACAAACTTATCGCAGCCCAACTCAAACTCTATTTAAATAACCCAATAAATCTAAAGATACAAGTTAAACAAACTTTATCTTTGTTTTTTCCTCAATTTACTTTTGAAATAAACCAAACTTTATCTTAACCCAAATTGGTCCAACACCAATAACTGGTATTTTGAACCGCATTTGTTTGAACTAGTAACAAGTCCAGGTGGTCATATTGGATTTCAAATTATATGTATTTTTCATTGCTTTTTTCTTCCCAAATTATATGTTCTTTATGTACACGCGTTCTGACTTGATGCCAGATGAGTCGGTATCAAGCTTTTGTTGTACTTGTCGGTTTTGTTGAGAAAACCGGACCGAATTCTTGACCCGTTACCTAAAAACATCACAAAAGTCAAAGATGAATAAACTGTAAATTACATTAACCGTATCCACTAACACACACAACAAAGTGACGTACTTGAGCGTCTTTACTGGTTCCGTTTATCTTTGAAGATTATGGTTCTCGTGATTCTCGATTCGTGATAAACCGAAGCTGGACTCATAGTGGTTAATTCCCGTAGTTGTTGATCCAAAAGGGTACTTAACGAACCACCTACGGTTGCTGACGTCAAACTATTTATGTTAATCTTATCCGTCGATCGGGAAATTGGAGATGTGAATGTAAACGAAATAACATCCAATCCATTAGATTTAGCTGCAACTTTTCCATTTCTATCATTTTTAGCAGAACCCTCCTTGTGTTTCTAGCGACGAACGGCACCACCGTAACCACCGTCGCACGTCACCACTGCAACGCAATCGGTTGTGAGGGATCTCATTGTTCAGAAAATCCGAAATCCGAAATCCAAACCCAAAAAAACCTTTCCGAATTCTTATTCGGATCGGATTTGGGTCTTACAATATAAAAAATTCGGATTATTCGGGTATCCGGATAACATTTAATATGTTTTTTATTTTTAATAAAATAGTGTTCCAATACATAATTAATATTAGTCCAGCCCACATGAGCCCAATCCTAAACCGAATAACATTTAATATGTTTTGGAGACTACTAGTATGGTGCCCGCGCGATGCGGCGGGTCGACACTTTGCAAGAGAAAGCAAACGAGGAGAAAGAAAACCAGATCTCAAAGATTATAGAAGTTAACCATAACCTGAATGCATCATGCATAGTATTCAAAAATATATACTGAAAAAAGATCGTGAAAATAAACAGTCGAGCCACGATCATTATCCGATATAGATTGATCTTGCTGGATGCAATTGGTATTTCTTGAAAGTGGTTGTCATGCTTCTTCTAACTTGCCTGATCATTAACATAGCAACATTAAAGATCCATTTTGATACATGCAAGATATGAACTTTACATTGCCATATCAGGTTCAATTTCAGCCCCAAGATTCCCATGCTGCCGTTTCTTTCCACCCCCCCCCATCTTTCTTTTCATCCCATCTTCCACTTCCTGTAAAAATATGTGTTCAATTACTTGTTAATAACGTGTGCATTCGTAAAAAAGATCAATCGAATCGCTAATAACATACATTTACCATGCTCGGGTGACCAGTAAGGATGCACCCTTTTATGAAGTAATGATAACATTTGCTCTCCATGAGGTTGGGTAGATATCGAAAACTCACCACTCTCCGTGTAAATCCTTATTTAATCACAACTTCAAACAACATAAGCACTTTGAAACGTTGTAGCCTTCAGCCTGTCTTGTTACAACTAATTCTGATTATTCAATCACTTCCAAAACACAACGACCACCACCCTTAATAATCAGATAATGTTTCATTTGCTGCCAATTTCTAAAACTGATTCAATATACAAAATGACCAAAAAGGACATTTTTATCATGGAATACAGTGGCATGTTATTAAAGATTATCCCAAACTTAGTGATTGACCCCTAAATAATCAGAAACATAATCTTTCTTTTTATACTGATGATAAGAAATTATTAACACAATGAAGACATGACATACTTCTGAGCAAGTGATTCTCCAAGCTCTCCCTAAGCAAGAACTCGTAGACTAACAACCGTTATCATCTTCAATGCAATAACCAATCAACTTGACCAAATTCGGGTTCACAAGATCACTCAAAAAACTGACTTCTGCCTGCCAAAATCATTTATAATATAAATACACAAATTTTCTGAATTTCCAAGTTATAAGAATGCACAAAACAAGTATTAAGGTCAAAACAATTGAGGCATTTTATCCAATGTAAATAAAAAGTATCTAACCAGCCACTCTTCATCGCCCTGAAACCCACATCATGATTTAGCATTTTGGCCGCAACCTAAAGGCCGATACCGGGTTTGACCGGTGTTGTGCTATTCTCTTCAATTCATCCTGTCATCATCATTTTGGGCTATTGCAGTCTCAAAATCAGTAGGGGCCTTATCCTATTAGATGAACCACCGCTAACAAGGTTAGCTTTACAAGTCGTGTTTTAACCCATTATTTGCTTTTTTAATATCTTTTTTTTAAATGTATTTTATGTAATGACTTAAACCATTAAGGTATTTTTATGCCATTTGTTTTTCAAATAAGTAGACATAGCTAAAACATAATTGCTTCAAAAAACTTAAAATAAAATGTAAATTAGAATTTTAAAAAGTTAAATAATTTCTTTTCCTCTCTGTTTGTTTCAACCCATGAATACACGTGTTGTGTACGGATTCACGTATGACACTTTGAATCACAACTGTAAAGATGAGTATATTGTAAAGAATGGCTTGTTCCCTTTTGGAATTATTTCAGTTGACCTGTTTGAGTTGTAGCGTGTACTAATAGAGCTATTCATAAGCAAACGGGTCAAAATTAGTAATAACGTTTGCATAAAAAAATAGACTTAGACCCATTCACTACCAACAAGACTAATGTAAATTTAGTAGTTCGTGAATTTGACATATAACAATGTTGCTTAACCAATTTGACCAAAAAACATTACCTCTAAAATTACTACAAATAGAGATAAAAGGCCATACATATAACAATGATCATATCAACATGAAATTTGACCAATTAAATCACACCCATTGTCTTTGATAGCTAATATACAATATATATATATATATATATATATATATATAGGGGAAGGTTCATTTGAGAAGAAAATTTTATTGAGAAGAAAAAGAATAAAAGGGTACAATTGTAAAACATTAAATAGTTTTTTTCTCAACTCATTTATTATTATGTTTGACTAATATTAGTCATTAAGACTATAATCCTCCACACTAAATATTTTTGCCTACACACATCAAAAGTTATCCTACACATTTCGAAATTTAACCTACACGTATTGAAATTTATCCTACACAACTCGTAATTTATCCTACACGCCTCGTATTTATCCTACACTATAAATGAATTTTTATTTTTATTTTTTGTGAAAAATATATATCTTAAAAATAAGTTACAAATTTAATATAGTTAGTTATTAAAGATGAAACTACCAATTAATGATGTATGTAAGTTTACTAATATACCTTTATAGTTACATTAAGTACAAATATTAAATGAAGTCTAATGAAGCATTCCTATTGGTTGAAATTTCTTCTTTTTTCTTCTTACAAAGAATTTCTTCTCATTTGAACCCTCCACTATATATATATATATATATATATATATATCTTTTTACACATATGCCAGATATACCATAAAAGCATTTGTAATACAATAATGTCACATAAAAGCAAAAATAAATTTGAATCAAACGCAAATGTTGAACATAAAAAATAATTAAGTGTATGGCCACTGGAAAGGAAAATAACACACGAACAGACAAAATAAAAGGCAAGGCAATGTTAAAAACGTAAATAAGAAAATGTGTGTACCTTATTTGTCAAGAACGTTATGAATCTCAATCGCTCATGTATTGTTAGTTATGTTGCCGTGGATCGGAAAGTGTGCAATTAGAAGACGCGTCTTGTAGCGGAAGTAACACCGACGATGAGATTAGGGGTGGTTATGTGAGATCCGACCACAAATAGTAACTTCAACATCCACAAACTAATAACCCTAATTTTAACCAGAAGCATCGAAGATCAAATATCTGATGCAACAGATGGAATGAATAAAAAACAGAAATTAGCTAGCAATAGTATGGAATTAAATAACGACAACAATAACCTTTTACATGTTAAGGATGAAGCAATTAACATGATGTTAGGCTAGTTCTCTATCACGAACTGAAGCAACTTTAGCGTTGAAACCATCAGATTCAGCTTTAACCTAGCTTTCAACTGAGCCAGGGTTTTCAAGGAATATTCCTAAGCGGGAGGGTGGGTTCTCGCAGATATTTTAGGGAGAAAGAGAGATTGGGATGAGGGGTTTTGAATTTTGAATCTAGAGCCTGATTTCTAGGTTGGATTTGTGGGTTTGTTTCATGTGTTAAGAACACTTATACACTATGCTTGAATGGGTTGTACCTTTTAGTTTTAGGCTCTCCAAACCAAGCAATCTAATTTTTGTATTGTAATAATCACTTGTACACTAAACATCATCTACTTGTACATTTTAATCCGCACATCAATATTGACCAAGAAAAACATCGAAACGTCGACAAAAATGAGCAGGTCGTCACGGTACCTTCGAATGCTTGTATAACATCATAGTTTAAAAGATATGACAAGAATACGTAAAAGAATTATAAGTTTGTTGTGGATGGGGGAAAAGTGTAACTAATTATCTATAATTTTGTTAAAACCTCAAGGATTTAAATGTAATAAGTTTAGGAGCTAAAAAATAAATAGTGTTTAAAAGACCAAACTACCCTCATTTTAGGGGTCTTTCTATAAATAAATGGGGAAAAAGTTCTTATTTTTTTTGTATCTTAAAATACCCCTCCCTCATGCATTATAATATAGTATAGATGTTTTGAACTTTTTTTAACGAGTACTAGGTTACAATCCCGTATATTACACGGGCTGAATATATATAATTTGATATACTAAGTAATAAAAAAATTACATTTTAAAAACATGTGCATTGCATGGATTGAACAAACAAAGAGATGCATGATCATTTAGATGTTTTTTAGCTAAAAGAACACACAAAAATACACAGGAATAATATATTTCATGTAAATAAGTGAGGAAGAAAGGAATTAAAAAAGGCCGGTGGAGAATAATGAAAAGTCGAATGTATTAATATTTTATTTATATATTTTGAAGATAATTTTCTGTGAAGTTAATAGATTATTTTTATATATCTTTGAAAATTTATAAGAATAAAATAGCATATTATCCGTTTCAAATAAAGATGACGAATTTAAATTTGATTTTTGTTATAGTCTTATCATTTATTAATATCTATATATAATGAATATATTAGTTATAAAATAAATATTTAGAATTAAGTAGGGAAACCAGCCTAAAGAGTTAAGTGGGTAAAACAATTGTGTGTCATATGTTTTTTTTTTGAACTATAATGAATCATATGTTACACGAGTGATTTTCCATATAATTCATATTATCCATCACAATTTTGAAGTAATTATTGTGAAAAAAAAAAAATAGTACAACTCAACGATGCAGAAAATGGAATCCTTTGTGGTCCATGCTTAAAGTTGATATAGAGTTTATTAAGAGGATAAGCTATAGAAAACGAACCGACTTATAAAAATGAGCATAACTTTTGCTTTGTTTGTAGTAATGAGAGACGTAAATGACTCAATGGCAAGGCCGACCTAAAGCAGATTGTAAAAATAGGTGTTTTTCATATATTAAATGGTTAGGATTCTAATACGTTGGTATACAATGACACGTCTTTTTGTACGATTTCTAAAAGGCATACAACTCAGATGTTAGAATTGAAGTGAGTTTTAGTGAAAAAAACCCAATACAAGTATACTGATTATTTGCTCTTGTAGCCATAATTTGAAAATCATATGAAGTTAAACTCTAAATCACTTATTCATATCCAACTAGTTTTTGCCCCGCCCGCGTTGCGGGTCACGAAAGCGAATATTTCACTCTGTCATAACAGATTAACAGGTATGTCTATGTGTTCGGTTACTTGTACATACTACTCATAACACAATCTTAAAAAAAATTACATTGAGTCAACTAATCAAAACAAAACACTCCTATATTTTTGCTAAAAAGTAACTAAAACTATGGAAAAACCATAATTTTAAACTTGGAGCAAAATTGTAATTTTTCAGGACAAATGAGCGTGTTCCAGGCAGCCGCCCGACACGAATAAAAATTACACAGAGTCAACCAATTATAACAACACACTTAGGGCTGTAAACGAACCGAATGAACACGAACAAAGCCTTGTTCGTGTTCGTTCATTAAGGAAATAAATGTGTTCACGAACGGTTCATGAACACTTACCGAACGAGATTTTATGTTCGTGTTCGTTCATTAAGGAAATGAGCGTGTTCGCGAACGGTTCACGAACACAAATAAAATTGGCGAACGTGACGAAGGATAAAGATAGATGGCCCAAAGAGTAGCACTCGAACTTGAATTCCTTATTGTAGAACGGAGGTCGATCGTATTCGCCGATGTAAATAATGAGAAATGAAAGGGAAATGACGCATAAACAAGTTGAAAGTGGGTTTCCTAGTTTAATTGTTAGGGTAATAAAATAAATAAAAGTTTAATAATATAAAAAGTACAAATAAAATATAAGAAAGTACAAAGATCTTCAATTAAAACACAAACATACGAACATAAACGAACGAAAATCAACAAATGTTCACGAACACGTTCACGTTCACGAACACGTTCACGTTCACGAACACCTTACCGAACGTTCACGAACACAATCGAACGAACGAGACCTCTGTTCATGTTCGTTCATTTAACTAATCGAACGAAATTTTTTGTTCATGTTCGTTCGTTTATTAAACGAACGAACATAAACGAACTTCCCGCCGAACGGTTCGCTGAACGTTCGGTTCGTTTACAACCCTAAACACACTACCATAGTTTTGTCCAAAAAAATTAAACGATGGCATGACTATAATTTTACACTAAGGGAAAAATCGTATTTTGACAGTGAAAACAACAAAAATGATGGAAAACTGTAAGGTTGAACTAAGGGCAAAATCGTAATTTGGCTGGGAGAAAAAAACCAATGGCAAAACTGTAAATTTAAAGGGGGTAAAATCGTAATTTGGCTAGTATTGTTCCTGGCACTATTCCTCTCTATGTAGTATATATATATATATATATATATATATATATATATATATATATATATATATATATATATATATATATATAAGTGTTCGCTAAAATGAGAACCACCTCGAGTTGTAAGAACCGTGAGAACTACTTGATCCGGGGCGAGGTGGACCAATTTTTTTTCATAAATGTAGATGCATGTATTATAACAACATTTGTAAAAAAAAATTAAAAAAAAATGTCGTGTGTGTAGTTTTGAGCACCACAAGTTTGTGTTTACGGGTACCGTAAATTTTCCGGTTAAATTTACGGTACCCGTAAACACAAACTTGTGGTGCTCAAAACTACACACACGACATTTTTTTTTTGAATTTTTTTTTTTACAAATGTTGTTATAATACATGCATCTACGTTTATGAAAAAAAAAATTGGTCCACCGCGCCCCCTATGGTGTAGTTCTCACGGTTCTTACAACTCGAGGTGGTTCTCATTTTAGCATTCCCCTATATATATATATATATATGGTGGGAGTTTGTAAGACCCTAACACGTATTTGACAAAAGTCGCAGCGGAAATTCGTGCCATAAAATTTCTTTCAATACAAACGTCTTGACTTACTTGAAGGTTTATTTTAAAAATATCTCTTTTACAAAACAAAAGCATAACTCCCGTTTACTAAAGTACATACTCGATTATTCCCGTACAATCTATCTTGTGACTCGGTCTTCGATCTCTATTCCTTGTGATAATCGCCCGTGATCCGTACAACCTGCACTCACCACATACATTCCTAACATTAGCACACATTATATAAACAAGATTCTTTCACGTACACTTCACATTTCGTCCTTTTCAAACTTTAAGCATTTCATCTGCTTATCCATTTCCTGGTGAGGTTTCAATAACGTACCTGCATTACTTTTCATTCTCAAGGTACACCATTAATAACGTTAACACTCAACGTGTCTAAATCATGCATACATACGTACTTACATACATACATACATACATACATACTTACACATCTACATACGTACATACCTTTCCTACAACTTTACATACGTGCATACACTCATACATGTCTTTATTCATACATACATACACAACTACATACATACATACCCTTCCTACACCTTTACATACATGTATACACTCATACGTATCTTTATACATACATACATACATACATACACATCTACATACGTACATACCTTTCCTACATCTTTACATACATGTATATACTCATACATATCTTTATACATACATATATACACATCTACATACGTACATACCTTTCCTACATCTTTACATACATGCATACACTCGTACATATCTTTACACATACCTACATACACATCTACATACGTACATACCTTTCCTACATCTTTACATACATGTATACAGTCGTACATATCTTTATACATACATACATACACATCTACATACGCGTACAAGATCTTGCATACTTCTTACATACTCATGCGTTGATTACATGGGACTTAGACTTTGATTTATAGCCCATAAACATCTAAGGATCGATCAAAATCATGTTTAGGAAGCCAACCGTAGTCCACGGATAACAAACCGAAGCCTACGATACATGAATCAACTTAAATAACAAATTTCATGTTTTTGGACTTGGGGAGGGCGTCGGCGACGGCCCTAGGGCCCGTCGGCGACGACCCGTGGTTCTTCCCGTAGCCAAAAACCCCGTAGACAGGTAAATAACCCGTCAGCAAAAAAAAACTAACTTTCTAGAGCCCGTCGGCGACTACCTCTAGAAATGGCACTTTTCTGCAGTTCCGTTTCGTCGACCGTACGCACTAAAACGCGCATAACTTTTGAACCGTTTACCCGTTTAACCTCCCGTTTCTTCCTACATTCTTGTAAATTCACATTCTATCATATGAACTCAAAATCCCACATCCGGATTAAGGAAATTCTTAACTTACACGCTATCGTCTTATTATTCATTTACGATTTATTCGACCCGTTCATGCATTCATTCACATAACTCGTTCGATTGACCATAACTTCTTATGAACCTAATAATATCAATGACGACTATCATAAAAGATTAAATTCTCGGATGCCTTGCATCCTCTTAACCCATTTTCGCTCAAAAGCTTATTTTGACCCGTTATGGGTATTTGCGCATTAAATGGTCTATGACATACAAAACCCTATACTTTGCTTTCATACTTGACCAAGACATTACTCTAACCGAATAGCTCGTTTCCAAATGACTTTTAAGGTCGTTTGCCCGAAATACCTATCAAGGGCGTTTTTGTCAACTTTGCTCTATCCTTAACAACAAAGGACTCCCTTGCAAAAGTAACCAATCCTACTACTTAGCTACAATTCTTAATCACACATACCTTGCTCGGATCAAAGCTAAGATCCGTTTAATACTTCATCGGTATCATACAATTCTTTCCTAATTGGCCTCGATTATCATACTTAATTAAATTGCATATAACTTTACATAAACAACTAAGAAGTAATTACGAAAATCACTTACCTCATGCATCCGTGTTCACATTCGTTCCTCGCCACTTCTTGATCCGTTAACCTTCCATGCTTGATTCCGTCTCAACATGATTCCTATACTTCCATGTCATCGAAATCACATTCTCATTAGCATACACAGTTGTACATGTTAACGATCATATCGATCACATAATTCACATTTGACGTTATGGCCACTTCTAACAAACATAATACATATAACCAAATTCATACCATTTCCAACTCGTGAAATCCGTCATGTCATCGCATTAAACACACATACGTCTAACATGCACCGTATAACTTACTTTAATCTTACAATTATGACAACATGTCTAACCATTCTTCTTATACACAGTTGACTTGTTAGAAGTCAACGGTCCATTTACCTTAACTTTCGACTTATCATTATATACCCGTAACATCATAACCGACTATACGGACGACAATACATACATTTTATCATACGATTGGTGTGCGTACCACCTTTTAAGCATAACGTACAACTAATTCATGCACAATCTTCTAAATTCATACATAGTTCATCAAATCCTTCTACTAATCAACATGTGGTATTTAAAATTAAACATCAAACATATTATCATCACATTTTATTCACTTCATCTAACAACAATTCATCATTTCTTATCCAATTTCTTTAAACATTCACACACATGTATGATTCCAAACATTATTAACATAAGTAAATCATCAATTTACATTACATCATCTAAAACCCACTTCATAACTACTTGTTAATCACTTACAAGTGATCTAATCTTAAGTTCTTCATAATTTCATCATACTTTTGATATGTGGACTACCTTGTAAGCATAGTGTACAACTAGTTCATGCATATCATTCTAATCTCATACACAATTCATCAATTTCTTCCTTCTAATCAACATGAATCATACATGCATAAACATCAATCATACTAGTATCACATTTCTTCCAATTCCTCTCACAAGAATCCATCATACAAATCAAAATACATCAATATTAAGCAAGAATTTAGACATAGATGATTTACCCATGTCATCATCTTCACCATAACAAACGGGTTTCACCCTTAAACATCAAATTAGCCTAAACCATGCATAATCCATGTTCCAAATGATGAATCTAACACATACTCATGCTCAATTTCATACAACTTCGCGATTTACAACAAAACCCACTTCGTGCATAATCACCAAACTAGCTTTTAAGACATACCATTGCGATCCCCTTGTGAAGGTGATCGTTAATCTATGCTCGGTTATGAGTTTGAGCTTCATCTTGCCCTTAAATTTGAAGATTTTGAAGAAACTAGGGTTTGAACCCTCTTTTTCCTTCCTGATCATCGATACACACACACTATGTGTGTGTGTGGTGTTTTGATTTTGTTTTATAAAATCATGTTTCCCACTGAACGGTTTTGGTCCCTCTAGTTTCATTTTAGTTAAATAAGATATTAAAACTCATTTCTTTATATCAACCGGGTTTTAATTTACCAAACCCGTTTTTGGGGTGTTACAGAGTTGGCTACAAAGTCCATTTTTCCTACAAAGTGTACAAAGTCATAAAACACCACAATTTCAACTATAAAACACACTCAAACCCCACAAATAACAAAGTAAAGATTACTATAATGCCATTTTTGTGGGTTTTGTGTTGTGTTTTGGATGATAAGGCTTTGATTTTCGAATGACTAACATTAGTGTGTTTTATGATGATCATCATGTTGTGTTTTATATTCATAGTTCTACGATGCTGTGTTTGAAGTTTTTATGGAATGTTACGGTTTGGATATTGTGTTTTAATGATCTTCACACTGTTATTTGTGGGTTTTGAGTGTGTTTTATGGTTGAAATTGTGGTTTTTTATGACTTTGTACACTTTGTAGGAAAAATGGACTTTGTAGCCGAACCCCATCCTATATATATATATATAGGGGATGGATCATGAGAAAACTAGTTTAAATGAGAAAACCAAAAAACTAACAAAAAAAGCCTAAAAAAAACCTAAAAACATACCACATTTTTTTTTTACAATTTTTTTTAGAAAAATCGCTACTTTTTATGTATAGAAAAAAATTTTCAAAAAAAAAAAAATTATGGTTGTACTGCACATGTGCACTAATACATAAAGCTTAAACCACTTAACCCACCCCCCACCGACACCCCCGAAAAACCTAAACCCCCCACCCTCCCGAAAACCTAAAACTAAACCCTAAATATAAACTCGAAAAAAACCTAAACCCCCCACCCCCCAAAAACCTAACCCCCCCTCCCCCCACACCCAAAAACCTAATCCTAATCCTAAACCTCCAAAAAAACTAACCCTAAAAGCTAAACTAGACTCAAAAAGCTAATTTTAAGCATGTAATGCAATTGTAGTACATGTTATATTGCACATGTGCACTACTATAATAATAGTATTGAAAACAAGACGACACCATAAATCTTTTTTTATGTCATAAAAAATATGCTCGAATATACTTGAATGAAAGATACAAAAATTTGTGATCTTATGGTGCCATTTTTGTTTTAAAATGATAACGTATGGAGAAATGGAAAATGTTTGAAAAGTTATATATTTTTTTTTCCAATTTTACCCCTCCTTCATTAAAAGTCCCCCCCCCCCCCCCCCCCCCTCATTCATTAAAAGTCTCCCCCCTCCTTTTTAGTGCTTTTTTGGTTAGTTTTTTTGTTTTCTCATTTATATCTAGTTTTCTCATGATCCTCTCCCTATATATATATATATTGGGTAAGGTTCATGTGAGAACCACCTTTATTACGAGAACCAATGTGAACACAACCTAAAATAACTAAAAAAACCTAACCCCCCCCAAGCTAAATGTTAAAAACTAAAACCCCAAAAAAACCTAAAAAAACCATAAACCCCCCCCCCCCCCAAAGCTAAAATGCTAAAAACTAAACCCCCAAAAAACCTAAAAAAATCTAAAAAAATAAAAAAAACACACAAATTTTTTTTTTAATATATTTTTAAGTTAAAATCGCTACTTTTAGTAGCAAAAAAAAAAAAAATCTTTTAAAAAAAAATTAAAAAAGAAACTTTTTTTTGGCTACTTAAAGTAGCGATTTTTTTATAAAAAATATTAAAAAAAAATTTGTGTGTTTTTTTAGCTATTTTTAGGTATTTTTGGTTGTGTTCACATTGGTTCTCGCGGTTCTCGCAATAAAGGGTGGTTCCTAACGGATCTTTGTCCTATATATATATATATATATATATATTTGTGATAACTCCCATCACATGTCGTGCCATGTCATGCATCAGATCATGCATTACATATTCATCATCCTCGGGGTTAGCCTTAACACTGAAGAAGGACCTCCAAACCAAGCAATTAAAAATTTCTTCCCCAAGCATATACACGTCGTTTCCTCCTTTGGCTGGAATAAAACCGTTTGCCACCCACAACATAGTCAGATCACCCTTTGTCATAGGATAGCCTTTAGGAAACAAACAACAATAAGCAAAACATCTCTTTAAATGTGGAAGCAAGTTATCATAGCTTAACTTCAAAATAGCAGGCACCACATGAATTTCTTCCAACTCCCAAAAATTGTTTTCTTTCACATGTTGCCAATAGTTTGTACTACCTTTTGACCACATTAAGCTACCCAAGGTCTTCAATGCCAAAGGCAACCCTTTACATTTCTCAACAATTTCCCTTCCAATAGGCTCTAGCTCACTTATATCACCCCCCCTCTTTTCCTTGTGCAAAAGCAAGCTTCTTAAATAACAACCATGCATCCTCTTTCGATAAACATCCTAGTTTATGTTGTAACTCAGGAACCTTAGCCATCATTCGAGTAGTTGTTTGTGACCGCGTTGTCATCACTACAATACTTTCTTCAGCCCCACAACTTAATGTTTTACTTAACTCCTCCCACTTGGCCTTTTCATTCTCTTCAACCCAAACATCATCTAGTACAATTAGAAACTTTCTCTCCCTTAATTTGCTTCGCAGGGACTCATTCAACGTCTTAATGTACACCCACATTTATCTATTGATTCGATGTTTTTTTCATTATCTCCTTAACTTGGAAGTTTTCAGAGACGTAGACCCAACATTTTAAGTCGAAATATTGATTCACCGTTTCGTGGTTATAGACTAATTGAGCTAATGTAGTCTTTCCCAAACCTCCCATACCCCATATACCGTACATCCGAACCTCCCCATTCTCATGTTTCCCTATATCTTTGTTACATATATTTCCTATTACCATATCCCTTTCTTCATTTCTTCCCATGATAACTGAAGTATCATGTATAACCGAGCTTGTTTCCCTATCTGGCATCTGACCCACAACTTCAGTATCGTCAACATGACTTGTGGGAGCTGAAGGGGTCAAATCTAACTTAAATCTCTCGGAATTTATGACATCCAGCTTACTTTTTATGTCTTTGACCTTGTGAGCAATCTTAAGACGGGTCATATATTTATTATGATTAGAGGAGAAGAAGGCTCTTACCCTGTATTTGACTCTTTGTTTGTGTAGACTTTGCAACAAAGCCTCAGTTGAGATGTCGTCTAGCACATTTTCAGCCTCCAAGGATGCAGATCTGAGATGCTTAAGCCACACCTCTACAACGTTATTCTTGACACGTTTCTCCCCTGCGTCATGAAGAACAGCTTGGATCTGCTCGAAGTCATTCTTGAGACTCAAAATATCGCCTTCGAGTCCCCTGAGTAGAGCAAGCTCTTGGTTAGCTACAGAACCAAGTATCCGCACCACCTCCTTCACAAGGACCGCAACAGCCGCATCTCCCATGATTACGATTTCAAAATATTAGAATGAAAGATGGATCGTAACAGAAGAAGTGTACGTTTTAGAACAAAAACAAGATAGTGAAGAAACTGAAAAGGGTTAGGGAGCTTAAGCAGCCTGGCAAATCCATTTGTGATCATTTTATTCTAATCAATGAACTGGTAGTGGTTCAAGCGTTACCATCTCGGGTTCACTTCCAGCTCATTGCTTACGTAATTGGACAGGTAAATATCATTATCACCGGCCAACATGTTATTACAAGGATTAAACAAGTTAATTAGAAAGACCACTTCGATGGTTTAATATTATTATCACCGGCCAGCATCTGCTCTATAATTAGTTAAATGAATAAACCAATCGACCCAAAATTTAATAAAACATTCAACTCTTATATGCGTACACCTAATTTGACGTATTCAACAGCTGTCCCATTTCTATCCTTGTCTCTATTTATTATTTAATTACAACTTTTGTGTAAAGATTCTGTTAGTGCAGTATGTCTATCGCCTCCGTCATCTCAAGACCGTAGCAGAAATAGATTAATTCTAGGCTTTATATTGTTATAAATAGGAAAAGGCAAGGTGGCATTTCTGTAAATAATGAGATCTCTCATTATATTCCTTGGCCTATAAATAGAACCATTAGGGTTCTCATTTAGAACTTTTGCTCATTTGAGAACTTGGAGCTTGGTGCTTAGAGAGAGAAAGTAGAGAGAGAAAGTGCTCAAGGTGATTCACATGACTTTGTATGTTTTCATATTATCAATCGAATCACAGATTTAGTACGTTCTCGTGTTCGGTCCACGTTCGTGTACGGATTCCGCACGTCACACGTTCGGTTCGCAATCGAAATGGAGTCAAAACCGGTCCTAACAAGTGGTATCAGAGCAGGAGCTCGATTGCACGGATCAAACACACAATTACGCACTTGAATTCAGCAGATTCAGAGTCAAATTCATACAGATTTGTCAAAATTTCTTCGTCTTTACGTTTCTTCACGTTTTCGACCGAAAATCACCAAATTAAACGACTTTTTATGGTTAAAATCGGCTAAAATTTGGATATGTTGTGCGAAAATACGTGATCTATAAGCCTACAAATTTTCAGAACTTAATTCGAAGCCGTTTAAGAGAAATCTTGATTTTTGTGGTCCGAAAGTTTGTTGAAAATATGAATGTTGCTGCTGTTATACTTGCTGTTCACCGCTCGGATGGCAATCCGAGCGGATAACCATCCGATTCAAAGTCATCACATTACATTTAAACGAGGGTTGACTTGTTGACTGTTGTCCGCTCGGACAGCAATCCGAAGCAGTACATATTCATTAAAGATTTTGACTTTAGTTGACCTATCCGAACGGACACTTGTCCGAACGGATAACAATACGTGTCATTACATCTCCCACTAAAGTCACTTGCATAAGTCAGTATACATGAGATTTCAGTATTGCACGTGATTTGTTTCTGTCTTACATGTGATAGATAACAGATTGTCGGCCATTACCATTGGTGCATGTGAGTTTATGAGATTGCATGTGATTTCTTTTTGAAATTCAAAGTTCATTAATTGAATTCGGTGAGCATGTGACTTTCATTGAATCCAACATAGTCGCATCTTTTGAAGATTCTTTAATTGATTAACTGTCATTGTTAATTGCATGTGAACGTCAGACTGATTGAATTTCAAATATCATTCATTGACGAGTAAACTGCCATTTTGGTCCCTGTGGTTTGGCCAGTTTTGCCACTTTAATCCAAATCTCAAACTTATTACATCTGGGTCCCTGTGGTTTGCATTTTGTTGCCATTTTAGTCCAAAATCCAAAAACCCTATTTTTTTTACTGCTGCAACCTCCTATTTTGTCCTGTAGTGCAGGGGAATTTTGGTCATTTTGCTTTTTATTTTACATTTTCTTTATTAACATCATCCCCAAATAAATAAATCATAATCATCATCATCATCCCCAATTAACTGACTCTCTCTCTTCTCTCTCTAAATCGATCAGATCCAGATCCACGATGCTCTCTAAATCGATCAGATCCAGATCCACCATCGTCATCTCCGGCGTCGTCCCTACCGAAACTCAGATCCACCATCGTCATCGTCATCTCTGCGTTCCTCTCTCTCTCTCGTGTTTCTCTCTCGTTCGGCTCTCTCTCCTGTTTCTCTCTCTCTCTCTCTTTCTAGTGGAATGTTGTTTGAAGGAGATGGTGTTGTGATGTAAGAGAGAGAAAGAGAGAGAGAGAGAGAGAGAGAGAGAGAGGTGCGGTGGTTGCAGGGGGTGCGAGAGGGTGGTGGTGCTTGGCGGCGAGAGGGGGGTGGTGGTGGTGGCAGGTGGTGGTGCTTGGCGAGATGGTGATGACGTGTCGTTTGTTGATTTATGCAAGGTTACTTGAATCTGTGTTGGATTGGTTTTTGTTACTTGAATCTGGTGGTTACTTGAATCTGTGCTTTTTAATCATTAACTTGAACCCCCTGCATCTGCTATGATTTATCCTCGACCCGATGAGTTGCAGGTGGTTTTTGTTTTTGTTTTTGCTCCACATGATATGTGCTCCACTCCCGCATCTCCACTCCCGGATTGAGTTGCAGGTGGTTTTTGTTTTTTTTTTTTTTTGAGTAAACTGTGAGGCTGTGATGATTTCACCTAATCTGAGTCAAAATTGGGTCAACATTTGAGATTTTCCGCAGCTTGGCGTGGCAGAATCGGAGGAGGGCAAGTGCGCTTGCAACCTCTGTTTGCAGCCATGGCGGTTTTGATTTGTTGTTGGAGCCTCGTTTCTTTTTACAAATCGGTTTTTGATTTTCTTGAAGATGATGTTCTTGATTTTCTGGATTTTCTGGGTTTTGATGATGATGTTTGATGATGTTCTTGAAGATACAGATCTGAGCCTCGTTTCTTTTTACAAATCGGTTTTGTTTTTGCGATGGTTTCTGGTTTTGTTCTGGGTTCTTGATTTTCTTGAAGACGATGTTCTTGATTTTCTGGGTTTTGATGATGAAGTTTGACGATGTTCTTGATTTTCTGGGTTTTGATGATGAAGTTTGATGATGTTCTTGAAGATAGATGTTATTAATTACTGAAATGTTATAACAAATTAACATGGACCACCTGCACTACAGGACAAAATAGGAGGTTGCAACAGTAAAAAAAATAGGGTTTTTGGATTTTGGACTAAAATGGCAACAAAATGCAAACCACAGGGACCCAGATGAAATAAGTTTGAGATTTGGACTAAAGTGGCAAAACTGGCCAAACCACATGGACCAAAATGGCAGTTTACTCTTCATTGACACTTCAAAAATGTTTGCTGTTCAAGAAGGTGTTCACCGGTCGGATGGCAATCCGACCGGATGACCATCCGATTCAATTGTCTTCATTCCAATTCATTTAAAAAAGGGGTTGACTCGTTTGACTGTTACTCGTTCGGATTACTATCCGGTCGGATAACAATCCGTGTTGACTTTAGTTGACCTATCCGAACGGATTACAATCCGAACGGACAGTGTTCACCCGATCGGACAACGTGCACCTTATTCATTTCATTAAAGTCAATTTGCTCAGCTTTATCAGTCAACGTGATCAGTGATTCATGTATCAAAATTGATTGTAGGTTAAATTGAATTTGAAAATAATCAAAGGTATTTATTGGTTTGTCAGTATCACATGTGATAACAAAGTTTGATTCAATCAAGTAATATTTCATTCATATTTTGTCGGCCATCATTGTTAATCCCATGTGAGTTGTCAGTTTGCATGTAGCATTTGAGTTCAGTTGATAAGTCAAGTTCATCATTGATAAAAAGAATCAACCGTCACCCGCTCGGATAACAGTTTTGTCGTTTAGTAGAAGTGGTTTGTGTCAAAGAGTCGGATAGCTATCTCACCCGAACGGATACAATCTCACCCGAACGGATAGATATCTTACCCGAACGGATAGCAATCTCACCCTAACGGACAGCATTGTCACGAGATTATTTTCACTGTTGACTTGTGTTGACTCACTCGATCGGATACCAGTCCGATTCATTTGTTTGATATCGATTAAACTCATTGTGTTTGTTTGTTCGTGATTCAGGTGATTAAAAGGTGCTTGTAAAATCGAGAAGATCATATCATGGCTGAAGAGTTCTACAATACGTTCTACAACGCGTTCACATCCGAATCGTCTGAAACTTCTACTGTCACACCGAAAACCATAACAAAAGCGATCAATGAAAACATTAAACATGATAACTTCTACGGAACCCATTCAAAACCACCAACTCTTGAAAGTATTGAAGATTATACTTGGTGGAAAGAACGGTTTCTCAACTGGGCAAAAGCGTATGCACACGAGAGTTGGTTCTGTATGGAGTTTGGATATGAAAAACCAAAAGATGATAAAGGAGAAGATCTTCCATTCAAGAAATTATCCAAAGAAGACAAATCCGAATTTGCAGCTGAATAAAGAATGATTGCTTTGATCCAGTCGGCAATTAGAAATGACATGCTTACTTTGTTACAACATGATGGATCTTCAAAATCTATTTGGGAAGCTTTACGGGTTAAGGCAGAGGGGGGTAAACAGATTAAAAAGAACAAAATTGCTTTGTTAAAGAAAGAATTCGATCTGTTTGATAGTCTTAACGGTGAATCAGTTTGTCAAATGATTGAACGTTTTTGTCATCTAAAAATCGAACTAGAAAGATTTAAGATTGAAAAAACAAGAGAAGAAATAATAGACAAACTTATAGAAGCGTTACCACGAGCTGATCAGTGGCAAACGTTTGTTTTTATCCTGAAAAATGATGCTTTACATGATACAATTTCTCTTGATGTCTTGATAGAAAAGATAGAGAGTCATGAACTTGAGTTGCAAAAGCAGGACAAGATGAGCAGTTCTTCGCATCAGCAGAATGTTGGTCTTTATTATAAAGGCAATATACCTTCGGTGAAAGCTGATAGATCACCACAGACAGCATTCAGTGGTGAGAGGACAAAAGAACATCAGAAAAGCTCATCAAGTTACGATCCGGGTTATTGTTATGGGTCATTTTCTAAGCATACTTATCTTAAACTATATCCTGCTTTTAATTGTTTATCTGTGGTCAGGATACTGGACGGGGATATTGCTAACATCTTGGGTGATATCCTGAGGCATATCGAATTAATCACGTGCAGGTTGAAGACTGGGACTTGCCAACGGTCAAATGGACTCCATCTCCTCAAGACTCGGGCGTATTTGTTAAAGGAGAGACGTTGAACCCGAAAGACCAGGTCTACAACGTTCGACTAAGGAATATTCGTTGGATCCCGGTTATGTAGGATAGTTAGTTACATTTGTTTTACTATAAATAGATGGGGGCGGATCAGATTAAGGCACGACGCAACTTTCACACACTCTCGAACACTTCTGCTTTCTAGCTTTCAACAATCACTACACACAAACACTTGTAATCAAATTACTTTGTAACACCTAGTTGATCCGCACCACATCCTGCACTGTATCCTGATATTTGAAGCAATAGAAGAACAAGGCAGCTGCGATTGCCAGCTCCCGAGGTTTTATACCGGCGATCTAGATTGATCAAGGGCTTTCCTCGTACATCACGTGTCAACCTTTACATTTTCGCTCATTGTTTGATTGTAGATACAGCTCGATATCCTGAGCCGTATCCTGAAACTGTTTTCATAACTAATTTGGTTAACACATTTTTCACACATAATTTTAGCACACTACCTCACTTAACTAATTTAATCACTAAATTGCTTCTGTAATTTTTGTAACATCCCTATTTTTATCATATAAGAATTATAGGTTTGGTTAAATTTATTAACCACTAGTAACTAGTAACTAGTTTATTTTTAATATAAATATTCAACCCAAATAGTTTTAAACACTATTTTGAGTTAAATGCCATTTTAGTCCCTGTGGTTTGGGCTATTTTGCCAGTTTAGTCCAAAGGTTTCATTTTTAACCTGTGGGTCCAAAAAGGTTTCACAGTTGCCATTTTAGTCCACTGGGTTAACTTCATCCATTTTTTATGTTAACGAGAAGGCCAATTCGGTCATTTTATATGGCTGAATTGCCCTTTTAGTTAACAGAATTACATACAAAATGACCGAATTGTCCTTCTCGTTAACAGAAAAAATGGATGAAGTTAACCAAGTGAACTAAAATGGCAACTGTGAAACCTTTTTGGACCCACAGGTTAAAAATGAAACCTTTGGACTAAACTGGCAAAATGGTCTAAACCACAGGGACTAAAATTGCATTTAACTCCACTATTTTATATAATTGGTTGAAATAATATTGGCCTGTGTATGGGTGACCTTTTCTAAATAAAATAAAAGTATCTAAGAACTTATATTGTTAGACGGGTAGATTACGGGTAAGTTGAAAATTAGAAATAGGAAGTATTTAGACGGACCCAGGAACCGTTTAATAATTAAACTATAAAAATACATTGTACTTGAACCTATTCTATTTTTAATAAAACTTAGACCCAAATGTAGATGAAAATATACTCGTTCTAAAGATATATTCTTTATTTCATAAAACGTTATATTTTATAAGTTATACGCGCCAAATAAGTGAAGCAGTTAAATTAATTAAAATATATATATATTTAATAATAGTGTACGTTTAATAATAAATTAATAAATAAATCTAAACTTTGAAATAATGATATATGTCGAGATACAGATCAAAAATAAAATAATAATATTATTTCAATTGATTTAGATATATACATGTAAAGAAATAAAATATTAAAAAAATAGAAAGTAGGCATTTAATAAATGTCTACTTAGCAAAACTTTCCCTCCAAGCAAAAATTTTGGTATATATATAGGATCACCTCCTATAGATAACAATTGCTCAAAATTCTTTCAAATATTCCCATCGTTAATGCTGTCAACTTTCCATTGCTATTCTTTTATTTTCTTTTCTATTTTATTAAATAATAAAGCTATGCTCCGTTTTAAGTGTTTTAACTCCCGATCACCGCTACCCTTTCCGATTGATCTGAGCCTCATAACTCATGTCAGGGCTCTGCCCGACTAAGTTGTTGGGATTCGGTCTCGGGACATCGGGACAAGGTTGAATTAGGGGTATTATACTTAACACGAGTGCATTATATATTTTTAAATAGCTCAAAAGTTATACCCAATATTTTACTAAGAGGTTTTCTAGTTGAACCCTAAAGTTACAAAGTGAGTCCATTTTCTTTTCTCACTATTTTATTCCCTTTTTCTTTATAATATAATTATATTCAAAAATATCCCAAACCATAAACAACTCTCACCAAAACTATTATTTATTATTATTATTTATATTTTGTCTAAAAAGAAACCCTAATTGAGACACCCAAGTAATCCTGCACAATCCCTAAAATTTTCATAACAATCAGAATCAGGATCAGGGCCCCTAAAACTCAGGGGGGGTATTCCCTACTTGATGATTATCCTAAATAACTCATTGTCTAAATTTAATTTCAAGAAATTGTTGACTCAGCGGGCCTACTCCCAATCGTGGCTACCCTATAGCCTATTTTCACACCATACGCATCGTAGGGGTTTAAAGCCTAAGATGCGCAGGCTTGTTAAAGTCCCCTACGCATCGTAAGGGTTCTAGGCCTACGATGCGTAGGGCTGACCAAAATTTGGGTATAAATAGAGGGCAGTGGGAATCGATTTCTGTTGTTCATTCGACGTTCAAATTCGATCTATATGACGAATTATTGTCGAAATAAGTCTCTAATCACTAATTAGTAGGGGGATGCTGCTACAATACAGGGTATTAACTCAATCGCTGCTACGATTCAATGTCCGATTGATTAAACTATCCAATGGATGTTTAAGTGCCGCTCAAATTGAGTTTATACTTTGTTATTCATCGTGATTTCGACTTGAATGTTTGAGTGCTGTTCGAACTCGGACTATACTCTGTCATTTGTTGTGAATCCGCTGAATTGTTAAGTATTGCACTTTGTCATTCGTTGTGAGGGTTCTATCTCGTGAGTTATCGTAAATGCTGTATTAGTTAATTACCTAGTTCGTGTGCATTAGGTTACAAGAATAATCAATAGGCTAGACTCTGCTCAAATTAAATCTGCAATCCATCAAAGCTTATCTGTAGACTTTGGTTGTATAAATCTGCATGATTATAAAGTGAGTCATTCTCTTTTTATCAAAGTATTTTATAAATTTTTAAATGTTTTTCAAAGTTATAATTACAGTGATTAAGTTTATGTAATCACCAAAGTTACAGCCGGTATGTGGGGTTTTGTATACATTACTTGATATCCGTCACTATTGGACAACGAGTTAGCCAATGAGTGATATGACCATAGTCACAGACACCATTGGACAATGAGATAGCCAATGTGTGTTCGAGTGACAAGTACTGTGGGTAGTTGGTTTGATATCTGAAACATTGTAATCTCTCTTAATACTGTAATTGATAACACGGTTTTCTAGTTATACTTTGCAGTGATTAAGTCTTTGCCAATCTTTAAGAAGCAAATGTAAAAACTCTTAATGCTGTAAATTATAACAAATATGTTTTAAGTAAAATGAATGAACTCACTCAGTATTTACTGCTGACAAAACCTTTTTAAAACGCGTTTCAGGTAATTACAGTAGATTGAAGTAAGAGATGGATACGGCACTGAAAGGCATCAAGAAGTGGCTTATCTATTAATTAAATCAAAATAAGAAATATTGTTTTATGTAATAAAATTTATCTTTATTAAAGCTACCATTATAAAACATGGGGTTATCCCATTTATTAAATAAAATCCGGCATTTTATAAACTCTGATATTTTCCTAACTCACGGTCCTGATAAAATTTCCGCTGCAACGTTTTCAAAATAATCACCGGTACCGCTGGACTGTTCACGGCACCCGATTCCGTCCAGGGTGGGTCGGGGGGTCGTGACAGAAGGTGGTATCAGAGCCAACTCAAAGAGCCACTGCTTTAAGCCTATAAGTGTTGTGATAACAATACTTAAACTTAAATAAAAGAGTTAGGAAATTTCTGTTAACTGGTAGCACACATGATAGCATTTAGACTTGAACTTAAGAAAAGATGCCTTAGTATTAACTTCACGATAAGCTAAGTACTTGTGTAAATAAATATGATGGATTTTGGTGTGCCATAAGTAATATATTAGATAAAGTAATATCACAGGACAACTAAGTCCAGAAGCACTAGTTGAAAGAATGATCAACAGTAATATGACCTGAGTCACTAGTTGAAAGAATGATCAAATTGACACTGTCACAGGAATCGTCTAGTAATTAATATAATAATAAGATATGTTATGAAAATACAAATTTCCTTAATTCTGAATAAAAGCCCTAATAAGATAGGCACTTTTTGAAAAGATACTAATTATGGGAAATGGAAAATTTTCTTTGGCAAGACTGGGTATGATGTAGCAGACTCTCCAGTTTGTCCGGATATACTGAAATTACCTCTCCGGCGAGAACCGGGTAAGAAGGTATATAATATGTCAGCAATTGACAAGATTTCCCTAAAATAGTATCATGACCAGATATCTGACTAGTTTTTGGAAATATGAAATTGTTAAAAACATTGATCTGATAGATGGTATGTTTATTTCAGCATGTGAAAAATGTGATTATATAGATATATCTATAAGGAATTCCAAAAGTCAATTAAGAATAAAGCACCAGTATCTGTGTCTAGATTTCTTAATTAGGGATCTCTTTTCCGATATCAAAACATTATTTCGTTTAATCATCTGTCTCGTAGCTCGTGTAATAAAATAAACAAAGGAAACCCATTAAGTTGGAATACTATCGAAAGTGCAAAGAATTTCTAACACGTTACCATAAACTATTAACGCAAGTAAAAAGCATGTAAAGTTGTGATAAGGTACAAGAAAACACATGAAAATTTAAATTATAAATCCACCGAAGTTAAAGTATATTACACATAACTTTCAAGGCAATACCTTTTGAAAATATAAATTGGTCACGATGACACCAATGTTAAAATTCCGTCAGTAAGAAGAACTACTAATCAAAAAGAGGCACTTTGCCACATGGTCCTACAAAATGAATATCTCTAAGGTATGCTAGAACAGGATTCCATAAACATCCGTGCACAGTCTAATCAGAGTTATAATTATCACTGCAAAAGGAGTCATATACTTTTGCAAAATTCCCTATTTTATTTTTTCGACATTCCCTGATAATGTCACTTAACAACATAGTGAACAAGTGAAGTCATTTCATCTAGAGCCTCCCTTAATGCTATCACATAGTGAACAAGTGTAGCTTCAATGGAGGGTCTTCTTCCTCTTCGGTTGTTTGACGAATGCACTGAAGATGTATTGCTGTTTTCACTCGACATCCTACGAAAAATAAACTAAAAATAGCTTATTTAATGAAACAGTAACCGGACACGGCCCCGTGCTCACTGAGCACGGCCCCGTGCTCACTGAGCACGGCCCCGTGCTCACTGAGCACGGCCCCGTGTCCATCTTTCTGCAGAGTTTTGGAACAAGGAAACTTGTATTTTTAAGTTATTTTCTGAATGTTGTAGGCCCCTTTTGGCTACTAATAACTTAAAACCATGTTTCATACATGTTTTTTTACCAAGATTCTTTGAACAAAGCTCATTTGTCCCTACCATAGAGTTGGAGGAATTCCAAGCTTTCAATGGTAGTTCTTTGGAGAAAGATGAAGAAGAAGGAAATTACTAAAAGAGGAAGGGACAAGATGGGTTGTTGGAACCTTCTTTTAGACTTACCTAGGATAGTTTGAGAGAAGATTCCTGCAAATCTCTGCCCCAAGTTGGTCCAAATGTGCAGAATTCTTGGCTGCATTTATAGAAAATGACAGCAACCTGGACACGGCCCCGTGTTCAGTGGACACGGCCCCGTGTGCAGGTGGAGCTCTGACACAGTTTGTCCGTATTCTGACGTACTGATCAGAAAGGAATCTTTCGATGGACACGGGGGCGTGTTGGCTGGGCACGGCCCCGTGTCTACGGACTGATTTATGAAGTTGTCTAGTTTTTTTAAGGAACTTGTTTTTATCGGGTGGTTCCTGACTGGTTGGAACAACCCCAAAGTGCCTAATATACCTTAATTGTCCTAGACTAAGGCGAGAACGCAAGAGGTTGTCGGTGAGGGTAATTCCTATTTTCATTCTAGGTGGACAAGTCCAACCCTTTTCCGGGCTCTTGTTAAAGAAGGTATATGCCGAATCGCTCAGGTCTATGTATGCACCGAACGAAGTCGATGGAGAGTCCTTCACGGCACAATCGACACAGGGACGACTATCGTCCAAGTCCTTGCTAGGTACGAAGGTATTTTCGGGAGCAACGAGGTTGTCGGAATGCGGTTCCAACATTTCTTCATGGGTATCGTCTTGGGGCGGATTAATAAAATCCTTCCTAAGCTCTTCTATCCATTTCAGAATTAGCTCTTCTAGTTGAAATAATTCGCTAAGGAACATTTCCCCTAGAATATCTGGCTGGGCGTATTCGAGGGAGAAATAGTGCTTATTTTTACTTTCGCCCCTCTTAAGGTTGTGAAAAGATCGTGGGTCCATGTAGTGGGGCATATAATTTAGGAAGTAGCATTTTACTTCTTCATGTTCGCCACCACATAATTGACACCACGTACCATAAGAGTGCCGAAAGTAAAAATAATTACTATCACTCATGTTTATGTCAGAAATTACCAACCGTCGGGATCTAACGGTTCTGTTTTCAGTAACTGAAACTTGGGCACGGGGGCGTGTTGAGTGGACACGGCCCCGTATTCAGCTTACTGTCTGATGTAAAACAGGATTGCTAGTTCCAATGATTGAGCACGTGGGCGTGTTCAGCGGGCACGGCCCGTGCTGAGCTCTGCAGAAGCTGAAAAACTAAGAAAAATCCTAAAAAAAAAAAAAAGAAAAATAAAAGATGATTAGGCCGTTGATTCCTAACTTTCTTAAAATCCTTGTGTCCCCGGCAACGGCGCCAAAAACTTGATGTGCGATAAAGTGTCGTATAATTTAGGTGTATATTTTAAGCCCTTTTTAACACTTATTTTAGCCAAGTTTTAAATTTATAAAACACGATATTTCACTAACACTAAACACACATATGGGCAAGTGCACCCATCGTTGAGTGTAGTATAGCGTTGGTAAGATACCGAGGTCGTCCAAGGACACAAGAGCTTTTAGTACCGGTTTATCCTCAACGTCTAACCAAAATAAAAGTTTGGAAAAATGTTTTAAACTAAGAAAAGTAAAAACTAACTAAAATGCTGAAAATAAAAATAAAATAAAAACAGATAGACAAGATGAATCACTTGGTTCCGACTCGTATCTAGTATAACCTTTGATTATTTCCGCACTTTTGCACATAATTAAGAGATTATCTTAGTTATTGTAGTAGGCCCCTCTTTTGAAGGTGACGTTACCCTCACCCCAGTAGTTTGAGTCAGCAGGGATACAATCCTAAAGGGGTGGATTATTGGAAGATAATGAATTAAGTTATTAATGCAGTATTGTGGTAGGCCCCGCTTTTGGCGGTGACGTTACCCTCGACTAAGTAGTCTGAGTCAGCAGGGATACAGTCCTAAATAGCCGGGTTATAGTATTAATAGTAGTTAACTTATGAGGGGATCAAAGAGTTTGGACCCCCGCCATCCAATACCGTGAAGTATTGAAGGAGGTCCTACTAAATTTGACCCAGGTCTATTGCAGGACCTCTAAACGCTGAACAATGGCAAGACCTTTACCAAACCGTTCCCTTAACCCCCTACCAGGTAGCCAACATACCTCCATATAGACCGTGGAGATATGAATGGTGAAAATCCTTTATTTTATATAGACAGTAAAATAATGCCAAGACACCACGGACAAACGATAAGGAAAGATCACCTTCAACATAAGTAACTAGTTATTAAAGTCATTAATACAAAACCAAATAAAAAGTGCAAAAGATTAGAAATAAAAAGTATTATACTAGACACTTTGTCTTCACCAAGTGATGTAAGAGACTTAGGCAAACATGGCCTTGATTGTCAAGAACTCTTACGATCAATCTTGGATCCCGAGACGACTCACACACTCTATGATGGACAATGGATGATGGTGGTGGATGATGGTGTTGTGATGGTGGTGGGTGGTGGATGAAGTGTGAGAGAGGTGGTGTGCCAAGGGATGAGTTGCAATGAAACCAAGCACTCCTATTTATAGGCTGAACAGAGGCCTGGGCACGGCCCCGTGTCCGCTGGGCACGGCCCCGTGCCTGTCTGACACTCTCTCTCTTCATTAATTGTAATTCGCAATTACAATTAATGCGCCTGCAGTACTTTCGGCACGCCCCCCGTGTCCGCTGAGCACGGCCCGTGGTGGGCAATAGAAGCTTCTATAGGTTTGTCTTTTCTGCTGCTTCTTGGGCACGGCCACGTGCTGGCTGAGCACGGGGCGTGTTCAGCCTTCTGTTTTCTATATTTTGCTTTGGAAGGTGCCGTTGAGGGTTCGGGCAATCCACTAATGTTCCTTTTCTTGTATTTATGTTGGATTTAGCTGTCTTTTTGCTTCTTTTGCGTTTTTGAGCTCATTTAATCCTGAAAATACAAAAGGAAGACAAAAACACTCTTTTTCCAATATTAGTACTAAAAAAGGGTTAGTTTTATGCCTCATTTGATGTAATTTATATGTTGCATTTTACACACATCAAATACCCCCACACTTGAACTTTTGCTTGTCCTCAAGCAAAACTCTTTAATATTTGGCTTACACTCCCAAATGGAATAGGTAGAAGAGAAGGTTTTGGGCTTGTCATAGAGTGTCGGGATTTCCAAGATCTTTTTAGGGTTTTATTTTTATTTATTTACACTCCTATTCGTAATGATTTATTTAGAACTGTTCATAAAAGAAATTACTTATTTGGGCATAACATGCCTTTTTTAAAATTCTATTTATATACAAGTTCACATACCTCGCGGGGAAATCACTCACACTCGGCCGAAGGTGTATTTTTAGTGAATCACTCGAGAGCAGCATGGAACTTATTCCTACCATAGGCTTGCCAAGAAATCAATCCTCCTCCTTTTTAACTTTTATACCTTTGTAGATATCAAGAGGACTTTGTGGGTTAAGGGTTGGCTAGGGTTAAAGGTAGGTGGTTGGGTTAGTGGTTAGTAGAAAAAGGGCTAAAAAGCGTAACAAGTGTCGGTTTTCGTATTTTTGCAACCTTTTATTTTTGATGAAGCTTTTATTCAAACAAAGTTATTTTTGATTACTTTGTTTGTTTATTTTCTTTTTGCTTCAAAAAATTTATATATATTTTTTTTTTTCGAAGAACCGAACTTGTTACTAAAATAAAGGGTAAAAAATGAAAAAGGTTTTGGTGGGTGAAAGGGTTTTTGTTTTGGGTGATGAAACGAAAAGGTTTAGGCTTAAAGGGGCTAACTAGGGGGATTTTTGGGTAGGTGGTAAAAGAAAAAGAAAAATAATGGTGTGGAAATGAAAAAAGGGTTAGTCCTAATGCCTCTATCATTTACTTACTCGGGTTTAAGTTGATAAGGACCGGGAATGTATTGTCATGGCAAGTTCTAGAGTCGTAAGAACCAAGCGGCTATTCACACAAGAAACGAAAAATGAGCATTTAGTCAAATGGTATGAAATTGAGTGCTCAATAAAGGCTCAAAACTCACTTTTGTGGGAATGGGTTTTTATGTGATCAAGTATATATAATCAAATTTTAAATAAGTTTGTCATGCCTTTTCATAATTTTCTTATGTTGGTTCTTTTTATCACTACGCTATCGGTTGTAAATTTGTAAAAATATAACCTTTTTGAGAGCTTGAATTTCCCGAGTTAAACCTAGACAAGTAAAAAAATGAAATTTTTGAAAAAATTTGGGGTGATTAGCGGTTCCAATAGAGTTTTGTGTAAGGCTTGTATTTAGGACTTGCAAAGTTCAAGGTTTTAGCATCCCCCCCACACTTAAATTACACATTGTCCTCAATGTGTCCCAAAAATAAATTTTTAGGTTGATTAGATGTGTAAAATAGTGTTTAAAAAGCAAAAATTTGTGTTACTGGGCACTGAACACGGCCCCGTGTTATCCGGGCACGGCCCCGTGTTCAAGTGCCAGTAACAAAATTGAAATAAGAGAAACAGAAGTCTGGACACGGGGGCGTGTTGGGTGAACACGGCCCGTGTCCAGTTACCTGTACTGGGCGTTTTCTGCAGGTGGTTCAACACGGGGCCGTGTTGGTTGGGCACGGCCCGTGTTGAACCTTCTGAAAGGGAGAAAATTGTCGGGTGGCCTTGTTCTTGTGCATGGGATCATTTTTCTCGTTCCCCTTTTCATCCTTTGCCACCATGAGTGTGTTTTATTCATTACAAACCATCCAAACATTAAAACCATCATTTCATTTCATCATAGAGAGAACTTACATAAACCTAAATTAAACTAGATAAAAGAAATAACAAACCATGGAGTCCTAGCCTTTAATTTATTTTAATTTAGCAAAATTTCCAAGAAATACTCAATCTTGGTTAAACAAGGCCTTAGTGAACTCCATCTTCCGAGTGCGGTTCTCCTCAAATGTCAGCGAGCCATTCTTCTATCTCCCTTGGAAGGAGAAAAGAAGGCTCATTGGCATTAGTTTGAGGGGCTTCAACTTCCACCGGGATCTCTTGTTGGTGTTCCATGGGAGGTTCCGCCGGAAAGTCTTCCCACTCGGTAGGGTTGTTAATTCCGAGAGCCAGGTTCCAATCCTGCTGAGGAAGGACTGGTTCCATTGGAGGTGCTACAAGAATGTTTAACCTCTGGTGCAAGAGGTTAATTTCTTGGAAGCTGCTTTCAAGTCCCATCGTAAGATCGTTAATACGGTCGATAAGGACCTCCTCTACTGAAGTCATTTCATCTAGAGCCTCCCTTAATGCTATCACATAGTGAACAAGTGTAGCTTCAATGGAGGGTCTTCTTCCTCTTCGGTTGTTTGACGAATGCACTGAAGATGTATTGCTGTTTTCACTCGACATCCTACGAAAAATAAACTAAAAATAGCTTATTTAATGAAACAGTAACCGGACACGGCCCCGTGCTCACTGAGCACGGCCCCGTGCTCACTGAGCACGGCCCCGTGTCCATCTTTCTGCAGAGTTTTGGAACAAGGAAACTTGTATTTTTAAGTTATTTTCTGAATGTTGTAGGCCCCTTTTGGCTACTAATAACTTAAAACCATGTTTCATACATGTTTTTTACCAAGATTCTTTGAACAAAGCTCATTTGTCCCTACCATAGAGTTGGAGGAATTCCAAGCTTTCAATGGTAGTTCTTTGGAGAAAGATGAAGAAGAAGGAAATTACTAAAAGAGGAAGGGACAAGATGGGTTGTTGGAACCTTCTTTTAGACTTACCTAGGATAGTTTGAGAGAAGATTCCTGCAAATCTCTGCCCCAAGTTGGTCCAAATGTGCAGAATTCTTGGCTGCATTTATAGAAAATGACAGCAACCTGGACACGGCCCCGTGTTCAGTGGACACGGCCCCGTGTGCAGGTGGAGCTCTGACACAGTTTGTCCGTATTCTGACGTACTGATCAGAAAGGAATCTTTCGATGGACACGGGGGCGTGTTGGCTGGGCACGGCCCCGTGTCTACGGACTGATTTATGAAGTTGTCTAGTTTTTTTAAGGAACTTGTTTTTATCGGGTGGTTCCTGACTGGTTGGAACAACCCCAAAGTGCCTAATATACCTTAATTGTCCTAGACTAAGGCGAGAACGCAAGAGGTTGTCGGTGAGGGTAATTCCTATTTTCATTCTAGGTGGACAAGTCCAACCCTTTTCCGGGCTCTTGTTAAAGAAGGTATATGCCGAATCGCTCAGGTCTATGTATGCACCGAACGAAGTCGATGGAGAGTCCTTCACGGCACAATCGACACAGGGACGACTATCGTCCAAGTCCTTGCTAGGTACGAAGGTATTTTCGGGAGCAACGAGGTTGTCGGAATGCGGTTCCAACATTTCTTCATGGGTATCGTCTTGGGGCGGATTAATAAAATCCTTCCTAAGCTCTTCTATCCATTTCAGAATTAGCTCTTCTAGTTGAAATAATTCGCTAAGGAACATTTCCCCTAGAATATCTGGCTGGGCGTATTCGAGGGAGAAATAGTGCTTATTTTTACTTTCGCCCCTCTTAAGGTTGTGAAAAGATCGTGGGTCCATGTAGTGGGGCATATAATTTAGGAAGTAGCATTTTACTTCTTCATGTTCGCCACCACATAATTGACACCACGTACCATAAGAGTGCCGAAAGTAAAAATAATTACTATCACTCATGTTTATGTCAGAAATTACCAACCGTCGGGATCTAACGGTTCTGTTTTCAGTAACTGAAACTTGGGCACGGGGGCGTGTTGAGTGGACACGGCCCCGTATTCAGCTTACTGTCTGATGTAAAACAGGATTGCTAGTTCCAATGATTGAGCACGTGGGCGTGTTCAGCGGGCACGGCCCGTGCTGAGCTCTGCAGAAGCTGAAAAACTAAGAAAAATCCTAAAAAAAAAAAAGAAAAATAAAAGATGATTAGGCCGTTGATTCCTAACTTTCTTAAAATCCTTGTGTCCCCGGCAACGGCGCCAAAAACTTGATGTGCGATAAAGTGTCGTATAATTTAGGTGTATATTTTAAGCCCTTTTTAACACTTATTTTAGCCAAGTTTTAAATTTATAAAACACGATATTTCACTAACACTAAACACACATATGGGCAAGTGCACCCATCGTTGAGTGTAGTATAGCGTTGGTAAGATACCGAGGTCGTCCAAGGACACAAGAGCTTTTAGTACCGGTTTATCCTCAACGTCTAACCAAAATAAAAGTTTGGAAAAATGTTTTAAACTAAGAAAAGTAAAAACTAACTAAAATGCTGAAAATAAAAATAAAATAAAAACAGATAGACAAGATGAATCACTTGGTTCCGACTCGTATCTAGTATAACCTTTGATTATTTCCGCACTTTTGCACATAATTAAGAGATTATCTTAGTTATTGTAGTAGGCCCCTCTTTTGAAGGTGACGTTACCCTCACCCCAGTAGTTTGAGTCAGCAGGGATACAATCCTAAAGGGGTGGATTATTGGAAGATAATGAATTAAGTTATTAATGCAGTATTGTGGTAGGCCCCGCTTTTGGCGGTGACGTTACCCTCGACTAAGTAGTCTGAGTCAGCAGGGATACAGTCCTAAATAGCCGGGTTATAGTATTAATAGTAGTTAACTTATGAGGGGATCAAAGAGTTTGGACCCCCGCCATCCAATACCGTGAAGTATTGAAGGAGGTCCTACTAAATTTGACCCAGGTCCATTGCAGGACCTCTAAACGCTGAACAATGGCAAGACCTTTACCAAACCGTTCCCTTAACCCCCTACCAGGTAGCCAACATACCTCCATATAGACCGTGGAGATATGAATGGTGAAAATCCTTTATTTTATATAGACAGTAAAATAATGCCAAGACACCACGGACAAACGATAAGGAAAGATCACCTTCAACATAAGTAACTAGTTATTAAAGTCATTAATACAAAACCAAATAAAAAGTGCAAAAGATTAGAAATAAAAAGTATTATACTAGACACTTTGTCTTCACCAAGTGATGTAAGAGACTTAGGCAAACATGGCCTTGATTGTCAAGAACTCTTACGATCAATCTTGGATCCCGAGACGACTCACACACTCTATGATGGACAATGGATGATGGTGGTGGATGATGGTGTTGTGATGGTGGTGGGTGGTGGATGAAGTGTGAGAGAGGTGGTGTGCCAAGGGATGAGTTGCAATGAAACCAAGCACTCCTATTTATAGGCTGAACAGAGGCCTGGGCACGGCCCCGTGTCCGCTGGGCACGGCCCCGTGCCTGTCTGACACTCTCTCTCTTCATTAATTGTAATTCGCAATTACAATTAATGCGCCTGCAGTACTTTCGGCACGCCCCCCGTGTCCGCTGAGCACGGCCCGTGGTGGGCAATAGAAGCTTCTATAGGTTTGTCTTTTCTGCTGCTTCTTGGGCACGGCCACGTGCTGGCTGAGCACGGGGCGTGTTCAGCCTTCTGTTTTCTCTATTTTGCTTTGGAAGGTGCCGTTGAGGGTTCGGGCAATCCACTAATGTTCCTTTTCTTGTATTTATGTTGGATTTAGCTGTCTTTTTGCTTCTTTTGCGTTTTTGAGCTCATTTAATCCTGAAAATACAAAAGGAAGACAAAAACACTCTTTTTCCAATATTAGTACTAAAAAAGGGTTAGTTTTATGCCTCATTTGATGTAATTTATATGTTGCATTTTACACACATCAATCCTATAAGAATAATATGGTAGTCATCAACCACGTTGGGTTAAGAAAACATGGTAATATATAAGAATAGTCCTCGTTTTCACTTATTTACAACATTTGTAAATACATTCACAATGTTATATAGTTTCAAAATAAAAATAAGTAATCACATAGAATCAACCCATTAAGTGTTATATATTTACAAAGTCTTTTACAAATACTTTTGTACAATAAATATTTCTACACCTTTATTTACCAATTTCATTTAACGTTATAAATAATAAGTGATTTCTTTTATAAAATAATAATACTAAAATATTGTATAATGTAATAATTTCATTTGTAGTATTTTGTAATATATATAGACAATATAAGTTATTTTACATAGTATAGTAAAATGCTAAAATAATATTTAAAAGTGGTGACCCTTTTACATATAGTAAAAATACGTAACAAATAATCTATATTTGTTTTACAAATATAATATAATAGTTGGTCATACCAAAACAACTCGTTTTTATTATATTTCGATCTCTAGGACATAGTAAGAAAAAAAATACAGTCACTAATAATATACTATCACATTGTTTCACGATTAAAACAACTTGGAACTCTAAATAATGATACACTAACTTTATTGTCTTTTAGTGTATCTTTTCAACACTTTGATTTTTTTTATATCATAAATATTTGACAAATCATTTTTCATGCTTTTTGAACCTGTCAATTCTAAGTCTTCCCCGGTTGCCAATCAAAGTAAGCTTTCTTTTGACAAAGAATTTTTGTTAATTCTAAAAGTCCTTCACATTCATTTTAAAATATCTATTGATCATATATCTTTTGGCTTAAACCTAGTCACTTTGAAAATTATATCATTTCATCTCATTCGTTTGTCATCGATTTCTTGAACTAATTCAGTTGAATCATTGAATCCTACTTATTATACAATTCATATTCACAAAATTAGATATTTTGATTCTGTGTCATTTATCTTAATATTGTTTTATTGACTAAAACATGACATAAGTCTAAAAGAAATATAGTAACTCAAATCTCGAGGACGAGATTTAAAACAAGGTGGGGAGAATGTAACATCCATATTTTTATCATATAAGAATTATAGGTTTGGTTAAATTTATTAACCACTAGTAACTAGTTTATTTTTAATATAAATATTCAACCCAAATAGTTTTAAACACTATTTTATATAATTGGTTGAAATAATATTGGCCTGTGTATGGGTGACCTTTTCTAAATAAAATAAAAGTATCTAAGAACTTATATTGTTAGACGGGTAGATTACGGGTAAGTTGAAAATTAGAAATAGGAAGTATTTAGACGGACCCAAGAACCGTTTAATAATTAAACTATAAAAAAACATTGTACTTGAACCTATTCTATTTTTAATAAAACTTAGACCCAAATGTAGATGAAAATATACTCGTTCTAAAGATATATTCTTTATTTCATAAAACGTTATATTTTATAAGTTATACGCGCCAAATAAGTGAAGCAGTTAAATTAATTAAAATATATATATATTTAATAATAGTGTACGTTTAATAATAAATTAATAAATAAATCTAAACTTTGAAATAATGATATATGTCGAGATACAGATCTAAAATAAAATAATAATATTATTTCAATTGATTTAGATATATACATGTAAAGAAATAAAATATTAAAAAAAATAGAAAGTAGGCATTTAATAAATGTCTACTTAGCAAAACTTTCCCTCCAAGCAAAAATTTTGGTATATATATAGGATCACCTCCTATAGATAACAATTGCTCAAAATTCTTTCAAATATTCCCATCGTTAATGTTGTCAACTTTCCTTTGCTATTCTTTTATTTTCTTTTCTATTTTATTAAATAATAAAGCTATGCTCCGTCTTAAGTGTTTTAACTCCCGATCACCGCTACCCTTTCCGATTGATCTGAGCCTCATAACTCATGTCAGGGCTCTGCCCGACTAAGTTGTTGGGATTCGGTCTCGGGACATCGGGACAAGGTTGAATTAGGGGTATTATACTTAACACGAGTGCATTATATATTTTTAAATAGCTCAAAAGTTATACCCAGTATTTTACTAAGAGGTTTTCTAGTTGAACCCTAAAGTTACAAAGTGAGTCCATTTTCTTTTCTCACTATTTTATTCCCTTTTTCTTTATAATATAATTATATTCAAAAATATCCCAAACCATAAACAACTATCACCAAAACTATTATTTATTATTATTATTTATATTTTGTCTAAAAAGAAACCCTAATTGAGACACCCAAGTAATCCTGCACAATCCCTAAAATTTTCATAACAATCAGAATCAGGATCAGGGCCCCTAAAACTCAGGGGGGGTATTCCCTACTTGATGGTTATCCTAAATAACTCGTTGTCTAAATTTAATTTCAAGAAATTGTTGACTCAGCGGGCCTACTCCCAACCGTGGCTACCCTATAGCCTATTTTCACACCATACGCATCGTAGGGGTTTAAAGCCTAAGATGCGCAGGCTTGTTAAAGTCCCCTACGCATCGTAAGGGTTCTAGGCCTACGATGCGTAGGGCTGACCAAAATTTGGGTATAAATAGAGGGCAGTGGGAATCGATTTCTGTTGTTCATTCGACGTTCAAATTCGATCTATATGACGAATTATTGTCGAAATAAGTCTCTAATCACTAATTAGTAGGGGGATGCTGCTACAATACAGGGTATTAACTCAATCGCTGCTACGATTCAATGTCCGATTGATTAAACTATCCAATGGATGTTTAAGTGCCGCTCAAATTGAGTTTATACTTTGTTATTCATCGTGATTTCGACTTGAATGTTTGAGTGTTGTTCGAACTCGGACTATACTCTGTCATTCGTTGTGAATCCGCTGAATTGTTAAGTATTGCACTTTGTCATTCGTTGTGAGGGTTCTATCTCGTGAGTTATCGTAAATGCTGTATTAGTTAATTACCTAGTTCGTGTGCATTAGGTTACAAGAATAATCAATAGGCTAGACTCTGCTCAAATTAAATCTGCAATCCATCAAAGCTTATCTGTAGACTTTGGTTGTATAAATCTGCATGATTATAAAGTGAGTCATTCTCTTTTTATCAAAGTATTTTATAAATTTTTAAATGTTTTTCAAAGTTATAATTACAGTGATTAAGTTTATGTAATCACCAAAGTTACAGCCGGTATGTGGGGTTTTGTATACATTACTTGATATCCGTCACTATTGGACAACGAGTTAGCCAATGAGTGATATGACCATAGTCACAGACACCATTGGACAACGAGATAGCCAATGTGTGTTCGAGTGACAAGTACTGTGGGTAGTTGGTTTGATATCTGAAACATTGTAATCTCTCTTAATACTGTAATTGATAACACTGTTTTCTAGTTATACTTTGCAGTGATTAAGTCTTTGCCAATCTTTAAGAAGCAAATGTAAAAACTCTTAATGCTGTAAATTATAACAAATATGTTTTAAGTAAAATGAATGAACTCACTCAGTATTTACCGCTGACAAAACCTTTTTAAAACGCGTTTCAGGTAATTACAGTAGATTGAAGTAAGAGATGGATACGGCACTGAAAGGCATCAAGAAGTGGCTTATTTATTAATTAAATCAAAATAAGAAATATTGTTTTATGTAATAAAATTTATCTTTATTAAAGCTACCATTATAAAACATGGGTTTATCCCATTTATTAAATAAAATCCGGCATTTTATAAACTCTGATATTTTCCTAACTCACGGTCCTGATAAAATTTCCGCTGCAACGTTTTCAAAATAATCACCGGTACCGCTGGACTGTTCACGGCACCCGATTCCGTCCAGGGTGGGTCGGGGGTCGTGACAATTTTTGACCAAAATAATTTGGCGCCCACCGTGGGGCAAGTGGTGCTACTTTTACTAAAAATCTTTGTGAAATCGTTAATCGGTTTTCTATTTTCAAAACTTTTTGCCACATTGTTTACAATGGCCTCAAGATCAAACATGAGCTCCTCCACTATGTCCGCTGCAACCTCTGCTACTACCAGTTCGGTGCTTCCACCACCTCCTCCAAGGATGCCATTTTCTTCACAACCTCAAGATGTTATCCCTACTCGGAGTGTTCAGGGATCTGCTCCCGTTTTAGCCTCTAATGATGAAATTCTAACTTTATTTGGAAGTGTGCAGAAACAAATGAGGCAGCAACAGGAAACTAACCAAATGCTGTTAAGAGAAATACAACTCTTAAAAGCTAGCTCGAGTAGACCTGCTGAAGAAACTGTCACTCCCATACAGCCCAGGGCTTTGAACTTCAGTTCCGCAGTTTACACTGAGGATAACAGGGGGAATATCGTCCCAAGCCATTCTCAGAATCGTACCCCTGAGATACCCTCCTCGGTCAGGATGTCGACTGTGAGGAGTTCAGGATATGCTTCAGGATATGGCCAAAATCCTCAGACCGGTAATGTGTCAAATAATAATATTATTGCTACTAACAACAATGGCTCTTTGCAGGATGTAGGTATGACATCAACATTTACCAGGGAGCTCCAGAAATTGAAGGACATGATATCCAGCATACCTGGAGTGGTCCACCCAATTCCGGAAGTATCCCAAGACAGCCACAGGATATCCCGCTTTGCGTATCCTATCTGTGATGCTGAAATCCCAAAAAGATTCCAGACTCCCAATATGAAACTGTATGACGGGACTACGAATCCTGAGGAGCATATTGCCCAGTATAGGGAATGGATGGAAATCAATCCTATCCCTCCAGATCTCAAGGAAGCATGCTTATGCAAGGGATTCGGTTCTACCCTGACAGGATCAGCCTTAAAATGGCTGTTAAACGTCCCTCCTCACTCAATTACTTCGTTTGCTCATTTGGTTAATTTATTTAACAGTCAATTTTCTTGTAGTCGGAGTTTTGAGAAACTAACCAGTGATCTTTACAGGATAACTCAAGGGCCTCAGGAATCCTTGAGGGATTATGTGAACAAATTCAGTCGAGAATCCTTGGATATCCCACATCTTGATGTTGCAACAGCTGTGCAAGCTTTTAAGATGGGATTACAAAAGGATTCTCAGTTTTATCAGGATCTTGTAATGAATCCCTGCAGGAATCTCGACGAAGCTCGTAACAGGGCTTTGAGATATATCCGTTTGGAAGATGACAAGAAGATGCAGGAGAGGATGAATTCTACCTCAACCTATGAATCAACTAACAGGAAATCAGAATCCTCATATAAGCCATATCGCTCCAAGCCATATGGCAGAAATGATAACAAGAAAGTGAATGCTGTTGAAGACGAGGATCCTGAAGAATATCCTGACTTATCTAAATACTGCTTTTCTGTCAATATACCTGAGTTAATGTATGCTATGCAGGGTTTAGGGGATAAAGCTAGGTGGCCTCGAAAGAACCAGCAGAAAGCTGATTGGAAGGATAAATTGTAACATATGTGCTTGTAATCATTATGAACAGTACCATTATCAATAAAACAATGTCATTTGATCCCAATGTTTATTTGGTTATGTTTTACATTTTTCATGTTTTGACTTTTATTCAATTTCAAACTCTATATCACTTTCTAGAGAGTTATACGCAAACTGGTGCATAAACGTAGTCAGTTTAATGCGACAAATACTCCGGAACATCAACATATACTTAACATACCTTAAATAACCCTTACATAACTTATAAATAAGTTTTGAAGGCTTTGGTATGGCAAAAACAAGTTAATTCGCTTACAGGGACTAAACTTGACAAACTGCAAAAGTATGCCAATTTGAACTGTAACGAACATTCCGGAACATGACCATAAGTTAAATATACCATAAACATCCTTTACATAGCTTAGAAATAGGCTTTGAGGGGTTCGGTATGCTAAAATAAACTTTTGGGGTCATTCAGGGACTAAAAGCGTCAAAAAAGTGCACAAGTTTGCATTTTCGCGCATAACTTACGTTCTGAATACATCCGGACATCCAAAAATTTATGTAAGCACTAAAATATTTTATTTTAGTGTTTGGCATAAGAAAAATCCATTCGTCACGCCATTTGGATCATTTTTCGCGCTTATGCGCATTCCGTCGTAATTAACCGAACAACGTAACCGTACGGCTAAACGAACCGACACCCGAGATATTTTTGAACACATTTTAAGTTCCCTATACTTTAACTTCATTTAGAGCTTTGAAATGGGGTTAACGGGGCTTAAACGTGTCAAAAAAACGCATCGAAAACCAAGTTTTGAGGTTGCAGGGACTGAAACTGTAAATCTGCCAAACTAGGTCCGTAAGTAGGGGCCAGATGCAGCAAAACGTTTTTTTTTTCAGATGTTAACAGCCCTTAACACTCTCCAAAGGCCAAGTGCCAAGTGTCAAACTCTTATGGTGGATGGCAAATGAGTTACCACAACTTTCCAACAAGTGTACAACTTAGATCGTGCCCCCTTTTCCAAGAAATGATCCTAACGGTGAACCGAAAACTATAAATACCCACCTCCACCCTTCACTTTTCCTCACAAGAATCTGATCTTATGTGCTCTAAGTTGAAACCTTTGTTTCATACCTGAGCTATTTTGATCTAGATTAGCATTCGGGGACCCTTCGTAAGTGTTCCTTCGTTCTTTTATTGCTTTTCGAGTCCGAGAGTCAAACTTTGTTTGACTTTCTGCATTGACCAGTTTATGGTCAATGCGAAGTTCGTTTGAACTTCGCAACGTGATTGTAATCACGATGGTTATAGTCCCTTGTGACTATGCCTAATGATTACCACGTTGTCTAGGGTCGTAAGGGTAAGCGATCTAATAAATCGCTTATACCTTCGAACCCGACCCATTTGGTCGATCATTAGGATCCGACCAAACACATTAGGTGACCATAGTATATAGGGAATAACCTTCCGAGGTTATACCTTATGGTCGCTTCGTTTAAGTAGTTGTATGTTAGGTAGTTTATATGCCTTAGGTAAATTACCAAAATACCCCTTTGATGCCAAAATTCGTTTTAAACATATGTAACATAACTTTTGACATCTAAACTGATTTGACAACCATATTAGACATGTTAAGGCATATTTTACTTGTCATAGGACTAGTCAGGCGTTCCGAACGCGTTTCACGCGAACGACGCGTTAAAGTAGCATAAGCTACCTAAACGGGTCGTAATGGGTCACAAACACTTAGGTTAAGTTTCGTTTTAGTATGTGGGCTTTGTTAAACCATATTACACGAGTCTCCATACTCGTTTGGTTTACGAACCCTCATTCTATCCGATCTTCCGATCTAGGTCCGGTTTATTAACATAGTTACCTATATTAGGTGTCGTTTGATTCCGAGATCTCTAGCATTGCTTGGTGTTTATCTTAGGACTTCTGAGCAATCTCAAGTGAGTACATAGAACCCCCTCTTTTAAATGTTTTCAAGGTGTTTATGTGAGTACATAGACCCCTCTTTTACTGTTTTCCAAACATTTTGGGGTGAAACACATGTGCCTACTTGTTACTTTCGTGCTTTCCTGTTTTCACATCATATACTTGCTATGTTCATTAGTACATTTATAGTAGATGATTTCATTGTGTTCATGTTATGTATGCCCATTGTGTGCATATTTAGTACATTGTTTTACATTACATTTCATGCTATGTATGCCCATTGTGTGCGTACTTAGTACATTGCTTTACATTACATTTCATGCTATGTATGCCCATTGTGTGCATACTTAGTACATTGTTTACATTACATTTCATGCTATGTATGTCCATTGTGTGCATACTTAGTACATTGTTTTACATTACATTACATTTCATGCTATGTATGCCCATTGTGTGCGTACTTAGTACAGTTGTTTTCATCACATGCTTACATTTTGTTATGACATTTGGGTTGTTTCCAATGGAACAATACATTCATTAACATTAGCTACGCCGTTCGTTAGTAGGTAGTGGTACCATAGGAATTGACAACTCCCGTTCCTGAAATCCTGGGTTTGTTTGGATTGGAAGGAATGACCGAATTTGATATACATAACTTAGATAAACCTTTAATTTGTTTAAGGGTTTATCGCCACAGTCTCAAGGCTTGGATGTATGCATTTTCACAATACCGCATAAATGTTTGTAACAGTATAGCATGCATTTGTTCCACAAAACATAACTTTGATTTAAACCATGTTTTACTTCAATACCTTGTTTTTGTGCATTTTACATATGGTTTAGTTGATATATTTCACTTACCATACATGATATTTTTGGGTACACATTACATGATCTACATTAAACATAAACATTTTGACATTGATATACACATTTGGTGGTTTACATTGAACATAGACATTTTGATATGGTTTACACATTAACACATGACAATTCATTTATACATAAACAATTTACATTGGTGGTTGATTTGAGTAAATGATTCAAGTAACGAGGCGAGTGTAATATAATACAAGCATGGTGGATACGCCGTCGGTACTTCCTATATATAAGTGTTTGTATAACATTACATGTCGTAGCGTTACTTAAATCATTTCAATATTTGACATATTACATTTTACATAAAAAACTTATTTTCACAAGACATTGATTTACAAAACAACTTATCTTATACAAACTCATTTTTACTTGGTTATTCATTTAACCTTACATTATTCTCTTGTTTATACACATCATTGCTTTTTATTGATTTACAAAACAAAACAACTTACAAGGTTCATGACTGACTGTTATTAAACAATTTTTCCTAAACTTATAAGTCATGAATCATATTTTCACAAAACCTATGTATCTCACAGGCATTTTTATGCTGACGTACCTATTTTCACATGTGTTTTCAGGAGCTTTTCCGTAGGATGATGATCGTGACACTAAGGCGGACCTGTGCCTTAGAGACATAAAATGAAGATAGACTTAGTTTAATTATGTTCTGAACTCTTTATTTCCTGTTTAAGACAATGTAACTCTTATGTTTATAAATAAAATACAACTTTGAATGCCATGGTTATGAAACAATTAATTCTGTTACAACACTCCCCGACGTTTCCGCCGCGGTTGCATGTTATACGCGGTCGGGGTGTGACAGAAGAGTTGGTATCAGAGCCAATGGTTATAGGGAATTAGGTTATTAGTAATTCTTTGACCTAGACTATAACCTTTCTAGGACCCTAACACAAGTTATCTTGTGTTTAGATCTTAAAACATGCACATCACCTATCCTTAGGTGATTATCAAAACAAAAAAAAAACCAAAATTTTTCCGAAACGATTTTTGAAAAACAATCATCTATTTTTGGATAATTTATTACAAGGTTTTGAACCCTCTTTTGTAAGGTTTTGAACCCTTCCGGTTTGACTAAATTTTTGGCCTTGTGCCTTCAAATTTTCAAAATCTCGTCAACGTCTTGGGTTTTAAATAATGTGAACACGTGCAAACTGGAAGAGTGAATGCCTGTATTCTGGGTTTTCTGTCTAGGCAAGCACTTCGTATATATCTCATCAGACGCGAGACCAGTTGTGCTTACTTGGGAATTCTTGGGATGAGTGTTCACTTATAGGCGAGCATGTCTTCGCAATACATTATTTTTGATCCATTTACTTTGATTAGTCACTGTGTGTCGTTTGTTTGCTTGGTAATGCGGATGAATGACCACCATCTTTGCTTTTATTGATTTTGTTTCATCTCATTCTCTTCATCCAATTATCTCACTCGTTTCCTTTCATGATTTCCTCTTTTAGAATGCCTCCTCGACGCGAGAACCAGATAGCGACTGCCGAACTGGCAGAAATTATTGCGCAGCAGATGGCTGCTCAATTCCCAAATCTCTTTGCTCAATGGCACCAAGCCAACAACAACAACAATGCTCCATGCAAATACAAGGATTTTAACTCGGCTAAACCACTCAAGTTTAGTGGTTCTGAGGGAGCGACTGGGCTTCTTCAATGGTTCGAGAGCATTGAGAATACTTTTCGCCACGTGCAGTGTCCTAACAATCGCAAGGTCGAGTTTTCTTCGAGTGTGTTTCAGAAGAGGGCTCTCACATGGTGGAACTGGGTTATGAGAGACCGTGGTGCAGAAGTTGCTCTTGCACAAACTTGGGCTGAACTTAGGGCCCTTATGATGAGGGAATTATGTCCTCGCCATGAACAGCGAGCGTTGGAGAAAGAGTTTGATGACTTGAAGCAAGATAGTGGCGAGCACAGGGCTTATACTGATAGGTTTGAGGAGTTGAGTCTGCTATGCCCAACAATGGTTACCCCACTCGACAAGGCTATCGAAAGATACTTCGATGGTCTACCTGACTCAGTACAAGACATCATTACTGGTAGTAACCCTACCATACTCCGTCAGGCGATCGAGTTATCAGCAACATTGACTGAGTCGCAGATTCGGAAGAATAAGTTACACAGGAAGGGTGACAAGGGCAAGAAACAGTCGTCTGACAAGGAAGATAGCAAGAAAGGTCAAAACAAGAATGGAAAGGATTCTGGTTCATCGAAAAGGGAAAGGAAGCGTAAGGCTTCCCAAAACTATGTTGTCACTGCCCAAGCTAACCAGGCAGCTCCCAACCAACCCGCACAGCCTCCAGCGAAGAAGCCGTATACAGGGAATGCACCTTTGTGCAATAGATGCAACAGCCACCATCAGCCGCAACATCAGTGCCGTTTCTGTACTAACTGTGGGAAGTCAGGTCATCTTGTCGATGTTTGTCGGTTTGCTAAAAATCGCGCAGTTCAGAACCCGGCTCAACAAGTTGCTCAGCCTCCTGCTCAGCAACAGGGTCAAGCTGCACGACCACACTACCCACCAGGTGCTTGTTATAACTGTGGGGATCTGACCCATTACAGAAACCGGTGCCCAAGGATGGCTAACCAGAATCAGAATGCAAACCAGAATCAGGCTTAGGCTCGAGGGCGAGCTTTTAACTTGAATGCCCAAGAGGCGCAGGCGGACGATAATGTGGTGAACGGTACGTTCTTTATTAATAATCAGCCTGCATCTGTTCTTTTTGATACGGGTGCCGATAAGAGTTTTGTGTCATTGTCTTTTGAGCCAATGCTTCACGTGTCTAGAACGAAACTAGGTAAACCTTTGACAGTAGAAGTTGCTAGTGGTGAACCCATTGTTCTTGATTCTGTTCTACGCAACTGCCGGTTGAATCTTAACGACCATCTTTTTCCTATTGACCTCACGCTAATGCAACTTGGAAGCTTCGACGTTATAGTGGGTATGGATTGGTTATCTAACCATCACGCAGAGATAGTTTGTTCAGAGAAGATTGTTCGTGTGCCGCTTTCGACAGGCGAGATCCTACAGGTTCGTGGTGAGAAGCCTGCCGGTGGTCTCAAACTCATGTCTTGTTTTAAAGCTCGGAAATATCTGCGGAAGAACTATGTAGCCTTCTTAGCACATGTTACAGAAGATAAAGGCAAGGGTAAGTCTATTTCAGATATTCCTGTCGTTCGGGATTATTCTGAAGTATTCCCTGAAGACTTACCTGGTCTACATCCAGCACGCCAAGTCGAGTTCCGCATTGATCTCGTACCTGGTGCAAATCCCATTGCCAGAGCTCCATATCGTCTTGCACCGTCTGAGATGCAAGAGTTGTCTAAGCAGCTTCAGGAGCTCTCTGACAAAGGCTTTATCCGTCCCAGCTTTTCACCTTGGGGTGCTCCCGTTCTTTTTGTCAAGAAAAAGGATGTATCCTTTAGGATGTGTATCGATTATCGTGAGCTTAACAAGCTTACCATCAAGAATCGATATCCCCTACCTCGCATAGACGATCTCTTTGATCAGTTACAGGGCGCTTCTTATTTTTCAAAGATTGATCTACGTTCCGGATATCATCAACTTCGGGTGCATGAAGAAGATATTCCCAAGACAACATTCCGCACTCGGTATGGGCATTACGAGTTCACAGTCATGCCATTCGGTTTGACTAATGCTCCTGCTGTTTTCATGGACTTGATGAATAGGGTCTGCAAACCTTATTTGGATTAGTTCGTCATTGTTTTTATTGGCGACATCTTGATTTATTCTAAGACGCGAGCTGATCACGAGCAACATCTTCATCTTACTCTGGAACTCCTAAAGAAAGAGCAACTTTTCGCCAAATTCTCCAAGTGTGAATTCTGGCTTAAAGAAGTTCAATTCTTAGGACATATCATCAACGAACAAGGTATTCATGTAGATCCCTCCAAGATCAGTGCGATTAAGGATTGGGATACGCCTACTACTCCCACTGAGGTTCGTTCTTTTCTTGGTCTAGCGGGTTATTACCGCTGCTTCATTGAGAACTTCTCAAAGATTGCAGTTCCTCTAACTGCTCTAACTCAGAAGAACAAACCCTTTGACTGGGGATTCAAACAAGAGGAAGCTTTTCAACACTTGAAGCGGAAGCTTTGCGACGTGCCTGTTCTAACTTTGCCTGAGGGCAATGATGATTTCGTCGTTTATTGCGATGCATCTAAATTGGGTCTTGGCTGTGTCCTGATGCAAAGGAACAAAGTCATAGCATATGCATCGAGGCAGTTGAAGATACATGAGAAGAACTACACCACTCATGATCTTGAGTTGGGTGCAGTTGTCTTCGCTCTTAAGATCTGGAGACACTATTTGTACGGTACAAAATGTGTGGTTTTCACGGACCACAAAAGTCTTCAGCATATCTTCAATCAGAAAGAACTCAACATGAGGCAACGACGTTGGGTCGAGCTTCTAAACGACTATGACTGCGAAATTCGCTACCATCCTGGTGAGGCGAATGTCGTAGCTGATGCATTGAGTCGTAAGGAACGTACTAAGCTTCATTGTGTACGTGTTCAATCTGTTATTCAAGCTCGATCCGATATCCAAGCACGCATTTCTCAGGCGCAACAATCTTGTGTTTCACAAGGTTTGATGGATAAGGAATTTCCCTATCACATAACACCTGATCTGGAACTGAAGGACAATGGATCGTATTACTTCATGGACCGTTTGTGGGTCCCAAGCCAGGATGATCTTCGTACCTTGCTTATGGATGAAGCCCATAAGTCTCGTTATTCTATTCATCCGGGCTCAGATAAGATGTATAAGGATCTTCGTATTCATTATTGGTGGCCTGGTATGAAGAAAGACATTGCCTTATACGTATCAAAATGCCTTACTTGTCTTAAGGTTAAGGCTGAACATCAGTGTCCTTCTGGTTTATTGGTGCAACCAGAGATCCCAGTTTGGAAATGGGAAAACATTACTATGGATCTTGTTACCAAACTTCCACGCACAAAGAAAGGTCATGATGCCATCTGGGTAGTTGTTGATCGTCTTACTAAGTCAGCGCATTTCTTGCCAATCCGTGAGGATTTTCCTGCTGACAGACTTGCAAAAATCTATGTGGATGAAATTGTGGCTCGACATGGTGTTCCTTTGAACATCATTTCTGACAGAGATGCTCGTTTCACTTCTCATTTTTGGAGAACCATGCAATCTGCTATGGGGACCCAACTTAATCTGTGGACGGCTTATCATCCGCAAACAGATGGTCAATCTGAAAGAACAATCCAGACTCTGGAGGATATGCTTAGAGCTTGTGTGATCGATTTTGGTGGTAGTTGGGATTCACATCTTCCGTTAATTGAATTCTCCTACAACAACAGTTATCACACCAGCATCAAAATGGCTCCTTTCGAGGCTCTCTATGGTCGAAAATGTCGTTCACCAGTCTGCTGGAATGAGATCGGCGAGGCTCAACTTACTGGACCTGCTCTCATTTTAGAGATAACTGATAAGGTTAAGAAAGTTCGTGATAACCTTCAGACAGCTAGAAGCCGTCAAAAGAGTTACGCGGACCCAAAACGCAAGCCCTTGGAATTTCAAGTCGGTGATCGAGTATTACTTAAGGTCTCACCTTGGAAAGGTGTGATCAGATTTGGAAAGAAAGGAAAACTTGCACCTAGATACGTTGGACCATTCAAGATCGTCGAAAGAATCGGAAAGGTAGCCTACAGACTGGAGTTACCTCCTGAACTTGGAAATGTTCATCCAACTTTTCACGTGTCCAATCTCAAAAGGTGTTTAGCTGATGAGAACCTCCACATACCACTTGACGAAATTCGTGTTGGTAAAACACTGAAATTTGTTGAGAAACCAGTGGAAATCATGGAACGTGAAGTCAAATGGCTTAAACGCAAGCGCATTCCTTTGGTCGAAGTTCGTTGGGAAGCTAAACGTGGACGCGAGTTTACTTGGGAACGCGAAGATCAAATGAAGGCGAAATATCCGCATCTTTTCCCACGAGTTTCCTCTAAATAAATTTCAGGACGAAATTTCCACAAGTAGGGGAGACTGTAACATCCGTGCTTGTAATCATTATGAACAGTACCATTATCAATAAAACAATGTCATTTGATCCCAATGTTTATTTGGTTATGTTTTACATTTTTCATGTTTTCACTTTTATTCAATTTCAAACTCTATATCACTTTCTAGAGAGTTATACGCAAACTGGTGCATAAACGTAGCCAGTTTAATGCGACAAATACTCCGGAACATCAACATATACTTAACATACCTTAAATAACCCTTACATAACTTAGAAATAAGTTTTGAAGGCTTTGGTATGGCAAAAACAAGTTAATTCGCTTACAGGGACTAAACTTGACAAACTGCGAAAGTATGCCAATTTGAACTGTAACGAACATTCCGGAACATGACCATAAGTTAAACATACCATAAACATCCTTTACATAGGTTAGAAATAGGCTTTGAGGGGTTCGGTATGCTAAAATAAACTTTTGGGGTCATTCAGGGACTAAAAGCGTCAAAAAAGTGCACAAGTTTGCATTTTCGCGCATAACTTACGTTCTGAATACATCCGGACATCCAAAAATTTATGTAAGCACTAAAATATTTTATTTTAGTGTTTGGCATAAGAAAAATCCATTCGTCACGCCATTTGGATCATTTTTCGCGCTTATGCGCATTCCGTCGTAATTAACCGAACAACGTAACCGTACGGCTAAACGAACCGACACCCGAGATATTTTTGAACACATTTTAAGTTCCCTATACTTTAACTTCATTTTATAGCTTTGAAATGGGGTTAACGGGGCTTAAACGTGTCAAAAAACGCATCGAAAACCAAGTTTTGAGGTTGCAGGGACTGAAACTGTAAATCTGCCAAACTAGGTCCGTAAGTAGGGGCCAGATGCAGCAAAACATTTTTTTTCAGCTGTTAACAGCCCTTAACACTCTCCAAAGGCCAAGTGCCAAGTGTCAAACTCTTATGGTGGATGGCAAATGAGTTACCACAACTTTCCAACAAGTGTACGGCTTAGATCGTGCCCCCTTTTCCAAGAAATGATCCTAACGGTGAACCGAAAACTATAAATACCCACCTCCACCCTTCACTTTTCCTCACAAGAATCTGATCTTATGTGCTCTAAGTTGAAACCTTTGTTTCATACATGAGCTATTTTGATCTAGATTAGCATTCGGGGACCCTTCGTGAGTGTTCCTTCGTTCTTTTATTGCTTTTCGAGTCCGAAAGTCAAACTTTGTTTGACTTTCTGCATTGACCAGTTTATGGTCAATGCGAAGTTCGTTTGAACTTCGCAACATGATTGTAATCACGATGGTTATAGTCCCTTGTGACTATGCCTAATGATTACCACGTTGTCTAGGGTCGTAAGGGTAAGCGATCTAATAAATCGCTTATACCTTCGAACCCGACCCATTTGGTCGATCATTAGGATCCGACCAAACACATTAGGTGACCATAGTATATAGGGAATAACCTTCCGAGGTTATACCTTATGGTCGCTTCGTTTAAGTAGTTGTATGATAGGTAGTTTATATGCCTTAGGTAAATTACCAAAATACCCCTTTGATGCCAAAATTCGTTTTAAACATATGTAACATAACTTTTGACATCTAAACTGATTTGACAACCATATTAGACATGTTAAGGCATATTTTACTTGTCATAGGACTAGTCAGGCGTTCCGAACGCGTTTCACGCGAACGACGCGTTAAAGTAGCATAAGCTACCTAAACGGGTCGTAATGGGTCACAAACACTTAGGTTAAGTTTCGTTTTAGTATGTGGGCTTTGTTAAACCATATTACACGAGTCTCCATACTCGTTTGGTTTACGAACCCTCATTCTATCCGATCTTCCGATCTAGGTCCGATTTATTAACATAGTTACCTATATTAGGTGCCGTTTGATTCCGAGATCTCTAGCATTGCTTGGTGTTTATCTTAGGACTTCTGAGAAATCTCAAGTGAGTACATAGAACCCCCTCTTTTAAATGTTTTCAAGGTGTTTATGTGAGTACATAGACCCCTCTTTTACTGTTTTCCAAACTTTTTGGGGGTGAAACACATGTGCCTACTTGTTACTTTCGTGCTTTCCTGTTTTCACATCATATACTTGCTATGTTCATTAGTACATTTATAGTACATGCATACATCCAAGTTATGTTTAAATCAAAGTTATGTTTTGTGGAACAAATGCATGCTATACTGTTACAAATATTTATGCGGTATTGTGAAAATGCATACATCCAAGCCTTGAGACTATGGCGATAAACCCTTAAACAAATTAAAGGTTTATCTAAGTTATGTATATCGAATTCGGTCATTCCTTCCAATCCAAAGAAACCCAGGATTTCAGGAACGGGAGTTGTCAATTCCTATGGTACCACTACCTACTAACGAACGGCGTAGCTAATGTTAATGAATGTATCGTTCCATTGTAAACAACCCAAATGTCATAATAAAATGTAAGCATGTGATGAAAACAACTGTACTAAGTACGCACACAATGGGCATACATAGCATGAAATGTAATGTAATGTAAAACAATGTACTAAGTATGCACACAATGGACATACATAAAATGAAATGTAATGTAAACAATGTACTAAGTACGCACACAATGGGCATACATAGCATGAAATGTAATGTAAAGCAATCTACTAAGTACGCACACATTGGGCATACATAGCATAAAATGTAATGTAAAACAATGTACTAAATACGCACACAATGGGCATACATAGCATGAAATGTAATGTAAAACAATGTACTAAATATGCACACAATGGGTTTTTGTGTTGTCCTTTAAAATTTTATATTTGTTATTGTTATCTCATGCTTTATTGACAGGAATATCCAAATGCCTCCAAGATTTTTCCGTAGACGAGGACGAGGAAAGGGGCCAATCACCGCCCCCAACGACAATGAAGCGGGACCGTCCAATGTACGAGCTCCATCTGCTACGGAGAGCGATGATCCACGTCAGAACAGGAGGAACCTGTTCGAGCCGGCGAGATGATCCATTTCGCACAGCTCTACACCTCCGGTCCAAAATTCATACGGACCGCATTCGGAAGACGAACCCAACAACCCTCTGCCTTCCTTCATACCGCTGCAGAGGTCTTTGTCCCATCATTCCTATGGAGACCCTACACCTGTTTTTCAGGGACAGTTTAACCCGGTAGGGTTCATACCAGAACCCGTGGGTTTCAACCCACTAGGGCCAGACGATCACTTCTCCGGTGATAATGCGGATGACATGGACGAGGATACGGACCCCGTCATGCCGGCAAGTGGTACTCCGAACCACCCGATAGAGATCTCCGATGGATCTTCATTCCACGGATCGCCCTATGTTGGTCCGGATAGCTTCCAAGCCTTGTTCACTCAGCACGAGTGGTATTATACACCTTCTCACCACTCGTCGCCTCATGAGCAGCAGCAGCCGCAGCAGCAGCAACAGCATCAAGATTCCTCTGAGGATCACCGATTTGTGGCAGTTACACCACCGCCTCCACCACCACCAGTTAATCAGGTGCCTCCGCCACCACCGAGGCGTAGGAGGTCAGGTGCACGTATGTCATCACGTGCGGGAGACTTTCATTTCAGCTCCCCACGTCAGTCAAGTGCCAGCTACTACCCGCCACATCAGGAGGACCCACAAATGGGTGGACCTTCCAACCCCGCGATGCCTCAGCCGCCGCCAATGGGTTTTGACAATCCAATCCCAGCTTATACAGGTTCCATGGCATACAACCCGTTCGAGCCGCCAGTCCACAACAACTACGGGTATGCAGAGGCCGACCCCTACTTGGTGGCAGCTAACTACAATGCCCTGCAACCAGAAGGACCATACGGAGCTCCATGGGGAGTTGGGTACCCAACACAAGGGTACCAGATACCACCTAGGCCTATCATACGGACTCAATCGCAGCCACCTAGGTTCTCCCCACCTGAGCATGAAGAACTCCTTCAGAGGCTGGATCAGGTTGAACGGGAAGTGCACAGGGACCGTAGGGAGAGGCAGACTTTCTTCCAAGGATTAGTAGGCTTGATCAAAGGGAAGAACAAGAAGGATCATTGAATCCTTCCATTTTCTGTATAAGCCCCTACGTGGGTGTATTTGGTTGTTAAGCCCCTATGTGGGTATGTGTGTTGTATGTTTGCTTTGAGCCCCTGCGTGGGCCTATCTTTCCATAAACCCCTACGAGGGTATATTGTATGTGTAAGTCCCTACGTGGACTATCATGTTTGTTATCTAAGTCCCTGCGTGGACTAGTTTGATGCTTGACCCCTACGTGGGTAACTTGTTTGTTTGAAAGACCCGTTTAGGGCAGCATGTAACCTATGTATAATTAATGGAATGTTGTTTTATAAATTTCATGTTTGCCATTATGTGCATATATAAATTATAAATGAAATAAATAAATTAAAATCATTCCTTTTTGAATTAATCTGCCTATGTAATTATTTAATTAAGAGTCTTAAAGTGTGAAACCTAGCCTCGTGTCAAATATAAGACCGGGCCAAGATGGTAAGACCTGTTTAAAAGATTCAAATCCCTGTTAACATCTTAAAACATGTTAACGCTCCTGGCAGAAGTGATTCGTTAAAATCACATGTCATTCTTATTGTACAAGGATTCTTTAAAAGATTCCAAACCCAATTATATGATCTCTGAATCATGGGTTAAGATCATCAATTAAGATGATCATATTTTACCATACGTGGTAATATGATGCCTACGGGCCCAGCTCACTTCCATATGAGCCAAAAGACAGAGGTAGCTATGACTCCCTGTCTGATAAGGGTAATGAACTACGTTCAAACCTTAAAAGTCTTGATTCTCTGAAATCATAGCTTATAATTTAAATTGTCCATGTGACTAAGCCTTATGTGCTAATATATATTGTTATTGTTTATAATTAGGATAAATTTTAATTGAAATCCTAAATCAATACGATTAATAAGTTAACCAAATATGGTATCTGTTTACCATGGTTAACGAATTATCCTAAGGGGTAATTCCATAATAAACTCCCAAATAAAATATTGTCCTTGTTTTCTGCAACAGTTCAATTCAAATGGCTGACTCAAATGAAATAAATAGCCATCCAGTGGAGCAAAATGAGAACGCCCAGATTACGTTAACGGGTGCTGAATTAAAAGCGATCATAGACGGCGCTGTTACACAGGCTTTAGAAAGGCAGTATGAAGAGTACAGTGGGACCCGTAGTAGGACCCAATCTACACAGCCTTCAAAGCCACCGCCCAAGAAGGACGACCCGAAGAACGATAATGATCGACGCTCCTCGAACCACAATGCTCCATCTCAAAAGGTTATACGTAATCAAGGGCCCCGTGTAACGACTCTCATCAAAAGTCATAATTATTAAAATAATTTGACCAATAGGAAACCTTAATTGAGACACCCAAGTAATTCTGTGCAAACCCTAAGATTTTCATAATTTTCAGAATCAGGATTAGGGCCCCTAAAACTCAGGGGGGGGCATTACCTACTTGACGATTATCCGAATTTACGTGCTCTCCAAGTTGAATTTTCAGAAAATGTCGACTCATCTGAGCTAGTTCCACACGTGGCAACAAGATAAGCTTAAAGTGTACCTTACGGACCGTAAGGTCACCAAGCTTACGGTCCGTATGCTGCCTTACGGACCTCAACCTCAGCAAGCTTACGGTCCGTAAGCTAGTCAAGTTTTGTGTATAAATAGCAGCGTTTGGCACTCGCTTTCTGGTGTTCAAACGACGAAGAAATTCGTCTCAGACTTCGAGTTATCATCCAATTACTTCAATTAACACACACAGAACACAAATTAAGTATAGCGGGGTGCTGCAGAACAGGGTATTAACACAATCGCTGCTACGATTCATTCATCCGACGATCAATGTATCCAATGAATGTTTAAGTGCCGCCCACATTAGGGTTATACTTTATCGTTCGTCATTAATTTGACGGATTGTCGTTAATTCGATAGGTAAAGTATTATACTTTATCGTTCGTTGTTAATTCAACGGATCATCGTTAATTCGATGGGTAAAGTATTATACCTTGTCATTCGTTGTTAATTCAACGGATCATCGTTAATTCGATGGACAAAGTATTGCATTTTGACATTCATTGTGAGAATTTGATCTCGTGAATTATCGTAAATGCTGGATTGATTACTAATTTCAAAATTGTGTGCTTGTTATTGAAATTAGGATAAAAGGCTAATCAATAGGCTAGGCTCTGCCCGTATAAATCTGCAAGGTGAGTCATTCTTCTTTTCTCACAGTTTGTGAGTTATTCTCTTTTTATCAAATTGCTTTATACAACTATTCTCACCGTTTGTGAGTTATTTTTTATTAAATATTTTACAATACTCCAAATTATTTCAAGATTATAATTACAGGGACTAAGTCGTGGATATCTTGAATTACTGGTTAGTGGGGTATTGTGCACATTACTAATTTCTCCCAGTTAGGTTCATTGACCTACTCGGATAATCACTGTTAGGTTCATTGACCTACAGGGATAATCATCACTATTTAGGTTCATTGATCTAAATAGTGGTATGACCATCGTCATCATTGTGACATGTCACCATTGTGACAGAAAGCCAGATAAAAATAAGATAGAAGCCATTATAATCGCTCTTATGCTGTAATTAATAACTATGCATCATTATGCAAAATAGAATGATTCACTCAGTATTTCCCGCTGACAAAACCTTTTTCAAACATGTTTCAGGTGATCTGTTGTAAATCAGGAAAAGTGCTGTGGAGCATTTCAAGCTTAAGATAGTGGCTCAATATAAAATAAATAAATGATTTTGTAATATCACACTTTTATAGTAAAAACATAATATTGTAAATTATCGGGGTTTTATCCCGAATTGTGAAATAAAATAATAGAGGAAAAATATTAGCTTTAAGCGATCCTGTTTCCGCTGTTAAACTCAATTAAATCAATACCGCAGTATTTTCTGCCGCGGCTCCTGAAACGGGTCAAACCGGGTCGTGGGCCGTGACAGAAAAAGGTGGTATCAGAGCCACTGGGTTAAGCTAATTAAGTATTTAGAAATACTTAAATTTTTTCCTGATTACAATTATATAATTATGTGTTTTATTAACTGGCTATTTATTAATGTTAATATAGGCAGATTTTTATTTTATTGCTCTATTATTATTAATTGAAAAACATTATATATTTGATTAATATATGGAATTACCTAATATAGTATTACTATATTGTGGTAAAGAAATTATATTTTTATAATTGAAGTATATTTTTATTTAAAATTATTGTTTAGTTAATTATTATTAATAATTTTATTATTAATAATAATATATTAATAGTAATAGTAGCATTAAGATTATTTTTAAATACTATGGTTATTATCAAAGGCAGATATTGGATAACCTAGCCTTAGTTAGGCATGGACTGATCACCTATGCTTAAACAAGGCAGCACTAACCAATATCCACCATGATAATGACTAGTTAATATATATAAATTAAGTCATCATACTTATTTAGTATATAGATTTTTATATGTTAACTACTGTAATAGTAAATATAAATCCTTAAATATCCTGATTTTTAGTATTTTTATTATCTACAGTCTAGAAAATTTATGAATACAAATAAAACCTAGTATGTTTTAATTTTCTGTTGGTTTGGTAATATGAAATACTATTTAAAAAGTTGTTTTATAAAATTTTAGTATGATTTAATAATTATGTGTATTTTGTTAAATAGCATGAGTGATTTGTCGGAAGCCCTTCAGAATTTAAATCTCTATCCAGTAAGAATAGAAGTTTCCAGAGATTTTAATAGGTATATTCCGGACATAGAAGGACCTATAGAATTTAACGCTTTACCTCTCGAGAAACCTAAGCCTAAGAAAATGGAAATTGGGGAAAGTTCTAGGCAAATGGAGGAATTACCATCTCAAGAAGAACTAGATTTTATAATGGCAAACGATGATACTATTGAACCTGTGAATGAAAATAATTTTATGAACTTAGAACCATCTATTCCAAATTCTTCAAATAACTGGAATATAGACGAATGGTTGGATAATGAAATACTGTTACAAAACCATCCCTATAGGCTTTTTCCTAAGTACAATCCAGAACCTTTATCAAATTTATCAATAAGTAATAAGAATAGGACTGAACTCCATCATTTTGACAAAATGGATGCTGGGAATAGAATCCAAGAGACTTTGGGACAAATCTCCTGGAAATACGACGAGAAGAAACGCCGCTACTAGAACATCATCTGACAAAGGATAGGGGATTATGAAACTGTGTTTGTGTAATAGTAATAGTAAAATCAGTATGTGTAAAATAAATAATAAAACGGGTGTATATAGAAACATGATATAAGGAAATATTAGAAAAGTTACAATTTTGTTTGTATATTCGTTTATGTGATTATGTGCAACTAAATTGTGACATTTGATTATTTCCTTTATACTAATTATGTATCTATAAAATAGATATCAGATGGAAAACGCTAATAATGAACCAGTTAATGAGGGTAATCAATCTGAGCAACAATCAGGGAATCAATATGTGACTAGGCAAGATATAGAAAATATCATTGCTCAAGAGATAGCCAACACTATTCCAGGAATAGTTGCTCAAGGGATAGCCAATGCTATTCCAGCAATCATTGCTGCTGTTAAAAATCCAATCGAACCGCAACAAGTTGTTCCTAGTAAACGCATTTCTGAAGATAATTTCAGTAATAGCATAAATAGAGGTAATAATCATGTTAATCATGATAATGAAGCACGGCAAGCTCCGCTCCCTAAGAAAAGGAAAGTTGCAACGCCTGGTTGCACTTACAAAGAATTTCTTGCTTGTAAACCCACTGAGTTTGCAGGCAATGAAGGAGCGACTGCAGCACTGCGTTGGTTAGAGAAAACCGAGACAGTAATTGCCATAAGTAAATGTGCTCAGGATGATCAGGTTATGTACGCATCAAATCTTTTCAAAGAAGTGGCGCTAGAATGGTGGAATACGATGTTACAAGCAAAAGGAAGAAGGATGGCGTATGCTATGAACTGGGAAGAATTTAAGAGTCTTGTAGAAAGAAAATTTTGTCCTGAGTATGAAAAAGATCAAATGGCAAATAAGTTTCTAACCCATAGGATGGTAGATGTAGATTGTCGAGGATATACTACGACATTCTTCGAATATGCTCGAGTAGTACCAACCCTGGCTTCGCCAGAGCCGGTACTTATTTCTCGTTATATTTGGGGATTGATTTCCGAGATTCGTAATATTGTCAAAGCTGCGAAACCTCGCACAATTGATGATGCAGTAGAATTAGCCAATACTATGACTGACGAGCTAGTACGGACAAGAGAAGAAAATAGAAGGAAGGAAGTAGCCCAAAAGATTACCCAAGAATTCAGTCCGGGTAACCATAACCATTTCAAGAAAGGAGGGAATGGGCAATATTCTACTAGTCCATTTTGCAATTTTTGCAAAAGGAAGCATTTTGGAAGATGCAAAGGATATTGCAATTTTTGCAAGATTCCAGGGCATCAAGAGGAAGACTGTAGGAGGAAGAAATTTTCAGTTTGTTACAACTGTAGAGAAACTGGACATCTTAGGCCAGATTGTCCAAAACTGAATAAATCATTTGACAATCAAGTCAAACCAGCAGAAGGAGCAAAAAGGAATGCGAGAACCTTTCAGCTGACTACTCAAGAAGCCGAGATGATTCCAGATGTGATAGCCGGTATGTTCTTAGCTTACAACGTTTACATAAAAGTATTATTTGACTCTGGTACAAACCAAAGTTTTATAAATACTTTACTCTGCCAAACTCTTAACTTACCATTAACCAGCATTAGATAAATTTCTATATTTAGAAACGGCAGATGGAAATTCAGTTAAAAATAAATAAGGTTATGCAGAACATAGAAATAAGTTATAAGTTTTCTGCAACCCTATTATCTATGAAATTAGTTGAATTTGATGTTGTGATCGTTATCTGTGATCAGAATTTCTTAGAAATTCAATCAACCATCAGAGAAGTAATTAGAATTACCGGAGATAAACCAGGTAAGTTTATGAAGTTCATATCAGTAATAGAAATTGCTAATTATGAACGAAAGCAAGGAATAGTATATATGATTTTAATAATCATTAATACTAAAGATACAGAATTTAAGGAAATTTCTGTAGTTTTAGAATACCCAGATATATTTCCAGAAGATTTAGCTGGATTACATAAAGATAGAATTTAAATTTCATCTAATTCTAGGAATTTTACCGATAAGTCAAGGAACCTTATCGGTTAGCACAATATTTGTTGTTAAGAAAAAGAAAGACATTCGATGAGAATGAATATTGATTATAGGAAATTGAATAAGGTTATAACTAAGAATCGATACTCATAACTTAGAAATTAGGAGCCATAAATTTTTGCCTTAAGATTTGAAGATATTATCTGTATGGAAGTAAGGATACTATCTATACAGATTATAAGAAGTTAAGATATATATATTTATGGGCGAAAAGAATTTGAGGCAAAAGAGATGAATGAAAATCCTAAGTAACTACGATTGTGATATTCAGTATCACGAAGGAAAGGATGGAAACAACAAGAGATAGTCATAAGAATTATACAAATAATAGATAAAAGCCGTTGGAGTTCGAGTTGGAGACAAAATACTATTAAAAGTATCTCCTTGGAAAGGAGTTGTTAGATTCGGTAAGAAAGGAAAGCTAAAACCAAAGTATGTAGGATCATTTCCAGTAATTCAACATATTGGACCAATCATTTACAACTACCAGGAAGGTTAGTTGAAATACATGATATATTTCATATATAAATGTTTATCAGATAAATCTTTGGTAATACCTTTCCAAGATATAAAGATAAACAAATAGTAAAGTAGGATTCAAAGACAGGATCCTAATATACTTAGAAACTGGAATCCAAAAGGAAGAGAGAGTATTCTCAATTAGTCCAGTAAATCTCGAGGACGAGATTTTTATTAAGTTGGGGAGAATGTAACGACTCTCATCAAAAGTCATAATTATTAAAATAATTTGACCAATAGGAAACCTTAATTGAGACACCCAAGTAATTCTGTGCAAACCCTAAGATTTTCATAATTTTCAGAATCAGGATTAGGGCCCCTAAAACTCAGGGGGGGGGCATTACCTACTTGACGATTATCCGAATTTACGTGCTCTCCAAGTTGAATTTTCAGAAAATGTCGACTCATCTGAGCTAGTTCCACACGTGGCAACAAGATAAGCTTAAAGTGTACCTTACGGACCGTAAGGTCACCAAGCTTACGGTCCGTATGCTGCCTTACGGACCTCAACCTCAGCAAGCTTACGGTCCGTAAGCTAGTCAAGTTTTGTGTATAAATAGCAGCGTTTGGCACTCGCTTTCTGGTGTTCAAACGACGAAGAAATTCGTCTCAGACTTCGAGTTATCATCCAATTACTTCAATTAACACACACAGAACACAAATTAAGTATAGCGGGGTGCTGCAGAACAGGGTATTAACACAATCGCTGCTACGATTCATTCATCCGACGATCAATGTATCCAATGAATGTTTAAGTGCCGCCCACATTAGGGTTATACTTTATCGTTCGTCATTAATTTGACGGATTGTCGTTAATTCGATAGGTAAAGTATTATACTTTATCGTTCGTTGTTAATTCAACGGATCATCGTTAATTCGATGGGTAAAGTATTATACCTTGTCATTCGTTGTTAATTCAACGGATCATCGTTAATTCGATGGACAAAGTATTGCATTTTGACATTCATTGTGAGAATTTGATCTCGTGAATTATCGTAAATGCTGGATTGATTACTAATTTCAAAATTGTGTGCTTGTTATTGAAATTAGGATAAAAGGCTAATCAATAGGCTAGGCTCTGCCCGTATAAATCTGCAAGGTGAGTCATTCTTCTTTTCTCACAGTTTGTGAGTTATTCTCTTTTTATCAAATTGCTTTATACAACTATTCTCACCGTTTGTGAGTTATTTTTTATTAAATATTTTACAATACTCCAAATTATTTCAAGATTATAATTACAGGGACTAAGTCGTGGATATCTTGAATTACTGGTTAGTGGGGTATTGTGCACATTACTAATTTCTCCCAGTTAGGTTCATTGACCTACTCGGATAATCACTGTTAGGTTCATTGACCTACAGGGATAATCATCACTATTTAGGTTCATTGATCTAAATAGTGGTATGACCATCGTCATCATTGTGACATGTCACCATTGTGACAGAAAGCCAGATAAAAATAAGATAGAAGCCATTATAATCGCTCTTATGCTGTAATTAATAACTATGCATCATTATGCAAAATAGAATGATTCACTCAGTATTTCCCGCTGACAAAACCTTTTTCAAACATGTTTCAGGTGATCTGTTGTAAATCAGGAAAAGTGCTGTGGAGCATTTCAAGCTTAAGATAGTGGCTCAATATAAAATAAATAAATGATTTTGTAATATCACACTTTTATAGTAAAAACATAATATTGTAAATTATCGGGGTTTTATCCCGAATTGTGAAATAAAATAATAGAGGAAAAATATTAGCTTTAAGCGATCCTGTTTCCGCTGTTAAACTCAATTAAATCAATACCGCAGTATTTTCTGCCGCGGCTCCTGAAACGGGTCAAACCGGGTCGTGGGCCGTGACACCCCGTGACAAGGGTTGCACGTATAAATATTTTGTTTCCTGCAAGCCCCGGGATTTCACTGGGGAGAAGGGAGCCATTGACTGTATGACATGGCTGGATGAGATGGATACGGTTGTAGACATCAGCGGATGTGCTGAGAGAGACGTGGTCAAGTATGTGTCGCAGTCTTTTAAGGGTGAAGCGTTAGCATGGTGGAGATCCCTGATTGAGGCCACCGGAAAAATCCCATTGTATAATATGTCATGGGATCAATTTGTCGCCCTTATCAAGGAAAATTACTGCCCTCAGCATGAGGTGGAGAAGATAGAATCTGACTTTCTATCCTTGGTGATGACAAACCTCGACTGTCAAGCTTACCTAACGAGCTTCAACACTATGTCTCGGTTGGTTCCTTACCTGGTAACCCCGGAGCCAAAAAGAATCACTCGTTTTATCGGTGGTTTAGCCCCCGAAATCAAGGCAAGCGTGAAAGCCTCTAGGCCAGCCACTTTTAGATCAGTAGCTGACATTTCCTTATCCCTCACTCTGGATGCGGTCAGGCAGAGATCGCTGAGGAATAAGGAGGCTGAGAAGAGGAAGCGTGAAGATGATGGTTCACGAAAGTCGAGCAAGAAGCACCGTGGGAACGGTGATAGCAAGAAGGGGTCTGAGTCACGAAAAGATGGGCATAATTCTGGTGAAAAGCCCAAATGCAAAATTTGCAAGAAACAGCACTATGGAAAGTGCAGACTCGAGTCGAACTCTCAGACTCAGTCAAAACCCTTTGCTTGTGGTATATGCAAATCCACGGATCACAAAACCCTGGATTGCAAGAAGATAAAAGACGCAACGTGCTACCGTTGCAATGAAAAGGGGCACATTAAGATAAATTGCCCAAAATACAACAAGAAGCCTGAGGAGGCTAAGAAGACTAATGCCAGAGTCTTCAGAATGGACGCGAAAGAGGCTGTGCAAGACGATAATGTCATAACAGGTACCTTCCTTGTAAATGATGTCTTTGCAAGAGTACTTTTTGATTCAGGCGCAGATAAGTCTTTCGTAGATCATAAGTTTTCTAAATTGTTGAATTTACCTGTCAAAACCTTAAGCGTAAACTATGAGGTAGAGTTAGCAGATGGTACCATAGAAACCGTCTCAACTATGTTAGATGGATGTGTTATATCCATTAAGAACCATTCTTTTCCTCTATCTCTACTTCCCTTTAAGTTGGCCGGTTTTGACATAGTTCTGGGTATGGACTGGTTATCTCATAACCAGGCCCAAATTGTCTGTAACAAGAAACAAGTGGTAATAAAGACTCCGTCTGGTGAATCACTTACCATTCGGGGAGATACCCAGTATGGGCTGCCTGAGCAGGTGACTATGCTCAAGGCTTCCAAGTGTTTAAAGAAGGGGTGTGTCATTTACATGGCGCAAGTGATTATTGATGAGCCTAAACCGAAGATAGAAGACATCCCTGTCATTTCTGAATACCCAGAAGTGTTTCCTGAAGATCTACCTGGTTTACCACCAGATAGACAAGTGGAATTCAGGATTGATATCATCCCCGGAGCAGCACCTGTTGCTAGAGCACCATACAGATTGGCACCCACAGAAATGAAGGAGTTGAGAACGCAGCTAGATGAGTTACTGGCTAAAGGTTTCATTCGACCTAGTTCATCTCCTTGGGGAGCGCCAATCCTGTTTGTCAAGAAGAAGGATGGGTCGATGCGTTTGTGCATCGACTATCGCGAACTTAATAAAGTCACGATCAAGAATAGATATCCTTTGCCCAGGATCGACGATTTGTTCGATCAACTTCAAGGGGCAAGTTATTTCTCGAAGATTGATTTGAGGTCGGGCTATCATCAATTGAAGGTTAAAGATGAAGACGTTCACAAGACTGCATTTAGGACTCGTTACGGTCACTACGAGTTCCTAGTGATGCCTTTTGGGCTCACTAATGCACCGGCTGCGTTCATGGATCTCATGAATCGCGTTTGCAAGCCATACTTAGATAAATTCGTCATCGTTTTCATCGACGACATTCTTATCTATTCGAAGAATCAAGCTGACCATGAGAAACACCTTCGATGTATTCTCAAGCTCCTGCATCAGGAGAAACTCTATGCCAAATTCTCCACGTGTGAATTTTGGCTTAGAGAAGTCCAGTTCCTTGGACATGTGGTCAGTGAGCGTGGTATCCAAGTGGATCCCGCTAAGGTTGAAGCTGTTATGAATTGGCAAGAGCCAAAGACGCCTACAGAGATTCGTAGCTTCCTGGGATTGGGAGGATATTACAGGCGTTTCATTGAAAACTTTTCAAGGATTGCTGCACCCCTAACCTCCTTAACTAAAAAGAAGGTTAAGTTTGTTTGGGGCCCTAAGCAGCAAGAATCCTTTGATATCTTGAAGCAAAAGTTGAGCAACGTCCCAGTACTGACACTGCCGGATGGAATTGAAGACTTTGTGGTTTATTGTGATGCTTCGCACACTACATGGGGTGTGTGCTTATGCAGAAAGGCAAAGTTATTGCCTACGCTTCAAGACAATTGAAAGTGCATGAAAAGAATTACACCACCCATGACTTGGAGCTGGGTGCCGTTGTATTCGCACTGAAGCTTTGGAGGCACTATCTATATGGTGTTAAATGTGTGATCTATTCTGATCACAAAAGCCTCCAACATCTGTTTAATCATAAGGAATTAAATATGAGGCAACGCCGTTGGATGGAAACTTTGAACGATTATGATTGTGAAATCAAGTACCATCCCGGCAAGGCTAATGTAGTTGTCGATGCCTTGAGCAGAAAGGAAAGGGTTAAACCCATCCGAATCAATGCCAAGCGCATGGAGATAAAGAATAATTTGATTAAAAGGTTGTTAGCTGCACAGAAGGAAGCTGTGTTGGAAGCTAACTATCCTAATGAAAAGTTAGGAGTAACTGAGGAGCAGTTAACTCTTAGCAAGGACGGAATTTTACGATTGAATGGACGAATATGGGTTCCAATTTATGGAGGACTTCGTGATGTTATCCTCTAGGAAGCCCATAGTTCCAAATACTCCGTTCATCCTGGAGCTGATAAAATGTACCAGGATCTAAAGGCAAATTATTGGTGGATAGGCTTGAAGAAGTCTGTGGCCACCCATGTAGCTAAATGCTTGACATGTGCTCAAGTCAAAGCCGAGCATCAAAAACCATCAGGTTTGCTACAACAGCCTGAACTTCCTACGTGGAAGTGGGAAATGGTGACGATGGATTTCATCACCAAGTTGCCAAAGACAAGGAAAGGCAATGATACAATATGGGTTATAGTTGACAGACTGACTAAGTCAGCTCATTTCTTACCCATCAAGGAGACGTATAGCTCCGATATGTTAGCCCAGTTATACGTTGATAAGATTGTAGCCTTACATGGCATACCTGTAGCTATTATCTCTGATAGAGATACTAGGTACACGTCACATTTTTGGAAAAGCTTCCAACAATCCTTGGGCACACGTTTGAACTTTAGTATGGCTTACCATCCTCAGACAGATGGTCAGAGTGAGCGTACTATTCAAACGTTAGAAGACATGCTACGTGCATGTGCAATCGATTTGGGTGGTAATTGGGATAAGAACCTACCGTTAATCGAATTCTCCTACAATAATAGCTACCACACCAGCATCAAGGCTGCGCCTTTTGAGGCATTATACGGTAGAAAGTGTAGATCGCCTATTTGTTGGGCGGAAGTTGGAGATGTCCAGTTATCAGGACCAGAGATCGTGTTCGAAACGACGGACAAGATTGTCCAGATTCGTGACCGTCTCAAACCTGCCCGGGATAGGCAGAAGAGTTACGCTGATCCTAAGCGTAAGGATTTTCACTTCGAAGTAGGTGACAAAGTCCTACTTAAAGTGTCACCCTGGAAGGGAGTGATGCGGTTTGGTAAGAAAGGCAAACTAAGCCCGAGGTACATAGGACCTTTCGAGGTTATCGAACGTGTCGGGTCAGTTGCCTATAAGTTGAACTTACCGGAAGAGCTCAGTGGAATCCACAATGTGTTCCACATCTGCAATCTGAAAAAGTGTTTCGCTGATGAATCACTGGTTATACCACATACAGATGTGCATATAGACGAGAGCTTGAAATTTGTTGAAAAACCTTTATCGATTGAAGATCGACGGGTAAAGAAGCTTCGAATGAAGCATGTACCTATTGTGAAGGTCAAATGGGATGCTCGTAGAGGTCCCGAATACATGTGGGAGGTTGAATCCACGATGAAAGAAAAGTACCCTTACTTATTTCAGTAAATCTCTGGTCGAGATTTATTTTAAGGGGGTGAGGATGTAACACCTCAAAAATTCACATCCTATAATGTATAGACACGTGTCAAATGTTTAAACGTGTGAAAGAAATATTATAGAAGGACTAAAGTTGACAAACATGGAAAGTATGTAAAAATACGTATTCTAAGTGTCAACTGTAAATAAATATAATGTACATTAACCCTATATGATGCTCATACCTTCAAACGAATAAATCATGGATCATACGAAGCTAAAAGTGAGAGATTTCAAACTACAGGGACTAAATGTGTCAACATGTTCAAATTATACCTCTGAGTGACCTTTTGACAAACCCGAAGCTTTGTAAATGTTAAATATGCTCACGAGAATACATGATTTAAATTTCGTAAAGTTTCGTTAACGTATGAGAAAGTTATGATCAAATTCGTGTGCGAAGTGTAAAAGCGTAAACGTTGAAAGTTAGGACTTTTCGGGTAACAATAAAGTTACCCGGGGACTTAACAAAGTGGGTATATGTTTTAAAGCCTTTATAGATCAAATATGAGGGTTTACAATGCAAAAAATCAGGTGCCTAATCGAGTTTTGAAGAGCCAAGGATCAAATCGCAAAAATCACAAAATCTGATCAGACAAGGCTTAGCGCGACGCGAGGGGGGGTGGCGTCACGCTAGCCCTGCCCAGCTCCGAGAAAAGTGGGTTCTTGCCTGCCATTGCCTTTGTGCGCGACCTATACCCGTTTTTCCACATCCCTTGGCCCCTAAAGCACCTCCTAAGCATCTAGGACACATGTGAGAAGCTTGTGGTGTGTGCTAGACCTTGTTGTCAACACATTGTGGTGAGTGAAAACACTATAAAAGGCCAAGGTCTTGCAAATACTTACTTCACACCTTCATCTGCATTTGAGGACCACTTCTGGAGCTCAACTTCCTCTCAAGTGTTCCCTAATCAAGCTTAGGACTTCAGTAAGTGTTCTAATCTTTTCTAAATTGAGTTTAGCTTAGTATATTAGCTAAAAGTCAAACCGTCGTAATTACGGTTTGACTTCGAGATTAGTCAGCAATGGCTCAGTCATATCTCGAATTAAAAGTAGGTATAGGTTGGTATTTATGTGGGTAATAAAACCTCAAAAGGGTTTCCCCTGATCACCACTCTAACCAGGTCAAAAGTCGGGTCAAACGTGTACTTAAAAAGTCAATAGAAAGTTTAAAATACCATTTATGCATAATTAACATTATAGACCACATACAACCTGTTTGATCATTGTTATAACTTGGTAATAAGTGTAAGAACATGTCTAAACATGTTCAACCCGACAAATTCCTGTTTAGACCCGGTTCGGAACCGAAAGTCACATAGTTTGACTTTCACTTTGACTTTCAGTTCTGACCCGTTTAGGCATGTTTTAGAAATGCCTCAGAGCTTTAATTGGATTAGGTTACATGTTAGAACAACCCTCTGTGATTATACACCTTGGTTCATTAGTTATCCAATTAATATGCATGTTTCCGTTAATTGCTCATATGTTGACCATTATACCCTTATTACCTTCAATCGTGATTTATGAAAATGTAAAAGTGTAGAAACCTTGATTACTGATATATAAACTTGTATGCAAAGTTTGACATCAGTTTGACTTATAGATTAGGAGTTATGCTCATTATCGCAAATTTAAAGCTTTATGTTAATAAAATGGCGTAATTAGCGTATTGCCTAATTAAGCCTACTTTTTAATATCAAACTTAATACCCACTGATGTAATATATTATTTTGGGATTTTTAAAGATTTTTAATTAATTTTTGGCTGAGCATAACTAGTAGTCGTAGGCTTAATCCGGTAATTGTCGGTTTTGCCCTTACGGGCCATAAAATGAGTTTTACATATCTAAACGACTCCAAACCTTTTGCTACTGATCACATATGATAAATAAATTATTTTAAGCCTTCTGGAAATATAAAAATATCAGATTTCATTATCGAACCCGGAAATGGCCTTTAATCGCCTTATTAAGCGTTTTTAGCGCAAAGTACGTATTAAAATTACATTGGACATACTCGGGTTGATACCTACTGATATAAGAAGCAAATTATGATATTTTAACAGTAAGTAAAGGTTGATAAACTCAGACTTCAGTTTTGAGCTTTTCGGCTTATGTGAAATTACCAAAATACCCCTACGGGGCATAGTTTGGTTAAAATGATAAATCTCACATTTTTGTTTAACCTACTGATATAACCTACTGATTACATCAGACCTGTAACTCAGGTTGTTACTTAAACTCTTTTATAAACTTTTAAATGACCAAACTACCCCTGCGGGGCCTAGTTTGTGTTTAAACACGTTTCGGGCATAATGAAAGACATCTTACTGATGTCACAACATATTTGAAGAATATTAACTTAGGAAACCTGTATATGGCTCTTACGGATACCCGTTACGCTTATTTCGCGTTCGGTTCGGTTTATGTAACAAGTTTACATAAATTAGCCGAAACGGGTCAAACCTTATCGGTTGAATCTCAAAATCCAGAATGTGCATGAAGGACCCATATTAAACAAGTCTCTGAACTTGTCGGGTCTAAATCACATTCTATCCGGTCTTCGCTTAATCGTGCGTACGAACCGTATCTTTGAAACTAGCCGGTCTAAGCTTAAGCTTAATTAAAGACCCGTTAGGATTCTAATAGGTTATATTAAACCTTCGTTCCAGATTAGGAGAACCAGTAAAAGCTACGTGCATTTTTCTTATTGTGAATTATACATTACTCAGGTAAATACTTTTAACTTATTTTCCCTATACGGGCTTGGGTTACGGTATATAGCATACCGCTTGATCGGGCATCAAATCTCCACCGTTAAAGTGGGTAGTTGAATAATTTGATCGGCTCGTTTAAACAGTCTTGTTTACTTTACAGCCTTTGGGGGGTTAATGACCATGTCCCGGATATCCTTGGCATCATCTTACGAGATGGCCACGACCTGAGCACGGGGCGTAGGCGTACACCTGTCAGTGTATAACTCAATAATGTGGTGTGTCTATTGATCTTTAACCCGGACTAGATCCGGGCTACTAAACGCATAAGTAACATGTAATTCGTTCACAAGATTATAATATTAAATAATTCTCCCAAGTTATAAAAATGTTTATGCCATGTGCATCCAAACCAATTTTAAATCATTTTTCAAAATGAGCCAGTTGATTGTATTTACCAGTGTAAACTGACGTATTTTCCCAAAAAGACTGAATGCAGGTACTAAACGAAATAGGCTGGATTGTCTCCTTAGCATCAATAAAAGTCTCGCAAAGCGTAGGATGCCTGAAAGTCTGTTGAACCATTAATATTATTTTATTCCGATCCGACTGTGGATAAACTTCCGGATATTGTTACATTGATAAACAATATTAAATTCGGTTGTATTATATCTTTTTAAATTGCTTCCGCTGTGCATATTGATTATTGTGTTGTTTGACTATTACGTTACCAACCATGACGTCACGATACTCCCCCACCGGGCCCACCGGTGACACGTGGAAATCGGGGTGTGACAATGATATACGTCCCAGAAACCATACGAATGGAGATTCAAATTCTAAAAGAATTTGATGTATTTTCCTGTGTATGCAAAATCCTTCTCCGCAATTACTTAGGTTACAGTTATCGGGAAAATAAGCATATATTTTAAGCGAACGCATATCAACACCCGTTAATTGTCGAGGCATTGGTGGTGGCTAGACCCGATGAAAGATGGGGTGAATCCCCGTGTGCTTTTGTGACGTTAAAAATCGGGGTAGACAAAGCGAATGAAGGTAAAGTCACGGAGGACATAATGAACTTTTGTCGCAAGAACATGCCGGGGTATTGGGTCCCGAAATCGATTGTGTTTGGTTTGTTGCCGAAAACGGCTACAGGGAAGGTTTAAAAACACTTGCTAATGGCTAAAGCAAAGGAAATGGGACTTGTTAAGGCGAGTAAGTTGTAAATTTGTGTTGTTGTATGTTGTTAAATTCATTTACAAATTGTGTCAAAATTGTTATGTAAATTGGTGCATTCCATTGATTTATGGATTTGTATTATATTTTCAAATTTGTAAAATTGTATGCAAGCCCCTCAAAGTTGCTTTGTTGGGCTTTTGGACTACTTTTTAAATAGACTAGACTCTAAAAGTTTTGGAATGGACTTTTAAAGTCTGAATAAAGAATATGGACCGGCTTAGTAAATAAAAACTTTATACTAGGATTAGTTACACAATTAGGCTCTCTGGTATGTTTATATTACAACTTTGATACATATTTATTTGAAACTATAAAATTGGTCTCAAGTTATTCATCAACGTAACATGGTTGGTCTCAAATGATGTATATGTGCATAAAACTGGAATAAAAAGGTGTTCCAAATCATAAATCAATCACACACATTATTTAATTGGAAAGCTTCAAAAGAAAATTACAAAGATAACTAGGAACCACATAGTGTGTAACTACCCAGCTTCAAAACGTACCAGCGTTTATACCACAAATTTAATTAACTAAATTCAACAAAAGTAAACCAAAACATAAAATCTAGACACCAAAGGTTACCTTGTGTTTAGAGTGCCAAATTTCGTGCACATCATGAGCAAGACACAAATACCATAATGACGAGGTTAAACACCATTCTCAAGTTAAGTCACCAATTGCCATCATTCGCTGGGCTCTTTAATCTCATCAATCTTATCTCCATCTTCTTCATTGTCATCTACTTCTGAGTCACGAAATAAAAATAAAAATAGATTAAATGAACCTTCGTTATCTATATGCAAAATGAAACAAGAATAATATTTTGTAATTATTATATTATATATGGAATTAGTTATTTTTTTTAAATATTATTATAGTAGCAAAATTTGAACATTTTCTTCAACTCTACGACAATACTGATATTTATGAAAATTGAGGAAATAAAAAAAACGAAATTAAATAACAGGATGAGAAAACCAAATACTTTAACCATTCGTTTATAAAGTTTAGAAACTTCCAGCTCTACTCTTTTGATAAAGAAAAGAAATAAGCTCAAGTTTGGCTAACCAATCATTTTGCAGAAAATGACATTTAAAATGAAAAGTTCTGTCTGGTTCACTAGGTATAAAAGTTTGAGAGGGAGAAAAATAATGCTACCTTGGAGGATCGATACGGATATTGGGAATGTGAGAAATTTTAGGCCAATCTACACCCTTCTCTTTTTCATACCTTTCAGATAGATATTTACAATTCGTTATCTTAAGTTCATTCAGGTCCTTGAAACTTTGAATCTCATCCGGTAGAGAAACTAACTCATTGCAGTCTATTAGTTTTAAAACCTTGAGCTTTGGAAGGTTACTTGGTAGGGATTCCAAACTCAGACAAAACCAAATGTCTATATTTTGTAAAGAAAGAAACATACTGGTGGTGTCTCCTGACTTGTTTGTGTTGTCATCATGGAAACACTTTAAAGAATACATGTCCACCAACGTGATGCTCCTAAGACTGGGTAAACTCCCAAGTGCTGGAATACACTCACAGTTGTCACAAGAAAAAACATGAATTCTAACCAAGTTATTTAAATTGACCATCCAACTTGGAGAAATATTCTTTCCCATGTAACGAGATATAACCAATTCCTTGAGACATGGATTTGGTTCTAGTCCCTCAAGAACTTCTTCATCGTGTTCCCCTATTTCATTCCATCTTAAATGCAAACCCAACAGATTTGATTTGCAATTGAGGTTGGCACTCTTGGCCTCACTTAAACCTCCAACGTTCTCAAGTTTTGTTATCCCCAGCCTCTTGAGAAGATTTAAATCCCCCAATTCCCCTATTTTAGCCCCACTCTTGTTACCAACAGGAAACCATAGAAGCCATTTGAGACTAGTTAGTTCTTGGACTCCTGATGGCAAATGCATCAGTGAACGAGTCCCCTCGAGGTCGAAATGTTGAAGAGAACTCATGTATCTCAGGCCTTCAGGCAACTTACACAATTTATAACAGTAACACAAAATCAACACTTGCAAGTTTTGGAGATAAATAATCGACTCTGGTAAAACTTTTATACTTGAACTAGATAAATTCAAGTATCTCAGATGTTTGAGTCTGCAAATTGATTCGGGCAATGCACTTAACCCTATCCCACACAAGTATAATACTCTTAGATACCTGTCGTTGCAAATTTGGCGAATGTCACATTTATATTCGTACCCAAACATGAACATAGACTTTAATGACTTTACCTTTTCTATATCCTCTGACGAAAATTGAAACTTTTCATCTGGACATGACGAGCTCACATGAAGTACCTCATTTGTGATTCTAGCCTCCCTACCAGGCTGTGTAACTAAACAATCATCTCCCATCACATGCTCTGCCAGGTCGTGCATCAGATCATGCATTTTATACTTATTAGATGATGTGCCAACCTGAAAGAAGGACCTCCAAACCAAACAATTTAAAATTTCTTCCCCAAGCACATACAAGTCGTTTTCTCCTCTAGGTGGAATTAACCGTTAGACGCCCACACCGAAATCAATACATCCTTCTCCATCTCATAGCCTTTAGGAAACAAACAACAATAAGCAAAACATCTCTTTATATGGGGAAGCAAGGTATCATAACTTGACTTTAAAGCAGGCAAGACCTTATTTTCTTGCAACTCCCATATATGGTTGTCTTTCACACGTTTCCAATCATTGCTACTGCTTTTTGACCACATTAGGCTACCCAATGTCTTCACTGCCAAAGGCAGTCCTTGACATTTCTCAACTATCTCCATTCCGATAGGCTCGAGCTCACTCATGTTGTCCCACTCTCTTCCTTTTGCAAATGCAAACTTCTTGAACAATAACCACGAGTCCTTTTCAGATAAGCATCCTAGTTTGTGTTGTAACTCGGGAACCTTAGCCATCATTTGACTAGTTTTCTGGGATCGTGTTGTCATCACAACGATACTTCCTTCAGCCCCATAACTTAATATTTCACTTAATTGGTCCCACTTACTCTTTTCACTATCTTCAATCCAAACGTCATCTAACACAATTAAAAATTTCTTTCCCCTTAACTTGTTTTGAAGGGTCTCTTGCAACACATCTAAAGGTGTAAGTGTACACTCACATTTATCTATGGACGTGATGATTCCTTTTATTATCTCTTTAACTTGAAAGTTTTCAGAGACGTACACCCAACATTTTAACTCGAAATTTTGACTCACCCTTTCATGGTTATAGACTAATTGAGCTAATGTAGTCTTTCCCAAACCTCCCATACCCCATATACCATACACTCGAATCTCACTGTTCTCATATGTAGCTATTATATCTTTGTTACATATCTTTTCGACTACCATCTCCATCTCTTCATTCCTTCCGAAGATATTTGAAGAATCGTGTATATGCGAGCTTGTTTCCCTATCTGGCATCTGACCCAAAACTTCAATATCGTCAACATGACTTATGTCAGCTGAAGGGGTCAAATCTAATTTAAATCTTTCGGAATTTATGACATCCAGCTTACTTTTTATGTGTTTAACCTTGTGAGCAATCCTAACACGGGTCATATATTTATTACGATTAGAGGAGAAGAAGGCTCTTACCCTATATTTGATTCTTTTTTTGTATAAGCTTAGTAGCAACGCTTCGGTTGAGATGTCGTCCAGCACATTTTCTACCTCCAAGGATGCTGATCTGAGACGCTTAAGCCATGCCTCTACAGCGTTATTCTTGACACGTTTCTCTTCTGCATCTCGAAGAACAGCTTGGATCTGCTCGAAATCATTCTTGAGACTCGAAATATCGCCTTCGAGTCCCCTAAGTAGAGTAAACTCTTGGTTAGCTACAGAACCCAGTATCCGCACCACCTACCGCAACACCCACATCTGCCATGATTACTACTTCAAAATGAAAGAATCACAAATTTGTGTATGCCACTCAAAGATTGATAGTAATTCAAGAACTGAATGTTTGGAAACAAAAGCAAGAAAGTGAAGAAATTGAAAAGTCAATCCACCAACTACTTGCACTGTGTGATTAACGCGTTAACATGTGGTCTGCATGCATTATTGCAAGAATTGGATAAGAATTCTTTTTTAAAAGCATTTCTTTTTTTTCCTAAATAAGTTTTGAGCAGGGATGAGTTCGGTATCAACTAGTACCGAAAATCCGAAAAAATGGGTACTAGTACTGGTACGGAAAAAATACCCGGTTCGGTACCGGTACTAGTACGGACCGGTATTTGAAGGTAAATATCGGTAGCAAAACACGAAACGCCGGTACCAAAGAGGCAGGGCCGGCCCTAAGAATTCGTGTACTCTATTCGAGCTAAAAAAACGTGCCCTTACGCCTTAACAAAATTGGATATTTGGCTCACTAAAGGTCTAAAACTAATGCCAATGGGCTAATAATTAACCTAAACCTTAAGAATAGTTTTGTAAGTGGGCCTATGTTGGTGTGTATATGGGTATACCCTATTAAAAAGGGTTAATGGATTTTAATAATCCCGAGTTTCACCTGTTGGCCGATAATAATCCCAACTTTAAAAATTTCCTCCAGTGATCTCAACTTGTAAGAATTTGGCCACCATTGATTATTTTCCAACATGGTGCACTTAAATCATTTAAGGAGTCTGCAGTTGCATTGAATCTATTGAGTAAGACAAATTCTTATATGTTTGAAAAGGATTAATGGGAGCCAAATTTTTACAAGTTGGGATCATTTGAGTGAATTTTTAAATTTAGGATTATTATCGGCCAACATGTGAAACTTAGAATTATTAAAATCCAATAACCCATCAAAAAAAAATATTTTAAATATACATATCGGGTTTTTTCATAAAACAAAGTGCCCTTCGAAAAATCGGGCGCTAGCCGGTGGTCCTCCCCGCCCACCCCCAGGGCTGGTCATGCAAATGGGTACTGAAAATCATGTCGTTTGGGAAATTCGTACCGGTATTGGTTTCGAACCAATTGCTAATGTGGCACTTGTGTGTGACATGGCATCTGACATGAAAATTTCATGTTAAAGATGTCATGTTAAAAAATCATATAGAAATGAGACACACACAGGGGCACACGACTCGCCATGTTTATCTAAGTTAACAACCAAGAATCCAAAGTCATCATTGTGTTTTTTTTTTCTCAAGTGTCTTTTGATTTCCCTAATGTACTTGCAACTAGGGATGAGTATGGTACCCGTTTGGTACCGAACCGATACTGGTATCGAAAATCACTAAAAGTGGGTACCGGTACCAGTACCGAATATACTCGGTATGGTACGGTACCGGTATTTTAATGTAAAAACCGGTAAATACCAGTACTGAACCGGTACCGAAAATGTCAAAAGTCAGTACCGAAATGTACATGGTTCGGTAAATTCGGTACCGGTACCCAGTTCCCGGTACCATTTGCTTATCCCTACTTGCAACATGTGACAAAATTTCATATAAGAGAGGTCATGTAAATATATTACAAAGAAATGAGATAAAAATACAAGGCTTACCACCTTAACCATGTAAGTAGAAGCAGCCACCAGAGAATCAATTGGGTGATGGTCCATTGGCAAAGACAAAAGTCTTTAAAACACCTAGGTTTGGAAAGGGAAGGTATTGGATTCAAGTACCACAGACAATAGGGATTAAAGAAATTAACCGTTCAAAAAAAAAGTAGCCACCAAAGAATCCAAAGTCGAGAATGAAATTCCTACAATACATGTAATGGAGCAAAAAACATCTAAATGAGATAATTAGAGTTCATACATTAGACTTATTCTATAAGATCATTAAGGATATGCAAGCCTTCTTAACTAATTAGGATTCATACGTTAGAGTTATTCTCTAAGTTCTCTTGGTTTTTGTTTTTGTTTTTGTTTTATTTTTGTCGATGTGAACAAACACCTTACGTGGAATACATTTGTCCTTTCGGGGCTAATGTCACTATGGATATGCAAGCCTTCTTAGATAACACCGTGACATAGGGGTGGCAAAATGGATGGGTTGGGCAGGTTTGGGTAAAGGGTTAGGATGAGTTTGAGTTATGGTGAATTTATTAAGAAATGGGTTAGGATGAGTTTAAGTTAAGATGGGTTTTTGTCAAGATGGGATTTTGTCAAGATGGATTTGGGCATTATAGTCTAAAAATATAAATAAATCAAAAAAAATTTAAAAACAAAAAAAAATTAATAAAAAATTAAAAAAAAATCTAAAAATTATCAAATAAATTGTGAAAAATCAAAAATTCTAAATATTCTAAAAAATTCTAGAAAATCAAAAAAATCAAAAAAAAATTCTAAAAAATTTTAAAAATCTTAAAAATTAAAAAAAATCTAAAAAATTCAAAAAATTATAAAAAGTCAAAAAAATTCTAAAAATCTAAAAAATCATTAAAAATGCTAAAAATCAAAAAAATTCTAAAAATCCAAAAAGTTCTAAAACATAAAAAAATTTAAAAAATAAAAAAAAATCCTAAAAAAATTTAGAATTTTTTGGATGTTTTAGATTTTTTTATTTTTTAGAATTTCTTGGATTTTTTTAGAATTTTTTTGATTTCTTAGATTTTTTTTTATTTTTTCGAATTTCTTGGATTTTTTAGAATTTTTTGGATTTTTTAGAATTTTTATGATTTCTTAGAATTTTTTTCGTTTTTTAGATTTTTTTATTTTTTCGATTTTTTTGTTTTTTTAGAATTTTTCTAATTTTTTACAATTTTTTTGATTTTTTAGATATTTTTTTTTTATTATTCCACCGACTCGGAGCAGAAGCGGTGGAATGGAGGTTGTAAGATGGTGGTGATTTGGGTGATTTGGGTGTGGGAGATGAGAAAAAGAAGGATGCGCAGTTTTAGACTTTTAGGGTTTAGTTTACCAAGAAAATCCATTCTGACCCACATGTTATTTTGTTATTTTTTAAAGTTACTTATCTTGACCCATTTAATAATTCTTGTTAACCCAACTTAACCCATCTACTACAAAAGTAATACCTATCTTAACACAAAGTTGAATATATGGGTTGATTTTGCCACCCCTACCATGACATTAGTCGAGCTAGGGTATTGTTTCACCTCGTGAAACCATCCAAACAAATCATGAGTTTGTGTTATAATTTAAAGAGAAAATTACGTTTTTGGCCCCTGTGGTTATATCACTTTTACTATATTAGCCCAAAATAAGAATTTTTAACATATCTGCCCCTATGGTTTCTATAACTAACCATTTTGGCCCCTAAGTCTAGAGATCATGGGGGCCAAAATGGTTAGTTATAGATACCATGGGGGCTAAAATGGTTAGACTTAGGGGCCAAAATGGTTAGTTATAGAAACCATAGGGGCAGATATATTAAAAATTCTTATTTTGGGCTAATATAGTAAAAGTGATATAACCACAGGGGCCAAAAACGTAATTTACTCTAATTTAAAATGTCCATGGTGTCCATTCAAACTCGTGAAACCATCTAAACAAGTGACCGGTTAGCTCTAGTGCGAGATTTGCTTAAGGTTTTTCAAACTAAAGATTATCCAAAACCATAACTAGCAGTTTATGTAAAAATTGTAAATTTCAAACCACGATTGATGTGGTGGTAGTCACCAAAAAAGTTAAGTGCCTAAAGCTTTTACTTTAATGATAAATTATGTGAACATTATAGTAATTACACTTCCAAGTTCTTTGTTTTTTCCTCAATTTACTTTTGAAATAAACCAAACTTTATCTTAACCCAAATTGGTCCAACACCAATAACTGGGTATTTTGAACCAGTAACAAGTCCAGGTGATCGGATTGGATTTCAAATTATATGTATTTTTCATTGCTTTTTTCTTCTCAAATAAGAAAAGGGGTACTCTTAAAAATCCAATATTTTACACTGCTAAAAAGTCTAAAAGTTTTCGGTAAAATTACACTACGCAACGAAAGACCGGGTCGGGCACCCTCTGGGCCCCATAAAGCTTCGCCATTGTGATCAATGAACCTATTTGATAAGTGTTCTGATTATGAAAACAATGAAACAAAACAACTGCATCATTGATCAATACCATATACAAAAATTTGCTTATTATGATTCACAATACCATATACAAAAATTTGCTTATTATGATTCACAATGAATTCACAACAAAATCAACCAAAAAGCCTAAAATATCAAATTTCTTGAAATAAATTTACAACAAAAAAAGCTATATTGGCACGAAAAAAAACCATAAACATAAGATCAATCAACAAGATTTTGTGCATTTGATCTTACCTATGATACCAACATATCAACAATAGCCTCATCGATTAACGACCCAAGTAGTCGCCCTTCGATCTCAACTCCGATTTCAAACTCTTCCAAGTCAAAATCGAGCCACTTTTTATGTTGACCGCTACTCATATCCTTGTCAACAAGCTCATCCACCATACAATCTTTCATCTGTTCCCACTCATTGACCTTATTACACACATGTTCAACCAACTGGTCATTTCTTGTTACAACTGCCAACCCTCTTAACCAAACTGCACATCTCGAGTCAACACACTCGCTCACACAGTCAAACACGAGCTTACGCCTTAACTTCGCCTCATGTTTCTTGTCAAAATCTGGTTTTTGAGCTTCTAGTTGGTCACAAAGATGTGGGTTCACAAAATTGCTGGTCTTTTTAAGGTGAAATCCTCAAACATTGACTCGATGTTCGAAAGTATGTTCTTTATGTACATGCGTTCTGACTCCTTGCCACATGAGTCAGTAGCAGCTTCCGTTGTCAGTTTCGTTGAGAAAACCGCACCGAATTCTTGACCCGTTACCTAAAAAATCACAAAAGTCAAAGATGAATCAACTGTAAACCGCATTAACCGTATACAAATAACAAAGTTACATACCTGATCCTCTTTACTGGTCTGGTTCTATCTTGGTTTCTTTTATCTTGGATGATTATCGTTCTCGTGATTCTCGATTCGTGATAAACCGAAGCTTGACTCATGGCGGTTAACTCCCGTAGTTTTTGACGCTGCTTCCATTATACGCGTGGGATCGTTTAAAGACACGAATCCCGAGCTCTTGATTTGAGATACCAGTTTGTGTTGAGTAATGGTAACAGATCAAGCTGATTTTGGCGGTAAACTTTCGGTTTGAAACTTCACGATTACGTTACTTTTTTGCTCAACTTGACGATAGTCTTTCTGTTCAACTTCTCGATTAGATTGAATGTCGAAAAATCGGTTTGACTTTGTGTGTCGGAAAATTTTGAAGTCGGGAAAGAATCCAATCCCATAAGCCTAGCAACCACCCCGGGGGATTTACCGTTATCATCTTCATCGATTAGTGATGATGATGTACAGTCTTTAAGAGTTAAACTACTTGCTGTATAATCTTCAATCACCTATATATAAATTCACAAATTAAATATTTATCACGTTAACTTTTGAGTAAAATGTCATTTTCATCCCTGAGGTTTTGCCAGTTTTGCGACTTCCGTCCAAAGGCTTGTTCTTCCGCATCTGGATTCAAAAGGTTTGAAATTTTGTCATTTTCATCCGGCTTGTTAACTCCATCAATTTTTCTCTGTTAAATCAGGGTATTTCCGTCTTTTTTTGCTAACTTAAAGACAATTCAGTCTTTTTCACTTTATGTACCCAAACCTAAAATTTTTTGACGAACCCGACCTGAACCCAAAAATTGTGTCACATATGAACCCGAACACAACCTGAATATTCGTTCAACCCGAATTTTTATTTTGTAAATTAATATATTAAAATTTAAATTATACTAAAATATAATACAATTACATTTTAATTATAAAATTTTAGGTCAATTTCTTATAATTATAGGATAAAATACCCACCCAATTTAAGTTATGACATAAAATATTTTGTGACAATATAAAACAAAATACAAATGGGTTAAACGGGTCAATCCGCCAACCCGCCCGTATTGACACGAACCGGGCCCATTTAGTTAAACGGGTTCGTGGGTTCAACCTATAACTGACCAAAAACCGTTTAGACTAAACCCAAGCCGGCAAACTTCATGTTCGTGTCGTGTTTTCGGGTCGTGTCAGAAAACCACACCCCTAATTACAAGTACCTATTGTATTAAATGTAATACAGAAGGCGGTTATGTAACTGCATAACCACCTATCTTTCTCTCTCTAACTACATATGATCAGAACTAGTAGTAAACTATGTACAACTGCTCATTGTAGTTCTCACAGTTTCCTACTTAAAACTGGTTATGTAATGAATGTGCCCCTATGATGAGAACAGGAGTAGTAAATACGAAATTAGATATGAGATGTGTGTTTTTTATAATTACTTGATGGCAGATTAACAGGCTTCACACAGATGTTGAAATACTTGTGGTTACAAAGTACTGCATGAATCTCGTTTGGCCTAAGCCATCTTGTTTTTGCTTCATCCATCATGTTACGCATATCCAAATCTGTCAAATTAAAACAAAATAAACTTTGTATATCAGTATACCACAATTAGGGTTCCAAATTATAAGTAACAAATACCAAAGGGCAAAAAAGAAAATGTTGTATATAGCGGTATCTTTTAAGATGAAATGTAATCTAATATGTGTACCATGAACTTCTAATGCAGCTTTGTGAATTGTAACTCATTATTCATCCACTAAACATTTCATTGTTTTAAGTTGATTTTTTACAGCAAACCGTTGTTCTATATAGGCAAAACTATTAATCAAGGAAGTAACCTCTAGGCACAAAATATGGTTCTAAAATTCACAAAATAAAAATAAAAAACAATTTAAAAAGAATATATGGTCCAAATAGCTTCTTAAGAGCATTTTCATCCGAGTCTCTATCGCTATCTATATAATTAATAATTTAACTAAAAAACACCTTTTTTCTAAACTTTGTTTATTTTTTAAAAACATCACACATCCGACATCCGACTCTCCATCTCTATCTTACTGACAAACAGTTCTTTTATAGTTTTTTTTCAGTTATATACACTCACAATAATATATAGATTGATGAATAGTAAGGCTCTAGATATAATAGTCACTTTAGTTTTCTATAAAACTTTGGGGTTGTTTGGCAACATCTGAATTGTTAAGTGCTGAACCAGTAAGAGGTCTGAACCATTAAGTGCTGAACCAGTAAGAGGTCTGAACCATTAAGAGCCTGTATAATGCTTAACCGTTCTGAGGCAAATGTCTGACTAATTCAGATTAGAGGTCTTTACCATTCAGACTCTGTATATATCTTCTTAACCATTCAGAGGAAAATGTCTGAACCATTCAGACATCTGCTCGTAAAACAAACAGTCTGAACCATTAAGTGCTGAACCAGTAAGAGGTCTGAACCATTAAGAGGTAAACAAACAGCCCCTTTCTCTATTACAAACGCTCCAATGTAGTGAGTTTTAGTTGTTTTCGTTACTTTCTCTTCTATATTTATTAACAAGTATGAACAACTAATCAACTTATAACAACCACCAATATTTCATTAAACTTACAATTTTGCCCACTTTAAACAACAAACACTAACTATTACCACAATCTGTTACCAAACGCAGTAAAAATAAGCACAAACAATAATTTCAGCAGCACAAAACCACAAACACAAACTCAATTCCAATTCAAAAACCTAAACAACAAAATTTCAAAATAAAAAATCAAACAAACAGTTAACAGTCAGTATACCTTCCATCGTTTTGAATCCATGGATCTCCGAACCAACGAGTGCTGCTGGTTGCTCCATATCGGAACAGAAACCCTAATTCAGTCACAATGACTGAAATCCAGTCAAAATCGAGTCAAAATTGCGGTCAAACGGCGAATTACACCGTGCAGGCGTGCAGCAGGTGATCGATCACTGCGATTGCGATTGAGGATGAGGATCTTGCAGATCAGAAGGTGAAAATGAGGCAAAATATGAGTTGAAATCGGAAGAAGATAGACGAAGAAGACAAGATTGAATTATTTTCTGCGTATATATAGGCCAGGGTTTTGAGTAAATAATAATATCGGAAGGGACCAGATCAACGTTTATAGTGCAATTAATGCGTTATGTAGTCACCCTACTATTTTGTCAAAAATCATATTTCACACGACTTTTTTTCTTTTTAAGGCATACTTTTCTTTCTAAAGCATACTTTTCTAAAGTATGTGGAGCCTCTAAATCGTACTTTTATTATAAAATATATAAAGACAATTTAAGAAAATAATTAAAAAACTTGCTATATTAATTGCTCAATGAGAAAATAATTTGTTGTAAATAAGTTTGGGTGGAGTTGGAGTGGCTGGAGAACTTTTACTTTTTGATGTAACTTTTTGTACGACTACAGCTTGTTTGTGTGTTTCGAGTTTGTTTTCTCTTTGTGTGCATGTGGTGTTTAGTACCTTGCTAGTTTCTAATAAAATGGCGTTTTTGTTGGTTGTTAAAAAAAGATAGAGATAAAGATGAAGACTTAGATGTGAGATGTTATAAAAAAATCAAATTTAAAAAAATATATATTTTTAGTTAAATTATATAGAGGAAGATAGAGATTCTGATGAGAATGCTCTTATGCATCTATTACGGGGGTCAAATGTACCTACATTCCTTGCTTTCAAATCTCACACCTTTATCAAACGACTGTTTGAGCTTGAAATAAACTGTCGTTTGAGGTATTTTATGTCAAATCATAGGTCCTGAAATTCTAAATAGTTATTTTCACGTCATTAACGATCGATTAAGATTAGAAATTTCGGTGTAGGTATAGTATAGCTCTTATTAATATACTGTTTTTAAATTATAATAATACTTTTTTAAAAGTGTGAAATGAAAATTTTTGTTATTATAAAGTAAGATCTTGTACGGAATAAACAATATTATATAAGAGTAATTATTATCTTGATTTTTTCCTTTTTTTCAAAATCTATACGTGTTAAAAAGAATAAATAAAATACTCGATTTTCTCCTTTCCAAAAGACATACGTGTAAAAAAGAAAATGGGAACGAGTATTTTATATGGATTGGGTACAACTTTTTGCATGTTTTAATTGTTTTTTATGCATCATTTTTGTGTTGTTTAAATCTGTATTTATTCTGTTGGGATGGTTTTTATTGTTGTTTACAATGATCCAAATAAGATAGCTTTGTAAAAACCTATAAAATATTAAGGGTGTAAATTCTCAGGATATACGAATCTAATATAAAATTCCAAGGTTTATTTAGTCGAAACTGGTTCATTAAGTTTCATGTTGTTGACGGTAATTCCCGACTCATCACAAGTCGGTGATGGGAAAGGGTGACAAAGGACTTTAAGTCACAAGTCGGTGAACTTGAGGGATCAATGTTGACAAGTTGGTCATAGTTGATTAAGTTTCCTAATTATGTTATAATTATATTTGGTAATGTCTTGGCCACCAAGTTAGGGTTAGCCTATATAAACCAAGTTAGGGTTAGACATTATTAAGAGAAGAGACTAGAGAGAAACCGAGTTATGGTTTGAAATTCTGTAATCAGTTTTGATTTATTTTCTGATTAATAAGATTGAGAGTTATTCGATCTAAATTCTTTTCTTCATCTTTTCTATTTGGTTTGATTGTTTATTGGGACTTGACATGTTGCTCCGTCGAGTCCACTTGTTGACCAGTTTTTCTCACTTGATTTTATAACTTTTAAAAATGTGTTTTACGTCATAATTTAAACTGATAATATATGTATTTCGTGTTTGGGTCTACGGGTCTGACACGACCTTTTGTGTTTGTAACGCCCCAAAATTCGAATTTTCTAAGTTGGTTAGTGTGACCCCATGTTTAATATAATGGAGTGTTATAACTAGATTATTATACCTGGTCAAATGTTTAGCAAAACAAACAAGGGTACAAACTAGAGGGACCAAAGATGAACAAGGGAAAGTTATGTTTTATTTACTAAACACACACACACAAACACACACATCTTGTGTGTGTTCTGGATGATTCGAGCAGGGGCTCCCAAGAGCCCCAAAAACCCTAGTTCATCAAAGCTTCAAATTAAAGAACGAATCAAGGCCCAAATTCACAACCGAGCATGAATTAGTGATCACCTTTACTAGGGGATCGTAAGGTATGTCTTAAATCAAAGATTGGTGATCATGTGTGAAGTGGGTTATGTTCTAATCCGTAAGATAATGTGAAATTTATCATGTATAAGTGTTAGAATTATCATATTGAACATAGGTTATGTATGGTTTGTGTTAATTTGATGTTTAGAGGTGAAACCCACTTGTTTTGGTAAGGATAATGACTTGAATGATCATCCATGCTCAATCCTTGTTGATTGTTGATGAATTAGGATGGATATGATGAATTCTTGTGAGTTGAATTGAGAGAAATGTGATGGTGTTATGTTGATGTTTATGTGTGAATGTTATATGTGGATTAGTAGTAGAATTTGATGAATTTCATATGGACTTAGAAGATTTATGCATAAAATAGTTGTACGTTATGCTTAGAAAGTAGTACGCACACCAAGTGTTTGATGAAATGTCTAAATGACAATACTATGTGAGATTGTAAGCAATTAATGGTTAAACATGTATTGAATGTGGTAATAATGAAATGGATAGTAAACCAACATGAGGAATGCATTTTAGATATAATTCATGAGAAGGTTATGTTAGGTTGATGTTGAGCATGCTTTATGCTTGTTGAATTGACTAATGAAAGTCATACATAAGATATGAATTTGATATGATCGTTCATACGTACAATCATATATGCTAACAAGAATGTGAATGTAATGACATGTACGGATAGGAATCATGTCAACGCGGACATAAGCATGGAAGGGCAACAGGTCAAGGATAAACACGGAAGATATGCTTGAACTCGGACGCACAAGGTAAGTGATTCCCGTAATCACTTCTTAGTTTGTTTAAGTAATATAGCGTTTTAATTAAATTAAACATGATGTTTGAAGTTAAGTATATGTCGAAGTCTTTCGTCGTAAATGATGGAATTAAAGTTGACCAAAACGCCCTTGATGGGTGTTTTGGGCAAATGATCGTAAAAGTAATTTTAGAAACAAATTATTTGATTAGTGTAATGTTTTGGTCAAGTATGAAAGTGAGGAGTAGGGTTTTGTGAGTCAGAAACGTTTTAATGCGCCATTACCCTTAACGGGTCAAAATAAGCTTATGAGCGCAAATGGGTGAAATAAGATCTAAAGTGTCCGAGAATGAATCTTTTATGACAAAAGTCCTTGATATCATCAATTCATATGAATTTAAGGTCAAATAAACAAGTTATGTGGTAGAATTATGAATGGGTCAATTATTGGTAAAAAGGGTAGTAAGCCGAAGACTTAAAATCTGGAATTTTGTTAATCCGGATGTCGGATCTTATCACCATAAGATGGGGAACTAAATTACGGATGCGTAGGAAAAAGAATCGAGTAAAACGGACCAATAACGAAGAAGTTATGACCGTTTCCGTGAAACGCGGACGTGCTGGAAATCTGCAGCACAGCAGCAATAACTGTCTGAGTTTTTGAGGGCGTCGCGTAGCGCGACGGCCCGTCGCGTCGCGCGACGGGTGATGTTTCTTCGAAAATTGTTTTCAGGTCTCGTTTAGGCTTGGGAACTCGTTTAAACGCGTTTTGAGTTGCGTACGACTATTTTAACTTATGTTTTATGACCATTAGGGTAAGCGCACTTGTAGATAGGTATGTATGCATGTTTGTATATCTCTATATATGTATGTAGAAATGTATGAAAGCATGTATGTACCTACATGAGTATGTTTATAAGTATGTAATCAAGAATAAGCGAATGTGTGATGGTATGTATGAGAGTAGGCATGTATGAGTTTGGTTTGATGCACGTAAGGTTGTATGTATGTAAGATGTATAATGTTATGTGGGTATTATTATTATAATGTTGGTATGTGTACATATAAATACGTATATAATGATGTAGATATGTGTATATGTAAGTATGCTTGTAGATTACCATGTATGTGTGTGAGTACGTATGCAAGCAGGTGTGTATGCATGTGTGTGTAGGTATATATAGAGATAATATGTATGAAGTAGGGTAGGTACGTAATGTCTTTCGGTATGGTTATGTGTTTACATTGTTGATTCCTGTACCTGGAGTTATAAGTGATATGCAGGAATAGCAAAGAAGTCTCATCACGGATGGTATGACAGGATTGAAAAGCTGGGATGTAAAGAGTTAACGAAACGAGAAGTAAACGTGAACAAACCTTGTATGTTTATAATGCGTACTAATGTTGTGAATTTTATGTGGCGAACGCAGGTGGTTCCAGTCATGAGGATATCCAAGGATTCGAGATCGAGGATCGAGTCACAAGATAGATTGTACGGAAATGTCTAAATATGTAAATTAGTGCTAATAAGTTATGTTCTTATATCATAAAATGAATTTTTAGAATGTTAAGATGTATATCATGGAAGAAATTTTAAAGCTCGAATTTCCGCTGCGTCTTTTTAAGGTTAAACGTGTTAGGATGTTACAGTGTTTGTGCAACTTTTTGGCTTTGTGTCATGTTCGACCAATTTAGCACCCATATAAGTTAATTATTGATTTATGAATACTTCATGGTGTTACTAGGTTTTGAATTCATAAATTGACATAAATGTTATTCAAAAATTAAACCTTATGAAAAATATGAATATGAATTGTTACAGCATTTTGGAGGGGTAGGTGGTAAAGTGAATTAATTTTTTGGTTACATTTGTGACACCTATCCAATACTATGGAATTCTTTTATTAAACTTTGACATAAATATTGAGATCGTAATTATCAAAATATTTTTTTATTTATGATATCCTTTTTTATTTATGAAAATAAGAATATCATTGTATATTTATTGATCCTTTTTTATTTATGAAAATAAGAATATCATTGTATATTTATTGGTATTATCTATATATTAATTTTCATGGAGCATGAATAGCGCACTTAGTTTTACATCTTATCTTTATATATTTTATTTTTTTAAACGTAAATTATTTTCTATTATAACTTAAAAAATACGATGTTTTATAAAATTTTGTGTATGTCATTACGGCGTGCTATTTTTTATATACGTCTTAATATAAGTTTTACTTAAAACCGAGTCGTGAATGTTTAAGTAACGCCATATACCATTTCATTATTTTAATAAAATAATATAATGTTTTATAAAGTTTTAAATATATCGTTGGAACATGCTTAGTTTTATCCATGTTTTTATCAAAATTTTATTTAAAAAATAGAACAAGTATGATATAACTGATTTTTTTATTCTTTATCATGACAATCCAAACCAATTCTTTTGAATAACACTGGTACAAGTATCCGTTTTTATTGTTTTTATCTATATAAACACAAGTGTCGATGTCCTCTTATACATATCTTTATTGGTTGCTATATCGAGTGACGATATCCTACCGATACCGTAACAAAGCGAAATAAACCGATACCAATCGAATGTCCGCCGTAACGAGCGAGAAATCCCACTAGTTTATACATTTATGCTAATTGTATCCAACTCTTATCATGGACTTATTTTTCCCTTTTTTATTATATTAAACTATTGATAATAATAATCTGCTATTAGGACAGGTCAAGGTTTTTTTTTAACGGTGAACTTCATGTATAAGGTTATCATACTCTTCAAATCGGAGAGTCTCGTATTGCCCCACTTTGGTCAGACTATGTTGTCTTGTCTTAACCGGTCCCACGATGGCTTCAAAGTTTGGCTTTTTTGGGTGTTCCCCCAGCAAACCATATCGTCGGCTGCCATCTAACAGTTGTTGTGTCACCACAAGAGCAGAACTCTCTGGCGTAACACAGGGTGGTACGAAAACCAGGTTGGGCTTGGGAATCGAACTGACAGCCTCACACAAGGCCTAGTCCAAATCCTTCATTGTCTATATCCACCCTAATATGAAACAATTGCGAATTGAACTTAAGTTTCCATTAGAAAACCCAAGACTCCTATCAATAGGCCAGAAGTAGGGGACTAGGTTAAGGTTTCGTTTTTAATAATCCGCTCAATTTCAAATGTTACAAATCTTGAATTAAGACTATGGGGTATGGGGCGGGGGTTGGGGTGTGGGTTGGGTCAGTGGCGGAGCTAGACTTTAAAACCAGGGGTATCCCAAAAAAACAAATTACGGTGTATTCATATAAAATCCTTTATAGGGGTATCCTCGTATTTTTTTAGGGGTATCCTTTATATAAAATCGAAAAAAAACAAAAAATTAACACTGCGAAACACTACGAACACGACTTTGAGCCGTAGCCCGTGCTACGGCTCCTAACATGCTGTCTCCGCCCCTGGGTTGGGTACAAACGCCCAAGTCACCACCCCGGGTGGGCTTGGGTTTTGGCGTGGCCCCTTGGGCGGGGGTTTCAGCCTGGGCTGGCCTAGCGGTCTTCCGTGGCCGGCTCTCATTGGCTGGGTTGGCTAGGCTATAGGTGGCTAGGATTTAAATTTAAATAATTGAAAAAAAAATTATAACACGTGGCCAACCCACGCGGGCTAGCCACGCCACGCCCCGCCATACCAACCCAACATACAACTGACTAGCGGTGCCCCTCAAAGTCCACATGTTAACCCATGCCCCAAACCCCCACCCCACTATACCTCACGATCTAAACTATAAATAAAAATGTTTGTACGTAATATGCTCATGATCTCAGTTGCATTTATGAAGGTAGATTGGCATAACTTGTAATTAAATAAAGATCTAAATTATAATTATAATTACGATTATTTTTTTGAATAAAAATAGATATAATTCAATTATTTAATAATTGTTATGCAAGACTACAAGTAGTGTTAGGGTGAGGGGGGCACTCCCCTCTTAGGGGAGTCTCCTCTCTTACACACACCCAATCAGGTTATGCCACGTCAACTCCCCTCTTAAACTCCCCTCACACCCTCAATTTGATGGCGACACTCCCCTCTTAACTCCCCTTGTTTTTTTATTCAAAAAAAATAAATAAATAAACAAAAATAATTGATTGGTTGTTACAAGCTATTACAAGCTATGGGCCCACCATCTCCTCTCTTCTTGTGCGGTGACTACTCCCCCAACCCCCTCCCCGATTTGGGTCACCGCAGGGATGGCGGTGGTGTTCCCGCTCGGGGAATGGGGTCACCGAACCGCCTCCCCGCTCACCCTTATTTGACTTGGGAGTTGTGGCAAAAATGGTGCAATGCATGTTGGTTTAGCGGACCAATAGGAATCTGAAGAGATATATATTATTTATCATATTTAGGATTTGTTTGGGGGAAAACGTAATTTTAAATGAATGATGAAATCGTAATTTTTAAATTGGAAATAAAATTAAGTTAAATTAAAATGAAACCGTAATTTTTAAACTAGCAATAAAATCAAATTAAAAATAGGATGGTCCAATAAAAAATTGCAGGCAAGCTGCGTAACACTATTCCCTCAAGTTGAATATGTATAAGCAGTTAATTAATTGTGATACATTTTTACTATTATTTTTCTTGTCCTTTTCATATTTATACTTTTGTCTTTTATAATTTTGTCTCAGACAATTTTTCATTGTTAATAAATGTATCGTTTAACGTTTCAAGCTAAATTTTGTGAGTTAACACGTTAAAAGCGTGTCTGTGGTTTAACATTTTTAAATTTTCTTTTTAGTTTAATAGCACCGTCACAAGACGCGACTATAAACTTAGTTATTTTTTTGGAATATTGGATTTTAATAATCCTAACTATTCGTCGTTGGCGGCCAACAGTCCCAACTTTAAAAATAACCACTGACAGTCCCAGCTATTAACATATTTTGCCTCCAATGGACCCTGACTAACAGAATCCTAACGCCGTTAGTATCTAATCCCCGGAAAAACATTTTTGGCCGGAAAACTCAACATATTACAGACCTTTAAGAACATATTACAAAACTCTTTGTAACCTTAGTACAGACCTTTAATAACATTTTTCTAGTAAAAACCACAATTATTAAAGTCACCATAAAACTCTTTTTTTTTTTGCCGGAAAACTGAATATTTTCGTCCCAACCCTCTTTCTAACATTAGATCGGATCTTTAGAAACCTTTTTCTGGCTAAAAACGGTTTTCCGTCGGCAGAGATAAACAGCGTTAGGGCTCTGTTAGTTAGGTTCCATTGTTGGCCAATATGTCAATAGTTGGGACTGCCAATGGTTATTTTTGAAGTTAGGATTGTTGGAGCGCCAACGACGAATAGTTGGGATTGTTAAAAATCCAATATTCCTATTTTTTTCTATGCAAGTTAACGTGTCGCAACACGCGTGCGTGACTCAACGTTTATACGTCTACTTTGTTTCGATTTAACAATCCAGTTGTAAAGCATGGATCCTAAATAGTAATTACTATTATTTCTTAAAAATTCATTCCCTTTGTGCAAGAATTTTTTTTGATGTAACCTTAATAAGAGTATTTGTTTATTTATTAAAGAAGCATCTCGATTAGCAGGAAAAAAACACAAGATTTAGATAACATTTTAACTTCTTTTCCGAAAGAAAATATGTAATTGTTTAACCTCTCAATTTTAATACGGTATTTTTTTTTATTATTTAGCATTACATTTTATTATACTTACTACAGTATTTACTAGTTAGACCATCAGCTTTTATCCTTTTTAACCCTTTATACTTTATTGTGAATTAATATTAGATCCAGAACTTTTATTTTTTCCTTTTATTTATTTCTTGTCTTTTCTTTTCAGTTTTTTTCCTGAACGTAATGTTTTTTCTAAATTTCGTATGCACCATCATAAGAAGTTTATTTTATTTACGTTTCGAACCTACTCGAGGTATTCATTTTTATGGTTATAATGAGTACCGGTACTGTAACGAACTGAACCGATAACTTTTCTGTGACTTCCGAATATACCATCGTGGCGTGGTTTTATCATCACGTAGTATATCCCGTCACGATATACTTATTTTCATCAATGTTTCGATACCATCGCGGATCTCGGGTTGGGTAACCCACTAGTTTAACTAATATAAAGTCTTATTTATATTTGTATGATTTTGTCATCCAAATAAAAGAAGTCGAATCTTGACATTTTTTATTTTTTTCTTAATTGTACTTGTTAATTTTGCTGGCTCAATTAACTGCTTTTTATAGTTGTACCCTTTATTTTCCTTTATTTGCGAAATATAATCATTGTTAAAGTAACATTTTTTGAGGCTGGATCTTGGGGTGTACGAATTGAATCCAGTCTTTTCCAAATGAAACTATCCATCTTCGAGGTATAATGTCTATACAATAATTCAGGAGAAAACCCAATAAATATGAGAAAAACCCCTTTATGAGAATTGAACCCAGGACCTATTGGTCCCAAAGCCTTATCTCTCCACCAAAATCTCACTAGGTTATAAAGCCATGAGCGTGAAGAAAACTTCTTAGAAGGGATCTTAACAATGTACTCTAGGGACCATCCTTTGATTGTTTAGTAAATAACTAAATATGCATACATACGTATATAAAATACAGTGGAGCGAAGTAAAAGAGAGTGAGCGAGTTGTTGTGAAAGGTGTAGAGAATAAGTATGAAAGGTTAAGTCTTCTTTTAGAAAATAAGTTTGTAGGTCTTTTTTTGGTGGGGGGGGGGGGGGGGGGGGGACAACTTTCACTAAAGGACACTAGCAAGATGCTAGAGCCAACAAATAACAAAACTACAAAACAAAATTACACCAATGTCTAAAAGACAACAACGTAAGTGGGGACCTATTCCTAACCCATAGATAATCAAGCGACTTGATATGATCCACAATTTTGGAAATAAGAGTCATAGTGTTGGAGAAAATAACTTCGTTCCATGCCCGCCAAATGCACCAACATGCCGTGAGGATGACCCCATGAATACCTCTATCTTTCGGTTGACCTAAGCTAGATGTTTTATGTAACTTGAGGAAACCCCAAACCAAGAATGCATATATTAGGGGAGATCTGCACCATCTCATGACGAACTACCAAATCAACAAGGAGTAATAGCATGGTGTCAATAGATGGCCGCTCATTTCTTCATCCTCACCGCAAAAAAAAAAAAAACATAAATTCTAATTAGGCCCAATAGACCCATCCTTAGTTCTCTTAGATAACGTTTGACATCTATCATCAATCATAGTATATTATAGCAAGAACTAAGAACTACGTAGCTTAAAACGTTTTATGTTCTCTTTTATTTAATTGTGTGGTCAACATTAAGCTAGAATGCAATCTCATGTTTTCAAGTCGTTGCTCACATTCAAAATTGAGTATATTTACCTTTTATTTATAGCTAAAATTTCGTTTGTTAAGTCTCTAATTCTTTACAAGTATTTTTAAATAAAATATTCGTTTACAATAGATGCACTAATATATTAATTGAACTAAACGCAAGTTAAAGCTGTCACAACCATAAAAATTATGCAATCGTTTGGTACATTTTAATTGAATGGTTCATATTAGATTGGGGTTGTATGGGTAACGGGAATCCAAATTATTTTGATGCTAAATATACATATATTAAAAACCTATATTCAACAAACAAACAATTGTTTATAGAAATTCTAGATTGTGAAACTCACTTTGGGTGAATTGCCAAACAACACTTCTTAATATGAGCCACCGATTTCAAATGTATAACAAACGGACTTTTTGTATTTTTGTGTGAGTTAATTGCCATTTTAGTCCCTGTGGTTTGGCCCATTTTGCCAGTATAGTCCAAAGGTTTCATTTTTAACATCTGGATCCAAAAACGTTTCATCGTTGCCATTATGGTCCAACTGACTTAACTCCATCCATGGACCTCAGTTAACTCAAGGGCAATTTTGTCATTTTATCTATCTGTTTTAATTAATAGAGTCTAATTAATATTTAAAGAATATATTATACACACACCTTCATCACCCACCTCACCATCACTACTGCCACCATCACCACCCCTGCCTTCACCACCACCACAGCCTCACCACCACTTCCACCATCACCACCACAGCCTCACCACCACCGCCTCACTACCACAACCATCACCACCACCTGCTTAACCATCACCACGTTCACTCTACCCACCACATTCACTCTACCGCTGTAGGAATGATGGGTTGTTACATACCAACAACCTCCACCAGTATCTTATTTATATGAATTTTGGTAAACTACCTGTTCCGTTCTGGTATAGGCTAATCTTTCTTCCATGCGGAGGCATGTCACATCAAATGCAGTTTGGCATGATGAGGGTACCTCTGTTTGCTCGTAAAATCCCAAAAATCTAATGCAAAACCAACCAACCAACCACTTGTTAGTAGACTAGTGGTTATAAACATAAGAAAAGCATTTGTGCTTACATAATTGCTTTAGCTGTCCTGATTGCAGCTTCATCCTGTTTGCAGATTCCAAGTGCTAGCAGCCTTTCTGATATAAGCTTCTCTGCCTTGACTGATTCATCATCCATCAGAGTTATCTAACTCCAAAAGTGCAAATAGAAATGTTCTATATGTAGCAGGTCTAGGTCTATCTTTATTTGTAAGAATTGGACAAACTTCATTATGGAAGAAACAATCAATCTTTGTTCACCATCATCACACTCACCACAACCATCGCCATTACTGCCTCACCACCATATCCTCTCTCTACTCCCTCTCTATACCTCCACCAACCGCCGAACACCATCACCATCACCGGACTACCACAACTATCACCAGGAACCGACCACCACAACCAATCACCACCACCCGACCACCATGGAACCCACACATACATACAGAACACACACACACACTCTCTCTCATCTTTCTCTCTGCTCTCTCTCTCTACTACCACCACCACCCCCACCACCGCAAAACACAACCTGCAATAATACACCTCCGACTAACACCACTTCAGCCACACCTCTGCCACACCTCAGCCACCACCACACTTCAGCCACCGACCACACCACATCAGTCCCCCGTCGGTGACCATCACCTCCACCTCCACAACTGCCACACCAATAATGTTTGATCAAAACCCAATAACCATATCCATCCAGATTAAAAAAAACAAACCCACAAACAAAATCAAATCCAAATTAACGAAAGAATCAAATCAAATCCAAACAAACCACAAACAAAATCAAACATACACAGGCCTATTTGTGAGAACCTGACCACCGCCGCTGCCACCGCGCCACCTGACCACCGCCGCTGCCACCGCTCCCCCTTTCGAACGAGAACGAGATTGGGGGTTCATGTGTGTACTCTTCTTGATAAAATTGTGAATCCAAGATTGGGGGTTCATGGCAGAGAGTTTATGGGGGAGAGACAGGTTGTGGTGGTGATGATACGGTGATGGTGGTGATGAGAGAGAGAGCAGAGAGAAAGATGAGAGAGAGTTAGTGTGTGTTCTGTAACTAATGTGTGGGTGTATAAATGGTTGGATAAATGGTTGGATAAAAAGTAAAAACAAAAAACAAAATATAAAAGACTAAAATGCCCTTGGCAGACTTAACACATACGGATGTAGTTAAGTCAGTTGGACCATAATGGCAATGATGAAACGTTTTTGGATCCAGATGTTAAAAATGAAACCTTTGGACTATACTGGCAAAAAGGGCCAAACCACAGGGACTAAAATGGCAATTAACTCATTTTTGTGTAGTATTTTTGTTTTGTTATTTTTTTAATAATTTAATCATATAATGTTAAGGTTAAAAATCAATATTGTTTGTGGTTTAATTTCAATAATTGGCAGTTAATTTGTAACTCAGCATGCTCCTAACTTTCATTTATTTATTTAAGAGTAAACTTCCGTTTTGCTTCATGTGGTTTGGTCACTTTAACGGTTTTCCCCCAAACCTTTAAAAATAGTCATTTTCCTCCAATAGTTTGCTATGGTTTTTCCATTTTGCTCCCCGCCTCTAACTCCATCCAAACTGTCTGTCTTTCCATTTTGCTCCCCGCAGGGAGCAAAATGGAAAAACCATAGCAAACTATTAGAGGATAATGACTATTTCTAAAGGTTTAGGGTAAAACCGTTAAAGTTTCAAACCACAGGGAACAAAACAGAAGTTTACTCTTTATTTAATTTCAAAATACTTTACAATAATATGATTATAATTCACTCAAATATCCATCACGAGCAAACAAAAATCCTTTATATTAAGCTAGAATCACCTTAGCCACAAAAGTGAAAATTCCACATGACATTTCGAACATACCAAAAATCCTAACTAACCGTATTCTACCATCTTACATCTAGCGTTTTCACTCTTCTTTTTTTTTTTTTTTTTCTGGCGAGTCTAGCAGCTTTTACATGGCTTTCGGGTAAAATCCGAAACATGATTTATAAATGGGCGATCCGCTAGATTTGCCATTACTTCAAGGTGACGGTGGTGAAGTGGCGAAGTACATGATCCGCTAGTTTAACCAGCGGATGTGGTGGTGACGTGTCTTCACTTCGGGACGAAAAAGTCTACATTGAAAAACAATAAGGGCCATAATGTAACTTTATCCAAACTCAAAACGTTTTTCAGGCTGTTATTTGAGCGCTCATCATCACAAAAAATAGCATTCAATATCCAACAGAAAAACTAACAACCAGAGATAAGCCGGACTAGAGATGACGTTGCCGGAGAAAGACATCGACGATTTGCCGAAAAACGAAGCGAACTACACCGCATTAACACCCCTTTGGTTTCTTAAGCGAGCTGCTTTGGTTCACCCCAACCGTAGATCGGTTGTGCATGGTTCTGTTCACTACACATGGCTGCAGACTTACCGCCGCTGCTGCCGTTTAGCCTCAGCTCTTTCCAAACTCTCTGTCGGATTCGGTTCAACGGTAACATGTTTGTTTGTCTAATAAGTTAGATTTTTATTTTGTTAGTCCATGTGGATGAGCATGAATATATGGAGATGAAATGATACAGAGTTTTTAATATGAAAAGTTATGTAGATTGGTAAATACGGATTGCAATTAGGAATGATGATATAATTATAATGAAGTATATATAATGTGTATGTATCTGACCTTTTGGGATTCGATGATTACTGAGTTTTAAGAACACAATCAAATAATTGATTGAAGTTATGGTAATATCTAGGGGCAGCAACTCTTAACACGTCCAGCTAACCCGACACGAAAAAAACAGGTTTGGATCGATTAACACGACCCATTTAAAAAAAGGGCCGGGTTTGGAGTGACCCGTATTAAAAATAGGCCGGGTTTGAGTTGACCTGTTAACTCGTTTAACTATCTAGAAAAAAAAATTAAATTTTTGTTTTTTCGGTTTCTATTTTACATGATTAGTTATAAGGGTGCAGGGAGTGGTTAGAGACTTGAAAGTGGTAAACTTCAAAATCAACCAATGAGAGTGTGCTATGTCAAAGTGGTAAACTATGCTCAAAAGTGTTGGCAATGGTTAGACACTTCATGAATTGGTAAACTATTTTTTTTAAAAATAAATGAAAAATGTGTGATTGGTTGAGATGGTATGGACCCCACCACACACCCCCCGCTCTCTCCCCTCCCTCCCTCTCCCCGATTCGGTATACCCTCACCGATTTCTCCCCCAAAATCGGTAAAACTTGTGCGGTATATATGTTGGCATTGGTCACCGATCGGTGCCGAAGGAGTTTGCTGACTCCACTCCGGACGACCTAAGGGTTAAGTTATTCTACAAAAATTCCTAAAAGTAAGAAGTGTAAGAAGGTTTTATAGAGTGACAAGTGTACCTAAACCAACTACACCACCACCCAAAACCTAAACACCCACCACCACCCAAAAACCTAAACCCCCCCCCCCCCCCCCCACCCCCAGCAAAAAAAAAAAAAAAAAAAAAAAACTATTCCTCACCAAAAAACCTAACCCCCCCCCCCCCGCGCGCGCAGCGCGCGCGAGCAAGGGTGTTTAGGTTTTTTTTTTTGTGTAGTGGGTTTATTTTTAGGAGTCTTTGTATTTGATCCTAATCCTTAGTCATAATAATGTTAGTTTTGACATATTATATTTTTTACTTGTCAATCTTATACTCAGTATTAAACATGTTATCGATAACTCGCTTAAAACCCAACAACTCGTTTATAAATCGTTAAATTATATGACTCGTTTAAAATTACGAGTTAAAGGGGTCGGGTTTAGGTTGACCCGCATGTATATGTGGGCAGGTTAGGGCTGAAATCTTGGACCCGAATAATAATATGGGTCAGGTTCGGGTTAAACATTTCAACTACACAACCCGCAACCCGTCAACCCGACACTAAAACTTAACCGGTGTAAATAACTATTCCGTATAACTTATATTAGAGTAAATAAGTAGACCACCACTAAAACTCATTGTCCTCTATAAATTAAGATATTTGTTGCTTTTTATTTGATTTAGAACTTGATGGATTTATTAACTGAAATGTGTAGAAAACCAACCAAATTACTCTGCTGCATTTTGTTCTATTTATAGCTCACTTTATACTATTACTATCAGGTTGCAGTGATTGCACCAAACATTCCAGCCATGTATGAAGCCCATTTCGGCATTCCAATGAGCGGAGCAGTCATAAACGCGATCAATATTCGTCTAAACGCTCCGACTATCAGCTTCCTTTTAGAACACTCATCATCAGCAGTCATAATAGTTGACCAAGAGTATTTCAAACTTGCAGAACAAGCTTTACAAATTCTAAAAGATAAAACACAAGCCAATTTCAAATATCCATATTTAATTGTTGTCAAAGATGAAAGCATTGAATGTGATCCAAACAACCTCCTATACGCTCTAACAAAAGGCGCGGTTGAGTATGAGAAGTTTCTTGAGTTCGGTGACCCTGAGTTTGCTTGGAAGCCGCCACAAGACGAGTGGCAAAGTATTGCTTTAGGTTACACTTCGGGTACAACGTCTAGTCCTAAAGGGGTGGTGTTGCATCATCGCGGTGCTTATCTGGCGGCTACTAGTAATGTTGCGATATGGAGTTTGCCGGATGAAGTTGTATACTTGTGGACTTTGCCTATGTTCCATTGCAACGGTTGGTGTTTTACTTGGACGCTTGCCGCCATATGTGGGACCAACATTTGCCTTCGACAGGTAGCTCTTCATTTTACATAGGTGTTTTATCTCAAACGAGTCCAATAAAAAATTTAGAGTAAAATGCCAAAATCGTCCGTGAGGTTTGGGCATATTTGACTATTCCATCCAAAATGAATTTTTTTGTGCATTTTAGTCCTTCACCTTTGTATTTTTTTTTTCCATTTTCATCTTCGAGGTTGATAATTTATTGCGACTTTCGTCCCTCGAAAAATGGCCCTTAGGATGAAAATGACACCCGAGGGACGAAAGTCACAAAAGTAGCTAAACTTTAGGGACGAAAATGGCATTTTACTAAAAAAAATAGATGAAAGAGGAATGAGTCAAACAGGATGAAAATTTATACAACCTGCTAGGTGATCTTATCATATATTTAGATTTTGATTATTATTATTATTATAGTAATTTTTACAAGAAAAGCGACAAAAAGTGTAAACGGGTCAAGCTAACCCGAACTAAAAAGTAAAAATGACCCGTTCAAACCTGAAGTCATTTTTACCCGTTGTTATCCCACAACCCTTAAAAATTGTTGTTATCAAATTCAGTTTCTAAGAGAAGCAAATTTGGTATTGATGGCTAGTTGTTTTGTGTAGGTAACAGCTAAAGGTGTTTACTCTGCTATAGCCAATGTAGGTGTCACACATTTTTGTGCCGCCCCGGTAGTCCTCAACTCGATAGTAAACGCCCCAAAAAACGACACCATCCTCCCACTCCCCCGCCTTGTCCATGTCATGACCGCAGGAGCTGCCCCGCCACCAGCAGTCCTCATTAAAATGTCCAAAATTGGGTTCCGTGTGGCCCACACATACGGTCTCTCAGAAACTTTCGGGCCATCAACTATATGTGCATGGAAGCCCGAATGGGACAACCTCCCTCCCGAAACCCAAGCCAAACTAAACGCCCGCCAGGGCGTACCCTACACCACACTCGAACACTTGGAAGTTGTAGACACCCAAACCATGAAACCGGTCCCACCCAACGGAATCACCGTGGGTGAGATCGTGTTTCGTGGGAATGTTGTTATGAAAGGTTACTTAAAGAACCCAAAAGCCAACTCTGAGGCTTTTGCACACGGGTGGTTCCACTCGGGTGACTTAGCCGTGAAACACCCGGATGGTTACATCGAAATAAAAGACCGGTCAAAGGATATCATAATATCGGGTGGTGAAAATATAAGTAGTGTTGAAGTCGAGAATACTTTATATCAACACCCATTAATAGTCGAAGCATCGGTGGTGGCTCGACCAGATGAGAGATGGGGTGAATCCCCATGTGCTTTTGTGACGTTAAAAACCGAGGTAGACAAATCAGATGAAGGTAAAGTCGTGGAGGATATAATGAAGTTTTGTCGCGAGAACATGCCGGGGTATTGGGTCCCGAAATCGATTATGTTTGGTTTGTTACCGAAAACAGCTACGGGAAAGGTTCAAAAACACTTGCTAAGGGCTAAAGCAAAGGAAATGGGACCTGTTAAAACGAGTAAGTTGTAAAAATTTATGTTTAATGTTGTTAAATTCATATACAATTTGTGTAAAAAATGTTATGTAAATTGGTGCATTCATTTGTTTTATGGATTTGTATTATATTTTTAATTTGTTTTATTGTAAATTTGTATGCAAGCTATGTCAAAACTTATGTTTTTAGAAATAAAAAAAATATGGGGTCGGCACCTCTCACAGTTGTTGTGTAACACCCCGCACGATCTTGGCCTGACGTGTCATTATAACGGTAATAAAAAATCAACACTACATTCCTTTAGTGATAAAACATTACATTTTAGGGTTTATAAAAATCGGGTTATTACAATTATTACCCCCTAAAGAATAATTCCGTCCTCGAAATTTCACTTAAAAGAAATTAATTATTGAAATAAGTGACGTTTTATTCCATAATCCAAGGAGTTCAAAATAAAAAACGACAAAGTCTTTAAAATCAAATGACAAGAATTTAAAGTAGGGAAGCTCTTTCTTAAGGTTCTCGACCGATCACATCATATTCGGGGTGTTGTTTTGCAAACTCAGTTGGTTTATTGTCAGCGGTTAAAATGAACACTCTTCCGCCGGTAGTGCGTGGCACAATGTTTTCCCCAGTAGTAGGTGTAGCAGAACTTTTTTTTGGTATATTTTGGTGGTTGAGGGTAGTTCTAAATCGAATGTCCATATTGTTTACATATGTAACACCCTCTTGTGATTTTGAGGCATACACGAGAATGGTGTTTTCCACAAGTGTTACATAGTTGGCGTGGTTGTTGTTGGTTTTGCGGAGGAGTAGTTTTACTGCTTTGAGAACCCCCATGCTGGTTCCCATTGTTTATATTGGAGTTTGACTTTTGGTGTCCAGAGGTTGGGGTGAGAAGTGGATTGTCCAGTGATTAGGGTGGGATTATTCATGAGGTTCCCACCGTATTGCAGTTTCATTGACTTATTTGCAATTTCAAGGTTTTGTACTGAATTTGCCACTTCAGTGACATCTTTAAATTATTGATTCACAATCAACCATTTAACCCTTTCACAGAGAGCCCATTTCAATTTTTAGGCCTGTGCAGCTGGGTCCAAGCCTCAGATCCAGCGAAGCTAGGAAGCCTTGTGAACAGTTCCATGAATTCAGACATTGGTTCATTTTCCCTCTGTTTGATGGATGCAAATTCTCGAATGTATTCCTCCCTGAATGCAACTGGAAAATACTGCTGGTAGAGCAATGTCTTGAAACCCTCCCATGTGAGTGTAGCAGCAAATGCATCACCGCCTCTTGAGTGTTTAACAGTTTGCCACCACGTTTAGGAGTTGTGGCATACACGAGAATGGGGTTTTCCACAAGTGTTACATAGTTAGCGTGGTTGTTGTTGGTTTTGAGGAGGAGTAGTTTTACTGCTTGGAGAACCCCCATGCTGGTTCCCATTGTTTATATTGGAGTTTGACTTTTGGTGTCCAGAGGTTAGGGTGAGAAGTGGATTGTCTAGTGATTAGGGTGGGATTATTCATGAGGTTCCCACCGTATTGCAGTTTCATTGACTTATTTGCAATTTCAAGGTTTTGTACTGCATTTGCCATTTCAGTGACATCTTTAAATTATTGATTCACAATCAACCATTTAACCCTTTCACATAGAGCCCATTTCAATTTTTATGCCTGTGTAGCTAGGTCCTGTAACGCCCAGATTTCCTAATCCGAAAAAGTAATAATATCATGCTATTATTTAACAAAATTCGGGCATGACCCGTTCGTATTATGAACAAATCCCTGTAAGACCAACTTGTAAGAACTTAAATACGACATAGCGGAAAATATGAGCCCAAAAATTTCGTTCTTAAAAAGTCATATTAATTACATGAAGACTCAATTACAAATTGTAATACGTTCATTAGAGAGGATTCACAATGTTACATTATATCAAGGCTTCATGACCAATTTAAAACAAACTATGTGACCTTTCTTTCCCGTACAATCCTTGCTCTCAACTCGATTTATGTCTGCTTCACTTCGCTAGTGGTATAGGAAACCTGAGCGATACCTGTGGACACCAAGTACAACCCAACCATTAGTCATTAACACACCATACAACATTAAACCATACAATAGAAATTCGTAAAGCATTCTATGAAGTAAACGTGGAATTGTCCAAGCGCTTTCTTAAATACTCTTTATCCAAACCAGGTTTCATTCCTTCATGAATCCGACAATCTCATACCTGCATTACATTCCAAACTAAAAGCACATCATCAGTAATCGTAAGTACTCCGACGCCTTGATAACGTTCATACGTATATCTTTAGCATCGTATATTCAGACACACATGCATTCACACTTACGCGCCTATTATCACATACACCTATATGCAAACGTACCTTCATACATGTCTACGTCCCTACCTACATACAAACAATCATTTACAAATTTATATACACTAGCTCATGCTTACCACTTCATACACATACGCTTATGCCGAAATGACATATTCACAACTTAACATAATATAGGCGATATACAAAACGACCTACGTGCCTACTAGATTCCTAAACATATTTACTTATACAATTTCTTACACTAACACGAAAACAAATCTATTCTTTCACTAACCGACGACCCTTAACATCTCTTATACTCAAAACCAATCCTTAACATAAGTTATGAGACCTTGGAACACCATTTAAACAAGTCCAATGTATAAAACAACAAAAATCCAACAAATTGCCTGCAGCACGGTCCCTCGTGGGCCGCGTAAGCCTTGGCTTACTTCTTCGCGGGGCGCGACAGCTCCACCGTAAGCTACGGTGGCTACCGTAGCTTACGGTGGCCACAGAATCATTACAGTGGCTTGCTACTGCCCATGGTTACAAAAGTCGCTAGGCGCTCCCTCGTCGGTCGACCAGGGACTTGAGAGTACTCGGCATAGGCGGAGAGTACTCGGGGAGTACTCGGACATGTAAAATTATAAAGAAATTAGTTTTTGAAAATTAAATATATGTCTAATAACATAAATTTACTAATATTTATAACAAAATACGTGAAAATGATATTCATTATTTAATATGATAGTCATATAAATTATGTTTTATTATTTTTAAAGTCAAACTCGGCCCGAATTGACCTACTAGATCTGATTTTGGCCGAGTTTGACCGCGTTTGATCGATTCCGAGTAATTAGGCGGAGTTAGAGAAAGTCGCCTCGGCAGCCTACCTTGTAGCAACTACTCGGGGAGTACTCGGCCTTGGAAACCTTGTTTTACAACCATGCCTTACGGTGGAAAGAAAGCCTTCAGTGGCTACCGTAAGCTACGGTAGTGCCTAGCACAGCTTCCATTTTAATCACCAAACTATCTTATCTTGCCCAATTCACATCCGAAACAGTTTAAACTTGTTTCTAATTAACCGTAAAACATTTCCCTTTCATAAATGACTAAAAATTCTTACCTGGGGTCATAACCATAACGAATTACATTACGTTACACATCCCATGCACCTAATATTCGACCCGTTTGTACCCACCAATTTACTTTCGGCTTAAATAACAACCTTCGTCAATTCTGAGGCATTATTAGCTTATTACTTCTAATTATTACATGTTCTTTCATGATGTTTCATAAGCATAAGTATTAAAAATTTATTAAACCTACTAAAAAGTGAATCGAGATTCACTTACCTCGAGTGCCCGTCTCGTGTATGCTTCCTCATATCCCTTACGTAGCCTTCCATGTTTCCCCCATCTTGACATGATCCTATACTTTCATGGCATCATTGTGACATCCCACATCGGTTGTGAAGGGGAACAAAGGCTTCCTTATAATGGGATGGCTACCTTCACCATCATGACGCGTTTTGAAAACCGTGAGGGGCGGACACCGGGGGCGTGCTGGCCGCCAAAGCGGACAATATCATGGTGCGGTTACGTTGGGCTGTTACAATCATGGTTACCATTTCATTAGTATAAACACACATTCTAATATTGCATTCATTTTACATTCATATCCAACATTATACTTTATTTGTCAAATTCCAATCAACACAAAATATAAGCTTGAAGTCGCATCTTTTCATTCCGCATAATTCTTCATGTTGTTACATTTAGCACATATTGATATAGCATGTATTTAATGATTTCTCTAATATAACACCTGTGACAAAAGCTTAATACACTAATTATGCACAGTTGACTTTCAGAAAGTCAACTGTCCATCTTGTGATTTATCAATCTAACTTCATACGTCCACATTATTATAGTCGATTATGTTACGGGCATTACATACATTCCCAACTTACTTATATATGCACATTCAACATAATCAAATCCTTCCATATTTTCATCTCATAATCCCACAACTATAAACATCATTTAAGATTGACCAATTTTAACGCTACCCTTGAACCCAACTTTAGCTTGCTAGAAAAATCCACATATCATAAAACCACATCACCCAACTACAAAATCAACTAAGTGTATTTGGTGTGCCCTAACCTTATGCATAGAATACAAGCTAATAATGCACGCTTCTAACACAACATACTAACAAATCAAAGTCCCATATGATCTCTACTTAAATCACACTTTTCATCTTAGTTCGCTAATAATTATGTCATTATCACTTTTCATACATAATTACCCGCAACTTGCATACAATTTCACATATTTGTTCTCTTAGGCATTTCATCGAACACTTGGCGGGTTTCGCATTTATGAAATATTATGTACAAGCTTTTAAAGCATGATTCTTACTAATTCTTCACATAACTTTCATTTTAATTCAGATTCAAAATCAATAATCTATAACATCCATTATCATACACCTCAAGCATCATCAAATTAACATAAAATACATCATCATCATCATCCTACATAAGAACCACTACAAATGGGTTTTTCATAAATATACCTAACAATCAGAAATCTAAGCATAATTCAAGTTTCATAAGGCGTTTCAATCACATATCCATCCTAACTTCACTTAGATTCACGAGTTCATCAACACCCAATTCACCCAACGTCACCAAATCATAAAATTTAACCTGATAGTGAACACTTAGGAGATCGATAATCATGATACACGCATCCTAAAAACCTTCAATTCCCTTTTTGATTTGGAGATTTCTTGAAATTTAGGGTTTACCCCCTTTTTCTTTGGCCTGGTCGATCTCAAACACACACACAGTGTGTGTGTTTTGAGTTTTGTTTATTTTAAACACAAGTTCCTTCCATCTTGTCAAGTTTAGTCCCTCTAGATTAGGTGTTTATTTATTTCTAGGTATTTTCCATTCTTAGGCATATATCATAACACATTCTTTAACTAAATAAATTAAAAAATAAATTTCTAACAATTATGCATAATTTATCACTTTTGGGGTGTTACAAATCTACCCCCCTTAAAGTAGGTTTCGTCCCCGAAACCTTTCTCACACTTACTCTTATCTTTTCATTGCACTCATTTGATTTGCATATTACGTGCTGGACATATTAGGGATCTTGGCTACAGATTTCATTCTCAAACAACATAATTGTACGCATTGTTCCTACTTTCTTGAATTATGTATTTACCTTTACATACATGTAATTTGATTGAAAATTTATCCAGGTCCTTATTAATGTCACTACACCTTAAAGTGCTAGTTCCTAGCACATTTCATTACTAACAGTTCGTTCATCATTCTATCAATTACACAACCTAAGTTTTTATGACTTGTTTCTTTCCTTCTAAATAAACATAATACACTCATGTTTCTGCTTATTCAAAACATTTCAATTCGATTCGTTCTATTATCTATGATGTTTCCTTTGATCATCATAATTATATCCTCACGTTCCATTTCTACATGTCTTCTAGTCATCCTTGTACTCATGCGAGGGATCATTGTATCATCACATGCATACGCTGAACATTCTATTACCTAGTAGTACTAAAAACAAGACTATCCTCCTCATAATTACTTTTTCGTACACAATACAAGGAAAAAGCATCGTCCAACGGTTGGTACCATTACTTGAGCTACTTTACAACTTTAAGTCTAGCCTCAAATAGTCATTAGCAACACTTTATTATTAGTTCTGTGCATATACTACTTGTTATACTAACCGGCATGTCGTGCCTGAGCATCATACCAATTTTCATTCAGGGCCTCTATACTCTCTTCCTAATGACATAAATACTTTCTTAAGCTATTCGTCACAAGTCAATTTATTTCATACCATACCATAATTATCCTACTTTACAATTTCGTTCAAGCGTGCAAATAATTTTACAGATTCTTACTTATTAATCAAGAACTAAACATTTTACTAACCTCGTTTTCATTACATATGTCAGCGATCCGTACGCCGGATTCTTTTGCATCGTAATAGGTACCTTCCACACCAAAAATTGGTCTCATTCATTTGTGTAAAATGCTCCCACTCATGAGTATCCTTCCTTCAGCTCTATTACCATCATCTTACTGAGAATTTCCTCCATTCTTAACTGTAAAATTATCGGTTAGCACATATCATTTATAATTTGTATCCTACATGGTGTTTGTTCGCCTAAGACTCTTTTTCAAATTTCTTACATACATGCTTAAAACATATTACACATTCCATTTCTCACATACTGTTTCTTGCTACTACAATAGCTTTCATCAGTCTTACCTACTTGGCGAATCAAATACTTCATACTATTTTACTAATACTCGTTTAATAACTATCCATTTACTTTGTTTGACTTTTCGGAAGTCCATTTGTAAATACATTCTGACCTATGCTTACTAATTATCCAGTCCTGACATATCCTTCTCTAGTCGAGCTATAAGTTCCTATTAAAAACATAATCTTTATACATACCAATGTAAGTCAATTCCATTGACTTGTTATCCATTCCTTGCGTTGGTTATTTCTTTCCAATTTGTGGTATTGGATGATCATGCATTATGCCCACCTACAAATGTAAGACTTGAGCAATCAAAACATTAAATACCGGGTTCAAATGGTAATCACCATTTGACCCGTGTGACTCATTTTCCCTTCTCAACCATCTTTCATACAACACATTTACATAAATATATTTATATATATAGTAAAAAGTTTAAAACATAACTTGGTTAATATCTGCTTTAAGAATATTTACTTCTTCGGTCCGCATTTACTTACAAATTCAGACCTTTCATTCCACTTTCCATTCTTTTCTATGTTTTGAATCCGTCTCGCGGATTCAAACGTCTCATTCATATTCATCACTCCTTCTATGTTTCGAATCCGTCTCGCGCATTCTAGCATATCATTCATACTTTCTCATTCCTTCTATGTTTCGAATCCGTCTCACGGATTCTAACATATCATTCACACTTTCTCATTCTTTCTATGTTTGGTACTTTCAATTTCTTGAGAGTCTTACATTTTCCATTCACCCTCACGTCCACCTACTCCCTGATTCTAACGGATATACCTGTAACAATTATCACGGTCTCACGAACGTCGTATGTTTCTTGTGTACTGGCCAGGTACACAATCCACATACTAGTTTCGTGTCTTCGTGTAACCGTCACCTTATGTCCGAAGAATTAGTTTTCAGCACGTGTAACATTTTCAAAACTTCATTACTATTCCATTATTATCTTTCATTTAAAATTCTCCTTCCATTGATAGGTTTTACCATTACATGTACTTACATATATTAAATATACGTACCTGGAACCAATTTATCATACGTATATCTTTAGCATCGTATATTCATACACACATGCATTCACACTTACGCGCCTATTATCACATACACCTATATGAAAACGTACCTTCATATATGTCTACGTCCCTACCTACATACAAACAATCATTTACGAATTTATATACACTAGCTCATGCTTACCACTTCATACACATACGCTTATGCCGAAATGACATATTCACAACTTAACATAATATAGGCGTTATACAAAACGACCTACGTGCCTACTAGATTCCTAAACATATTTACTTATACAATTTCTTACACTAACACGAAAACAAATCCATTCTTTCACTAACCGACGACCCTTAACATCTCTTATACTCAAAACCAATCCATAACATAAGTTATGAGACCTTGGAACACCATTTAAACAAGTCCAACGTATAAAACAACAAAAATCCAACAAATTGCCTGCAGCACGGTCCCTCGCAGGGAGAATGAATAGAATTTTTAAATCAAAAGTTTATTGCAAACCTTTATCCAATGAATCTGGCAGGATTTGATGTTGTATTAGGAATGGATTGGTTAGTAACCAATAAAGCCAGTATTTTATGTCATCAAAAGTCAATTCAAGTAAATTCACCAAAGGGTGAAAAGATCAAAATTAAAGGAGATAAGCCATCTAGATCCACGAAATTCATCTCTGTGATGAAAACAGCAAGTTGTATTAGAAAAGGATCTATAATGTATTTGATTTCCATAATCACTAACACTAAAGGAAAAGAACTGAAAGATATTCCAGTAGTATCTCAGTTTCCAGATATGTTTCCAAAAGAATTACCAGGATTACCGCCAGACAGAGAAGTTGAATTCAGAATCCACCTATTACAAGGGACAACACCGATTGCCAAAGCACCTTACCGTTTGGCACCAGCGGAAATGTAGGAACTGAAGAAACAGTTAGATGAATTGTTGGAGAAAGGATTCATACACCCAAGTTCATCACCGTGGGGAGCACCGATTTTATTCGTTAAAAAGAAAGGCGGATTAATGCGTATGTGCATTGACTACCGCGAGTTGAACAAGGTCACGATTAAAAATCGGTATCCATTACCAAGAATCGATGATCTGTTCGATCAATTGTAAGGAGCTCGATTTTTCTCTAAAATCGATTTAAGGTCAGGATATCATCAACTAAAGGTACAGGAAGAGGACATTCCTAAGACCGCATTTAGGACAAGGTATGGCCATTATGAATTTATTATCATGCCATTTGGTTTAACCAATGCCCCAGCTGCATTTATGGACATGATGAACCGAATATGTAAGCCATATTTGGATAAATTCATAATTGTCTTTATAGATGATATTCTCATTTACTCTAAGAGTAAAGAGGAACATACAAAGCATTTGCACGCACTTCTAAGTTTATTAAGAAAAGAAAAGCTTTATGCAAAATTTTCAAAGTGCGAATTCTGGCTAGAACAGGTACAGTTTCTTGGACACTTAGTTGATCATGAAGGAATTCATGTGGATCCCACCAAGATCGAGGCGATTACCAAATGGAAAACCCCTGAGTCACCAACCGAGGTTAGAAATTTCTTACGATTGGCCGGTTACTATAGAAGATTTATCCGAGATTTTTCTAGAATAGCCATTCCCTTAACTAAGCTAACCTGTAAATCTGTTAAGTTTGAATGGGGACCAAAACAGGAAGAAGCCTTTAGAGTTCTTAAGCAAAGACTAACCAATGCACCCATACTAGCATTACCCGAAGGAACTGAAGATTTTGTAGTTTATTGTGACGCTTCTAAGTTAGGTTATGGAGGTGTGTTGATGCAACGTCAAAAGGTTATAGCTTATGCATCAAGGAAACTTAAGAATCATGAAGAGAATTATTCAACCCATGATCGAGAATCAGGAGCTATAATTTTTGCCCTTAAGATTTAGAGACATTACCTTTACGGTAGTAAGTTTACCATTTTCACTGACCATAAGAGTTTAAGGTATGTCTTCGGGAAAAAGGAACTGAATATGAGACAAAGACGCTGGATGTAGATACTTAGCGATTATGATTGTAATATCCAGTATCATGCAGGAAAGGCTAATGTAGTAGCTGATGCTTTAAGTCGAAAGTATCATGAAAAGCCAAAAAGAGTACGTTCTCTTAAATTAAATCTACAAGTAGATTTAAATGAACATATTAGAAAAGCACAAGAATCAGTAATCAAGGATGATACTGAAAAGTTGAAAGGTATGATCAAGGAATTAGAACAAGGAACAAATGGAATTTGGAGATTCCATAAGAAAAGAATGTGGATACCTAAATTAGGAAACCTACGTTACCGTATATTAGAAGAAGCCCATAAGTCTAAGTATACAATGCATCCTGGAAGTGATAAAATGTATCAGGATTTAAGAAAGAATTTTTGGTGGATAGGAATGAAGAAAGACATAGCAGCTTACATTTCTAAATGTTTAACCTGTTCACAAGTCAAAGCTGAACATCAGAAACCCTCAGGTTTATTGCAGCAATTAGAAATGCCAGTATGGAAATGGGAATTGATAACAATGGATTTTGTTACCAAATTACCCAAAACAAGGAAAGGTAATGATACAATCTGGGTGATTGTAGACAGGCTAACTAAGTCAGCTCATTTCCTACCAATGAAGGAAACTTTAAGTATGGAACAGTTAGCTAAGCTATATGTAAATGAAATAGTTTCATTACATGGAATTTCTTTATCAATTGTTTCCGATAGGGATAGCCGTTTTACCTCTCATTTTTGGATAAGCTTCCAAAAAGCAATGGGAACCAAGTTGAATCTAAGCACAGCTTATCATCCTCAAACGGACGGACAAAGCGAAAGGACAATTTAAACAATGGAGGACATGCTTAGAGCTTGTGTAATTGATTTCGGAGGTAACTGTGATGATCACTTACCCTTAATAGAATTTTCTTATAATAATAGCTATCACACAAGTATCAATGTTGCACCATTCGAAGCACTTTATGGACGAAAGTGCCAAACCCCAGTCTGTTGGGCAGAAATTGGGGAAAAGCAACTATCTAGACCTGAAATAGTACAAGAAACAACCGATAAAATCATTCAAGTCAAGGAACGACCGAAAGCAGCACGTGATCGACAAAAGAGTTATGCTGATAACAGACGAAAGCCGTTAGAATTTCAGGTAGGTGATAAAGTGTTATTGAAAGTCTCTCATTGGAAAGGAGTAGTCAGATTCATCAAAAGGGGAAAGCTAAGCCCCAGGTATGTTGGACCTTTTGAGGCTGTTAGAAGAATAGGACCTGTAGCCTATCAGCTACAACTGCCAGAGAAAATGGCAGGAATACATGATGTATTTCATCTATCTAATCTCAAGAAATGCTTAGCCGATGAATCGCTGATGGTACCTCTTAAGGATATAGAGGTAAATGAGCAACTTAAATTTGTAGAAAGACCTCTACATATTGAAGACAGGAAAGTTAAGAACCTCAAGCACAAGTGATTAGTTCTGGTCAAAGTGAAATGGCACTCCAAAAGAGGACCAGAGTACACATGGGAGCTTGAATCAGAAATGCAAAGGAAATATCCACACTTGTTCCAGTAGATCTCGAGGACGAGTTCTAAAACAAGGTGGGGAGGATATAACAACCCTCCTAAAATTTTTTGACACCCTAAAAATATTTAAAATATCCCAATATGTCCTAAAATACACCTCGTATGCGAAAACGGACCCCGAATACCATTAATTTAATAAAATAAAAATAAAAACAAATTTCAAAGGGCTGTCGCGGGGCGCGTAGCCTTTGGCTACTTCCTACGCGGGCCCGACATGGTGCCACCAGGAGAAACCCTAGCCCGCCACGTAGCAGGCCACCCGGAAAAGCTAGTTTGTTGAATCGAGGAAGCTAAGCCCTACACACGTACTACGCGGGCCGCGAGGGAAGTCGAAGGGTCGCCTATATAAGAAGGCCCTCAGCCTTCAGTTTCTGATCGTTCAAAACTCTTTCTCTCTCAAAATTTCTGCATAATAGGCATAATTTTCGGGCATAATACCCTCCTAATTAATGAAGTTCTGCTCCGTTGTAAGTATCATAACCCCGGTTACGTATTAAATACGCTGCCCGATTGATCCAGGGTTCCGTAACGGCTGTCGTGGTTCTGCCCGACGTAGTCGTTGGAAGGCAGTCTCGGGGAGGGTATTGCTAATATAAATATTAAGGATTATTATACTAACACGTGTGCATTTGTGTAAATTATAGATAATCACCAGGAAACCCTTAAAGAAAACCTAAGACAGCAATGTGAGTAATCTCCTTTTGTAAACTGTTTTTACAAAACCTTAAATGTTTTACAATGTGATTAAGCAGTGATTGAGTCTTTGTAATTCTACAATTACTGCCAGTATGTTGGGGTTTTGTATACAAAATGTGGAACACGTTACCATTGGACAAAGAGTTAGCCAATGGGTAATATGACCCACCAGTCAGGATTGACAGTACTGAATGAGTAATTGGGTAGATGTAAACATTGTAATCGCTCTCAATACTGTTTAAATGATAAAATTCTTCTTGATTAAACTGGGATTCACTCACCAGTATTTCCCACTGACAAAATGTTTTTAAACGTGTTTCAGGTAACAAAATGTGAAAGCCAACTAGAAGCCAGCTGGACAGCACTGAAGGCTTGGAAAAGTGGCTATTAAATTTAACCTAAATAAAGAATATGTTTTATTTTAATAAAATGGGGTTTATCCCAATATATTTATTTATATAAAATGTGGTGTTTTACTCTGATAAAATATTTCCTAACTACGGTCCTGATGAAATTTCCGCTGCCAACTTGATAAACACCGATACCACCAACACTGATTCTCGCGGCCGCCCGTTCCCGGGACAGATAGGGGGCGGGGGTTGCAACAGAAGGTGGTATCAGAGCTAAGCCACTGATTCAGCTATAGAAGTGTTCTGCTGACACCAAAATATTATTCACTATGTTAGGAAATAAATTACGGAACTACGTCCATAATTGAATTCTATTGTTATGTGTTATGTGTTATTTGACTATTTGTTAGTTTACAGTATGAGCGACCAAGGACCATCCGACGCGTACCGTCAGTTGTCCGGTTCGCCTAGAAGCGAAGGCACCTCTTCACAGCTTGCCCTCTCAGGGTGTTCTGCTGATAATGAAGAAGGGATATTCGTGTTTAAGGCTTAGTCTGAAGAGCCATTCCCTCCTAAAAAGAGAGGATGGTTCAGTAGGGGAGCGCATGAACGTAGGAAACGAATGAAAAAGTTACAACAGCAGCGAGCCCTAGCAGCCGCTAAAAGAGAGACAGATGACCACGCCCAGGATATGCTTAATAGGGGTTTAGCAAACTTTCATATCCTAGCAACCACAGCTGCCGACCCTAACCTGGATCAACTGATAGCACCCCAACCATTACCACTGTTTCCTAACCAGCCAATGGAAATAGAAAACAACCCAGAAAATCAAGTCGAAATGCATGATTTTAACCCAGAGGAGATACCTAGGGTACCAGCACCTAATCCCTTATACCCAAACTACGACCCGTGGTTAGATGACAACAGGGATTACCAACAACGATACCCAATACCCGAAGATGAACCCATACCAAATCTAGCAGCCTACCCAGGTTTGGACCCTCTAGATCCCTTCTATGATAGCGATGAATACATTAGAGAAATTCTAGAGAATCCATACCCGTACCAGGAACCCATGCCCCAGTTCCCAAAACCCAGTCCCAGCACCTGCACCCCCAATGAGTGTAGAAAATGTGCAAGAGCTCCGAACTTTCGGAGAAGAGATTTTAGAAAGTAGCGAGAAGATGAGACAGGTTGGAGAGCGACTCGTCTGGAAGTACGACGAGCGCAATATAGAGTTCTGGATGAACCCATATCCGTGAAGGTGATGGTGGAGGTAGTAATAATAATAATAATAATAATAATAATAATAATAATAATAATAATAATAATAATAATAATAATATGTGTGTACGTTTGAAAAAAAATAAAAAAATAACTATAGATGCTTACTAGTAGTGTAATTTCAATTTCAGTTGTATTGTAATTTTAAATTCCAGTATCAGTTTGTATTAGATGCATATTATATATAAGAAAGAGTAAGTCGCAATGTTCGACGTTTTTGATCAACATGCGTATTGTGTGCTTGGTTGTGTCAAATATTATCTTGTGATATTAATACGTGGCAAATGTTTAAAATTCAGATTGACAACGAAGTGAACCAGGAAAACCAGAATGATAATAACCAGAATGACAATAATCCGAATAATGACAACCCGAACAATGATAACAATGGAAACCAAGTGGATAACAGTGCTATCCAACACATAGTGGCACAAGGAATAATAGATACAATGCCATTTATTATCAAAACAGTTAGGGAAGCGCATAATAAAAGTAAACATAGCAGTAAGCGACCAACTGAACCTGAACACAGCGTAAACAATGGACCCATACTTCAAGTGCCCATCCCCAAAAGAAGAAGGACCATATCTTATGGTTGTTCTTATAAAGAATTCTGGTCCTATAAACCAATGGAATTCTCGGGCAATGAAGGGGCCATTGCAGCTCTACGTTGGATAGAAAAGACTGAGATGGTCTTAAAAATAAGCAAGTGTGCAGAAGAGGATAAGATAATGTTTGCTTCCAATCTGTTTAAGAACTCAGCACTAGAATGGTGGAACACTATCCTCCAGTGTAGTGTATGGGAAGTGATAGGGTTTACAATATGGAATGAGAGGAATTTAAGAACATTGTGGAAAGCAAATTCTGCCTCCCAATGAAAAAGAACAAATAGCAAATAAGTTGCTAAACCTTAGGATGACGGGAGTGGATAGTAAAGGATACACTACATTATTCTTTGAATATGCTAGAATAGTGCCAACCCTTGCATCACCTGAACCAGTATTAATCTCCCGTTACATCTGGGGTTTAATCAGTGAAATTAGGAATGTAGTCAAGGCAGCTAGACCTCAAACTATAGATGAAGCTGTAGAACAAGCAAATACCTTGACAGATGAGCTAGTGTGTACACGGGAAGAGGATCAAAGGAAGAACCTATCTCAAAGGCTTACTCAAGAATTTCGCTCTGGAAATTCCAACCGTGGGAAAAATGTAGGTTCTGCATCTGCACCTTATTGCAAGTATTACAAAAGGAAGCATTCTGGAAGATGCTCCATATATTGCAATTTTTGCAAAATATCTGGACACAAGGAAGAAGACTGCAGGAAGAAACTTAACAACAGGATATGCTACAACTGTGGAGAACAAGGCCACATCAAGCCAAACTGTCCGAAACTAGCTCCAGCTACGAATAACAAGAATACCAAAAATGCTAGAGCATTTGTTCTAACTGCAGATGAAGCCAAGATGATCCCGGATGTGATAGCCGGTACGTTTTTAGTTAATGATGTTTTTGCTAAAGTATTATTTGACTCTGGTGCGAACCAAAGTTTTATTAATACTTCATTTTGCAAACTTCTTAATCAACCATTAACCAAACTCCCACAAGAATGTCTAGTAGAAACAGCAAATGGGGAAACCATTAAGATTTCTGAAATCTTGTAGGGAGCAAGAATAGAATTTTTAAATCAAAAGTTTATTTCAAACCTTTATCCAATGAATCTGGTAGGATTTGATGTTGTATTAGGAATGGATTGGTTAGTAACCAATAAAGCCAGTATTTTATGTGATCAAAAGTCAATTCAAGTAAATTTACCAAAGGGTGAAAATATCACAATTAAAGGAGATAAGCCATCTAGATCCACGAAATTCATCTCTGTGATGAAAACAACAAGTTATATAAGAAAAGGATCTATAGTGTATTTGATTTCCATAATCACTAGCACTAAAGGAAAAGAACTGAAAGATATTCCAGTAGCATCTCAGTTTCCAGAAGAATTACCAGGATTACCGCCAGACAGAGAAGTTGAATTCAGAATCCACCTACTACCAGGGACAACACGGATTGCCAAAGCACCTTATCGTTTGGCACCCGCGGAAATGCAGAAACTGAAGAAACAGTTAGATGAATTGTTGGAGAAAGGATTCATACAGCCAAGTTCATCACCGTGGGGAGCACCGATTTTATTCGTTAAAAAGAAAGACGGATCAATGCATATGTGCATTGACTACCGCGAGTTGAACAAGGTCACGATTAAAAATCGGTATCCATTACCAAGAATCGATGATCTGTTCGATCAATTGCAAGGAGCTTGATTTTTCTCTAAAATCGATTTAAGGTCAGGATATCATCAACTAAAGGTACAGGAAGAGGACATTCCTAAGACCGCATTTAGGACAAGGTATGGCCATTATGAATTTACTGTCATGCCATTTGGTTTAACCAATGCACCAGCTGCATTTATGGACATGATGAACCGAATATGTAAGCCATATTTGGATAAATTCATAATTATCTTTATAGATGATATTCTCATTTACTCTAAGAGTAAAGAGGAACATGCAAAGCATTTGCACGCACTTCTAAGTTTATTAAGAAAAGAAAAGCTCTATGCAAAATTTTCAAAGTGTGAATTCTGGCTAGAACAGGTACAGTTTCTTGGACACTTAGTTGATCATGAAGGAATTCATGTGGATCCCACCAAGATCGAAGCGATTACCAAATGGAAAACCCATGAGTCACTAACCGCCGGTTGTGTGTCGTGTAGTTCCTCCTCGTAACTCCATTACGTAAGTCATCACCTTCTTGTGTTGCATCGTCGCGTAACTGGGACTCTGATTCGAACCATCATGGTATACCACTAGATCATCAATACTCCCGGATAAAGACGATGCTCAGTGCATTGCAGAGTTGGTATTCGAAAGCTGAATAGTCGTCCTCCTGTTTTGTCTTCCACGAACACCGCACCCTGCTGTGCTAAAGAGATTGAAGCTACGCGATCTTCGAAAATCCTGTGATGAATCTGCGGTAGTATCTAGTGAGACCAGGAAATTGTTGTACCCTCGAAGGGGTCTTTAGTGTCGATCAGTTTCTAACAAAATGGATCCAAGCGAGATCCACGTGTATTCCCACTGCATTTATTACATGACCAAAAATATACCTCTCGAATCCAGCAGTTACATTTAACAAGACTTCGCGCGGAGTGGCTCGTCCCTCGGGAGCTCTAAAATAGGATACATATGCCGCCCATGGTGTCCTTTTCTCCTGGAAATGATCCAAAATGCCATCGTTAAACTCGGTCGATTCATGTAGTCCATAAAGCTGCTGGTGTGTTGATTAACTCAATGGTTATGGTGTACAAAGTCTCACTGGCCGTATTGCGTTTGATATGCCATTCCAGGAACATCCTTCCCTTGGACTTCCATCTGCTAATAGCTTGTTCGTAAATCAATCCTCGAATGGAAGCTTGTCCCTCGCAACTGGTCAACAGGTTGTCATTACAATGGTCTAGGCAAACAGTTCTTGATTGTTGCCTTGCTGAGTTCTGGATAATCAGTACACATACAAAAAGGCTTATCTTCACGGATATAACTGGGGCTCCCCAAAGCGAAAAGCTAGGTCCGACAAACTCCTGTCCAACAGTTCCTGTAGTAGACTAGACAGTTCTTGCAACCCTCCTGGTGCAAGACGACAAGGAATACAAGTAATCATGGTTGTATCTGGCTCGAGATCAAACTGAGATTCTACCTATCAGTTGTGGAAGTACTCCTGAAAGTTCCTTTGGTAGTTCATCGAAAGAAATCACAAACAATTGATGAATTTTCGATCCTTTTTTCCCTAACCTTAACATCAATAACGGTTGCTAACATAGCGGGGTAGTCCCTCCGTGGACGCTCCTTAGCTTTCATCGCTGAAATGGCACTATCCTTTGCGCCACTCCGATGCTTTAGAACAGGTAACGATTCCCCACTAGGGAGAGGGATACGCAAAACTATCTTCTCACAGGGTATATCTTTGCGGTATCTGGATAACCAATCCACACTAACTACTGGCAGAAGAAAGGTAGATGTTGAACGCTTGTCCCACAAGATCGAGTTTGCATCCCAATAAATTATGAGGTTTCAATTGTCTTGCCATCAGCCGATTCCAAAACAGGTTCGGATTCAAGAAGCATCAAGGTTAAACAGAACAGAGACGAAGCGATTAGCTGCTCATACTAGCTACCATGTTGCTATCATGCCTGGCGTCGCTCACGCCAATCCTAAATGCCCTTCCACAAGCACCACTACCAGTGTTGTTATTTTCGTTACAAGGATTTTCGGTACTATCGTCATCCCCTTGGTTGTTGTCGTCTTGAATTATCATCGGCCTATCTGTGACAACTGGCCCAAACCGGTAATTTTCGTACACATTAATTATTGCTTAATGACTGCAATTATGTGTTTAATTGTCAGCAATACCTGATTTCCTACTAAACAAGTGAATTCATGCACGTTGTATACTAAAAAATATTGCTTTATGCATAAACGAGAGCGTTGCGTCAAAAATACTAGTAAACTCACCGGTAAGACACACTGTGTCAACAGAACTGCAGAAAGCAGTCAGACAATAAAATTGTGGCCTAGGTGTAGGTCCGACGACAAAAGTGCATTAAAACCCAAGAGTACATACAAGGGTTTAATATATATGCAATACGGAAGCAAAAACAAGCACTAAAAAGCACCCGAAACCCACTTTAAGTGCAGAATTTATATAATTCAGCATTTAGACATATGAATATTTTGCAGAAATGTCGTTTTATTATCCAGAATATTTCCCTAAGTGTTGGGAATCGATAGTGTTATAAAAAGATACTTATTAAACACTAAAAGGTGCAATTTAGCACTTTAACGAATCGGTATGCAACCGAACAACCGGACTATACCCGGAACATAAAAATATTGTTAATAACATTACTTATCTTTTTCTGAACCAGTTAGGGTCCCCGAATACCCTAACACCCGCTATAACGCATAACATACTAGTAAATGGTTACACTTCCTAATTCACTTAACTATACTTAACTATTAGTTAGAATTGGACTAAGGACCCCCCCCCCCCCCCCCATCCAACGAATTCGGTCCCCAAGGGACACCCTTGTCCTATTTTGGATTAAACTAATCCTTCTTGTCCCATATCATCTAGACATAGAAACCATTGGATAATGATCTTATGAATTGCCTATAAGATCTACACTAAACACAACATACCAATCACCACCCACACTTGAACTTCATCACTCTCTCTCCCTCTCTACTACTCACGGCCGAACCCCCCTACAACCATCCACCCATTTTCGAGTTTAGTTCAAGCAATCCCAAGTCCATACAAGTGTTACGGGTCACATACGAGGAAGCTTGGTGCAAACGGAAGGCGAAGGACCTCTCTACTTTGCTTTTATCCACCCTATTCGCGCTTAGATTCTCCCCTAGCCTCGAGCTAGTGGTATGTTGCTTAAATCACCTTCTCGAACTATTTTAAAGTGGTTAATATGATTTGTAACGATTAAAACTCGTAAACATACAAGTTGAAGCTTAAAAGTCTACTAAAAACACTAAAAGTGATGGTTAAAAGCACATATGTTGTGTAAATCATGTAGTATTTAATTTGTGTGATTATTTGGACCCGATCTATGTTGTGGTAGCTCGGATCATCATTTAACCCGGTTTAGTCATGATCTTGGATTATGACATAAAGCCTGTTTAAGTATAACAAGGGTTAGAAGATGAAACTCTACCACACTCGAATCATGAACTTGTGTAAAAGTGTTTTAGCTTGTAAAATAGTGATTAAAACTAGTAGATCTACGGATCTACAAGCGGTACTTTCAAAGGACCAAGTGTCCAAGAAATCATATTTTCTAAAGCCGGATCTTACAGGAAAAAGAATGATTTTAGCAAACACACGAGTGTGTAAACACTTGTGTAACACAAAGTTTCGACAAAATAACTATTTTTGTAAATGTTGACCGGAAGTTGTAAAGATGTAACTTCTTTAAAAACGAGACTTTCAAGAAACGAAGTTGATCTATACAAAGATCCACTAAAAATAATGGAAAGATACTACCTATTTTGGAAAAACCACAAGTTCATGTATTTCTGCGATTATATCTATTTTAACTAGTTGCATATTGTTTATTGTTGAATGAGGAGATTGTTGACGATTTAAAAGAAAATAAACACATGTTTTGAAAACATGGGAAACCTCCATTTTTAGGGGAAACTCTGTAAAAATTTTTATAAATTTTGACACTTAGAAAAATATAAGTTTTTGAGAAACTTATTCCCTAAAAATGTGTTTAAAAGTATTACCAAGGTTTCCCTAATTTTTGGTGATAAGAAATGAGGATTTCTTCAAGAATAAAAACGGATATTAAGTATGTATATATTTTTGAGAAAAATATATATATTATTTTATCACCAACTTTTGTGCTAAGTGTATATAGTATGTGTTATACGTGCTAGCATATTAAGACTTAAAAATACACTAAATACTCGTGAGGAGTATAAACATAAAAATACACATACTAAATACAAGATACATAATTCGGGTGCGAAGTGCAAAACACAAAAGACTTATATTTATTTTAGAGGAAATAATATAAGTAAGATACGTAGTTAAAAATATGAAATATTTTTAACACAACAATACAAATACAAAAGAGAGTGACTGTACTTGTTCGATGCAAGTCTAGTGACTAACATTAAGAAAACGCGTATAGGTTACGACGTTAATTAAGCAAATCCGGTGAAGTTTACGACGCACAGGAACACAAAGTTGTGAGTTCATGCTCCCCCTTTTCTCTTAACTGTTTTCAGTTTTATAACTTCGGGGGTGAAATACATGTTACAAATATTACAATGTTTACAAATGGTATGATGGATACAAGAATGATACGAGAAATCGTGTCACGAATAGGGTACCATAAGCACCATTAATCGTGTACATACTTAGACCGCAGAACAAAAGGTTAGATCTAATGGGTTCCGGGCAGCCCCACTCTTGGCCACTCTTTTACCAAGCAGTGTTTTTGTGTCTCAGTCGTAAATCGACTACAGAAAAATGCCTATGGTTTGGTGACTTCCTATGTCGTGTCACATGTTAATGGCTTTGCAACCCATTAACACTGATACATACAGAAATATTTGATTTATACATGAGTACGTGGTGTACACAAAAGACTTGATTTATACAAAGTACAAATTATGTTTTCATACAAAGTATACAAACGTGAAATACAAAAATTGCATGAATTCACACCAACTTTATGTTGACGTTTTTCCAAAACTCACATGTATTTCAGGTAACTAGGATGGATGTGCGCGTGGTCATACTCATGCTCGTGGATGTCGCCTTGTTTATCTTTAAATAAAGTTGTGACTTTTAAGACAATATGTTAACTCGTGTTGTAAACACTTGACATATGTTTTCAGTAATGTAATATTTGAAGATATTTTTGAGCATGTAGTATGTTTACTCTTCGTATGCAATGAGAACCTTTCATGATCACACCTCGCGCTTCCGCCGCAGAAAGGGGTGTGACACTATCCATGCCGTAGGCACCTTTATTTCCATACTGTAGGCTACGATTACAAGTACCTTGATGTTGCCGTAACTGTTACCTCTATTGTCGTTGCTTGACGCGGAGCCCTACGATCTTTCACCGACAGGGTCCATCTTTTCTCGTTCCGTGCCACGTACTAAGATGTTACTCATTGTGCTGGCAGCTACGCGTTCCACACCGTAGTCGATTGTCATTCCTTATGTCCCGATTGATTCATAAGAGTTGACTCCCATGAGTCGCTGGCTGGGGTTAAGGATTCGATTGAAGTCAATTCGCTGGTGTTCGTTGCCGGTAATCAGGGCCATCCAATTACTGAGGTCGGTAAAGTATTACGTTTACCCTCTTGTCCATCGTCCTTGCAAGTTGACTGAGTAATACACGGTATGTTTCCAGGGTGTTGCAGAAGTGATCGCACTTCGGGGTCTAAGTCGTCAGTACATTGAGTTCCCGCAAACAAAGAGGAGTGAGAGTGGTATAGACCAATCATTGACGCTGCAACATCCAACTCAGGGATGTTCGTACAAGCACCTAACATTCTACTCAGTTTGCTAGGTGTTCAAATGGGTGTTCAGGTAATGCTCGATAGCATCGAGATTCGTAAGGATTCAGAAAGGAGTGATAAGATCACGTTCGAGTAGGAGGCAATCATTGCTAGGACTCCTATAGATTTGTTACGTTTCCCACTAATTAAATAACAGAACAGAACCCCCTTTTTTCACTTGTTAAGCCTCCCTGGGACTCACATGCACCTCACATTATTATTATGTGTGCACCTTCAATAATATTGTGATTTGCATGCTTATCTCAGTTCCTCCTAACTCGTGTCAAATGGTTCTTCAAACTCAGATATCAAACGGAGGTCGTCAAAGTAATGAGGTCACAGAAATCCAAAGTCTATGACATACTATCAACGTATCATAAGGTAACAAGCAGTCCATGCCATCATGCTATAGTGACGAGTGTGTGTTCGTATGCTACGTCATAAACAAATGTGTACTAGCCATGTAATGTATGCAACAAGTGAGAAAAACGAACCTTGCAATTTGGAGCTGAGTGTCATGGTCGTATTCACGTATTCAGAATTGTTCGGTTATAGTCTGGTTTTACAAAAACGTTTTAAAACCAAGTTCACTATAACCAGTGGCTCTGATACCAAACTGTCACACCCCCAAAATACCACTTGCGGAAACACCGCGGGACGTGTGACGTACCAGGATCTTAGCCACTAATCACATTAAACTCATAAGTATGTTAAAATAAAACATTCATTCATTAACATAAAGTGTTACAAAACGTTACATATAATTCGTTGTATACAGCGGAAGCATAACTCATTTGTTAAGTGTTTCATAAACCAAGCGTACGTAAACCATTAGACTTGTATTGCGAATCCATGTGTCACGACCCATGACCACTCCATCCTTCCAGACAGCAAGTTCCAATGCTATAACCCTACAGACCTACAAGCATGCAGGCAAGTGTGTCAGACGACGCTGGTGAGTTCAAAGTTTTGTTAACGCGTTTAGTTACCAGTTACCAGATTAAAACGTTTCACAAATTCATTGTTGTTAATCACACGCTTACCGCCGATGGCTCCAGATTATTTGCCCTAAACCCCAATGCCTCTATCAAAGCATTGGTCAAGATGGGGGTCATTAGTTCACTCCCGACCTCCTCGGTGCGTTGTGAGGGTGCAAAACCTAAGTAGCGCTACTAACTAATACCCCGTTGCCCTACAAGCAACAATCGGTAGGAGGGACTTGAGTGATAGATATTGACGTGTATTAACCAACAACCCAGGTTTAACATTCCAGTCAAACCCATTACCCGACATTCCTCCCCGGAACGTTTACCAGATGTCCCAACCCCGGGACGCTTGCTTGGAAAAAGAGCAGTGAACTCACCTTGGTTTGCTCGGTATGTTTCGATACATTACCCGTTCCCGTTAATCAACCAAACCCTACCGTGGTTACCAAGGGGGTTGCGACAATTTCAAATGTATCATTGCAACGTGCTTATTTTTTTTATCTAAATTCTGATATAAATTAAAAACCGAGTTTTCGTGGTAATGTACAGGTCCTTGAGGCATGAGCATAAAGTTTCCTTTTTCTTCCTCTTACAACCTTTAAAATATGAAGTGATATTCAACGCTTATTTCACAACAACATATGTTCTCTTGAATTCCGAGCTCACCTTTGCGTCGTATATATTTTTATCTTCCATACAAATTTTATTAAATGTTGACCCCGTCGTGAAGCGCGAGTAATCACCCAATACAAATGATGATGAAATTACAACATCACCTAGGAAGGTACGGACGATCTCAAGAGGCAGTCTTGAGAAGGTCTTAAGTCGAAGGACTAAACTAGTGAAATAATAATTAAAGTTATTTAATTATTATTTGAATTATCTATTAGTATTAGTTTTATTATTATTTGTTTAGATAAGTATTGTTTAGTATTTGAGTTAGAGAAGAAATAGAATTCGTATTAGTCTAGGATGTTTAGTCTTTAAATATCGAGTACTTGTAATCAAGTTTATTAATTCACAAAAAGCTAATAGAAGAAATTTGTGAATCCCGTTTGTATTCGTCTCTCAAATCCTATACCCTGATTTAACAAATGATATACCTATACAAGTGACACGATGTACAACCTAACCTGCACGACAAAGACAAAAAGTCCAACTATACACAACCCCACGATGCCCTACATCCCAAAACAAGAATAGGTCCGGAATTGATAATGTAAAATGGATGGGTTAAGTGTACAACCCCACAATGCACCACATTCTAGGATTTCCAATAATACAACTCAATGATGCAGAAAATGGGATCCTTCATGGTCAATGCCTAAAGTTGATATAGAGTTGCTTAAGAGGATAAGCTATAGAAAATGACCCGACTTATAAAAATGAGCATAACTTTCGCTTTATTTGCAGTAATGAGAGACATAAATGAGTCAATGGTAGGGCCGACCTAAAGCAGATTGTAAAATTGGGCTTTTTCATATATTAATATGGTTAGGATTCTAATACGTTGGAATACAATTACACGTTTTTTGTGTACGATTTCTAAAAGACATACAACTCAGATATTAAAATTGAAGTGAGTTTTAGTAAAAATAACGGATACAAGTATACTGATTATTTGCTTTGAGAGTCCACATTTGAAAATCATATATGAAACTCTAAATCAGTTATTCATATCCAATTTGTGATAACGTAAAAAGAAAAAGAAAACACAAAGCTAAATAGCACTTCCTTTGAAAATTTTGAGCGATTGAGAGATAATGGACTTTAATGGACTTTCAGCTTATTTTTTACACAATTGAGCCACACTCTTCAATGGGTTGAAGATTGTGACAAACCACCATATTTTGTCAATGGTTTTTTTTCCACAATTTTTACAACGTTCATTTATTTTGTTTTTATCGTAATAACACGAATCTTTGAATTTAGTAATTTATACTTTATTTTACATTTCAATAATGGGCTGTCAATTTTAATTTTTTAAGAACTTAGCCAAACATGTAAAACATAAACATGTCAGTATATAATTTTTTTCCGTATTTTTCATAAACAACTTAAATTACATCACATTCATCTTTTGCAAGGTTCGAACCCTTAACCTCAAGGGGAGTAACACCACATAAATACATAACTCCAATAGCTTTACCAATTGGATCTAACCCCCACTCCTCATTTTTTTGTATCATCTATATTTGTGTCATGCATCAATAAGTTCATAATACAAAAAAAAAAAAAAACCAAAAAAAAAAAAAAAAAAAAACACCCAGGAAAGTGTACAAACCAAAATGCACTACATTAGTGGATATCCAACCCAAATTCCCCAAGAACTCATGCACAAAACATAAATATGTCGATCAAGACCATTTACAACACTTTGTTTCGGAAAAATATGTGAAAATGAGTTTTGACAAAATGGGAAATATGATTTCTAACTATGGACATAAATATATGTAACTATTGTTAATTTGATCATTAGTGTTTGGGTTTGTATTCTACTATGTGAGACTTTCGTAACAAATCAAACTGCGTCCAAAACAGAGCTAAAATTTGAGATATCAATGCTCAAAGTTATATGTTAAAATTTTACAAAGCTGCAAAATTAGGAGAAAAGGTGTGGGAACTTATCCCATATGCGAGGAGAATGAACGCAATGTGATGCTTTAATGGGTGCACTTGGCACATGGCACCTTTGTGTTTTTGAAGGTAGGCTCAAACAATACCCAACAAGAAAAAACTTACTTTTTAAGAGTACGTTTATTTAATTCTGAATGAAAAAAATAATCAGACACAAAACTCCTTTATATAAAGTAAATAAATCGCACACATATTATTTAATTGGAAAGCTTCAATACATGACTACAAAGACAACTAGGGACCACATGATGTGTATATACCCAACTCCAAACACGACGCAAATACCATATTGATGAGGTTAACCAAATTCAACAAAAGTAGACCAAAACATAAAAATCTAGACGCCAAGGGTTACCTTGTGTTTAGAGTGCCAATTTTTGTGCACGTCATGAACAAGACGCAAATACCATATTGATGAGGTTAAACACCATCCTCAATTTAAGTCACCGACCATCATTTGTCAATCTCATCAATCTTCTCTTCATCTTCTTCGTCATCATCATATTCACCACTAAATAAAAAAAAGATTTCATGAATTTTGTTATCTATACACGTAATGAAACAAAACAAGAAACATATTTTATATATATATATATATATATATAAGGTTAACATACAAAAAGCCTTATCATACATCACGTAGGAGACAATGGTAACCGTTGGATCAGGGGTATAATCACGCATGGGACCACATAATCACGCATGGGACCACATAATCACGCATGAGACTATAATCACGCACGTTCTATGATAATAACGCACGTTATATTTTTTGTCATGTATGTTAATGTAGGTTAAGCCCTGAAGTACATTATACTTTCTCTCTATATATATATATGTTATAGGTATATAGTGTGAGGTTCATTGTGGAACACGAAAAAAGTGGGGAACCGAGGAACACTCTTAAAAATTTAACTTAACATGTTAAAAATTAATTTTTAAACATCCTTTTCGGCGCTTCTCCTTATATATATACTTGTAGAAGCATCTTTAATAAAAAAAAATAAAAAACTAAAAATATTAAAAAAAAAATTAATAAAGAAAAGGCTAAAAATTGTTTTTTTTAGAAAAATTATTTTTTTATTCGACTCGTGTCTCCTCCCTTTTATAAAGAAAAGCGCTGAATTTTTTTAAAAAAAAAATTGATTTTTAACATGTTAAGTTATTTCTATATGATAAAACTGTTTTTTAAACATTTTTTTTTATTTTTTTTATCAAAAATGTTTCTACTTGTATTTATAAGAAAAAGCGTCGAAAAAAATTTAGAATTTTTTTTTTTGAAGTCTGAAACTACAGGCACTACTCTTTTGATAAACAAAAGAAATAAGCTCACGTTTGGCCATCTTAAGGAAAGTGAGATTTAAAATGAAAATTTCGCCTGCTTCATTTTACAATTAAATTAATTTCCTCAATATTATTAAAAATATAAGTAAGCATAATAGTTCGAGGGGTAGAGAAATAGTCTTACATTGGATCAATTCGGACATTGGGAATGTGAGAAATTTTATGCCAGTCTACACCGATCTCCTTGTCATACCTTTTCCTTAGACGTTTACATCCAGATATATCAAGTTCTTTCATATGCTTGAAACTTTGAATTTCATCTGGTAGGGAAACTAACTTCTTACACTGTCTTAGTGTTAAAACCTCGAGTTTTGGAAGGTGACTTGGCAAGGAATTCAAAACTTGACACCCGGAAATGTATAATTTTTGTAAACAAGGAAACATATCAGTGGTGTCTCCTAACATATTTGTGTGGTCATCATGGAAACACTTCAGTGAATCCATATATCTCAGCCTAATGACCCTAAGATTGGGTAATCTCCCAAGTGCTGGAATATGCTCACATTTCTTGCACCTGGAGAACGTAATTTCAACCAAATTCTTTAAATTAAGCATCCAACTCGGAGAAATAATCTTTTCCATGTAATCGTATATACTCAATTCCTTGAGACTAGAAGTTGGTTCTAGTCCCTCGAGAACCTCTTCATCATGTGTAAACATTTGCTCTATACGTCTAGAAAAAGCGTTTTCTGACCAGTCTAACACCAAATCTGACAAATGTGTTTTGCATTTGAGATTGGCACTCTTGGCTTCACTTAAACTTCCAACAAACACTAGTCCAGCTATTTCTAAATTCCCTTCAAGAAGATTTAGATTCCCCAATTCCCCTATTTTGGCCACACTCTTGTTTAAACTTTTGTTAAGAGGAAAAAATGGAAGTGTTCGGAGACTAGATAGTTCTTTGATTCCGCGTGGCAAATGACTGAGAGAATAACAGCCAGTGATGTCCAAACGTTGAAGATTCCTCATGTATCTGAGGCCTCTAGGCAACTTCTCCAAGTCATCACAACTTTTCAGAAGTAGCATTTGCAAGTTTTGGAGATAAATAATGGACTCACATAAAACTTTTATTCTTGAGTGCGATAAATTCAAGTATCTTAAATGTTTGAGTTTGCAGACTGATTCTGGCAATGTATTCATGTCGACACCACGCAAGTATAATACCCTTAGATGCATGTGGCTGAAAATCTGGCTAATGTTACCTTTATAATCCTCTCCGAACATGAATACTGACCTTAATGATGTTAACTTTTTTAAATCTTGGGGTGAAAAGCGAAACTCAGGACATGATGAGGTCAAATGAAGGACCCCATTTGGGATTGTAACCTCCTTGCCGGGCTCTATGACTAAACAATCATCTCCCATCACATGCCGTGCCAAGTCATGCATCAGATCATGCATTACATACTCATCATCCTGGGAGTTAGCCTGAACACTGAAGAAGGACCTCCAAACCAAGCAATTAAAAATATCTTCCCCAAGCATATACAAGTCGTTTCCTCCTTTGGCTGGAATAAAACCGTTTGCCACCCACAACATAGTCAGTTCACCCTTTGTAATATGATAGCCTTTAGGAAACAAACAACAATAAGCAAAACATCTCTTTAAATGTGGAAGCAAGTTATCATAGCTTAACTTCAAAATAGCAGGCACCACATGAATTTCTTCCAACTCCCATAAATTGTTGTCTTTCACATGTTGCCAATAGTTTGTACTACTTTTTGACCACATTAAGCTACCCAAGGTCTTCAATGCCAAAGGCAACCCTTTGCATTTCTCAACAATCCCCCTTCCAATAGGCTCTAGCTCACTTATGTCACCCCCTTCTCTTCCTTGTGCAAAAGCAAGCTTCTTAAATAACAACCACGAGTCCTCTTTGGATAAGCATTCTAGTTTATGTTGTAACTCAGGAACCTTAGCCATCATTCGAGTAGTTGTTTGTGATCGTGTTGTCATCACAACAATACTTTCTTCAGCCCCACAACTTAATGTTTTACTTAGCTCCTCCCACTTGGCCTTTTCATTCTCTTCAACCCAAACATCATCTAGTACAATTAGAAACTTTTTTCCCCTTAATTTGTTCCGGAGGGACTCCTGCAACATCTCTAGTTGTGTAACTGTACACATACAGTTATCTATCAATTCAATAATTTTTCTCATTATCTCTTTAACTTGGAAGTTTTCAGAGACGTAGACCCAACATTTTAAGTCAAAATATTGATTCACCGTTTCATGGTTATAGACTAACTGAGCCAGAGTAGTCTTTCCCAAACCTCCCATACCCCATATACCGTACACCCGAACCTCCCCATTCTCATGTTTCCCTAAATCCTTGTTACATATATTTCCTATTACCATATCCCTTTCTTCATTTCTTCCCATGATAACTGAAGTATCGTGTATAACCGAGCTTGTTTCCCTATCTGGCATCTGACCCACAACTTCAGCATCGTCAACATGACTTGTGGGAGCTGAAGGGGTCAAATCTAAGTTAAATCTCTCGGAATTTATGACATCCAGCTTACTTTTTATGTCTTTGACCTTGTGAGCAATCCTAAGACGGATCATGTATTTATTATGGTTGGAGGAGAAGAAGGCTCTTACCCTGTGTTTGAAGCCCCTTTCTTTCTGTAGACGTTGTTCTTTGTGTAGACTTTGCAACAAAGCCTCAGTTGAGATGTCGTCTAGCACATTTTCAGCCTCCAAGGATGCAGAACTGAGATGCTTAAGCCATACCTTTACAGCGTTATTATTGACACGTTTCTCTTCTGCGTCTTGAAGAACAGCCTGGATCTGCTCGAAATCATTCTTGAGACTCAAAATATCTTTTTTGAGTCCCCGAAGCAGAGCAAGCTCTCGGTTAGCTAAAGAAACCAGTATCCCCACCACCTCCCTCACAAGGGCATCTTCCATGATAACTATTTCAAAATGAAAGAATCTTAAGTTTGTGTATGCCGCTTAAAGATTGATAGTAATTCATGAACTGAATGTTTGCTTGGAAACAAAAGCAAGAAAGTGAAGAAATTGAAAAGTCAATCCACCAACTACTTCGATATTTTCATTTTCAACACATACAAATACAAGTGCCGGCGTAACAGTAAAAGTGTGTGTTTGGCCAAAAGTGACGGTTTTTTTTTTTGGGTTGGCATTAAATTGTTATTTATAAGTCTTATCAAATTACGATTTTATCCCCTGTTTAAAATTACGATCTTGCCTCCAGTTCGAAATTAAATTTATGCTTTGCCCCCCAACTTAAATTTACGATTTTGCCTTGGTTAAAAAAAATTATAGTTTTGCCACAGCTACAATCCTGCCGAATTACAATTTGGTTCCCAGTTTAAAATTACAATTTCGCCCTCGATTCAAAATAAAACTTTTGTTTTGCCCCCAGGTAAAAATTACGATTTTGTACTCAGTGAAAATATTACGATTTTGCCCCCAATTCAAAATAAAAAATGGTTTTGCCTAGGGCTGACAATTTTACACGAATACACGACACGAACCTACACGAAGTTAACAGGTATCGTGTATGGCCTTAACAGGTATCGTGTACCAAACAGATAGACACGAGATTACTTGTTAATTTTCGTGTCTAAACAGGTTAAATACCTGTTTACCTGTTAATACCCGTTAGTACACGATAAGAAATTAAATTAAATAAAACTCATCAGCCATGTGCGTGTGGGTTCCTTAATTCCTTTCTATTTTCATTCCTCATTCAATTCAAAAAATATAAAACCCTAAACTCCCTCTGTAACTCTCAGATAGCATGTCGTGTTAGTGTTTTTGTTCGTGTTAACAGGTATTAACAGGTAATTTTCGTGTATAACAGTCGTCTTAACAGGTATTAACAGGTAATTTTCGTGTATATCGTGTCGTGTTCGTGTTTGAAAAAAAGGACACGATAAGTTATCGTGTCGTGTTCGTGTATGGGATTTCGTGTATCGTGTCTTATCGTGTACGGGTATACACGATATGTCAGCCCTAGTTTTGCCCTCAGTTAAAAATATTATTTTACCCTCATTTTAAAGAGTTTTTTTTTATTTCTTTTTTAAAAGCATTTCTTTAGCCAAAAGATTTGACTAAATAATTCTTTTTTAAAAGCATTTCTTTTTTTTCTTTCCTAAATAACTTTTGAGTAGGTATGAGTTCGGTACCAACCGTGAGAAAATTTCAAAAAATAGGTACCAGGGTACTGGGTACTGGTACCAAAAATACCCGGTTTGCTACCCCTACCGGTACGGACCGGTATTTGAAAGTAAATAAGCGGCTCGTCATGTTTTTATGATGCGGCGCAGTTCGAGCCTACTTATTTGAGCTCGAGCTCGGCTCGCGAGTAAAACCCATAGCTCGAGATCGGCTCAAGCTATTTTGAGAACAACCTCAAACCAGTTAAAAGTCCAACTTGAGTTCGTTTCAGTATCGCTTAAACAAGTCAAAGCTTGGCTCGCCAATGTTATCATCATTAGTGTTATATTATATATAAAAAATATAAATTTTATTTGGGCTTGTTCGCGAGCCTAAACAAGCTTTGTATTTCAGGCTCGAGCTCGGGCTGGATAACTAGCTTTTTTAACCGAACCGGTAACGAATAGCTCTCGAGCTTCTAGGCTTGTTTACACCCCTATTGAAAAGTTTAGGGAGCTTAAGCAGTCTGGCTAGCTGGTTTTTCTAAACCAATTGTGATTATTTTATTCTATTCCATGAACTGGTAGTGGTTCAAGCGTTACCATCAGGTTCACCGGCCAACATGTAATACAAGGATTAAACAAGTTAATTATAAAGACCACTTGGATGGTTTAATATTATTATAACCGGCCAGCATTTGCTCTATAATTAGTTAAATGAAAAAACTAATCGACACATTCAACTCTTATATACGTACACCTAATTTCACGTATTCAACAGTTGTCCCATTTCTATCTTTGTCTCTATTTATTATTTAATTACAACTTTTGTGTGAAGATTCCCGTTTTGAGCGCCCACAGAACCGAACCAAACCGAACCGAACAGAAAGTTAAGTTATTGGGTACATAGTTGGTTTCATAAACACGTGACTCGGTGAATGCATGTTCAAGAAATTCAACATGGCAAAAATTTACTACCAAGTGCTACTAAGCAACTTGTTCATTGAGTGGGGAAATCGGATGAAAGTAAAAGCGTGAAGGATCAGTGACGGACCCAGAAATTATTTGCTAGGGGTGCGAATGAGGTGTTCAACCATATTTTCAAGGGGTGCGGTCAGGTTTTTTTGGACTAAAATATACATTAATTTTTTTTTCAAGGGGTGCAGCCGCCCACCCTGGCCAAAGGGTAGGTCCGCCCCTGTGAAGGATATAATGAAGTTTTTCCGCCAGGAGCTGAGAACAACCCGGGTTATTGGGTCCGAAATCGATTGTTTCCTGTTTGTTGCCGAAAACCGCTACGGGAAAGATTAAAAAACACTTGCTAAGGGCTAAAGCAAAGGATATGGAACATGTTAAGACGAGTAAGTTGTAAATTATGTTGTATGTTAAATTCATATGCAAATTGTGTCAACATTGTTATGTGAATTGGTGTATTCTTTTGTTTTGTGATTTGTATCATCAAATTTGCTTCTCTTACAAAATTTTACAAGTCAAGTTACACTAACTTAAGAAGCAATTCGTTACTTTACAAAATTTTACAATTACTCTAATCATAATCATCTTGTATACCTAGGTTTAGGGACGGCTCAATCCTTTTTATAAGTTTAAAACTGGGTCCTTATAAAAAAAATATTGTTTACGATTAAAGGATCGTGACTAAATAAAGATAAAAGAATAAACTACGTAAAAAAAACAAACTACAAGCAATGATTAATATGAAAGAGACAAACATGAGTGAAAAAAAAAATGGGACCATGATTCATTCACAAATTAGTGTTTGCGAATTAGATTCAAGTTCAAATGCAACAAGTAGTAACATGTTACTTGATGGCCTACCAAAATTTCTAGACTCCACAATCCAAATACCAACTGGAACCATATATCTAAAAACCTAAATCACAAAACATACAAGATAAATTATTAACAAATCTTAATGACCAGTTAATAACAAACGAGAGTTGGAGTTCGATTTTGATAACTTTTAATCGTGATAGCCAATAGGACTGGTTGATTAGTATGTTGGCTTGGAATCAAAGTAGGAGATCTATCACTAATTCATTATAGGGGTCACTTAATATAAACTTAATTTTTACAAAAATCATACGTAGAAATACATTTAGACAGAAGTGTTAAGAGAGGTTGTAATATGCTAAATTTAGTTATTCTCGTTTCTCTCTCTCTATATATATATACATATATATTCAAGAATTTTGTAAGCTTTCGCAACCATCAAAAGATTTTCTTATTTGTTTCTTGTCATTCCAACTAAATCAAGAACTATGTCACCAACATAACCAAACTTTACATACAAAATGAGGCCCCAAAAAGTTGAGAGCCGTTGACCTCCCAAACAAGATAATTCCTTGGACTTTTATATATAAAATCTGCTATTTTTATATATCAACCAATTTACAAGCAATTGGTCATATTCTTTATAAAATTAAACGGGTTATAACTCAATTTCACCATTAAATGTTTTCAATTAGGGTGAAGGGGGTGCACCCCTCATGAAATGGGGGAAAATTTTCACCCACCCAATTATGATGTGCCATGTCAATTCCCCTCTCATGCACCACTCTTGCCCAAATACATAAGGGGTGGTTTCACCCAAACCATTAAAAAAAGGCATGATTGGTTGAAAGATAGTGGGCCCCATCATTACACCTTCTCCCTCTCTTCTACACATGCGGCAACAACTCCCCGCATTCACCCTCTCTTTCCTCTTCACCGCACGGCATAAAGGTGTGGGCGGTGGTTCTCCCGCACGGCAAACATCTTCCCCGCATGCCCATTTGGTGCCTGGGGGTGCACCCGCCCACCCCAATGTTTAGGTTAGAAGTGTATAAGTTTCGTTTTTTGTCCGAAAATTTTAAAATTATATAAGATCACCCCCAGATTATTTTTCATAAATTGTATATCCTAAATATTTATAAACTTTGTATATAAATGATGGGTAGTTTGGTAAATATACATTTTGTTTTATTTGGAACTATTATTATTCGAGCCGACTCGAATCGAATAGCCAACCCGACCCGACCCGATACATAACGATAGGAAAAAATTTTTGGGTCCCATCACTTTACGCCCCCTCGAAACTTTTGGTCAAGCTCCGCCACCGCGCATGCCTCCCCGCATGCACCCAAACAACCTTAGAATTGACTCATTTCTGACCGTCTTAGCAAGTCTTCCACATAATTCACTACTTCTTTACTAAATTATCAAATCAAACATGCTTAACAGGTTTTAAGCATTCTTTACATTATTATTTCTAAGCTATTAAAACTTAGTAGTGTTAATTTATAAAGTAACAAAAGATAGAACTATACAAGTGAGAGGATGTCACGTGATAGACACCTTGTGTAAATATGGTAAAGAGTCGTGCAACCTAAAAATAAGCTTCAATGCTGCATTGAGTAGTTGTATGGTACAACCCCATCCATTACGTTGCACATCCCATGATCCCTAATCCCATTTGAACTCAAAAGTACAACCCCACAATGTCCACATCCAAGACAAAGGTCGGCCCGAAATTGACAATGCAAAACGAATAGGTCAAGTGTACAATGCACCACAATCCAGTATAGCTAGCGCTACAACTCCCCGAGGACCCCTACGCAAATAATGGAAAACACCTATGTTTTCATAATTGGATTAGACAAAGAACCGGCTATATAACCAGTCCTTAATATAGGGGTCACTTAATATAAACTTAATTTTTACAAAAATCATACGTAGAAATACCTTTAGACAGAAGTGTTAAGAGAGGTTGTAATATGCTAAATTTAGTTATTCTCGTTTCTCTCTCTCTATATATACATATATATTCAAGAATTTTGTAAGCTTTCGCAACCATCAAAAGATTTTCTAATTTGCTTCTTGTCATTCCAACTAAATCAAGAACTATGTCACCAACATAACCAAACTTTACATACAAACTGAGGCCCCAAAAAGTTGAGAGCCTAAAGCAGGGGAGGAACATGAGGAAAGGTCAAGAGGGTCCGTTGACCTCCCGAAAAAGATAATCCATTGGACTTTTATGTATAAAATCTGCTAATTTTATATAGTAACCAATTTACAAGCAATTGGTCATATTCTTTATAAAATTAAGCGGTTTATAAACTCAATTTCAACATTAAATGTTTTCAATTAGGGTGAAGGGGTGCACCCCTCATGAGATGGGGGGAAATTTTCACCCACCCAATCATGATGTATCATGTCAATTCCCCTCTAATGCACCACTCTTGCCCAAAAACATAAGGGGTGGTTTCACCCAAACCATTAAAAAAGGCATGATTGGTTGAAAGATGTTGGGTCTCACCATTACACCCCTCTCTCTCTTCCCCGCATGCGGCAACAACTCCCCGCATTCACCCTCTCTTTCCTATTCACCGCGCGGCATAAAGGTGTTGGCGGTGGTTCTCCCGTGCGGCAAACATCTTCCCCGCATGCACCCCGAACAGCCTTAGAATTGACTCATTTCTAACCGTTAATTTATAAAGTAACAAAAGAAGTATACAAGTGAGAGGATGTCACATGATGACACCTTGATATGGTAAAGAGTCATGCAACCTAAAAATGAGCTATCAATGCTCATTGAGTGGTTGTATGGTACAACCTCATCCATTACGTTGCACATCCCATGATCCCTAATCCCATTTGAACTCACAAGTACACAACCCCACAAGCACACAACCCCACAATGTCCACATCCAAGACAAAGGTAGGCCAGAAATTGACAATGTAAAACGAATAGGTCAAGTGTACAATGCACCACAATCCAGTATAGCTAGCGCTACAACTCCGCGAGGACCCCTACGCAAATAATGGAAAACACCTATGTTTTCATAATTGGATTAGACCAAGAACCGGCTATATGACCAGTCCATCTAAAATCTTTTTGACCACCTCCATCTCAAGTCTGAACCAGCAAACCAGACCCAGTTGTGAGATTGAATTTCTAATTAATTGTATTTTTTATTTCTTTTTTTTCTCCCCAAATATCATATAGTAGTTCGGTTTCAACATTTTCTTTAGAGTTAATTGCTATTTTCACCCCTGAGGTTTGGGCACACTTGCCATTTTCGTCCAAAATGAAGGTTTTATAACACCCACCATAAACCACCACTCCTTAACACCCACAACCACCGTCCTCCACTACTGACTTCCACGACCGACCTCCACCGCCATCACCCCCTTCACCATGTAACCACCATTAGCCGCTACCCACCATAATAAGGTATAAACTAACTTGGTTAGGTTAAAAATAACCCATAATAAGATATAAAGTAACTTAGTTAGGTATTTGGATGAAAATGGCAAAAAGTTACAAACGTTGGGGGCAAAATGGTACAAAACCTTCATTTTGGACGAAAATGGCAAGTGTGCCCAAACCTCAGGGGCGAAAATGGCAATTAACTCTTTTCTTTATATATTATATATACTTCTAATTTGCAACAACTTTGTGCAATAGTGAGTTGTAACTTTAGCTTTATTGGTTTTTTTGTGCACAGCTTAGGTGTACCTTATGTTGTTTGAGTTGTCAGCTTCCAAAAGAAGCTTTATATTCCAGAATAGGGTTTTAAACATGTACGTCTCACCTCACCACACTCACGCACATGAGAGAGAGCCATCCCTCTGCATCACACCTCTATCGGCATCACCACCGCCATCGCTGCCATATCTCCGGCATCAACGATACTTAGGGGGTGTTTGGGTTAGCTTATTTTGGAGCAACTTATGACTTATTGACTTATAAAAGTTAATAAGTTGGTTTTTGAGTGTTTGGATTAGATTATTTTAGAGAGTTTTGTGTGTTTGAGAAGTCATTTTTGAGAAGTTAGAATTTCTAACTTCTCACTTTTGACTTATATAAGTTAATAAGTCATTTTGAGAAGGAATCCCAAACACCCCCTTAGTAGGTGATGAAGGTTCCGTAGATGATTAAAGGCAGTCACGATAGAGGGTTTTAAGGGAGAGTAGGTCGATGGCTTAGGATGGTTAAATGACTGATGGTGGTGGATATGGTTCAACAGATCGGCGTTGCTAGGGTTCCGACGAGATTTTAGCACGATTCTGGTGACCCGGTTCAGGTATGTGTGCTTTATTTTCAGTTAGATCTGCTTAGTACGAGTCTTGATTTGGTCGTATGTCAAATTTTGTGATAAAAGTTTGGAAGCATATGAAAATGGAACAGGCTTGGAAGTGATTTTTAGGAATGGGAATGATCCTTGGAAGTCTGAAAGGCATCGATTTGGGGAACCGGAGGTAACGACTGTAGACCTAGCAATGGTGGCTTTGTTATGTTATGTGACCAAATGTGCCGAAACGTTGGTCAATTAACGGTTTTGAGCACGGATCCTTGATATGCAGACTTTTTTTATGCTCAGATATGATTTCCGGCGGTTAAGGCAACTTTCCGGCGGGTAAAGGTATACCAAGCTTTATATTTGAAAATATACATATTCTGAATATGTGATGAGAAGTGAAGAATTTGATTACTCATTCGCTTGATTTTCTTAATAATTATTAGGTTGTGGCTACAGACCACAGTGACTGATTGGTGGCGGTCCTCGAGTTAAGGGAGCTGCGAGATGAGACGACTTCTGACCGTCGGTTCTTTGTTTTCTTTGTAAAATTGATACTATCAACAATCGGTTTGATTTTTACCTCCTACTTCCATCAATTACAGTTCTGATTTGTGTAACCATTTCTTTTTCTCTTCTCCTGTTGCGCTATTAGGGTTTGGCTGAGAGAGAAGCAGATGAATGCAAATAAAATGAAAGAAGAAAAGAAGTCAGGGTTGTGCCTCGAACGTTAAAATAGAGTAATTATGTAAGAAAATTTATTAATTTTGCCGTTACTGTAAATTGTATTTTACTATCTGATTTTGATGTGATAAATCATTTACTTTGAAGTTTGTTTACATTTGCAGGTGTTGAGTTCAACAGGTAAGTTTCTCACAAAATAGTTAATTTTAAATTGCACACTGTTGGTTATGCAATGTTTGTATGTGCTTATCTTTCGTTTATAAATAGATTGTTTTTTCAAATTTGATTGTTTGGGTTGGACCGGTTTCGGCTTTGTTTGACTTGCTCCAAACCAGTTCGATTGGGCCTATAAACGGATTTGTGCATGGCTATTAACAAAGCACAAGATTTACACTCCATGGTGGAGCACCAATTCTGGCTATATGTCTCCTATTACCTAGAGGTGTATGAAAATTAGTCTGGGCCCAAACCAGTTTGGGTGTAAACTGGCATGTTTTTTAACATAGAACTATCATACCTGGTCAAGCTTAAACATGTATTAGATCTAACAACATGAAAGGTTTAGTTCTACTTTTTTGTAACACCCCGAAAATATAAAACTTTATATTGGAACTATAAAGTATAAATAGACAAGAATTTACTAACTAGAATTTTAACCTAGTTAGTTAGTTTACTAGAAATAGCCTATAATAGGGTTTAGAGCTACTAAAAGATATGATGAACAAAGTTGAGGGGCCTAAATTGTTAAACTTGAAACTAAAATTGATTTACTAAATAAAAATAAACCAAACACTTTTTTTTTCAAAGGTCTGGTCGACCAGAACATCACAGGGGGGCGACACCCACTTCTCCAAAACCCTAAAATCTCATAATCTTGCAAATTGAAGGGTTAATCCAAGTAGAAATCGAGAATTGAGCCTAGAATCGTAATCCTCATTGCAAGAGGATTCTAAGGTATGTGAAATTTGATGAAATCTATCAACTTGAAATTCTCATGAATTTGAAAATCTGAAATTAGATGCTTGCATGTGTGTTATTTGGTTAGATTAAAGTTGATTAGGTGTTTAGAAGTAAAACCTAGCTAACTATTTGAGAAATCATGACCAAATTCAGAAAGTTCCATGAACACCTTGAAGGTGGGTTGTGGGTTTTACATGATGATGATGAACACTAGGGTTAAGAAGGGTTATTCTAGTGTAATTTGATCTTAGAGAAAGTAATTTCAGAAAAATATGATGTTAAATACTATATGAGGGCCTTATGGATGATCAAGTTAGCTAATTAGCAAGTTATAAACTTGAATGTGAAGATATAAAATTCTGCCCTTAAAATGTTTGATAAAATGCCTCAAAGAAGGCTTGAAATTTAATTGTTAAGTTAAAAACGCATAATAGTGATGTAAGGTAAAATATGCGTTATGTATATGAAACAAGGAGTTCTAAACATAAAGTGATTGAACTCTATAGGAAAGGAAGCCGGGTCATCTAGCGGACAAACCGGTGGGGATGCACGTATGAAAGGCTTGCTTTAAAGGTATGTAACTTGACCCGTTACATTTAGTGATTTTGATGTTTGTATAATATGTATTGGAACTTTAGAATAAGAATGGTTTGAATTAAGTAGAGATATGGCTATATTGAAGGATTGGTCAAACTTGGCTGGATCTTGTTGGTAGTCGTTATATGGGAAGATTCCTTAGACGAGCCAACGGGTCGAATACGGGTCGAATAATCGAGTAAAGTATGGTCAACGTTTTGGAATATGATAAATTGATCCTTGATATTGGTTAGTGAATAATATGTTAAAATCACAAGATTTTAATGTATTGGTATCATAGGAAAAAACTAAAATCCGAAGGTTGGGGTTTTGGTGTAATGATCGAACAAAAGCAAACATGGAATTCCAGGTACTACCACTACCGTAATTTACGGTGGGGGTTAATTGTTTACGGCTCGAGTCTACTGATTTACGGTGGACATTTGATGATTATTGCCCACCGTAACTTACGGTGGAACCGTAAGTTACGGTAGGGACCAAACTTTTAAAAATTTTAATTTAAATTGAATGATTTAAATTTCATTTCAATCATGGTTTTGTAACATTAACATTTTGACCATTCTAACATAAACGTTTGTGTAAACACTGTAGTCTTAGGTACCCAAAGTTTATGGATGACGATCAAGCAACTTCCGAAGAACCGAACACGAATTTTGAAGCTTCCGCTATGTGAAATCTTACTTAGACCTTGTACAGGGGTTGTAAACAAATACCTTAAACAACTTCTGAATGTTCCAACCTAGTCATTAGTTGACTAAGGTTTATGATACTTTATTTTAAATTATGATAATTAATTATCTTTTGGTATAAAAGAATTTTTATATTCAAGTAACTACTGAGGGTGTAACAAGTAGAATTTACTAGAAATGGTACACACTATTATAAATATCAAGTGTAAAAATTTAGGGTGTTACAAGTTGGTAATCAGAGCTCAAGGTTGTCAATAAGTGTTCGGTTCAAGCTTGATCGATCGTCCGGTAAGAATTAACTTGTTTTGTTAATAAATTATGTACTATGTATAAAATGAGAAATGAACAAATATGCATGAAAAGAGTGTGTAAGCTCACTCAAAAACAAGAAATGCATGAAACAAGAATGATTAAATCAAGTCACGGACTTGATTGAATAGAAACAAGAATTATTAAATTAAGTTACGAACTTGATTGAATAGAAACAAGAATTATTAAATCAAGTTACGAACTTGATTGAATTGAAACAAGAATGATTAAATCAAGTTATGAACTTGATTAAATCAAAACAAGTAAAGCATGTGTTATAAATGGAATGTTTAACAATCTATGTAAACATTTCAGAAATCGAGATGGCTGATGGAGGCAATGATAATGCGGTGCCAAGAGTCACCGAACAAGTGAGGGAAGTGATTGCCGAAGAGGTTGGAAAGGCGATCGAAAACAGTTTGTCGGGCTTTATTGATAAAATCCAAAACACGGTTTTATCAATAGTAGAAGATAGAATCAAGAAACTAGAAGATGATTCAAATGTAGCAAAGGAAAAGCGTGGAGGACGAAAGCCTTGTTCATACAAGGAATTCATGGCTTGTAAACCACCAACATATAATGGGGAGGTTGACCCAATAGTGTGCCAACGATGGCTAAGTGACATCGAAGGGGTATTCGAGAGAACCCATTGTGACGAAGAAGACTACGTAGCTTATGGTACGGGTCAACTAAGGAGCCAAGCGAAAGATTGGTGGGATAACAAAAAGAAGGAGATTGGAAGTGAAGCGGCTAAGGCCATGACTTGGGAGGAGTTTAAGACGTCGTTTCTTAAACACCATAGTCCCAAGGCGGTCGTAAATAAAATCAAGGAAGAGTTCATGCAACTCAGACACAAAGGTGAATCCATAGACAAGATCACGGGGATGTTTATGGACAAGATGAAGTTCTGTGATGAATTGATAACGAATGAAGAGCAAAAGGTCTATTATTATCATAACATGCTAAGCACGGAATATAGAGAGTTCATAACCCCTTCAAAGTACGAGATCCTTACCGAGATTGTCAATGCTGCTCGGGAAAGGGAGATCGAATTGAAAAAGAGTATAGAACGGGGTGAACGAAGGGCACAAGATGTGAATCCAAGCCCTACCAAGAAAGCAAGAACGAATGAAACAGCAAAGAGATCAGATGCTAAAGGTAGTACACCAGGTTGCAAAATTTGTGGGAAAAATCATAAGGGCGAATGCCGTTACAAGGATAAGCCTTGTCCTATATGCAAGAAAACGGGACATATGGCTATGTCATGCCCGGAGAAAGTGACGGTTTGTTACAACTGTTATCGAACGGGTCACAAGAAGTCGGAATGCCCGGAACTGGTTGGAAAGAAGGATGGGCAAGAACCGAAAGGTGAAGCCCCGAAAGCAAAGGCAAGATCTTTCCAACTAACTGCCGCAGAAGCAAAGGTTGAACCTGACGTGGTCTCAGGTATATTTGCTGTAAATTCAATTCCCGCACACGTGTTATTTGATACGGGTGCGAATAAATCCTTTGTTTCATATGGGTTTATTCGACATCCTTCATTTGTTTTAACCAAATTACCTGTGCCTTTAGAAGTAGAGATAGGTAATAACAAAAGCTTTATTGTTTGTGATGTATGTGAAAATTGTAAACTGAGCATCGATGATGAAGAATATTTGATAAATCTAATCCCGATGTCGATGGGAGAATTCCAAGTAGTTGTGGGGATGGATTGGCTATCTCAATACCATGCAAAGGTCGTGTGTTTTCGCAAAGAGATAAAACTAACATCTCCAAGCGGAAAACACGTCACCGTTTATGGCAAAAAACGAGGCAACCCCATAGTATGTTCAATGTTGAAAGCTCACAAGCTCATGAAGCGAGGATGCAAGGCATTCATAATTTATGCAAATGAGACCGAGAAAGAATCACGAAAGATTGGAGATGTACCGGTAGTACGAGATTATGAAGATGTTTTTCCGGAAGATTTACCGGGGATACCGCCTGAACGGGAAGTAGAGTTCGGGATCGAATTGATTCCGGGCGCGAAACCTGTAGCAAAAGCCCCGTACCGACTTGCACCGTCGGAACTACAAGAGTTGATGTCCCAAATCCAAGACCTGCTTGATAAGGGATTCATAAGGCCGAGTGTGTCTCCTTGGGGCGCATCGGTATTGTTCGTGAGGAAGAAAGACGGGAGCATGCGTATGTGTATTGATTACCGGGAGTTAAACAAACTCACGGTAAAGAACCGATACCCGCTCCCGAGGATAGATGATTTATTCGATCAACTACAAGGTGCGAATTGGTTTTCCAAAATTGACCTTAGATCGGGGTATCATCAACTAAAGGTCAAAGAAGAAGATGTGCCGAAGACGGCTTTCCGCACAAGATACGGACATTACGAATTTCTCGTGATGTCATTTGGGCTAACAAATGCGCCCGCGGCTTTCATGGACCTCATGAACCGGGTTTGCAAGCCAATGTTGGATAAGTCGGTCATCGTGTTTATCGATGATATCTTGGTGTATTCGAAAAGTGAAGCCGAACACGCACGCCACTTACAAGAAGTGTTAGAGACACTTAGACGAGAGAAGCTTTATGCAAAATTTTCTAAATGTGCCTTTTGGTTACGAGAGGTACAATTTCTCGGTCATGTCATAAGTGCCGATGGAGTTTTGGTGGATCCGTCAAAGATAGAGGCGGTGTCAAAATGGAATCCCCCGAAGAACCCTTCTGAAATTAGAAGCTTTTTGGGGCTTGCTGGATATTATAGGAGATTCATTCAAGATTTCTCCAAGATTGCATCGCCGCTAACAAAGCTAACCCAAAAGAAAGCAAAGTTTGTTTGGGGAGTCGATCAAGAAAAAGCGTTTCGGACGCTAAAAGAAAGGCTAACTCAAGCTCCGGTACTGACATTGCCGGACGGAGTCGAAGACATGGTGGTCTATTCGGACGCTTCGTTATCGGGGCTCGGTTGCGTGTTGATGCAACGGGGCAAGGTAATAGCCTATGCCTCGAGACAATTGAAGATGCACGAGAAGAAATACCCCACGCACGATCTCGAATTGGCAGCGGTAGTGTTTGCATTAAAAATATGGAGACATTACTTGTATGGGGTAAAGTGCACCATATTCACCGATCACAAGAGCTTGAAATACTTCTTTGATCAGAAGGAGTTGAATATGCGGCAAAGGCGATGGCTAGAAACGGTGAAGGACTACGACTGTGAGATACATTATCACCCCGGAAAAGCAAACGTGGTAGCGGACGCTCTAAGCAGAAAAGCGGACTATGTCCCAATACGAGTGAGGTCGATGCAACTCGTGGTGACCTCGGGTATACTTGAACGTATTCGAGAGGCACAGTTAGAAGCAGTAAAAGAAGAGAATTGGAAGAAAGAAAGAATAATTGGTCAATTGAAAGATTTGTCGGAAGGGAATCATGGGTTGAAGACTCGATCTGGAAGGATTTGGGTCCCACATACTTGTGGAGTAAAGGCGCTTCTACTTAACGAAGCTCATAAATCCCGTTATTCGATTCATCCGGGTGCAACCAAGATGTATAATGATTTGAAACAAAATTATTGGTGGCCCGGAATGAAGAGGGACGTGGCGAAATATGTGGAAAAATGCTTGACATGTTTACAAGTCAAGGCGGAGCATCAGAAACCATACGGCAAACTCCAACCGTTAGAAATTCCGGTTTGGAAGTGGGAACATATTACAATGGACCTGTTAACCAAGTTGCCTAAGACGAATCGTGGTTTTGATGCCATATGGGTAGTGGTGGATAGATTGACGAAAAGTGCTCACTTCATTCCGATTCGTGAGACTTATACGTCAGAAAAAATGTCAGAAGTCTATACCAATGAAATCATAGCACGTCATGGAGTGCCGGTGTCCATCGTGTCCGATAGGGACACCCGGTTTACCTCGAAATTCTGGCGTGAATTCCAAGAACAAATGGGGACCAAATTGTTCATTAGCACTGCGTACCATCCTCAAACGGATGGACAAAGTGAAAGAACGATACAAATATTGGGAGACATGCTACGGGCGTGTATAATCGACTTTGGAGGCGGTTGGGATGTTCACCTACCGTTAGTCGAGTTTTCGTATAACAACAGTTACCAATCTAGTATTAAAATGGCACCATACGAACTGCTTTACGGTAGGAAGTGTCGAACCCCGGTTTGTTGGGGTGAAGTGGGTCCACGTGAACTCGCCCACCAAGACATAGTACGAGCCACGAACGAAAAGATCGATAAAGTTCGGGCACATTTGAAAGCGGCTCAAGACAGGCAAAAGGCGTATGTTGATAAAAGGAAAAGGCCAATTGAATTTCAAGTCGGTGACATGGTCATGCTAAAAGTGTCCCCATGGAAAGGTGTTATTAGATTTAGAAAGAAAGGGAAGTTAAGCCCAAGGTTTATCGGGCCATTTAAAATTATCGGAAGAGTTGGCAAGGTAGCTTACCGTCTTGAACTACCGGAGGAGCTAAGTGGAATCCATGGCACGTTCCACGTATCACAATTAAGAAAGTGCCTAGCAGACGAAACGACTTATATCCATTACGATGATATCGAAGTGGATAATAGTCTGAATTATGTGGTAAGACCGGTGGAGATTTTAGACAGAAAGGTCAAACATTTACGAAATAAACAAATTGACCAAGTCAAGGTCAAATGGGAGCATAGGAAAGGTTCGGACACTACATGGGAGTCCGAAGAGGAGATGAGGCGTCTTCACCCTACATTATTTGGTACGTAAATCGGTTTCGGGGACGAAACCCTTTTTAAGGGGGGTGGACTTGTAACACCCCGAAAATATAAAACTTTATATTGGAACTATAAAGTATAAATAGACAAGAATTTACTAACTAGAATTTTAACCTAGTTAGTTAGTTTACTAGAAATAGCCTATAATAGGGTTTAGAGCTACTAAAAGATATGATGAACAAAGTTGAGGGGCCTAAATTGTTAAACTTGAAACTAAAATTGATTTACTAAATAAAAATAAACCAAACACTTTTTTTTTCAAAGGTCTGGTCGACCAGAACATCACAGGGGGGCGACACCCACTTCTCCAAAACCCTAAAATCTCATAATCTTGCAAATTGAAGGGTTAATCCAAGTAGAAATCGAGAATTGAGCCTAGAATCGTAATCCTCATTGCAAGAGGATTCTAAGGTATGTGAAATTTGATGAAATCTATCAACTTGAAATTCTCATGAATTTGAAAATCTGAAATTAGATGCTTGCATGTGTGTTATTTGGTTAGATTAAAGTTGATTAGGTGTTTAGAAGTAAAACCTAGCTAACTATTTGAGAAATCATGACCAAATTCAGAAAGTTCCATGAACACCTTGAAGGTGGGTTGTGGGTTTTACATGATGATGATGAACACTAGGGTTAAGAAGGGTTATTCTAGTGTAATTTGATCTTAGAGAAAGTAATTTCAGAAAAATATGATGTTAAATACTATATGAGGGCCTTATGGATGATCAAGTTAGCTAATTAGCAAGTTATAAACTTGAATGTGAAGATATAAAATTCTGCCCTTAAAATGTTTGATAAAATGCCTCAAAGAAGGCTTGAAATTTAATTGTTAAGTTAAAAACGCATAATAGTGATGTAAGGTAAAATATGCGTTATGTATATGAAACAAGGAGTTCTAAACATAAAGTGATTGAACTCTATAGGAAAGGAAGCCGGGTCATCTAGCGGACAAACCGGTGGGGATGCACGTATGAAAGGCTTGCTTTAAAGGTATGTAACTTGACCCGTTACATTTAGTGATTTTGATGTTTGTATAATATGTATTGGAACTTTAGAATAAGAATGGTTTGAATTAAGTAGAGATATGGCTATATTGAAGGATTGGTCAAACTTGGCTGGATCTTGTTGGTAGTCGTTATATGGGAAGATTCCTTAGACGAGCCAACGGGTCGAATACGGGTCGAATAATCGAGTAAAGTATGGTCAACGTTTTGGAATATGATAAATTGATCCTTGATATTGGTTAGTGAATAATATGTTAAAATCACAAGATTTTAATGTATTGGTATCATAGGAAAAAACTAAAATCCGAGGGTTGGGGTTTTGGTGTAATGATCGAACAAAAGCAAACATGGAATTCCAGGTACTACCGTAAATTACGGTAGTACCGTAATTTACGGTGGGGGTTAATTGTTTACGGCTCGAGTCTACTGATTTACGGTGGACATTTGATGATTATTGCCCACCGTAACTTACGGTGGAACCGTAAGTTACGGTAGGGACCAAACTTTTAAAAATTTTAATTTAAATTGAATGATTTAAATTTCATTTCAATCATGGTTTTGTAACATTAACATTTTGACCATTCTAACATAAACGTTTGTGTAAACACTGTAGTCTTAGGTACCCAAAGTTTATGGATGACGATCAAGCAACTTCTGAAGAACCGAACACGAATTTTGAAGCTTCCGCTATGTGAAATCTTACTTAGACCTTGTACAGGGGTTGTAAACTAATACCTTAAACAACTTCTGAATGTTCCAACCTAGTCATTAGTTGACTAAGGTTTATGATACTTTATTTTAAATTATGATAATTAATTATCTTTTGGTATAAAAGAATTTTTATATTCAAGTAACTACTGAGGGTGTAACAAGTAGAATTTACTAGAAATGGTATACACTATTATAAATATCAAGTGTAAAAATTTAGGGTGTTACATTTTTTATTTTGTTTTAGAATAAGTAATGCACCGGTCAATTAAGTATACTAATAATGTGACTCGTGTTTTTTAAATACTTAAATTCATGTTCGTACAACCAAACCTGAGAAAAAAAAAGTAGAAGCATGAGGTCCTCACAAATATCTTTGAAGCTAACAATTTGCTAAAGCTCAGGTACATTTTCAATTCTTTCTTTTTCTCACTTTTGTTAGTGGTAAATTGGATTTTAAATAGTGTTCGACTTTAGAAAGTTATATCTCCATTTCAAAAGTTTCATTTTAAAATGATAATAGTTGGTAGTTGATGATAATCGAGGTGATGAGGAGGTTGTTGATGGTATGGGTTATAAAGGTTTGAAAAAATGGATTAATGATAATTGTGGTCAACTACACGGAGATGTGGCACATGAAGACTTTGAGGGTCACAAAGGGACCATTGGAGCTGGTAATTTGCAGTGGATGACTGCTGGAAGAGGAATTGTATATTCTGAAATCCCAGAATCGCAACCTGGCCCTGGTTCTATACTCCTCTTGATCAGGTCTCTTGATTCCTTAAGATCATCAGCATTAGCAGCTTCAGACTACTCCTTTCGATAAGTTGGGATCGCAGTCTGGAATTCTTGTTCTAAGATCGTGACCTGGCTCTCATCCAATTCATGTATCAGAACCTGGCTAACCTGCACATATCTCTACCCAAAAATAAATTTCACAAATTGAAAATTTTGACAAATTTATATACCACTTGCAGGTATTAATCAATCAATAAATGATTTTTCAATATTAAACTCTGATGAATCACTTGTAAAAATACATTCAAAATTTTTCATTTTAAACAGACTCTCCCAAACCTGTTCATCATGTTTAGCACTTGGAATTTTGAAAATCAGCTCATCAACATTAGTTGTCGAAAATCTTTTTGAATTTTTCAAAAATTTATGCTAAAACACACTAAAACTCTTTTTGGATTTTTTTTAAACAATAAAGAAATATTTACAGACAATATTTTTGTGAGTTTGTGTAAGAGAATCATATCAGCATTTGAGACAAATCACCAACACCGTTAAGCTTTAAACATTTTTAGTTCTAAACAATTCACTTAGATTGTTAGTATACTGATCCACTTAAATTTTCTCACAAAGTTCAACTGTTTCGAGATATGAGATTAACGTTTTAGAGACTTAAACTTATACGCTTGTCCCACCTCAGAATATACTCTCGTTTCCAAATCCCAATATTCAGTCTTACAGGTGAGTATACCTAGATGATATCTGTAAAGGGTTAAATGCGAGGACCATGAGAGCTTAGGCTATTGCTTCCGCAAAATCAGAGAGATGATGGCTTCGACTTTAGGTGTGTTCCCTTTAGAGAATCTTTTCTTCAACAACACATGATTAGCATTTTGCAATGTTTCATCATTTTTTATGCTGAGGGTGAGCTTTAAGATTAAAGCAAATGCAAAGTATTATACAGGGACTAGGCCATTGCTTCCGTAAAATCAGAAGTCCCGGGATAATACCCCAGATATCACTAAGCATAAAGACCTAGTATCTCAGAAAGAGGGACCTTTCAAACAAGATTTCGGGAGTTACCCATATATCCGAGAGATGTTCCCCACGAGATAAGTAAGTTTGAAATTTAGGTTTATATCTCGAACACAATCTACTAAATGTGTAAAAACCTACTGGCATATCATCAGTGAGACCATTTATCACTTTTTAACTTTCCAATTCTTTAGCATGTTGTGATCGTCCACTGATGTACTATCATTTCCTCTTATTCACAACAAAACTCATTTATGATTTTATCATGTTTTTGGCTTTATATGGTTTTATCATGTTTTTGTATTTTTCAAATTTTCGATATTACTCCCCCTAAAATCAAAATATATTTCAATTTTGATTTTCTGGAAAATTTGAAAACAAACTGTAAAAAAATGACAACTGTTGCGAATTACTTCAAATCGCCATCCACTTAGCATAAACAATCATAACTCCCCCTTACAACAAACTATTTTCCCATTATGATTTCGAAACACTTAAGTTTGTTTTAATCAAAAATGGTTTTTCCGGAAAATTAGTTTTGTTGATTTTCACAAAATCACTTGTAGGTTAGGGGATCAATTTATCACTTTGTTCTTTCAGCTTCAACCTTTTTAAGAAATATAACATTTTTAAATTCAATTAACAACTATCACCTGTAGAAAATCAAGTACAACTTAATGTCCCTGATTCACCACTTGTAGATCGAAATATCACAAATGTGAATTTCTCAAGAAAGATGCCGATTCCTGCTCCACGATTACCAACTTGGGAGCTTCGGCAAGTCAGGTTTTCCAGTTAAAGAGATTCTCCCAAGTTTGACAGACCTTGGGAGATTCCGAGTTACCAACACTCGGTTTCTTTGTTTTCTTCTCATAAAATTCTTTAACCCCCTTTACCTTTCCATCAACCATTTTTTCCAAAAATGTGTTTCACTTTGGGGTTAAAGGCTTTTTCAACATCTTTCTTTTCAGAAAAAAGAATTGATTTGAAATTTCAACTTTTCCAATTTTTGATTTTAAAATTTCAGCCCGTAATGGTGGAAAATTTTCATCATCCAATGGCATAACTGATTTCTCATCTTTCATCACAACTTGTGGCTCCTCTGATTTTGTGGAACCAGATTCATTTCCAGACGATAGCTCCTCTGATTTTGATGAATCAGAATCATTGCTAGAACTATCATCAGATTTCTTAACAACCCATTTGTGATTGTCAAGATTCACTTTTCTTCTGTAAAAACTTTTTGAACATTCACCAACCTCAAACTTTGATTTTTTGAAAACTTTAAATTGTTTGGTTGGTGATTCATTCTCAACAATCTTTTCTTTCAGTTTTTCAGAGACTCCCTGTTTTGTTTGGATTGTCTCTGGACAATTTCTGGCAATATGGCCAAATGTTTTGCATTGAAAACAAGTTCTTGTCTCTTTTTTCTGTTGAGCAACATTTTTCTCCATTTCCTCTTGCTTCTTCGCAAAGAATTCTTTGTTCGTCTACTTTCTGAACAATAGCTCCTTTTCTTCTTCAGTTGATGTTCCTGAAACAAACACAGTTTTTGTTTTATAAGTTTTCTCATTTTTATGATTTTTTGATGGAATAAATCCTAAGCCTTTCTTTTTGAAATTACCGTTATGATTTGGTCTCTTTTGAAAACCAGAACCAGAACTGTAACCCTTTTTCTTGTTTAATCTTTGTTGAACTCTTGAGGTGTAAGGTCTTGGATTTTTAGAAAAAATTACATCTTTTATTTCAGAAATATTAATTTCTATTAGTTTGAAAACCTTTTTGATCATTTCAGTTTTAACACCTCTTATTGGAAATTCTTCATCAGAATATAATTTGTAAGAATCATTCAAAGTATATGCTACTTTGAACATTTCGTCATTCAAATTAGATTTTGATAACAAAAATTCTTTATTATAAACCCGTTTTTCCTTTTTGACTGTTGACTTTGACTTGTCAGATTTTGACTCTGAGTTTGACTCCAACTTTAACTCCTCGGTTTCATCATTATCCAACACCTGATCGACCACTTTCTTTATTAACTCGGACTCATGATCAGTGTCAGACGATGTAAAAGTGACATCGATGTTGTCTGGAAAATTTTCTGAAGACTCAGACTCCCACTGTAAATTGATTCCCTTTTTGACTCTTTCTGAATTTGGATTTCGTGGAGAATATCCATTTTCAAGCGGAGGTGGACACTTGTTGTAACTGGCACTAGGTCTCTTACCAGAATCTTTCATTTCAGTATCCTTCTTCTTTTCAGAGCTCTTGTCTTCAGATACTTCCTCTTCATCAAATGACTTCATGCCTTCAACGGTTGGATAAATCCTGTCAATAACATAAGAAGTACATGAGTAACTTTTTAATAACCTGTTAACTCTCTCTGTTTTAATCCTCTGTGTTTCCAATTTCTGTTCCAACACAACACACTTTTCAATATAATTGTTGACAACTTTCTGCTTTGTCATGAAAGCTCCTTGAAGTGTTTTCATGGCTGTTGCTTGTTCACTACTGGTTTGATTGTACTGATTCATTGCTTTGTTTAGAACATCATAGGATTCTTTCAATCTGTTCATGTTATGAATCAAAGTACTGTTTTGCTTTTTCACTGCTTCACAGTTTTCACATTTCACAGGAATCTTTTGTGCATCAGCTTCTGCTTCAACTTTAAAAACTGGAATGTCTTTTAATTTCTTCCTTATCACAGGAACTTCTTCATCATCACTGCTGACAGGTTTTTTAACTTTCTTCTTTTTCTTTTTAGCCTTTTCATCATCACTGTCACTCTCCTCTAGCATTCTTAAGTGTTCTTCCATTCTTCTTGCATAATAATCATCATCATTATCACTGTCTTCTTCAACTCGAGCAACAAAAGCTTTCTGCTTTGAAGTTTTGTTAGGATCATGATCATCCCAACTGAAATTTGCCCAGCTAAACCCTTCTGGTAATTTTTCATCATCTTGATTTATCAGACATGCTTTACTATTAGCTGAAACATATTTGTCCCAACTGAATCCTTTCGATGATTTATTATCTTTTTGATTCACCATACAGGCTCTCTTTGATGATTCTTCAATCTCCTTCCTAGCATGAGCAGTTTGTGGTTGTTGAACAACTTGATGATAGATTGCTTTCCAATAATAATTATTGTTGTTGAACGGATTTTGAGCTCCACTTGCTTCTAGGTTTGTGCTCTCCCTCTTGAAGTGTCCTTTTTCCCTGCAACGAAAACAAGTAACTTTAGATTTATCAAAACCTAAAGTAGAAACATTAGCATCACAAAAGTCATCTCTTCCTGTGATCTGTTTGAATTTCTCAGCTCTTCTCAACACACTCGCTAAACAGCACTTTATGTCCATTAATTCCATCTCTTCAGCATCGATTTGATCGTAATCTTCTTTTGTAAGCATTGGATTCCCGATCCGGCCTGCAACTAAGCTCTCATATGATTCTAGCACAGTCACCAACAAAGACATGTGACCTTTTGCAACCTCCTCTGTATAATTTTGACCATTTTCAAGATCTAATACCATGTTGCATTGTAACTTCTTTCCATTCTTGGTTGTTGAAAAGTTTGGATCATATGATGGATATGAAGAAAATTCAGTTTTGCTGTTTGATCCTTTAGATGACCCACCAGATGAACTTTTAGCATTGAATGCAGTTTGAATCTTTGGGGACCTATTGGTTTTATCACTAACACCTCCTTTGTAATAAAGACCAATATCTTGTTCACCATCAAAATCCTTCATTCTTGAAATCTTCCTTTGTTCCATCTCCTGAGCTTCAAGTTTCTCAATGAATTTACTCAATGTTAGAGTGTTAAACCCTTTCTTATTCCTTAACATCATCAAGTACGTACCCCAAGTTTCATGTGGCAATGCATCAGCCAACTTTTCAATCAACTCTTCATTGTCTTTTGTGATGCTCAATCTTTTCATGTTCATTATATGATTGCAATATCTTTCAATAATCTGCTTTGTGCTCTCAGTTTTTAAACCACGAAATAAATCAAACTCCTTCTTCAAAAGCGATATTTTGTTCTTAATCATCTCTTGACTTCCAACAAACTTTGATTTTAATGCTTTCCAAATCGAATATGCACTTCCATTGTGTTGCAATAAAACCAAAATGTCTTCTTTAACAGCTTGTTGCAGTAAACTGATCATCATCTTTTCTTTTTTGTATTTCTTTTTCTCATCAGCACTTAGGTCTTTAATAGCAATCTCCTCGTCATCATTCGTCGGTCTAACATATTTTGTTTCAACACATTCCCAAGCATCCAAATAATTTGCTTGCACCCAATTTTCGAAACGCTCTTCCCATCCTTTATACTCCTCGATATTCATGAGCTTAGGCGGTTTTTGCACGGTACCCGTTTCATTTTCCAACATTGCTTGTTGTGTAATAGTTATCGGAGTAGCAAAGGCATTGTAAAATTCTTCTTCCATGTTTCGGTTTTCAAAGTTTCACACTAACAGCTTTTCAAACAAAATTAACTTTCACGTGGAATAGCCTTTGGTGAGAAATCACCCTGTTCAAACGAAATAACCTGCAAGATAACTTCAAACAAAATTAGTTCACACGAAATACTTTTTTTTTACACGAAATGATTAATTTCGTGCGGAATCACCAAACAAAATACCACTTTGATACGAAATCGGCTGATTTCGTACGAAATATTCACACGAAATACTAATTTCGTGCGAAATCAACCAACTTTTCACACGAAATACTAATTTCGTGCGAAATAAGCAACACTTTCAAGCGAAATTAATCACAAACTGTGATTTCATGTGAAATCAAGATGCTATTTCGTGCAAAATACTGCTGATGTCATCAACTCGAGCTGTTTTTGTCAAAATTGATTAGGTTTTTGTCCGATTTTAAGTCTGAAACTTTCAAGGATTTGTTAAAACACAATTGCGCATATAATGTGTGAAATTCAAGACATTTTGACTGTGAAAACTTGTTAATTTTGAAAAAGAAGATGTAGAAAACAGATTTTGCAACTGAATTGGTATAACTCTTCCTCCTGAGCTCTGATACCACTTGTAGGATCGTTTTACCGACCAAACGAGTCGTTCAGAAGAGTTTTTGCTCAATACGAGAGGCGGAAACAAACGTATCGAGGTAATTCAGCTTGCAATTCACTTTAAACTGTCTTTTGATTGATTTGACAAAGAATTACAGCGAGTAGACACTTTGGCAGCAGTTCGGTACTGAAACCGGAAAGTTACAAATGACAAGGCACCTCAAGTATTTATAGGTGAGCTAATTTCGCACGGACCTGCTCAAGCGAAATTAAGTTTCACACAAAATTAGATTTCATGCGAAATCACTACCTAATTTCGTACGAAATAACCTATGTGTTATTTCGTGCGAAATACCTACAAACACATTTTTCTCATTTTGCGTGCCCTGATCTATCTAATACAATACAAGACTCGATACAAGACGAAGTCGACAGACGTATGCACTAACAACCCTAAGATGCGTCCTGATCCTCCATCCGTCACGGCCCGCGACGATATCGGTAGTGGGCTTCGCGGCCCACGAGCACTCCTCAGATTTTGTTAGCACTCCTCAGATTTTGTTTTTATTAAATTTTTAAATGTATAACGTATTTTGGGCTCGGTTTTCGCATGCGGGATGTATTTTAAGACATATAGGGATACTTTAAATATTTTTAGGGTGTCGAAAAATATTTTGGAGGGTTGTTATATCCTCCCCACCTTGTTTTAGAACTCGTTCTCGAGGTCTACTGGAATAAGTGTGGATATTTCCTTTGCATCTCTGATTCAAGCTCCCATGTGTACTCTGGTCCTCTTTTGGAGTCCCATTTTACTTTGACTAGAACCAATCTCTTGTGTTTGAGATTCTTGACTTTCCTGTCTTCAATCTGTAGAGGCTTTTCTATAAACTTTAACTTTTCATTTACCTCTATTTCCTTAAGAGGCACGACTAAAGATTCATCAGCTAAGCATTTCTTGAGATTAGATACGTGAAATACATCATGTATTCCTGCCATTTCCTCTGGCAGTTGTAGCTGATAGGCTACAGGTCCTATTCTTCTAATAATTTCAAAAGGTCCAACATACCTGGGGCTTAGCTTTCCCCTTTTGATGAATCTTACCACTCCTTTCCAAGGAGAAACTCTTAATAATACCTTGTCTCCTACCTGAAATTCCAATGGCTTTCTCCTGTTATCAGCATAACTCTTTTGTCGATCGCGTGCTGCTTTTAGTCGTTCCTTGACTTGAATGATCTTGTTGGTTGTTTCTTGCACTATCTTAGGTCCAGATAGTTGCTTTTCTCCAATTTCTGCCCAACAGACTGGGGTTCAGCACTTTCGTCCATAAAGTGCTTCGAATGGTGCAGCATTGATACTTGTGTGATAGCTGTTATTATAAGAGAATTCTATTAATGGTAAGTGATCGTCCCAATTACCTCCGAAATCAATTACATAAGCTCTAAGCATATCTTCCATTGTCTAAATTGTCCTTTCGCTTTGTCCGTCGGTTTGGGGATGGTAAGCTGTGCTTAGATTCAACTTGTGTAGGATCGTTGTTCGACCTGAATGAGTCGTTCAGTAGAGTTTTGGATCCGAATCAAAGGCGGAATCAATGAAACGGACGCTCAATTCAATTTAAATGTCTCTTGTATTGATCTAACATCAGTTTACAACCTGGAGACGATTCGGTAGCTCTTCGGTCCCAAATCAGACAAAGTAATTCCGTATCACATGACACGGCATGCTCCTCTATTTATACTAGTTGTAATTCCGTTTGAAATGACCATGTGTCATTTCAAGCGAAATTAACTAAGTTAATTTCGTTTGAACTGGCCCATGGCTGTTTCATGCGGAATTCGCCTATTTAACATGTTTTCTCGTTTCTAGCAACCCGAGCACTGGTTTATCTTATCATATACATGACTCGATACAAGACGAAGTCCACAGACATAGTGCACTAACAGACTCCCCCTTGGATGTTGACGAAGTCTTCAGTGTCGAGTCTTTATCATGACACATCTTCAGTCTTGATCAGTCTTCAAACTCTTTCCAAATTGTCTAATACTGTAAGCATCCATTCTTTGACCAGCTTCTATCTTTGAATGTTGTACCAAGATCTGTCTCTGGCTTTAACATTAACAGCTTCTTCAGGCTCCCCCTTTCATCAAGCTTCCGTTCTTTAGGGATCGACACCTTGCTTTCCGGTTACAAGCTCCCCCTTGCTTTGAGCTCATCTTCAGACTCCCCCTTAAACTCAGCTTTCAGGATCGTAGTCTGGTACAATATCTGCAATCACTCAGACATTTATAAGTAACAACATTTTGAACTTCAAATATCCAGGAATTATGACCTGGCTCTTTCAAACTTTCTAAACTAACACTTTTTAACAAATTTCAGGATTTGGCAGTTTCAGCGAAAAGAATCGGAATCTGGCTCTTTTGTCCTCTCACCACTGAATGCTGTCTTTGGTGATTCTCCAACTTTCACCGAAGGTAGATTACCTTTGTAATATAGACCAATATTCTGTTGATGTGAAGAACTGCTCATCTTGTTTTGTTTCTACAATTCAAGCTCATGACTTTCTATCTTTTCTAGCAAGACATCAAGAGAAATTGTGTCATATAAAGTATCATTTTTCAATATGAATACAAAATTTTGCCACTGATCAGCTCGTGGTAACGCTTCTATGATCTTATCAATTATTTCTTCTCTAGTTTTAACAATACCAAACCGATCAAGTTCAATTTTTAAATGACCAAATCTCTCTATCATTTGTCTAACTGATTCATCTTTCAAACTATCAAACAAATCAAATTCTTTCTTTAATAATGCAATTTTATTTTTCTTGATTTGTTTACCCCCTCAGGTTTAAACCTTAAGGCTTCCCAGACAGATTTTGATGTTCCGTCATGTTGCAATAAAGCAAACATGTCATTTCTGATTGAAGATTGAATTAACGCAATCATTCTCTGTTCAGCTGATAATTCTCTTTTGTCATCTGCTGATAAATTTTTGAGCGGGGTTTCTTCTCCTTTATCATTGGTCGGCCTTTTATACCCAAATTCTAAACAGAACCAGCTTTCATGATCATAAGCTTTTGCCCAGTTGATGAACCGATCTTTCCACCAAGTATAGTCTTCAATGCTTTCCATAGTTGGTGGTTTTGAATGTGTGCCGTAAAAGTTATCATGTTTAATGTTCTCATTTATTGCTTTTGTAATAGTTTTTGGTGTGACAGTTGAGATTTCGGAAGACTCGGATGTAAACGCGTTGTAGAACGTATTGTAGAACTCTTCAGCCATGATGTGAATTTCTTGAATTTCCTGGAGACAAAACAATCAAACAAACACAATTAGCCTAAACAATATCAAACAACTTGAAATAAACTGACACTCAGTTGACGTGAAATTATCTTGACGCGAAAAATCCACTTTCAAACGGAATAATGATCTCAAGCGGAATCACTTTTGGAGCGAAATAACGATTTCAAACGGAATCACTTGGATGACAACTTCAAACGAAATCAAGACTTGAAACGAAATCAGAACTTCAAACGGAATCACGACTTTCAAACGAAATCACTTGTTTCAAACGAAATCTTCAAGCGGAATTACAATTTGAATCGGAATAGCTGATTCCGTGTGAACCTTTCAAACAGAATTACCCTTTTCAAGCGGAATTAACACGCTATTTCAAACGGTATTACGATTTGAAGCGAAATCAGGTGGACTTTTCAAGCGGAATTAAAATGTTCGATCAAACGGAATTACAATTTTGGTCCATTTTTTGTCACTTTTAATCCGAATTTTGGTCTGATTCTCTCAAGGCTTTGTTAAAACACTGTTTCGCATGTAATGTGTGAAATTCAATCCATTTTGTCCGTGAAATCTTGTCAATTTTGAAAAAGAAGGTGTAGAAGTCAGAAAACTGATGAAATCAAGCTAAACTCTTCTTCCTGAGCTCTGATACCACTTGTAGGATCGTTGTTCGACCTGAATGAGTCGTTCAGAAGAGTTTTGGATCCGAATCAAAGGCGGAATCAATGAAACGGACGCTCAATTCAATTTAAATGTCTCTTGTATTGATCTAACAGCAGTTTTCAACCTGGAGACGATTCGGCAGCACTTCGGTACCAAATCAGACAAAGTAATTCCGTATCAAATGACACGGCATGCTCCTCTATTTATACTAGTTGTAATTTCGTTTGAAATGACCAAGTGTCATTTCAAGCGAAATTAACTAAGTTAATTTCGTTTGAACTGGCCCATGGCTGTTTCAAGCGGAATTAGCCTATTTAACATGTTTTCTCGTTTCTAGCAACCCGAGAACTGGTTTATCTTATCCTATACATGACTCGATACAAGACAAAGTCTACAGACATAGTGCACTAACAACTTGGTTCCCATTGCTTTTTGGAAACTCGTCCAAAAATAAGAGGTAAAACGGCTATCTCTATTAGAAACAATTGATAAAGGAATTCCATGTAATGAAACCATTTCATTTACATACAATTTAGGTAATTGTTCCATATTGAAAGTTTCCTTCATGGGTAAGAAATGAGCTGACTTAGTTAGTCTGTCTACAATTACCCAGATTGTATCATTACCTTTTCTTGTTTTGGGTAATTTGGTAACAAAATCCATTGCTATCAATTCCCACTTCCAAACTGGCATTTCTAACTGTTGCAGCAATCCTGAGGGTTTCTGGTGTTCAGCTTTGACTTGTGAACAGGTTAAACATTTAGAAACATAAGCTGCTATATCTTTCTTCATTCGTATCCACCAAAAATTCTTTCTTAAGTCCTGATACATCTTATCACTTCCAGGATGCATCGTATACTTAGACTTATGGGCTTCTTCTAATATACGGTGGTGTAGATTTCCTAATTTAGGTATCCACATCCTTTTCTGATGGAATCTCCATATTCCATCTGTTCCCTGTTCTAATTCCTTAATCATACCTTTCAATTTTTCCGTATCGTCCTTGATTACTGATTCTTGTGCTTTCCTGATCTATTCATTTAAATCTACTTGTAGATTTAATTTAAGAGAACGCACTCTTTTTGGCTTTTAATGATACTTTCGACTTAAAGCATCGGCAACTACATTAGCTTTTCCTGCATGATACTGGATATTACAATCGTAATCACTTAATATTTCCATCCAGTGTCTTTGTCTCATATTCAACTCTTTTTGCCCGAAACATACTTTAAACTCTTATGATCAGTGAAAATGGTAAACTTACTACCGTAAAGGTAATGTCTCCAAATTTTCAAGGCAAAAGTTATGGCTCCTAGTTCTAGATCATGGGTTGAATAATTCTCTTCATGATTCTTAAGTTGTCTAGATGCGTAGGCTATAACCTTTTGACGTTGCATTAACACACATCCATAACCTAACTTAGAAGCGTCACAATAAACTACAAAGTCTTCAGTTCCTTCTGGTAACACTAATATGGGTGCGTTGGTTAGTCTTTGCTTAAGAATTCTAAAGGCTTCTTCTTGTTTTGGTCCTCATTCAAACTTAACATATTTACAGGTTAGCTTAGTTAGAGGGATGGCTATCCTAGAAAAATATCGAATAAATCTTCTATAATAACTGACCAATCCTAAGAAACTTCTAACCTCAGTTGGTGACTCAGGGGTTTTCCAATTGGTAATTGTCTCGATCTTGGTGGGATCTACATGAATTCCTTCATGATTAACTAAATGTCCAAGAAACTGTACCTGTTCTAACCAAAATTCATATTTAGAAAACTTTGCATAAAGCTTTTCTTTTCTTAATAAACTTACAAGTGCATGCAGATGCGCTGCGTGTTCTTCTTTATTCTTAGACTAAATGAGAATATCATCTATGAAGACCATTATGAATTTATCCAAATACGGCTTACATATTCGGTTCATCATGTCCATAAATGCAGCTGGGGCATTGGTTAAACCAAATGGCATGACTGTAAATTCATAATGGCCATAACTTGTTCTAAAAGCGGTCTTGGAATATCCTCTTCCTGTACTTTTAATTGATGATATCCTGAGTGTAGATCGATTTTGGAGAAAAATCGAGCTCCTTGCAATTGATCGAACAAATCATCGATTCTTGGTAATGGATACCGATTTTTAATCGTGACTTTGTTCAATTCACGGTAATCAATGCACATACGCATTGATCCGTCTTTCTTTTTAACAAATAAGATCGGTGCTCCCTATGGTGATGAACTTGGCTGTATGAATCCTTTTTCTAACAGTTCGTCTAATTGCTTCTTTAATTCTTGCATTTCTGCTGGTGCCAAGCGATAGGATGCTTTGGCGATTGGTGTTGTTCCTGGTAGCAGGTGGATTCTGAATTCAACTTCCCTGTCCGGCGGTAGTCCTGGTAATTCTTCGGGAAACACGTCTGAAAACTGAGATACTACAGGAATATCTTTCAGTTCTTTTCCTTTAGTGTTAATGATTATAGAAATCAAATACACCAATGATCCTTTTCTTACATAACTTGATGTTTTCATCACAGAGATGAATTTTGTGGATCTAGATGGCTTAGCTCCTTTAATTCTGATCTTTTCACCTCTTGGTGAATTTACTTGGATTGACTTTTGATCACATAGAATACTGGCTTTATTGGTTACTAACCAATCCATTCCTAATACAACATCAAATCCTGCTAGTTTCATTGGATAAAGGTTTGCAATAAATTTTTGATTTAGAAATTCTATTCTTGCTCCCTGCAAGATTTCGGTAATCTTAATGGTTTCCCCATTTGCTGTCTCTACTAGATATTCTTGTGGGAGTTTAGTTAATGGTTGATTGAGAAGTTTGCAAAATGAAGTATTAATAAAACTTTGGTTCGCACCAGAGTCAAATAATACTTTAGCAAAAACATCATTAACTAAAAACGTACCGGCTATCACGTCCGGAATCATCTTGGCTTCTTCTGCAGTTAGAACAAATTCTCTAGCATTTTTAGTAGTCTTGTTGTTAATGGCTGGAGCTAGTTTTGGACAGTTTGGCTTGATATGACCTTTTTCTCCACAGTTGAAGCACATTCCATTATTAGGTTTCTTCGTACAATCTTCTTCCTTGTGTCCTGGTAGCTTGCATAAATTACAGTAAGTGGAGAATCTTCCTGAATGCTTCCTTTTGCAGGCCTTACAATAAGGTGTAGAGGTAGAACCTATATTTTTCCCACGGTTGGAATTTCCATAACGAAATTCTTGGGTAAGCCTTTGAGCTAGGTTTCTCCTTTGGTCCTCTTCTCGTGTACGTACTAACTCATCAGTCAAGGTGTTTGCTAGTTCTACAGCTTCTTCTATAGTTTGAGGTCTAGCTGCCTTGACTACATGCCTAATCTCACTGATTAATCCCCATATGTAACGGGAGATTAACACTGGTTCTGGTGATGCAAGGGTCGGTACTATTCTAGCATATTCAAAGAATAATGTAGTGTAACCCTTACTATCTACTCCAGTCATTCTAAGGTTTAAGAACTTATTAGCTATTTGTTCCTTTTCATTGGGAGGGCAGAATTTCCTTTCCACCATGTTCTTAAATTCCTCCCATTCCATATTGTAAATCCTATCACTTCCTCTAGACTGGAGGATAGTGTTCCACCATTCTAAAGCTGAGTTCTAAAACAGATTGGAAGCAAACATTATCTTATCCTCTTCCCCGCACTTACTTATTTTCAAGTCTGCCTCTGTCTTTTCTATCCAGCGTAAGGCTGCAATGGCTCCTTCATTCCCCGAGAACTCTATTGGTTTACAAGACCAGAATTCTTTGTGAGAACAACCATAAGACATGGTTCTTCTTCTTTTGGGAATGGGCACTTGAAGTATGGGTCCATTGTTTACGCTGTGACTGAGTTCATTGGTTGGTCGTTTAATATCATGATTACTTTTATTATCAACTTCCCTAACCGTTTGGATAATAAATGGCATTGCATCTATAATTCCTTGTGCCACTATATGTTGGATGGCACTGTTATCCACTTGGTTTCCATTGTTATTGTTATTCTGGTTATCATTATTCTGGTTTTCTTGGTTCACTTTGTTGTCCATCTGAATTTTAAACAATTGCCACACATTAATATCACAAAATAATATTTAATGCAAATGATCACGTAACACGCATATTGATCAAAATCGTCGAACATTGCGACTTTTATTCTTTCTTATATATTATGCGTCTAGTACAAACCGAAACTGAAATATAAAATTACAATACTGTTATGCGTCCATAGCTATTATCTAGATTTTTTTTTCAAACATACACACATATATATATATTATTTTATTATTATTATTATTATTATTACTATTACGGGTATGGGTTCATCCAGAACTCCATATTACGCTCATCATACTTCCAGACAAGTCATTCTCCTATCTGCCTCATCCTTTCACTTCCTTCTAAAATCTCCTCACCAAAGGTTCGGAGTTCTTGCACATTCTCAGTGCTCATTGGTGGTGCAGGGGCTGGTCCTGGGTTTGGAAACTGGGGCATGGATTCTTGATAAGGATATGGATTCTCTAGAATTTCTCTGATGTATGGGTCATTATCGTAGTAGGGATCAAGATGGTCCAAGTCTGGGTAAGCTGCTAGGTTTGGCATGTGTTCGTTTTCTGGTATTGGGTAGCGTTGCTGGTAATCCCTTTGGTCATCAAACCACGGGTCATAGTCTGGTTCAGAGGGATGGGGTGCTGGTATCCTAGGTATCTCAGCTGGGTCAATGTCAAGCATTGGAATTTGGTTTTCTGGGTTGGCTTCAATTTCCATTGGTTGTGTGGGAAACAGTGGTAAGGGCTGGGGTGCTATGAGTTGCTCTAAATTAGGGTCCGCAGCTGTAGTTGCTAAGATATGAAAATTTGGTAAACTCCTATTGAGCATATCCTGAGTGTGAGCATCTGTTTCTTTCTTAATGGCTACTAAGGCTCATTGCTGTTGTAACTTTTTCATCCTTTTCCAACGTTCATGCGCTCCTCTGCTGAACCATCCTCTTTTCTTGGAAGGGAATGGCTTTTCAGATTTGGCCTTGAACATGAATATCCCATCTTCATTGTCAGCCGAATACCCTGAGAGGGATGGCTGTGAAGAGGTACCTTCGTCCCTAGCTGAGCTGGACAACTAACGGTAAGCGTCTGATGGTCCTTGGTCGCTCATACTGTAACTAACAAATAGTCAAATAACACCCAACAATAATCTACAGATATGTACGTACTTCCGTAAATAATTTCCTAACATAGTGAATAGTACTTTTGGTGTCAGCCGAACACTTCTGTGGCTGAATCAGTGGCTTAGCTCTGATACCACCTTCTGTCGCAACCCCCGTCCCCTAATTACCCTGGGAACGAGCGGCCGCGGCCAGTCTTGGTGGTATCGAGTGTTTAATCATTTTGGCAGCGGAATTTACATCAGGATCGAAGTTAGGAAATATTATATCAAAGTAAAATACCACGCTTTTATAATATTAAACATATGGGAAATTTCCAAGTTTCAAGTACACACATTTTCATAGGGATAAACCCCATTTTATTCAAATAAAAATATCTCTTTATTTAGGTAACTTTTATAGCCACTTTTCCAAGCTTTCAGTGATGTCCAGCTGGCTTCTATTTGGCTTTCACATTTTGTTACCTGAAACGCGTTTAAAAACATTTTATCAGTGGGAAATACTGGTGAGTGAATCCCAGTTTAATCAAGATTTGTAAAACCAGTCTACAGTATTGAGGGCGATCTCGCAATTACATTTGTTTCCATGTACTTTAATTACCACCCACGGTACTGTCAACCCGACTTGTGGTCATGTTACTACTCACAATGTACTAACAAATTTTGTATACAAAACCCCAACATACCGACGATAATTGTATAATACAAATACTCAATCACTGTTTAATATGATGTTAATTATGTGGGTTTTGTAAAAACAGTTTACAAAAAGGAGATTACTCACATTGCTGTCTTAGGGTTTTCCTTTAGGATTTCCTGGTGATTATCTATTAATTACACAAATGCACACGCGTTAGTATAATAACCCAATATTTACATTAGTAATACCCTCCCCGAGACGGCATTCCAACGACTACGTCGGGCAGAACCACGACAGCCGTTACGGAACCCTGGATCAATCGGGCAGCTTATCTAATACGTAACCGGGGTTATAATACTTACAACGAGGCAGAACTTCGTTAATTAGGGGTGTATTATGCCCGAGAATAGATTATGCTATGTAAATTTTCGAGAGAGAAAGAAATTTTGGTGCGAGTTGGGACTGAAGCCGAGCAAAGCAATTTATAGGGCCTGATTCGGACCTTGCCGCGCCCCGCGTAGCCATCCTCCAGGGTCTTCGCGTCCCGCGAGGCCAGCTAGGGTAGGCCCTAGCTTGGCTGAGTCGATCCATAGCCTCCACACGCGTCCTGACACGTGGCACCCTAAGGTGCGTCCTGATCCTCCATCCGTCGCGGCCCGCGACGATATCGGAAGTGGGCTTCGCGGCTCGCGAGCACTCCTCAGATTTTGTTTTATTAAATTTTTAAATGTATAACGTATTTTGGGCTCGGTTTTCGCATGCGGGATGTATTTTAAGACATATAGGGATACTTTAAATATTTTTAGGGTGTCGAAAAATATTTTGGAGGGTTGTTATACCTAGCCGTGGTACGAAGCTTGGCAATCCTTGGCTTCGATGAGGAGAATCTCCATCAACAGCTTCTTTGCTTGGCGACATATTCAAAATACATAAGATCGAAAACAATGTTTACTTAATAGGGATGAGAGCATTCCTATGTTAAGTCTAGACTCAGAAGGTCTAAGGAATATGCTATTGTGTCATTTGAGATTAAACATAGAAAGGCTAGTGTTTAATTCACTCAAACGTTGGCTCTGATACCAACCTGACACACCCCGATATTTCCACATATTACCGGTGGGCCAGGTGGGGAGTATGGTGATGTAGTCGATATCATCATAGTCAAATATACCCATTTTATAGCACAGCGGAAGTCTTGGAGTAGAAAATATTATTACAAACTCAAATGTCTGAAAATATCAAAATATTTATTATAGGCGAGCTTGTAATATCAAATCCACAGGCGGATCATTACAGAATGTATAAAATGAAGTTTAGCAGACTTTAAGGCATCTTTAAGGATTTGCAAGATCCTTTATTTCGACACCGAGCAGCTCCTAGCCTATTACGAGTAGTACCTGTCACTTAGTCTTTTGAAAATACATCAGTTTACACTGGTAAATACAATTAACCGACTCATTTGAAAAGATTTTATGAAAATTGATTTAAGTGCACAAGGCACATGAAAATATTTTATAACTTGGGACAATTTTTATTAAAATCTTGTATACAGATTTACATGCTTGTCATACAATTGGGGCCGGTTTGGAATGATTAACCGACTCACCACTTATAAACCCCACAAAGGAGTTATCCCCAACATGTGGGTTATTTAATATTTAGCATTTGCATCTGTCAGGTGTATGCCTACACCCCGTGCATAGGTCGTGGCCATTTTTAACTTTAATGAGCCGAGGATATCCAGGACACGGTCGTTAACCCCCCAATGTTTATGTTATCAAACAAAACAGATTAAAACAGGTTATGCAGATTTATTAAATCACAATCTGATTAAATGATCTCATACCCGACCAAGCGGTAATAATTTACCGTATCCCAAACCCGTATAGGGAAAATAAGTTAAAAGTATTTACCTGAGCTAATATTTGATTAACAACAAAAATAACTCAGTTGTATCCAATCTAATTAAATGCAGACAGCTTTTACCGGGTGGCTCTAGTCTGGAATGATGGTAATATATAACCAATTCAGAATGCTAGCGGTCTTATTTAAGTCGTAGACTTAGACCGACTAGCTTAAAGTGTCTAAAACAGTATGATACACTAGATTAAGCGGAGACCGGAATAGAATGTGATTTAGACCGACAAGTTTGAATACTTGTATAATATGGGTAAACTAAACACATTCTAGATTTTGAAGTTTAAATGCTAAGGTTAAACCCATTTCGGCTAATTCATGTAAACTAGTTACATAAACCAAACCGAATGCATAATTGCATAACAGGTAACCAAAAGAACCATATACAAGTCCCATATGTTATTTTGCTTGAAATATGTTAAGACATTAGTAGGATGTTAACATATATGCCCAAAAAGTATTTAAAACCAAATTAAGTCCCGTAATGGCATTTTGGTCATTTTAATATTTATAAAAGAGGTTTTAAAGTAAACTGATATTCTGGTCTAAAACATTCTGTAAAAATATTTATTTTATGATGTTAAAACAGTAGGATATCATTCATATGTGTGGTTTACCATTTAAGGCCAAACTATGCCCCGAAAGGGTATTTTGGTCATTTCACATGTGTTTTTAAGGACATAATTGGAAGTCTGAGTTCATGACTTATACCTACTGTGAAAATATTAAAATTTATTTATAAATTCAGTAGGTAACAAGTCTTAGGTGCTAATTATGGTTTTAAACCATACCATGCACCTAATTAGCGTAAAAGTCGATAATTGATGATATTTGAAATGTTTATGTGATTCTGAGATTTTGATCAGCCTTGAATGCTTAAAATATTTTATTTTTAATATCAGGTCAGTAGAAAAAGGTTTGGCATGCTAATCACATGTGAATCACATTTTATTAGCCAAAAGGGCATTATTGTCAATTAAGGAATTTATACAAGAACTCTAAGTTATGGTCAGCATCTAATCTGACTTATCATTCCAAAAATTCCTAAAAATGATATCATAACCGTAGATAATGAGTTTTGGGTCAAAATATATGTTTAAACATAAATTTTGCATGAAAGCGTAATTTAGTCTTTATAAAAGCTATATTTGCGATATTTAGCATTACATCAGTTTGAGACCAGAAAACAATGTCAAATTAATTTACACATGTTTATATATCAGTACTTAACCTATTTGTATGGTCACATATTCAAAAATCTCATTTTTAGATCAAAAGGGTATAATGGTCAATTATAAACATAATAATGGAAACTATCATATAATTCAGAGTATTAATGACCAGGTAATATAACTTTAGAGGGTTATACTACAACATTATATGGTCCTAATGGAAACTTAAAACATAAAGGAATTAAGTTTAATCGGGTCAGAACTGAAAGTCAAAGCAAAAGTCAAGCTTTTGCGACTTTCGGTTGCGAACCGACCCTAAACTCATAATTGTCGGGTTGAACATGCTTAGGCATGTTCTAATAATATTTACCAAGTTATTAAAGTGATAAAACATGGTTTATATCTTCTACATTATTAGTTTTAAATAATATTTGAAAATCTGACTAGTTTGACTTTTTGACTAGTTACTTTGACCCGACAATTAACTAAGTAAACGTGATAATTAGGAGGTGCCCTTTTTAGGGATTAACACCTACCTAATTACGATCACGTAGTCATATTCGCCTCGAACAATTGCTGGACCGTTTAGGTCTAAACCGAAAGTCAAAGCGTTATTACGACAACTTTGACTTTTGGTCTTTAAACACATAAAAACCAAACCAAAGTGGCTAAGGACACTTACAAAGGGTCCTAGCTTGATCTTTAAACTTAGGAGGGCTTCCTTTTTGATCAGGAATCCCAAGAAATTTCTTAAGAATTTGAGGCAACATAAGGCCTCTATTTATACTTGAAAGAGGTGTTCTTAGATCATGCCATGTGTTATGGACCTCATAAGATCATTCCAGGTGTAAAACCAGGTGTTTAAAACCATCAATGATCCATGGTTTTCGAGTTAGATTGAATGGTAGTTTGTTTGGAGGCCAAGGAAAGAAGAACCTGCAGCTGGCCATGATATTCTGTCGAAATGGTGTCGTCGCGTCGCGCGACGGCAAGGAGGGTTTAAGGTCGCGCAGCGCGACACCTTATGGAACCAGCCAAACAAGTGTAAACTTGTCATGTTTAGTCCTGCACCTTTATAAACTTAATAACTTTCATTTTAGGCACTTCTAGTCCTTGTAGTTAGTTTGTAGATGATCTAGGGAGTATACCCAAACACCGTTAGGTCCGGTTTCATTAAACGATTACCGAAAACACTAGTTTCTGCTCGTTGACGCTTTTAACCCTTATTCTTGGAAATTTGCGTAAATAACACATAACGATCTCGAAACCTCGTGAATTTGTTATCACAAATTCTTGGGAGTATAATCGAACATTACGAAGCCCCGAGTTCGTTAAAAGGTCACTCAGAGGTAGTGAGTTGCGATGGCCGCTATTCCTGACTTTAACCTTTTTAGGTGCTTTCTCTCCTCTGTCAGAATTTACATGTTGACACGTTTAACCCCTTTGTCTTGTAAACTTTCGTTTACTTTCACAAACGACTACTTACGTCCGAATATTTAATCGTTTCAGAATATATTCATCGTGTGTGGTCAATCAGAGGCACAAGTTTGGCATGTTGACACTTTTAGTCCCTCTATATTCATAGTTTTCGTTTTTGACGAAATTAGTCCCTCATAGTCAACATTTGACTTTATTAGGGTTTTTTATACGTGTCAACACATCATTGGACATGATTTTACGAGGTGTTACACTTCTACCTCTTAACTCCCACTTTCTTCATAGTGATCCAAAGTGAAGCCAATACTATTTAACAAAATCCCCTAAAACAACCAAATCAGCATCTCTAACAATCGCCTATATCCGGAAGGAAGAAGTAGTCATCATCACCGGAGAAAAAGTCCCCCCTTCACCATTATCATCAGCTCTAAGAACAGTGAACACATATTTTAAAAGTGGGATTAAAGTGAATGTCCAAAACACAAAAGATAAAACCCCAAATATTTCCTCATATGACTCTGAATGTTGAATGTCTTCTGCAAAAGCACTTTTGTATACTTACAAAGGGGAGGTGCTTAAATCACCGTAAACAACCCCTAAACTTTGATAAGCTAAAGTCATAACTTCCCTCCATGATTCTTTCTGCAATAACATGAACACAAGTATTGCTATATTGTCATCAATATAACCTTCAAATTAAATTTTTTTTTACACTTTTTGTACCTTAATTGGATGAGAATTTCGCTTTCTTCCTTCAATATCCTTCACTTAGAACCTCAAAGGAGTTATTTTCATGTTGATATGGATAAAACTGAAGATGACCCAGATGAGAAAACAATAGACCCACTTCAAGATTCTTGAAGGAATGAGCAAAACAGAGGAAAATTTTTGATTTGAAGATGACCATATGAGAAGACAATATACCGGTTCACGATTCTTCAAGACATGAGTAAAACAGAGGAACCCCCCCCCCCTAAAACAACTAAAACTGTACTTTACTCCAGAAATAATAAATGTTAACTAGATGTATAAAAAATAAAACTGAAACTTATATAAACTATGTCAATGATGGACCAATACGACTGATAATGGGGTTATAATTATTCTTGTATGTCTTAGGGATCCATAGTCTAGACCATAGTATGCCATAAAAAGATTAGATAATGTTATGATGGCACATATTAGGTTGTAATAAGTTATAAAAGACCATACATGTGGTTGCGGGTCTTAATGTATTAGGTTGGGTTGTAATGGTTCAAAACATGTCTTACCGATTTATAATGGGTCATGTATGTCTAAATGAGTCATATTAACACCACTTGACTGTCGTAACCCTAATTGATCCTCATTCACCCAAACGAGTCATCATTGACCCAAACTTACTATCATTAACTACTAATAACCATAGTTCATGCTACCTAGCAAATAATGACATTAACATATCCTATTTGATCAATATTTACCTTATTTAACCATCATTCACCCTAACAGACCATTACTCACCCTAATATGTATAACAACCCTCCAAAATATTTTTTTGACATCCCTAATATATTTAAAGTACCCCAATATGTCTCAATATATACCCCTACGGAAACCGAGCCAAAAAAAGTTATATCATTAAAAATAAAATAAAAACAAGAAACTGGTGCCGCTCGCGGGGCACGAAGACCCCCTTGAGTTCCTTCGCGGGCCGCGACAGCTAGTCACCAGGGCGAGCTCTCAGGCTGCCACGTGGCAGCAAATTGGAGCTAGGGAGTGAGTCGGATCAGCTAGGGCCTACCCTAGCCACCCTCGCGGGCCGCGTAGCCCTTGGCTACTGTCTTCGCGGGGCGCGACAAAGTCCAGAATCAGCCCTATAAATAGATGGCATTGGCTTCAGTTTCCGTCGCTCTCACATTTCTTTCTCCCTCGAAAATTTACATAGTATAAGCTATACTCGGGTATTATATCCCCCTAATTAACAAAGTTCTTCCCCTTTGTAAGTATTATAACCCCGGTTACGTATTAGATACGCTGCCCGATTGATCCAGGGTTCCGTAACGGCTGTCGTGGTTCTGCCCGACGTAGTTGTTGGGATGCCGTCTCGGGGATGGTATTACTAATGTAAATATTGGGTTATTATACTAACACGTGTGCATTTATGTAATTTATAGATAATCATCAGGAAATCCTTAAAGAAAACCTAAGACAACAATGTGAGTAATCTCCTTTTTGCATAAACTGTTTTACAAAACCTCAATGTTTACATTATATTACCAGTGATTGAGTATTTGTAATTCTACAAGTATCGTCGGTATATTTGGGGTTTTGTATACAAAATTTGTTACTACACTGTGAGTAGTAACATGACCACAAGTCGGGACGACACTACCGTGGGTGGTAATTAAAGTAAGAATTGGAAACAAATATAATTGCGAGATCGCCCTCAATACTGCGAATGATAAGAAAATCTGTCTTGATTAAACTGGGATTCACTCTCCAGTATTTCCCACTGACAAAATATTTTTAAACGCGTTTCAAGTAACAAAATGTGAAAGCCAAATAGAAGCCAGCTGGACAGCACTGAAGGCTTGGAAAAGTAGCTATAAAAGTTACCTAAATAAAGAGATGTTTATTTGAATAAAATAGGGTTTATCCCTATGAAAATGCGTGTAATGAAAACTTGGGATTTTCCCATGTGTTTAATATTATAAAAGTGTGGTATTTTACTCTGATAAAATATTTCCTAACTACGGACCTGATGTAAATTCCGCTGCCAAAATGATTAAATACCAGATACCACCAAGACTGGCCGCGGTCGCTTGTTCCCAGAGTAGTCAGGGGACGGGGGTTGCGACAGAAGGTGGTATCAGAGCTAAGCCACTGATTCAGCCACAGAAGTGTTTTGCTGACACCAAGATATTATTCAAAGAGTTAGGAAATAAACTATGGAAATACGTGCATATCTGTATTTTATTTTTGTGTGTTATTTGACTATTTGTTAGTTTACAGTATGAGCAACCAAGGACCTTCCGACGCCTACCGTCAGTTCTCCAGCTCACCTAGGAGCGAAGGCACCTCTTCACAGCCTGCCCTCTCAGGGTATTCAGCTGATAATGAAGATGGGATATTCGTGTTTAAGGCTCACTCTGAAGACCCATTCCCTTCTAAAAAGAGAGGATGGTTCAGTAGAGGAGCACATAAACGTAGGAAAAGAATGAAAAAGTTACAACAACAGCGGGCTTTAGCAGCCATTAAGCGAGAGACAGATGCTCATACCCAGGATATGCTCAATAGGAGTCTAGCAAACTTCCATATTTTAGTAACCACAACTGCAGACCCTAACCTGGAACAACTTGTAGCACCCCAGCCTTTACCACTGTTTCCCACCCAGCCAATGGAAATCGAAAACAACCCAGAAAACCAAATCCAAATGCATGACTTTGACCCAATGGAGATACCTAGGGTACCAGCACCCAATCCCTTAGACCTAGACTACGATCCGTCGTTAGACGATCATAGGGATTACCAGCAACGTTACCCAATACCAGAAAACGAAACCATGCCAAATCTAGTAACTTACCCAGGTTTGGACCCTCTAGCTCCCTACTATGATAGTGATCAACACATCAGAGAAATTTTAGAGAATCCTTACACAGAACCCATGCCCCATTTTCCAAGCCCAGTCCCAGCACCTGCACCCCCAATGAGTGCAGAAAATGTGCAAGAGCTCCGAACCTTCGGAGAGGAGATTTTAGAAAGTAGCGAGAGGATGAGGCAGGTAGGAGAACGACTCGTCTAGAAGTATGACGAGCGTAATATGGAGTTCTGGATGAACCCATATCAGTGAAGGTGATGGTGGAAGTAATAATAATAATATATAATATGTGTGTATGTTTGAAATATATATATATACATATATATATATATATATTGTAGTATAGACCACCTCGTGGTTAGTGATGCCTAATAGTATTGTAATTTTAAATTCCAGTATCAGTTTGTAGTAGATGCATAATATATATAAGAAAGAGTAAGTCGCAATGTTCGACGCTTTTGATCAATATGTGTGTCATATGATTGGTTATATCTTGTGATATTAATACGTGGTAAATGTTTCAAATTCAGATGGCTGACCCAGTGAATCAGGAGAATCCGGATAATAACCCGGAAAACCAGAATAATGATAACCTGGATCATGATAACCAGAATAACAATAACAATGGAAACCCAGTGTATAACAGTGCCATCCAACACATAGCGGCACAAGGAATTATAGACGCAATGCCATTTATTATCCAAAATGTTAGGGACGCTGATAATAAAAGTAACCGTGATAGTAAACGACCAACTGAACCTGAACACAGAGTGAACAATGGACCCATACTTCAAGTGCCCATTCCCAAAAGAAGAAGGACCATGTCTTATGGTTGTTCTTATAAAGAATTCTGGTCTTGTAAACCAATGGAATTCTCGGGCAATGAAGGGGCCGTTGCAGCTCTACGCTGGATAGAAAAGACTGAGGCAGTCTTAAAAATAAGCAAGTGTGAGGAAGAGGATAAGATAATGTTTGCTTCCAATCTGTTTAAGAACTCAGCTTTACAATGGTGGAACACTATCCTCCAATCTAGAGGAAGTGATAGGATTTACAATATGGAATGGCAAGAATTTAAGAATATGGTAGAAAGGAAATTCTGCCCTCCTAATGAAAAAGAACAGATAGCAAATAAGTTCTTAAATCTTAAAATGACTGGAGTGGATAGTAAGGGTTACACTACGTTATTCTTTGAATATGCTAGAATCAGTGTTGTAAAAGTCGCTAGGCGGTCCCTAGTCGGCCGACTGGGGAGTTGGGAGTAATCGGAGTACTCGGAGAGTACTCGGGGAGTACGCGGACATGGTAACTATAAAGAAAATTAATTGTTATATGTTATATATATGTTAAAATAAGCATAATTCTTGTCAATTGAGTATAATTTAAAATGAAACATGTTTAAAGTTCAAATATTCTGAATACAAGTCCGACTAGTCTGAGTACAAGGTCGAGTAGTCCGAGTACAAGGTCGAGTAGTCCGAGTACAAGGCCGAGTAGGCCGATGTTGACTGATTTTGACTAATTAAAAGTCAACAACCCACGTTGACCGCCTAGACCGACTAGGCCGCCTCTTTCCGACTACGTCCGACTAGGAGCCGACTAGGCCGACTAGGCGCCGAGTTTGACCGAGTTTGACCAAGGCCGACTAATTGAGTCCGCCTAGGAGGAAGTCGCCTCGGAGGGGTTCCGAGGACCGAGTACTCGCCGAGTACTCGGCCTTGGAATCCGACTTTTACAACACTGGCTAGAATAGTGCCGACCCTTGCATCACCAGAACCAGTACTAATCTTCCGTTACATCTGGGGATTAATCAGTGAGATTAGGCATGTAGTCAAGGCAGCTAGACCTCAAACTATAGAAGAAGCAGTAGAACTAGCAAACACCTTGACTGATGAGTTAGTGCGTACTCGAGAAGAAGACCAAAGGAGAAACCTATCTCAAAGGCTTACCCAAGAATTTCGCTACGGAAATTCCAACCGTGGGAAAATATAGGTTCTACATCTGCACCTTACTGTAAGGCCTGTAAGAAGAAGCATTCAGGAAGATGCTTCATTTACTGCAATTTCTGCAAGATACCAGGACATAAGGAAGAAGATTGTAGGAAGAAACCAAGCAATGGAGTGTGCTTCAACTGTGAAGAAAAAGGCCACATCAAGCCGAACTGTCCAAAACTAGCTCCAGCCATGAACAACAAGACTACCAAAAATGCTAGAGCATTTGTTCTGACTACAGAAGAAGCCAAGATGATTCTGGACGTGATAGCCGGTACGTTTTTAGTTAATGATGTTTTTGCTAAAGTATTATTTGACTATGGTGCAAACCAAAGTTTTATTAATACTTCATTTGGCAAATTTCTCGATCAACCATTAACTAAAATCCCACAAGAATGTCTAGTAGAGACAGCCAATGGGGAAACCGTTAGGATTTCTGAAATCTTGCAGGAAGCAAGAATAGAAATCTCAAATCAAAAGTTCATTGCAAACATTTATCCCATGAATCTGGCAGGATTTGATGTTGTGTTAGGAATGGTTGGTTAGTAGCCAATAAAGCCAGTATTCTATGTGATCAAAAGTCAATCCAAGTAAATTCACCAAGGGGTGAAAAGATCACAATTAAAGGAGATAAACCCTCTAGATTTACAAAATTCATCTCTGTGATGAAAACAACAAGTTATGTAAGAAAAAGGTCATTAGTGTATTTTATTTCTATAATCATTAACACTAAGAAGAAAGGACTGAAAGATATTCATGTAGTATCTTAGTTTCCAGATGTGTTTCCAAAAGAACTACCAGGATTACCGCCAGATAGGGAAGTTGAATTCAGAATCCACCTGTTACCAGGAACAACACCAATTGCCAAGGCACCTTATCGTTTGGCACCAGCAGAAATGCAAGAACTAAAGAAGCAATTAGATAAATTGTTGGAGAAAGGATTCATACAGCCAAGTTCATCACCGTGGGGAGCGCTAATCTTGTTCGTTAAGAAGAAAGACGGGTTGATGCGAATGTGCCTTGATTACCATGAATTGAACAAGGTCACGATTCAGAATCAGTATCCATTACCAAGAATTGATGATCTGTTTGATCAATTACAAGGAGCTCGATTTTTCTCTAAAAACGATTTGCGCTCAAGATATCATCAATTAAAGGTACAGGAAGAGGACATTCCTAAGACCGCTTTCAGAACAAGGTATGGCCATTATGAATTTACTGTCATGCCATTTGGTTTAACCAATGCCCCAGCTGCATTCATGGACATGATGAACTGGATATGTAAGCCATATTTGGATAAATTCATAATTGTCTTTATCGATGATATTCTCATTTACTCTAAGAATAAAAAGGAACACGCAGCGCATCTGCACGCACTTCTAAGTTTATTAAAGAAAGAAAAGCTTTATGCTAAGTTTTCAAAGTGTGAGTTTTGGTTAGAACAGGTACAATTTCTTGGACATTTAGTTAACCATGAAGGAATTCATGTAGATCCCACCAAGATCGAGGCAATTACCAAATGGAAAACCCCTGAGTCACCAACTGAGGTTAGAAGTTTCTTAGGATTGGCCAGTTATTATAGGAGATTTATCAGAGATTTTTCTAGAATAGGCATTCCCTTAACTAAGTTAAGCTGTAAATTTGTTAAGTTTGAATGGGGACCAAAACAAGAAGAAGCCTTTAGAATTCTTAAGCAAAGATTAACCAACGCACCCATATTAGCGTTACCAGAAGGAACTGAAGATTTTGTAATCTATTGTGATGCTTCTAAGTTAGGTTATGGATGTGTGTTGATGCAACGCCAAAAGGTTATAGCTTATGCATCTAGGCAACTTAAGAATCATGAAGAAAACTATTCAACCCATGATCTAGAACTAGGAGCTATAATTTTTGCCCTGAAAATTTGGAGATATTACCTTTACGGTAGTAAGTTTACCATTTTCACTGATCATAAGAGTTTAAGGTATATTTTCAGGAAAATGAATTGAATATGAGACAAAGACGCTGGATAGAGATCCTCGGTGATTATGATTGTAATATCAGTATCATGCAGGAAATGCTAACATAGTAGCCGATGCTTTAAGTCGAAAGTATCACGAAAAACCAATAAGAGTACGTTCTCTTAAATTAAATCTACAAGTAGATTTAAATGAACAAATTAGAATGGCGCAAGAATCAGTAATCAAGGATGATACTGAAAAATTGAAAGGGATGATTAAGGAATTAAAACAAGGAACTGATGGAATTTGGAGATTCCATAAAACAAGAATGTGGATACCTAAATTAGAAAACCTACATCACCGTATATTAGAAGAAGCCCATAAGTCTAAGTATACGATGCATCCTGGAAGTGATAAGATGTGTCAGAACTTAAGAAAGAATTTTTGGTGGATAGGAATGAAGAAAGATATAGCAGCTTATGTAGCCAAATGTTTAACTTGTTCACAAGTTAAAGCTGAACATCAGAAACCCTCAGGATTGTTACAGCAATTGGAAATGCCAGTTTGGAAATGGGAATTGATAAAAATGGATTTTGTTACCAAATTACCTAAAACAAGAAAATGTAATGATACAATCTGGGTGATTGTAGACAGGCTAACTAAGTCAGCTCATTTCCTACCAATGAAGGAAACTTTCAATATGGAACAATTAGCTAAATTGTATGTAAATGAAATAGTTTCATTACATGGAATTCCGTTATCAATTGTTTCTGACAGAGATAGCCGTTTTACCTCTTATTTTTGGACAAGTTTCCAAAAAGCAATGGGAACCAAGCTAAATCTAAGCACAGCTTATCATCCTCAAACGGACGGACAAAGCGAAAGGACAATTCAGACAATGGAGGATATGCTTAGAACTTGTGTAATTGATTTCAGAGGTAATTGGGATGATCATTTACCATTAATAGAATTCTCTTATAATAACAGTTATCACACAAGTATCAATGCTGCACCATTCGAAGCACTTTATGGACGAAAGTGCCGAACCCCATTCTGTTGGGCAGAAGTTGGAGAAAAACAACTATCCGGACCTGAGATAGTGCAAGAAACAACAGACAAGATCATTCAAGTCAAGGAACGACTGAAAGCAGCACACGATCGACAAAAGAGTTATGCTGACAAAAGACGGAAACCCTTAAAATTTCAGGTAGGTGACAAGGTGTTACTGAAAGTCTCTCCTTGGAAAGAAGTAGTCAGATTCATCAAAAGGGGAAAGCTAAGCCCCAGGTATGTTGGACCTTTTAAGATTATTAGCAGGATAGGACCTGTAGCCTATCAGTTACAACTGCCAGAGGAAATGGCAGGAATACATGACGTATTTCATGTATCTAACCTCAAGAAATGCTTAGCTGATGAATCACTAGTCGTGCCTCTTAAAGAAATAGAGGTAAATGAACAGTTAAAATTTGTAGAAAAACCTCTACAGATTGAAGACAGGAAAGTCAAGAATCTCAAACACAAGAGATTAGTTCTAGTCAACGTGAAGCGGGACTCCAAAAGAGGACCAGAGTACACATGGGAGCTTGAGTCAGAAATGCAAAGGAAATACCCACACCTGTTCCAGTAGACCTCGAGGACGAGTTCTAAAACAAGGTGGGGAGGATATAACAACCCTCCAAAATATTTTTCGACATCCCTAATATATTTAAAGTACCCCAATATGTCTCAATATATACCCTATATACGGGAACCGAGCCCAAAATACGTTATATCATTAAATATAAAATAAAAACAAGAAATTGGTGTCGCTCGCGGGGCGCGAAGACCCCCTTGTGTTCCTTCGCGGGCCGCGACAGCTAGTCACCAGGGCGAGCTCTTAGGCTGCCACGTGGCAGCAACGTATTGGAGCTAGGGAGTGAGTCGGATCAGCTAGGGCCTACCCTAGCCACCCTCGTGGGCCGCGTAGCCCTTGGCTACTGTCTTCGCGGGGCGCGACAAAGTCCAAAATCAGCCCTATAAATAGATGGCATTGGCTTCAGTTTCCGTGGCTCACACATTTCTTTCTCTCTCGAAAATTTACATAGTATAAGCTATACTCGGGTATAATATCCCCATAATTAACGAAGTTCTGCCCCGTTGTAAGTATTATAACCCCGGTTACGTATTTGTTATGCTGCCCGATTGATCCAGGGTTCCGTAACGGTTGTCGTGGTTCTGCCTGACGTAGTCGTTAGAATGTCGTCTCGGGGAGGGTATTACTAATTATTGGGTTATTATACTAACACGTGTGCATTTATGTAATTTATAGATAATCATCAGGAAATCCTTAAAGAAAACCTAAGACAACAATGTGAGTAATCTCCTTTTTGCATAAACTGTTTTACAAAACCTCAATGTTTACATTATATTGCCAGTGATTGAGTATTTGTAATTCTATAATTATCGTCGGTATATTTGGGGTTTTGTATACAAAATTTGTTACTACACTGTGAGTGGTAACATGACCATAAGTCGGGACGACAGTACCGTGGGTGGTAATTAAAGTAAGAATTGGAAACAAATATAATTGCGAGATCGCCCTCAATACTGCGAATGATAAGAAAATCTGTCTTGATTAAACTGGGATTCACTCACCAGTATTTCCCACTGACAAAATGTTTTTAAACGCGTTTCAGGTAACAAAATATGAAAGCCAAATAGAAGCCAGTTGGACAGCACTGAAGGCTTGGAAAAGTGGCTATAAAAGTTACCTAAATAAAGAGATGTTTATTTGAATAAAATAGGGTTTATCCCTATGAAAATGTGTGTAATGAAAACTTGGGATTTTCCCATGTGTTTACTATTATAAAAGTGTGGTATTTTACTCTGATAAAATATTTCCTAACTACGGTCCTGATGTAAATTCCGCTGCCAAAATGATTAAATACCAGATACCACCAAGACTGGTCGTGGCCGCTCGTTCCCAGAGTAGTCAGGGGACGGGGGTTGCGACAGAAGGTGATATCAGAGCTAAACCACTGATTCAGCCACAGAAATGTTCTGCTGACACCAAGATATTATTCAAAGTGTTAGGAAATAAACTATGGAAATACGTGCATATCTGTATTTTATTTTTGTGTGTTATTTGACTATTTGTTAGTTTACAGTATGAGCAAGCAAGGACCTTCCGACGCCTACCGTCAGTTGTCCAGCTCACCTAGGAGCGAAAGCACCTCTTCACAGCCTGCCCTCTCAGGGTATTCAGCTGACAATGAAGATGGGATATTCGTGTTTAAGGCTCAGTCTGAAGAGCCATTCCCTTCTAAAAAGAGAGGATGGTTAAGTAGAGGAGCACATGAACGTAGGAAAAGAATGAAAAAGTTACAACAACAGGGGGCTTTAGCATCCATTAAGCGAGAGACAGATGCTCATACCCAGGATATGCTCAATAGGAGTCTAGCAAACTTCCATATTTTAGCAACCACAGCTGCAGACCCTATCCTGGAGCAACTTGTAGCACCCCAGCCTTTACCACTGTTTCCCACCCAGCCAATGGAAATCGAAAATAACCCAGAAAACCAAATCCAAATGCATGACTTTGACCCAATGGAGATACCTAGGGAACCAGCACCCAATCCCTTAGACCTAGACTACGATCCGTGGTTAGACGATCATAGGGATTACCAGCAACGTTACCCAATACCAGAAGACGGAACCATGCCAAATCTAGCAACTTACCCAGGTTAGACGATCAAAGAAATTTTAGAGAATCCTTACCCAGAACCCATGCCCCAGTTCCCAAACCCAGTCCCAGCACCTACACCCCCAATGAGTGCAGAAAATGTGCAAGAGCTCCGAACCTTCGGAGAGGAGATTTTAGAAAGTAGCGAGAGGATGAGGCAGGTAGGAGAACGACTCGTCTGGAAGTATGACGAGCGTAATATAGAGTTCTAGATGAACCCATATCAGTGAAGGTGATGGTGGAAGTAATAATAATAATATATAGTATGTGTGTATGTTTGAAATATATATATATATATTGTAGTATAGACCACCCCGTGGTTAGTGATGCCTAATAGTATTGTAATTTTAAATTCCAGTATCAGTTTGTAGTAGATGCATACTATATATAAGAAAGAGTATGTCTCAATGTTCGACGCTTTTGATCAATATGTGTGTCATATGATTGGTTATATCTTGTGATATTAATACGTGGTAAATTTTAAAATTCAGATGGCTGACTCAGTGAATCAGGAGAATCCGGATAATAACCCGAAAAACCAGGATAATGATAACCTGGATCAGATCTCTAAGTTGTTCAAAGGTCTAATCGTGGTCACTAAGAGTTCGACCACTTTTTGGATCTTCGTAACTGACCTTTTGGGATTTGATGATTACTGAGATTTAATAACACAATCAAATAATTGATTGAAGTTAGAATCAGGGCCGGATGGACACGTGCTTTGAGAATCAAATAATTTGTAATAGCCCATTTTTACAGTTCAGTTATGGTTATATCTAGGGGCAGCAACTCTTAACACGACCAGCTAACCCGACACGAAAAAAACAGGTTTGGATCGACCAACACGAACTATTTAAAAAAAACGGGTCGGGTTTGGATTGACCCCTATTAAAAATAGGCCTGGTTTGGGTTGACCTGTTAACTCGTTTAACTATTTAGAAAAAAAAAATTAATTTTTGTTTTTTCGGTTTCTATTTTACATGACTAGTCATAATAATGTTAATTTTGACACATTATATTTTTTACTTGTCACTCTTATACTCAGGATTAAATATGTTATCGATAACTCGCTTAAAACCCAACAACTCGTTTATAAACCGTTAAATTGTTAAATTGTATGACTCATTTAAAAATACGGGTTAAAGGGGTCGGGTTCAGGTTGACCCGCATGTATATGTGGGCAGGTTAGGGTTGAAATCTTGGACCCGAATAATAATATGGGTCAGGTTCGGGTTAAACATTTCAACCCCACAACCCGCAACCCATCAACCCGACACTAAAACTTAACCGGTGTAAATAACTAGACAGGTATAACTTATAGGGTTATTGGATTTTAATAATCCTAAGTTTAACATGTTGGCCGATAATAATTCCAACTTTAAAAATTCCCCCTAACGATCTTAACTTGTTAAAATTTGACCCCATTGATCCTTTTCTAACATATAAGAATCTGATCTCCTCAATAGATTCAAGTGCACCTGCAACTTCTTTAATAGATTCAAGTGCACAACAGTTAGAAAAGGATCGATGGGGGCCAAATTCTTACAAGTTGGGATCGTTGGAGGGAATTTTTAAAGTTTGGATTATTATCGGCCAATAGGTGAAACTTAGAATTATTAATATCCAATAACCCTAACTTATAGATCAGAGTAAATAAGTAGACCACCACTAAAACTCGTTGTCCTTTGTAAATTAACATATTTGTTGCTTTGTATTTGATTTAGAACTTGATGGACTTATTAAGTGAAATGTGTACCAAACCAACCAAATACTATGCTGCATTTTTTTCTATTTATAGCTCACTTTATACTATTACTCGCAAGTTGCAGTGATTGCACCAAACATTCCAGCCATGTATGAAGCCCATTTCGGCATTCCAATGAGCGGAGCAGTCATAAACACGATCAATATTCGTCTAAACGCTCCGACTATCGGCTTCCTTTTAGAACACTCATCATCAGAAGTCATTATAGTTGACCAAGAGTATTTCAAACATGCAGAATAAGCTTTACAAATTCTAAAAGATAAAACACAAGCCAATTTCAAATATCCACATTTAATTGTTTTCAAAGATGAAAGCATTGAATGTGATCCAAACAACCTCTTATACGCTCTAGGAAAAGGTGTGGTTGAGTATGAGAAGTTTCTAGAGTTTGGTGACCCTGAGTTTGCTTGGAAGCCGCCACAAGACGAGTGGCAAAGTATTGCTTTAGGTTACACTTCAGGTACAATGTCTAGTCCTAAAGGGGTGGTGTTGCATCATCGCAGTGCTTATCTCGCAGCTACCAGTAATGTTGTGACATGGAGTTTGCCGGATGAAGTTGTATACTTGTGGACTTTGCCTATGTTCCATTGCAACGGTTGGTGTTTTACTTGGACGCTTGCGCCATCTGTGGGACCAACATTTGCCTACGACAGGTATCTCTTCACTTTACGTAGGTGTTTATTGTTTAATCTCAAACATGTCAAATAAAAATTTAACTAAAAAGGGAACAAATCAAACAGGTTGAAAGTTTTTATAACCCCCTGAAACGTCTTATCATAGATTAATATTATTATTGTTGTAACATTGTTTATTTATTCATAATTAACCTATTATATTTATAACATTGTAAGACAAGTGAAAAAAAAAGTGTTCACATCCCAACCAAACATGAACTAAAAATGACTTGTTTCAACATGGTTACATGAACGTATTTTTACGCTAAATATTTTGTGTAGGTGACGGCTAAAGGTGTTTACTCGGCAATATATAGCCAATCTAGTCACACATTTTTGTGCCGCCCCAGTAGTCCTCAATTCGATAGTAAACGCCCCACGAAACGATACCATCCTCCCACTCCCCCGCCTTGTCCACGTCATGACCGCTGGAGCCGCCCCGCCACCGGCAGTCCTCTTCGGAATGTCCCAAATCGGGTTTCGTGTGGCACGCACATACGGGCACTCAGAAACTTTTGGGCCATCAACTATTTGTGCATGGAAGCCCGAATGGGATAACATGCTTCCCGAAACCCAAGCCAAATTAAAACCGCACTCGAACACCTTGATGTCTTAGACACCCAAACCATGAAACCAGTCCCACCCAACGGGATCGTGTTTCGTGGGAATGTTGTTATGAAAGGTTACTTAAAGAACCTGAAAGCCAACTCTGAGGCTTTTGCACATGGGTGGGTGGTTCCACTCGGGTGACTTAGCCGTGAAACACCCGGATGGTTATATCGAAATAAAAGACTGGTCAAAGGATATTATAATATCGGGTGGTGAAAATATAAGTAGTGTCGAAGTCGAGAATACTTTTTATCAACACCCGTTAATTGTTGAAGCATCGGTGGTGGCTTGACCCGATGAAAGATGGGGTGAATCCCTGTGTGCTTTTGTGACGTTAAAAACCGAGGTAAACAAATCGGATGAAGGTAAAGTGGCGGAGGAATGAAGTTTTGCCGCGAGAATGTGCCGGGTTATTGGGTCCCGAAATCGATTGTTTTCTGTTTGTTGCCTAAAACCGCTATGGGGAAGGTTCAAAAACACTTGCTAAGGGCTAAAGCAAAGGAAATGGGACCTGTTAAGACGAGCAAGTTGTAAATTTATGTTGTATTTCGTTAAATTCATATACAAATGGTGTCACAATTGTTGTGTAAATTGATGCGTTCCTTTGATTTATGAATTTTGTATTATATTTTTCAAATTTGTAAATTTGTATGCAAGCTGTCAAAACTTATGTTTTCAGAAGTAAAAATTATTGGGTTGGCAACAAAACAGAGCTTTAGACGGGGTGATATGGGTTTTAAGACGGTGTTTTCAACACCGTCTTAAACTACACTGGTTTAAAATGATCTCTTATTAGACGGTGTTCAATTTGAACACCGGCTTAAACTTGCTGAACACCGTCTTTTAATATCAACACATTTCCAAATATTTATTAAAAACAAATATTTTTTAACACCGTCTTATAAACATTTGCTGAAAAAAAAACATTTACAATAAAAAAAGTTTTCCAGAAATACACCAAGCTTATATACACCAATGGAACATGTTCAAATCAAACCAAAACAATACACATTCAATTCCGAAATAAACCTGTAGACATCCAATTCGGAAATAAACCCGTCAAATTACAATCATTTGTTGAATGCATAACAAACTACGTTAAATTGTATAAAAAAACTACATGAGCTAATCTAACGAAATACCTAACTCTCTAAAAAACTTCGGAAATAAACCCGTCAAATTACAATCATCTGTAGACTCTCTCTTTTGTCGTGCCACATCTAAATGAAATACCTCAAAATCAGCTGGAAGCCGTGGATATTGTTCATGATACCTAAGTGCCGATATCACAGCCCTAACCTGTGAATCAAAAGAAAACAAAAAAGACCTTATATAAAATGGCCATGCCTAAAGGTGCATCACAGGAATACTTTCAAGTGAACGAAAAACAACTAAGACATAACTACTATTAAAATAGTCAATTAACTTATTAAAATAGTCAATTAACTTACTTCTGGATAGAACGCAAAAGCATTACTGCACCAACCACACCAACAGGCTGCAGATTACAATAATCATTAGTCAAGAACTTGATAGTGAGGATAAGGAAGCCAGGTTGTTGATACTGCTGTCAGGATCAAACCATTGGGCTGGCCCGGTTCAGTGACTTTTCTAGTCGTTATTCGAACTGTCTCCTCAACTGAATCAGAAAGGGCTGTCCATGATTGCCCCACATGAGCCAGTTATGTGAAGGCAAAACATCCGTACCATCCTATGAGCCACATTCATCAAATTTGTTCTTGCTTCTGGTGTTGGTATTGCGGTAAACATACATTTATATAAGTATCATGTCATGTTATTAAATGAAGAAATATATGTTTGTTGGTACCTCCAATGTCAGATATATTTCGGGCCATAAGACTTGCAAGCCTCTCGCATTGGCATTGTAAAACAGCTAGCCATCGTCGAGCTCCAAATGCCATTCCACTGCTAACATAATCAGTAAAGATCCCATGGACCAGCTCATTCTCAGCCTCAGCATGCTCAACCCAAGTAACCTGATTCAATAAAATGGTTCATAATTATATAACAAGATCAATATCAAGAAGTACACAATCAATATATAATACCATTCGTGTTTTATCTAGAACAAGAAATGTTTTTTGAAAACTTGCAAGTATATATATATAATGATGTAGATTTCTCACCCTTGAATAGCCATTAGGCATGTCTTGTATAATGCAACCAGAGGGGTGACGTTTGTATCTAGTAAGTGATGGCTGGAATGTCTCGTGAAAGCTATCTAGCGGGAAATCAACGATTGCCCAACTTCCATCGTCTGAATTTCATGCGCAATAACGAAGAAAATGAATTTCTCTAGTCGGCACAAGTGGGGACAACATTTGCAGTTCAGCATACATCTGTTCATAACAAACAAGTGACAAAAATTCTATAAATTCTGCCAAAATTGGGCAAAAACAAAGCCATTATATATTTTGTTTGATTAATTTCCATTGTTTCATAACTAAAGATATATAGATATGACAATTACAACCCAGGCTTGATTTTAGTTATAACTTTTAACATGTCAAATAAACAAATTAGCAATGTTTTAATAACAGATTAAGTTTTCAAAACAATGCAATCTGGCATAAAAAGAAATGGTGAAATAAATTGAATGAATCAAACGAGTTCGAAGTTCGCTTAAAGCCTCAAAGTATAATCATGTTTTTAATACTAAAAAAATAAGACTCCCTAATAGTTTATAGGAAATTCAAATGAACTTTCTTTCTTTTTTTCTTTTTTTTTTTGTTTTTCTTTTGTAAAAAGTGTTTCAGGAAAATTACCCTTGTCTAAAAGTTCCATATTTAACATTTATTATATGTTCAACACACCAACCTACTTATTTTAGCACCTCTAACTAAGAACATATAAATACTCACTAGCTGCATGGAAGCATTCGGCGTTCCATTAACACCAGAAATGATGACTTGAAGCGTTTTCGCACGCAAGATGATTGAGGGAAACAACTCCATCCATTTATCCTATAAATCCCCAAAAAAATGATAGATTAAAAACCAACAAAATATCTATTTCCAAACAAGAAAAAAAAACTTAAATCTAACATGAACAAGCTAGTGACATACTGCATCAAGAAAAGCATCAACCAGAGTGATACTATTAATAATCACAACTGAGAGCCCGCCATGTCAGCTTGCTAGACCCGCCCCATGCACGGCTTCAAACTCCCGCCCCTTGGGCCACGCCCCAACCCAAGCCCACCCTGGGTGGTGGCTTGGGCGTTTTCAGCCAACCCACGCGCCAACCCATACCCCATAGTCTAATATTTAATCAACTTTTTTATACGTTTTTAAGCGGTTGGTATACTTGGAGACTTAAAAAGTACTTTAGTAATAATGTTTTAGACCAATAAAGAATTCGATAAGGTCAAAGGCAGCAGATATGGGTGCAACAGTTTGTGGAATGCTAATAATCTACTTCTAAATCCAAACATGTCAAAGTCAACCCTAAGAATATACATCATTTCCTACAGCATATCCAACATATCCACACAGCATTTCCTACAGCTCTCTCTATTATCAGCTATTATTTAATATTGCATAACCAGTTCCACAACCAAACACCCCTAAAAATATACATCATTATAGAAAAATTATCAGCAAACCTGGGTTTGAGTGTATCATCTGAACGATGATGTGGATAGCTAGAACTGTTCGTCAATCTCTCAGCGTCTGGCTTCAATTCCGAAGTGGAAGTGGAATCACTTACAAACAACAATACATATACATACAAACCGCGTCGAAGTGGAATCGAAAAAATTAACCAGTCTCAAAGGTGGAATCGAAGGAGAATGCTCCCGTCGTCGAGCAAATCGAAGGGAAAGGGGCTGCGCGTGGTGGTGTGGCTGTAGGGTTTTGGTCGTCGCACGTTGAAGAGGAAGGGAAGGGAAGGGTTTGAATTGCTGTAGCCTAACTCATCGGTATGTAAGTTAGGGTTACAAATGGGTTTATGTTTTTTTTTTTTTTTTTTTTTTTGTTGTATAAGACGGGGTTTAATGATAACACCGTCTAAAAGGTTCTTGCATTTGTATAAGACGCGGTTTGATTATAAGACGGGGTTGTTTTGAATTTTGTTGAATATTTTAATCAAATATGTTATACTTATTGATATTAAGACGGTGTTATTGCTTGAACCCCGTCTAAAGCAAAATTGAACACCGTCTAATGGTTGGTTTTGTAGCAGTCCCTCACAGTTGTTGGGCTGCTGGACTATCTTTTAAATAGGCTAGACTTTAAAAGTTTTCGACTGGACATTTAAATCTGAATAATTAAAGAATTTGGACCGGCTTTGTAAATAAAAACTTTAGACTAGGATTAATTATACGGTTAGGCTCTGTGGTATGTTTATATTACAACTTTGAACCTACAAAATTGGTCTCATGTTATTCATTAACGTAACATGGTTGGTCTGCATAAAACTGGAATAAAAAGGTGTTTCAAATGATACATTCAATCACACACAGTATTTAATTGGAAAGTGCATTGACCAGTTATTGACAGGATTTAATTAGATCCATTAAGAATGGATCATATTAAAGGACGGAAGGTTATGTGCATTGACCAGTTATTGACAGGTCAAGTAAATGAAAATGAAAATGAAATAGGAAAGAATGATCAGGAAAGTATGGGCTAGTGGTCGTATGGATGGATTGGAAGGAAAGATAATGTGTGTTCGATGAAAGTGAGAAAGATTTCGGGGACGAAACCTTGTTTAAGGGTGGTAGACTTGTAACGCCCCAAAATCTGAATGTTAATATTTGTCGTATGTTCTTATGTGACACATCATGAAATAAACAACTAGGCTAATCAACCTAGTTAAGGGTATGGTCAAAAGTATTAAATGATGAAGGTAGTGTCAGTTATGTTTTAAAGGCAAAACCCGAGGGGCTAAAGTGGAATGAACGAAAGTTGGGTTATTAAAAGAAAAAGAACACACACACACACAAACTTTCGTGTGTGTTCTGGATAGATCGATCAGGGGCTCTCATGAGCCCCAAAACCCTAGTTCTTCAAAAGCTTCAATTTGAAGGATGAATCAAGGCCCAAATCCATAACCGAGCATAGATTAATGATCACCAACACGAGAGGATCATAAGGTATGTTTTAAATCTAAGATTGGTGATCATGGGTGAAGTGGGTTATGTTCTAATCCGTGAGTTAATATGAAATTGATCATGTACAAGGGTTAGAATCCTCATGTAGAACATGGGTTATGAATGGTTTGCGTTAATTTGATGTTTAGAGGTGACACCCGTTAGTTAGGGTGAAGATGATGACTAGAATCACCTCCTATGTTCAATTCTTGTTGAATGATTGATGTATTATGTGGGTATGATGAATTATTGTTAGATGAAAGTATAGGAATATGATGATGTTATGATTAATGTTCATTTGGAATGATACATGATGATTAGTAGTTGGTTTTGATGGGTTATGTATGAGTTTAGAAGAATTGTGCATGAAATAGTTGTACGTTATGCTTAAAAGGTAGTACTCACATCAAGTGTATGATGAAATGTATTTAGTGTCGTCCGTATAGTTGATTATGATGTTACGGGTATATGATGATAAGTCGATAGTTAAGTATGGTTAATAGTTGACTTTTGAAAGTCAACTAAGTATAAGAAACATGATTTGACTCGTTGTCGTAAATGTAGGTTGATGGGAAGTCGTATGGTACATGTTATAGCAATCCGTGTTAAATGTAATGACACGATGAGTTACACGAGTCTAACGTATACGGATATGATTATATGAAGTTGATTATGTATTTTAATGCTTGTTAGAAATGGCTAAGGAAAGCTAAGTGTGAATTATGTGAATGATATGATTGTTACGTGTACAAAGGTGTATGCTAATAAGAGCGTGATTTCGATGAAATGAAAGTATAGGAATCACGCCGAGACGGACTCAAGCATGAGGTGTTAACGGGTCAAGAAGAGGCAAGGAATCGGATACGAGCACGGACGCATAAGGTAAGTGATTTCCGTAATCACTTCTTAGTACAAGCAAGTAATAAAGTATTGTAATGAATTAAACATGATGTTTGAGGTCAAATATGCGTTTAAGTCTTTCGTCGTAAATGATGGGTTTAAGGTTGACCAAAATGCCCTTGATGGGTATTTTGGGGTAGACGATCTTAATAGTAGTTTAGAAGTAAGTTATTCGATTAGAGTAATGTTTTGGACAAGTATGGAAGTGGGGATGATGGTTTGGTCAGTCATAGACCAATTAATGCGCGAATACCCTTAACGGGTCAAAGATAAGCATATGAACGATAAGGTGTTAAGAGGATGCAAGACATCCAAGAATTTGGTAATTTATGATAGACGTCACTTATATTATAATGTTTATAAGAGGTTTTGGTAAAACGAACAAGTTATGTTGACGTATGCATGAACGGGTCGAAAAGTGGTAAAAGGGCAATAAGCCGAAGAGTTAAAAGTCGGAAATTATATTAAGTCGGATGTGGGATTTTAGTTCCATTAGATGGAGAATTAAATTACGGACACGTAGGAAAAAGAATCGGGTAAAACGGATAAAAAACGAGGGAGTTATGCTCGTTTCCGTGAAACGGGATCGTGCTGAAAGTATGCAGCACAGCAGCAACAACCTTCTGCTGTTTCAAGGGGGTCGCATAGCGCGACGGCCCGTCGCGTCGCGCGACGGGTCAATGTTCTCCGAAAATTGTTTTCGTGCCTCGTTTTAGCTTGGGAACTCGTTTAAACGTGTTTTAAGTTGCGTATGACTAGTTTAACTCATGTTTTGTGACCAATAGGGTAAACGCACGTGTGGATAGGTATGTATGGACATTGTATATCTTTATACACGTATGTAGAAGGGTATGTAAGCATGTATGCGCGAATGTATGTAGGATTATAGTGTGTAAGCAAGTACACAAGGATATATATAAAGACATATATGAATAGGTAAGTACGAGTTGGGTATGTTGAAACATGTGATTATAAATATACATGTAAGTAAGTATATAGGCATGTACGTATGTATGTTGTATAAGTATAAGTGTATGTATGTAAGGGTGTATGCAGATGGTATGTATATGTAGCCAAGTGAGTATGTACGAAGGTATGTACGTATGTAAGTTGTGAGAAGGTATGGAATAAGTATGTACGCATGTATGTAAGTATGTATGTAGGTTTGTATGTATGTATGTATGTAGGTATGTAAGTATGTATGTATGAAGGGATGTATTTAGGTATGCACGTACGAATGTATGTAGGTATATAGGTATGTATGTTGCTATGTGTGATCGTAAGTGTATGTATAGACTGTATGAAAGTATGCACGCATGCATTCAATGAAATTGAGTACTAACGATAATGATAGCGTGCCTGGCGATGAAGTGTAACGCAGGAATACCAAGGAAGTCTCACTACGGATCGTATGATCAAGAGGAAAGCTGGGATGTAAAGAGTTAATGAAATGAAAAGTAAACGTGAACAAATCTTGTATGCTTATGATACGTACTAACGTTATGAATTCTATGTGGTGAGCGCAGGTAGCACAAGCCATGAGGATTACTAAGGAGTAGAGATCGAAGATCGAGTCACAAGACGGATTGTACGGGAATGTTTAAATATTTAATTTAGTGTCGATAAGTTATGTTCTTATATTAGAAAATGAATTTTTAGAATGTCAAGATGTATGTCACGAAAGAAATTTTCAGACTCGAATTTCCGCTGCGTTGGTTTAAGGTTAAACCTGATTAGGGTGTTATAAGTTGGTATCAGAGCCCTGGTTTGAGGGAATCAAGTACGAGAAGGTAAGTACTTGAACTCAAACTTGTGTGCTCTTGAGATAAGAAATCCGTACAATCTAAGACTCGATCAAGATCCAAAGGTAAAGGTTGATGAAAGTATGTATTTATGTATACGTATAAAGAAACTGACGGTTTTGTATGTGCAAGGTAAGCATAAGTGTTGGAAGAGGATGATCCGTGAATGCAGTCTAGGATGAATACTAAGGCAGGCAAAGAGGTAATAAGACAAATAGACAAATGAGCCCAGGTACGTGAATTTAGTATGTGGATGTAAGTAATGGAATACACTCACAGTTGTGACACCAAGAAACACAAATTCTAACAAATTTATTTAAATTGACCATCCAACTTGGAGAAATATTCTTTCCCATGTAACACCTTATATCCAATTCCTTGAGACATGGATTTGGTTCTAGTCCCTCAAGAACCTCTTCATCATTGTGTTCATTCCTATGAGCTCTATCCCATTCTAAATTCAAACCCAACAGATTTGATTTGCTTTTGAGGTTGGCACTCTCGGCCTCACTTAAACCTCCAACGTTCTCAAGTTTTGTTATCCCCAGCCTCTCGAGAATATTTAGATCCCCCAATTCCCGTATTTTAGCCCCACTCTCGTTATCAACAGGAAAACTTGGAAGCCATTTGAGACTAGTTAGTTCTTGGACTCCTGATGGCAAATGCATGAGTGAACCAGTGAAACGGATGTCCAAATGTTGAAGAGAACTCATGTATCTCAGGCCTTCAGGCAACTTACACAATTTAACACAATAACGCAAAATCAACACTCGCAAGTTTTGGAGATAAACAATCGACTCTGGTAAAACTTTTATACTTGATTCTGATAATATCAAGTATTGCAAGTTTTGGAGATACATAATTGACTTCGGTAAAACTTTTATACTCGAACCAGATAAATTCAAGTATCTCAGATGTTTGAGTTTGCAAATTGATTCGGGTAACGCACTTAACCCTATCTTACACAAGTATAATACTCTTAGATACATGTGGTTGCAAATCTGGCGAATGTCACATTCATACTTTTTCCCAAACATGAATATAGACTTTAATGAAGTTAACTTTTCTAAATCCTCTGACGAAAATTGAAACTTTTCATCTGGACATGACGAGCTCACATGAAGTACCTCATTTGTGATTCTAGCCTCCCTACCAGGTTGTATAACTAAACAATCATCTCCCATCACATCCTCTGCCAGGTCGTGCATCAGATCATGCATTTTATACGGATACTCATTAAAGAATGCGTTAACCTCGAAGAAGGACCTCCAAACCAAACAATTTAAAATTTCTTCCCCAAGCACATACAAGCTTGTTTCTCCTCTAGGTGGAATTAAACCGTTAGACGCCCACACCGAAATCAATACATCCTTCTCCATCTTATAGCCTTTAGGAAACAAACAACAATAAGCAAAACATCTCTTTATATGTGGAAGCAAGGTATCATAACTTAACTTTAAAGCAGGCAAGACCTTATTTTCTTGCAACCCCCATATGTGGTTGTCTTTCACACGTTTCCAATCATTGCTACTGCTTTTTGACCACATTAAGCTACCCAATGTCTTCACTGCCAATGGCAGTCCTTTACATTTCTCAACTATCTCCATTCCAATAGGCTCTAGCTCACTTATGTTGTCCCACTCTCTTCCTTTTGCAAATGCAAACTTCTTGAACAATAACCACGAGTCCTTTTTAGATAAGCATCCGAGTTCATGTTGTAACTCGGGAACCTTGGCCATCATTCGACTAGTCGTTTGAAATCGTGTTGTCGTCACAACGATACTTCCTTCAGCCCCACAACTTAATATTTCACTTAATTGGTCCCACTTACTCTTTTCACTATCTTCAATCCAAACGTCATCTAGTACAACTAAAAAATTATTTCCCGTTAACTTACTTCGAAGGGAATCTTGCAACGTATCTAGGGTTGTAAGTGTACACCCACGTCTATCAATGGATTCGATGATTCTTTTTACCGTGTCTTTAACTTGGAAGTTTTGAGACACATATACCCAACATCTCAACTCGAAACATTTAGTCCCCCTTTCATGGTTATAGACTAACTGAGCAAGAGTAGTCTTCCCCAAACCTCCCATACCCCATATACCATACACCCGAATCTTACCATCGTCATGTTTTCCTACATCTTTGTCACATACTGTTCTAGTAACCTTCTCCATCTCTTCATCTCTTCCGAAGATCACTGAAGAGTCATGTATAAGCGAGCTAGTTTCCCTATCTGGCATCTCAACTGCTACGCCAACATCTACACGACTTACATCACTATGTGACAAACCTAACATAGATCTCTGGGATGCAACGGCATCCAGTTTTCTTCTTAGGACTCTAACTTTAATGATAAACTTATGTGAACATAGTAGTAATTATACTTCCAAAATTGAGCGGGTTATATACTCAATTTTACCATATAATGTTTTCAATTTCAGTTGACTAAGTTCTGACTATCGTAGAAAGTGTTTAGAATATGGGGTGTGGGGGCTTGGGTTTGGGGCATTGCTCGACACGTGGTGATTGTGGGCTCCACCAGACCACCCCAAAAAAGTGGGGTGTGGGAGCGGCGTGGCCAGACGGCGTTGGTGGTCCATGTTGGTTTTTTATATACTTGAGATTTATAAAATAAAACGCAAACTTATATTAATTTATAAAATAAAACGCAAACTTATATTAATTTAAAAAAAAGTTACATAACATCATAAAAATTAAAAAAAGAAACTACTTATTAATCCTAAAAAATTAAAAAAAAAAGTAGTTACTAATTCCTAAAAAAAATTACAGAGTTCGATAAATGTTAAAGTGGGTAACCCACTTAAATTCCGGATTCCCGTCGTGCCTCCACTCGATCGTCGTGGCTCAAGTCGCCCGTAGGGACACGGTCGAAACAAACTTTAAACCAATCTAGCTTGGGTTTGAGTTCACGCCACTTGTGTGGGCAGGCGTTTAAATTGTGACGAGCGTTCCCAACGTGTTGTTGGTATTGCTGGAACGCTTGTCCTCAATATGCGGTTTGACCGCGTTGTAACGTACGTTGTGCATCGACGATCGATGTGACAATTGTGATCTCCTCCTCCTCCGTCCAATGCACCATGTTCGGTTTTTTGATGTTGGTTTGGTTAAAAAAAGATTTGTTATTTGGTGTGAGATTGGTTGAAGAAGATTTGTAAATAATTGTGGAAAAAATAAAGTTTAGGATGGGTATTTATAGGTAAAAATTTGTAAAACTTTTTTAAAAAATTGATTTTTAATTCAAAACCGTCATCTCCAACGGCTATGGCTAACGGCTACCCTAAGCGGTCCAACGCAACCACCCAATCCTAGCCAGCTCAGCCACCCCCCCGGTAGGCTTCAAAGCCACGCTAGCGGGCAACGCCGTGCCAACGCTGGTACGGTGTGGGTTAGCCAGCATTGCCTGGCATCCCCGCCCCAACCAAGGCCCCACACCCGCTAGTCTTACATGCATCACTACTTAATTACTAGATATGATCAAATCAAAAGAGTTAATTGAATTTGGGTAACCTTTTGTGCTTAGTTTGTGGTGTAGATGATGAAGACGTCAACCACTTACTGGTCAACTGGCCGATCACCTCTTCCATTTGGGCCTAACTGTGTAGATGGGCCACCTTGTGTAAATATGGTAGAGCCGCCCGACAACATAAAAATAGCCCATCAAGGCTGGACTGACTGGTTGTACGGTATAACCCCCTGTCCCCCTACACACCCCAATTCAACCTTACTCCCAAAGTCCCATTGAACTCAAAAGTACAACCCCACATTGCACCCTACAAGAGAAGAAAACAAATATACACAACCCCACAATGTCCACATCCAAAACAAAAGTAGTCCCGAAATTGACAATGCAAAACGAATAGGTCAAGTGTAAACCCTACAACGCGCCACATTCCACGATATCCAACTCTACAACTCCGCGAGGACCACAATGCACATAATGCAAAACACATCTGTTTTCATAATTGGACTAGACCAAGTATTGTTGGCCCAGATTTGATAAACACAAACACAATAAAACATATTTGATGTCAAAACTCGGTTGCAACTCTTTCATTATTATAAACTCAACTTGACAAATAAAACTGAATACATAATCCTCTACGAAACACAAACTTATTGCAACCCAACTCAAACTCTATTTAAATAATCAAATAAATCTAAACATACAAACTAAACAAACTTTATCTTCGTTTTTTCCTCAATTTACTTTTGAAATAAACCAAACTTTATCTTAACCCAAATTAGTCCAACACCAATAACTGGTATTTTGAACCGCCTTTGTTTGAACCAGTAACAAGTCCAGGTGGTCATATTGGATTTCAAATTATATGTATTTTTCATTGCTTTTTTCTTCCCAAATTATATGTTCTTTATGTACACGCGTTCTGACTTGATGCCAGATGAGTCAGTATCAAGCTTCTGTTGTCGGTAAGGATGAGCTCGGTACCGAAAATCCGTAAAAGTAGGTACTGGTACCAGTACCGAATATACCGGTACAGTACCGGCATTTGAGAGTAAAAACCGATAAGATATCGAACCGGTACCGAAAATGTCAAAAGTCAATACCGAATCGGTACCGAAAATGTACCCGGTTCGATAAATTCGGTACCGGTACTGGGTACCATTTGCTCATCCCTAGTTGTCGGTTTTGTTGAGAAAACCGGACGAATTCTTGACCCGTTACCTAAAAACATCACAAAAGTCAAAGATGAATAAACTGTAAATTACATTTGTAGGTCCCGTTTTTCCGGTGGATCCGATACGAAAACCTATCCTTGTTTATCACGAACACGGTAACGGGTGCGGAATCCCCGTGACGGTGCAAACCAAACAAAAGTGTAAAAACACACGCGTAACCAAAAGATTCAATATCTATTGATTAGGGATGAGAACGATACAAACATATACAAACAATGTTTACAGACTCTCTCAAAGTCTCACACAGCTCTCGTCTCACTTCCAAGTTTCACACAGAAACTATGAGACCTATTTATACTAAAAGAGAGACACAGACTTGACGAAACTGAAAAGGAACTCGGCGAATCAAATCAAAGTCGACGAAACACATTCTGTTTCGTCGACAAACATATATTATAATCTTGTTTCGTCGACATGTATAAGCCCAAGTAGAAGGTCAAAGTCCAGCACAAGTATTCGGCCCAATGCTTAATAATCACGGCCCAGAACATGTTTCTGTTGTAATTCTTCCATTTTCACCACATGAGACAAATGTTGACATCATCATGACATCACCTTGGTGATGTCATGGTGATGTATTTGCGGGAATTTGCTTGCGGCGTTCCGTGTCTCGCGTGTCGAACTCTGGGGCGCACGACGGAGGAATGTCGTGACGTCGGGCTTGAGCCGGACCTAACCGTGTCGAAACCAAGTTGTACCGAGCCGAGTCGAACCGAGCTGAGTCGCGTCCACACAAAGTGTATCAACAAACTCCCCCTTGGACGCTACTCGTGATTGTTCGTCTTCTGTGTCTTTCATGTCGGAGGATCTTCAAAGTCTTCACGCGTCGTAAGCAGAAAGTGTATCAACAAACTCCCCATTTAATTTAGGAAGTGTGTTAACAAACTCTCCCTTAGAATGAACTCTCCATTGAGTCATGCTTGTGAATCTTTTGAACTTCAATTCTTTAGATCCTTATGGTGTTGATGAGAGGTCAGCGGCAACTCGATCATGTTTATCTTTTGAGTGCCTCCACTTCGTGTCTTCATTCCCAAGCTTGTTATCGAACATGTTCTCCTCGCCTTTAGCATCTGCACATGCAAGAAGTCTAAACGCATAATGAGAACAACCGCTTGGAATATAGTTTCTATAAACAAACGACACATGTGAGGTCAAGTCTCAATCAACTACCAACCGAAAACAGTTTGAAAGTTTAGAAAATGATCAATTTTAGTCCCTTAACTTTCAAAACTTGTTTACTTCGACTATTTATGAAGATGCAATTGTTTTTCGGCTTAAAATCAGGATATTGGGTAGGATAGACTCGAGTTCCAATATCGGTCAATAAAAAATAAACTAGAAGCAAAATCTTTTTGGATTTTATAAAGTTTATATTAAAACACACCTAAAATCTTTTTGGAATTTTTCATTTTTTAAATTTAAAGACGGAAAACAATAAATAAATATATACAAACATTCTTTTTGCGAGTTTCGAGGGTAAGAGAATCATATCAGTGTACGGTCATGTCAAAACGCTCTTGTTGTTCAATTAATTAACATTTAGATAAGCATCCTATAACAATTATCGGTATTGTTGTCCACTTAAGCTCAACTTATCAGATGTAATCATGTTTAGAGGATACGTTAAGGTATGATTTATACTTACCGACCGGTGTTCATCCACACACGACACATTCCCGTATCAAGGTATGCACGAGGGTTCATCTTACCGGTGAGTATACCGATTATCATCTGTTTGACCGTATATGATGTGAGATTCTCACTTATTTTGATTGAAAACAAGCCCTATGTGATAAAATCACTTATTGATGAGGAACTTGATTTTCGATGCATGAGGGCACAGGAGCAAGTCCGTGAACAGGTCAGTACTTTCGTACAGCAAAGAGACGAACTTGACTCCCGCAAAGAATCTGTGATATAAAATCACTTATTTGAATGGACATGTGATTGTTGATCACTTATTGAGGTCGAATGCAATATGTACACGTATGTATGGTATCATGGAAGATCTAGACTTGCGTCCCCGTTATTTTTCGGTAAAAGATACAACCATGATACCCAGATGATAAGCAGCATAAAGACCGAATATCTCAGAACCTCGGCAATCTCTCAAACGAAATTTCGGTACCAAGACCATATGCCAATGTATGGTTCCCACCTAGTCTTCAGTCGATTAAGGTTTATATCACCCTGCACACTTTAAAATGATTGTGAGCCTACCGATACATCTTATATAGAGCTGCTTATCGTTTTTCATTTTAGGTTTAAAGAGGTTTAGACAGACCACTGATGTACTATCATATTCTCTTTTTCTCGCCAGGAAACTCATTTTTGTTTTTCTATTGTTTTTGTGTTTTTGAAATTTTTCGATGTTTTTGGATTTTCAAATTTTGGATTTACTCCCCCTAAAATCAACAAACTAAGATAAATTTAAAACACAAAGGTATTTACAAAAATGATTTTCTGATGTTGGTTTTACTCTTGCTTGACCTTAATTCCGTTTACCAAAATTAATTTTAATCAGAATTGATTTATCGAATTTTGGAAAAATCAGTTGGCGCGTCGGTAAGCGGTGCGGACCATGACAACATTGGCGAGTTTCATAGTGAAACATTCACATGTGAGGTGATATTCTAGATCAACGTGTCTGGTCAAAGAGTGCTGTACGAGATGACAATAATTCATAAAGCAGCTTAAATATCGACAAGTATAGGAGAGATTAGAAATTTAAAACTGTTGGTGCATATTCGGTGACAACAGCTTAATAGTTTGATTATTTAGTCTTTGGATATTTTGTAATGGGCTTAGCTTATTGGTTAGTGAGTTTATTGTTGTATTGGGCTTGGAAAATGGCCTAGCCCAGTAGGAAGCCCAGTTCACAAACATGTGGTATATAAACATGTTTTGTGATTAGGGTTTAAGAGGTTAGAGAATTTTAGAGAGAGAAAGTAGAGAGAGAGAGAGAATTCGAAATAGGGTTGTAGTCAAGATCACAGATAGTGGCTGTGAGGTTGTGAGGGTCTTGAGTTGATTGTAAAACGTTTTGTTTGGATAATCAATAGAGGACCCGTTTGATTGTGATTTCTGTTTTCTACTTGTTTCTGTTATATTCTGATCAAGAGGATTCCGCACTCTTGATTGGAAAGACAATTCTGTGAAAGATCCATACGAATAGGGGACCTACAATTGGTATCAGAGCATTAGGCTCTTGAAAGCTCGGTTCAGGATTGTTGGCTGCAGAAACAGGAAGAAATTTTCGAAATTTTGAAAACCTGAAAAATTAGGGTTTTGAAATTTTCGAAATTTTTTGATATAATTTTTCGAATTTGTTGGCTGTTTTGATCTTCTGGTTTGTTTGAGTGCTGTTTTGCAGGTTTTAGGGTTTCCAGGAAAGTTTTTGGTTGATTGTTTTGAAGGATTTTGGCTGAAAACGCTTGAAGATTCGAAGATTGTTCTTCGTGTTCTTCAAGTTCTTCGTTCTGTTTCTTACTGATTTTCGAAATTACTGATATTTTTGGTGTTTCGATTCTGCAGGAAAGTGTTGACAGAATCTTGAAAATCTCAGAAGTTTGGAAAAAGATTGAATTTCCTTAATTACTGGTTGGCGAAATTGACTGATCTGCGAAGTTGTTTGATCTGCGAACTTGTCTGATCTGGCGAACTTGATTGATCTGCGAAATTAACTGAGCAGCATAGTTATTGGCGAAATTAAATCCAAAGGCGACTTTGGTAACCGTGAAATTTTCCACAGCGAAAATATTACGGTTTTCGGCGACCTTACCAGTCGTCATAATAGCGAACTGGTTACCCAGCGAAATTAATCTGAGCGAAATTGGCAGCGAATTTGACCAGCAAATTTAACATATCAGCGAAATTGACCAGCAAATTTAACTGATTTACCAGCGAAATTAATCAGTAACCAGCGAATTTAAGAGGTGGAATTTCAGTTGGCAAGCGTCGATAAAATTTCAGTGTTTGGCAAATAGAAATTGATTCGTAGCTCGTTAGACAGAACTGTTTGGACCGTTGGATTCAGTGGATTTTTAGGGTAAAAAAAAAAAAAAAAAAAAAAAAAAAAAAAAAAAAAAAAAAACTGGCCAAAACGGCGAGAAAATTTTCACTATAAAAGATCCTCAATATGTTCCAAACAGCATAGATGGACAATATGGTCAACTTTTTGACATAATTGCTAAAAGGTAAGCATGCAACCATCGTCACGTATTTTTTCAGGTTAAATAGTATTTAGATGAAAAATGTGGCTATGATTATGTAAATGTCTGCAAGTCTGATTATTCCTCATGAAAATTACTATTATTTAGCTGAGAAACTTTTGTAGGTACCAAAGTAATGTGGAAGCACGATGTTTGGATATTCAAAAGAAGATCAATCGTTATGCTCATATTACACTTAGTGCCGAGGTTGTATTATCTTTCTCTTATTCTTTGTATTCTGTGTTAGTTTATATTTTAAAGTTATATTTACAACTCAATTCCAACCTATAAAACAAACATGTTTTCGCTGAACAATTTTCTCGCCTTTTTCTTTGGACTCTGGAAAATCCCGAATACGGTTTTTGACATTATACATCATTGGATTTGTCTTTTCGAGACGATTCTAACGGTGTAATTTGATAACCACTGTTTTCGGAGAAATTTTGTACGGTTTTATCAGTACGGTTACGCTAAAAACGTGTTTAAAGATGGTTAAGATGAACAATGGAAGTGAGATTGTTAAGAACTGGCCAAAGCTTACAAACATCAAAGAATATGCTGACTGGAAAGACAAGTTTGAGTCGTTTATGAAAAGTGAAGATACTGAAATGTGGACGTGTATGATAGATGGATACTTTGCTCCCACACGTCGTGTTGATGGAAGAGTTATAGTGATGTCTTATGATAAGATGAATGAATCTGAGAAACGAGTGGTTGATGCTGAGAAGAAAGCTTTAGCAGCAATAAAGAAGTCCTTGCCTGAGGGCGTTAAACATAACCTTAAGAAGTATGGAACTTCTCAAGAGCTGTGGGAAGCCCTGGAAAAACGTTATCAGATTCAATCAAAAGTGAATACTTGTGATCAAGCATTGGTGGCTGAGTTTGCAGCAGTGAAGATAAGAGAAGTAGCTGCTGGGGTTGAAGAGAAAAAGAAAGCAGATGAAGAGAATGCTTTGAAAAAGGAAGCTGATAAGGAAACTGCTGAAAAGGTAGATGCAGAAGTTTCAAAGTGCATGAATGGTGTGAATGAACTTACAACAGAGGTGAAGGTAACATCAGAACCTGTAAGTCATACATGTCATAATTGCACTGAACTAAAGGGTAACGTTGACAGACTATCGGAGCAAAACAAAATTCAGTTAGCTGAATTGCAAAAATTAAAAGAGTCAAATGTTCTTTTGATTAAAAGAGAGTCAAATTGTCTAGATAAACTCAAATCAAATGAACAAGAAATCAGCAGTTTAACAAGCAAAGTCAATGAACTGTTACAGATCATTGATTTAGCTCGTGAAACTGTGAAAGAAAAGACTAACGAGCTTTCAGAAAAGTGCACAGAATTGGCTGATGCACAAGCCAAAATTGTTGCACTTCAGGGGAAGTTAAACGATTTTGGGAATTCTTCGTTAGTCAGAACTCAAATTCAAAAAGGTTTAAAAAGAAGTAATGATAAAACAGGGGTGGGGTTTACTAAAGCTTCATCTTCTGGAAATCAAGACTACTCATTTTTACCAACTGAAGATGAGCTAACTGAGTTTGTAACCACTGCACAAGTAGTAGTGGATCCGATAGCTGTGAACTTGCCAGATAGTCCAGTTTCTTTGAAAGAATCTGTAGGGTCTAACAGTACACCTCATAAAGTGGATGAGGATACTGAAGACAAAAAGGTCAAAACATTTAAAAAGGGATCAAACAAAAAGAAGAGTTATAAGAAGAGATCCTGTTTTAAATGTCACAACATAGGGCATGTGGCAAGTTGTTGTCCTTTGAAGAAAGGTAAACAAAAGGTTGATGAGGTTAAGGATGAGAATCAGGTTGGGTCAAGCAATAGTGTAAAAACAAGTTGTCAGACAAAGAAACCTGAATCTCAACCAAAACCCTCAACTTCGAAAAGATTTGATAGACCAAGAAGTATTTCTCCACAATTTAGTCATTATAATGGTAAATCAAGTCAGTTTCAAAGTCAACATAGAAATTTTGGATATCAAAATCGATACCAGACATCTGTAAATCGAAATTTTCAAACAAGAAATGGACATAGGGGTTTTAGTAACTCGAATGTTCAACAATATCCAAATTTTTTTCAAAATTCATGGTATAATAATGGGAGAAGCAGGTATCCAGATAATCCACTGAAGTGTGATGGATATTGGATGGATGTACCTGTAATGGATGAATTTGGAAAACCCAAGACTATCAGGGCTTGGGTTCTCAAGACTAACTGAGTTGTTGAGTGTGTGCAGGATGACCAAGAAGGACTGTTGAAGTGTTCGACAGTGGTTATTCCTGTAAAGTTTCTGAGGTGAATAGTAGGTTAACATGGGTAACGAACTATTTACTTTAGTGATGGTTATGATTTTTCTAAACTTCAAAAGTGAAAAACTTATTGTCAGATTGAAGTGGGAGTCTGTTTGTGTTTAAATTTCTGTTTTTGAAACTTGCTCCATAAAAACATAAATTTAGGGGGAGAGATTTCCCTAAGCCAAAAAGAGTTCAGTTAGTGCGTGTGTTTAGGGGGAGTAAGTTATTCTTAAAAATGAAAATTAAAAAAAAAATTTGAAAAATCAAAAACATAAAAAAATAGAAAATCAAAAATGAGTTATCACTGTGTGAAAAAGAAGAAATGATAGTACATCAGCAAGTTAGACTGTCACACTGAAACTGAAATTAAATTGCTTAAGTGTGATAGCAGCTTCATTATATGATGTACCAGTAGGCAAAAAGCATGAAATAATCAACTTACCAATGTGATATAAACCTAAATGAACTGTGTATGAGTGGGGAACACATCAGTGGTGTATGGTTTAATGACCTTAAATCTTGCGTTGATAGATTGCCAAAATCTGAAGTTTTGGGTCTTTATACTGTTATTTCATCTGGGGATATCTTGACTGTTTTTCTGTTTTAGAACTAAAATTGTACATGACCTCAGGAAAGAAAGTCACTTGGAATTAGCACATTTCTATTTGAATGTTTGTATGTTGTCCCGATACACACAATTTTGATCTGATTCTGAAATCTTCTCTGAAAAAAGTCGTGTACCTCCTCTGCTGCATCCAGATATATGCTGACATGGAGGTGCTAGGCAACGACAGCTTCTGCTGCATCCAGATACATGCTGACCTAGCTGTACGTTGTCGCGCTATAGATCTAATACACCCGAAAGAGGCCCTCTAGTGCCCAAAAGAAACCCAATAAACCTATATCAAACTGAGAAAACTCATTTGATCTGTATATTATACCATCTCTCCTAAAGATCTATTCTGTTCTCTTCTCAACCTATTCCCAGTTAAGATTTCAGAAATCTGGATTGGACTTGTGAAATATGTGGTAGGGAAGATACTTGCATGATAGAGTGTGCTGTTTATATTTCCAGGATTTGATTACTATTTATTTGGGTGTTCATTGTTAAGCAATTAAAACATGATAAAACAGATTATATGCAGACCTAGACATTGACAGGATATCTTAAAGGATGACTTCAGTATACTCACCTACTACGATGAATCTTTGTGCATACCTTGATCGTGGGGGTATATCCTGAAGTGGGACACACTAGTATATCAGAAATAAAATTACCTTAACGTATCATATGGTAATGGTACTTGAAATGTTCATGCATTTTGTTTAAGAGGACAAACATACTGGTAATCGTCTTGGACTGCTTTTCATGAAAAATTAAATAAAGAATTATCTAATAGTGTGAAACAGTTTGATTGTGCTGATATGATCTTCTTACCGGTGATTCTCACAAAAATAGAGTGTTTATTGCGTTTTGTAAATAGTTTACTGCTTTTCTTAAAATATCAAAAATACAAAAAAAAAATTTTAGAAAAGACTTCCATTTTAAACTGATGGGTTGTTGTTTTTGCATGATAAGATAAAATATTGGTTTATCTTTAAATGTGAAAAAGGCTAATGGTTTTTCGAGATACTTGCTTGTGTTGCTAAACAGATTGATGCAGTTATCAAAATGAAGTGCAGAATACAAGTAAAGTGCAGATTGAGAGTGAAGTAAAGATTTGTGAAGATGCATGGTAGGATCCTTCTACTACATTGCAGAAAGAGAGATATGGAAGAGTTGGAGCTTACTTGCTTAACCAAGGATTGCTAGCTAACTGATCTACAATGAATGAAAGTTTTGGAGATTGGAAGCATCAGCTAAGGGGGAGTCTGTTGATGTCAGAAGCTGTGTAGCTGACGCTATCCAAAGACCAAAAGAACACAAGATGTTTGAAGACAAAGTTACACTATGAAGCTATTGTCAAGGGGGAGTCTGTTGGTGCATATTCGGTGACAACAGCTTAATAGTTTGATTATTTAGTCTTTGGATATTTTGTAATGGGCTTAGCTTATTGGTTAGTGAGTTTATTGTTGTATTGGGCTTGGAAAATGGCCTAGCCCAGTAGGAAGCCCAGTTCACAAACATGTGGTATATAAACATGTTTTGTGATTAGGGTTTAAGAGGTTAGAGAATTTTAGAGAGAGAAAGTAGAGAGAGAGAGAGAATTCGAAATAGGGTTGTAGTCAAGATCACAGATAGTGGCTGTGAGGTTGTGAGGGTCTTGAGTTGATTGTAAAACGTTTTGTTTGGATAATCAATAGAGGACCCGTTTGATTGTGATTTCTGTTTTCTACTTGTTTCTGTTATATTCTGATCAAGAGGATTCCGCACTCTTGATTGGAAAGACAATTCTGTGAAAGATCCATATGAATAGGGGACCTACAAAAACCGTATCCTGCAACTGCCTCGTGCATTGCAAGGAAACTGAGTGCTCTCCCAAACTGGACATCCACCCGGTGTGGACTTCAAAGTCGATTCTTTGTAGCTACTGAGAAGTCTCTTGACAGCAACAAGATCATAGACCTCTGGGTCCGGCTGGTCTTCCACATTGCACCAGCGAAGGTCTTTATCTTTCTCTTGAGAAGTAGTGTGCAGTTGTTCAATCCACGCCAAGGCATCCGCACACCCGGTTGGTTTGTTCAACAAACACATTTTCTTCAATCACACCGCGAGAGTAATGTACACTGCACGTTCATCTTGTTAAATTTTGAATCTTCAGACGTGCTGCAGGTGCGTACATTTTGATTTGAATCTACCCCTGGGGACCCGATCAAAGCCTTTAACAATCACACTTTGAAATTATTTGCATTTTGTCGAAGTTATCAATTTCTTTTAACTGACAACTCTGTTTCCCCTTTCTTTTTCTCTCCATCAAAGGCAACAATTTCTTCTGTCGCCTAGCTTGTGCAAGGACGCTCCACTATCAACAATCCTATGACTCTCGATAGTTCCTCCTGGAACTTCCTGCACACTCACTCAGAGATTAGATGGAGAGGGGGACCCAAGCCTTTACAGACTTAGGTTGCCCATGTTCATCGACGTAAGTTATCTCAACTTCTCGATGATCTAAAACTGATGATTCTCCCCCTGAAACTTTATCCGTTTTAGGTCTCCAAGCTTGTTTCCCTTGACCAGATTGTGTATTATGTACAATTTCTGGTTTTAATGGTTGTGACAAACTAGGTTTCCTTTTAACAGTTTTCGGTTTTAAAGCCTTTTCGATCACCTTTACATTTTTACGTCGTTGTTTTGTTTCTTGTTCTTTAATAGTGCGTTTATCATGTTTTGGAGAAACAGGACGACGTTGTGGGTGAACCTTTTCAGGAGGGGTTCTTTCAACAAAATTTGGTTTGGGCGAGTTTGTGCAGTCTTTAATGATGTGCCCAAACTTCCCACATTTGAAACAAGTTCTCCTTTCAACAAACTTAGGAGAATTTGATCGACTTTCACGTGTTGAACCTGTAGACCCAGAGGTACTTGTTCCTTCATCACACCCGTTTGTGTGTTGGGTGTAATTGTTTTGAGCGTTACGCTTTAAAATCTTGACTTGTTGGACAAAATTGGTGTTTGATTTGTTTTCAAAAGTCTCAATTTTATCAGTACCATTGGATGCTACAAATTTAACATCTTTTGCTTTCTTCTTGTAACGAGCTCCTTTTGTTTCAAATTTTGATTGAGAAATGTTAGGCTTTTGAGCTCGCCTTAGAGGCAATAGGTTGTTGCTTTGTCGGTGATTTCTGTTTTCCAAATTGTTTTCTGACTTCAGCCTTTGGAATTGGATCACATTGAGTTACAGTAACTCCGGGGATGGTCTTTCCCAAAAATTTATTCGTGTTGTCTTCAAAAACTTTATCAATCAAAGATGGATTGACATTTTTAATTGGAAAATCATTGTCCGAATAAATTTTAGTGTCACCGACCAAAGTATACAACACGCTATTGCTCTTAACAGCAAACACCCATTCTTTGTCATCCTTGACATTCTTGACAGGATCTATCAGTTGCTTGGCAACAGATTGCACAGTAGGAGTAGGAGGATCACACAGAATATGATTCTCAATTGGAATTTCTACTCCTTTCGTCTCATCAAGTGATTCATCCTGGTCATTCACATCTGATTCATCATCTGAAGAATCATAGTCCTCAATGGTTGGAGGACTTTGATTTGAAGCACATGATGACTTTTCTTTGTTATCAGATGAGCCCTCCGATGAATTGTCCGTTTTGAAACCTAAACCAGTTGTAACATCCTCATAATCGAGAGGTACAGATGGTTCAAAACGAGGCATATCCTCTTCATCGGGCATTTTGGTATAGTTGTGTCTCAAAGGAGGCGGACACGACTTATACCCAACGCCTTTCACATTTCCTTTCAGTTTTTGAACGTCTATGATGTGATCGAGCACAAATCGGGAGTTAGAATAACTCTCCAACTTTTGCTTGATAGCATCATGCTCGCATTTGGCAATGGCTAACTCCTTTTTGGTTTCCTCAACAATGTTAATGTAATCGTTAATACTAACTTGTTTATGATAAACAACTTTGTTCAATTCGGAAACACTTTTCTTTAGGGTTTCAATTACAGATTTAAAATCCTTTTCGTTTCGAGTTAACGGCATGTTTGCCTCTTTGCACTTAGACAATTCAATAACCAAATTTTGATTGTGACTATGAACCGTTTCGGATGCAAGTTTCAATTCAGCACATTTAAGTTTCATATTAGCACAATCACTACATATGCTAGGAGTTTCAGATTTTACCTGACTCGTAGAGGCTGAGACATTTGCCACAAAGGCAGTTTGACAAGAAAAAGATCCATCTTCAGTGAGAATCTTCTCCATTTCTTCTGATGTAACATCAGCTTTCTTGATCAAGTCAGATTTTTGACTTTTTGTCTCCTTGGCACCATTCGACAAAGAATCATCTTCAGAATCAGTTCTTTCATTCAAATTCGATTCTTCATCCGAACTGCCACTGTATCCCGAACTATCATCTTTTCCTGAAGAACCACCATCATTGACATTCTTGACAATGTCAGCATAAAACGCAGTTTTTGTTTGATCACTGTTTCCCAATTGTATGGCCGGACCACAATCGACACTTGGATCGAATTGAGGTTGTGTTGTGGAAACTTGAGGTTGATGTTGGGCTTGAGGTTTGGGTATGGATTGTGAAAGATAAGCACATTGATCCCACTGTGGTTGGACTTGAGATTTGGGTATGGTACTCGCTAAATATTCGGCCATCGTCATCTGTTTTTGAGCTGGTTGTGGATCCGTACTCCAATCCCATGGACTCGTACAACTCATGATTGGTGTATGAAATTGAAAACCTGATCAAATACTTGAAAAGAAACTGTTAAATTAGTTTTGCAGAGCCTCTGTTAAAAATTTGACAAGTTTCGACGAAACTCTTTTTGATGAAACCGTGATATTTAAAAGCGCGATTCAAATCAACTCCGCGAATACCCGACCCCACTTTGCAACTCACGAAAAAATAATAGACAAATAAACCTCAATTTTTTTTTTTTTTTAATTTTGGGCTTGACGAAATGGAAAATTATTTTGATGCCCAAATAATCCCAACACCACTCGATGAAACAAGAAAATTAAATCTGCCCCCCCCCCCCCCTTTTTTTTTTCTTTACTTTTACGAAACTGGGCTAAGAAAATAATCCCAACACTACAAGGATAATCAACTTTGGGCCCTTCTTACTTTGACGAAACAAGGTCCAGAATCTTTGGACCTTTTGCTCAACGAAACACAAGAATTGTTGGACTTTTGACGAAAAGAAAAGTTTTCTTTGTGGGCTTTTAAGTCAGCGAAAAAACACAATCTTTTGTTTTTTTTTAATATGGGCTTTTGATTGTTGACGAAACAGGATTTTGTATTGGAGCCCTTTGACGAAATAGAATGGTAAAGTTTTACGGGCTTTGGCGAAATAGGACTGGAGGCCCAATCAACGTGTTTCGTCAACTTGATTTTGATGAAAAGGATTTTTCTGTTTCATCGATTCCCTTTTTGGCGAATCAGACTTGTTTCGTCAAATGTCTGATTCGTCAAAAAGATGTCAGGGGTTGGTGAACTGTTTGACAATTGACCTTATCCTTCTGACACAACAGGCAACTTTCGGCTACACCATTCCCAAACTCACCAACCAATAAAGTTTATCAATATTTTAATCCTTTTTCACAGTTCTCAACAACAAACAACTTTCACAAATTACTTTTAAAGATCAAAAAGTGAAATATGAAGAACCCTTTGAATATAACTGAAGAACACGATGAAGATTTGAACTTTCCAGTGACCGAACAATTTTCCGAAAACCCGAAAATTCACAAAACTTTTGGCAAAACAACAAGGTTTTCACTGATTTTAGCTACTTTTTCAGAAAATATATGGGTTTTTCAAGAACAACTCGATAAAAACCGAAACTTGTTTGGTTTTAAACAAGGATTAGAGCCAAAGCTCTGATACCAATTGTAGGTCCCGTTTTTCCGGTGGATCCGATACGAAAACCTATCCTTGTTTATCACGAACACGGTAACGGGTACGGAATCCCCGTGACGGTGCAAACCAAACAAAAGTGTAAAAACACACGCGTAACCAAAAGATTCAATATCTATTGATTAGGGATGAGAACGATACAAACATATACAAACAATGTTTACAGACTCTCTCAAAGTCTCACACAGCTCTCGTCTCACTTCCAAGTTTCACATAGAAACTATGAGACCTATTTTATACTAAAACAGAGACACAGACTTGACGAAACTGAAAAGGAACTCGGCGAATCAAATCAAAGTCGACGAAACACATTCTGTTTCGTCGACAAACATATATTCTAATCTTGTTTCGTCGACATGTATAAGCCCAAGTAGAAGGTCAAAGTCCAGCACAAGTATTCGGCCCAATGCTTAATAATCACGGCCCAGAACATGTTTCTGTTGTAATTCTTCCATTTTCACCACATGAGACAAATGTTGACAGCATCATGACATCACCTTGGTGATGTCATGGTGATGTATTTGCGGGAGTTTGCTTGCGGCGTTCCGTGTCTCGCGTGTCGAACTCTGGGGCGCACGACGGAGGAATGTCGTGACGTCGGGCTTGAGCCGGACCTAACCGTGTCGAAACCAAGTTGTACCGAGCCGAGTCGAACTGAGCTGAGTCGCGTCCACACAAAGTGTATCAACAACATTAACCGTATCCACTAACACACATAACAAAGTGACGTACTTGAGCGTCTTTACTGGTTCTGTTTATCTTGGAAGATTATCGTTCTCGTGATTCTCGATTCGTGATAAACCGAAGCTGGACTCATAGCGGTTAATTCCCGTAGTTGTTGATCCAAAAGGTGAAAAGGGTACTTAACGAACCACCTCCGTTGCTGACGTCAAACTATTTCTGTTAATCTTATCCGTCGATCGGGAAATTGGAGATGTGAATGTAAACGAAATAACATCCAATCCGTTAGATTTAGTTGGAACTTTTCCATTTCTATCATATTTAGCAGAACCCTCCTTGTGTTTCTAGCGACGAACGGCACCACCATAACCACCGTCGCACGCCTCCACTGCAACGCAATCGGTTGTGAGCGATCTCAGTGTTCAGAAAATCCGAAATCCAAAATCCAAACCCAAAAAAAACCTTTTCGAATTTTTATTCGGATCGGATTTGGGTCTTACAAAAATAAAAAATTCGGATTATTCGGGTTATTTGGGTATCCGGATAAACCGAATAACATTTAATATGTTTTTAATAAAATAGTGTTCCAATACATAATTAATATTAGTCCAGCCCACATGAGCCCAATACTAAACCGAATAACATTTAATATGTTTTGAAGACTATGTTTTGAACTTTATTTTAATTTAATGATTACTAGGTTAGAACATGTATATTATACGGGCTGAATATATACAATTTGAAATACTAAGTAATAAAAAAAATTACATTTTTAAAAACATGTGCATTGCATGGATTGAATAAAGAATAAATTACAAAACTCGTCTTTTATGTATGAATGTTATTGCAAATCATGTCTTTTGTCTTCAATAATTACATGTCTTCAATAATTACATTAATCATACCTAATGTTTATAAATCCTAACATGTTATACCCTTTACCCCAAACCCAGTTAATTTTCTCAGTTAATTGTAGTCACATGAAGCCCACGTGAGGGCATTAATGTCTTTTAACCTACCCATCTGTTTCCCCTCTTTTAAAACCCCAAATAACCCTAATTTGTGCTAATAGAGAAAAAAAACTGTAACAAAATACACAAATTGATGACGTTGGTAATTGATGATGCAGGGTTCATGCTTTGCAAACAGAGAAGAATCATCAAGGTTATGAGGATGTAGAAAGCATTTTTTTGAAACATAAGTTGTTGACAATTTGTTGATGTTGATGGTAAATGTTGATGCAACAAATACAAGACCAACGGTGGTAGCTGGACTGGCTAGGCAGAATGGTTGAAGGGTTCAACCTTGCCTAACGCAGGTCGTGGGGTCCCCCCACGTTTGCGAGACGTGGAAGGAGGTTTACTAGTTTATTGTTGTTCTTTGCTATAGATCCTCCTCTGAATTGTACTCAGATTCGGAAGTGGTAGCAAAGGGAATGTGTGTGTTGGATGTGAAAGAGAGTGACTTGTGTGAAACAAGCACTCGATGTGAATGACCAGGGATTAGGGAATCAGCGATGGTCAGGAGGTGTCTTCTGAAGTAAATGAAGTGTCATTTTATAAGAGAAGACATCTCCCGAAGTGGAATGTATTAGACTAGTAACCTTGCTTGCAGTGGAGGGTTTCCCCTTTCGGGGGTTGAAGGCTTTTGACCCCCCAGATAATAGCGTGCATTGTGCAGACCTGCTTTACTTTTGCGGCTTGTGGGTTGGTGAAGCGATCTCCAGATGTGACTGGCTACTGTTTGCTTTTCCCATACCACAGCTTTACAACCATTGAACCGTTTAACCATTTGAGCGTTTACATATTTAGTCACTTTATTTAGTCTTTGAGGCTACCCCCGTCATCAGCCCCCCAAGTCAGAGGTTTTTGGGTGATGAGCTCAAAGACTTCTGACTTTTATGTACGTATTTTATTGCCTGAAGGTTTCGAGGGTTCGTTGCTTGAAGGCTTGAAAGGTTGAAGGCAGTTAATGTTTTGAATTTGAATTTTAAATAACTGACAATTGATTTGATTGATGTATGGCAGTTGAGAGGGTGGCGGTTTTGCAGAAGTTACTATTTACCATTATTACCCCTATTGTAGGCTTATACTTATTTTATATTTCCAAACTTATCCATATGTTTCATAATTTTTTCAAGTGTCTCGCCATTTTCTCATTCTTCTAAGGTTAGTTCCGGTTTCTTTACATCTTGCATTCTTCATTTTCTGTTTTCAAAAATGGGTGCTCGTAAGGACTTGGCAAGATCTTTTTCCCGGTTAACACAAGAGGAGGTAGATTTATTTTGTATGGAATATGGTATTGATAGGAAGTTTAACCCAACTGCCCCTGCTTGTGATGTTCCTGTTGATAAACCACCTTCTGGTTCGATTGCCCTTTATTGTAGTCATTTTGAGTTCTCGAACCTTCGTTATCCCTTTTCGTTTTTTGTTTTGAACTTGTTGGAGTATTATCGGGTTTCTTTTGGGCAAGTTCATCCAAAGGGGATGGCTAGGGTTTTGCATTTTGAGGTTTTGTGTCGTGCTCTTGGGTATGATCCTTCCCTTTTACTCTTTCACCGGTTTTTTCGTTTGGCTAAGAATGGCGATTGGTTTACTTTTGAAACAACCAAAGTTGATACCTGCCTTATTTCGTCGATGGTTAATACGCTTGGGGCTTGGAAAGCCCGCTTTTTCTGGGTTTCCGATACTATTCTCCCCTTTAAAATGGTGTGGAGGAATCCGGATGCTGTTCTCAATGATCCGGAACCTTCCGAGTCTGAATTGAATGCTGTTTTTCTCAATGCCATCCGGGGGTGCCCTTCGAGGGTTCGTCCCTTTCCTGAACACTTACTAGTTCTTTTAGGGGTTAGTAAAATTTGGGGGAATGTTGATCGGGACCCGGTTCTTATGAGGAGTGGAATGGGTATGCATTTTCCTTTTTTGTCCTCTTTATGTTTTTCTCAACCTATGACTTATGTGTTGTTGTTTTTGGCAGTCATGTCTGCTTTGGATTTTATTAAGAGCGACGATACTTCTGATGTTGTTTTTGGGGATGCTCCGTCTGTTCCTGGTGAGAATGTTGTGGTTAGAACTGCTGATCAAAGGTTTGAGGGCTCAGGCTATGTTAGTGCTGCTACTGCCAAGGGTTTTTCTAAGTCTAATGCTCCTAAATCTTCAACCCGCCGATCTTCTCGTCGGTTGTTGAAAGCTGGTGCTCAATCCACTTCTACTGAACCAGTGGACTTGAGTGATGATATTGAAGTTTCGGAAGATCAAGGTGTTGAAGCAGGTGCTGAGAAGGATAAGGAATTGGTTGTCCATGGTAAAAAGGTTTCAGGCAAGAAGGTTGTTGCCACTCCTGTTCAGGAATCTTCAAGCAGGGACGTTGAAGGGTTGGATCCGGAAGGGATTTATGTGCCTTCTTGGTCGGTGAAGAATGATGACAGCTTCAAAGATGCTGCTGTTTGTGAGGATGCTCTGAGTCACATTGCTCCTCCATCGGTTCACAAGACCATTGCTGGGATGGATGATGACCTGATGTTGTCCCGTATGATTTTAAGTACTTGCAACCTTGCTGCCATGCTTCCTCAAGGCATTGCCCGTTTTCGTCAAAGAATGCAGGAATATGAAGAATTCTCCAAGAAGAAGGATAAAATGAAATCATCCATGGTTGGGATGAAGAAGGAGATTGCTAGCTTTGCTGAGAAAGAAGCGGCGTGGGACAAGAAGGTTAGTGACTTGAAGAGGATGCATGAGATTGAGATGGGTGATTTGAAAAAGAGTTTTGAGGCTAACTTGTTGAAGTTGAAAGCTGACCGGGAGACTTTGGCTGTGCAACATAAGGCATTTGCTAAAGAGAAGGATGGGTTGAAGGCTTTGGTTGCCCAGGCTACTGGGGATAACCAATGGCTCATTGAGCAGGGTTTCCATCAAGTGGTTACCTATCTGTTGCACTCCAAAGAGTTTAATTCTGCCCTTGGCGATGTTTATACTAAACTACTCAATTTAGGAAAACACCAAGGTCTTATTGCAGGTTATAAGCTCCATGAGTCCGGTCATCCTTTGGAGAAGTCACCTCTGTTTCGGCCCGAGGCTTCTGATGTTTTTAAAGGCTCCGTTGAGCAAATGGAGAAGCTGACTTATCCTTACATCCATCAAGTTTCTGGTTGCTTTGGTAAGCCTCTTGCTGTGTTGCAGGATTTGAAGCCGGAGGGCTTAAATGAGAAGGTCTGTGCTGAAATCCTGGGATCTCTTTCAAGGAAGAGGTCTTATTCGGGTGATAGTGACGATACCCTTTCAGGTCAGCCGGATGTTCCTAAGGATGCAAGCTTGGAGGCTTCAGCGGTTGGTGGTGAAGGAGGTTTGAAGACTAAAAAGTTGAAGAAAACAAAGAAGGCCAAGGGCGAAGGTTCTGGAGTTTCCAAATCTATTGATGCTTGATTCGTAGCTTTCTTAGCACTGAAAACAATTTATGTTTTGTAATGTTAACTTAAACAATATTAGGTTATTAGGAACCCTTAAGGTTCCTGTTGGTTGTGTTTTAAGGCCTTTGTGGCCGCTGGAACAGTAGTTTAAGCTTGCAAGTTATTAGGACTTGCTCTAACTTGTGTTTGAAAGTCTTTTGGTGCTTTCTTTTATATGATGTTATGTTTTAACTATCTTCCTTGAATTATGGTTTTATGCTTATGCTTTTTTGGTCAAGGCAGTTTATTTGGCTTTTAACCTTTTTGGCTGTCTATTAATAGGTTGAAGCCTTTAAGGTTTCGAGATATTACCCAGTTGGCTTGAAGCCTTGAAGGCTTCTTAGTTTTGCGTCCTGGCTTGGTTTGTACCTTTGTGATTTTTTGTCCAATTGACTTTGTTCTTTTTGGATTTGCTTTGTTCTTTTGTAACTTTGTCTTTGTCGAGTTTGTGCTGCCCTTATGTTTTTTATACCTAAAAGGGTTCAGTGCTGCAGACACTTAGCCTTGGCATTTTTAACAAGAAGAGATGGCACCTATCCTTTTAATTATTTCTTTTGGTTTTTTAGCCTTTTTTGTGGACTATTTCTAAGGCTTAGGGAGCATTTGGTGTAGGCTGCTTATACCCGTCTATGAGACAATTTTATTTTTTCTTAACAAGTCTCATGGAGTTGTATTGATTTAGGAACTCACCCCTTATATAGGCTCATTCAACCCTTGAACCTATTGAGCGATGTGGCCTGGGAGCTCATCCCCTTACATGGCCCTTGCCATGGAGTTTTTTGCTAGGTTCTCAACCTGATTTTGGGATAGAAAGACAAGTTTGATAAAAACAACTTCATTCATTAAAGCAATACTTGCTTTTTACAAAAGGTATTCATAATCCTGCTTCAAATACATTTTGATACAAACCAAACTTTCCGTTTAAACATGGAACCTTTTCAGGGTTTTGCCGTTCCAATGCCTTGGAAGCTTTTTGCCTTCTGAATCAGCCAGCTTGTAGGATCCACCTTTGTGTGCTTCAAGGATGGTGTATGGGCCCTCCCATTTGGGCCAAGCTTTCCTTGATTTTCTTTCTTGCTGGCTTCGTTGTTTCTGAGGACCAGGTCCCCTGGCTTGAAACGTTCGTTCTTGACTTTTTTGTTGTAGTAAGCTTCCATTTGTTGCTTGTATTTGGCTTCTTGAATTGCGGCTTGATCTCTTGCTTCCTCTAAGAGTTGTAAATTCAACATGGTCTCTTTTTGGTTTGCTTCGGGATCCATGTTGACAATTCTTTGGGTTACAACTCCTATTTCGGCAGGGATCACAGCCTCGGATCCAAATACCAAGCTGTAAGGTGTTTTCTTATGGCTTGTTTTTTCTGTTGTTCTAATTGCCCATAGGACACTAGGCAATTCTTCGAGCCAGTTGCTTTCGTATCTTCCCAATCTTGTCTTGATGCCTTCCACTATGCTTCTATTTGTTCTTTCAACCTGGCCGTTTGATTGCAGATAAGCCACTGAGCTGAAAACTTGATTGATTTTGTATTCCTTGCACCAAATGCTGAAAGGCTTTTCAGCAAATTGTCTTCCGTTATCAGTGACAAGTACTCCCGGCAATCCATAACGGCAAATGATGTTCTCCCAAACAAAGTCAATGACTTGTTTTCCCGTGATTTTGGCAAGTGGTTTGACCTCGGGCCACTTAGTGAAGTAATCCACTGCTACCAACAAGAATTTTACCCCTCCTTTGCTTGGGGGAAATGGTCCAACAATGTCCATTCCCCACTTATAGAATGGCCAAGCCGAGGTTATCGGGACTAAGTCATGCTTGGGACTTTTTGGGATTGGTGCATGAATCTGGCAAGCATCACATTTCTTCAGTTCTTCGGTTGTATCCCGATGCATTGTAGGCCAGAAATACCCAAGGTTCATGATCTTTGCAACTACCGACCTAGCTCCAAAGTGAGCTCCGCATACACCTTCATGAATCTCCTTGATCAAATACTTGCTTTGCTCGGGACCGACACATCTTAGCAAGGGAGCAAGGTAACCCTTTTTGTAAAGGGCTTCTCCTTGTAGTATGTATTGCCTTGCCTTGATTTCAACCCTTTTAGCTTCCACTTGATCATTAGGTAATTCACCATTTTTGAGGAACTTCTTTATGGGAGTCATCCAATTTGGATCTTCTTCGGTAACCACGTCTTGAACCTCCAATTCATTAATGGATGGAGCCTTCAACACTTCTACCAGTACCTTCTTTGTGAGGTGGGCAAAAGTGAGAGATGCAAGCTTGCTTAGGGCATCAGCCTTTTTGTTTTGAGATCTGGGGATCTGCTTGATGTTACATGCTTGGAAGGTACTCATCAGTTCCTTGGATTTTTCTCTGTATTTTTTCATGTTGGGCTCTTTAGCTATGTAGCTGTCATTCACTTGGCTTGAGACCAGCAACGAATCCGTGAACACTTCAAGCTTTTCAACCTTCATTTCTTTGGCCAGCCTTAGGCCGGCTATTAGTGCTTCGTATTCAGCCTCGTTATTGGTGGTCTGAAAATCAAAACGAAGAGCATATGTGAATTCCAAACCTTTTGGGTTGATCAAAATTAATCCAGCCCCTGACCCTTCAACGCTTGAATCCCCGTCGGTAAAAAGCTTCCAGGCTTCAGGGTTGGAAGGTTCAGTGGTGGCAGTGTTTACTTCAGTGGCTGTTTGGTTTGGGACTTCCACAATGAAATCGGCCAAGACGTGAGCCTTGATAGCTTTCCTTGGGACATAGGTGATGTTATGTTCACCTAGTTCTATGGCCCATTTGGCTAATCGCCCCGAGTTTTCAGGTTTTTCAAGCACACTTTTAATAGGTTGGTCGGTGACCACTTGTATAGGGTGTGCTTGGAAGTACCTTCGAAGCCTCCTAGCTGTTTGAACTAGGGCTAGGGCAAGCTTTTCAAGGGGAGGATATTTTGTTTCAGCTAGTTTTAAAGTTTTGCTGAAAAAATAAACGGGTACCTGGGCCTTGTCTCGCTCAATGGTGAGGACTGCACTGATGGCCTCGTCCGTGATTGAGAGGTACACCGATATTTACTCCCCGGTTTTTGGTGCCGCAATGTCTGGTAGAGAAGCTAGGTGTTGCTTCATCTGGTTGAAAGCTTCTTCAGCTTCTTCAGCTTCTTCAGTCCATTTGAAATCCTTCTTATCTGAGCAGTTCTTGAGCGTTTTGTAGAAGGGCAGAGATCTTTCGGCTAACTTTGAGGTAAAACGCTTCAAGGCTGCAAGCTTCCCGTTCAAGCTTTCAACCTCCTTTTTGGTCTTTGGTGGCTTGGTTTCAAGGACGGCTTTCACTTTGTTAGGGTTGGCTTTGATGCTTTGTTTTCCAACGATGTGGCCCAAGAATTTTCCTTCCTCGAATCCAAATGAACACTTTTCTGGATTAAGCTTCATGTTAACCTTTCTGAGGTTCTTGAAAGTTTCTTGAATATCATCAAGCATTTGGTATTCCGTCTTGCTTTTAATAACTAAGTCATCGACATATGCCTCCATGTTTTTGCCAATTTGGCTTTCGAAGGCTTTGTCAACGAGCCGTTGATAGGTTGCTCCTGCATTTTTGAGGCCGAAAGGCATTTTTTGATAGCAAAAGATCCCTTTGTCCGTGTGAAAGGCTGTCTTTTCCTCATCCTCTTTTTTCATGAGGATTTGGTGATAGCCTTTGTATGCATCAAGAAAGCATTTGAACGAGTAGCCTGTGAGGGAGTCAACTTTGAGGTCAATTTCTGGTAGTGGATAGCAATCCTTAGGACAAGCTTTGTTAAGATCCTTAAAGTCTATGCACATCTTCCAAGAGTTGTTTGGTTTCTTGACCATAACCGGATTTGCAACCCATGACTGGTACTTGACTTCTCGGAGAATACCGGCTGACACAAGCTTTTCAACCTCTTGGCATGCTGCCAGACTTCTCTCAGGTGCCAAGCTTCTTTTCTTCTGGACCACAGGCTTGACCTCTGGTGGTATTCTCAACTCATGCTCGGCAATGTCCCGGGGGATCCCGGTCATATCTTCAGGACACAAAGCGAATACATCGCTGTAGTGTTTTAGCAATTTTTTAAGGTATGAAAGGGTCTCTTGAGAAAGGTCCAGGTTGACCCTTATTCTTTGTTCAGGGTATTTAGGGTTTATGACCAACCTTTGCCTGTCTTCTTCACTGTTTGAACTTTCACCTTCAACCATATAGGCTTCCTGAGAGGGTTGAAGGGTTGCTATGCCCCTTTCGGTGGGAAAGTTGACTGTGCCATGGCCAACAGACACGGCCATGTAAAATGCACACTGTCCTGGTCTTCCGATGATCACATCATAGCTTGAGGGGATGTTGATAACCACAAAGGTGAGTGGTTGGGTTCTTTCTTTTAAACCTTCACTAAAACGAACATTAAGTGTCAGTTGCCCTAAAGGCTTGAGGGGTATGTCAGCGATACCTTTTATAGAGGTTCCAGAGGGTTGAAGCCTTGAACGTTCTTCATTGCTCAATCGGTTGAAGAATTTTTCGAACATGATTTCAGTGGCTGCCCCCGTGTCTATGTATGCCCTGCATGCTTGCAACGTTCCCACGGTAGCTTCTACCACAAGAGGGTTAGAGAGAGGGTCTTTCTCCGCAGGGGGGAAACAGACACACTGAAGCTCCCAAGCTTCCAACCTTTGCCTCTTGTGAGGAACCTTTCCATCGAAATCTACCATATTGATTTCCTTACCCTTTCCTTCAGCCATTTTGTCCCGGACTCCCTTTACCAAATGAGCGAGTTCTCCGGACTTAACAGCCTCTTCTATTCTTTTCTTGAGTTGGAAGCAATCATTGGTGTGGTGACCTTTTTCTTCATGAAACTCGCAGTACTGGGTGGAGTTCTCGTTCTTCCTGCTCTTTGGGAGAGGCCTAGGAGGCCGAAAGTTTTGTTTAACTTCTTCTGTTGCAAGGATTTCTTAAGGGGACTTTGTGAGGGGTGTGAAACTTATGCCTTTTTCCCTGCTTGAAAGGTTCCGACTTTCAGACCTTCGAGGGCCTGAACCCTTCGACCGCCTGTCATAGGAGTTGAAGTTCCCTCTTTTTCTGGCTGGACTGTTGCTTCTCCAGCCAGACCCTCTTTTTCTTTGTTCCTTAATGTCTACTGCCTTCTCTCCCCGGATGTGGGCTTCAGCCCTTTCAAGAGCTTCTTCTAGGGTCTTGGGTAGATATTTGTTGAAATCCCTCGTAAGGTACTTAGAGGTGATGGCATTCATGAAGCCAGCCACCCTCATTTTCTCATCGGCCCCTACATAAGTCAGACCTTCCTTCTTGTATCGTTCAATGAAAGCACGGAGACTTTCATCATCACGTTGTTTTATCTGAAAGATCACTGTTGCGTCTTTGACATATCGCCTTTGTTGGGAGAAATTGGCCAGGAAACCCTTGCTAAGATCGTCAAAGCTTCGAACGCTTTGAGCAGGTAAATCGTTGAACCAGATCCTGGCGGATCCAACAAGAGTTTGCATGAACATTAGGCAACACTCAGCGTTGGACCATTTCTCTATCCGAGCTGCACCGGTGAAGATCTGAAGATGGTCCTCAGGATCTTCAGTCCCATCATATGTCCTGATGTGGGCTGGCATTTTGATCTTTGACTGGAAATCATAATCGGCTATCTGCCTTGAAAAGCACGAAAGGTTACTTGGCTTGTATGGTTTAGCCAAGTCTTCTTCGGTCCTTGCATCCACATTACCGCTATTACCGTTGTTTCCCTGAGTGGCAAGCACTTGATTGATGAAGTGTTTCCATGGGAAGTTGGCCATCATCTGGGTCACCATGTTGGGCATGGGGTTGAAGCCTTGAAGGCTTCCTGGGCCAGCGGAGCAGTTTATCCCGAGGGGAGCACTCATAACAGCACTTCGTGCTAAGGGGAGTACGGACAAAGCTTGCTCCCATGTGGTTGTGGTAGACGCTGGATAGCTTATTACTGGGGATTGTAGGAGCTGGTCAAGAGTTAGCTCGTGTCCCAAAGGAGCACCACTAGTAACTGGTTGGGAAGAGAAGATAGGGTGCACCGTAGGATTTGTCATAGTGGATAGATAAGGGTGAGGGTTTGAAAGGTTACTGGGACCAGCCTCACTTCTTGTTGCAAAAAGAGGGGGAGGTGGCCCAGGAGACAATGTTGGCTCAGGTTCGTCATAGTCTAAACGAATCCTCACTCCCTTTTCTCTTTCTTTACTCACGTGCTGGTTGAGAAGGGACCTTAGCACAAGGAAATTGTTGGCAACCCCTTCGGGGGTGATTTCAACACACGATGGGGCGTCGGAGACACCGATATTGGGAGATGGAACTCCGGATCTGGACGGAGTTGGTGTGTTGAAGTTGAGGAACTCGGGTGTGCTCCCCGGAGTTGAGAAAGAAGTTGGTATAGCCACGTGAGCTTGGCTACTACCCGGAGTAGAAGTGTTTGGAATCTGATTCACTTCTTCCGGGGATCCACTTTCAGACATGGTGATTTTAAGTGAATAGAGCTACACTACTAGGTCTTTTTTGAGAAGAAATAGCGGCGTAGCCCCACGGTGGGCGCCAACTTGTTGATGCAACAAATACAAGACCAACGGTGGTAGCTGGACTGGCTAGGCAGAATGGTTGAAGGGTTCAACCTTGCCTAACGCAGGTCGTGGGGTCCCCCCACGTTTGCGAGACGTGGATGGAGGTTTACTAGTTTATTTTTGTTCTTTGCTATAGATCCTCCTCTGAATTGTACTCAGATTCGGAAGTGGTAGCAAAGGGAATGTGTGTGTTGGATGTGAAAGAGAGTGACTTGTGTGAAACAAGCACTCGATGTGAATGACCAGGGATTAGGGAATCAGCGATGGTCAGGAGGTGTCTTCTGAAGTAAATGAAGTGTCATTTTATAAGAGAAGACATCTCCCGAAGTGGAATGTATTAGACTAGTAACCTTGCTTGCAGTGGAGGGTTTCCCCTTTCGGGGGTTGAAGGATTTTGACCCCCGGATAATAGCATGCATTGTGCAGACCTGCTTTACTTTTGCGGCTTGTGGGTTGGTGAAGCGATCTCCAGATGTGACTGGCTACTGTTTGCTTTTCCCATACCACAGCTTTACAACCATTGAACCGTTTAACCATTTGAGCGTTTACATATTTAGTCACTTTATTTAATCTTTGAGGCTACCCCCGTCATCAGTAAACTCAAACATATTGGCGTTTTTCCTAGTCATCCAAGCAAAAAATTGCATATATAGCTTGAACTACATGTTTGGAAATTCAACTACATATATTCTAACGATTTATACAGTAAAGCGATTTTTATTTTCCAACCTTGTAACTGTAGAAAACAGCCAATTGCTACTCGAGATTCACCAACAGCAATTCTTCTTCCATCTTCAAGGCTTTTAGAGGTTTGGTGCACCGGCTATTGTAAGTGCCGAGTTTTATGTCATTATTATTGTTTATAATTTGAACAAACAAATCATCCGATTGGTACTATCAACGATTCAAACCGATCAATCACAAACACGAAGGATTTCGAATCCTTCAGCAAAAAATAACGAAGGATTTGATCTGATTCAAGTATTTACAAAGCAAGGAATCTGAGAAACTAACTAGCACAAACTGAATCGAAACAATCGAAACAAGTATTTACTCTACATAGGCAACTTCTGCAGATGAGGGTGAAACAGGGCTTAACAAAACAAATTAGGGTTACTTGGGGTTTTAAATGGGAGAAACATGGTAGGTTAAAAGACATTAATGCCCTTATGTGAGCCTCACGTGACTACAATTAACTGAGAAAATTAACTGGGTTTGGGGTAAAGGATATAACATGTTAGGATTTGAAAACATTAGGTATGATTAATGTAACTATTGAAGACAAAGGACATGATTTGCAATAACATACATACATAAAGGACGAGTTTTGTAATTTACTCTTGAATAAACAAAGAGATGCATGATCATTTAGATGTTTTTTTAGCTAAAAGAACACACAAAAATACGCACGAATAATATATTTCATGTAAATAAGTGAGGAAGAAAGGAATTAAAAAAGGCCGGTGGAGAATAATGAAAAGTCGAATGTATTAAAAAAGGCCGGTGGAGAATAAGTGAAGAGAGTGTGGTATGAAGTTCAATAGAGTTATGGGCTGGATGTTTCCACTATATGCAGTGGCGAATCCAACCCAATTTTGTGGTTCACATGAACCCACTTAGTATTAAAAAAAATGGAAAAAGTTAGTGAGAATCTTGTATTATTTGGAAAAATTTAGTAAAAGTCCACCAAAACGAACCCATTGGAAAAAGTTACTGGATCCGCCACTAACTATATGATATGAATCTCATTCTACAAGTGTTCGGGGACGCTTCTTGAATCCGGTTTGCTATTGTTTTTTATTTATTTGGAAGGTTTCAATTGCATTTCACCCACGTCTAAAATTTTGTGATCTAATCAATTTGAGGAGTGATGTCTATATCTATAGTTATACGGTTAACTTTTTAAAATAGAGTATTTTTAAAATGACAACTTGTTTGGTAGTTAAATTAATGTTTCTAAAGGATCGAGTTTTAGACAGAGATGTGATTAAACATGTTTGATATGTTCGGACTATCAAATTCAGGGGGTGTTAAAAATATTCATTTTCTCTAATCCTCCTTTTAATTTTTCCTTTGCATTTTGGGCTGAGCATTTACTATGGGTCGTCTCCTCTCCTTGGGCTTCTTGATGGGCTCCTTGGAGATAAATAAAAAACATAGTGCGGCCTCAAGATTCTAGAGAAAAGATTGTCTTGATATTTGATTGATTCTTTCCATATTTCTTAAAGAGCCGTTAGTGTTTCCATATTTCCATATTTCGTTTCTTCTCTTAGACTCCTTTATGTTTCTCTGTGTTATTCACTTTTTCTTTTAGGATTTCATATTGTTCTTTTTTTTATAACTTCAATCTTGTGACTATTGATTGCGGTTATAATTTCTGATTGTAATCTTGTGATTTAAAATAAAATAAGTTTGATTCAACATTCTTGATAGACCGATTAATAACAAACAAGAGTTGGAGTTCAATTTTGATAAACTTTAATTGTGATAGCCAATAGGATTGGTTGATTAGTATGTAGGCTTCAAATCAAAGTAGGAGATTATGAACGCTATCTATCACTAATTTATTATGGGTGGCATTTTACATTAACTATTACAAAAGTTATACGTGATACGGGGAAGTACATTCAAGAAGTGTTATGAGAGGTTGTAATAGGCTATTTTTAGTTATTCTCGTTTTTCTCCAAATTTCTAGAATTTTGTAAGCCTTATATTTTTATTTTCTAATTTGCTTCTTGTCATTCCAACTAAATTAAGAATTATGTCACTGACATAACCGAACTTTTCACACAAAATCCCATAAAGTTGAGACCCTAAAGCAAAGGGAGGAAGTAGAGGGGTTAAGAGGGTTTGCTGATCTTCCAAACACGACAATTTATTGAACTTATATATTATAAATCTATAGATTTTATAGAGTGAACATGATTTGGACATTCTAGCTGTAGCCGATAGAGAGATGAGTCTTACCATGACCCTTTGATAAAAATGTTCTTGTCTCGCCACTAGAAGCTTAATGATAACCTTATGGTCATGTTCTTTACCAAATTGAGCGGGTTGTAAACTCAATTTCACCATTAAATATTTTCAATCCGAATTGACTCATTTCTGACCGTCTTAGCAAGTAATTCACATAAATGTTTTCAATCCGAATTCTTGACCCTTTTCCTAAAGACATCACAAAAGTCAAAGATGAATCAACTGTAAACTGCTTTAACCGTATACACTAACACACATAACAAAGTGACATACTTGAGCATCTTATCTTTACTTGTTCTGTCTTGGTTTGGTTTATCTTGGAAGGTTATCGTTCTCGTGATTCTTGATTCTTGATACACCGAAGCTGGACTCATCGCAGTTAGTTCCCATAGTTGTTGATCCAAAAGGGTACTTAACGAACCACCTCCGGTTGCAGAAAAACTATTTCGGTTGATCTTATCGTGAAATTGGAGTTGTGAATGTAAACGAAATAACATCCAAACCATTAGATTTAGATGCAACTTTTCCGTTTCTATCTTGTTTAGCACCGCCCTTGTTTTTAACATCTTCAGTCAAACGTTTCCTTCGATCAACGGTTTTGTTCAGTTTTTAGAAACGGTTTCCTTGGATTATAGCCGCCCATAAGCCTAGCAACCACCACGGGGGATTTACCGTTATCATCTTCATCAATTAGTGATGATGATGTACAGCCTTTAAGAATTAAACTACTTGCTGTATAATCTTCAATCACCTGTATATAAATTCACAAATTAAATCTTATCACGTTAACTTTAGAGTAAAATGTCATTTTCGTCCCTGAGGTTTGACTTTGACTGTGTGTCGAAAAATTTTGAAGTCGGGAAAGAATCCAATCCCATAAGCCTAGCAACCACCCTAGGGGATTTACCGTTATCATATTCATCGATTAGTGATGATGATGTACAGTCTTTAAGAATTAAACTACTTGCTGTATAATCTTCAATCACCTATATATAAATTCACAAATTAAATATTTATCACGCTGACCTTTATGGTCAAATAGGTTGTTTTTAAGGTTTAAAACAAAACATATTCGTCTTAATATATTCATATCGGATAATGCTGCATGTTTGTATCGACGCTCGCTTTCTTCTGCGGTTGTACTATTTGAATTTAAAATTCTAGATTAAAAACAGAAAGTCAAAGCTGTAATAAGGGCCAGAACAAGGAGAGAGTGTGTGTGTGTGTGTTTTTTTTTTTTTTTTGAAAAATACGAAAATAGTCATTGACCACCGTAACTTTCAAAAATAGGCACCTCATGCGTCTTTGGAGCGGCGCATCATGCGCAAGATGCGTCTTTCAAGCACAGCATGAGTCTTCTGAGTGAAACCTAATAAAAATGGACACGTGGCCACGGGATGCGTCCTTAGAGTGAGGCATCATGCAACCTAATAGGTGATCTTATCATAGATTTAGACTTTGATTATTATTATTATTATTATTGTTGCTGTTTATTATAGTATTTTTTACATGAAACGCGACAAAAAGTGTAAACGAGTCAAGCTAACCCGAACTAAAAAGTAAAAATGACCCGTTTCAACCTCAAGTCATTTTTACCCGTTATCTGACAACCACAACCCTTAAAAATGTTGTTATCAAATTCAGTTTCTAAGACAACCAAAATTGGTATTGATTGCTAGTTGTTTTGTGTAGGTAACAGCTAAAGGTGTTTACTTTGTTATAGCCAATCTAGGTGTCACACATTTTTGTGCCACCCCAGTCAACTCGATAGTAAACGCCCCACGAAACGACACCATCCTCCGACTCCCCTGCCTTGTTCACGTCATGACCGTTGGAGTCGCCCCGCCACCAGCTGTCCTGTTCAAAATGTCCCAAATTGGGTTTCGTGTGGCCCACACATACAGTCTCATAAACTTTTGGGACATCAACTATACGTGCATGGAAACCCGAATGGGACAACTTGCCTCTGGAAACCCAAGCCAAACTAAAGCCCGCCAGGGCGTGCCTACAGTGCACTCGAACACCTGGATGTTGTAGACTCCCAAACCATGAAACCAGTCCCACCCAACGGGACCACCGTGGGTGAGATTGTGTTTCGTGGGAATGTTGTTATGAAAGGTTACTTAAAGAACCCGAAAGCCAACTCTGAGGCTTTTGCACACGAGTGGTTCCACTCGGGTAAGTTAACTATCAAGCACCCGGATGAGTACATCGAAATAAAAGACCGCTCAAAGGATATTATAATATCGGGTGGTGAAAATATAAGTAGTGTTGATGTCGAGAATACCTTATATCAACACCCGTTAATTGTCGAATCATCGGTGGTGGCTCGACCTGATGAGAGATGGGGTGAATCCCCGTGCGCGTTTGTGACATTGAAAACTAGTGTAGACAAATCGGATGAAGCAAAGTCGCAGAGGATATAATGAAGTTTAGTCGCGAGAACATGCCAGGTTATTGGGTTCCAAAATCGATTGTTTTCGGTTTTTGTTGCCGAAAACCGCTACCCGAAAGGTTCAAAAACACTTGTTTAGGGCTAAAGCAAAGGAAATGAGACCAGTTAAGACAAATAAGTTGTAAATTTATGTTGTATGCTGCTAATATTTGAATACAAAACTGGTCAAAATGATTATATAAAATTGTACATTCATTTGTTTTATGGATCTGTATTGCATGTAAATTTGTATACAAAATATGTCAAAACTTATATTTTGAATCTTTAAAAAACGTTATGTAATTTTGTCCTTTTCAAAAGCACATTTATATATATATATATTTTAGGGGTTGTTGAACTTGAGATTGGTGGGTGGGTTTTGATTTGTTTGGGCATTTAAATTTTTTTAAAGTAAAAATAAAATAAAATAGTTTATGGTATGGGTAGATGCCATGCCACCAACATTTACTAGCTAATTAGTACTTTGAGCCAAATTTGACATGACGGGTGTTGCTTGGTAGGGGCTAAATCATTAATCTATGGAAAACTCGAATGTCAAAGTTGGAGGTCAATTGTCTATGGGTCTTGTAGCTCCTATAGCGAAAACTATCAATTCATAGAAAAAGTTAGCAAGAAATTTGTTTTAATTGGAAAGCTTCAAAAAACAAAACTATAGCAGAGTCCAAATCATACAATCAACCACACATACATTATTGAATTGGAAAGCTTCAAAACAGAACTACAAAGACAACTAGGAACCACATATGAATCTGATGTGTAATTACCCAGTTTGATCGAAACAAACCCGGTAAACCAAAACATACATGATCATATTTATAGAAATCATGATTTGACTTAGCTTATGCAACAAATAGTCAAACCCATAAGTGATCTCTAATCAACTAGCGTTTATACCGAAAATTGAATGACTAAATTAAACAAAAGCAAACCGAAACACCATAATGACGAGGTTAAACACCATTCTTAAGTTAAGTCACCAATTGCCATCATTCGTTGGTCTCTTTAATCCCATCAATCTTATCTTTTTATAATGCCCCTAAATAAAAATAAAAATAGATTAAATGAACTTTCGTTATCTATAAGCATAATGAAACAAACATAATATTTTATAATTATTATATTATATATGGATTTAGTTATCTTTTTAAATTATTAAATTATGGTGGCAAAATTTGAACATTTTCTTCCACTCTACGACAATAATGATATTTATGAAAACTGATGAAAAAGAAAACGAAATTAAATAACAGGATGAGAAAACCAAATAGTTTAATCATTCGTTTATGAAGTTTAGAAACTTCCAGTTCTACTCTTTTGATAAAGAAATGAAATAAGCTCAAGTTTGGCTAACCAATCATTTTGTATAAAAGTTTGAGAGGGAGAAAAATAACGCTACCTTAGAGGAGGATCGATACGGATATTGCGAATGTGAGAAATTTTAGTCCAATCCACACCCTTCTCTTTTTCATACCTTTTAAATAGATGTTTACATTCCCTTATCTCAAGTTCATTCAGGTCCTTGAAACTTTGAATCTCATCCGGTAGAGAAACTAATTCAAAGCAGTCTTGTAATCTTAAAACCTTGAGCTTTGGAAGGTTACTTGGTAAGGATTCCAAACACGGACAGTTCTGAATGTACAGATTTTGTAAAGAAGGAAACATAGTGGTGGTGTCTCCTGACTTGTTTGTGTTGTCATCATGGAAACACTTTAAAGAAGACATGGCCCACAACGTGATACTCCTAAGATTGCTGGAATACACTCACAGTTGTCACACCAAGAAAAATAAATTGTAACCAAATTCTTTAAATTGACCATCCAACTTGGAGAATTATTCTTTCCCATGTAACGAAATATACCCAATTCCTTGAGACATGGATTTGGTTCTAGTCCCTCAAGAACCTCTTCATCATTGTGTTCATTCCTATGAACTCTATTCCATTTCCATTCTAAATGCAAAACCAAAAGATTTGATTTGCATTTGAGGTTGGCACTCTTGGCCTCATTTAAACCCCTAACGTTCTCAAGTTTTGTTATCCGCAGCCTCTCCTCGAGAAGTTTTAGATCCCCCAATTCCCCTATTTTGGCCCCACTCTGGTTACCAACAGGAAACCATGGAAGCCATTTCAGACTAGTTAGTTCTTGGACTCCTGATGGCAAATGCATGAGTGAACCAGTCTCCTCGAGGTCCAAATGTTGAAGAGAACTCATGTATCTGAGGCCTTCAGGCAACTTACACAATTTATCACAATGATGCAAAATCAACACTTGCAAGTTTTGGAGATAAACAATCGACTCTGGTAAAACTTTTATACGTGAGAATGATAATATCAAGTATTGCAAGTTTTGGAGATACATAATTGACTTCGGTAAAACTTCTATACTCGAACCAGATAAATTCAAGTATCTCAGATGTTTGAGTTTGCAAATTGATTCGGGCAATGCACTTAACTCTGTCTCACACAAGTATAATACCCTTAGATACATGTGGTTGCAAATTTGGCGAATGTCACATTTATATTCATACCCAAACATGAACATAGACTTTAATGACTTTACCTTTTCTAAATCCTCTGGCGAAAATTGAAACTTTTCATCTGGACATGATGAGCTCACATGAAGTACCTCATTTGTGATTCTAGCCTCCCTACCAGGCTCTATGACTAAACAATCATCTCCCATCACATCCTCTGCCAGGTCGTGCATCAGATCATGCATTTTATACCGATACTCATTAAAGAATGTGACAACAACCTGGAAGAAGGACCTCCAAACCAAACAATTTAAAATTTCTTCCCCAAGCACATACAAGTCTATATCTCCTCTACGTGGAATAAAACCGTTAGACGCCCACACCGAAATCAATACATCCTTCTCCATCTCATAGCCTTTCGGAAACAAACAACAATAAGCAAAACATCTCTTTATATGTGGAAGCAAGGTATCATAACTTAACTTCAAAGCAGGCAAGACCTTATGTTCTTGCAACTCCCATATGTGGTTGTCTTTCACACGTTTCCAATCATTGCTACTGCTTTTTGACCACATTAAGCTACCCAATGTCTTCACTGCCAAAGGCAGTCCTTTACATTTCTCAACTATCTCCATTCCAATAGGCTCTAGCTCACTTTTGTTGTCCCACTCTCTTCCTTTTGCAAATGCAAACTTCTTGAACAATAACCACGAGTCCTTTTCAGATAAGCATCCGAGTTCATGTTGTAACTCGGGAACCTTAGCCATCATTTGACTAGTTTTCTGGGATCGTGTTGTCGTCACAACAATACTTCCTTCAGCCCCACAACTTAATATTTCACTTAATTGGTCCCACTTAGGGGCTGTTTGGTAGCATCTGAATGGTCATTAAGAGGCTACCTCTTAATGGAATCATTAAGAATTTTACCAATGAGAAGGTAGAAGAATGTGACATGTGATGATTTACCATTCAGAGGTTGCCTCTTAACCATTCAGACTTGAGGTTACCTCTTATTCATTCAGAGGTTTTAAACCATTAAGAGGTAGCATCTGAATAGTCATTAAGAGGCTACCAAACAGCCCCTTACTCTTCACTATCTTCAATCCAAACGTCATCTAGTACAACTAAAAAGTTCTTTCCCCTTAACTTACTTCGAAGGGAATCTTGCAACGTATCTAGGGTTGTAAGTGTACACCCACATCCATCAATGGATTCGATGATTCTTTTTACCGTTTCTTTAACTTGGAAGTTTTGAGACACGTATACCCAGCATCTCAACTCGAAATATTGATTCACCCTTTCATGGTTATAGACTAACTGAGCAAGAGTAGTCTTCCCCAAACCTCCCATACCCCATATACCATACACCCGAATCTTACCATCGGCATGTTTTCCTATATCTTTGTCACATATTGTTCTTGTAACCTTCTCCATCTCTTCATATCTTCCGAAGATCACTGAAGAATCATGTATAAGCGAGCTAGTTTCCCTATCTGGCATCTCAACTGCAACGCCAACATCTACACGACTTATGTCACTATGTGACAAACCTAACCTAGATCTCTGGGATGCAATGGCATCCAGTTTTCTTCTTAGGACTCTAACTTTGTGAGCAACCCTTACACGGAACATAAGTTGATTATGATCGGAGGAGAAGAAGGCTCTTACCCTTTGTTTGAAGCCCCTTTCTTTGTATAGACGTTGTAGCAAAGCTTCAGTTGAGATGTCGTCCAACACATTTTCTACCTTCAAGGATGCTGATCTGAGACTCTTCAGCCATGTCTCTACAGTCTTTTCCTTGGTATGTTGTCTTCCGCATCTTCAAGAACAGCTTGGATGTTGGTGAAATCTTCCTTGAGAGTCAAAATATCGTTTTTGAATCCCCAAAGCAGATTGAACTCTTTGATAACTTCAGACGTCAGCCTCCCCACCACCTCCGTCACAAGGGCCGAAACACCCGCATCTCCCATTATTACTATTTCAAAATGAAAGAATCACAAATTTGTGTATGCCACTCAAAGATTGATAATAATTCAAGAACTGAATGTTTGGAAACAAAAGCAAGAAAGTGAAGAAATTGAAAAGGCAATTCACCATTCACCAACTACTAGCACTGTGTGGTTAACGCGTGAACATGTGCTCTCAATTATTGCAAGGACTGGATATTAGACAAAAGATTTGACAAAAGAATTCTTTCTTTTTCCTTTTTAAAAGCATTTCTTTAGCCAAAAGACTTGACAAAAGAATTCGTTTTTAAAAGCATTTTTTTAGAATTCGTTTTTAAAAGCATTTTTTTCTAAATAACTTTTGAATAGAGATCAGGTCGATAACAACCGGTATTGAAAATCCGAAAAAATGGGTACCGATACTGGTACGGGAAAATACTCGGTTCGGTACCGGTAACGGTACGGACTGATATTAAAGGTAAATACTGGTAGCTAAACACTAAACGTCGGTACAGAATCGGTACAGAAAATCATGTGAGTTCGGGAAATTCATACCGGTACCATTTGCTTATCCTTACTTTTGAGCCCCACCTAACTAACCCAAAGGTCTCAGTTATTAATCTGTATGGGTAGACGGGTTTTCGTTTACTTGGTTTTGGTTGATCACTTTTTGGAGCTGGTTAGTTAACCAATGCTATTAATTTGTACATGAACATAAAATGGTTCATAACCCACAAACCAGCTGGGTCTCAAGGACATCAACCAAACCTATTATTTTCATCGTACACTTCTTCACTCCACATCACTCACAGTATTCTTCATGGTCTCAACACTTTCGGGCTAACTCATATAATATGCATATATAACCTGATTTGTTCGATGCTCCCGTTTTGTTATGGCGATTGGTTATTGTGCGCCTAACCAAAACCAAACCAGCGCCTAATATGAGCCCTCAAAACCAAATCATCGGTTATGTTTGAGTCAGTTTTATTGGCTATGGGTAGATTGGTTAATCAGTTTTTGGTTACTTAAAAGTAACTATCCGGGTACTAAGGATATTTCATATCGTGATAACTTTTAATTCTAAAACAATTCATAGCTGTAAATGCTGGTTTATTACCCAAGTTTATTTTGCTTCACACAAATATGTATATACGTATTATTATTTCATTCATAAGTTTGTGGTTGTATATACTTATACAATGTAGAAATTGAAAAGACAATTTTATGTACTATGTAGTTAAAGCATTAACATGTGGTTCCTATCCATTTTACTCCCCCTTGTTACATTGTGGGGGTATGGGGGCTTTGGTTTGGGGTATTAAGTGGCAGTTGTGAGATTCACAATGTGTAGTGTGGCGTGGCGTGGCGAGGCTGCAGCTGGGTGTATGTTGGCGTGGCTTTGGATGACGTGGTTAGCCATGTGTAATTTGTTAGTTTTTTTTAACTATTTAAAATTTTATTTAACTAAAATAGAATATTACATATAGTTTTTTAGAAACTACAAATAAATTTAAGAAAAACTACATAAAATAAAATAAAAAAGATTAAATACTTCAAGATTGGCCCATCTTATATTTTTTCAAGATTTCTGGTTTCATTGGCAACACCAATTCCAATTCTGGGCCGCTAAGGTGATCAACGGGCATGGCGAGAAATTTTATATCCTCGCGTTTTTCTTTTAGAGATTTTTTTTTATCGTCCGCGGCTTAGATATTTTTCCTCATCTCAATCCTTTGTTGTTGGATGAAATTGAATGTGTCGATTTTCGTCCCAATTTCTTCCAACTGGTTGGTGTACAACCCTTTACCCGAGGCCAAAAATCTTTGCGGTGTCGTGAAGTCCCTATTCAAAAAAAAAAAATAGGCATTATAAAAAAATTATATTAAAACTGAAAAAATAATATTTTTATATAAAAAATACGTTTAACCGGATCTTGTGATTTGTCGATATAACATCTTGCCAGCGTGGTTTCTTCTTGATGCGTCCACTTTATTTATGTTCGTTGAGCGGCCGCTAGTGTTTTCTCTTCATCCGTTTTTTTCTTGTGACTTCTTTTTTTGGCCAGTTTGGATGACGAACCACCAACGCCTTGCTGTTGTGTTTCGGTACGGAATCGGGTTGGGAAAGGTTAACGACGGGAATAGATGATTCGTCATATGAAAAGTTCGTGGACACATGGTTTCCTATATACGACGCGATTCCCGCTAGTTCGGGACACGGTGAGTAGACTAAACCTTGAGGATGGCTGCGGATTGTTGGTTGACGGTTTTGTGGTGGGCTAGGGTTCGGGTTTTCTTGGTATCCAAAGGGGTGGTTTGGGTCGTATCCACAGTTAAAAGGATGAATTGTAGAGGATATGGGTTAAATTTATAAAAATATAGAGATAGAAAAAGTAGAGATGTAGAGAAGTGGTAAAAAATTGTAAAAAGAGGGTAGTATTTATAAGGTATAAAAAAGATTTTTTTTTAAATAAACTAGCCAACAGTTCAATTTCAACAACCAATCCTAGCCAGCCAGCTCACCCTCCCCCCCCCCCCCCCCGGCCCAACGCTGGGCTTCAAAGCCACACTAGCAGGGCAACGCCATGGCCAACGCTGGCACGTTGTGGGTTAGCCAGCGTTGCCTGACATCCCCCGCCACATAAAACGTCCACCCCCCAGCCTTACTAATCATACCTCCTCTATAAAAAAAAAATCAACATTTTATTGTTTTTTTTTGTGTTTTTATTGTCTTTATTATTATTATTATATTATTATTTTTGTTATTTATATACTATTAATTTCAAACATTTGTATGCATGTTTGGTTGTAAGTTGAGCTTAAGTAGTTGTACCTTAATCAAATATTTGTTGTAAGTTGTGCTTAAGTGTTTGGTTGTAAGTTGTGCTTCAGTGGTTGTACCTTAATCAAATATTGGTTGTAAGTTGTGCTTAAGTGGTTGTACCTTAATCAAATAATGGTTTCATTACCTTACCAAATTCAATCTGTTTTGTATGCATGTATGGTTGTAAATTGTGCTTAAGTGGTTGTATCTTTAATCAAATAATGGTTTCATTATCTTACCATATTCAATCGGTTTGATCCATTCAAAGTTGTGTTGTTTTATTTGTAAATTATTATTATCTATAATAATCTAATTAATTTAGCCAAAATCTTGTATAAATATAATTTGCAACATATTGATGCAATGGTTGTTGTAATGTATGCATTATGGTTTGTATAGTGGTAATGATATATATTATATATAGATTACGATAAACCTATCAAACGGGAAAAATAGACGCGGGTCATCGTAACGCGCGAGTCCTAGACCAACTTAGTTATTTTATTCTATGTTTTACGTTTCGGTTTAATTTCTTCGCATTAACACCGCAACTTCAGTGTCGGTGGTCGCTGGCAGTAGCGTGACATTTGTGCTCGCACCGGTCGCAACGCGGTGGGTGCTTAATACTAGTTAATATTATTTTACAAAGTGTAAGTAATATTAAAAAAAGTACAAGAAAAAAAAACATAAAAAGCAATAGATATGGGTAAACGAAATTGCTTATTTAAATATAACAAGACTTGATCATGTGTTTTATTTAAATCGAATAATATTTGATCATTGTGGCAAAGCTTGAATGTACGGGTAAACGAAATATATTTTTTTTTATGGTCCATCACATGTCTAAAAAACATTCAAAGAAAATCATCATTATATTCTTCTGGTCATTTAACTATTTCTTGTGACGATCATGTAACTTATTTAAAATATTCATTCAAAGACGTTGTTCCCAAGTTTTATGAGCTGCACCTTCGTTATTCCTAAAATTACATGTTCAACGAGTGATCTACATATGGTTCATCATATCATTTAGAAAAGCTAAAGAGATGTATGTATTTTCAACGGATCAAGTATAGTTTTTAATCCACGGGTTTTAAGTTTCAACTTACTTATATAATCTAGCTTGGTTAAGGGTATTGTTTTAGTTTAAGTGAGTTCGTTTAGAAAACTAATAATCTGTATTAGTTATACAAGAAAACTAATAATTTGTATTAGTTATACAGGGTGGGAGTTGGCTACAAAGTTCATTTTTCCCACAAAGTGTAAAAAGTCATAAAACACACTCAAAACTCACAAATAACACAGTGAAGATTACTAAAACACCATATTTGTCGGTTTTGTGTTGTGTTTTGGATGATAAGGCTTTGATTATCGAATGACTAACATTAGTGTATTTTATGTTGATTATCATGTTGTGTTTTATATTCATAGTTGTACGATGGTGTGTTTGAAGTTTTTAAGGACTGTGATGTGTGCTAAACAGACTACTAAAATTAACTACTTTAGACTCTCTAAGCTAGAGACTAAAAAGCTTTAAATCTATACTCGACCTAAACCACACAATCGGCAAGTGTACCGATCACTGTCGTATGAGCTAAGGAAGTTCGGATATCGAACCACGAGACTCTATTAATCACGCTAATTAAACTCTAACACACTCTGACAGACACGACTCAAACTGTTTAATTGTTTTTTTTAGGGGGGGGGTTACTGAAAATTCAAGGGAATCTATTAAACTAATTATTAAACTAGAACTATGCAAATACGAACTAATATGAAGACTTTACTTATATGATGATGAAGACCACCTAGACTAGAATCCTGGATTGATTTTAAGAATTTACCAATTAAGTTAACCGCATGTTTTATGGAACCGGGATCTTGTGATACTAAACCTATTAAGACACCAACTAAGCCCCGCAACCCTTCTCGAGCTGAAACTTATGGCACCACCTAGGCCGTTAATCCTACCGGTTATTAGACTTCCTTCTGGTTATCTAATTATTGTGTAAGTACCCTAATATTGACCTACTCTTTTCCAAATATAGATCTAGGGTAGTTTGGGTTTCTTAATTTGACTTGATAGACTAATAAACCGACGGGGAACTAAGGCACGACTTTTTTCAAAGACTGTCTAAAGCAATTCGTCAGGTAAGACCTACCAATAGCCCTGCACCTTCCAGCTATTAGGACTAGTAGAATACTGGAATCTAGCAAATTATTAACTATCAGTTCTAAGGTTTATTGGCCAATTCACCCTAAAGGTCAAAGGCACAAGGTCAAAGATCTAGCATGAACTTCGTAGCAGCCAACCACCTAGATTCACACGAAGCAATTGATAATAATTAACCAAATTAAAGTACGCATATACACCAAATTAATAAACCAAACCTCTTACAAAACACAATTAATCCATAAACACATGCAATTAACTAAAAATGTTCAAACTTTATTCAAATCCATTCATCATAGTCTAGGCGGTTTAAACGTTTAGCCGAGCATGTTAAACAATGAAAACAAAACAAAGTTGTTCAAATAAGAAGTCATGGTTACAAGTTTCGAATGAGAGAAATCAAAAAAACAAGGAACTAAAGAACCCGTGCAAGTCTTCAATCTTCAACCGAACTCGAACCAATGATTCCCGTGATCCAAGCTCTTCAAACGCAGCTCTTCAATCTCCAAAATACGCTTTTCAACTCCAAAAATTCGTAACTGTAACACCTTGTAAAATCGTGTCCAATGATGTATTGACACGTGTAATGAATCCTAATAACGTCAAACGTTGACTATGAGGGACTAATTTTGTCAAAATCAAAAACTTTTAATGTGGAAGGACTGAAAGTGTCAACATGCCTAAACTAGGCCTCTGAGTGACCTTATACGATGTCCGTATTCTCAAATGAGCCACTTGTTGGACGAGAGGAGTCGTTTACGTAACTATGTGGAAGTTTGCGCAACGAAGGGTTAAAAGTGTCAACATGTTAATTCTTACCTCTGAGTGACCTTTTAACAAACCGAGAGCTTCATAATAATTGATTATATTCTCGGGAATGCCTAATACTGGCCATTCAAAGCTTTTATGCCAATAAGTGAAGTTACGCGCAAGTTTGCGAGTTAGAGGGGTTAAAAGCGTCAACATGTTTAATTATACCTCTGAGTAACCTTTTAACGAACCCGAAGCATTATGATGTGCAATCATACTCTCAAGAATCCTTAATATGGGCTACATAGGGATTTGATGCTATTAAACGATAATACGCGCAAGTTTACTCGTTAAAGGGATCAAAAGCGTCAACATCTAAATCTACACCTTCGAATGACTATCTAAGCAAACTGGAGCATTGTAATGTTCGGTCATACGCTCGGGAATGTCCAGTATGGGCCTTGGAAGGCTTGGATATCAATAGATGATAATACGCGTCACTTTATGCGTTGAAAGGACTAAACATGTCAACGGATGAAACTACACTTTAACAGGACCTTTTAAGCAAACCGAGAAGTTTATGATGCTTAGTAATACTACCAGGTGCGCCTGAGACGGGCCATTAGAAGTCAAGTATCTTGTACTAACTTAACATAAAGGTTATATGAAGTTTCGGGCCTTTTATGTCATAAATAAAAGTTGAAAGGTGGGAAAACAAAGCACAGGGACCGAAATGGCAAATCTGCCAAACTTGTTGTCTGGGCCTGACCTTCAGGCGGGCCGCGTAAATCCTGGGCCGTCTCTTACGCGAGCCGCGTAAGGATGCCTAGTTCCAGAAAATTGTTTTTCAGCAACAGATTGTTAGTTCAGGGGCTGTTCTTGTAAGTTCTTTGTGTGTTAACCAAGTTAACACCTCTCCAAGGCTTTGAACCTACACCAAACACATGTATGGCCATGATCTCTTGCTTGGTGGCCAAATAAACACTTGTTATAATCCTACAAATTCCCAAAAAACTATATATAGGACATGAATCCATCCATTTCATTTGCACCTTTACATTCTATCTTCTCCTCTCTCAAACCTGGAGCTTTCTGATCTGATTGGAACTTATGTTTAGTAGAAAAGATAGCTAGGACCCTTTGTAAGTGTCTTAGCCCTCTCTATAGTTCAGTTTTATGTTTTAAAAACCAAAAAGTCAAGTTATCATAAATTAGCTTTGACTTTCGGTTTAATCATAAATGGTCCAGCCACTGACCGAAACGAAAGTGGTTATGGAACCATATTAGGATAGGTGGTTAACCCTTAAAAGGGCACCTCATAATTATTTCGTTTGACTAGTTAATTGTCGGGTCAAACTAGTTAGTCAAAAAGTCAAACTGGACAGAAAGTTTAAAAATGATTTAAATAAATAAAACAGAGGTTCTAAATTATATTTTAACATTCTAATGACTTAGTAATTAATATTAGAACATGTCTAATCAGTCCTAACCAGGCAATTATCAGTCTAAGGTCAGTTTATAACCGAAAGTCGCAAAAGCTTGACTTTTACTTTGACTTTCAGTTCTGACCCGTTTAAGCTTGATTCTTCCATGTTTTAAGCCTCCATTAGGACCGTATCATATAGTAGTATAACCCCCTGAAGTTATATTGTTTGGTCCTTAGTAGTTTGAATTATATGCACATGTCTGTTATTATGCTTATAAATGCCCATTTCGCCCTTTTGACATATAAATGAGAATTTTGAAATGTGAGAGGACAAAAAACTTTGTTACTAATATATAAGTATGTCCCAAAAATTTCATATCAGTTCTTGGTCTCAAATAGAAGTTATGCTCGATATCGTAAATAGAAGCTTTTTATTAAGTAAATTGCGATATCTTGCATAAGGCATGTTTAAACTTGGATTTTGACCCAAAACTCATTACCTACTATTAAGATATTATTTTTAGGGATTTTTGAAATTTTTGATCAGATTATAATCTGACCGTATCATGGAGTTCTTGTGTAAATTCGATAAATGACGATAATACCCTTTTCATGCATAAAATGAGATTAACGATTGATTTGAATGCCAAACATTTTCCTACTGATTTCATACATTAAATAAATTATTTTGGGCATTCAAAACTGATCAAAATCTCAGATTTCCATAAAACACCTTAATTATCGTCAATTAGCGATTTTACGCTATTTAGGCAAATAGTATGGTTTTAAACCATATTTAACACCTAAGACTTATTACCTACTGAACTTTTAAGTAAATGTTAATATTATTACAGTAAGTATAAGTCATGAACTCAGACTTCCAAAATTATCCCTAAAAGCCTATGTGAAATGACCAAAAATACCCTTTCGGGGCATAGTTTGGCCATAAATGGTAAACCTCACATATGTATAATATCTTACTGATGCAATGTGATTAAATAAATATTTTTACTGAATGTTTTAGACCAGAACCTCGGTTTATTATTAAACCTCTTTTATAAAGGGTAAAATGACCAAAATGCCCCTACGGGTCTTAATTTGGTTTTAAATACTTTTTGGGCATATATGTTAACATCCTACTGATGTATTAACATATTCTAAGCATAATAACATATTGGGACTTGTATATGGTTCACTTGGTTGCCCGTTACGCATTTACGCGTTCGGATCGGTTTACGTAACTAGTTTACGTAAGTTTGCCGAAACGGGTTTAACCTTATCGTTTTTACTTCAAAATCCATAATGTACTTAGTTTACCCATATTATACAAGTCTTCGTACTTGTTGGGTCTAAATTACATTCTATTCCGGTCATCGCTTAATCTAGCGTATCGTACCGTTTTAGATACTTTAAGCTAGCCGGTCTAAGTCTACGACTTAAATAAGACCGTTAGCATTCTGAATTGGTTATATATTACCATCACTCCAGACTAGAGCCACCCGGTAAAAGCTACCTGCATTTAGATAGATTGGATATGACTGAGTTATTATGCTGTGAATCAAGTATTAGCTCGGGTAAATACTTTTAACTTATTTTCCCTTATACGGGCTTGGGATATAGTATTATAAAATACCACTTGGTCGGGTATGAAATCATTTAATCGGATTGTGATTAATAAATTTGCATAACCCGTTTTAATCTGTATTGTTTGATAACATAAACATTGGGGGTTAATACGACCGTGTCCTGGATATCCTCGGCTCATTTAAGTTATTAATGGCCACGACCTATGCACGGGGTGTAGGCATACACCTGACAGATGCAAATGCTAAATATTAAATTACCCACAAGTTGGGGATAACTCCTCTGTGGGTTTTATAAGTGGTGAGTCGGTTAATCATGACCGGCTTCTAAACCGGCCCCATATGTATGACAAACATGTAAAACTGTATACAAGATTTTATTAAAGATTGTCCCAAGTTATAAATGGTTTGTGCCTTGTGCACTTAAATCAATTTTCATAAACTCTTTTTTTTAAATGAGTCGGTTAATTGTATTTACCAGTGAAAACTGACGTATTTTCCAAAGACTAAGTGGCAGGTACTACTCGTAATAGGCTGGGGGATTGCTCGGTGTCGAAATAGAGGATCTTGCAAATCCTTAAAGATGCCTTAAAGTCTGCTAAACTTCATTTTATACATTCTGTAAAGATCCACCTGTGGATTTGATATTACAGGCTCGTCCATAATAAATACTTTGATATTTTCAGACATTTGAGTTTGTAATAATATTTTATATTCCAAGACTTCCGCTTTGCTATTCTGTGTATGTTTGACCATGATGATATTAACTACGTCACGATACTCCTCGCCGGGCCCACCGGTAATATGTGGAAATATCGGGGTGTGACAGTAACCCCCATGACGGCAATTTTATTTTGTATATCTACTTGAACATCTCATAAAAACCTAGCTGAAAAACCACTTTTCTGCGAATATAGGGGCTAGGTGTAGCGCGGGGGGGGGGGGGGGGGGGGGGCTAGGCGTACGGCGGCGCCCCCCTTTCTGCAATTTTTTATTTTCTTGTTTTTCCAGCTTTCCGACTCGCATTCGAATCCCGTTTTTTTTCCTCCAAACTGCTTGTTTTGACTCGTTTTTCATCAATTTAAGCAACGGGACCTGAATCATAGCTTAACATCAGCAGTATCGAAATTCTCTCCTAAACTAGACTCAAAATAACCAAAAACTGACCAAAATATACACTATAAACATATGTACTTTGCAGTACATCAAACATCCCCACACTTAGCATTTTTTCATCCTCGAAAAAGATATATGCAAACGGAATCATAGATAAGCAAATAATTGGGTTAAAACTATTTATATTTATTAAAGTCGACACTTATGTTAGCCACGATTGCAAATATATTTGTCCCTTTAAACCCAAACCTGGTTCCAAGCCCTTATCATGCAAGTTTAGTTCAAATGCGGTCAGTCTACCTAGGGTCTCACACCAGAATACACAGTCCATCTAATCCCGCCTCAAGCTTATGGAACAAAAGGAATGATCACTTGACCAATTCCTAACTGTTTTATATCAAAATCAAGAGAATTTAAAATCACATTTTTTTTCTTTTCTTTCATTTTTTCCTTTTTTTTTTCTTGAGCCTAGACGTTGCTTTATCTAACCTAGAGGTATTCCGGCGGTAAAGTCATTATCCCCAACTCGGATTACATAGGCGTCGGTAATTTTTTTCTTTGCAATTTCGATTTCACACATCCTAGAGGCATTCCGGTTGTAGAGTAGCTATCCCCAACCAAGACTACATAGGCCTGTGCTACTTTCATTCAGTTTCTAGCTCAAATTTTTTTTCTTCTCTATTTTTTTTCATGACTAAAAATTCTAACGATTTTAACTTATAACGGTGTTCCTTATACTATTATCGGCAGTTTCAATTTCTCATTTTTCCCAGGCGACCACCCACTAGCAAACCGACAATTAAGGTATATTAGATCAAAGGAACCTAGAACCAGACCGGGCCTATTCACATATCCCAAACTAGACATAAGCACGACTATTATTATCTCATATTATTATTATATAACCCGAATAAAAGCCCATCTTTCCTATCATTTTCGGTCTTTATTTGCAAACTTCTTTATTCGAAAGACATTTTCTTTTTCTTTTTTTCAATTTTTTTAACTAAAAAGGTTCAACACTACACTACGACTCTAATGTCCCATCCCCACACTCGAGATTTGCATTGTCCCTAATGCAAGAGTAGAACAAGACTCAAACAAACAAAACTAGAACTACCTACGAAAGAAAAACAAAAGAAAAAAAAATAAAAGAAATACAAAACTCTACAATGAAAAAGACTTAGCTCGAAAAATATGAGACTGTCAACGTGCCAGTCTATTCCATAAGCCCTCCAATACCGAACGTGCTCAGCAAACAATACCAAAACTCTCTCTCACACGAACGGAAAGCGGCACCAATCATCAACCTAAATCAAACATACCATACCAAACAAACCACTACCAAACATCCATAGTACCAACATCCGAAGTTCAAAAGAGAAAATAAAAACATATTGTCTTACTAATACAACCCAATCGAACTACTAAAGCAGCATAAAATAAAATAGTCATAAAAGGATATATGTTGCTTCAGTCCATCTCCATCACTCGTCGTCTCCCTCCTCATCCATTTGCTGCACACTTGAACCTCCTGCCTGCTGCCATCCATACTGGCCACCATAACCATAACCACTCTGTCCACCCCACTGATCATACCCCATATACTGTCCATAGACATACGTAGCCTGCTGCTCACCGCCATAAACTGGTGGCGGAAGTAATCCAGAAAAAGGTGGAGGCACATCTAGATGCATACCTGACATCATGTACCTAAGCATGTCATCCTGTCGGTGGTGGCTCTGCATCATCCACTGATGATCAACTCTCATTCTCTCCTCCAGCTGATCGAACGCTGCTGGTTAATGTCAGAAGCAGCTTCATGAGTGAATGGGTTGGGTCGTGGCTGGCGAGCCTGGCGAAGTGGGTGCAGCGGAGCTGGAATCTCATGCCTCTGCCGAGGTCTCTGCTGACGTGGCGGAAAAGCACCCTGTAAGATATTAGCCACCTCAGTACCTGCTGGCGGCTGAACCTGTGCACCCTGTCTGAACTCCCATTCTGGCGGATCCGAATATGACAAAATACCCGCTAACTGTAGATCCCCAACACTCCAGTAAGTCGTTGGAACATTCTCTCTCATATGCTCCAACTTATATTTCGTGAAAGCACCCAAATTAGTCGCCAACCTAGAGATGTATGGCCCAAGATCCATCGCTGCCCGGTTTCCCCCTCTACGAGGCCGATTACAAGACTATGCGAAGAAACTCGCCAAATTCCAATTCCGTTTCTCAACCATACACATCAAGGCAAAGAGATCTAACTAGTTAGCCTTGTTCTCACCCGACCTTCTTGCCACAATCGTAGTCGCCAACACCTTCATAATATACCTATGGATCGGATCACGAACCGTAGAGATAAGGTTCGTGCCGGAGAACGGTGCGGTCAAAAGCGTCTCCTAGAATCTAGCTAACTCCTCCGGACCCAAGCAATTTGGTCGCACATGATTGTATACACCTCTCAACCCATTAACAAAATCATCTGTCCGCACCTCCCGCTCAGTGTAGAAACCCAAAGCTACTCCAAACTCAGCAATACTCATCTCATACAAATTCCAGCCCAACGAAAATGATACCGCATTCTTCTCAGCAAATGTGCCCTCTTTGTGATGAAAAGTACAATGAAACTCAAGTGTCAGCTCTGTATGCTGTGGCCAACGACAGTCCATTGCCGCTCTCAGTCTTGGCCCAAGCAAGTCCGCTACACGGTCACTAACCTCCATTCCTTGCAACCATTCCCAATCAATTGTGCGATGTTCCAGGAGATTGGTTTTCACGAATTTCACTAGCTTTTCCCTTTCTTCACTGTCTTCTTCAAAATCCAAGTCTGGGTGATCAACTAGCCTTTCAACTCGAGCATACACTCTTCGATCTTTTCCTCGATATTTGATCTTCCTTTTCTTTGGGTTACTGGACGAGCCCTCACCTGACATGTTCCTGCAAAACACAAAAGATTTAAGTGATGCGAATCAAACAAATAGAAAAAACTAATTTTTAAAATTTTTAATTTTTTTTATTTTTAATTTTTATTATTTTATTATTTTATTATTTTCTTTTTAAATTTGTAAATTTGGAAACAGTCGTATAGCATTACGTTCGCGACTGAAACCGAAAACAAAATTGAAGAAAAACATGGGTTACCGTTTACAAAAGCGTAAGTTAAACATAAATTTGCCCGAATGGAGATTGAGTACGGGCAAAATGTTGTAAACTTGTACATGCATATTAGTAAACCCGACACTAAACTCTAAGTACTAACTAGCTAGACTCGACGACTCAAGACTCAATGTACACTATCTCCTCCCGACACATTAATTGTCCTCAATTAAGCATAAGTGCCAAAATATCCCAACATTGAGGCTAAACAAGTGAGAGTTTGAAACTTTGAAACCACAAGGTGACGTTTTGTGCAACAAAATTCGTTTAGAAAACTAATTAGATTTGCAAAAATTAGTTCAAAAACCTATTTTTAACAAAAACCTCTTAGAGTTAGCCAAACAAACGCCACAAAGCTCAAAAACGTGGCCTAGATGTCCAAACATACCCCGCAATTCTCAAACAACCGCAAATAAACCAACCCGAACCATCTGCAAGCCCCATTCTGTATAATCATCCCAAACAAACCCAACCGCATACTACTAACATTATCAAAGCATAAAAAATCACAACTTTAACGAAACACCCAAACCCTAGACCTAAAATATGACTGACCCGACAATATAAATGAAAAATAAAGTTACCTACTAACCAGAAATCACAGAAAACATACCTTGGAGTTGGATTTAGCGAGAAAAATTTGGTCTTGAACTTGTGGTGCTCAAACTTGTCGAAAACGCGAAAAGTTATCGCGATTTCGGGTGAAATTGATGTTGGGAATCGTAGGGAAAGTGATTGTGGTGATGTAGGAAGAAAAATGGTGTGATTTGGTGTAAAAATGAGCAAGTTATGGTGGAAAAGGTGTATTTTGCGGCTAGGGTTCGATATGGAAGAAGGAAGAATGATATGCAGCAACTAAAGGCCAAAAAACAAACTTTGAACCGACCTGGGGGGCCTCGCGCTACGCGTAGCTGTCAGGGGGGCGTCGCGTACGGCGGCGCCTCCAAAACTAATAAAATTGAACCTTAGGCCTAGATGCTACGCGACGGGCCTAGACGCTACGTCTAGGTCCGTTTTTCATAGAAGGTCTCCAAAAATTGGAGCTTTCATGCCTTAGAATTTTTTTCAAAAACTTTCCCATCCATCCAAATCTCCCAAAAATTTTTCTAAGTATCAAATAAACATACCTGTGACCTCTTTTCTCATGCTTTCTCCGTTCCATAGCGATGACGAAACCTGTGAGACTCTCAACGACACAAAACAAAGACCGAAAATCTACCAAAATACTGTTAGAAAGCAAGAATAACTCAAATGATGACTCCTATACAAACGATACAAAATGTACACTTGGGTTTTCACCCAAAACACTAAGTGGCGGCTTTTGGTGGAATTTCGAGAGGAGTTTCCTCCATCTCATTCTTATCTATCGCTCCTCCAATATAGTGCTTCAACCGGTGGCCATTTACCTTCCAACTTCGGCCATCGGACTCATCCATAATCTCAACAGCTCCATACGGAAATACGTAATGAACCATATACGGTCCCGACCACTTTGACTTCAACTTTCCCGCAAACAACTTTAATCTCGAATTGTAGAGAAGTACTCTATCACCCTTGCTAAATTCTTTGATCTTCCTTAACTTGCGATCATGTAGAGCTTTCATTTTCTCCTTAATTCCCAAAGATCGAGCATAAGCTCCATCCCTAAGCTCCTCAAGCTCATGGATTTGAAAGAAACGTTTCCTAGCGGCTTCGGCCATATCAAGGTTAACGGTTTTTAACGCCCAAAGTGCTCGGTGTTCTAGCTCTACGGGAAGATGACAAGCTTTTCCATAGACGATCATAAATGGTGTGGTTCCTAAGGGTGTTTTGTAGGCGGTTCGAAACGCCCACAATGTATCGTCAAGCTTGTCGGACCAATCTTTTCTATTCTTTCCAACGGTTTTCTCTAAAATACGTTTGATACCACGATTCGCGTTCTCCACTTGACCACTCGTCTGTGGATGGTATGCGGTTGACAAACGATGAGTGACTCCGTAGCGTGCAAGCAACTTTTCCATCAATGCATTGCAAAAGTGAGTACCACGGTCACTGATTAAAACTTTAGGTGTACCGAAGCGGGAAAAGAGTTTCTTGAGGAAACTCAATACTACTCGGGCTTCATTCGTAGGAAGAGCTTGAGCCTCAACCCACGTAGACACGTAGTCGATTGCCACAAGTATATAACGATTCCCTTTTGAGAAGGGAAAGGGACCCATGAAATCTATGCCTCAAACATCAAAAACCTCCAACACTTGGATTGGGTTTTGAGACATCTCATCTTTGGCTGAAATGTTACCGGTTCGTTGACAAGCATCACAAGTTTTCACGAACTCAACGGCATCACGAAGTACGTTAGGCCAATAAAATCCACAATTAAACACCTTTTGTGCGGTGGCGTATGCACCTTGGTGGCCTCCCGTTAGACCTTCATGCACATGTTTTAGGATATTCAAACCCTCTTCTCTCGACACACATCGCCTTAGTATCCTATCTCTCCCTACTCTAAAGAGAAACGGATCATCCCACACATACTTCCTTGACTCACTAAGGAACTTCCTTCTCTGTTGTGCGGTCATCCCCTTCACAATATTACCACTCGAAAGATAATTCGCTAAATCACCAAACCATGGCAATCCCTCCTTCTCGGCCTCTACAAAGTCAATCGACTCGTGAGGAAATGTATCTCCTATCTCCTCCTCACGAATCTCCTCTCTCCTAGGGTCTTCTAAACGTGAAAGATGATCAGCTGCTACGTTTTCGGCTCCTCTCTTATCTCTAATCTCAATGTCAAACTCGGAAAGCAATAGAATCCACCAAATAAGTCGGGTTTTGGCGTCTTTATTTTGGAAAAGAAAACGCAACACGGAGTGGTCGGTGAAAACTATGGTCTTAGATAGCATGAGCTACGAGCAGAATTTGTCGAACGCGAAGACTACGGCTAAGAGTTCTTTCTCCGTGGTGGTGTAGTTCTCTTGAGCATCATTTAACGTTTTGCTTGCGTAGTAGATGGGGTGGAAGTGCTTGTCCTTTCTTTGTCCTAATACCACCCCAACGGCATAGTCACTCGCATCACACATGAGCTCAAACGGCAAGCTCCAATCGGGTGAGATAAGAATAGGTGCACTCACAAGCTGTTCCTTCAAAAAGTTGAAGGCCTTAAGACACTCCTCGTCAAAGATGAATGGAACATCTTTCTCTAGAAGATGGGTCATGGGGCGAGTGATTTTAGAGAAGTCCCTAATGAAGCATCTATAGAAGCCCGCATGACCGAGAAAACTTCAAATCGACTTCACGCTAGTGGGTGGAGGAAACCTGCTAATGGTATCTATCTTCGCACGATCCACCTCGATACCATCCCTCGAGATCTTGTGTCCTAAAACAATACCTTCAGTCACCATGAAGTGATACTTTTCCCAATTCAACATCAGCTTCATCTCGACACACTTCTTTAACATCCTCTCAAGATTCCTCAAACACTCATCGAATGAGTTACCATAGACCGAAAAATCGTCCATGGAAACCTCCATGGAACTCTCAATCATATCCTGAAATATGGCAACCATGCACCGCTGAAAGGTAGCTGGAGCGTTACACAGCCCAAATGGCATGCGTCGGTACGCATATGTGCCATAGGGGCATGTGAAGGTGGTCTTATCCTGATCCTCCGGTGCGATGGGGATCTGAAAGTAACTGGAAAAACCGTCGAGAAAACAATAAAATTGTTGACCCGCGAGACGCTCCAGCATCTGATCGATAAAGGGCAATGGGAAGTGGTCCTTTCAGGTGGCATCATTCAAATTTCGGTAGTCGATGCACACACGCTAACCCGTGACCGTACGAGAAGGGATAAGCTCATTATTGGTATTCATGACAGCGGTCATCCCTCCCTTCTTAGGGACAACCTGAGTGGGACTAACCCATGGTGAATCTGAGATGGGATATATCATCCCGGCATCTAGGAGTTTTAGAACCTCCTTCTTCACTACGTATTGCATATTGGGGTTGAGGCGCCTTTGGGGTTGCACCATGGTTTGAAATCGTCCTCCATGAGTATCCGGTGAGTGCAATAAGAAGGGCTTATGCTCTTAATGTCGGACAACCTCCATGCAATGGCCTCTTGGTTGGCCTTTAACACTTCTAACAACCTCAACTTCTCTCCATCCTCCAACTTTGATGAGATGATAACGGGTAGCTCGGAACCCTCCCCTAGAAAAGCATATTCTAAATGAGATGGGATGACCTTAAGCTCTAAGGGTGGGGGTTGGGTGGTGTCATCACTAACGGCTAACGCTTCAGGAATCAAAGGAATCCCCTCACCTTCTACTTCATCCAACCTCAACGACTCCTCCTCTGTTCTCTCTCCTCCTAGTAAGTCGGCTCCACTAATGTACTCTAGACAATGGTCAACACATGAGATGAATGAGTTCAAGAAATATACGGAATGGCAAGGACCACTATAGTCATCGGAACCACTCGGTGGTTCATGGAACGATCTATCTCAAAGGTGACTCTCTCCTCACCGACCCTAAGTGTGATCTTACCATCAAATACATCTATGAGAGCTTTAGCCGTACGCAAAAACGGACGACCAAGTATAATAGGAACTCTCTCATCCGCTTCCATATCGAGAATGACGAAATCAACGGGAAAAACAAACTTGTCGACCTTAACAAGAAAATTCTCGACAATACCCCTCGAGTATTTCACGGATCGATCGGCTAAAGACAATGTCATACGGGTAGGTGAAAGTTCGCCTAAGTCTAGCTTCTCGTAAAGAGAAAAGGGCATCAAATTGATGCTAGCACCTAGGTCGGCTAAGGCTCGAGTATTGGTGTTACTACCAAATAGACATGGAATAGTAAAAATGCCGGGATCGGTGAGCTTCTCCGGAAGCTTATTCAGAATGACTGATGAGAACCCTCCATTCAATGGAAGAACATTTGACAACTCCCCTAACTTCTCCTTGTTTCTAAGAAGGTCCTTTAAGAACTTCGCGTACTTGGGCATAGATTGGAGTGCTTCAATGAAAGGCAGATTAATCTTCAATTGCTTGAAGATATCTAAGAATTGCCCGTATTCTTTGGAATACTTTTGGTTCCTAAGACATGTAGGAAACAGGACACGCGAATGATCTACGAGTGGAGAAGGTCTAATGTCTACGGGTGTTTTCTCTACTTTCTTCTCTCCTTGAGGCTCACCGGGCTGTGCGGTACTTGTTGGGCTTAGCCTCTGTTACACTTTACGGGGAGCCTCCATCTCGATTTCTTCATCTACAATCTCCTAATCTTCCTCTACTACTCTCTCCTCAACTCTCGGGTTCCCTACGGTTTTGCCACTACGAGTGGTAATGGCTTTGGCATGGGCGTTAGGGTTCGGTTGGGTGTTACCCGCAAACTGACCGGGTAACCTCTCCTCAAGCTTCCTAGACATGTCACCTACGACCCATTGAAGGTCTTGGAAAGAGGCTTGGTGGTTCTTAAGCATAAGGTCATGTTCGGTAAGGATCTTTTGGGCGGTTTGGTCCTTAACGACTAACAGGCTCATCATGGCCTCTATCCTCTCAAGGCTACCCCCTAAATCGCTACTTGAACCCTGAACTGGTTGAACCTGACCACTTGACCCCCCATCCCTGACCTGCCCATTGAACCCCTTATTGAACTGCCCATTTGAATCCCTATCAAAGAATGAACCCTGACCCATATTTTGATTTTGAGCTAATTGGAAACCGGGGGGTTACCATTGGAACAAAAATTATTATTATTATTAAAATTATTATTATTATGCCAACCCGAATTAAAATTACTACCAAACCCACTAGGTTGACCTCTACCTAGACCCCCTCCCACGAAATCGACTTGCTCCTTACCAACTAACAATGGACACGCATTCGTATCGTGACCCCCTCGACAAAACTCACACTTATCAACCTTTGCCTTGATCTCCTTGAGCTCTCTAGTGATGTTTTCTAATACAACGGCTATACTAGGGTCCATAGTGGTATGGTTCACCCCACGAGCGGGTGCACTTTGATATCGCTGATTAGATCGCGATTGAAATTGAGATTGAGATTGGGCAAATGCTTCGAAACGCTCTAAACACTCGGCAACAGTAAAAATACCCATCATATGACCTCCCGCATTAGTGTCAAAACGATCACGAGTCTCTTGGGTGAGACCATTATAAAATTTCTCACAAAGGGCCCAATCAGAATGACCATGCTGGGAGCATCGAGCGACAAGGTTTTGAAATCGCTCCCGAGTAAGGTAATTGGGCTCGTCGGGCTCCATGTGGAATGAGTGAATTTGATCGCGAAGAGGTGAGGCTTTAGCGGGCGGAAAATAATTGTTCAAAAAGGATTGACGGAGGCCCGCCCAAGTGGTAAAAGTACCGACCAAGTAGCCGCACGGCCGGCTAGTGAAAAGGGAAAGATCTGTAAATAGGTAGCATCGTTTGGGACTCCATGAAGGCTAAAGGTAGCAAGCATAAGAGAGAAACAGTTTATATGGGCAGGGGCGTCCTCGTCCTCGCGGCCGTTGAACTGGATGGTATTGGTGATGGCTTGCATGGCATGCGATGGAATCTGCCATGAGTTCTCGTTTACTATGGGTGGAACGGTGATGGGTGAAGCAAGACCGGTAAAGCCTTGGGTGGCTTGTTGATGGACGGTCTATCTTGCATTGGCCATTTGTTCTAAGTCTATGTTATCTAGGGCGCTAGAGGTGCTAGAAGTGGGACTATCTGTAACAACCCTCGGTAAAACCAACGCCCTTATAATATTTTCGACACCCTGTTATATGTTAAAATGTCCCAATATGTTTTAGTTTACACCCCGTATGTAAAAACCGAGCCCTAGTTATGTTATAATTATAAATCAAATCAAAAACAAGAAATATAGTAAGCTGAGGCGGGCCGCGTAGGATCCCACCTCAAGCTCACGCGGGCCGTATGAGAGCATTGACCAGACTCCGCTGAATTCTTTAGTTCAAGCGGGCCGCGTAAGCTTAAGCTTACATTAACGCGGGCCGCGTGGACTCATAAAACGCGGATACATCCGGTGCTGACACGTGTCGACATCGTGTCAAGCCTAGTGGTGATCCGGACGAGCTATAGGTTGACCGCATGTTGACGCGGGCCGCCTGGAAGTCTGATATTACAACTATAAATAGCAGGCATCAGTTTTCGATTTTCGTCGCTCATTCACACTTCTCAATCTCGAATTCTGAAAGTATTAAGCATTATAGTCGGGTACTATACCCCTAATTAGCGAGGTTCTGCTCCGTTGTAAGTATTATAACCCCTAATAGTTACGCTGCCCGATTGATTTAGGGTTTCGTAACAACTGTCGTGGTTCTACCCGACGTAGTTGTTGGAATGCCGTCTCAGGGAGGGTATTATTAATAATTTCAAAGGGTTATGATATTAACCAATGTACATTTGTATAAATTATAGATTATATCCAGGAAACCCTTACGAAAAGCCTAAGACAGCAATGTGAGTAATCTCCTTTTTGTGTCAACTGTTTTTATAAAACCTCAATTGTTTTATATTATATTACCAGTATGTGAGTCGTGTAATTCTTCAATTACTGCCGGTATTTGGGGTTTTGTATACAAAATTTATTACTTGCGAGTAGTAAGTCGGGACGACAGTACGTTACCATTGGACGACGAGTAGCCAATGTGTAATATGACCCACAAGTCAAGGATTGACAATACTGAATGAGTAATTGTGTAGAAATAAACAATGTGATCACTCTCAATACTGTGTTAATTAGTAAAATGTTCTTGATTAAATTGGGATTCACTCACCAGTATTTCCCGCTGACAAAATATTTTTAAAACATGTTTCAGGTAACACAATGTGAAAGCCAACTGGGAAAAAGCCAGCTCGAGAGCACTGACGGCTTGGAAAATAAGTGGCTATAAAAGTTATCTAAACGATGTTTTAAAATTAAATAAAATAAGGGATTGTCCCTATAAATGTATTGTAATAAGAAACTTGGGTTTTGCCCATGTTATTATTAAAATCAAATATGGTGGTTTTACTCTGATAAACATTTCCTAACTACGATCCTGATGTAAATTCCGCTGCGAGATTAAACAAACCTGATACCACCAAACTCTGAGCTTGCGTCCGCCTGTTCCCGGGGACTAGGGATCGGGGGTTGCGACAGAAGGTGGTATCAGAGCCTAGCCACTGGTCTGAGCCAAAGAAGTGTTCTGCTGACACTTAAAATTTTAAAATTTTGTGTTAGGAAATAAATTACGGAAATATGTGCATAACTGTAATTATTTGTTATGTGTTATTTGACTATCTGTTAGTTTTCAGTATGAGTGATCAAGGTCCATCAGACGTGAATCGTCAGTTATCTGATTCACCTAGGAGTGAAGGTACATCATCACAGCCTGCCCTTTCAGGGTATTCTGCTGATCAGGAGGAGGGAATATTTACCTTTAGAGCTCAATCTGAAGAACCATTTCCTACTAAGAAACGAGGATGGTTCAGTAAAGAAGCTTTTGCTCGTAGGAAGAGAATGCGAAAATTGCAACAGCAAAGGGCTTTAGCAGCTATTAAACGAGAGACAGATGCCCATACTCAAGATATGCTAAATAGAAGCTTAGCTAATTTCCATATCTTAGCTACAACTGCTGCCGACCCGAGTCTGGAACAATTAGTAGCCCCACAACCACAAAACCCAGAACAACCCATGGACATAGAAAACCCGGAAAACCAAGTAGAGATGCACGATTTTAACCCAGAAGAAATCCCAAGGGTACCTGCACCAAACCTCCTAGACCCGAACTATGACCCCTGGTGGGACAATAATAGGGACTTTGTGCAACGTTACCCTATCCAGGATTATCCACCCATACAGAACATAGAAGTCTACCCAGGTATGGACCCTTTAGATCCCTATTACCAAGATGATTATATTAGGGAGTTATTAGAGGATCCTTACCAATTTCATGAACTGTCACCCCCATATCAGGAACCCGCACCCCAGATTCCAAACCCAGTCCAAGAACCTGCACCCCCAATGAGTGCAGAAAACGTTCAAGAACTTAGGACTTTTGGGGAGGAAATTTTGGAGAGCAGTGAGAGAATGCGTCAGGTGGGAGAGCGTCTCGTATGGAAATACGATGAGCGCAATATGGATTTTTGGATGAATCCATATCCGTGAATGTTAGAACGAGGAAGCGGTAGTAACAATAATATAAAAAAATAAAATAAGATATGTGTGTACGGATGCATATTATTATTTTATTTCTGTTGGTATTGTAATCTTTATTTCTGTACTAGTATGTAATAGACGCATAAGTATATGAAAAGAGTAAGTAGCAATGATCTACGTTTTTGGCTAGATTGTGTGTCATGTGAATTGTGATATTACTTATTATCTTGTGATATTAATATGGGATAAATGTTTAAAAATTCAGATGGCCGACCAAGGAAATCAAGGAAATCTATATAACGATAACCAGAGTAACATTAACGTGGTTAATGATAATTCGAAGATCCATAACAACGAAAACCAAATGGATAATAGTGTCGTTCAACATATAGTGGCACAAGGAATCATAGATGCCATGCCATTTATTATTCAAACTATTCAAGAAGCGAATAATAAAAGTAAACATAGCACTAAGCGACCGATTGAACCAGAAAACAGCGTGAACAATGGACCGGTACTTCAAATGCCTATTCCCAAAAGAAGAAGAACCGTGCCTAACGGTTGTTCTTATAAAGAATTCTGGTCTTGTAAACCAATGGAATTCTCGGGCAATGAAGGGGCCATTGCAACCTTACGCTGGATAGAGAAGACTGAGGCAGTCTTAAGGATAAGCAAATGTGCTGAAGAAGATAGAATATTGTTTGCATCTAATCTATTTAAGAATGCAACACTAGAATGTTGGAACACAATCCTTCAAACAAGAGGAAGTGATCAAACCTATAATATGGAATGGGAAGAGTTTAAGGACAAGGTAGAAAGGAAATTCTGCCCACCCAATGAAAAAGAACAGATAGCAAACAAATTCTTAAATCTTAGGATGACTGGTGTAGATAGTAAGGGATACACTAAAATATTCTTTGAATATGCTAGAATAGTGCCAACTCTTGCTTCACCAGAACCAGTGTTAATTTCCCGTTATATCTGGGGATTAATCGGAGAGATTAGACACGTAGTCAAGGCAGCTAGACCTCAAACAATAGAAGAAGCTGTAGAACTAGCCAATACCTTGATTGATGAGTTAGTCCGTACTCGAGAAGAGGATCAAAGGAGAAACCTAACCCAGAAATTGACTCAAGAATTTCTTTCTGGAAATTCTAATCGTGGGAAAAATATAGGTTCTACCTCTGCACCCTACTGTAGGAATTGCAAAAGAAAGCATTCAGGAAGATGCTCTGTGTACTGTAACTTTTGCAAAATATCTAGACACAAGGAAGAAAACTGCAGGAAGAAAAACAGCAGGATATGCTACAATTGCGGAGAACAAGGTCACATCAAGCCTAATTGCCCAAAATTAGCTCCAGCTACAGATAACAAGAATACTAAAAATGCTAAAGCATTTGTTCTGACTGCAGAAGAAGCCAAGATGATCCCAGACGTTATAGCTGGTACGTTTTTAGTTAATGATATATTTGCTAAAGTATTATTTGACTCTGGTGCGAACCAAAGTTTTATCAATACTTCATTTTGCAATCTTCTAAATCAATCATTAACTAAACTACCACAAGAATGTCTAGTAGAAACAGCTAATGGAGAAACCGTTAGAATTTCTGAAATCTTGCAGGGAGCAAGAATAGAAATTTTAAATCAGAAATTTATTGCAAATCTTTATCCCATGAATCTGGCAGGATTTGATGTTGTTTTAGGAATGGATTAGTTAATAGCCAATAAAGCCAGTATTTTATGTGATCAAAAGTTAATCCAAGTAAATTCACCAAAAGGTAAAACGATCACAATTAAAGGAAATAAGTCTTCTAAATCCACTAAGTTTATCTCTGTGATGAAAACTGCAAGTTGTATAAGAAAAGGTTCTATAGTGTATTTGATTTCTATAATCACTAACACTAAAGGAAAAGAACTAAAAGATATTACAGTAGTATCTCAGTTTTCAGATATCTTTCCAGAAGAATTACCAGGACTACCTCCGGATAGAGAAGTTGAATTCAGAATCCATTTAATACCAGGAACGTCACCAATTGCCAAAGCACCTTACCGTTTGGCACCTGCCGAAATGCAAGAATTGAAGAAACAATTAGATGAATTGTTGGAAAAAGGATTTATACAACCAAGTTCGTCGCCATGGGGAGCGCCGGTATTGTTTGTTAAAAAGAAAGACGGATCAATGCGGATGTGCATTGACTACCGTGAATTAAATAAGGTCACGATTAAGAATCGGTATCCATTACCAAGAATCGATGATCTGTTTGATCAATTGCAAGGAGCTCGATTTTTCTCTAAAATTGATTTGAGGTCAGGATATCATCAATTAAAGGTACAGGAAGAGGACATTCCTAAAACCGCATTTAGAACAAGGTATGGTCATTATGAATTTACTGTCATGCCATTTGGTCTAACCAATGCCCCAGCTGCATTTATGGACATGATGAACCGAATATGTAAGCCATATTTGGATAAATTCATAATTGTATTCATAGATGATATTCTAATTTACTCTAAGAGTAAAGAGGATCATGCAAGACATTTGCACGCACTTCTAAGTCTGTTAAGAAAGGAAAAACTTTATGCTAAGTTTTCTAAGTGCGAATTTTGGTTAGAACAGGTACAATTCCTTGGACACTTAGTCAATCATGAAGGAATTCATGTAGATCCAACGAAAATTGAGGCAATTACCAAATGGAAAACCCCTGAATCACCAACTGAGGTTAGAAGTTTCTTAGGATTGGCCGGTTATTATAGAAGATTTATTAAAGATTTTTCTAGAATAGCCATTCCTTTAACTAAGTTAACCTGTAAATCTGTTAAGTTTGAATGGGGACCAAAACAAGAAGAAGCCTTTAGAATTCTTAAGCAAAGATTGACCCATACACCTATACTAGCATTACCAGAAGGAACTGAAGACTTTATAGTCTATTGTGATGCTTCTAGATTAGGTTATGGATGTGTATTGATGCAACGCCAAAAGGTTATAGCTTACGCATCTAGACAACTTAAGAATCATGAAGAAAATTATTCCACACATGATTTAGAATTAGGAGCTATAATTTTTGCCCTTAAGATTTGGAGACATTACCTTTATGGTAGTAAGTTTACCATATTCACTGATCACAAAAGTTTAAGGTATGTTTTCGGGCAGAAAGAGTTAAATATGAGGCAAAGACGCTGGATGGAATTTCTTAGTGATTATGACTGTGATATCCAGTATCATGAAGGAAAAGCAAATGTAGTGGCAGATGCTTTAAGCCGAAAGTATCATGAAAAGCCAAAATGGGTACGTTCTCTTAAATTAAATCTGCAAGTAGATTTAAATGATCAAATAAGACAAGCACAAGAATCAGTAATCAAGGATGATTCTGAAAAATTAAAAGGTATGCTAAAAGTATTAAAACAAGGAACAGATGGAATATGAAGATTTCATGAAAAGAGAATGTGGATACCTAAAATAGGAAATCTACGCCATCGTATATTAGAAGAAGCTCATAAGTCCAAGTATACGATGCATCCAGGAAGTGATAAAATGTACCAGGATTTAAGGAAAAATTTCTGGTGGATAGGAATGAAAAAGGACATAGCAGTCTATGTTTCTAAATGTTTAACTTGCTCACAAGTTAAAGCTGAACATCAGAAACCCTCAGGTTTGTTACAGCAATTAGAAATGCCAGTCTGGAAATGGGAATTTATAACAATGGATTTTGTTACTAAATTACCCAAAACCAAGAAAGGAAATGATACAATCTGGGTGATTGTAGATAGACTAACTATGTCAGCTCATTTCTTACCAATGAAGGAAACAATTAGTATGGAACAATTATCTAAATTATATGTAAATGAAATTGTTTATTTACATGGTATTCCTTTATCAATTGTTTCTGATAGGGATAGTCGATTTACATCTCATTTTTGGTCAAGTTTCCAAAAGGCAATGGGAACCAAGTTAAAGCTAAGTACGGCTTATCATCCTCAAACGGATGGACAAAGCGAAAGGACAATCCAGACAATAGAAGACATGCTTAGAGCTTGTGTAATTGACTTTGGAGGTAATTGGGACGATCACTTACCTTTAATAGAATTTTCTTATAATAATAGCTATCACACAAGTATCAATGCTGCACCGTTTGAAGCACTTTATGGACGAAAGTGTCGAACCCCAGTCTGTTGGGCAGAAATTGGGGAAAAGCAACTATCTGGACCTGAGATAGTGCAAGAAACAACTAACAAAATTATTCAAGTCATGGAACGACTAAAAGCCGCACGTGATCGACAAAAGAGTTATGCTAATAACCGACGCAAGCCATTGGAGTTCCAGGTAGGAGATAAAGTATTATTGAAAGTCTCTCCTTGGAAAGGAATAGTAAGATTCATCAAACGAGGGAAGCTAAGCCCCAGGTATGTTGGATCTTTTGAGATTATTAAAAGAATAGGACCTGTAGCCTATCAGCTACAATTTCCAGAGGAAATGGCAGGAATACATGATGTATTTCATGTATCAAATCTCAAAAAGTGTTTAGCTGATGAATCATTGATAGTACCTCTTAAGGATATAGAGGTAAATGAACAACTCAAGTTTGTAGAAAGACCTCTACAAATTGAAGACAGGAAAGTCAAGAATCTCAAGCATAAGAGACTAGTTCTAGTTAAAGTGAAGTGGGACTCCAAAAGAGGACCTGAGTACACATGGGAGCTCGAATCAGAAATGCAAAGGAAATACCCGCATTTATTCTAATAGATCTCGAGGACGAGTTCTAAATAAGGTGGGGGGTATCTGTAACAACCCTCGGTAAAACCAACGCCCTTATAATATTTTCGACACCCTGTTATATGTTAAAATGTCCCAATATGTTTTAGTTTACACCCCGTATGTAAAAACCGAGCCCTAGTTATGTTATAATTATAAATCAAATCAAAAACAAGAAATATAGTAAGCTGAGGCGGGCCGCGTAGGATCCCACCTCAAGCTCACGCGGGCCGTATGAGAGCATTGACCGGACTCCGCTGAATTCTTTAGTTCAAGCGGGCCGCGTAAGCTTAAGCTTACATTAACGCGGGTCGCGCGGACTCATAAAACGCGGATACATCCGGTGCTGACACGTGTCGACATCGTGTCAAGCCTAGTGGTGATCCGGACGAGCTATAGGTTGACCGCATGTTGACGCGGGCCGCGTAAGGCTTAGCCTTACCTTACGCGGGCCGCCTGGAAGTCTGATATCACAACTATAAATAGCAGGCATCAGTTTTCGATTTCCGTCGCTCATTCACACTTCTCAATCTCGAATTCTGAAAGTATTAAGCATTATAGTCGGGTACTATACCCTAATTAGCGAGGTTCTGCTCCGTTGTAAGTATTATAACCCCTAATAGTTACGCTGCCCGATTGATTTAGGGTTCCGTAACAACTGTCGTGGTTCTGCCCGACGTAGTTATTGGAATGCCGTCTCGGGAAGGGTATTATTAATAATTTCAAAGGGTTATGATATTAACCAATGTACATTTGTATAAATTATAGATTATATCCAGGAAACCCTTACGAAAAGCCTAAGACAGCAATGTGAGTAATCTCCTTTTTGTGTCAACTGTTTTTATAAAACCTCAATTGTTTTATATTATATTACCAGTATGTGAGTCGTGTAATTCTTCAATTTCTGTCGGTATTTGGGGTTTTGTATACAAAATTTATTACTTGCGAGTAGTAAGTCGGGACGACAGTACGTTACCATTGGACGACGAGTAGCCAATGTGTAATATGACCCACAAGTTAAGGATTGAAAATACTGAATGAGTAATTGTGTAGAAATAAACAATGTGATCGCTCTCAATACTGTGTTAATTAATAAAATGTTCTTGATTAAATTGGGATTCACTCACCAGTATTTGTCGCTGACAAAATATTTTTAAAACATGTTTCAGGTAACACTATGTGAAAGCCAACTGGGAAAAAGCCAGCTCGAGAGCACTGACGGCTTGGAAAATAAGTGGCTATAAAAGTTATCTAAACGATGTTTTAAAATTAAATAAAATAAGGGATTGTCCCTATAAATGTATTGTAATAAGAAACTTGGGTTTTGCCCATGTTATTATTAAAATCAAATATGGTGGTTTTACTCTGATAAACATTTCCTAACTACGATCCTGATGTAAATTCCGCTGCGAGATTAAACAAACCTGATACCACCAAACTCTGAGCTCGCGTCCGCCCGTTCCCGGGGATCAGGGATCGGGGGTTGCGACACTATCGGGTGGAGAAACCTTAGGTGAATGGTTCGGTGAGGGAAATGGGGTGGGTAACGGAGTGGTATGGAAATTAGGGAAATGAGAAGAGGATGAAGTACTAACCTGCGGGCCTTGGCCCAATCGAGATGATGACTCTGTGACTGGTGGCTTCGACGATGGTCCGTGCGAGCGCAGATGTGGCATCCACTACAAGCAAAAACCTAAATATGAGAAGACACTAGTCACTAAGACTCAAAATAAAAATAAAAATAAAAGACTCAAAACAAAACAAACCAAAACAAAACACGTAGCACGTATATGTCAATTAAGTCTATCAAAGCTAATAAGCACAATTGCCAAGAGTCCCCGGCAACGGCGCAAAAACTTGATGTGTGCTAAACAGACTACTAAAATTAACTACTTTAGACTCTCTAAGATAGACACTAAAAAGCTTTAAATCTAGACTCGACCTAAACCACACAATCGGCAAGTGTACCGATCACTGTAGTATGACCTAAGGAAGTCCGGATATCGAACCACGAGACTCTATTAATCATGCTAATTAAACTCTAACAGACTCTGACAGACACCACTCAAACTGTTTAATTGTTTTTTTTTTTGGGGGGGGGGGGGTTACTGAAAATTCAAGGGAATCTATCAAACTAATTATTAAACTAGAACTATGCTAATACGAACTAATATGAAGACTTTACTTATATGATGATGAAGACCACCTAGACTAGAATCCTGGATTGATTTTAAGAATTTACCAATTAAGTTAACCGCACGTTTTATGGAACCGAGATCTTGTGATACTAAACCTATTAAGACACCAACTAAGCCCCTCAACCCCTCTCGAGGTGAAACTTATGGCACTACCTAGGCCGTTAATCCTACCGGTTATTAGACTTCATTCCGGTTATCTAATTATTGTGTAAGTACCCTAATATTGACCTACTCTTTTCCAGTTATAGATCTAGGGTAGTTTGGGTTTCTTAATTTGACTTGATAGACTAATAAACCGACGGGGCAACTAAGGCACAACTTTTTCCAAAGACTGTCTAAAGCAATTCGTCGGGTAAGACCTACCAATAGCCCTGCACCTTCCAGCTATTAGGACTAGTAGAATGCTGAAATCTAGCAAATTATTAACTATCACTTCTAAGGTTTATTGGCCAATTCACCCTAAAGGTCAAAGACACAAGGTCAAAGATATAGCATGAACCTATTCCGTAGCAGACAACCAGCTAGATTCACATGAAGCAATTGATAATAATTAACCAAATTAAAGTCCGCATATACACCAAATTAATAAACCAAACCTCTTACAAAACACAATTAATCCATAAACACATGCAATTAACTAAAAAGGTTCAAACTTTATTCAAATCCATTCATCATAGTCTAGGCAGTTTAAACGTTTAGCCGAGCATGTTAAACAATGAAAACAAAACAAAGTTGTTCAAATAAGAATTCATGGTTACAAGTTTCGAAAGAGAGAAATCAAACAAACAAGGAACTAAAGAACCCGTGCAAGTCTTCAATCTTCCAACCGAACTCGAACCAATGATTCCCGTGATCCAAGCTCTTCAAACGCAGCACTTCAATCTCCAAAATACGCTTTTCAACTCCAAAAATTCGTAACCCCCATGATGGCAATTTCATTTTGTATATATACTTGAATATCTCACAAAAACCTAGCTGAAAAACCACTTTTCTGCGAATATAGGGGCTAGGTGTAGCACGACCGGGGGGGGGTAGGCGTATGGCGGCGCCCCCCTTTCTGCATTTTTTTTATTTTCTTGTTTTTCCAGCTTTCCGACTCGCATTCGAATCCCGTTTTTTCTTCCAAACTGCTCGTTTTTCATCACTTTAAGCAACGGGACCTGAAATCATAGGTTAACGTCAGCAGTATCGAAATTCTAACCTAAACTAGACTCAAAATAACCAAAAACTGACCAAAATATACACTATAAACATATGTACTTTGCAGTACATCAGACTGTTAGGGTTTGAATATTGTGTTTTAGTGATCTTCACTATGTTATTTGTGGGTTTTAAGTGTGTTTTATGGCTGAAATTGTAGTGTTTTATGACTTTGTACACCTTGTAGGAAAAATGGACGTTGTAGCCGAACCTCACCCTAGTTATACAAGTTATAAGTATTCATTAATATATCACCATTAAAAATACATTTGAAAAATTCATATATTTATGTTTGTATTTAAGGGATATTGGATTTAAATAACCCAAACTTTCATCAATTGACTGATAGCATTCTCAACTTTCGATTTGTACCACACCATTCCCCAACTTTCAACCTATTGGTTGATAGCACTCCCAAACTAACTAAACCCTAACCCAGATAATTTTTTTTGCTGATAAGGCAGTTGTATGGTGATATGGCATCTGACATGGATTTTTTTGATGACGTGGCGTCTGACTTGGCTTTTTTTGATGATGTAGGAGCTATCGTGACATCTAACTTGGTGAACATAGGTTTTTGTTAATCTGAGGTTCATACTTTAGCATTTTAATAAGGTGACATCACAATTTTCGTAACAGCAAATGAAATCAATCTAGAAAATAAGAAATAATCTCATAGTTTAACAGATATTGTTTTTAGATCTAGAAACCATGAGTGTCTTGTGCATGAATTCACTTGTTGTGTGAAATTTGTGTGTCATATGACATCTTGGTTGATGTACAGAGTTTTTGAATAACCATTTTGATTATGATTTACTCGTTACTCTGTTTTTCAACTGAATACAACCAACCTTAGTATCAATGAATTTTGAGCCGAACTTTTATGTCAAATTGATTGTTAGATCGAATTTGACTGTCCAGGCTCTGATACCAATTGTTAGATCTGAGTTTGTTTCTGATTGTATCTTGTGTTTGTAATTAAAATGAAGATGGATGAGTGTGCAGCGGAATTATGATGAAAACAAACTTTGCATACAATCAAACGAGAGTAATACTTTGATCAAACATCTTTTCACAATGAATCGGAAGATTGAATTTATTTCAATAACGATTACAATGATTGATGAATGAATGCAAACTCCCCCTCAGCCAGAGCTCAGTTGTTTTTTCGTGCAAAGAAGACGATGATGCAAAAGAGATAATAGAACAGTACAAAGTACTGAACTATTTATAGGCACTAGCAAACCACTGAGCATCTTAGCTGACGTCACCATGAAAGTGACATCTAACCTCCTAACAAACTCTAACCTCTGATCTACACAAACACTGCTATGTTAACTACTGCTATTACATTACATTACAAAACAAACTATAGATCAGCTGCTGCAACCTTCCACTGCTGTAAACCCAGCAGTACTTGTCCGGATCAGCAGTGCTTGACTCAAGGCAGTAGATTGAATCAGCAGGGCTTTAGTCTTTCATCAGATCTTTACTTTAGCAGCAGTTGTAGGTCAGCAGTTTGTACGATCAGCAGATAGGAGGTCGGCAGATATGAAATCACTTTCAAGGGGAGAGATTTGTATGTAAACATCTGCTTATTCTGGATCCACTGCTCTGATCCAGTTTTGGCTTTAATTATCTTTTCCTCTGATAGGGTTCAATCCCAACAATCTCCCTCTGGAACAGATAATGTCAAAACTCTTCATTATTGTGGAATTCTTTATTGCCTCATCAACAGTTCCCTTATCTGACCTTTAAATTGTAGTTCAAAGTCTAGGGCATCTGTGTCTTCATCATCCCTGCTAAGTGGAAGATCAAGGAGATCCTGCAAATCTTCAAGACTCAGGCCAAGAGCTTGTTCCCTTGATATTTTCTCCACTTCTCCACCAGACCTGAGCAAAGTCAATATGCAGGTCTGTTTGTCAGTTTCCCACTTTTGTATTTTTGAGCCTGGTGGGTTTCTTGGGAGATGTTTATTTGCAGAGGTATTTGGTGAGGCTGGCCTATTCATAACTGGCTGAGCAGTATTTGCAGTTTGATCCAAACCAAGAGTTTCTATGATCATTTTCTTTATGCCTTCTTTTACAAGGTCATCTCCTTTTATCATCTCTTGGATGGTTTCACCTCCCAACTGTTTGTGTGTCCTTCTTTTATAGATGGTAGCACCAGTTGGAGCAGTGGCTCTCCTGATTTGCAGCTTTGATGGTCTTTTTGAAACCTCTGCTTCAGGATAGTCAGGCTTTTGAGGAACTTTTGGATCTTTCTTTCTTAATTCCTCCAACCTTTTGTAGGTGATCCTGACCACATCTTCTTTCCATCTAGCAATTTGCCTTTTGTTTCCATATTCAGCAGCAACCAGTTCTTCTTTCATTCTTTTCAGTTCTACCTGTTTGTCAGGTACATTCTTTCTAAACTTTGCCCAGTCAGGAGGAGTGTGAGTGACTTTCCTTTTTATCATGTCTTGAATTCTTGCTGCTTCATTTTCAAGCTCAGGAACAGTCCACTCTTTGTACATGTATCTCTCTCCTTTATACTTTTTGTGAGCCATGATGCTTTCAATGTAGTCTTTCTTCAAAGTTTCAGCTGCTCTTTCTGAAATTTGTTGACTGACATTTTTTGCAAATTGTTCTAGGGATCTGACCTGTGTGAGCAGATATTGATAGTTTCTTGAAATTTCTTTGTCAGATTTCCCTTGTGTGTTTCTTTTTGTGATATCCTCTGCTTGCTTGGCCTTGATTTTCAAATATTCATCAACATTTTTAGGCCAGGGATATCCTTTTATTGATGGCAAACTCCTTTTGGCAGGGTCATCCTCATAGTAAAAGGACTTTATTTCTTCTCTAACAGCAGCTAGTTCAAGAGGAAATTGAACACCTGCAGGAGGTAAGGGCTTGTACTTTGGAACTGAAGAGAGAGGAACAGGTTTTGGAATTGTGACAAGAGCTAAAGATTTTGAAGATGTTTGTGGTGGTGAAGTGTCATCATCTTTGAGAATTAGCCTTCTCCTCTTTGTTTGAGGAGGGGCTGATGATGTTTTGGATGGAACAGTGGTGGTGGATGTAGTGGTTAGTGATTGACTAACAGTTGTTGAAACAACTGGTGTTCCAACCACTGTTGTCTTTACGGCAGATGTTATAACAACTGCTGTCTTCTGCCTTTTGGCAGGAGGTGATTTTGTTTTTGGTGGTGATGGTGGTAAGGCAGTGGATGTAGTGTGTGTTGAAGTGGTGTGTGTTGAAGTGGGAGCAGATGTTGAAACCACTGAAGTTCCAACTGTAGTTGATACAACAGGAGTTACAGCAGCTGTTTTAGGTGGTGGCTTTGGAGCAGACTTTGAACGTCTGGTTGGAATGGATTTGGGTAGCCTTACTCTTCTTGTAGGCTTCTTCTTTTCATCAACAAGATTTTCATCATCTTTTGATCCTGAAGTACCCTGATCCGGATAATCCACCCTGGCTTCTTTTTGGCCTCTCTATCCCTTTTTACACTTGCAACTGCTTCTGCCAGTGCATTTGTGGTCACATCAATTTTCTTGCTTCCATCTGGCAGAGGGATTTGTTTGGTCATATTTGCATTTTCTGGTTCAATGTAGAGACCATCCTCTATTCCCTTCTTTTTCCATTCCTGAATTTTCTCCCCCTTTTTGGCATTATCTGGGGGAAGTTGAGCAATGAAGCGAACTTTTGGAGGAGCAGTTCCAGTGGTGTGCAAGATCTGAGTTTTGAGAGCCTTTAGATCAGCCTGAGTGTTCTTGAAGCTTGACTCCATTGCATTTCTCAGCAGTTGGACATGTTTTTCATGTTGCTGATTTGCTAATTGTGCTTGTTGATGGAGAAAAGGTTGAAACATATTCCAGAGCTCGTTTGTAGCAGATGCTTTTTGTGGAGCAGGTGCTTGAGATGGAACAGCAGTTGATTGTACCTTTTGTACTTGTAACAACTGTTGTAGCATATCTTTGAGTTCTGCAACAGAGTTATCAAGCTTTTCAATACGATCCGTCAATTTCTGGTACTTTAAACCATCACCCAATTTAATGGGATCATCTGATTTCCCACTAGCAGTGGTTTTATCAGTGGTAGAGGTAGGGAGTATACTCCAAACATTAACCACTGATGCCCCTTTTTCTTGGTACTGGGGTCTTCTTCCTTCAACACTTGACAACCTTTTGATGTTGCCAGTAGGATAAATAAATCCACTGGTGGTTGGCAGAGGTGCTATAAAAGGAATTGCCTCCAAGGAAGTCTTATTGATGTAACCACTATCCAACTGTAAACCAGTGGGTTCAACAGTTGTAGTGGCTACTTCACTTGGATTACCACCAAGAGTTACTTGTAACTCAAGGGGTGTAACCTCCTCAGGTTGTGTTGGTGGGTTAGCAAGGAATGATACATCAGGCACAGTCATTTGTTGAGTTTGATTCTCATTGATGGGTGATTGAGAAGGACTGTTTAGAGCCTGGTTCAAATCAAATGCATCCAACAGCAGTTTAGTTGGTGGGGGAATTGTGGATGTGAAGTTTGGTGAAGAAAAAGGATGTGCTCCGGGAATTGAGCTGTGGATGATGGAAACGAGTGTTTCCAGAGCATCATGATGTGGTGTCCCAATGTGTACAACCTGATCTTTTTGTGAAGAAGCAGGAGGAGTTTCGGTTATGGGTTGAGATATTTGTACCAACTGCTGTGAGGAAGTAGCAGCAGTGGTTTCTTGTGACATTTGTGTTGTCACAGGCAGTAGCTCTGGTATCTCATCCTCCAGAGTTACCTTTTTGATGGGTTTTGGGGGTTTTTGAGATTTTCTTTTTGGCTTTTTGGGGATTTTAGGTGTGGGTTTCAAAGCAGTTGTGCTGCTGCTTTGATCACCTTGAGCAGTGGGCTCAGCAGCAGATACCTGAGGAGCAGTTGTAACTGCTAAATTCTGCTCAGGCACCTCTACTTGTGTTTTGCAAGGTGTTAACATTCTTGAAAAAGTTTCAGTTGTTAAACTGTTCATTTGAGTAGAATCACCTTGGTTTATTGCAGCTAAATCATTCTTACTGAATTTCTTTTCAAAATAGTAACTTAAAAACCTTGGAAACAGTAAGAATGATTTTGTTTCAACATTATTAACCAAATCTTTAAAAATTTCCTGAGAATAGTTAAAATTTTCTTCCTGAAGAATTGCATATCCCAGATTTTGAATCTTTAAAGGGATTTCATTGAAAGAAGTGGTTTTATTTGAAACACATAGTAGGAGGGTATGAAATAAAAATCTGGTTGCAGAAGGAAAATAACCTTTTTGTAAGGTAAGTTTCTTCATCATTGTGGCTTCATACCCTCTTTCAATGAAGTCAGTTTGTAACTCGTTTTTAGTGAAAGAAATTTTACCTTCCTGATCATCGAGTTGAAAGACCTCTGAAATGGATTGTGGCGTGATTTGGACAGCTTTACCCTTTATAGAAGAGTGTATGGTGGTTGCAATGTCTCCTTGTTTGTCAAGGGTTGCATTCTTCCAAAACTCTCTTTGGGTCTCCAAATAGATTGGTGCATCGGCGGTGAACAAAGTTTTGTACTTTGATTTTGCCATTTTGGCGATGATAGAATCGAAAACATTGGTGGTTCCTGGTTTTGTGAGAAGACCCAGGAGATTGTGAGATGGTTTATATGGGATTTCAGTGGAGATTGCCTTTTGAGAGGCTGTTTTCGATGATGATTTGGAAGTGGGTTTTGTGGATGGCTTCGATTTTGTCATTTTTGAAGAGAATGATCGAAGAAATTTGTGAAAGATGAGATGAAAAACTGCTTTGAGAAGAGAATTTTTAAGAATTCAATTCGACAGTAAAACCCTGTTTTGGTGGTGAGTGGGGGATTTTTATAGGGAAGAAAGTGAATGCTGACGTGGCAACCGTTACAAAAGGTCTGACCACTATGTACTGCCCACGTGACAACCCCTGGTGAAAGTGAAGGACAGTACTTTTATGAAAGTGACTGATGAAAGCAGTGGTAGTAGAGCAGTGGATGATTTTCACTATCAGTGGATAGCATATCAGTGGATAAGACACTGCTTTTGAACAACAGAGTTTATCAAAGGAATGAGAGAACAGGGGTTGACTTTCAGCAGTGGACAGGCTTTTGAAGTAGAGCAGACTTTTGAACAATCAGTGGTTAATGGCAGACTTTTAAGGATTTTAATGAAAATTTCATTTTTAGCTATTTTTAAGGATGGATTTTTGATTTTCTGAAAACATTTTGATGCTTTTATGCATAGAAAAACAAGATTGTGCTTGTTATTCCATGTTTAGCATCCCAATTCTAGAGACCAAGCTTTGAAAAGTGGCTGTATCAAGTGCTTTTGTGAGCACATCTGCCAGCTGGTCTTTAGTTGGGACATGATGCAGAGAAATCAAACCTTTTTCATAGCAATCCCTCACAAAGTGATGTCTGATGTCAATGTGTTTGGTGGTTGAATGGGAAACTGGATTTTTGATGATATTTTCTGCTGCCTGGCTGTCCAACATGAGTGGTGTCTTTAAGGTAGTGATACCAAAATCCAGCAACTGATTTTGAAGCCACAGGAGTTGGGTTGTACAGCTTGCAGCAGCAATGTATTCAGCCTCAGCAGTGGATGTTGAAACTGCTGCTTGCTTTTTGCTTTGCCAAGAAACCAAGCAATTACCTAGAAACTGGCACCCTCCTGATGTTGACTTCCTTGTGGTGTTGCATCCAGCAAAGTCACCGTCTGAAAAGCCTGAAAGCTTGATATTCCCATTAGCTGGATACCAGATACCAAGTGTGGGAGCACCATTTATGTATCTGAATATCCTTTTTACAGCAATGAGATTTGATTTTCTGGGAGCTGATTGACTTCTTGCACAAACACATGTTGCAAACATGATGTCTGGTCTTGATGCAGTTAGGTACAATAAAGACCCAATCATGCTTCTATATAAAGTTTGGTCAATCAGCTCATCATTTTCATCAGACATGACAAGCTTATTTGTTGCCATGGGTGTGCTGCATGGTTTACAATCATTCATATCAAATTTTGTCAAAAGTTCTTTAGCATATTTGCTTTGATGAATGAAAGTTCCATTTTGCATTTGCTGAACTTGGAGACCAAGAAAGCATTGCAGCTCACCCGTTGCACTCATTTCAAACTCAGCTGTCATGAGTTCTCTAAACTCTTCACACATTGAGTTACATGTGCTTCCAAAAATAATGTCATCCACATATATCTGGACAATCATTAAATCCTTCCCTCTCCATTTTAGAAACAGTGTTTTATCAATGGTACCTCTTTTGAAATCATTTGAGAGTAGGAAGTTGGAAAGAGTTTCATACCAGGCCCTTGGTGCTTGTTTCAAGCCATACAAGGCTTTGTTTAGCCTGTAGACATGATCTGGATAAAATGGATCCTCAAAACCTGGAGGTTGACAAACATATACCTCTTCTTGAATTGTACCATAGAGGAAAGCACTTTTGATATCCATTTGAAACACCTTCATGTTGTGGTTGACAGCAAAGGCCAGGAACAGTCTAATGGCTTCCAATCTTGCAACAGGGGCAAATGTTTCATCATAGTCAATCCCCTCTTCCTGTCTGTAACCTTGAACCACAAGCCTGGCTTTATTCTTGATAACAATACCCCTTTCATCAGTTTTGTTCTTGAAGACCCACTTTGTGCCAATGGGACTAACCTCTTCTGGCAGTGGTACAAGTTCCCATACTTGTTGTCTTTTAAACTGTTGGAGCTCCTCTTGCATGGCTTCTACCCAGCTGTTGTCTTTCAGTGCCTCTTGGTACTTGACTGGCTGATGGAGTGATAGAAAACCAGCAAAAAGACAAATGTTTTGGGTTTGGCTTCTTGTGAGCACCCCTTCATTTATGTTGCCAATGATTTGATCAGGTGGATGAGATCTCAAGAAGATTAAATCTCCTTGGTATGGAATGATGGCATTTGTTGGTGAAGGCTGCAAATGTGTATCATTTGAGCTAACCACTGCTGGGGACTTTGATGATCCAACAGTGGCTTCAAAAGGTGGTGGAATAGGAGGTAATGAAGTGGACAACTGATGACTTTTATCCACTGTTTGAGGACTTTTGTCAGCAGTGTTTGTGGAAGCAGTGGTGGATGGGCTACTTTGGTCAACAACTGTTGAGGTAGCAGTGGTTGAGCTTTGACAACTGTTTTCAACAGCTGGTGCTTTTCCCTTTGTGGCAGACCTTTGAGGGATGATGATTTCATACCCATAGTCTGGTGTTGTATCCTCTGATGGACCTGCACTGTTAGTCTTGACAGCAGTATTTTCAAAAGTAAATTTTTCAAGATCAAACAGATCTGCAGGATTTGCTGGGATTTTCATTGATGAAAGTTCATTGAACTTTACATTCAAAGTCTCCTCCACTGCCTTGGTCCGTGTATTGAACACTTTGTAGGCCTTGGCAGTGGTTGAGTATCCCAGATGATAACCACAGTCAATTTTGGCTACAAATTTTGAAATGGAATCTTTTAAGTTCAAAATAAAGCATGGGCAGCCAAATACCTTGAAATATGAGATCAGTGGTTTGATTTTATACAGAATTTCATAAGCAGTCTTTTTGTGCCTAGGGTTTATTAAAACTCTGTTCTGGACATAGCAAGTAGTGTTTGCTGCCTCTGCCCAGAAAATTAATGGCAAACCTGAATCTGTAAGCATGGTTCTGGCAGCCTCAATCAAGGTTCTGTTCTTTCTTTCAACAACCCCATTTTGCTCTGGTGTTCTAGGGATGCTGTACTGCCTTACAATCCCTTTCTTCACACAGAAGGCATCCAACTCCTTATTTTTGAATTCTGTGCCATTGTCACTCCTGAAGCTTTTCACTGGAAGGTCAAATTGCTTTTCAACCTGTGTCACAAAGTCTTGCAAAATGCCTGCAGTCTCATCTTTTGAGTGTAAAAAGAAAGTCCATGTAAACCTAGAAAAGTCATCAACAATAACCAAACAATATCTTTTCTTTTTGAGGCTCATGACTTGAACTGGGCCAAACAAATCCATGTGTAGCATTTGCAAACACTGGGTTGTTTTGGACTCTTCAATGGACTTGTAAGAACTTTTATGCTGTTTTCCTTTTAAACAGGAAACGCAATGTTCAGAACATGAAAACAATTTTTGTGGTAGGCCTCTCACCAAACCATTTTTTGAAATTTCAGTGATTGTCTTAAGATTTGTGTGCCCCAGCCTTCTGTGCCAAAGTTCTGTCTCTTTGTTAGAAGCAGCTGAGAACAGACAGGTATCAGCTCTGGGACACTCTTTTGACATATCAACAACATAAACATTGCCACTTCTTTGAGCAACAAGTTTTGTTTGACCAGTTTTGATTATTGCTTCAATCTTTTTGACCATTTCTTGTCCAACAATCCTACAACAATCTTTTGTGAAGAATGACCCAAACCCTTTGTCACTCATTTGGGACACACTCAGAAGGTTGAATTTTAGATTGTCTATCAGATTGACTTTAGCTTCTTCTATGACTTTGTTTGCTGCAGCTATATCTTCTGCAACTTCTTTGTCAAGCAGCTCTTGTTTCTGTTGTTGATCAAGCTCACTGTCTGTGATATCTGCTGATGATGGTTGGCTCAAGACCTTTTTGGTAAGGTCTTGTAGCTTTGCCAATTTTTCTTTATCTGAAGCTATTTTCTTGATAGCTTCTTCAAGATAATCAGTCTCTTTTTCTTTTTCTCCTCCAGCAGTCAGTTGTTCCCTCTTTTCTTTTCTCAACGTTGTGACAGAGGTTTCTGCTGCTTTGATTTGTGTTTCAAGAGTCCTGATATACTCCTTTAGCTTTTTGTAGTCAGACTTTTTAGGAGTGTCCCTCCTTTTCTTAAGCCTTTCATAAGCTTCATCTGTTTGCTGCTTAGTCCATTTTGCTATGGCATTTGCAGAATCCACCCTTGCATCCACCAGCTCCTGCTTCTTTCTTTTATATTCAGAAGTAAGATCAGCTATGAGTTTTCTGTATTTGTTCCAATTTGGAGCTGTCTTTTTCTTTCTTGGATCATTTTTAACCTTTTCAATTCTTTTAGCCTCATGCTTTAATGCAACTATTGGCCATTCTTTGAATTCTGTTTCTTCAGCAGCATAGAACTTTTCCTTCATTATGTATGCAAGATATTCTTTTCTTAATTCATTTCGTTGATCTGCTTCAGGAGTTATGCCTGATATTTCTTTGTTCAGATCACTTGCATATTCTTCTAATTACTTAACTTTGTTGAGCAGGAATTCTCTTCTTTCCAAAATGGCTTCATCACCCTGATTCTTGCATTCAACTTTGGCTCTTATCCTTGCTTGTCTTGCTTTCATTTCGAGGTATTCATCCATGTCTTCTGGAATTATGAAACCTATGAGAGAAGGAAATTTCCTTTTTGAAGGATCATCCTCAGTGTAGAATTGTTTCATCTCATTTTTCACAGCCTCTAATTCCAGTGGATATTTAGCAGCAACAGGATCATACTTTTCATCAGTAGCCTGTGTTGTGTCTCTCTTTCTTTTATGAAGCTTTGGAGGTTGTGGTGTAGGAATGATGAGATCAGTGGTGGATGTTTGACTAACAGTGGTTGAAACAACTGGTGTTTCAACCGCTGCTGTCATCACAACTGCTGATGTATCAGCAGATGTCTTCTGCTTTTGAGCAGGGGTTTTTGATAGTGGTGATGGTGGTGGTGACTCATCATCAGGAATAAAAACCCTTCTCCTTTTTAATGTAGGAGAGGCTGATGATGTTTTGGGTGGATCAGTGGTTTGAGATTGAATGGCAGTGGTTTGTGATTGTGATTGACTGACAGTGGTTGAAACAACTGGTGTTTCAATCACTGTTGTCATTACAGCAGATGTTGTAACATCTGCTGTCTTCTGCTTTATGGCAGGAGGCAGTGGTGGTGATATGATTGTAGATGATGATGGTGGTGGAACAGTGGTTGTGATGGTGTATGATAGAGTGGTGTGTGTTGAAGGTGTGTGTGTTGATGAAATGGCAGCTGTTTGGCTACTGACAGCAGTTTTTGTAACTACTGTTGTATCAGCTGTTTGACTAACAGGTTTTGAGACCTGCTTTTCTTTTTCTTTTTCCTTTTCAGGCTCAATATAAAGGCCATGTTCTATTCCCATCTTATTCATTTTTCTCAACAGCTTGATATTCTCCCCCTTTTTGGCATTATCTGAAGGGGGTTATTAAGAAATGATAGGGAAGAAGGAACTTTGCCAGAAGCACTTTGAATACTAGCCTTTATAGCCTTGATATCTGCTTGAGTGTCTTTAAATCTTGATTCCACCATGTTGGTCAGCATTTGTACATGAATAGCATGCTTTTGATCAGCCATATGTTGCTATTTTTCAAGCATGGGTTGAAAGATATTCCAAAGCTCATTTGCAGCAAATGCATGTTGTGCAGGTGCTTGAGCAGGAACAGCAGTGGCTTGTGCTTTTTGAGCTTTCAAAATCTCTTGCACCATATTCTTTATTTCAGCAACTGAATCTTCAAGTTTTTCAACTCTGTCCGTCAATTCCTGATATTTTGAATCATCACCTACTTTAGTAGGATCATCTGAATCCCCACCAGCAGTGGTTATATCAATGTGTGACTTAGGAACAGAGTCCCAAAAATCACCCATTGATGCCCCTTGTTCTCGGTACTGGGGACTTCTTTCTTCAGCACTCGATAAACCTTTGATGGTACCAGTGGTTAGATCCAACTCACTGGTGGTTACCGAAGTTGCTATGGAAGAAATTGCCTTCAAGGGAGTCTTACTAATGAAACAACTGTCCAACTGAAGATCTGTTGATCCATCAGTTGTAGTTGCTGCTCCACTTGAACTACTGACAAGAGTTACTTGTAACTCCTGCAGTGTAACCTCCTCAACTGTTGCTGGGATAGCAGGAGTAGTAGCATCAGACCCAGTCACTTGTGGGGGTATACTCTCAGTGATAGGTGATAGAGAGGAACTGGTTTGTGTCTGAGCTATAGCAGCTGCATGCAACAAAGGTATTATTGATTGTGGCATTATGATTGGTGAGGGTATAGGTGTTGAAAGAGACATGTCCTTGGGATCAGGACTGTGGAAGATAGAGCCATGTGGATCTAGAGCTTCATATTGTGGGGTCCCTGTGCTTACAACCTGATCCTTTTGTGAGGATGCAGGAGGAGTTTTAGGCAATGGTTGAGATCTTTCTTCCAACTGCTGTGAGGAAGTAGCAGCAGTGGTTTGTGGTGACTTTTGTGTTGTCACAGGCAGTTGCTCTGGGATCTCATCTTCCAGAGTTGCCTTTGTTTTGGGTTTGGTGGGTTTTCTGGATGTTTTTCTTTTGGTCTTTTTGGTGATGTCAGGTGTGGGTTTCAAAGCAGTGGTTATGCTGCTTTGATCACCTGGAGCAGTGGGCTCAGCAGAAGTTGCCTGAGGATCAGTGGCAGTTTCTAAAGTCTGCTCAGGCACCTTTGCTTTGAATTTTATTGGTGCCATCATTCTTGAAAATGTTTCACTTGTTAAACCTTTTATTTGAAAATGGACACCTTGTTTGGGCAAATTTTCATCCTCTTTTTCAAATTTTTGTTTAAAGTAATAGCTCAGAAATCTTGGAAAAAGAAGAAATGATTTGCTAACAACATTCTTTACCATGTCATTGAAGATCTCCTGGGAGTAGTTGTAATCTTTATTATTTAAAATAGCATAGCCCAGGCATTGAATCTTCAATGGTATTTCATTAAACGATGTTGTTTTATTAGAAACACAACTCAAAAGTGTGTGAAACAAAAATCTGGGTGCAGATGGGAAATAACCCTTTTGTAGGGTATCTACCTTTGATTGTTCTGCATAACCCCTTTTCAGAAAATCAGCTTTTAACTCGTTTTTGTCAAAAGAAGTTTTACCATTCTGATCATCGAGTTTGAAGACTTCTGAAATTGTTTGCGGAGTGATTTGAATCACTTTACCCTGTATCGAGGAGTTTATGGCTATGACTTTGTCGTCTTGTTTTTCAAGCGTCGCCTTTTTCCAAAACTCGTTCTGGGTTTGTAGATAAATGGGAGCATCTGCCGTTAACAAAGTTTTGTACTTTGATGCAGATAATGTATCAATGATGGTGTCGAAGGTGTGGTTATCAGTAGGTTTTGTGAGTAAACCCAGATAATTATGAGGAGATTTGTATGGTATCTCGTTAGATTCTTCGGCCGTTTGAGCGACCTCTTTTGAAGGTGGTGGTGATTTTGGTTTTGATTTTGATTTCGACTTTGATTTAGTCATTTTTGCGGAGAAGAACGAAGAATGATTTTGAAGATTTTGAGAAGAAGGGTTGAAAACTGCTTTGAGAAGAGAATTTTGGAATTCAATTCGACAGTGTAAAACCCTGTTTGGGGTTTAGGGCAGGGTTTTATTTAGGGAGAAAAAAATGATCGCTGATGTGGCAGCGGTTATTATGATCTGAAGGCTAAAAACTGACCACGTGTCAAAATACTGATGAAATGGATGAAGGATGGAGAACAGTTGTTTTAAGGGCCACTGACGTATCAAGCATCAGTGGTTACAACGGTAAAAATTGTGGACAGTGGATGATTTTTACTATCAGTGGATAGCATATCAGTGGATAGGACACTGATTATGAATATCAGTGCTTGTCAAGATAATGAAGGATCAGTGGCTAACTTTCAGCAGTGGACAGTATTTAAAGATCAGACGTTGGAACAAAACAGTGGTTAGGGTAAATGGTACAGATCTGAAGGATAAGTATTCTAGCAACAGTTTTGAGAATTTTCATTCAAGGTTTTGCCACATGTCAATTTTGAAGAACAGTGGTTTAGTACCCCAGATGATGAAAACTTTTTGCTAAGGCAACTCAATTTCGTTTAATATTCAATTAAAACATGAGTACCCTAGTAATTCAAGCACAGTTAGCAATCAACCTTTGATGAAAATTTAGGAGCAAACCTGAGTATGACATGATTTTGACATATGTACCATTTCCTTTTTACCCCTTTATGAGGACAATATTACCAACAAAAATAAGGTACTATATCCAGACAGGAACTGAATCTATTGCCAACAAAAACAAGCAAAAGTTCAAAATATATTATTCCAAAAAAAAAATGAACAATATATCCTGGTTATTCGAGAAGATCCTTTATATATATATAAAAAAATTAAAGGATTTTCTGTGAACAGCATCAAAAAGGATCTGGTAACTTTTCAATAAAATAAGTAATCATATCATTCTCAAGTTTATGACAATGGTCAGTGGTTTGACAGCAGTGATAGGAAATTTTGAAAACATTTTGACCACTGTTTGGTACCATTTTCTTGTCAGTTGATTACAAACATGAGGACACATGGACATATGAGTTTTGAAGAATTGTCTAGTCCTCCTGTAAGCTCAATCACTGAGAATACTATTGTCACCTGAACTTTCCTGAACCAATGAGCACAAACAGTTGCTTACTGACCATTATTACCCCAAACTTTAACTCATAAGTGTTTTATGTTTATACTCTTTTCTTTTGACTTCAAAAGTTTTGAGACAAACACACTTCTGAGTTTTTGTGAATTTTCTTAATGTATTTTTAACATAATTGATTTTGTCCTTTTGAGGAACTCAACCTGTTTTCAACACATAAGATCTGAATGACTAAAGTTTTAATTTCCCTCTTTTTAAATTACCAAAAACACTAATGTTTTGTGAACATAGGTTTTTGTTAATCTGAGGTTCATACTTTAGCATTTTAATAAGGTGACATCACAATTTTCGTAACAGCAAATGAAATCAATCTAGAAAATAAGAAATAATCTCATAGTTTAACAGATATTGTTTTTAGATCTAGAAACCATGAGTGTCTTGTGCATGAATTCACTTGTTGTGTGAAATTTGTGTGTCATATGACATCTTGGTTGATGTACAGAGTTTTTGAATAACCATTTTGATTATGATTTACTCGTTACTCTGTTTTTCAACTGAATACAACCAACCTTAGTATCAATGAATTTTGAGCCGAACTTTTATGTCAAATTGATTGTTAGATCGAATTTGACTGTCCAGGCTCTGATACCAATTGTTAGATCTGAGTTTGTTTCTGATTGTATCTTGTGTTTGTAATTAAAATGAAGATGGATGAGTGTGCAGCGGAATTATGATGAAAACAAACTTTGCATACAATCAAACGAGAGTAATACTTTAATCAAACATCTTTTCACAATGAATCGGAAGATTGAATTTATTTCAATAACGATTACAATGATTGATGAATGAATGCAAACTCCCCCTCAGCCAGAGCTCAGTTGTTTGTTCGTGCAAAGAAGACGATGATGTAAAAAAGCTAATAGAACAGTACAAAGTACTGAACTATTTATAGGCACTAGCAAACCACTGAGCATCTTAGCTGACGTCACCATGAAAGTGACATCTAACCTCCTAACAAACTCTAACCTCTGATCTATACAAACACTGCTATGTTAACTACTGTTATTACATTACATTACAAAACAAACTATAGATCAGCTGCTGCAACCTTCCACTGCTGTGAACCCAGCAGTACTTGTCCGGATCAGCAGTGCTTGACTCAAGGCAGTAGATTGAATCAGCAGGGCTTTAGTCTTTCATCAGATCTTTACTTTAGCAGCAGTTGTAGGTCAGCAGTTTGTACGATCAGCAGATAGGAGGTCAGCAGATAGGAGGTCAGCAGATATGAAATCACTTTCAAGGGGAGAGATTTGTATGTAAACATCTGCTTATTCTGGATCCACTGCTCTGATCCAGTTTTGGCTTTAATTATCTGTTCCTCAGATAGGGTTCAATCCCAATAAAATTAGAGTTATTTAAATCCAATGTCCATTTATTTAACTTAATATGATGATTTCTTTATTGTATGATTATGTAAAGTATAAAATATTAAAAAATGGTGTAACAAGCTTAAAAAAGCAAGTTAAACTGAACCTCGACATATAATTTAATAAAGTAAAGGGTCGTATTATTGACATACCTTGGGAAATTAAATCGACACCTTCAATACGTATCGTATAGGCCTATACGATGCATATTATGTGAAATTCAAACTTCAAGGTCAGTCAAAGGCTGACAATGTCCCCATCATGCGCAGTAATACGCATCGTATAGGCCTATACGATGCGTATTGGTACTAGGTTGTCCTTCAAAGCTGACATCTAGGGTTCACATGCAACCCTAATATGCATCGTACATGCCTATACGATGCGTATTGTAGTACGAGGTTGCTTTCTGTCACTCAAAAGTGACAGAAAGTGATTAACGTCAGCCTTATACAGGTCGTATAGGCCTATACGACCCGTATTGAATTGTAAATTTGCATTCTACTTCCTCTATTACGATGAAGAAGACGATGATATATGTCATCTTCGTTATATATTCACATTCGCTAACAACATGTCTTGGTTCAACCACATTTTGGGCGAGTCGTCCGACACAAACACGAGCACGTTTATTTCGGAAAGCAGTGTGGTATAGCATTTTTTAACTTGTTCTGTTTTTGTTATGAAATACTTAGCACACTGTTTGTATTAGGAGGAGTCTGTTGTCCCTGATACTTATGATGGTAGAGGAAATGATGATCACGCGGAGGAGGTTGTGTCCGGCTTTCGTCCCCATCATAATGAATCGTTGTTGCCAGAGCTCAACGAGGTAAGTATATATTTACTTTTTTCTATTCGGCGTTAAACTTACCATTACCTTTTACCCGTTGGTTTTTTTAGTTTGCTGTGCCCCGCCAACCGTTGTTACCAGATCTAAACGAGGTAAAAATAATTTTACTTATTATTATGAAGGCTTTTAGATGTGCCGTTATGATTTAACCGTTGTTTTTTTTTTCGGTTAGTCATGCCTAGCTATGATCATGGTTATGGGTCTCCGTATTATGAAGCCGGTTACGGTGCCTCATACGGACAGGAAGAATATGGCAATAACTTTTTCGTTAGTGGTGCCTCGGGAGTACAAGAAGACGTTGGTGAGCATTCTTACGCGCAAGAGTCATTGGGTGACGAGCAACCCGCTTACTCTGAAGTTTCGTACAAAACTGATCAAGTACGAATGATATATACTTTTGTTAAATGTTCTTTTTCTTTGTTAAAAAATAATTATAAAATTGTTAATAAAAATACATTAAAATTGCTATATTTTTTAAATAGGATAAAAAAAATTGATTAAAAAATGTAATATTTTTATAAAATTAATTAAAATTTTTATATTTTTAAAAATATTATAAAAAATACATTAAAAATTGCTATATTTTTTTTAAATATTTGTTATATTGTTAGATTGATATGGATGACGTTGTTATAGAGAAACGCGGGCGAAGAAGCAACACGTTGGACGGAAAACTACACGGAACGGATAGCGTGGTATGAAACGATAACGAAGCCTAACATTGATAGGACAGTGAATTACGTTGATTAATTTGTATAGTTAAACAAAAATTTATTTGTATAGTTTATTCCATTTGTTTATTGACACCACAGTGCATTGTATTGATTCATTTGTATAATTAAAGAAAAATATATTTGTTTAATTTATTCCATTTGTTTATTGACAACACAGTGTATTGTATTGATTAATTTATAATTTTAAAGAATAATTTACTTGTGTAATGTATTCCATTTGTTTATTGACAAGACAATGCATTATATTGATTAATTTGTAATTTTAAAGAATGACAATTTATTTGTAAAATACGCTAGAATATGTAAAAATATGCTAAAATACGCTAAAATACGTTAAAATACGCTAAAATATGCTTTTAAAGAACAAACTTTTTAAATAGAAATTGCTTTTATCCGATTAAATTAGGAGTGAGAAAAATAGATTTTTAAAAAATATAAATTTTAGTAAATGCTTTTTAAATCACCGTAAATAAGTTTTCCAGCTACACCATTTTGGAAAAAAAAAACTCAACTATAGTTGTCCCCAGTTAGATGGATAGTGAAAATAAGTAATAATTTAGTAAAAGGGCAAATTACATTTTCGTTCTTTATGTTTGTACTGGATTGAAACGGATAGCCTTTAACATCAATAATTACAGTCACAGTCCTTTTTTGTAAAACTCATAACACTCTACGTCTTTTATCACTAACTAAGTTAACATTTTCATTTAAATATGACATGTGCCTTGCACATGAGGGTAGGTTAGTAATTTTACTATTATACTTAAAATGACCGAATTGCCCTTCTCGTTAACAGAAAAAATAGATGAAGTTAACCCAGTGGACTAAAATGGCAACGATGAAACGTTTTTGGACCTATAGGCGAAAAATGAAACCTTTGGACTAAACTGGTAAAATAGACCAAACCACAAAGACTAAAATGGCATTTAACTCTAAAATATATTTATGACATGTGCCTTGATCATTTGTAACCAGCATCAATGGATTCCACCTTTTTCCCATCCCCCCCCCCGCCCCCCCCCCCCCCCCCCCCTCATCACTTCCTCATACTCACAGTACACCCTTACTAGACCACCACTTCTTCAACTGCGGATCACCTTCTTACTCTAACTTCACTGGTATAACATTCATCGGAGACGACAACCCACCCCTAACCCCTCCACAACCCTAACTCTGGTACACCTCCGACGACCCCGGTACACCTCTGGTGATTTCAAATCCACTTTAACATCCTCAACAGTAACAAGACAACATCATTTTCACCTAACAGAACGCCGTCATTTCGTTGCGTCACTAGAGACAATAATACTCCTTCGGTTTCTAGCTCCGGCAATGACGGTGGAACAGAACCAGTGGCGATGTCCGACGAGAAACCGTTGAGTCAATGTGAGATGGACACGTATAATGCCTCTGGTCCCGGTGGTCAACACCGTAACAAGCGCGAGAGTGTAGTTCGGATTAAGCATATTCCTACCGACATTGTTGCTCAGGTTAATTTTATCAGTTTTGTTTTGGAAATGATAGATTAGGTTTTTTTTGAATGTGTTTGTGAAGTGATTATTGAGAGTTATAGTGTTTTGTGAAGTGCTTGTGGTTATTTAGGGTTAGAAGAGTTGGATTTGAAGAATTGTGTGACAGTTAGTCAGTTACTTACCTGTTTGTTGCTTGCAGCAAGTGATTGATTGTCTGATTTTGTTGTGATAACCAGTTTGAAATTGTATATCTGATACCTTTGGTGCTAATTTAACTAGATTTTGAAGACTGGATAAAAATGTTTAGGGGGCGATGGATGGGTTAGGGGCGGTGGGTGTGGCCGGAGTGGTGGCGGTAGGATGTGGTGGTGGTGGCGGCAGGATGAAGTGGTGGTGGCAAGATGTGGTGGTTAAGGTTTTAGGGTTTGGAAATTGTAAAAAACATAATACAGGAAACCAAGAAATGTAAAAAACCCAAGGTTCAAACCCCAAACTTCCGTATAGTGAAGTTTATTCTTATATTCAAAACAATTAATAAAATTACTGTTTTACCCTAAAACAATTAATATTTTGTCAACTAATATTTGTTCATTTTTAGGTGTTCAAGTCTTGTGAAGAGTTGATGGAATGGGGTAGAAACATCGGACCTGGTCTGGGTTACGCTATTGTTACTAAAAGATCGAAAACAAAAGTAGCTACGTGCCTAAAGTTGTACTTATGTGTGATCGTGGTGGTGTGTATAAATCAGTTAAAGATTCAAGTAAATTAACCGGCACCAGAAAGACTAACTGCCCATTTGAAATGATAGGGAAATATTCAAAAGAGAATAGTTCTTGGATGTTAAAAGTGAGACATGGTGAAATTAATCATCACCCGGAGAATATACGGAGGGACACCCAATCTTAAAACGGTTAACACCTAATGAACACCAATTAGTGGCATAGTTAACAGGGAAGCATGTGTTGCCAAAAGATATTTAAGGTATTATGAAGGAGCGTGATGAAAAAAATGTCTTTACAATTAAAAACATATATAATGCACACGATAAAATTCGAGCAAAGGATCATAAAGGGAAATCTCTGATGGAGGTGCTAATGTCCCTTTTACATGATAACGGTTATATTTTTTATATTTCTACCAATAGAGTTTCAAACAGGTATTCTTCGTTCGTAAAAAAATATACAAGTACTTCCTTGATTTTTCACATGTGTTGCTTATGGATGCCACGTACAATGCGAACAAGTATAAATTGTATTTTCTTCAAATAGTTGGCGTAACTTCTACCAACAAGACAATTTCCATAGCTTTTGCAGTTATGCATAAAGAAATAGTGGAGAAATACGTTTGGGCATTAAACTGTTTAAAATCAACTCTAGATGAGAGCGTGCAACCACGTGTTATAGTTATGGATAGGGAATTAGCTCTGATGCATGCGAGAAAGTTTTTACGAATGCTACCCGATTACTTTGTACGTGGCACATTTCTCAAAGTATATTTAGAAACTGCAAATCATTTTTCACCTCGCAACATTATTGGGATTCCTTCAATATAATGTGGAATGTACTCGTCGAATCTCAAACGTGGACATCATTTTTCCAAAATTACAAGCAACTTTAGTCAATGTTGATCCATCGTCAAAGTAGTTATTATAACTATTATCCTTATATTTTTATTATTATTATTATAATTATTATTATTATTTTACAGAGAGTCATTTAAAGCGTTCACATTGTTGTTATCAAGTTCGAAAGTGTTACTGATTACAATGTTCTTGTGAAATCTCAAAGTAAAAGAAAGCATGTCACTTTATCCAAAGTATTCCATGGTAATATTTAAAAACCGACAACTTTTGCTTTAATGCAGGCCAATCTATTCCTTTAGATTCGATCGATGTATTATGGAGGAAACTTGAGTTACCAGTATTTTGTGAAGATATTAATTGTGATGTTGAATTGGAAGGTTTTAAAAAGCCTTCAACAATCGATCCAAGCCTGGAAAGAAATATTTACTACAAAGGCTAAAAGATATAATCGATCCAAGTATACATTCTGTTGAAGAACCTGATGTTAAAGAGGATACTCTTGGACGACCAACTACAAAATCAAAACAACAAAAAAAGAACCCTGTAACTGCTAAACCTCCCTTTCAACGAAGCTACTTCCAAAAGCCTCCAAGCAGGGCTGGCCCCGAGAATTCATGTACTCTGTTGGAGCTTCAAGAAACGTATCATTAGGCCTTAATGAAATTGGGTATTGGACTAATTAAAGTTTTAAACATAATGACAATGGGCTAATAATTAATATATATATAGATTTGGGACCATAGTTCCTCTTATTAACGGATATAATATTTTCTTGTTATATACTATCTTAGTTTATATGAAATATATACATATTGAATATTAAAGCATTGGTGTCACCGCTGGTTAAATTCAAACATATTTTAATGTAGTTTGTAGGTTAAAAAGATTATAAGTCCTAAGAACACACAATGTGGGTGTGGAAGTCTGGTGTTGAGGCCAGTCCACACCCACCAAACCACCATGTGCTTGACGTTTTCCACAACGTTGTGTGTAGGGTGGGGGATTCTTCACCAGCATGGGTGGCAATTTGGTTGGTGATGTGACGCAAGTTGATTGTTGGTTTGTGATTGATTAGGTTTTTTTTAAACAATAGGTGCGGCACTTTCCGCGCCCAACACCACCTGTACCTTTTTTTAGCACGCACACTTACTTACGTGGTTGTTACTTGGTGCTTAACGCCCTATCTTTAAACCCCTTCAGAGCGTATAGTTTAACGCATTATTTACAACCATATAATTGATCAATTGTATTGGCAAAAGTAAAAAGATAGTACCTTTTAAAAAAAAATAGTGAAATCTCCTTTTTAGATCTGTTGTCGGGTCCAAACCCAACCATCACCCCAATCATTCATCATATACTTTCTCTCACATTCACTTTTCCTCTTTCACCAATTTCTCTCACATCCACTTTCTTCTTTCACCATCCACCTAACATCCCATTGTCGGCAGGATTTGTGATGTTTCTAGACATGTTGTGTAAGTGTACATCCACTTTTATCTATTGATTCGATATTTTTTATTATCTCTTTAACTTGGAAGTTTTCAGAGTCATAGACCAAACAATTCCAACAATTTAAGTCGAAATATTGATTAAATGTTTCAAGGTTACAAACTACAGGGCTCTTCACCGTGGGTAATCACCGCCAGGCAGCTATGGGGCTAAGCTAGCTTGCGGAGTTGCAATACTCCGACGGATGGGACCCCCCCCCCCTACACGAGCCAAAGTAGTCTTTCCCAAACCTCACATACCTCATATGCCATACACCCGAACCTCCTCATTCTCATGTTTCCCTATATCTTTGTTACATATCTTTGTTGTTACTATCTCCATTTCTTCCCATGATAATTGAAGTATCATGTATAACCAAGCTTGTTTCCCTATCTGGCATCTGACCTACAACTTTAAATCTAACTTAAATCTCTCGGAATTTATGACATCCAGCTTACTTTTTATGTCTTTAACCTTGTGAGCAATCCTAACACGGGTCATATATTTATTTTGATTAGAGGAGAAGAAGGCTCTTACCCTGTATTTGACTCGTTTTTTTGTGTAGACGTTGTAGCAAAGCTTCGGTTGAGATATCGTCCAACACACTTTCTACCTCCAAGGATGCTGATCTGAGACGCCTAAGCCATACCTCTACAGTGTTATTCTTGACACGTTTCTCTTCTGCGTCTTGAAGAATAACTTGGATCTGCTCGAAATCATTCTTGAGCCTCAAAATATCGTTTTTGAGTCCCCGAAGCAGAGCAAGCTCTTGGGTAGCTACAGAACCGAGTGTCCGCACCACCTCCTTCACAAGGACCGCAACAAGCGCATCTGCCATGATAACTGTTTCAAAATACTATGATCAAAAGTGTTTATATGTTTGAAAACCAAAGCAAGAAAGTGAAGAAATTGTAGATGCAATCCAACAACTACTTGTACTGTGTAGCTAAGGCGTTAACATGTGCTGTTTCCTGCCATTGTAATGTCTAGTTAAAGCTTAATATATATGTGGTCTAAATCATTTCTTTAGACGTACCAAAAAAATCACAAATCAACGCCCAAAAAATCAGTGATTGGTTTGCATCCATTAGTAGGTTTTCATTTAGTCGGTTACTCGGTTTGGTTGATAAGTTTTTGGAATGGGTCGTATAACCGAAGCCATGGACTTGTACATGAACGTAAAATGGTTCATAAGTGCATAACCTGATTTGTTCGATGCTCGCGTGTGTTGTTTTTTAACGTTCTGTTCGGTTTGTTATGGCAGTCGGTTATCGTGGGCTTAACCGAAACCGAACCAGCTGTTATCCATCGGTTACGTTTGAGTCATTTTAGTTGGTAATGGCTTTGCAGTCGGTTAATCAGTTTTTGGTTACTACAAGTAAATATCCGGGGTACTGAAGATTTCGTATCATGATAACTTTTAGTATAGTTTGTAAATGCTGGTTTATTTTGCTTGATCAATGATGCAAGAACACAAAGATATATATTTTAAATTTAATCATTTATAAAATTTATATTATTATTATTATTATTATTATTATTATTACTATTACTATTATTATTATTATTATTTCAGTCATAAATATGTGGTTGTATCCACTTGTACTGTACAGAAATTGAAAAGGCAATTAAATCTAACCACCTACTTGTACGGTGTGGTTAAATTACTAGCATGTGCTGTGTTTCTTAGATCTTGTACTATGTAATTCAAACGTTATGGCAAGAAAGACTCTCCTTTCCATCAGGCAAGGTCCGCTCCCCTTCTCTTCTCCATCAGGCATGGTACCCAGTTATCCAATGGTTCAAAAATCAAAATCATGGAGCAACAACTGATTTTTGAAGACTGAAGAGAACACTAATACATGTGTTATTTAATTTAAGAATTAACACTAATACCTGCGTTTGGCTGTTGAAGACTGAAGAAGAGAACAAAATTCGAAACCCAGATGAACTCTGAGTATCAGACGAGGCACCTGATGAAGAATTGCTTCCAGCAGGAATTGATCAGTGTATAGCGGTTTGATTTGGGAGAGATGGCGAGACTTTAACATTCGTGATATTATCTTGTAATGTTGCCTTTTTTCTGTTGGGACTTCCAGATCCTTTCTGGCCCCTTTTGTTCTATTTTATGATCGAATAAAATAGCAGTCGTTCAAAAAAAAAAAAAAAAAAGACTCTCCTTAGCCACAACCCCTCTGGGCTGGGCTCTTCATAACACTAGGGGGCTGGATTTTGGGCCTTAGTCAAGGCTCCAACAAGGCGTTCCTACGCCTACAACCACAAATCAACGTGACAACGTCCCCCGTCCCCCCATTTGCAGGCTGGCCCCAACAAACTCTCGAAAACTAAAGTGACTTCCAGTTCTAGACCCTTCAAAGTTCAAAGTTCAAACAACCATAATGCCGCCACTTGAGTCACATGCCCAAGTTACTGAGCCCGGCAGCCTTCATATGATATGATCATTGTTGCCCTTAAAAAACTAATAATAAAACGTTATGTAACACAAAAAAAAAGTCGTTGAAATTAAGTGTGTGTAGGAGACTTTATCTCACACGCAAAGATAAAGTTAGATGGGAAATAAAAATAGGTGCTTGTCGAATTTTGAGTTATTCGAAACGGTTTATTAGAATTTGAAAGTTTAAAACCAATATATGAATTTGCTAGAAATTTGAGTAAGATTATTTGAATTCGAGTCAACTCTGGGTTTACTCAACTTATTCGAATTAAGAAAAAAGATACAAAATAAATAAAAGGGTAAATTACTTTTTGAGTCCCTATGTTTTATAACTTTTAACCACTTGAATTCAAAATCAAAATGTTTAACGCCCTGAGTCCCTATAGGCTATAGCCACTTTGCTTAACAATTTGAGTCCAAATTTCGAACACTGTTAGAATTATTTTGTTAAAATTTGTTAAATGACCAAATTATCCCTATAATTAAAAAATAAATAAAAAACTAATTTATTTTTAGTTTTCTATTTTTCCTTCTCTCTCTTATAAACACCAGATCTCTGCATTTCTCTCAGTCTCTCTCATCTTTCCTTCTCTCTCTCTCTAAACCTAAATCATCTCCATCCCACCAACACTGCCACCACCATCGCACTACCGCCACCTCCATGGGCGTAGCTTAGAAGGGGCCGGGAGGGGCGCACGACCCCCCGAACTTTTCGCTCAGTAGTGTTATACACATAGCTTTCGTATAGAAATTTTTGGGTATATACGTTTTCGACCCCCGGTTCTATAGAAATTTTTGGGTATATACGTTTTAGACCCCCCGTCGGAATTCTCAAGCTTCGCCACTGGCCACCTCCAAACACCTACCACCACCAGTGCCGCCCCACTCCCACCACCATCCCAATACCGCCACCTCCGAACTCCCACCACCAACGTCTCATCCCCATTGTCGAGAACCCTCCACCACCGTCTCACCTCCACCTCCACCACCGCCGCCGTCGCCCCACTGTTACAGGTCACTGCTATACTGTTTTAATTTCGAGGGTTAGGGTTTTAAATTTGGGGGTTTTGTTTATTTTAGTAATATTTGTCACTTTCGTCGATGTTGGTTCCAGTTAGGTATTTAGGAACCACAATAAAGTATCTTGAAGAAAGATGCTACAAAGAGTTGTGGTGAGATCATATCCATTTGGTTACTGTTATTACAGAGGTGTATAGTAAGCTGATTTGCATGTGCGAAGAGCAAATGGCGTATTTTGCTGTGAACCTGATGAATGTTTCGATTGAACTTTTGGATGATGCTAAACGTGATATGGTCCAGAAAATTGGATTTCAGACTCTTGTTAGATTCATCTATAGTCAGGTGGATGGAACTTACACATATAATCTTGAAAAACTGAAGAAGATGGTGGTGTGGTGGTGGTGTGACGGTGATGGTGGTGGTGATGTGGTTGAGAGAGAGATAAGGAAGAAAGAGAGAGAGAGAGAGAAATCAGTGTTTGTGTGTTTTCTCTATATAATAATAATAATAATAATAATAATAATAATAATAATAATAATAATAATAATAATAATATAATACAGGGGCATTTTAGTCTTTTAATAAAAAAACTAACGAAAAATTTAAACGTGGTTAGAAATTTGGACTCAAATGGTTAAGAAAGTGGCTATAGGGACTCAAGACGTTAAACATTTTGATTTTGGACTCAAGTGGTTAAAATCTATAAAACACAGGGACACAAAAAGTAATTTACCCTATCTTTTAATGCAGCCCGTGTAATGCCCGTTTAACATACTAACTAATTGTTAAGTTAGTAGGTTAAAGTCTTTATTTTGTGTCACTAAATGAAATTGACATTTTGTTCCTGATCTTTTTTAAACTTGTATAAAGTTTTTATACGCATTTTTTTATATTACATCATAATAAAAATGTTTTTTTTATCTTTAATATGAGTACGGTATGTTGTAAAAAAAAAAAAAAAAAGTTTTACCTGGTGTTCATATGATGGTGTTTTGCTTGAAAAGACGTTATTTACATGTGTGTTGTTAGTGCATGGTGTTTTTAGGTCTTTTCATGGTGTTATTGGTATGTAAAAACGAAGAACAATGTGTTTTAATTTTAGAAACTACAGTTCTTTTATCTAATCGTAATTTAATTTTATTTGTAGCTATTACATGATGTTTTTACCTATTATATAATAACGAGTTGACGCAAACCCGCTGCAGCGGGCTGTTGATTATGAGTGTCTTTAGTAGCATTATATGAGATGCTCGATTATGACCACGTTTACATATTTTAATAAACTAAAAATAATCACTATACTTAATGGGCCCATGTATACACTAATATCAAATACAAATTAAAACTAAGTACATCTTTAGACATTCATTCTTCTATACTTGTGGCCACGCTAATTACAAACCCTCATATCATGACTGGAAATTTCATTATTGTTATCAGAATAAAAACTAACATAAAAAACATGAATCAATAAACCCACTTTTGTGAACTTCAGAAAGATTTTGAAAACAATAAAAACCAACTCAGTGAATTACTTTTCGGATGATGAATGACAATTGCTTCGCAGATAAGTAATCAGTATTTTTATGTTCAATAACATGACGTACATTGATACCACCATTTCTCCCTCTCTCTCCGTTTCTCTCTCTATTCTCTCACCATCTTCTCGTTTGTTCCACCACCGCACCATTGCTTCTCCGGCGTGGTGATATGATAACACGACTTCCATCACGGCAACGAAAGGTAAACATCGAATTCTCCACTGAGTGTACGCCATGTTTCCCTCCATCTTCACCGGCCGGAACAACTCCGCTCATCATGATCCGATTATCCGGCGGATCACCAACATCATCATGAAATCAGGTTTGATCCTATTCTAAAATTCGCTCAAACAACCGAGAGGTTCTGGTCGTCAAGATCGAATTCGTACCACTATTATGGAGATATAAGGTATTTATGCACAACGAAAAGGGGCGTTGATAACCGTTTTAATCGCTCGACGGAAAGGCGCGTCTATTACTTTTTTAATTAAGTATATTTATGTTACTTATTTATGATTGTCGTCCTATTCGACATTCGACAGGAATAAAGTCGCAACATTTTGTTAATTAGTTAATATGGTATACATGTTGTTTAATTGGGATTGCTACCCATTCGATGGGTTATGTGGTGGAAATTTATGGAGATATAAGGTATTTATGCACAACGAAAAGGGGCTGTGATAACCGTTTTAATCGCTCGACGGAAAGGCGCGTCTATTACTTTTTTAATCAAGTATATTTGTGTTGCTTATTTATGATTGTCGTCCTATTCGACATTAGACAGGAATAAAGTCGCAACATTTTGTTAATTAGTTAATATGGTATACATGTTGTTTAATTGGGATTGCTACCCATTCGATGGGTTATGTGGTGGAAATTTATGGAGAGGTGTGTCTGAAGGAGCGCAAAGGGGATAGATAAAAGTTAATTGTTAGTTGTTTGAAGCTACTAAGGTGGTGGAAGATACCAATGAGGTTCCTACGGCCAGGGGCGGATATAGAGGTAATTTGGGGGTTCCTAGGAACCTGTTCGGTTCGTAATTTATAGTGTTAAATTATATAAAAAATTCTGAAGGAACCCTATTTTGTAGGGGAACCTTATAACCAAATGTGTTGAGTAGAAAACTGGTCCAATGCGTTTTTCTTAAACTTAAGGTCATGGGTTCGAGTCTAGGAAGGTCCTTTTTGTTGAGTTTTTGTTCTTTTTTTTTTCTTTTAACTAAAAAACGATTTTTCTTTCTTTTTTCCTTTTAACTAAAAAACGAATTGGGGGTTAGATATTCACTCCAGCCTCCACTGACAAAACCCCTTTTGATTTAAACTCCAAATGGAAGGGGATAACTCCAAATCGCAGAAGCCCGAACCAAAATTGAGGGTTGATTCCAGAGTTATTCTTGAAACTACAGGTTGCCTCACTGGTCATGATACAAAATTTTGAAATCCCAAGTCTCATGTATACTTTGAAAATTGAAAATCATCATTTTTTGTTCTTTTGTCAGGGTTTGGAGTAAGGTTAACGATTTGAGATGATATCAAGATTTGTATAAGGTACATTATTTCAGTCCTAGCTTTACCTCTGATTTTGCAATTTGACAATTTAGGAATGTTTCTTTCGCCGGAAGGAAGATGGGGAGTCGGAAGAGGTTAGGAATACCTGCATGGGAAAAGAGGGTAGTGTGGATGCGGCGTCTCGTTCTCCTAATCGACTTTTCACAGGTCCCGAGGTATTGGAAGTAGGAGAGATTCCCTCTGCATTTAATATTGGTAAAGTTATGCGTCATAATGGAGCTGGACCGGGTAATTCTAAATCAGGTAGTCTTCTTAGAAAGCAGGCCGGTCAGCACTCCAAAGCCCAAAATAAGTGTGCCAATAATTTGGAGGAGCCCACTAACAAAAAAAGAGAAGAATGGATGAGACTGTGGGCCAGCCGGTTTCGGGTAAAGGGGCGGATGCGGGTATTGTTCCTTCTGTTAATTCTGGGGGTTTTCAAGTTGACTGGGATTTGAATGTTAGGGTTCCTGACTCAGTCGCTGCTTCCAGTGACGACGTTCCTCAGCAAATGTAGGGAGAGAAGGATCAAGGTGTGTTGTTTTCGGATCCTTCACCTTGCCAAAAGAAAACCTCGGATGATGAACCAGGAAGATCTGAAGCGGAGATAACTGTGGAATTTGGGAAGGAGAATGGTGTTGACCTGAGCAGACACAAAAAGTTGATTGAGGAACTGGTTGTGGAAGAAGGTATCCAAAAGGTAAATCTATGAATTTCGTGTCTTTAAATGTTCGTGGTATGGGGGCTATTGTGAAGGCTGGCTGGGTTAGCGGGTTGAGGAAGGATCATAAAATCAGTTTTTTAGCTATTCAAGAAACTCAAGTGGACGAGGTCAGTCACGAGCTGGTTGTTAAATTCCAGGGGCCTTGTTTGGGGCTTCAACTTAACGTCAAGAAAACAGAAATTTTTTGGCCATCGTGCAATGGAGTTAAGGCGCAAAAGGGTTTGTTTCCTAGTGGGATTGGAAGGCCAGTGTCGGGTGTCAAACTCCTCGGGGGCGCTGTTAGTCGGGATGCGGGTTTTATTAGTAGGTTGGCCGTGAAAAGGGCATCTTGTGCAGTGGATCTGATGAGCTATCTTCCACGTCTGCGGGACCCTCAATGCGAGCTTCTCTTACTGCGCTCTTGCATGGGTGTTGCTAAGTTGTTGTTCGGCCTCAGAACGTGCCTACCCATGTTTGTTGGGGAGGCTGTTTCGGTTTTTGACAAAGGCCTTCGGAGAGCTATTGAGGATATTGTGGTTTGCGGGGGTCCATTTTTGGGGATCTTTAATGGAGCCTTGCATCCCTTCCGACCCGTTTTGGGGGTTTGGGTTTATGTTCGACTGAGGATGTATATATGTATGCTTTCGTGGCATCGAGGGCGCAATCTTGGAGTTTGCAGGACCACATTCTTCGGGACTGTGGTATTGCCGGGTTAGATTCTGATTATGTGTGCGCGTTGGATTGCATGCACATGTCCCTTCCGGATTTCGATATTGGCAGCTTCTCTAATAAGGACACCGCCCCCCCCTAAAGCCCAGAATGCTTTGGCGAGTGCCCTATTTAGTAGAACTGTCCAGAGTTTGGGAGAGAAGTTTAGTCTATCCCCTCGTCAGAAAGCCGTGTTCGATTATCTCCGGGCTCCTCATGCTCAAGATTTTCTGACAGTCATCCCCATTGAAGGACTAGGCCAACACATGTCGGCAGTGGAATACCGGGCAATCCTTAAGTACCGGCTAATGATCCCTCTGTTTCCGGTCGATGAGCCATGCCCAGTTTGCCGCAAGGTTTGTTTAGATACTTTTGGCGAGCATGCGATTCATTGTAAGGAGTTGCCTGGTTTTAAATACAGGCATGATCTGGTAAGGGATATTTTGTTTGATATTTTAAAGCGGGCAGGGATTTCAGTAAAAAAGGAGGCTCCGGTGAACTTTCTGACGGATCCGCTCGATGGGAGGTCTACTCTTCGACCAGCTGATATTCTTGTGTTTGGGTGGGCCAGGGGAAAACACGCTTGTGTGGACCTTACAGGAGTGTCCCCTCTTGTTGGGCTCAGGGATAATGGGTTTGTTGCTGGCCAGGCTGCGTTGAAGGCGGAATCAAGCAAGGTCGCTAAACATGAGAAGGCTTGTTTAGAGAATCAACATGTGTTTATCCCATTCGCTTTTGATACATTTGGTTCCCTAGCCCCAGATGCTGTGGAATTCCTAAACAGGGTTCAACAGGTTGTGAATAGTAATCTCTCAACCTTTAAGGGTCGTTTCGTCTTTAGCAGGATTGGTTTTGCAATTCAAAAGGGGGTTGCGGCGCAGCTTGTTGCCCGTTTACCTGCCACTTGTTTGTAATTTGTTACTTTGGCATTTTAATGAAAATCATATGAAGATAAATATGAATGGATGTGAATTATATAAAAAAAAAAATTCTCTATGTAATATGTGGGTGCGTCAGGCAGGTCGCGAGGGTTAGTTTGTATTTGGGACCCTTTGGTGCTTAGGGTTCAAGGGGTTACTAAGAACAGGAACTATTTGCTGTTAAATGGTCAGATGGTGGGGAGTAATCAGTTTCTGAATGTCATGAATGTTTATGTCCCTCACAGGGTGGGTGATAAAAAAGTTGTGTGGAACAAGATTACAAATGAGATCAGTACAGGGGCTGGGCAGTGGGTGTTGCTTGGGGATTTCAATGCGGTCAGGGCTCCGGGGGAAAGGTTGAACTCGGTTTTTAATAGGACCTGTGACAACCCTCAAATTCCATGTATTCCGTACAATTTATTAATGACAATTAAAGTACTTGACGACTGTGTGGAATTACTTAACTGCTCCCTGATTACTGTGTTATGCTTACATGTATTTGTTAACATACTAGTAGTATACAGAAAAGTTACTAAAATGTCCTGTGTGCTTTCCTGAGTAATGAAAAGTAAAAACGTTACAAAAATATATATATATAGGACACGTTACGGATTAATTAAGCACTTTAACGGAACAGTATCGAACCAAACAACCGGACTTTACCCGGAAAATAAAAATAATGTCAATGACATTGTTTTTCCTTTTCTGAGCAAGTTAGGGTCCCCGAATACCCTAACACCCGTTATAATACATAACACACTAGTAATTTACTTAAACTCCTAACTTATCTAACTAAACATTAACCATATAGTTCAAATCAAACCAACCCCCCCCCCCCCTCTTGACCGATCGGTCCCCTTAGGGGACACACCCTTACACATTTGAATATTTTATTCTCTTGTGTCTTGTATCTAGAGAACACGTGATCTTTTGGTTAATAAGGATGCATGGTTCATAAATATAACTTCAAGTCACATTATCATTCATTCAAAACACTTAAAGAAAAAAAATTTCACAACTCTCTCTCCCTCTCATTACTCTCGGCTGCAAGCTCCCACACACCCACCACCATTTTCAAGTTTCAATCTTGCCATTTTACATACACTCAAAGGTGCTACGGGTCATACAACGAAGCTCGGTGCTCTCGGAAGTGGAAGGACCTTCTCCATTCACTATTAACCATCACTTTTCTACACTCGAACTCCCCTAGACTTGAGCTAGTGGTAAGAACTTAGATCCGTTCGTTTTTCATGTTATTTAAGTGGTTAATAGTTGATTTAATGGCTGAAAATTGAAACACTAAAGAACCTAACATAAAGTCTTGGACAAAAGATGAATAAGATGGATAAAGAAAAGTTATGTGTGTAAATCATGTAGATCTTGTGTGGTTATGATTATTGGTTGATTATTTGATGTTTTACTGGTTAATATTGATGATTGATATTGTTATAATCACTAAACATGTTAACGGAATCAATCGAACACAAGTTAGTAAGTTAAAGAATGAAAACAGAATCTGTCCAAGTTTTACAGCCAACTTCAGTTGGCTGTAAATAGGTCAAAAACTCTACGAAAAACTGATATTTTGAGTCTAAAACGTGTTATTATGAAATACGGTTCTAATGGCACCGGAATCGTAATTTTTGGACTTCGTTTACTATTTTTAAAGCGTCATTTCGTAACAACAGCTAGAGCTGCATTTTTCAGCTGAAAATATGTGTTTTGTTTCCTGTCATAACTTGGGTTCTGTGTAGAGTTGGATCATGAAACTTGTACTGTAGATGACCACCGATGTATTTGTAATTACCCCACTGGAATTTCGTAAATCGGACCCTCGATGAATTTTTAATAAATTATTCCGTGGACTGTGGTCAGAAAAAGATAAATCTGAGTTCAGTCCGGAAAATGAATTTTTATAAAATATTGCTAATAAACTGGACCCCGATATTTTTACACAATAAAATTTGGAATGTTTAAGACATTCTATAAAAATTTGGGAATTTTTGGAATAAGTTAACTATTTTATTAAAATGTCCGAAAACAGCCCGGTTTTGAATATTTATGCTGAAATGACATAAGCTGTAATTTGCGTGTCTAAATGTTGAGTATGCTATCTGTGAATGATCTAACATGTTATATGTGTTATGTGTATTATCGTAAATTTGTTTATGAGTGGGGAATGGATGGGACACTTATATGGGCATAAACCGTCAAAGTGATGCATGTTGTGTGATAGATACGTGTAGGAACTTTGTGCGATATTTGAAAATCACTAAATGACTAACTGGTAATCATATTAGGGTGTGATTGACCGACCGTGTCTGTTAGCTATATTTGAGAAATCTAACCGAGCAAACCGAGGTGAGTTCACACACTTTCTAAGGCATGGGATTCCCGGTGGTTGGGAATGGGTTAAAGAATTAAAAACTAAATCTACATATCCCCTTGGGAGGATATGTACGGCCATCCTCCATAGACAGGATGCCATTATTAATCCTACGAATTCTCCTGGTGCAGAATACGTACGTTCGTCCTCCTGGTGCAGGACAACTGTCACACCCCAACCGATGGCGGAATCATCGGGGCGCGGCACTGAGCGAAACAGATTGTTCAGAAGTTTCCATAACAACTATCATTACCATTCAATTTAAGTTAACATGTCCCATACCATGTCTCAAATAGCAAACAAGTTATTACAGACAAAAACTAAACAAATATCCTGTTCCGACAACTCAGATTTAAACATGACAAATTTATTCGTTGGTTTCTAAGACTCCAGTTCCTAGCTTCAAGTTCATCACAGCCCGAGAAGCATATAAACAACCTAAGCACCTGTCACATACGTTAAAATAAAGTCAATACATATAATGTAAAGGTGAGCATACAAGTTTGATAATAACATATAGAGTTTGAATTCGTTTACGCATAACCAGCACGTACACATAGTGAAATGAAGCACGTTAGTTATCGACACAGATCCATCGATACCAATGACTGCTGGTTGACTGCCCGAGGCAGTTCGCAATACATGATTACCACCGTAATCCATGCAAGTAAAAGATCCTTAACAACCCCCGTGTGAACGGGTGCTGAGTCCAAACTATAGTACTATCGTTGCTAAGGCAGGTAGACAGCATTCCATGTGTAAACATAACAAACAAGCATTCATAAGCCACGTATAACATGCATAATTGGTTTAGCGTTAAAATAGCTTGAGTAGTGTGATAGTTGTAGTTGAATAGTTGTAACGTATGTAACACCCAAAAGTGCTAAAGCAAAAAGGGTTCGAGTATACTCATAGCGATTGTGGATTGAAGGGAGCGCTTTACAGCGAGTATGGTTAGCCTGAATAGATTCGATAACGTAACGATAAGTGGCACGTAAAACAGTACAAAGTGAGAGTGGTTAGGATGACTGATCGTGCGGATCAGCTATCCGTGAGTAGAAGTCATCCGTGCGCATGACCTATCCGTGCGGGTGGTGATGCGTGCGGATGGTGATCCATCCGGATAAGCTATCCGTGCGTGCGACTGTCCGTGCGGGTGGTAACCCGTGCGGATTAGTTATACGTGCAGATGACTTATCCGTACGGACAAGTTGTTTGTGTGGCCAAACGTTCAAGTGGATTGTTTCTTCCTAAGATGTGTTTGTGTATGATGGCTTGTGCTTTGGAGTTTTCGTTGTAGCATTTAGAAAACACACAAGTGTTTCTACCTTTCAAGCCGGTCGCGCGGACGACAGTCCGTGCGTATGGTAGTCCGTGCGGACGGTGATGATCCGTGCGGACAGTCTGTGCGCGCGGGCAGGAACCATCCGTCCGGATAGTCTGTCCGTGCGTACGAGTTGGCCGTGCGGATGAACATTTTTTGAATTTTAGTTGAAGGCCTTAGTATCTCATGATCCGAAGAGTAATCCTTTCAGAGGTCGTCCGTCCGGATTGCTTATTCGTCGATACCCAAACCTTGTTTGGAAAGTGGGTCCCAAGGGTAGCTCGTCCGGGTGACAACTCGTCCGGATGACCTGTGCGTGCGGATGGTAATCCGTGCGCACAGCCTATCCGTGCGGACAGCTAGTCCGTGCGGACAGCTAGTCCGTGCGGACAACTGGTCTGGTTGTTCCGTTCGTCTACACTTGGTTTCTGTTGTCGTTTATCGTGACGTTCTGATTTCGTGGCAACCACTTGGAATTGTATTCTCACCCGCGTGACTAGACCGGTCAGGAACCACCCTAACTCGACCTGTCGGCGACTCAGAACGGTCATTCCGGTTATCCCCGAAATCAGTTGTCTGTGGGTAGGATTCCAGATCTAGAACTAGTGAATCACTATTAACGAGTAGAACACTAGAACCGATCTGATTCGTACCGATTCTAAGGGTAAAAGAAGGAGAGAACTTAGGTTTATTTCTTTCAACTCTTTTATCCTTAGAAAAGTTTAGATCGAGGTGAAGTTATTGTGAAATCTTGTAGAAATCGTTTAGATCTGAGATGTTCTTGGTGGAATGAGGTCAAGCTTGAAGTTCTTATGAACTTCATGATGACGTCACCCGAGAATACCTCAAATCCGGATGATTTCATGGTTAAAAGTGGAGGTTTGAAAGATGGAAATGTGTAGAATTGTGTAGTGATCAAAGATGTACAAGGATTAGTGCAAGATCTTACCTGGATTGGGAGAAATCTGAGAAAAAGTGAAGAACGCGTGCGGTTCGGACGTCACTTGCCAAAAGTGGAAAAAGTGGAGAGTGACCCGTGTATTTATAGGATGCCAAAAAGGGAAAGGGTGAGCCGTGCGCACAGCACGTTACCCGGATAGGCTATCCGCGCGGACTGGTCATCCGTGCGGATTGGCAATCCGTGCGGATTGGCCATCCGTGCGGATGCCGCCTGTTTTGGTGGGTTCAGTGCGCTGTTGCTTCGGTTTCGATTTTCGAGCGATTCGATAGGGTTTCCTAGTCAAATTACTTTCAGTCCCAACTACTTCTTATATGTTTCGACTCGGAGTTCAGGTTCGGGTTCGTTTACATTCGAATTAGACTTCGAGTTCGATTGAATTCGCTTGATTATCACAACATAACATAAGATAAACATGCACAGGTAACACGTAAGGCACACACACACGTATAAATGACAAGTAAAATACATAGCTCGAGTTACGGTTCGATGTCGATTTGATTAGCATAGCTTCATTAACTTTATCGCATTGTTACTTCCTATCATTCACAGTCGCGGGTCGATTGAAATACGGCAAACACGATTCGATTATCGTAATGAACGACACTTACTCCACATAATATAAATAAAATAAAAACATTTCTACGAGTCAAGTCGCGCGAAATCGGTCGTTGACTTTGACCTTGACTTTGACTTTCACTCGTGAAAACACAGGGTGTTACAACAACAACCTTAAAACTAGCTAGACAAAACTCTATCATGAAGTCCCTCAATTTATATCGACTTAATCGCCGAGGCCAATGGCGAGCGGGTCATTAGTTAATAGCGCTATTAGGTTTAACAAACCTCACACCGTGCCGTTCGGACGGGCGTGTACTAATGGACTATGGCAAACTGTCAGTGATGATAGACACTGATGTAGGGCACAACTATTGTTCGTCAGTTGTCGATATGTATGGTCTAGTAGTTCACACGGGGAAAGCCCCCACTAATTATGGTTATGGTTTGGGTAATGAAAAAAGGAACTGGTTAAACATACTTTCAACTACGGGGAAACCCCCACGGCATTTAAGCCAACGAAAGTCAAACCACGTTTTCCAGAAACAACTTAAAACTAAATAACCAAACGTGAACTCACTCAACTTTGTTGTTGACTCTTTGTTACATGCCTTACAGGTCGCTAGATGCTTTTGGAGCTTGCATGAGGAGAAGGTTGTTGTGGAATATGGGTTGTTATATCCCATACTTAATAATTATGTTTTGAACTTACGTTTTATGCTTCCGCTGTTATCTTAAAATCGGTCACCTTCTTTAGGTCACCAATCGTATTGTAGTTGGTTTCATTTACTTAATTGTGTTGTTCAATATGATTGGTGGCTCGATCCTGGTCACGTCACGCCTCAAAGCGGTGGTACTCCGCATGGTGGATTTTGGGGGTGTGACAGGACCTGTGCTAAGGATTTCAACGACTTCATTTCTGACAATGGGTTAGTTGAATATGGTATGAAAGGCCGGCGGTACACCTTCCTGGCTCCGAACCCGAACAAACTCAGTAAGATCGACAAAGTTTTTGTTTGTAAAGATTTTTTTGATGTTTAGCCTGAGGCATGTTTAAGGGCGTTGCCTAGACTTCATTCTGACCATTGCCCTTTAGTGCTCGAAACCTCTCGTTTGAACTTTGGTGCGAAGCCTTTTAGATTTTTTAATTCGTGGTTGGATGTGGAGGGTTTTGATAGTATTGTTATTAAGGCAGTTGAGTCTTATGAGAAGATCGGAGATAGGCCGGACGTGGTCTTGATGAACAAGTTTAAACACATAAGGAATGTTATTAAAGCTTGGAGGACCGAAAGAATGGTTAAAGATAAAGAAGACGATTGTAGGGACAAAGAAGAATTAAATTCGTTGGATAAACTGTGTGAAGTCAGAGAGCTTTCAGAAGATGAAATGTGGGTTAAGGAAGAATGTCTTAAGAATATTAGTGAAAGGGAGCGGCTTAAAGCCATGGATTTAAGGCAGAGATCGAGGTGCAAGTGGGCCATCGAAGGAGATGAGAATACCGCTTTTTTTCACAGGCTTATCAATAATAGGAAGTGCAAGAACGGTGTTCCTGGGTTGTTAATTGATGGTGTTTGGGTTTCTTCAAGTCCCACTTCTCTGAGTCTGTCAGATCTAGACCTTGTTTGCAGTGTCCGGAGTTAAACAGAATTTCTGATTCTGAGGCCGGCCTCTTAGTTGAACCTTTCTCGAATAAGGAAATAAAGGAAGCTATTTTTTATTGCGGGGCGGATAAGGCTCCGGGCCCAGACGGCTTTAATTTTAGATTCGTGAAACATTTCTGGAGCCTTTTCGAGGAGGATTTTAAAGATGTTCTGTCCTTTTTTTTTAGACGGGTTCCATTGATCGTGGATGCAACACTTCTTTTATAACGCTTGTCCCTAAAACTAAAGACCCGTTGGGTTTAAGAGATTACCGCCCTATTAACCTCATAGGGATTATTAGCAGGCGGTGCATTGGCCACAGGCGCCGCTACTAGACGCTGTTGGGCAGGTACAGCTTGGATCGGTGCAGCAGTAATCGCACAGTTCTTGTTGGTGGAACTGTTCTTTCTCTTGTTCTTTCTCTTGTTGCTTGACGAGGTGGTTTCAGTAGCTGGTGCAGCAGTAGTGGCTTGATGCAGATGTTTGGAGGTCTTATCCCACACCCCAGCCTTAACCCTCTTGTCATTGATTTCAGCGGCCAGCAGATAGGTTTCTTCGATCGTGGCAGTCTTAGCCGCTTGCACGAAATCGGCGACGCAGTCGGGCAGGGCTCGGATGTACTTCTTGATGGTCATCTCAGGGGTCTTGACCTGGTCAGGACAGATAATGCTAAGCTGTTTGAAGCGAGCAGTGAGGCCAGCATTGTCTCCATCCTTCTGATGTATATGCCAAAATTCATCTTCAAGCTTTTGACGCTCGTGAGGGGGGCAGAATTCCTCCAGCATGACTTCTTTGAGTTCTTCCCACGACAAACCGTAAGCTGCATCATTCCCTCTCTTGTTCCTCTCGGCCGTCCACCAGTCCAAAGCACGGGACTGAAAGACGCCGGTAGCGTTCAGAGTTCGAAGGTCATCAGGGCAACCACTTTGTCGCAGAGTAACCTCGATAGAGTCAAATCAGTGGAATAGAGCAGTAGGACCTCCTTCGCCTGTGAACTCTTTCGGCCCACATGACTTGAATTGTTTGAAACTGAAAGGTCTTGCGACAGCTCTAGGACCTTCAGTCCTCGATTCCTCGGATGATTTGCTGGCATTTTCATAGGCATCGCTTACCGCCTTTGCTACAGCTTTCGCGACGATGGAAGCAAGACGTCTGTCCTTCTTTTCTTGGCGAGAGAGTGGATGACGGGATCCAGACGACATTGTCTGCAATAGACATCGCCATGGAACTCAACACATGTATTCAAATCTCACCTCACACGTCTACTACTACTAAAGCTCAGTAACACGTACCATGTAAACGTATATAGTCACAAAATCACAGAATTGCACAAAATCACATAAACACATAGAGCACATAATCACAGTATCCCTAAACACGTAAGCATAACAGCAAGAAACACATATAACTTAGTCACTAAAAGCACATACAAGCATACAAAGCATTCTGACTGCCTCTATTGTCGATTCACTAGCGATGAGTTGTGTGGGTTTTGTGTTTTAGCAGGAGCAATAGTGTTGAGTTGAAACCAATAGTACTTCAAAACGTTAACAAATAACAGAAAATGCATAAAATTTCATAAAGATCGATAAATCGTAGGTAGATTGTCTGTGGCTAATAGACTTCGACTGACCAAAGTGGCTCGACTATTCGCAAGGATCCTGCACAATTACCTCCAGGACTATGCCTTCGCCTCGTTTCTTGGGTGTTGGCGCAATTCCCATTGGTTATACTGTGTCTTTAGATCGTTGGAGTCCATCGAACTTTGGTGAGAGTTTTTGTATAAAAGCGGGACGAGTCGACAAGGTTAGGGTTTCACCCCTATCTTGCAACCTCCGTCCTCGTTTTTGATAAAAAAATAGAGGAGATTATTCATCAAAATATGGATTTCACTCCTGATTTGGTATGATTCTCCTCGTTTGTAGCTAAAACGCAAGCTGATTTGGCAACTTTAGTCGAGAGTTTGCGGTTTTCACACCTATTCTCGGCCTCATCACCTGTTCACAACTTGAAAATTCGAGTGCAGTGATAGAAAAGAGTGAGTGATAATGGTGAGTTTACGCATACGCGTGGGTTGGTCTGTTGGTTCTTAACTATAGACTAGGTCTCTAAGACTTCGACCCGGACTAGGTCGAGTCTTGCCTAATTCCCTATAGTTATGGCTCTGATACCAATCTGTCACACCCCAACCGATGGCGGAATCATCGGGGCGCGGCACTGAGAGAAACAGATTGTTCAGAAGTTTCCATAACAACTATCATTACCATTCAATTTAAGTTAACATGTCCCATACCATGTCTCAAATAGCAAACAACTTATTACAGACAAAAACTAAACAAATATCCTGTTCCGACAACTCAGATTTAAACATGACAAATTTATTCGTTGGTTTCTAAGACTCCAGTTCCTAGCTTCAAGTTCATCACAGCCCGAGAAGCATATAAACAACCTAAGCACCTGTCACATACGTTAAAATAAAGTCAATACATATAATGTAAAGGTGAGCATACAAGTTTGATAATAACATATAGAGTTCGAATTCGTTTACGCATAACCAGCACGTACATATAGTGAAATGAAGCACGTTAGTTATCGACACAGATCCATCGATACCAATGACTGCGGGTTGACTGCCCGAGGCAGTTCGCAATACATGATTACCACCGTAATCCATGCAAGTAAAAGATCCTTAACAACCCCCGTGTGAACGGGTGCTGAGTCCAAACTATAGTACTATCGTTGCTAAGGCAGGTAGACAGCATTCCATGTGTAAACATAACAAACAAGCATTCATAAGCCACGTATAACATGCATAATTGGTTTAGCGTTAAAATAGATTGAGTAGTGTGATAGTTGTAGTTTGAATAGTTGTAACGTATGTAACACCCAAAAGTGCTAAAGCAAAAAGGGTTCGAGTATACTCACAGCGATTGTGGATTGAAGGGAGCGCTTTACAGCGAGTACGGTTAGCCTGAATAGATTCGATAACGTAACGATAAGTGGCGCGTAAAACAGTACAAAGTGAGAGTGGTTAGGATGACTGATCGTGCGGATCAGCTATCCGTGAGTAGAAGTCATCCGTGCGCATGACCTATCCGTGCGGGTGGTGATGCGTGCGGATGGTGATCCATCCGGATAAGCTATCCGTGCGTGCGACTGTCCGTGCGGGTGGTAACCCGTGCGGATTAGTTATACGTGCGGATGACTTATCTGTACGGACAAGTTGTTTGTGTGGCCAAACGTTCAAGTGGATTGTTTCTTCCTAAGATGTGTTTGTGTATGATGGCTTGTGCTTTGGAGTTTTCGTTGTAGCATTTAGAAAACACACAAGTGTTTCTACCTTTCAAGCCGGTCGCGCGGACGACAGTCCGTGCGTATGGTAGTCCGTGCGGACGGTGATGATCCGTGCGGACAGTCTGTGCGCGCGGGCAGGAACCATCCGTCCGGATAGGCTGTCCGTGCGTACGACTTGGCCGTGCGGATGAACATTGTTTGAATTTTAGTTGAAGGCCTTAGTATCTCATGATCCGAAGAGTAATCCTTTCAGAGGTCGTCCGTCCGGATTGCTTATTCGTCGATACCCAAACCTTGTTTGGAAAGTGGGTCCCAAGGGTAGCTCGTCCGGGTGACAACTCGTCCGGATGACCTGTGCGTGCGGATGGTAATCCGTGCGCACAGCCTGTCCGTGCGGACAGCTAGTCCGTGCGGACAACTGGTCTGGTTGTTCCGTTCGTCTACACTTGGTTTCTGTTGTCGTTTATCATGACGTTCTGATTACGTGGCAACCACTTGGAATTGTATTCTCACCCGCGTGACTAGACCGGTCAGGAACCACCCTAACTCGACCTGTCGGCGACTCAGAACGGTCATTCCGGTTATCCCCGAAATCAGTTGTCTGTGGGTAGGATTCCAGATCTAGAACTAGTGAATCACTATTAACGAGTAGAACACTAGAACCGATCTGATTCGTACCGATTCTAAGGGTAAAAGAAGGAGAGAACTTAGGTTTATTTCTTTCAACTCTTTTATCCTTAGAAAAGTTTAGATCTAGGTGAAGTTATTGTGAAATCTTGTAGAAATCGTTTAGATCTGAGATGTTCTTGGTGGAATGAGGTCAAGCTTGAAGTTCTTATGAACTTCATGATGACGTCACCCGAGAATACCTCAAATCCGGATGATTTCATGGTTAAAAGTGGAGGTTTGAAAGATGGAAATGTGTAGAATTGTGTAGTGATCAAAGATGTACAAGGATTAGTGCAAGATCTTACCTGGATTGGGAGAAATCTGAGAAAAAGTGAAGAACGCGTGCGGTTCGGACGTCACTTGCCAAAAGTGGAAAAAGTGGAGAGTGACCCGTGTATTTATAGGATGCCAAAAAGGGAAAGGGTGAGCCGTGCGCACAGCACGTTACCCGGATAGGCTATCCGCGCGGACTGGTCATCCGTGCGGATTGGCAATCCGTGCGGATTGGCAATCCGTGCGGATTGGCCATCCGTGCGGATGCCGCTTGTTTTGGTGGGTTCGGTGCGCTGTTGCTTCGGTTTCGATTTGCGAGCGATTCAATAGGGTTTCTTAGTCAAATTACTTTCAGTCCCAACTACTTCTTATATGTTTCGACTCGGAGTTCGGGTTCGAGTTCGTTTACATTCGAATTAGACTTCGAGTTCGATTGAATTCGCTTGATTATCACAACATAACATAAGATAAACATGCACAGGTAACACGTAAGGCACACACACGTATAAATGACAAGTAAAATACATAGCTCGAGTTACGGTTCGATGTCAATTTGATTAGCATAGCTTGATTAACTTTATCGCATTGTTACTTCCTATCATTCACAGTCGCGGGTCGATTGAAATACGGCAAACACGATTCGATTATCGTAATGAATGACACTTACTCCACATAATATAAATAAGATAAAAACATTTCTACGAGTCAAGTCGCGCGAAATCGGTCGTTGACTTTGACCTTGACTTTGACTTTCACTCGTGAAAACACGGGGTGTTACAGCCTCCCTTTGTTTAGGGAATTTCGTCCCGAAATTAAGCTGGAAGGCGTAACTAACCGTGGATCACATGTGAGAGTCCTTCGTTCGGACCATCGAAAATCGTCAAATTGATCGGGTTTTTACAGTTAAAAATTGATAATTTTTGGATATGATGTGCGAAAACATCTAATCTAAAAGCCTATAAAGTTTTAGATTTCAATTCGAAGTCGTTTGAGAGAAATCTTAATTATTGTAGGTCCGGATTTATCTCCGATTCGACTGCGTAACAATACGTTCGACGTGCGGAATCTGCGAACGTGCTTGACTAAACATAATCGTAACGTAGTCAAAATCGATCCTACAAGTGGTATCTGAGCAGGAGATCGATTGCTCAGATTTGAGCAATTTCTTCAACTTTCTTATCTATCACGTTTTTCTCTGAAATCGCTAAATTAAACGTATACAATAATCATGATTCTATTGATTATGATGACGTGTACAAAGCCGAGAATCACGTTTTGCCTTTTTCTCTCTACTTTCTCTCTCTAGCCCTTATTTACAAGTATGCCACCTTGCCTTTCCTAACCGGACATTACTCATTCGTTAAACAACTGTGGATACTTTGCCTTCATGTCGTTTTCGAGTTCCCAAGTGAACTCCGCGCCTCGTTTGCCTTCCCATCGGACTTTCACAATGGGAATGCGTGAACGCCTGAGTTCTTTGGTCTGGCGATCCATGATTTCGACAGGCTTTTCCACGAAGTGTAATGTTTCGTTCACTTGTAGATCATCTAGAGGGACATGTAAGTCGTGGTCGGCGATGCACTTTCGGAGGTTTGACACGTGGAAAGTCGGATGGACATTGCTAAGTTCCTCCGGTAATTCGAGTCTGTAGGCGACCTTCTCGATCCTTTCCAGAATCTTAAATGGTCCAACATATCGAGGCGCGAGTTTCCCCTTTTTGCCGAATCGGACTACACCCTTCCAAGGTGATACCTTTAGGAGTACGTAGTCACCAGCGCCATATTCTCGGTGCTTGCGCTTTTTATCGGCGAGAACTTTCTGTCTATCCCGAGCTTTCGCTAGGTTGTCTCGAATTTGGAAAATTTTGTCTGTCGTTTCTTGTAGCAGCTCCGGACCGGTTAGTTGCGAGTGACCGATCTCGTGCCACACAATAGGCGATCGACATCTTCTTCCGTATCTGGATGCTAGCCTAGTAGCTGTTGTTGTACGAGAATTCGACTAACGGAAGGTGTCTATCCCAATTACCACCGAAGTCTAGGACACACGAACGGAGCATGTCTTCAAGAGTACGAATCGTTCTTTCAGTCTGACCGTCGGTTTGTGGGTGGAACGCAGTACTTAGATTAACCGTTGTACCGAGTGCCGTTTGAAATGTTTCCCACAATCGTGAAGTAAACCGAGCATCACGATCAGAGATGATGTCACGAGGCGTCCCATGTCGACAAATGATATCGTCGGTGTAGATTCGGGCTAATCGTTCAACCTTGTAGTCTTCTCGTATTGGCAGAAAGTGAGCTGATTTAGTCAAACGGTCAATAACAACCCAAATGCTGTCGTGACCTGATGACGTGGTTGGAAGCTTGGTTACGAAGTCCATAGCTATGCTCTCCCATTTCCACATGGGAATTGGTGGTTGCTCGAGCAAGCCAGAGGGTCTTTGATGTTCAGCCTTGATTCTAGCACAGGTTAGGCATTTTCCGACGTAGAGTGCGATATCCCGTTTCATACCCGGCCACCAGTACCTGTAGCGAAGATCGTGGTACATTTTGTCAGCACCGGGATGAATAGAGTATCGGGATTTGTGGGCTTCATCCATGATAATCTGTCGCAGGTTGGTTCGCTTGGGAATCCAAATTCGGTCTAAGAAGTGGAATATCCCATTTGATTTGCTCACAAGCTGGGCTCCATCGTGGTAGATTCTTTCTTTCTTCAAGGTGCGTTCGTTGAAACATGCATGCTGAGCGTCACGAATGAGAGCTTCGAGGTTGTGCTGGGCTTGAACATTACGAGTGCTAAGCAGATAGCTCCGTCTGCTAAGTGCGTCGGCAACAACATTTGCCTTGCCTGGGTGATAACGAATCTCACAGTCGTAATCGTTGAGAAGTTCTACCCACCGGCGTTGACGCATATTTAGTTCCTTCTGATTAAAGATGTGTTGTAGGCTCTTATGATCGGTGAAGATCGTACACTTTGTACCATACAGGTAGTGTCGCCAAATCTTTAATGCAAAAACAACCGCGCCTAGCTCGAGATCGTGGGTTGTATAGTTCTTCTCTTGGATTTTGAGCTGACGAGATGCGTACGCTATGACCTTGTCTCCTTGCATTAAGACACAACCGAGACCAAGGTTGGAAGCATCACAGTAGACAATGAAATTATCGTTTCCGTCGGGTAGTGTGAGAACAGGAGCATTGCAAAGCATGTGTTTGAGGGTTCGAAAGGCAGACTCTTGTTTGGTTCCCCAGACAAAAGGCTGATCCTTATGAGTGAGAGAGGTAAGTGGTACAGCAATCTTCGAGAATCCTTCGATGAATCGTCGATAATAGCCCGCTAGCCCGAGGAAGGAGCAGACTTCAGTCGGGTTCTTAGGCGTAACCCAGCTCTTAACAGCTTCAATCTTCGCAGGATCGACGTGAATACCCTGACTATTTACGATGTGACCCAGAAACTGAACTTCCCCCAACCAAAACTCACACTTGGAGAATTTGGCGTAGAGTTGGTTCCCCTGGAGTAACTCGAGAACCAAACGTAGATGTTGCGCGTGTTCGGCTCTCGTTTTGGAATAGATCAAGACATCGTCGATGAACACGATGACGAAACGGTCGAGATATGGTTTACACACTCGATTCATCAGGTCCATGAAAACTGCTGGTGCATTGGTTAGGCCAAAAGGCATGACAACGAATTCGTAATGGCCGTAACGAGTACGAAACGCGGTTTTGGGTATATCCTCCTCTTGTATACGCAGCTGATGATATCCTGAACGTAGATCGATCTTCGAGAAACACGTAGCGCCTTGTAGCTGATCAAACAAGTTGTCGATTCGAGGCAGAGGATAGCGGTTCTTGATAGTCAACTTATTCAATTCCCGGTAGTCGATGCACATCCGGAACGACCCGTCCTTCTTTTTGACTAAAAGGACTAGTGCGCCCCAAGGAGAGGTGCTCGGGCGAATAAAGCCTTTTTCAAGCAATTCCTGGAGTTGGGTTGAGAGTTCGCGCATTTCGGACGGCGCGAGTCGGTAAGGAGCTCTGGCGATAGGATTAGCTCCAGGAGTGAGATCAATGCGAAAATCAATATCGCGCTTTGGAGGTAGTCCGGGAAGGTCCTCTGGAAAAACTTGAGGAAATTCTCGAACCACAGGAACGTCTTTTACTTCCTTCTTTTCTTTCTTTTCCTTCTCCGCTGCTACGACATGAGCCAAGAAAGCCCTGTATTCCTTGCGGAGATACTTGCTAGCTTGTAGGCACGACATAAGCTTGAGACCCTTCGAAGTAGTATCACCATAAACACACAATGAATCACCGTTTGCGAGCGAAAAACGAATCATTTTATCGAAGCACACAACTTCGGCATGGTTTTCGCGAAGAAAGTCCATGCCTACTATGACATCAAAGCTTCCTAATTGCATCGGAATGAGATCGATTATGAAGATGTGATTGTTGAGCTCGAGAGTGCAATCACGTATAACAGAATTTACAGCGACGGTTCTTCCGGTAGCGACTTCAACATCGAATGCAGAGGAGAGTCGGGAACGTTTACGACTAAGGAGTTTCTCAAATTCGAGTGACACAAAGCAATTATCGGCTCCAGTATCAAACAAACATGAAGCATAAATACCATTCACAAGGAACGTACCATTGACCACGTTGTTGTCGGCCTGGGCTTGACGCACATTGAGATTGAAAGTTCTGGCGCTTGCGGCCTGTTGCTGCTGCTGTTGTTGCTGCTGTGGTTGCTGCTGTTGCTGTTGGGGTTCTTGTTTCACTACCCTCTTAGGGCACATGTTGGCGAAATGATTCGGTTCGCCACACGTGAAGCATGCTCTGGCTTTGACTGCGGGTGCCGGAGGAGCTTGTTGACCCTGTGGGGCAGCGAGTAGAGCTTGATTGGCAGGAGCTTGACGAATACGGCAGTTAGCAGTAAAGTGGCCGTAGACGTTGCAATAAGCACAGAAGCGGCATTGAATAGCAGTCGGGTGATGATAGGTGCAAGTAGGGCAGAGTGGGTGTGGCCCAGTATATGCACGCTTTGCAGGCGGTGCATTGGCCACAGGCGCCGCTACTAGACGCTGTTGGGCAGGTACAGCTTGGATCGGTGCAGCAGTAATCGCACAGTTCTTGTTGGTGGAACTGTTCTTTCTCTTGTTCTTTCTCTTGTTGCTTGACGAGGTGGTTTCAGTAGCTGGTGCAGCAGTAGTGGCTTGATGCAGATGTTTGGAGGTCTTATCCCACACCCCAGCCTTAACCCTCTTGTCATTGATTTCAGCGGCCAGCAGATAGGTTTCTTCGATCGTGGCAGTCTTAGCCGCTTGCACGAAATCGGCGACGCAGTCGGGCAGGGCTCGGATGTACTTCTTGATGGTCATCTCAGGGGTCTTGACCTGGTCAGGACAGATAATGCTAAGCTGTTTGAAGCGAGCAGTGAGGCCAGCATTGTCTCCATCCTTCTGATGTATATGCCAAAATTCATCTTCAAGCTTTTGACGCTCGTGAGGGGGGCAGAATTCCTCCAGCATGACTTCTTTGAGTTCTTCCCACGACAAACCGTAAGCTGCATCATTCCCTCTCTTGTTCCTCTCGGCCGTCCACCAGTCCAAAGCACGGGACTGAAAGACGCCGGTAGCGTTCAGAGTTCGAAGGTCATCAGGGCAACCACTTTGTCGCAGAGTAACCTCGATAGAGTCAAATCAGTGGAATAGAGCAGTAGGACCTCCTTCGCCTGTGAACTCTTTCGGCCCACATGACTTGAATTGTTTGAAACTGAAAGGTCTTGCGACAGCTCTAGGACCTTCAGTCCTCGATTCCTCGGATGATTTGCTGGCATTTTCATAGGCATCGCTTACCGCCTTTGCTACAGCTTTCGCGACGATGGAAGCAAGACGTCTGTCCTTCTTTTCTTGGCGAGAGAGTGGATGACGGGATCCAGACGACATTGTCTGCAATAGACATCGCCATGGAACTCAACACATGTATTCAAATCTCACCTCACACGTCTACTACTACTAAAGCTCAGTAACACGTACCATGTAAACGTATATAGTCACAAAATCACAGAATTGCACAAAATCACATAAACACATAGAGCACATAATCACAGTATCCCTAAACACGTAAGCATAACAGCAAGAAACACATATAACTTAGTCACTAAAAGCACATACAAGCATACAAAGCATTCTGACTGCCTCTATTGTCGATTCACTAGCGATGAGTTGTGTGGGTTTTGTGTTTTAGCAGGAGCAATAGTGTTGAGTTGAAACCAATAGTACTTCAAAACGTTAACAAATAACAGAAAATGCATAAAATTTCATAAAGATCGATAAATCGTAGGTAGATTGTCTGTGGCTAATAGACTTCGACTGACCAAAGTGGCTCGACTATTCGCAAGGATCCTGCACAATTACCTCCAGGACTATGCCTTCGCCTCGTTTCTTGGGTGTTGGCGCAATTCCCATTGGTTATACTGTGTCTTTAGATCGTTGGAGTCCATCGAACTTTGGTGAGAGTTTTTGTATAAAAGCGGGACGAGTCGACAAGGTTAGGGTTTCACCCCTATCTTGCAACCTCCGTCCTCGTTTTTGATAAAAAATAGAGGAGATTATTCATCAAAATATGGATTTCACTCCTGATTTGGTATGATTCTCCTCGTTTGTAGCTAAAACGCAAGCTGATTTGGCAACTTTAGTCGAGAGTTTGCGGTTTTCACACCTATTCTCGGCCTCATCACCTGTTCACAACTTGAAAATTCGAGTGCAGTGATAGAAAAGAGTGAGTGATAATGGTGAGTTTACGCATACGCGTGGGTTGGTCTGTTGGTTCTTAACTATAGACTAGGTCTCTAAGACTTCGACCCGGACTAGGTCGAGTCTTGCCTAATTCCCTATAGTTATGGCTCTGATACCAATCTGTCACACCCCAACCGATGGCGGAATCATCGGGGCGCGGCACTGAGAGAAACAGATTGTTCAGAAGTTTCCATAACAACTATCATTACCATTCAATTTAAGTTAACATGTCCCATACCATGTCTCAAATAGCAAACAACTTATTACAGACAAAAACTAAACAAATATCCTGTTCCGACAACTCAGATTTAAACATGACAAATTTATTCGTTGGTTTCTAAGACTCCAGTTCCTAGCTTCAAGTTCATCACAGCCCGAGAAGCATATAAACAACCTAAGCACCTGTCACATACGTTAAAATAAAGTCAATACATATAATGTAAAGGTGAGCATACAAGTTTGATAATAACATATAGAGTTTGAATTCGTTTACGCATAACCAGCACGTACACATAGTGAAATGAAGCACGTTAGTTATCGACACAGATCCATCGATACCAATGACTGCTGGTTGACTGCCCGAGGCAGTTCGCAATACATGATTACCACCGTAATCCATGCAAGTAAAAGATCCTTAACAACCCCCGTGTGAACGGGTGCTGAGTCCAAACTATAGTACTATCGTTGCTAAGGCAGGTAGACAGCATTCCATGTGTAAACATAACAAACAAGCATTCATAAGCCACGTATAACATGCATAATTGGTTTAGCGTTAAAATAGCTTGAGTAGTGTGATAGTTGTAGTTGAATAGTTGTAACGTATGTAACACCCAAAAGTGCTAAAGCAAAAAGGGTTCGAGTATACTCATAGCGATTGTGGATTGAAGGGAGCGCTTTACAGCGAGTATGGTTAGCCTGAATAGATTCGATAACGTAACGATAAGTGGCACGTAAAACAGTACAAAGTGAGAGTGGTTAGGATGACTGATCGTGCGGATCAGCTATCCGTGAGTAGAAGTCATCCGTGCGCATGACCTATCCGTGCGGGTGGTGATGCGTGCGGATGGTGATCCATCCGGATAAGCTATCCGTGCGTGCGACTGTCCGTGCGGGTGGTAACCCGTGCGGATTAGTTATACGTGCAGATGACTTATCCGTACGGACAAGTTGTTTGTGTGGCCAAACGTTCAAGTGGATTGTTTCTTCCTAAGATGTGTTTGTGTATGATGGCTTGTGCTTTGGAGTTTTCGTTGTAGCATTTAGAAAACACACAAGTGTTTCTACCTTTCAAGCCGGTCGCGCGGACGACAGTCCGTGCGTATGGTAGTCCGTGCGGACGGTGATGATCCGTGCGGACAGTCTGTGCGCGCGGGCAAGAACCATCCGTCCGGATAGTCTGTCCGTGCGTACGAGTTGGCCGTGCGGATGAACATTTTTTGAATTTTAGTTGAAGGCCTTAGTATCTCATGATCCGAAGAGTAATCCTTTCAGAGGTCGTCCGTCCG